>JAQQTO010000063.1:115975833-117347916 GCA_029884595.1 Ormosia semicastrata
GATTACTATTGAAACACAAGCTGCTGGAGCCGCAAAAAGAGGCAACAAAGCTGAATTTGCATAATTACAAATGCAATAACCCGAAATCAAAATTTGGGAACTAAAATATCTGTCATCCATCACTACCTGCAAGTTATCCATATCAATGCACAACACCCTTTACAAATTATTCAAATGCAACTTACTCATATCAATGCAAATAGAATAGCAAAAAGAGCTTCTACCAATGGCACAACGTGATATGGATTTAGCACTGCATTGGAGTAGCTCTGTAGTTCTAATACACTTAAAAGAAGTAGCAATGGCCAGCAAGTATTCCTTGAAATCCAAAGATTCAAACTGTCATCTTTATGTGATTGGGAGAATCCAAAACATAGAAAATTAAAACAAACAACTTTTGAAGTTGAAGGGGTTTGAAATATTTTGGATTAGACTAACCAGAAAAAATAAAATAAACTCAAACTCAAACCCAAATTCTTTTATTGCTAAGCAAGCTTTGCACTAGTTAAAAAGAAAATGGACTTGATCTTACTAGCATATTGACTTTGTGAAAGATATGGGCACATGAGAATGAACTTAGAGAATAAAATTGCACTACAATAGGATCTTTTGCCTTAATCTGCTCGAAGTTCATTCCACGTTTTACTTTTCAATGTTACTATTATTTTATATGTATTGATTTATATTCAACAAAGTCCAAAATCATGGGAAAGAAAAGAAAGAAAAATTAATATAAAACGGAAGCCAATGCAAACATCATGAAGTAAGTGTAGCCTCAGGGATGGAGGGATGACAAAGAAGATAAATAGGAGAGGGCATTTTTGATAATTTATATTAACTATTGTTGTATAAAATTTTATTAATAGAAAAGGGATCATTGCATTAAATATTGTTAATTTAGGGTGCAATGTACTTAGTTTTATATAGGCTTAAATACACTTTTGGTCCCTATACTTTCACCTTGTTTAGATTTTAGGCCCTATATATATATTTTTTAGATCTGAGTCCCTATACTTTCATTCTGTTTTCACGTTAGTCCCTGCTGTTACTTATTATGATGACACCATTAAATTTCGTCCTACGTGACAAACAGAATCCTACTTGGTAGCAACACCAAATAAATATTAATTTTTTTAATCCACCTCATTTCCCTTCAACAATAATAAACTATTACATAACAATAAACCAACCTTCCATCTTTCTTTTTCCAAAACCATTCGAACCTTCCTCATTCTTCATCACCAACATTTCTCCTTCTTCTCCTGCTTCCATTTCAGCGCCATCTTCGTCTTGTACTACTTCACTCATTCGGTGACATTCATTATGAGGAAGAAGCAAATGGCGCAAGTCATACTCCACAAAATTTCTGAACCAGTTTTGTCATTGGAGGAACAACCTCATGCCAGTAAGTTTCTAGCAAAAACTCATTTGTTGTATTTGGTGCAATGTTAATGGAAATGGTGTTTATCCTAAAATTCTAGGATTTTTGGATATTAGTTTGTGATAAATGTATATAGTGTAGTTTTAATTTTTGTGATAGAATGAGAATGGAAGGGGTGCAATGTCAATGGAAAAAGTAATTACCCATTTATGTTCAATGCGTGTTGTTTCTTAGATGAGGAAATCCATTTTGCAACTTCTGATTTTCTGTTAGTGTTTAGTTTTTCTTAGGGTTAGGATTGTACCTTTGGTTTTGTGTCAGTTATAGTGTTTCGTAAGTGTGTGTGTGTGTGTTTTGTTGTGTTTGTTGTATTGCTATTGATGCGGATTAAAAGTTACAAACCCAAGTACAGGTTGTTTCAAGTAATAAATTCTCGGGAGTCTGAGGTGGATCTACAGGGAATTGATGAAGAAAAATTATTTGACGTAAAGTAAATATTTTGTCATAACAATAAAAGTGATAAAACTTGGTCACAAAAAAAAATTTACTTGGGTTAGGAGATCCACTCTTGGTAAATAAATTAAAGACAATGTTAATTTTTTTTTATAACTCAATTAGAATCCACACATAACGGAGGTTCCAATCGGAAAATAAAACATTTAAAGTTCATTAAAAATTATATACGTAATTATATTATGATTCCTTTAATCATCTATTAACACCACCACTTATAAATGGGCTCAAGCATTCATTGTGTCAATATCTTGTTTAAAATAAATCAAGATCTCCACTTTACAATGAGGGTTTCTAAATTGATTGGAAACAAAATACAACACATATAATGACCACTTGAAAATATATCATTTAAGCACAAAAAAGAAATGAATCTAATCTTATTTCATTACCAAGAGTTTCACCATTTCACCTAAGTAAAATAAAACTTAGTTACTCATAGACAATAAGAAAGGAAGAGAGAAGAAGAAGAAGAAGAACATGACTTCAATTTAGAACACAAGAAAAACTATAACAAGATAAACAAACAACACAACAGCATGATCTTGACCTCTAGGACCAAGACCGTCTAAATGATTAGCCAAGACTCCCTTTTATAGAGGATTAAGGATACAAAATGACAAGGAGGCTGATTCATGAGTGAGTGGATGAGTGAAAAATGTCAAATGACCTTTAATGAGTAAAAAATTATGAAGATTCTTTATCTCCAAAATCATTTAGCTCTGAGGTCATTGAATGCGTCAGAATATTAAAATATGGTCTTCATGAAAGTTGTAGACTAGATCTTAGCTTTCAAATGTCACCAGAATAACCTCAAAAGACCATCTACAGCCCGAGATATGACCTAATTATTGCACAATGTTCAGGCCCGATTACAGTTCCTCTGTTCTGAATTCCAAGCCTAATATAGCCTCGAAGAAGTCTGATCTAGGTTTTGTGTTCTTCATGAAAGTTGTAGATGTGGGTCTTAACTTGCAGATACCAAAATTTCAGCCTAATTAAGTTCTTATAGCCCGAGTTATGCTATGATTACTTCATACTATTCAGGTTCCAATCACAAAACCTGTATTCTGACTTCCAAGCCCAATTAGTTCCACTAGATGTCTGACTTTGACCTAGAGCTCCTTGAAAGTTGTAGAACTCTCTCTTATCTTTCCAACAAGGTAAAATACATAATTTTTAGACATCTAAAACTTAAGATATGACCAAAATATAGAAATAGTGTAAGACATAAATCATGCTAAAAATATCAATTAAGTCCAATTTTAGTCCAAACTTACAAAACATAACTAAACTCAATCAATTAAGTACATGGAGAGTGTAAATGACTAAAAATGAGAGTTTATTAATGTATAAAATATGTGATTATTAAATTTTTTCACACTTAACTTTTTGCACTACTGGGCAAAACACATAAGACCAAAATTAAGGAATAAGGAAAAACAGCACAAACTCAAAAGTTAAACACTCTAAAAGACTCAATTTATAATAATATTTAAGAATGAAGAGCAACCATAGATTCAAGGGATCAAAACATTTATTAGGTAACGTTTCTTCACATCTCAAACCAACAAGTAAGAAAATTTCAATTGAAAAACATGAGTCAAGAATGATAGATCTTCACAAGATTCACTCTCATTCCCTCAAGTGTTTAAAAGGTAAGTATTTCACTCAATTCAACCCATAAAAATTACACTGCCATAAGCTTACTTATCTTCTACTTCTCTACTACTCAGAACACATGCACACACAAATCATGAGAACTTTATTCAATGTTGTAATGGGATCAAGGTAAAGGAGGAGGTAATATGGATATGACAAGTTAAATACCAAAGAGAATAAAAGTGCATGAGAGCTGAGTTCAATTAACAAGGATGAAAGTTCATCCCAACTCCACCTAATAAAATTTCTTTTATATATTCTTTTCATTTCCTTTATTGCCTTATTGGCCCTTCTTTACACATTTTTTTATTTTTTATTTACAAGATGAACATAATATATACATTTTTTAATTAAACATTTTTTTCAACCATTCTGCACACACACACTCACACTTGTTCAAGAACTCATCCAATGACAAAGCTAATATTCTCTTATTCCCTAAGGTCAGGTAAGAACATGATTTTTAATTTAAGGCACATAATAAGTTCGAAACAAAGAATGGTCAAATAAGCTCAAAGGGGTTAAGCAAGGAGAAATAAGCCATTTATAATGCTTTACGTTAGTAGGAATCAGAAAATTTTCAAGAAGTCATAAGAGTGCTTGATATCATATTGAGATAATATGCTGCTGAGCAAGGCTTCCTATTTGTACGCTAATCATTCTGGAGTATTTGGTTAAAGTAGCTATTACAAGAAAAATGTCTCAATCATGCATGTGAAAATGTAGTCTAAAAAAGAATCAAAGTAAGTTCTAGAGTAACAATTTCATGAGTGAAAATCACACAAGAAAGAAGAGAATGATACAAATGTTCAATACATTCATCAATAGGTTCAAAATCTCACAAGGCATAATTCTATCATTCTCAGTCTACCAATTCAACATCCATAACCAAACATGTGATTTTTAAGAAAGAAGACAATTTACTCAATCATGCATATTTTTCTAAATTTAAATTGCTATTTCCACACAACATAGTTATCTACCTCAACTAAAATGCGTCTCAAGAGTAAAACTACCTCCAGAGCAAAATTTACTTCTTACTCTGTCATCTTTAATTAGTTTAGCTATTAGTAAATTACTAGCAAACATATAAACACGACAAACATATTAATAAACACATTTCTTAATTTTTTTTGTTTTTTTTTTCATTTTAACTATCCTTCCTTCCAACCAGATCACAACATTGTCCTCAATGTCAAAACATAGATAGATAAAGGATAGAAGATATTACTTATTGCTGCAATTACTGAAAAGATAAACATTACACAAATTTAAACAGAAACAAAATATGATGAATAAAACCAAAGCTTGTAATTATTTAAATAGTTGGAGTGTTTGATCTGGCTTGCTTTTCATACTGCTTTCTTCATAACTTCCTTCTGATCAATCTATCTAAGCTATTATTGGATCAGGTTCATAAACAAAAACTTCTAATTTATCAATCAACTCATCAACAGTGGAAGCAGAGATAAGGAGTCGTCTTGCCGAGGTGTGATAAATTTTTGTTCCATAGCCACTACTAGAAATTTGGGTTTTAGTGACCGATTTAGAGACCGATTTATTTCGGTCTCTATAGAGACCGAAATAGAGACCGATTAAAAAACAAAAATCTAATTTGTCACCGAAATAAAATCGGTCTCTAATTCAGTCTCTAAATTTTTTAGAGACTGAATTAGAGACCGATATTTCAGTCTCTAAATAAAAATATTTACAAAAAAAATATTTAATATATAACGACCGCAAATTCGGTCACGAAAAAAAATAAAAATTTATCCTATTATCGAGACCGATATTTCGGTCTCTAAATAATAAAATTTATAAATAATTAAATAATTAGTAACCAAAATTTTAGTCTCTAAATAAAAAAATTAATAAAAAAATAAAAAAAATATGTAGCGACCGAAAATGCGGTCGCTGAGCCTTATCGCGTTTTAAGCTTTCGTACCCTTTCTCTCTGCCTTTTTTCTATCCATTTCATTTTCTCCCATTTTTAACCTAGCAGAGCACTTGCCGCCGCTCGTCACCCATGCCGCCGCTTGCCGCTGCTCGTCGCCCCTGCCACCGCTTGTCTTTTCTAGCTCATTCACCTTCGCCGTTCTCCCTCGCTCGTTTGTGCGCTCTAGCTCATAAATCATTATCGTTTGTATTGTACTTGCGTATGTTTGTTTAACTTTGATGTGTAAGCCTGCAAGGATGCTACCACCTTTTGCCACACAGTCTGAAGAAACTAGAGCTATGGCAAGGCATTGTTCTACGGGCATTGAACCAAGGATATCTGCTAAACGTATTATTCTTCTTGATACCCGGTACTAACTCGCCCACAATATCTTCATTGGTCAAAAAGCTTCCCCCTCCCCCCTTTTTTTTTTGCTTTCTATTGCTTCCAATGTTCCAATGTTCCACTTTCTTATCTTATGGATAGTGGGATTTCCAGTTTTACTTCTTTATTTTATGTATTTATATTTTTTATTTTATTTTTTGCCTGTAGCTTGTACTTTGTGCATCTGTTTTAGCCGAGATGATGAGACCGGATGGCTCTTCAACAATTTCGGTGATAAGTGGAGAATCCTGTCGGTGAATTGGCTAATGAACTTATGGGTATTCAGTAAACAAGAATCTCAATGAGAGAATATTTCTTAAAAAAAAAAAATCCAACTCTCTAGCTTCATCATGATTGATGTTAAGTACCATTATATCGATGAATTTGACCATGTTGGGATCTTTGCAAGAAATCATTCTAGCTTGCTGTTCTTCTAGCATCCATATGTCATATTCTGCTGGTGGTGTCAGAGGGAGTTCATGATGATAGCATGTGGCATTTGATGTTGATGGTATGTGCTTTAGTCTAATTTGTTTGTTATATTTGCAGATGCTTTAAGTCCTGTTCATTACTTCAAAGATTATTTCATATTATGGAAATTATGTAGTCATTTGGAAAATAGTTCTATCTGTTGGTTCCATCTGTTATTTGAATACATTCAATGGGTATCTTTTTCTTAGCTCAATCTTTTGCTATAAGAATAGAGTTAATAGAAACTTGTTTGGCCTGCACTATATGAAATCAAGTGGTTTACGATCCGTCTATTACTTTTACAATGATCATTTTGGTGAATAGTTGCTACTTGATCACTTGTTAGCAGGGTTTTGTGTTTTGGAGGCCATTAGCATTTAATAATGTTAACATGGTGTCAGCCCCTATCTTTTGATAACAACTCTTTGATGTGTTCTGGACTTCTGGTTTTTCTGCCATCTACATTTTTAAGAGAGCAAGACAAAGCAAGTAATATAATTTCAGTATTTAGATCATAGCCTCTTCTTGGTTGATTTGTTTCTTTTTTACATCCACTAACAAAATAACTAGTAACTACTCTTTCTCGAATTTTTTTATGCTTTTGAAATGTGACTTCTCCATTTGTTGATAAGTTCGATGATAATAGTTACTTGATTAATCTCTTATCAACTTTGAGTTTTGTAGATTTTAGATTACTTATTTATAAGTACAAGTACATGATATTATTGAGTGAGAAAAGAGAAATATCATATGCTTGTAACATCTTATTGTCTACAAAAATTGGCAGAAAAGCTGTTTCTTGGCCTACTTGTTTAATTTAAAGCCCATACACATCTTGTGTAGATACTTAATTCTTTTATAAATTTGTGTTGCAAAGACTAGTGATGTATTGAAAAGAACTGACCATGCTGTACTTGTTATCATGTAGGTTGACTTGTTGAAGCATGGCATATCAGACCCATCCTTGCTGGCTTCATCCCTTTCACAGAGCTCTAGTTCAGGGCTTGAGAAACATAACAAAGTTCCTGAACTTGAAGAATACATGGCTACTCCTGTTTTTGTACACACCAAGTAAGAAATATTTGTTTGTGTAGAAGTTTGGATACTGATTTGTGTTTATTTATTTATTTATACTAGTAGTAGTATTTGATGGTTGTGGACATTGTAACATCCCAGATAACATGTTAGGCAGTAACTTCCATGTAATCATGATGCATTTAGTTCCAAAAATCATGCTTAGTTGAGGTATAATAGGTCAAAATGGAATTTTGAGGTATTTTAAGTGTTTTCTTGCTTGAATGTGTTTTCAATGGTTGTTTATAACTTGTTCATGATGGGAGTTTGAGTTAGAAACTTAGAACTCTTAGTTTGGACCCTTGATGCACAAAATGAGAAAAAAGATATTTCCTTGCTTGATTGAGTTTAAATCTATGATTGATGAGTTGAATTTAGTGTTTAATGATCCTAATATGATTAGAGACCATGATTAGGGTTGAGAAACACTTGGAATCCATGATTTGAGGATTAGAACTTGGTTAGAAATCAAAATTATGCAAAACCCGAATAATGCAGAAACAGGACAGCATCGAGTAGTCTGTGATGTTTGTTGTATAACTTGAGCTACAGACATCGTATTGACTTGATTCCAGATCCATTTGAAATCTAAGACATAATACTTCATGTAGTAAAAATTTCAGAATTATTGAGCAACCCAATTAGTTCCAGTTTTGATTTGAAGCCAAGCCAAATTCTGCAGAAAAAGTAATCTGGCACCTGTTAAACTAGATTGCATAATTTCTTACTCCGATGTCGTATTTACATGAAACTAGTGGCATTTGAAAGCTAACACATAAGGCTATTTGACTGTTAAATTTCAGAATTTTTGAGCTCTTAGTTTGTTCCCAGTATCATTTCAAAGTCAGGTCATTTTCGGGTAAAACAGAGAATACCCTGTTTTAGTTTCTGCATAATGTCGCATAACTTTGGCTACATTTATCCAAATGAGGTGAGGTTTGTGGCATTTGAAAGATAGGAGGGAAGGCTATATGACTGTAAAATCTCAGAATTTCTACAGTTAGTATGTGCATTTGGCGCACTCATGAAAAACAGCCTTTTTAGGCAAAAATTGAGGTGTTTTTAAGAAAATTTGGACCATACAATTGGCATTAATTCAGATCATGTTTATATGTGGTACAATGACTTCCATTTTGACAGAAGTATCATAAGTTTTGATCAGCAGGTCTGTTTTGAGTTCTATGTTGCAAATGATGAGGGGGAACGTGATGTCTTGAACATTGGTATCAAAGAGTGTGGGGTCTACTGAATACAGGATTTGATGAGATTATGAGAATGAATTCAATGACAAAAATCATCAAGAACAGGATTCGAGTGAAAAATGTTCTTGTTTTTTCGGTATGGAACTTATTAATCTCTTTCACTATTCTCAATATATATTATGCTGATTTTGTTTCACTTAAGTCCTTCATAAATTAATAACATTTTCTGAGGGGGAAAAATGTAGCAAAAGAAAGAAAGATTTGCTATAAGGGAATAAAAAAAGAAGGGTGTCAATTAGCCTATTTTCACCCTTAAAAAGTTTTAAGGATTATAAATCATACAATTGTTGTGAGGCTTATGTTCAACAAATAAAATATGTTTACAATTGGCCTATCGATTCAGATATACATGTCATTTGAAACATCTATACTTAATTGAGTTTTCATGACCAATATGTTTTTCGAATGACAATTTCCCACTTTGTCCTTTGCATCTTGTTTTCAGCATGAAACAATTGTTGTTTATATATAACTTTTCATTGCACCATAGAATTTTTGCCCACTTATGGGACCTATATCATTATCATGTCTCCGGTCTCCAACTTGTACCTGAACTTACGGTATTATATTAGTATTATTTTATTGCTTTTTCTTTTGGATTTTGGAGATTGGCCTTGACATGAAATTTCATTTTTTCCTAGTAGTACACTGTATTATCTGTTGTCCCAATTTCAGTTTTAGCTGCTCTATAGACAGAAAACAACACCCACTTTTCTTGTGAATTGTTAGATCTAACACTGAAAAGGTATCCTTGGTTTTCCTGACATTATCAGTAAGGACATGTTCGACCTTTCTCTATGTATTTTCTATGAAAACTTTCCATGGAAATCAGGATTGTCACTAAGAAAAGTTGATGAGAAGGTTATCTGGAGTTTGAGCTTTTGAAACTATCTTGATTTTAGACATGAAATTACATTGGTTATTCCTCGTTTTGGAAATACAGTGAGAGTCTTATATATTAAATTTGATTGCAGGTGGTGGCTGGGATAAATTCAAGTTGCACTGTGTTTATAAACATGCGTATGAAGTAACTGGAAAATGAACATATGTATATTTAAAGATATGTATATTTGCTTATTTTATGAAATTATAGAAGTTTTTGAATTATTGACCGTTATATTTTGTGTGCTGAGTTCAATATAGTTGTGGATAAACAGAAGTTTAACTTGTGAAGTGTTTAGTATGCTATCTAATTTATTGCTCTCCATATATCTGATGAATTTAATTTGATAAACCTTGCTACATTGTAAAGTATGTTAGCTTAGTTTGTTAATAAGGATTTATGTTGCTTATACTCTAGATACCGGAAATCCTATAGCCTCGAGGATTTTTGTTAATACTGGAACTCCATAATAATTCCCTTCTAGTAATTTTTTTTTATTTTTTTATATATAGAGACCGATTTAGTGACCGATTTTATAAAATATATAATATATTTAGCCTTTTAGAGACCGATTTAGAGACTGATTTAGAGACCGATTTAGAGACTGATAAATCGGTCTCTAGTTTAGAGACGGAGTTAGCAACCGATTTTGTATAGTATATAATATATTCATGTTTTTTGAAACCGATTTAGAGGCGGATTTAAAGACTGATTTAGAGACCGATTTATCGGTCTCTAAAAAATCAGTCTCTAAATCGGTCTCTAATATGTTTTTTTGAAGTATAATTGACCGATAATTGACCAAAAATTATCGACTGATTTAGAGACCGAAAAAATCAGTCTCTATAAAATCGGTCTCTAAATCGGTCTCTAATATTTAGCGACGAGGCTTTTAGAGACCGATTTAAATCGGTCTCTAATTATTTTAGAGACCGATTTCCTTGATTTAGAGACCGAAAAATCGGTCTCTAAAACCCAAATTTCTAGTAGTGAGCATGGTCAAGAAAAAATAACAAAAGATCAAAGAAATTATTAACATTCAACAAACCTATGGGTTTATGGTGGATGTTCAGTTGGGCCTAAGAGACAATTTGAAAAACTTCTTTCAAAGTACCAAAAACCACCTAGTAAGGCTATGAATACATCAGAGTTTGTGAGCATTATCCTCATTTATTCATGCATAGATATACTTGAAGCTCCTCCCTAATTGTCTTTCCAGTGATATTCTTTCGAGTTAAAGGTCCAGGAATGATACCTAAAACCTGACTGTCTCCTATATATGCAGAGAGTGATACAGCCCCCATTAACCCAATGCTACCTCCCCCATATACTACATGAATTTTTCTCGCAGCAAGTGTTCTACTAACAGTACTTACTGCATTTATATACTCTAAACTCTTCCCATAACTTGACCTACAAAATACATAGTTATTTGTAAGTTTACGAACAAAAGAAGAAGCTCCCTCCATTTCTACACTCACACTTCCTTTGAATGATTATGAGTTAGAGGAAAGTGAAGAAAATAAAATGTTTAAATAGGGAAGAGAATGAAAAAGGTAATGATAGCACCTATATGGGTAGGTTGGCTGGTGTCAGAAAAGTTTGAAATTAAGAAACTTTTTTTTATTTTTTTATTTTTATTTTTTATATTTTTTATTAGACTTTAAGAAAACTATTAGGGTAAAGAAGTCTAGAAACCCCTGAAGGACCCTACCCAAAGGATCGTCTGTCCAAAACCAAAATACAACAAAATCATACGAAGATAAAATTATAATAACAAATGATGATATACCTTTATGTACAGTTTTCATGACGTATCTTTATACTGCGCGTCATGAGTGCAGTGGCCTTCACAATCTTACTACCCCTTGAAAAAGACATCGAATTCCCTTAAGGAATTTCAAACTTAAGGCACTCCTCCCGCTTATGGGATATCTTAGTCTATGCATCGTTCCTCTAGTTAAAGAGAGAAAATCTGAATACGACGACCAGTGACCACAGCCAGTGAAGCTACGCTCAGGAAACTAATAAATCAATACCAAGAATTGAGCTCAGAGGCATTGTCATGCGAGAATGCAAACATGGGATGCTTTTATCTGTCCATCAGCAAGCAGAGCCTATGGTTAAAACCTGAGAATGCTTGTGCGGCTCTCTACAGAGCATGGCACACGAACCTTATTTATGGACTGGCGGGCAAAGGTCCACACAAGTCAATGACAGGTCTACCACTAGCAAGGGCTCCTAATCTAATTAAAGACCAAGTATATCTGAAGTTTCGCCCTATTTTTTATTTCTTTTTTTAAGATGTACAAGATAATATATATACATGTTGTTATGATTGTGGCTCACATCTTCCTCTGGTTTTACATCCAGTAACGGCTTAAACGCCTTCTATGAGTCGAGAATAAGCTTCCCATCCAATTTTCTTATAAATTGGCAAACAGGATCTTTTTGAGTCAGATTCCCAAGACTGTAATGCTCTTTCTCGTCCCTGAAGAGATTCTAAAAATTAATAAGTTCACGATGTACAACTCCATAAGAATGTGTCTCAAGAATCAATAAGATACTATCAATGACTCATTACTCAGTCCATTCTTAATAAAGTATATTTTATTTTCTCTGTTTGTGAAACCATCCCCAAAGAACTACATCGCTTGTTACAAGAAAATTGACAATATTAGCAAACCAATGCATGAAATTGACAAAAATAAAAATTCATCAAAAAAATAATCATTGATAGGTGTGATATCAAAAGGTGAGCCTGTTGTGTGTATGGACAAATGATCTACAACAACATTTTCGGCTTCTTTCTTATCTTTTATTGTGATGTTGAATTCTTGAAGTAACAAGATCCACCGTATCAACCTAGGTTTACAAAAACTTGTTGAGAAAATTGACAAGTGCACCGAATTGTCAAAGTAATAAAATTGACGATTAAGAGGAAAAAAAACTAAAACACACAAAATTAAGAGGGAAAAGAGAGAACAAAACACATGAATGCAAAACACATTAAGGATGTAAAAACATGAAATTAAAACACTAGGAATTTGACTTCACTTGATTCAATAATCAATCATAGACAATAGAGTAGCTTTGGGACCTTCATTCTAATTAATTTATAATCATTCAATTGATGGGGAGAATCCAGTAATTAATTAAAACTCAATTCCTTGGTCTAAACCTTAACTCTTACAGGCATGACCTTTACTCTATAGATTATCATGGAAAACACCACAATTCTCTCACACAACCTATAACCTCTATTCCTAGATGATTATAAATCATGACACTTATTATTTATTATCTAGGTCATATATAAACCTTGCAATTCTACATATATCTCACTAGATCAATTTATGAGTGGTCAATTCATAAAAGTATTAAGAATCATAATAAGCACTCAAATTGAATAAAAAAGTTAATTAAAATTTCAATCTTAATACATATCAATTGAATCAAGTTACATCTTTACCCTAGAAACATGCGAATTTAACTACATATGATAAAAGAGAAGAAGAAATAGGAAGAATAAAATAAAAATATATACAGAGCTCAACCTTCCATAAAAAATATTAACAAGTAGGCGGTAAACCTGCCATTAAATATTAATAAGGATGTGGTATAAATCAGTCACCAAATAAATATCAACAATGGTGTGGTATAAACCAGCCACCATATATATATTAACACGTAGTTAATAAATATTAACAAGTGTGTGGTATAAACCAACCACCAAATATATTAGTAAGCAGATAAATTAAAAAGTTAGTAAGAAGATAAATTAAAATGTTAGTAAGCAAATAAAGTAAAAAGTTAGATAGCTGATAAAGTAAAAAAGTTAGATAGTTAGTAAGGGAGTTAGATAGTTAGTAAGTTAGTAAACAAGAAAATTAAAAGGTTAGTAGGTTAGTAAGTTAGAAAGTTAAAAATAAAATACATAAATTAAAATACAAAAAATAAAGTACAGAAAGTAAATTGCAGAAAGTAAATTTAAAATATAAAAATCAAAGAATCGGCAAGTCGATTTTTTGC
This sequence comes from Ormosia semicastrata, assembly GCA_029884595.1. Classification (NCBI taxonomy): domain Eukaryota; kingdom Viridiplantae; phylum Streptophyta; class Magnoliopsida; order Fabales; family Fabaceae; genus Ormosia; species Ormosia semicastrata. The sequence goes on from JAQQTO010000063.1 coordinate 115,989,432, forward strand.
TTCGGCGAGAAAGAAGAGAAGAAAAAATATTATTTCATTAATGGTTAAATATTACAGAGGGATAAAGAAGAGTTTTTCCCACTAAGTTAGTACGTTAGTAAGTACAAAGAAAAAAATTAAAAGAGTAGAAAAATATATATATATATACAAGATCCACAGAAGAAAAATATAAATATATATACAAAATATTTACACTATAAATTTGTTCTTCAAATCAAGTCTCCGAAAATGGCGCCAAAAACTTGATGCAGATTAAAAGTTACAAATCCAAGTGTAGGTTATTTCAAGTAATAATTCTCAGGAGTCCGAGGTCGATCCACAGGAAATTGATGAAGAAAAAATTCTTTGACGTAAAGTAAATATTTTTTCACAACAATAAAAGTGATAAAACTTGGTCAAAAATAAAAAAAAATTTACTTGGGTTAGGAGATTCATTCTTGGTAAATAAATTAAGGACAATATTAATTATTTTTATAACTTAATTAGAATCCACACATAACGGAGGTTCCAATTGGAAAATAAAACATTCAAAGTTCATTAAAAATTATATACATAATTATATTATGATTCATTTAATCATCTATTAACACCACCACTTATAAATGGGCTCAAGCATTATTGTGTCAATATCTTGTCCACAACAAATCAAGATCTCCACTTTACAAGGAGGGTTTCTAAATTGATTGGAAACAAAATACAACATGTATAATGACCACTTGAAAATATATCATTTAAGCACAAGAAAGAAATGAATCTAACCTTATTTCACTACCAAGAGTTTCACCATTTCACCCAAGTAAAATGAAACTTAGTTACTCATACAGAAGAAAAAAGGAAGAGAGAAGAAGAAGAAGAAGAACATGACTTCAATTTAGAACACAAGGAAAACTACAACAAGATAAACAAACAACACAATAGCATGATCTTGATCTCTAGGACCAAGAACCTCTAAATGATCATCCAAGGCTTCTTTTTATAGAGGATTAAGGATACAAAATGATAAGGGGGCTGATTCATGAGTGAGTGGATGAATGCAAAACGAGTGGAAAATGCCAAATGACTTTTGATAAGTGAAAAATTATGGAGATTCTTTGTCTCTAAAATCATTTAGTTCTGAAGTCATTGAATGCGTTAGAATATTGAAATGTAGTCTTCATAAAAGTTGTTGGTCTAGATCTTAGCTTTCAAATGCATCTAGAATCACCTCAAAAGGCCACCTACAGTCCGAGATATAGCCCAATTACTGCATAATGTTCAAGCGCGGTTACAGCTCCTCTTTTCTGAATTCCAAGCCCAATATGGCCTCCAAGGAGTCCGATCTGGGTTTTGTGTTCTTCATGAAAGTTGTAGATATGGGTCATAACTTACAGATACCAAAATTTCAGCCCAATTAAGTTCTTACAACCTGAGTTATGCTATGATTACTGCATATTGTTCAGGTTCCAATCATAAAACCCGTATTCTAACTTTCGAGTCTAATTAGTTCCACTAGATGTCTTACTTTGACCTAGATCTCTCATGAAAGTTGTGGAGCTCTCTCTTATCTTTCTAACAAGGAAAAATACATAATTTTTAGACATGTAGAACTCAAGATATGACCAAAATACAGAAATAGTGTAAGACATAAATCATGCTAAAAATATTAATTAAGTCTAATTTGAGCCCAAACTCAATCAATTAAGTACTTGAAGAGTGTAAATGACTAAAAATAAGGGTTTATTAATGTATAAAATATGTGATCATCAGCTATAATTGTAATGTCAATTTTGTAACTTCTTTTGTTAGAGTTGAGTTTTGCTTTGTTGCTGCATAATCCCAACAAGACAATACATCTCATTTAGCTTGTATCCAATTTTGGTTCTTTTATGTTTGTTGTTTCAGTTACCTTAGTGTGTTGCAGCATAATTGTTGTGCTTGTTGTATTTCTATAATTGTACTGTCAGTTTTGTAACTTTTGATTTGCTGTGTTTGTTGTGTTTCTTAGATGGCCTACCTGATAAGTTCAATGTCTTCATATACTATGGGAGGCATTTGTTCCTTGGTAAGAAAGTGAGGTATATTGGTGAGAGAATGCACACTTTGAAGGATTGTGAAGAGGATTTGTGGTCACTGCAAGAATTGACTGCAGTCCTTAAGAACTTGGGGTATAAGGAAAATGTTAAGATATACTATTGCAAACTAGGTTTGGGGAATATTCTTAAGGAGGGTATAGCAGAAGAGGGCCTTGTAGAACTTAAAAATGATGTTGATGCCATGGAGATTGCCAAAATAGGGATGAATGCCTCTGCAAGGGAGGTTGATGTTTATGTGGTGGCTTCATGCAATGTAGGTGATGGGGTGCAACTAACATTTGAGGAAGAGCAAATTGTCTAAGGCCATGGGCAAGTACAAGATGGGGAACAACAAGAAAGAGTTGAACAAGAAAAAAAGGGATGATGAGCAGCAGAACTCTGAAGAAGAAGAAAGAGATCACGACTAATCTGAAAATGATGATAATGAGGATACTGTGTAGGGTATCAACTCCAGGTACAAATGTACCACTTGAAATGCTATCACCTGCGTATGCATCTGCTGGTACTAAATCTGGTTCAAGACCCAGGCTTAAAATGGGGGTAAAATGAGCTTTTATGTGGAGAAGGAGGCTTGCTGTAGTCAGCTCACAATGCACTATGACACTGGGGCAATGACAGGGACAAGGACAAGGAAATGTGCAAGGAACTCAAGAGTCTGTCAATGGACCACACTAAGTTTGAGGAAACCAAGGTCAATGGACTACACTTGTCTTTTGTTTTTTTTTTGTGTATTTTTTGTCTTTTGGGGCTTGTCATTTATGGTGGTTCAGTGGGTTATTACTGATGTTGGTTGTATGTTGACTTTTGTATGACAATGACTAATGTATTGACAATTGTGGGTTGATGTATATTGGTTAATTACTATTATATTGATAATTACAATGACTATTATATTGATGTTAATGACTAAATTATGGTTAATGGTGACTATTTGTACTCTTTTAATGACATGGCGACTATTTGTACTCCTTTAATGGTTTGTGTATTGATCCATATACATTACTGACAGGGTTAATGGTTAATAGTGACTATTTGTACTATCTTAAATTATGGTTAAATTCATTCCCATACTTTCATATGATTTGTGTATTGGTCGCTATGATTTGTATATTGGTCCCTGTACTTTCCTATGATTTGTGTGTTGGTCCCAATACTTTCGTATGATTTGTGTGTTGATCCCTATAGGCACTAGTCAGTTATCCAATCCTTGTAATTTCATTACTTGGTCCTTACTGTCAACACAATTGTGGTTGCACAAGTAAACATCAGATAATGCTAAATCCAAAAGTTTTCAATTAATTGATTAAAAGGAGATTATACAAGTCAAGTCATTTGCTCAATTAGACCTCCCAATACATTTGTTCATACCCAAAACATCTACCCACCAACATACATTAACAGTTGGAACTAATTCAAAGTAGCTGATACAACATTCCTCTGCCATATTAAGCCCACATGAAAAATAGTACCAATCGCACTGTCATTCCACAAAAAATCACCATCAGTAGCTTGTCCATCCTTAGATTCCTCTTCAGACCTTGAACCACGCATTGTTGCCTTTTAAGAACTTCCCTTGAACCAGTTGGCATTGGCGGATCCAACCATTCAAACAAACCACAACTCCAATCTGTCTGCCACAAAAATCCATTTCAAATCATTGGAGTAAATATGGAAACAAATCATAAACTAAAAATTTCCTTGCTCTAAAAAATCTTCTTCCTGGATTTCAATCTATCCTTGAAATATATATCACCACCCTACCACCACAAGCACTGAACATGCTTGTGATCAAGTGGGTCCCATGAGTGGAGCAACTACAATGTGAGCTATGGGAGCTGTAGTTGCTGCCATCCATGGTTGAGTATGGAGAAGGAAGAAGTGGAGTTGTACAATTTCAATGGAGAAACTCTATATTTGGGAATTTTTGTCAGTTTTTTATAAAAATTATTAAAAGGAAATGAGGTGGATTAAAAAATTTAATATTTATCTGGTGTTGCTGCCAAGTAGGATTATGTTTGTCACGTAGGACAAAATTTAACAGTATCATCACGTTAGGTGACGGAAGGGACTAGTGTGAAAACGAAATGAAAGTATAGGAGCTTAGATTCAAAAAAAATATAGGGACAAAAATCTAAATAGAATAAAAGTATAGGGACCAAAAGTGTATTTAAGCCTTTTATATATTAGGGTGAAAAGTGCAACTAACATCATAAATCAGGGTGGAAAAGTGCATTTAACCCCAAAAAAAAGCCAGCACTTTATTTAAAAGATATTTATTTGTTGGTTTTTTTATTCATGTAATTTCGATATTAAGAATTTTTTAATTTTTTGTTGAAAATTATTTAAAATGAGTGTTAATCTATTAAAAAATGATTAACAGTTTCTAAGCAAGAAGTAACATGAAACAAGCAACACAAACCAACCCCAAATAAGCTTATAATATAATAATTTAATAAGTCTCTTACTGTCTTTATGTGTCACAATATTGAACCAATTTATTAACTTTTTTTTATTTATGTTGACACAATTATCTTATACAAACAATATAAAAATTAAAAGGACCAAAAGATAAAATAATGTGGGAATATGCAAATATGTACAACATAATTAAAGAAACGAAGATGACCAAACATTAATAAGTATTTAATAATAACAATTGTGAGGAGGATAAAAATCGGGGAACTGTTTCTACTAAGTTTGAATTTCTACAATTGGCCTATATCTGATTACTGAAAAGTAAATTATTGGTCAACAACGTTTATCGTTTGATTAACAAACTAACAATATGTTTCTTCTAAGTAAGAAACACAATGTTAACCAAATGATAGGCATTGTTATCGGTAATTAAGTATAGGTGATGTATAAAATTTAAGGTGTAGGAATAACAAAATGGATCCATTGCAATTTGTTAAAAATTGAAAGAGATTTGAACAATAGAAAATATTTTGATGTAAGATTAAATATTAATAGCTATAATGCATAGATACAAGTACGAGTATCTGGTACAACACATGTACGACAATGGATACAACATTTTCTAAAAATTTAGAATACGGGTACGGCGGGATACACACACAGACACACACACACACACACACACACACACACATATATATATATATATATATATATATATATATATTTGTAAAAATATAATAAAAGCATATAAATCCATTATAAAATCATTGTAAAAAAATCATAAAACATGTCATTTGAAATAACTCAAAGCATTTAGTATTTGTAGATAAAATCATCTAAAAAGACCCCAAAGTATAAAATAAGGTCTCATCAAATACCAAAGTCAAATAAAAATTAAATTATTCATTATCTATGGATAATAACTCTTTCTCTAACTATGGTTTATCATGGGATAAGCTTGCAACCTCAAGGCTTTCAACACCTTTAAATGGCACCCATTCATCCCCAATAAGATCCCACAGTTTATGCTCTCCACTATTATAGTTTTTGCTCTTCCTAGACAAAAGACAATGATTTGTATGTACATATACTAAGTCTTCAGCCCATTTAGGATTAATCTTGTTTCTTTTCAAGGAGTGAATGAAAGAAAGGTGCTCCAATTCCATTCATAAATTATGATAAACAAGGTTTTCTAAGAAGAAGCTGCTAGCAACCACAATAAAGGGGGATGAGATGTGGTCTTCTTTTCTATTTTCGTATTTCATGCAAACATAAAACTAAGTCTACTCAACCCTACTCAAGTTGTTCACTTGGTTTTGAGTAGATTTACAACAGATGCACAACATGGTTCAATAAAGTAACCAAATACTTATCTTGGCTAGATTAGAAGGATTAGATTGATTCAAATAGATATTCAAAATTCTATGATTTGGTTAGAACTATTAACTTTGATAAAATGAAACACTAAACCAGATCAATTATATGAATGACGAAATATTAGAGGTCAATTTTATGAGTCTTGAGATATTAAAGGAAAGCAAGACAATTCAAACTGAGAGAGGCTATTCCTAAAAATTCTTCTTTACATAACTAATATCTTTAAGATCAGTACTCGGTTTATATATGTGAATGCACAGAAATCAGTTTAGAGCAACCTCAAAACAAGAAAATTAAATTAGTTGAGAGATAGAAAAGCTCAAGAAGTGAGTTTATCTTGTTCACTCCTAACCACTTAGGGCTATAGTCCCCAGCTCCCACTGGAATTTTCTTCACTAAAGCAAGTATTTTTTGTACACCACAGTTGCTTCCAGCTACAAGTCAAGTATTATTTTTTTTCCAACAGCCACTCTTGGCTTCTAAACGCTCTTCGCACAGTGGCTAACACACGCCATTTTTGCTCACCGCACTCACCACTAAGGTACAAGTGTTTAAGAAAAGAAGTGTATGAATGACTTAGTCTCTAAATGACACTCCTAAAGTGGATATTTCTATTATCAACTTATAGAAAAAAAAAACACGTACAACAGATTATATCAGGTAGTTTAGTGTAGGTTGATAACAAATAAGTAGATTCAGATGGCTTAAGTTGAGCAAAGAAAGCTTTTGCACTGTTAGATTGATAAATCCCTACTCTCACTCTTTATCTTTCATTATGATGCCCTTTAATAAGCTCCCTTCAGTTAGTTGTTTCCATTTGAATGTTCCTGACATAGCAAGTACAAAACTAGTTGTTACTGATAGGTCTTTAGCATGTCTGGTACAATTTTGTCTTGTAGCGCCTTGAGTAGACTGCATTTGGTGACCCTACTCCATTCTTGAAACTCATCAACTTTTCCCAACTCTTCAAGCTTGGTATTCTTCTGTTTATACATCATATAATGATGGATGGCTAGATGTAGAACAACAAAGAAGCATTCCTCATGGAGAAGATATAGGGGCTTCTAATTTTGGTGTGGTTTCTTGAGATTGAGTAGATTGAGTCTACTTATCTTTGAGTTTCTGATGCTGGTCACTCTACTCATGATTTTCTTGAGTCTTCTCATGTGTGATTGATATCTTCTTGCTTCAGAGAATGGTGTTTGAAAAAACTTTTGATGATCTCCTTCAAAGATCAATAATGTTTTGTAAATGTGAACTAAATGTACCTCATCACAAACCAAGTTAGTCCATCTTAGAGTTATAAGATCATATTGACAATACTTTCAAATAGTGTCTGTTAATAATCAAAACTTTTGCACAAGCACTCATCTCAAAACGATCTTGGAGCTTACACAAGAAGCTTCAAAGCAAAGGATTAGAGTAATGGGGCTCCTAGAGTATAAGTTATCTACCCCTATTTGGCTCCAAAAGAGCTCTATCCGCTATAGAATCACTAAGTTTGAATTCCTCTAGATCTCTAGAGAATTTAGAAAACTCTTTTGTTGCCTCTCTCTCTTTAACCAGGATTAGTAAAATATCTTTTTATGCACATCTGTCTCTCAGTGGAAATTTCATGGTATCTATGCGGAGGAACTCTATTTGGTCTTTAATGAAGTCAATCTTGACTATAATACCTTTTTAACAAAAAAAAAACTTAACTATATTAATAACACAAATGCATAAATTAAATTAGAAAATTAAAATTAAATAGGAACTTAGGAAGTTACCTCGGATTTAGTGAATGTGCTAAGCAATGCAAGGGTGTGCAACTTGTTGTCCACTAATCAATAAAAATTTGATACACAACACCATATAAAGATAATGTCCCTCCATATTTGACCCTTTCATGATTGAATATTTTAGCCTTCTCTTGCTCAATCTCACTTATCATAAATCAAGTGAAATGTAGGCTTATCAATATCACACAACCAAAGCATATCACAAATAGGCATTGTGAAAGAAAAAATATAAACCACCTTGTCCCACCAAGAATCGTCAAGAATAATTGTTTTCACTTGTGTTTCTTTTCCAACACCATCCTCTTTATAGTTGTTCCACTTCTCACTAATAACCATATTTTGGAAACCATATTTCATGAGCCTTAGTCTTTTCAACATGACTATTATGGAAGCAAACTTTGTCTGAACAATGGAAAGTAGTTATAAAGTCACAAACTCATTGAATATGGAAAGCCATATAGAATGGTTCATGACAAATTTTCTAATAAAAATAGCATCAACATAGACAAAGGTGATCTAATTAGATTCCTTATAAAAAATCTCATTTTCTTTGTGTTCCTAGCCACACAAATAATTTTCAGAGCAAGATTGAGTTTTTGCACTACACAAGGAGTCCAAAACATATATGAAGATAGTCGTTTTCTATAAGAAGTCTAGCTGCCTTACCCACAACCACAGAGGCATTATCAAAGATAATTTTGACAACTTTTTTTGGTCCAACCTCTTCCATAGTGGATTTAACTAGGCTTCTGCTATGTAATTCTTATCTTTGTACTCTTTAGAACCATCAATAGCCTTTTAAAAACGTAGGACCTCCATTTGAAGCGGCCATAAAATTAATCAATGACTTCCTTTGTGCATCAGTGCATCCATCAATTAGTATACTTATTCCCTTTTCACTCCAAGTCCCTTTGATTGGTTCAAGTAATCTCTCAATATTTACCATTTTCCTTTGTAACAATGTAGTTCTTAGAGCGACTTTTTTTATGATGCCGCCGCTGGAAGCCACCTAAACATTGAGGGTTGGCATGCCTCCCATGGTGGTGATCCGATTTGCCCTTGGGGCTTTCTTGCCCTCTCATCATCTCCCTCAACCTCTGCCTCCTCCTCCTCAAATGTCCCTGCCATGCAGCCAAAAACTTTTGCAGAGGCACTCAACAATTCTTGTGATATTCCTCTAAATCAATTACCTAGACCATGTTTAAAAGGTGATGCTCTTGCAATCAAGATTTCTGAATCTGAGTACAAGGCAGGTGTTGAAGATTGTAAAAACACCCTGCATGGACGGCTCTTCCTCTTGAAGGGAGACACCCTCTCAAAGTTAGTGACTTGTGATATAAGTTATCTAAGCTTTGGAAACCAATTTGTTCTTAGTCTGCAGTGTCCCTCGGCAAAGGCTTCTATGAATTCAATTTTTCATCCTCTGATGATCAAAGAAGCATGCAATCAATTGGTTCTTGGAACCTTAGCCTTGGTATTTTGTGTCTGTTTGCCTGGACTTTTGATTTTAATCCACATGCTTTAAGGCAAACTAATGTATAGTGCTGGGTCAGAATTCATGGTCTTTCTAGGGAGTATTGGCGCCCTAAAATTCTCTTCGAAATTGGTAGAGGTATAGGAGTCCTGATTGTTCTTGATGAGGCCACCATGAAAATAACTTTTGGACATTTTGCATGTATCTTAATTGATATTGATCTCATAGGGAAAATTCATAATCAAATATTAGTGGAAAGAGAAGGTTATGCCTTCTTTGTAGGGGTGGAGTATGAAAAATTGCCACAATTCTGTGTTTCCTGTCAAACTATTGGTCATTCTTTATCAAATTGTAAAAAGAATGTGAATCTTGGATCAATTCCTGATAAGGATAATGCAGTGTAGAAGGGGGTCAAAAAAAATTTGCAGTATGTTCCTAAGCCTGCTAAAGAAGGTCCTGGCTTGAAACCGAAAGATGGGGTTAATACTACAGTTGATAATAATGCAGCTGTTGTTGATAATGTTACTGATAAAGGAAATGATATTGTTTCTGGTGGTAGTGTTGAAAAGGTAGTGACCAACAAGGATCCAGTTCCTGAATCTGCAGAATTGGAAACTAATAAAGACCAAAATAATGTTATATTAGAGGATTCCTAATTGAGCTGATTTGATTGGTGTTGACAACATCCCTCTATCTCAGCAGGAAGTTCAGATAAACCCTAACCCTTTGTTAGGTTTTGCTAATGATCAACATATGTTGAATGTGGAAGGAATTTCACACTTAGCTAAAATAAATCAACATGATCAGTTGATTGAAGTTGATTCTTCTTAAGAAAAATTCCCTAATAATGATGTTGATCCCAACTCTATCTCCCATGTATCTCAATCCTTATCAAGTCGAGTGGTTCCTTCTTCTACTGATAAATTCCTGGATTCTGACACTGAGGAATGTCCTAATGATCATATTGCACATGATGCAGAGTGAAATTCTGAACCTGCTATGGAGTTGCATTCTAGTAGTGATCCTGATACCCCTCCTCCAATTAATCCAAATCTTAATGCTACTGTTATTCAGGACATGAAAATAGTTAGGAGATTTTAGAGTGATGAAGTTGAAGCAGAGGATACTGATCCTGCTTTTGTTGAAGCCGCAAGTTCAGCTGCTAATAAGAATAGTTTCAAAGTGGTTTTGTCTAAATCTCAAAAAAAAAATTGAGACAGAAAAAGAAACAAGTCCAAAGAATGGATTTCTATAATACCTGATATAGGGCAGGCTCAAAATCAATCTCTTTCTGATATGAAAGTGTTTTACTGGAATGTTAAAGGGTTGGCTAACCCGGATACTAGATTAGTACTTAAAATTTTCTACATTAAACACAAACCAGATTTCTTGTTTGTTGCTGAGCCTTGGATTGCCATGGATCAAATTCCAATTTCTTTCTGGACTACTCTGAGATTAAAACCTTTTGTGGTGAATGATAGAGGTTCTCAGTTACCTAATCTATGGGGATTTTGTGCTAACTCTATTGATCCTATAGTGATATCTTTTTCTAGACAACATGTCTCTATGTCAGTTGTTTAGGAGCAGCAGTTAGTTTATATAGCAGCAATATATGCTTCCACTAGCCTTTTTGTTAGGAGGGATCTTTGGAAGGAGCTCTCTGCTATTGTTCAAAACAATCAAGGACCTTGGCTTCTTGTTGGTGACTTTAATGCCATCTTGGGTGCTCATGAACAAAGAGGAGGTGGCTTACCATCTCATGCTTCTTGTGCAGAATTTAGAAACTGGTCTGATTCCTTTCAGCTTACTTACCTACCCATTAGAGGTTCAGATTTTGCTTGGTCAAATAGGAGAAGGGTTGCTGCTCATACAGAAAGAAAACTTGACAGGGCCTTGTGTAATGATGATTGGTTCTCTGTTTGGTCTTCAACCTCCTGTTGTACAGTCACTAGGAGTCACTCTGATCATTTCCCACTGCTCCTCATTATGCAAGGAACTGTTCCTACATATCCTTCATATTTTAAGTTTTTAAGCATGTGGTCTGATCATTCAGAGTATAGAAGATTGATTAATGAAGTTTGGTCAAAAGATGTGGTAGGCTGCCCTATGTTTGTCTTGACTCAGAAGTTGAAATATTTGAAAGCTGCTTTTAAGGTTTGGAATAGGGAGGTTTTTGGAGATGTGCATAAAATGGTTGATTCTGCTCAAGCTGATCTTGAGGCAGTACAACAAGAAATTTCTAAATTTGGATTCTCTAATGAGTTAGATGAAAAGAAATTACAGGCTCAAATGAATCTTCAAAAGGCTTTTTCTTTTCATGAAAGCTTTTGGAGAGAAAAGTCAAGAATAAATTGGTTTACTAAGGGGGGTAGAAATACCTCTTTCTTTCACAGGATAACCAAAATAAGGCATGCTTCTAAGAAAATGTCTATTTTGAAAGTTAATGATACTATCTTAGATAATCAATCTGACATAGAGCTTCATGTTTTAAACTTCTATTCCTCTCTTTATGCTTCAGACAATACCTGCACTCAATCTGATTTTGTTAGCAAAGTGATCCCTAGTCTTGTTTCTGATGAAGACAATGCTATGCTAACCAACTTGCCTACATTGGAAGATGTTAAAGCTACTGTATTTGATATGAATGGTTCAGGGACCCCTGGACCTGATGGATTTGGTGAATTCTTCTTTCAAAAATATTGGGACATTGTATGCAATGATGTTTTCTAATCAGTTATGCAGTTCTTCTCAACAGGTTGGATTCTCCCAAACTTGAATTCCAATTTAGTCACTTTGATTCCTAAATTTACTGGTGCTAATAGAATTGAGGATTATAGGCCAATTGCATTGGCCAATTTCTAATTCAAAATCATCACAAAGGTAATTGCTGATAGGCTTGCTCTCATAGCTCCCAAGATAGTCTCTAAACAGTAGAGGGGATTCATAAAAGGTAGACAAATCTCAGATTGCATTTGCACAACTTCTGAAGCTATCAATTTGTCAGACTATAAGGCTTTTGGGGGAAACATTGCTTTCAAGTTTGATGTCAAAAAAGCTTTTGACACTATGGATTGGACTTTTCTTTTATCTGTTTTGGAAGCTTTTGGTTTTCATTCTAATTTTTGCAGCTGGATTAAAGTTATCTTGCAATCACCAAAGTTGTCAATATCTGTGAATGGTCATCTAATGGGTTTCTTCTCTTGTAAAAGAAGGGTCAGGCAAAGGGACCCTCTCTCTCCTCTCCTCTTTTGTTTAGCTGAGGATGCTCTAAGTATAGGCATTTCTTTGTTAGTTGATTCTAGTTATCTTCAGCCTAAGTCAGGTCCTAGAGTTTGCCCTCCTCCTACACATGTTTATATGTAGATGATATTATGGTGTTTTGCAAAGGAACAAAAAAGAATTTGAGGGCCTTGATGTCATTATTCCAAGAATATGGTGTTGTTTCTGGCCAATTTCTCAGCCTTGACAAGTGCAGATTCTTCACTGGATCCATTTCTCTTGCTAGACAGAAAGTTATAAGTAACTTCTTGGGTTTTAAAGCTGGAACACTCCCTTTCATCTACTTAGGGGTTCCTATCTTCCAAGGTAAGCCCAAATCTGCCTTTTTACAGCCTATAGCAGACAAGATTAGAGCAAAATTAGCTTCATGGAAGGGCTTTATGCTATCCATTATGGGAAGAATCCAATTGGTGAAGTCAATTACTCATGGCATGTTACTTTATAGCTTTCGGGTATACATTTGGCCTATTGCACTTCTCAAATCTTTGGATAAATGCATTAGGAATTTCATTTGGTTTAGTGATTCTTGCAAAAGAAAATTAGTTACTGTTGCTTGGAATAGAATGTGTGTTCCTATTGAGGATGGTGGACTTGGATTGAGATCTCTCAAGTCAATTAATGAAGCATCTATAATAAAACTCAGCTGGGAGATGTTTTCTTCACAAAACCAGTGGTCAGTGCTCTTAAAGGCAAGATTTATGAGAGGTAACAAGCCTATACGACACTATGCAAAATCTTCCATTTGGCCAGGGGTAAGGCAATTCATCCAATCTGTTCATGAAGGTAGTTGCTTGCTTCTTGGTGATGGAAGTAAAATTCATTTTTGGAGAGATAAATAGATCTCAAATCCCATTGCTGAGTTGTTACAAATTCCAGATTATGTCCAATTTTTTCTAAATGCTTCAGTGCAGGACTTCATTTATGAAAAGTCATGGTCCATTCCTGATGCTTTTGCTGCTAAATTCCCTGCAATTGTTAATGAAATACAATAATTGGTTATACATAAGGATTCCACAAAAGACAAATTCATTTGGATGAGTTCTGATGATGGATCTCTCAGCTTCAAATCTGCCTTTTTCCATCTACTCCCGACTGTACAGCATGCAAATTGGGGAAGAAAATTTTGGAGTTCTGCCATTCCTCCATCTAAGTCTTTTTTGCTTTGGAGGTTGTTACAAAACAAGCTTCCAACAGATGACAACTTGCAGAAAAGAGGTTGCATATTAGTTTCAGCTTGTAGCCTTTGTGGAGCAGCTTATGAGACTTCTATGGATCTATTTCTCAATTATCATTTTGCAACAGCTCTCTGGTCTTAGTTAAGCAGTTTGCTGCAGCTTCAGCTCGACGTGTCTAGCCTGAACTCAATAGTTGCTATTTGTGATAAATATTGGAGTGGTCTAGTAAAAGATATTCTTTCAGCCATTATTCATATAATATGGATGGTTTGGTATGTTAGAAACCAGCTTAGGTTCAATAATAAAATTATCTATATCAATAGAGCCATATATATTATCTCTGTTGGTGTGGCACTGTCTGGTAATTTTTCTAATGGCAAAATGTCCTCATTCGTTGAGGATTTTAGAATCATTAAGTCATTCTCTGTAATCTGCCATCCTTCTAAAGCACCATCAATCATTCAAGTAAATTACAATGGACCTCTTTGTGGCTGGATAAAAGGAAATTTAGATGGTGCTTCAAGAGGTAATCTGGACAATCGGCTTGTGGTGGGATTTTTAGAGATTCTAGTGGTGCAATCCTTGGTTGCTTTGCAGACTACATTGGTGTATCATATTCTTTTCATGCTGAACTTCAAGATGCCATGAAGTGTATTGAACTTTCTTTCCAAAAAGGTTGGTAAAAGTTCTAGTTGGAATATGATTCCATGCTTGTCATAGCTGCATTCAAGCCTCTTGTTTTAGTTCCTTGGATGCTCAGAAATAGGTGGAGGAATTGTTTGTTTTTGACAAGGCAAATGCAATTTCAAGTATCTTATATTTTCAAAGAAGGAAATTCTTGTGCAGACAAGTTAGCAAATTTTGGCATTAATAGTCATTGTTTTACTTGGTGGGATTTGCCTCCAAGGTTTCTCTTTGAAGACTTTAATCGTAATAGATTAGCTCTGCCCTATTATAGATTTAAATGATTCTTTTTATTTTTCATGGGTTTTGGTATGGTCCCCCATATATTTTTTTCTTTTTATTATTTTTAATAAACGTTTGTGTGCTGCAGATGATGGATAAGATTTGAGGTGCCAACCTAGCTGGGATTTCTCTCCCTATAGTGATGCCTTTGCACATCAATTTTGATTAAAAAAAATGTAATTCGTAGAGAATTATAACCAAGAGGAATAAAACCAACAATAGACTTATTTGCAGCAACCTGATATGAACTAATGTAATAACGATTGTGAGCAAGATTAAATGGAAAACTTGTAGAATAAAACATCCGAGCAACTTTAGACTTAAATTACTTTGCACCTCTAATGTTGAAAGCTCTCTCTAAAATGTTACATGCCCTTCTTTTATTTCTTGACACATGATGTGATGATTCAATAAATGAGTTATGACTAACAGATGAAGAAGGAAGGAAACATTTCTTGGTCTTCTTTATTCTTCAGCACACTCAACAATTTTATGAATTGCAGCTAAGTATTCAACATTCATCTTTGGACATCTATTAATTCTAACACCAGAAAGTCTAAGCAAGTGAGACTTTACTCTAGTATATGAACCATAAAAAAATGGTTTTGATAAAAGTTACATGCCCATCCTCTTCATCTCTTATAAAATAAGCTCAAAGAGGAGTAACCATTTTTTGTTTGCCATCAACAAAAATTTTACTAGTCATGCTGTTAGAATTGTTTTTAGCCTCACACATTCTTAAAGACCATACTTATGTAAAGGTTGATTTAATTCTCATGTTCATAACTAAGACATTCATTACCCTAAACCTACAACTAATGTTATCATCAACAGTGGCTAAGAAAGGCCTCCCTAAAATGATAGGAATTTCTTTTTTTAATGAGTGAGAGGGTTCCATACCAAGCACAATGAAATCAATAGGAAAGAATCTATTATCAATTTTCACTAAGACATCATCAACTTTTCCTCTAGGGATCCTAACTAACCTATCAGCTAATTTCGAAGAACAATTTGATGGCTGCAACTCACTCAAACATAGCTCTTCATAAATAGAATATGACATTAGATTAATACTAAAACCTCGATCCAAGCGTGCTTTATTAATCATATGATCACCAATATAACAAGAAATAGTAGGAACACCAAGATCTTTCAACTTAGGTGGTGTGTTAAAATGTAAAATTGAGTTTACCTGTTCACTTAAGAGAACCTTCTTAAAAATATGTGTTTTAGATTTTCTTTTAAATGTGCATATTGTAACATCCTAATACTGATACCCTAGTATATTAGACATATACCTGGATGAACAGTATCAATCATGCTACTTTTAACTTATACATCAACTAATTCATAACATTTAAACAAATAATTACGGAGAGTCATAGCTAAAGTCATACATATAAGTGTTATACATACAACTTCTTTTTTTTACATCCTCAAAGCAAATATAAATAAATTACATAAACTTTGAACTAAAACATAGAATCTAAACTCTTTTAGTCCTTCTATTTTCTTCATCTTCTTACCCTTTTGTAGGGCCTTGACCTGCTAACCATGAAACATGACGGGGTGAGAATATAAAAATTCTCAGTGATAACATCTATCTCCTGGTATAAAAACAAATATATACAAAAGTACATTTATAAACTATAATTCAAAAATTTACTATCGATATTAAACAAATGTCTTCACAATTGTAAAATATCAAAAGTTTTCTCAAGCCTTCTTTTTACTCTTTAAAGTAGGCATATTGTACTAACTTCTTTAGTTTGAGTATTCATTAACATGATATAAGTACTATACAAATATCATCTCATAATGAATAACATTACTAGCATTGGATCATCGATTGCAATTAGCAACGAGTCTTTACTTACAACCACTAGAACGTTCACACTCTGACTTTATGTAAACATTCGTCTAGTAATCTCATAATCCAACACCTTACTCATATACTTACCTTAGCTATTCTTAGGAACTGCGTTCCCTTTTACTTATCTGTGTGAACTGTTCCATGTACTACTTCCATAACATCATATCTCATTCTGAGTCTGGCCTAGGACTTAATTCATCCTTAGCCTAGCATAGGATATGCTCATCCATAGTCTAGCATGGATATCTCTTAGTCCACCACCTAGCTTAGGACTTCTCTAGTCCACCGCCTAACTTAGGACTTCTCTAGTCCACCACCTAACTTAGGACTATCTCTAGTCCACCACCTAGCTTAGGACTTTTCTTAGTCCACTGCCTAGCTTAGGACTTCTCTTAGTTCACCGCCTGATCGGTGTTAATTTTGATACATTTTTAGTGATTAATTTCCTACAATTATGATTGAGTTTTAGTCAAATCCTTATCATTTTTGTCGTATTTGCAGGATTCGAAGATTTAATGCATTTGGACAAAAACAAGCTATTAAGAACTTAGACAGAGCCCTTTCTAACTTGAAAATAGCTTCTGGCAAGAGACATGGTCGTGTCTCAAATCCACATGGCTGTGTCCCTCAAATTAAGCAGAAAAAGCCAAAACAGCATGAGACACGGCCGTGTCCCCTGGACACATGGTCGTGTCTCCCAAAACTTCTTCAACACGTTGATGACTGGTCAATCCTTGCAAGCTAAGCATGAGACATAGGCGTGTCTATAGGACACACGGCCGTGTCACCATACACGGCCATGGCTGTGTATGTTGCTGACTTATGAGATATGGCCGTGTCTAAGGGAGACACAGTCGTGTCCTCTATAAAACCCCAAATTGCCTATAAATACAACCTTGAGGCATCATACGAGAGCTTCAGCTCTCTCTTCATTTTCTTTTCTTTCTTTCTTCAGTTTTTCATATTTTAGGTTAGTTTTGAAGGTTTCTTTCATTGTAATGGACTGCTAAGTTATTTTCAGTCAATTCGGGACTCTTGAAGAGATTGTGGTTTGGATTCTTGAGACCTTGGTTTTGTATTTGCTTTTGATTTGTAATTGAATTCTTCTTCTTCTTCATTTTCTTGATCTTGAATGCATGAATGGTAATTCTGTTTATGTTTGATCTGGTCTGATCTGAATTTAAGATTAGGAATTGTGATGAAACTTAGAACTAGTTTATCTAAGTTAATCATATACATGAAGAGGTTAGGTTACTAGTATGTACCCAGGTTAATTGAATTCGATACTAAAATTAATATGAATCTATCATGAATTATGCGGTTGCAAGTTTATATTTATCACTTGTTAATTGAATTCTAGATGACTATCTAGTATGAATTCAGGATCTGATGTGGAGGTTTCGGTTAGATCCAAGATTAATAATTCAAATGCACTTCAAATGTTTATTGAAAGGTCTATGATTAAATCCACCCAATTTCGAATAGGTTTCTGAATTGACTTCTCTTTAATTGTTATTCTCTCTTTTATTTTGTTTAGTACAACTCTTGAACTGGCAAAACCCCATTTTCTAACTTTAACTTGATTTGGTAATTTTGCATGTACAATCCTCGTGGAGACGACCCGGTGTTGTCACTATGCTTCAAGCTTAGTTATAACTTCAGTTATTATAAATTGATTTAAATTTAATAATCTCGACAGTTATCAAATTTTTGGCGCCGTTGCCGGGGAGGCGTAGGTGCAGTTTTATCATTTTAAGTTACTATACTAACATTTTCTTTTTCTTTTAGTTTCTGAATTTTTCTGGTACATGAGAAGATGAAACTGGGTTATTACTGGTGTTGATGTCTATTGATCATGAATGCTTGTGAGAATTTCTTATCACCTGGATATTCCACTAATTTGTGTTTCACTTTCCTAGTTGATACAAATAAGGAAGTAGAGGCAGTATGAGGATATTCTAAACATTTCAACAACTACAACCCCTACTCCAATACATATTATCCAGAGTGGTGGGACTATCCTGACTTGAGTTATGGACAGCAGCCTCAGTTTCAACCTCCAGCCTATGAATTTCCAGAGTTTTAGCAAAGGCAAACACTTTTCTTTTCGATGCAGCAACAAGTTCAAGCTCCTTAGCAATCTAAACCTTCACCAGAGGAGCGAATAAGACAATAGACCAAAAATATTATACAATTCCAGCAAGAAATAATGGCTACAATCAACAACATGCAGAACCAATTAGGACAGATAGTCATAGAACTTAGCGAGATACAGAGCCTAAATTCTGAAGAACTTCTCTCACAATCAAAAGAGAATGTGGAAGAAGATGCTAGTGCTGTCACACTGCGAAGTGGGATGACATTAGATGAACTCACCTCTCCTCCACAAATCAGTGAAGAGAAAGAAACAGAGCCTGAAGAAGTAAATGAAGAGGGGCAAAACTCTAAGGCCCCTAAGGTAAGTATTCCTGAACCTCTTCCTAATGTAATAGAGAATCAATATGATGAGTTGTGTGATGAGTTTCCTGATTTTATTAGTTTCAATAATTATACTCATTACAACTCATGTACTGATTGTGACAGTGATATGATATGTGCTGTTTGTGAAATTTCTACATTCTTGAGAGCTGGTGATTCTGTTTGCACAGAAGCTAATGTTGTTGATGGATCTATCAACAATGTTCTTGATTTAGTTGTAGAATTTAAAACCCAAAGGGAGTTGGAATTGCAGGCCACTGAAAAGTTTTCAAAGAAAGGGGAAGAGCGCCAGCTGATGTTCACTGCTGATGTGGATTTTGTTTTTGGACTATGGTTTAATACAAACAATGAATATGAAGTGGCTGAAGTACACAAATTAGTTTCCAATGGTGAAGCCAAGGAAACTAAGAAAGACCAATGGGACCCTGGTGGAAACCCTCATGCTTCCAGCTTAATTTGGTCATTACACTTCAACTAATAGGACCTTAGTAAAAGCTTTCATGTTGTTTCAACCATAACTTGGTCATCGTGTTTTAATCAATGGGATCCGGGAGGAGTCTTTTCACCTACCCCACTTGATAAAGCAAATAAACACCGTCTTAAACCATATCATGAGCTTCTGGAAAGTTGGAAGTGAAAGTGTGGACCTTCTACCATCCACATTATAGAGATCAATGAGGGTGTTGCAACGTGGAGCTAATGACATTAAACCAAGCGCTTGTTGAGAGGCAACCCAACCAAATTTGCCTTCAAGTTGCAATTTGAAGTTGGTTTCCACAAACCAAGAAAAAAAACGTATACTTCATTACAAATGAGCAGAGTAAAGAGTCATACTCTTGAGACGCATTCTTATGAACTTGTGCTTCATGAACTTCTTATTTGTGGAATCTTTTCAGAAGTAAACATAAGGGTTACAGTCTTGGGAATCTAACTTTAAAAGACCCTAAGCCGTGTTTCTACTTATGTGTTTTGTGATTTTTCAGATTCTATTGCAATGTTGATTGTTACGCTATTGTTCTGCCTACTTGTGTCTCATTCCTCATCAGGTTGTGTTGCTCTTTTCTTTACTCGTTATTTATCTCTCTTTCACATTGAGGACAATATTTATATTAAGTGTGGGAGAGTGGTAATGTACTCTGCTTTTAAAAAAAATGCACAACTGATGAACACTTGAGTAATGCTGGTAATTAGGCTGGAATGTTGTGTCAATTGCTTGATTTATTCTGAGCTGATAGAGATATGTTTGAAAAGGGAACCTGTTAATTATGAGATTATTTAGTAGGAAGCAATCTTGTTCAATTAAGAAAAGTAAAATTTAGCATCTTTGAGTCATGCCTGCTTGTTTCTATTTTCTTTATCAACTTAACCAGAAAATGAGTTTTGAGCTTTAACGACTAGATTTTTCATAAATTAAATCCTATTTTCTTTTTGGAGTGAATTTTCTCTTGATTGATGTGCGTTGGAAGAAGGACCAGTTGAAAGTGAGAGAGCAAAATGATAGACTGATGATGGCTAAGCGTGCATTCACTGACAGAGATGGCCTCTTTGGAATGTCATGGTATAAGCATTTGGTAAGTATTTACTCGAGAAGGAAGTAATTTTCAGGCCATTTCCCTCATTCTTCTTCTGGTTTGACATTTTATTCATATAACCAGTGCTATGTAAATTAAGATTACATGGAGGCAACTCTAGCCAGGGTTAAAGAAAAATGTTTTGTCTAAACCAATAATGCCTAGTAAAGATTAAATTGAAGGAATCGATAAAATGGACAAAATTTGGCAATATCACCTCGCTTCTCTCATTTCCAGTCCTAGTCTTATCTAGTATACCCTTAGATATATATATATATATGTGTGTGGTTGAAACATTAAATTTCAAGTTTTACCCGTTAATTTCATTTTTTTTGCCATTTTCCAGATCTATGGACCATCAAAACATAATGACTCTGGCTCCCAATCTTTCCCTGGAATTGATGATGCTGTAAAAGTGGCCAAAATTCTACATACTGCAGAATCATGGCATCGTGTACAACACGAAGTTTGGAGAGTCTCAAGAGTCATCAGACATGCCTCGTTAATTCTCTTCGGTCAACCAACATGAATATTAATTTACTTGTACATTTACTCTTGACGATAACTTACAGCTCCATAAGAATAAAGAAGTGTATATAATGGATGATTCATAAATCTTTCATGCATCAAAGAAGCTATTTAGGATTTTCCCTGCCTAGCATCTGTCAAATGCACTTTGCAATTTGATTGATTGGTCGCAACTTAATTTCTCGTGCATGGTACAAGGCTATCACTCTTCTACAAGAAACCAACATCTGAATCCCTGGTCCAAATTGGATCCTTTTAATCGTGTTTGCAAATATTACGTATCACAGTATCAACCTTGACACGTAACATCCCTACCACTCACCACTTTTGCTTTGCATGCTTGCGCATATTTCCAAAACATCCTGATGAAAATTAAGACTGGATAACCTGTAAGCCATCAATTTTCATCCGTGTTCCGAACACAAGTTCATTTTTGGTTCCTAGTTCCTAGCAATCAGATTCTGTAATTCTAAATTCAAAGATATCTAGGTTGAAATGTATATTGTTTGATTTTTCTGATTTCATGTTTGTATTGCACTAGTTTGACAATAGTCAATAGCAATTCTTGTGTAAATCTAATGTACCCAATACTCAATTTGAGTACACTAAACCAGTAAAATACTGACATATTATTATTATTATTACAGTAGTTACATAACATTTGTTTAATAAAAATTAATGATGTATTAATACTTTATTAACTTAGTGCATCCAAAATAAGTACTAATGCATCCAAAATAAGTACGCTAGGTTTATGCAAGAGTCCCTTCATCCACACCCTTGTTTAAATATATTACAATTGTTGACGATAAATTCTGAAAAACTTGTTCGTTGGTAACATTATTTGTGATATTCCCTAGATTGTAATCTTTATCCCAAATTAAGATTTTTAAGCCACTTTTCCTTGTCACTTCACTTCGCAGGCAGTGACATAAAATTGGCTATAGCTGAAAAGTGAAAACAGATCTTAGCAGATATAATCCAAGATGTGAGAGAAACTAACCTTGGTCTTATTAGTCAACGACTAATGGTAATTAACTGGAGCCACAAGACTCGAACAGTTTCAGAAAACTAGTTAAGAGAAATCCCTCATCTAATTGATGTGTTTACCATGCCACCCAAGAAGAAGACGCCTTCAAAGAAACTTGCGAGCTCTATCTAAAAATACAAAACCCAAAATAATTTTTCCTGGAAAATGGGAGTGTATTATATAAAACACGTGTCAACAATATCACAATGATTCAATTGTTAGATTAAATATGCTTGTTATAACTCCAAGCACAGATATACTAAAGAAAAGTTCATGTTACCAACTACTCGTGCCATTTTTAACACTCTAAGGTTAAATATATTGTGAATAAAACTAATTATCAAATTTATCTAATTTTCTATTCATAATACCTGCTGTACAGATCAAGGGTATTTGAAAAATTGGAACGTATTAAGGGGGGCCTTTAATGACGACTTGATGGGTTAGTTCCTATACTTCATGTGCAGTTTTAACTACTAGGAATTGACACTACTAATGTACAACAATGCCAAGATGAACTTCAGTAATTTACTTCCGAACCTTGATGGCCCCATCTCTACCACTTGATAGTAAGAGTCTCTGGTTTAACTTAACAGAAGCCAAAGAAAAAATAGAATCGTGATGGCAACCGGCGGAATCAGTGGCAACAGCTGCAAGAATTGGCTTCGTTGTCAGCTTGGTTGTAAGAGGACGTCTTTTTGTCTCCTGTTTTCAAGAGTAGAAGGTGAAATTTTTGCTGCCTATATTTTAAACAAGTTGGAAATTTTAAGGAGAAGCAAGCAATATCCAACAGCATTTAGAAGGCACAATAAATTTAACCCATAAAACTTTCACTGCGATAACAGGAGATTTGGCCATTAGAAAACACAGAATTGAGTAGAGAAAGTTAAGATTCCTGTCACCTATGCTTTAATCTGTCATCCTATCATACATTGTAACATTGATTACCTCTTGCAGCCCATTCCCCCTTGTTTCCCTTCTCTACATGGTTTCAAAATAAATAAATAACTTCTACAAGTGATCCATGATACAGAGATAACCTTTCCATTAGATTTAGAATGAATGTCATTCACGCATCAATATTTTCTCAATTTTTCTTTAAGTAATAGAAAACTGTGATGGAAGACAGACTAAATTTAGAACAAGACAAAATAAAAGCATCCATGCAAACTAATTATTTTGGCAAATGTTCACAAGTTGGTATGTCTAATTTCTTGATTTGTTCAGCAAAGGAATCATTAGCTGATCCCTGGCAGTTCATCGGAGATGGAGAGAAGGAAAAGAAGCAAAGCATGGTTGAGCTGAACCAACCAAAGGCAAACTACCTAGGTCATATCTCGAACAGTTGAAGTACCCAAATTTATATTTGATTTAGCCATTATGGGTTAAATCCAGCTAATGTACCTACGCTGCATGAGAACCACCCCCTCAAACAAAGAATCGATGCACACGAGAAACAAAAAGCTTGAATAATACAACAATCTACTGAAACATAAATTACCTGTACAAGTTGCACTCCAAAACTAGATTTTGTTTCATAAAAATCATCATTTCCTACTCCTTTTAAGTTTGGTCCACAAATACAGTAACTTCTGTCAGGACTGCAACAAAAAAAAAACGTAGATATATTCAATTAGACCATTTTTGCAAGAAAAACATGCAAACAAGATTGAAGTTCAACACAAAACCTGTAATGATCCCATCGACGTATCTTCAAATCAGTGCCCCCAGTCAATAAATCACCCCCTGGCAAGGGAAGTAATGAACGGATACCAGGAAGACGAGAAGGAGGTTCATTTAGCTCATCAACTCCGTACTTGCGATTAACATTTCGTCTAAGATCTGATTGAGAAGTTGGCTTACTTGAAGGTCTGGCCAAGGCCCATGGCAGATCAGACATTTCTGCATCACTGTCATAATTGGCCACCCTCAGTACCTGCAAGAAGATTTGTTAATTGTACAAGACAATAATCAGAGTATTAAATATGAAATATGAAAAATTTCATGTGATTCAACATAGTTATAAGCAATCAGGATACAGGTTCATATCAGAAGCATTATGGAATCAGCTCATCATAAATTATACATTATACAACGCTCCAAGTACTAGTGATAAAAACAAAAGGAGGTAAACTTCATTAGAAAACCATAGCTGCTCTTGATAAATAGAAATTTGAACTTAGCTGGAATATTTATTGGGGCTAGGTTTTGTTCTAGTACATATTGCTTTTATTATCTACAAACAATTTCAAAACAGTAACCTCAGTACCTGGTGGCAGCTACCATTCTCTGCATTCCAAAGAGAAACTTCATTGCAACCAGCAGCCACATAAACAAGGGGCCTAGTAGTTGAAGACAGAGAAGCATTTGGAGGAGGAAGAAAGAGACACATCTTTTCTATAGGGCAAGCAAGAGAATACTGCCAAGAGTTCACAGGTATAAGAAACCTCAGGCCCCAAAGTGTAATAACACCCCTGGATGACCCTGATACAAACCAATTACCACAATGCCTGATGCCAGAGAAGAAGCATAGCCCTCCTCAGGAGTAGCTTTTAGGGTCCAGGAATTGGAATTTGACCTAGTATCCCACAGATGAATGCCACAATTCTGGGTGCTATACATGATGGTATAATTATCCACAGGGCAATTCAAAAGGCTAAGGATGGCACCTTCCTTAATATCCTTCTTTGTGATATCAGCAATACCAGAATACTTCTCAACAACATTTCCTAGACCTCTAGAGATATGATCAACAGAAAACATATGAATTAATCCATCAGATGCTCCGACTATTACTTGCGCAGAACCTGGAAGCATTGCTGCACATAACGCACGGCTTCCCTCCAGATGATAAGTTAGCCTTGACCTGAATGATATGTCCTTTTCCATCTTTCTGGAATCCCAAATCTTGACTGTAGAGTCATCAGATGTACTCGTAAAGAAACTATGATCAGCAGAAATTGCTATGTCATTGACGGCTGAACGGTGCTCCTGTAGGTGTGCAACCAACAGCCCACGGGGCCTCCAACCAAAATCAGGAATGGATGCTCGAGGAAAAGATGGAAATCCTGATCGATCAGTTTGGACAGTTGCATCTTCCTGTGCAATTGAAGTACCTTTAATATTAGCAGATAATCCCACATCTTGAAATGTGCTATTAGCATAAGCTGTCTCATTTTCCCTGCCATCTGGTTCATGTACCACTCGATGGAACTGTTTACAACAATTGCTGATGCTAAAAGAACCTGAAAAAAGCTTTGGTGCTGGAACTGAACTAGCCAAATTAAAGGACTTACTAAGTGGATTAACCCAAGGCATGGCAGATGAACTGACACTCAAGAGAATTCATTTGTAGTGGGGAATCAGATGCCGCAGGAGGGATTCCCATTCCCCGCCTGTCCACACTGAAGGAGTACAAAGGTATGCCTTCTGATGGCTTTTCATATGTCAAACTGTTTCCACCACTAAAATGTGGTGACATAAATCCTGAAAACTGTAACTTCTCCAAGCTTTGGGGATCACGATTTCCCACCATATTGCTATCATTATGCATAAAGGCCCCCATATCTCTCAATTTTGCCTCAGTTTTGTCACAATCAGTTAGCCCTAGCTGTTGGGAGGCAGTGTCAACAGCTTTTTGAACCCCAGGACCTTGTTGCTTGTCAGTCCAGTTCTTTAATGAGTTCAACTCCTCAATTCCTCTTTTCAGTAAATCCATTTCCCATAGTTTAGATTGTGATGAGCTATACCATATCTTTCTCTGTCTTTCTAACATGTCCGAACTCCTGGAGTTCTCGAAGACTTCATAGAAAACCTGTCTTGAGACAGGAGGTTTTAAACATGAGAAAAGAGCCCTCTCTGAAGCAAGAGACACAGGTTGTCTACGGAGGAAAGGCCGTATAACAGGAGCAAGGAAAACATAAGAATCTACTTCACCCAAGCTCTCACTGCTAGCAGCAATGAAAGAGACAGCTGACCTTCGCACCCATTCACTAGGATAGCACAATAAAGGAAAGGCACGCTCTATCATTTGAAGCAGTATCCTCTTCCGGAAGAACCCACTTTTGCATAGAATAGCCAAACAATCTAAGGCTCTAATAATGACAGCTTCTGTTGTGTCACTTAAAGCCTGCTCAATGTAAGGTAATAGATATTCTTCTACACTTCTTCGGCCCACAAAAAAGCAGACATAAACAATCTTTTCGTAGAATACTGTCCTCAACTGCTCATCCCGATCATTTAAGAAAGCAGGCAGGATAGGTAAGAGAGAGTCATTACTCTGTCTCACACCAAAGAAGCAGCACAGTTTACCAATGTCTTGAAGAAGTGCTCTCCTAATATTCGGTGTTTGCTTTGGACCCATAACAAGTTCTTGGACAACCTCTGCAATGGATTTCCTCAGCTGCACAAGTTGGACATCTGATAGGAACCCAACCCAAAGTCATGAGAAGCCCTTTCAGGTCTATACCCGTAAGCCCAAAATGTCCAAGAAGTCTCCAAGTCCTAATGTAGGCGAGAATTAGTGGGAGATGCAGAAGTTAGTTATAGAGAGAGAAGATTGCCTGTTAGGGAAATCTGTTATATGGGTGTAGAGGGAATTACGGGGGGCATGTGGAGTGTATTGCTGTTTGTTGGAGCCTAGAGAGTATCTCTGGCTTGGGGGCTTGGCCCTTTTCTCCCTTGTATTCCTTTCTTTTGCAATAATACAGATTTTACATTCAAATAACGATAGGAATTCCTATCATTGGTGCTTTCGTTGAGAGTGTATGAGCACGAGGATGACAATGCAACGCCTGGATTCCGTAGAAGCACGTGTTGCCGCTGTTGAATCAAGTCTCAGAAACCAAGAGGCATTGCTCAGGGGACAAGACCAGCTGGTGCGATCTCACGATACCACACAGAAGGAACATACAGCTCAGCTGAGTTCCTTGATGACTAGTGTTGGTGAGATCACCAGGTCCCTCCAAGCTTTGCACCTCGAGGTGCGAGAAGGATTCCAAGTTTCCAACGACAACAGACACTAGGGTCCGGTTCGGGATCACAAGGAGGGTCGACTCCTTCAGTTGTGGAGGACCTGCGCCTCTCTGCGAAGCGCGTCGAGTTACCATCCTTTACCGGCGAGGACCCAATAGGTTGGGTCGCGAAGGCGGAGGCTTATTTCGCTGTTCAGGGGACTCCTCTGGAAATGAAGGTGGAGTTGGCACAAATCTACATGGACGGCATGACGTGGCATTGGTTTAAGGTACTACAAGATTTCGATCCTCTGCTAAGCTGGGAGACACTTAAGAGGTTGTTGATGGACCGTTACGGCGACCACCAGTCCGGAAATCCATTCTCCCAAACTCAAGCTCCTTCAGCAGGGCGGAACTGTAGATGAGTACGTCGAAGCATTCGAGGTCCTCATGGCTCAAGTTCCTCCAATGACTGAAGAGCAGTATATGGGCTTCTTCCTGGGCAGCCTCAAGGAAGAAATTCGCATGGAGGTTTTGGCTTTTGAACCACCGAACCGCCATAAGTTGATCTCGGTGGCGCGGCTGATTGAACGGAGGCTGACCCGGATGTCCCCTCCTGGAGGATCGGGGGGTGGTCGGGCTTATTCTCAGTCGCGAAGGACCTTCACTCCGACGCCTTTGGGGTTTCACAACCAAGGCGGTGGTCATGCAATCTCGGCTTATTCAACAGGAAGTTCTATCGGGCATGGTGATAAGGGGCCTAAATCCAGCCAAACACAACAGACCAACTCTCAATTTCGAGGTGGGACACGTAATCTTTCATATCAAGAGTTAATGGACAGGAGAAATAAGGGACTATGCTTTAAATGCGGGCAGCATTATAGCCCCACCCATCGCTGCCCCGATAAACACCTACGACTCCTTGTTTGGGACGGTGAGGAACTAGCCCCTAACTCCCTACTGGCAGTTGAAGAGAAGGAAACCGAGGAAGACTGTGAGATGGTGTGCCACATCCTAGACTATAGAGCTCTTGATCCACGAGAGTTATCCCACTCCAAGACACTCAAGTTGGAAGGGGTATTGGCGGGATATCCTATTTTGCTTTTAGTGGATAGTGGCGCTAGCCATAGTTTTGTAGCAAGGGAGTTGGTAGGCTCTTTGGGACTGATTGTCACCAATACACGAGAATTTGGGGTGAGTTTGGGTAATGGCAGTAAGTGTACCTCTCAGGGCCTATGCAAGGCACTGGAAGTGAAGGTTGGCAAGTATTCCTTAGTGGTGGATGCATATGTTCTGGACTTGGGGGGAGTAGACCTTGTTTTGGGAGCGGACTGGTTGGAGACTTGTGGAAAGACCACCATGGATTGGAAAAAGAAAACACTGAGTTTTGAGGAAAACGGTCAAATCATCACTCTCAAGGGATACCATATTCAAGATCAATATCACACTCCAGCCTTGCAGGGAATTTTACGACGTGTGGCAGCAGAATGCGAGGTGGCTTTAAATAGGACTGAAAAACAAGAACGCATGACTTCCGAGGGTACAGCAGTGGCTACTCCTATTGATTGGGAATTGCAGCAGATTTTGGACAGACATGAGGTGGTTTTCAGGGAGACTAAGGGGCTTCCCCCACACCGAAGCCATGATCATGCCATTACCTTGCAGCCCGGAGCCAAACCAGTAAGTGTTCGACCTTATCGCTATGCATACCACCATAAGGATGAAATAGAAAGGCAGGTAGGAGAGCTGTTGTCTGAGGGTGTTATCAAACATAGTACCAGCCCCTTTTCGAGTCCGGTGATTCTAGTTAAGAAGAAGGATGGTTCTTGGCGGATGTGCGTAGATTATAGAGCGTTAAATAAGGAAACAGTACCTGACAAGTATCTGATCCCCAAGATGAGTTACATGGGTCTCGATTCTTATCAAAGATTGATCTTAAATCCGGGTTCCATCAAATACGGCTTAAAGAAGAGGATACTTACAAGACCGCATTTCGGACCCACGAGGGTCACTATGAGTATCTTGTTATGCCTTTTGGACTTATGAACGCTCCATCTACATTCCAATCCACTATGAATTCCGTATTTCGCCCGCTTTTGAGGAGGTATGTGTTGGTGTTTTTTTATGACATTTTGGTCTACAGCCCCACATGGCAATCTCACTTATCCCATCTCGATGAAGCGTTAACAATTTTGGCTCAACATTGATTTGTTGCTAATCGGAAGAAATGCCTGTTCGGCCAGCCATCAATTGAATATCTCGGGCATATCATTTCGGTTCACGGGGTTGAGATGGATCCATCTAAAGTCCAGGCTGTCTTGGACTAGCCCACGCCGCGAGATGTTAAAGGAGTGAGGGGTTTTTTGGGGCTCACCGGTTATTACAGGAAGTTCATTAAGGACTATGGGACAATTGCTCAGCCACTTACAGCTTTGACAAAAAAGGAAGGCTTCAAATGGAATGATGAATCCCAGCAGGCTTTCGTACATCTTAAGAACAACCTTGCCTCATTTCTAGTTTTGGCCCTGCCCAATTTCACAAAGGAATTTGTTATAGAGTGTGATGCTTCCGGGCACAGAATCGGGGCAATTTTGATGCAGGATCATAGACCAATTGCCTATTTCAATAAAGCACTCTCTTCAGGTACCTTGTCTAAATCAGCATATGAAAAAGAGATCATGGCACTTGCCTTAGCAGTTCAACATTGGAGGCATTATCTCTTGGGGAGGAGCTTTAAGGTGTTCACAGACCATAGAAGCCTTAAGCATTTACTCCATCAGAGAATTACTACGACGGACCAGCAGTGTTGGCTGTCCAAGCTAATGGGTTACCAATTCGAAGTCATCTATAAACCTAGACCTGAGAATAAAGCCGCTAACGCCCTATCCAGAAGGGGCGAACCAATATAACTGACTTCCATTTCCATGAGCCCGTATTGGACGGATTTCCCAAAGCTAAGGGAGGAAATTTTACTTGATCCCAACTTGCATCAGTTGAAGAGCATTCTCCAACTTGACCCTAACTCAAAACCAGACTATGAGTTACGGGAAGGCTTGATTTTTTTCAAGGCAGGCTGATGTTGCCCAGGCAGTCCTCCTTTATTCCCACCTTGCTGGCCAAATTCCATTCCTCTCCGATAGGGGGCCATTCGGGGTTCACCAAAACATATAAGCGACTTGCAAGAAGTTTTTTTGGCAAGGAATGAAACAGAAGATCATGGAGTTCATTCGTGGGTGTGAGACATGCCAGAAATTAAAGAAAGAGAGAGAGAGAGAGTGAGGTACTAACATAATCATGTAATCATGTTAGGAAAGGACAAGTAGTGACCAATAAGAAAACACATATGTAGTGGCACACTTGAAGGATTAACATTTTGCCTCACTAAATACAGTTTTTTTTATTTCAAACAAACAAAAAAGAATAATCCCAGTGCAATGATTTTGCAATAAAGGTCAAAATCGTTAAAATACAAAAACAAAGTCTGGAAATTGGTGCTCTAAGATCATGACCGATTTTAGGTTCACCTCAGTTTCAATTCTCAAGCACAGATCTATATTATTTATAACCCTGTGATAGACAAAAATTTCATAAGCATAAGAGTCCTAGTTTAATCAAGACCACTTGCTGAATTCACAATTTAAATAAGCCTCTGAATAGAGGGTTACCTGGTAAGAACTCCACTTGCATCTTTATACTAAAATTTACATTAATTAAAAAACAAAAAAAGAAGAAGAGAAAACACAGCATTATCATATGCAATATTTTCAAAAGACAACATATAAGACCTCACTTCTAACTCAACAGTAGCACAAAAACATCTTGGATGACCAACAAAATGAAATAAGATATAGAAGGAAAAGGAGCCAACCTCAGGCGCTAGATAACAGAGTCTTCTTCCACCAGTGTCAAAGAAAAAAGAGAAATCCGATGGGTCATCATATGGAATGTAAGTAGGTTTGAAAGATGCAAAGTCCGCAAGGTACAGCCAATTTGAGGATGTAATTAGCACATTCTCACACTTAATATCACCTACAGAAATGTAAATTTATACAAATAGCAATCAAGCCATGATAAGAGAAGATACCATCAGCTAATAGATCCTTCTCCACTCTCTCTTTACTAATTTTCTATTTGTTTGGATGTTAGGCTTCAAATTTAATTAAATCAAGACTTACCATGACATACTCCCTTCTCGTGGCTTTGTTTCACAGCTAAAAGCAACTGTATATTACCCAAAAAAAGAAATATTGTTAACAAAAATACAAAAACATCAGATGCTAAAATTTCAGGGAAGGGGATTAGTGAAGAGTGAAGAAGACCTGAAAAGCCAACCATTTCTTCTCAACAGGACTGAGAAAAGGTCGAGTGCTTAATCGATCATGCAGATTATGGAAGAAATATTGCCTCAAAAGGTACGCTGCTTTATCAGTTTCTTGCCAAAACTGCAAGATGACACCGCCACATGAGGAATTTAAACTACATGGATCCACTCAAGTACTGAAAAAAAAATAGTAGCAAAAGTAGACAAAGTGCCCCATATCAACCTTGGGGGAAAAGCTCCTCTAAAATGAGAAAGTAAGGGTGTATCTTCACCCACTAAAATTTAATAGTAGATACACCACACAAGCTCACTTTAGAAGAGCCTTGTCCCAACCTTGGAACCCCAAAATTTCGACACAATTGAACGTTTATCTCATATTTTCTTCACAGTTCTTTCCAATAAAAGCCAACCCAAAAAAAATAAAAATTCACAAGTCATTTCAGTAACCAAACAGAGTAAGAAAATTCCCTCAAACTACACACTACACATAAACCCAAAATAATGTCTTTCAAACTGAACCAAACAAACCAAGCGTGGTAAGTTTTAGTGTGTATTTGAATTAGCTTATTTTGTGTTCAAAATAGCTTATATTCAAAATCTTATATCTTATAATCAAAATCCTATGGAGAGAGTTTCTGTGAGGGAAAAAAAAAAAGAGTAATTCTTCCCAAAATTGAATCTAATCCAAGAATGCACTAATCCATTCTTATTTGAGTAAATCATCGATTAGAAACCCAACAAAGTGAAGGGGGCACATCAAAGTTCAGAACTTTGAGCTGTTTAAATCAAATTCACGCAGCAACCAAACACAGTTTAAAACAAAATCACGTAAGAAATTAGTAGAATTTGGTGTGGACCTGAAGGGCCAAACGTGAGGGTGGTCAATGGATTCGAAAATGTCGTTGATGAGAGAGAGACGGCGCTCGTAGTCAGAGAGATCGAGGGAATCACCGCGCTTGAAATAGACTTTGACGAGGACCAAACCCTCGTCGTGCTTGCACTGAATCGACTTGAAGAAACGACCGCGTCCCAGAACCTCTTTCAGCACCAGATTGTAAATCGATGGCAGCTCGTGCAGGTAGTACTCCGAAGCCGAAACTTGCGTCGTGCGCGCGATTTTGTTCCCCCTGACAGCCACAAGCACTTTTCATTCTCTGAAGGAGGAGAAGCACTTTTGCTTCTAAATTGCCGTTGTGCTTTTTGCATTCTGCGTTTTGGGTTGTGAGGATCAGCTTCGTGGGAATGGGATTCCTGAATAAATATACGTTTGGGAGGTTTTGGTCTGATCTGGAAGTTGGAAATCTCTCAAAACTTGGATTCAAGTATTGAATAGAACCCTTGCATGTCCAACAGTCTCAGCTAATTTTACGTACTATTCCATCTAAGCGGTTCGCTCTTTTGACGTGGGTCAGTGGGTGCAAGCAATTGACGTACTGCACGCAATATCGTCATTTTTACAATACAGTATTCCTTCATAATTAAGGGGAAGAAATAAGAAATGAAATGAGTAATAGTATGCAACCATTATTTTTTTTTTGCACAACATATGCACACATACGAAAATTTAATTGACTAATTGCACAAAGGTCTTTTACAACACAAAAAATGAAAAAGAAACAAAAATGAAATGAATATTCTTTTATAAGACCACGTTGTGTTAGACTAATGTCTATTTATATGTTAGCTTGGTTTTAGTTCTGTAAGTTTTGAAATCCTACGTTACAAATTAATGAAATTTTTGCAATAAATGTACAAAGTAGAAGAAGTGGGTAATTTTTCAAAATGCATTTATGACTTGTTTGTTTAACTTCTTCTCGCCGCATGTGGCACAGACGATATTTATTGCTACAGCATTATATAACAGAAGTTAGTTTCTTATTATTTATATTTGTAAAAAATATAGAGATTTTTTAAATTTGATTTTTTTAAATTATTATTACAAATTTTAAAATAATTTTAATTATTTTTTAAAATTTAATTAATGTCTCAATAATTTTTTATATTTAATTTAGATCTATTAATTCACTAACGATAATATTATATGATATTATTTTATTTGTATTAATATTAAATTAAAATTATTTATTAATTTATTTATTAAAATTTATCTTTAAATATATTTTTCCTTACAAAATAAATAAAAAATAAATTTATTTTAAAAAAAATTTGTTTTTATTTATTTTGTAATAACAAAATGTATTTATAATCAAATTTTAATAAATAAATTAATAAATAATTCAAAAAATGTTAATACAAATAAGATGTTATACAATATCATTATTAATGAATTAATATATTCAAATCAATCAGAATGATCTATTGAGACATTAATTAAAGTTTAAGGAATAATTGAAAAAAATTTAAAATTTATAGTGATAATTTACAAAAATGTTAAAATTCAGGGAGTTACATACTATTTTCTCTTTATATTTTGTTACGCAATAAAATATTTTTTACTGAGAAGATTTCATACAATTTTCATAAACATTGCAAAAGATCCATTTTCAGGAAGAAATTCTTGCTGCCATTGACGTCCTGTTTAGTACATTGTATAAGATATGATATATAAACTTATATTAGATGATTTATTTTCATCATATGTTTAGCATGGCATATAATCTATTTTTATCGAATTTATTTATTTTTATTCTATACTTATTGGATAAATTTATCAGGCTTTAAATAATTTAATAATACTTTGATAAGATTAATTTATATTAGATTGAATTAAAAATACAATATTTCAATTTTACATAAACCATAATCCTTTGTTCTTCTCTTGCATGCCACATTTAGGGATGGAGCGTTTTTATAGTTGCGGTAGCTTCTCTTGTCTCAAATTTTCTAAAAGTTGTTGATTTTATAATGTAAATATTTTTTTTGTAAATTCTTCATATCTAAAAGTTGTATTAGATTTTGACTAATGTAATTTAAAAAAAAAACAATAAAATTTTCTTAAGTTGGCTCCCTTGCATATAACTTTTTTTATTTGGCCCCCTAATCATCTTACTTAGATCTGCCCATTGCTACAGTAACTATTTCGCCTTAGTACATATCAAATATTATATTGTATAAAAACTTACGTAGTGTATAACTTATATTATACGTTAATTATTGTACTGTTAGGCTTTACCGTATACTAAACCTGGAATGTTCCGAAAAGCATATGTAATGATATTTGTGATAGATAAAATTTGAAACAACCATGCACTACGAAAATACGGAGTGTGCACCTTTAAGATTTTTTTTTTTAAAGAAATGTAATATCAGTTAACGTAAAATATGGCTTGAAGATATACTTATTATATGAAAAAAAAAAGGTTTTTACTAATGAATGCCCTAAGATCAATATTGGTTAAGGAGTATTTAATATCATCTATTAAATGCTTCTAATTATACTTAAAGAATTAAGCATTACATTATACTTCCTCTGTCTCTTTATAATTGATTTTTAAGGATTTTTACATAAGAATTAAAGACAAAATTAAATAGTTTCAAATACAAATAAATATAATGTAATATCATTAAACTACTATTTTCTCTCTATATTAATGGTTGGTTAGTATTTTGTATAAATCCAATAAGTGCTGGAGAGAGATTTTAAGAAATAATAAAATATAATTAATTGTGAAATTCTTGGGTCTACCTTAGATAAGGGTAAAGTTAAAAAAAATCAATTAATACTTTTTTAATATTTTCAAATGATAGAGAATTTGGGACAAATCAAATTTTTTTAAAAGACAATTATCAAGGGCTGAATGGAGTATTTTTTATGTTCTCAATGTAATAAATACTTTACTTTTTATTTAATACTTTTCATTTTTGTTCTTTTAATCATTGCTCTAATAGCACTCATTTACAAAACTCCAAAGAAAGGGTTTTGCTTATATCATGTAAGAATTTTTATTGTGATTTTTCTATTTTTTAAATTTGGATATTTTTTTTTTTTTTGCCAAAAAGGTAATGCTTCATTATTTAAATTGACAGGATATACAAATTTGAAAATAACAACATATGGGTAAATGCCTAAGATCACTTCCAACGGAATGAGGACAAATGACTAATGCCCGTTATGACTCCAACACTCCCTAAAATCACATTTAGCTTATCAAAGAAAACATAGAGGATCTAGTTACAGTCTAATGATAAAGGATGCTAGATTTTTCCAATGAGTTAAAAGTTTGTAGTCATAGTTTTGTGCAAATTCACTTCCCTTCACTATATTCAACTAGGCTACCATGGCCTTCCTTTCTTTTTAGTGCACTTCTTCAAGACCATCATGTAAGATGATATGATACAAGAGCAATGCTGATGGATTTTGTTTGATCTTGGCTTTGACATATGTTTTAAAGCTCTTTCTGGTCTTCCTCAATGCTAAGTCCTTAGGCTTTTTTTGCTAGTAAATACATAATTAAAAGGATGCGAAACTATAAGATTTCTAGATGAGTTTGTTGAGAAAAACAAGGAAAATACTCAAAAGGAGGGAGACCAAAGCAAAAAATAAAACAAAGAGGGTTACCATCGAGGGTGTATTTGGTAGAGAAATTATAGCTTGCTTTTAGATCATAATTAATGCATGCTCCAAGAAGAATGTCTACAATTGATTTAAAATAAACTTAAATAAATTTTAAGTCACCAATTTAAAATTAATGGTTGAGATCTATCTTAAAGCATAGATTAAATGTGCTCTAGGAGCGTGCAATATTTTCTTATGTTTGGTATGCATCTATGGGAAGGAAAAAAAAAAGGAAGGGACATGGTATTTTGAGTCATTTCTTATTTGGTATGCATAAAAACAATGGAAAAAGGAAGGAAAAATGAGAGATAAAGTTTCCATAGTGCCCACCATATTTCATCCCCCCCTTTTAGGAGGATTGAGAAGGAATAAAAGAAAGTGAAATAGGCCTCACATTTTTATCATATTATTAATATACATTTTCCTTATTTTCCTTGATGAAACCAGACAAAGTAAGAGAAGTATCTATTCTTTTCCATTGAATGATACTAAACAATGGGATCATAATTTCTTTACTTTTCCCTTTTTTTCGTTTCTTTTATTTTCTATTCTATTTCTTTCTATTTTTTCCCTTCATGATAGTAAACAAGAATAGAGGCAAAAACCCCTATTAGAAAAATACTGAAAAATAGAGGACCAAAGTATTATAAAGACAAGAAAGAACACATTGAAAGATAGAAAAAAAACTAAGATTGGCTTATAAACTTGATAGTTTTTAACAAAATTGAAAGATTGTGTGGCGGTTTATGTGACCTCCATGGCTACATTTTTAGATGCCTCATGATGTAGGAGTCCATTGCTAATAGAAATAATGATTTTTTTAAAGATAAATATTTTATTAAACATCTTTAAATGAGTTTAAATCAACAATGAGTAAACCTAAATAATACAAGATAATATAAAACTACAATAAATAATCAAAGTCAAATTTACAAGGTACTATTCTAATTGTTCTATCCTTTTCCTTCAACATGTGGTCTTGGCACTGGTTTGGATACGTCGAACGGCCTCTAAGTGAGTCAGCATGATGGGTGGGGGTACTTGCAAAATACTTCAATGCTCAAGTCATTAGGTGTATGAGAAATACAAAGCAAGAAATATACAAAGTAAGGAGAGAGAGAGGGAGAGAGAAGAAAAGAGAGAACAGAAAACCCCTTACATTGTATGAACAATGACTACTTAGAGTAAAGATGGGTAAGGTGCACATTATAC
Source organism: Ormosia semicastrata (assembly GCA_029884595.1). Lineage (NCBI taxonomy): Eukaryota > Viridiplantae > Streptophyta > Magnoliopsida > Fabales > Fabaceae > Ormosia > Ormosia semicastrata. Next base: position 116,026,455 of record JAQQTO010000063.1, read on the forward strand.
ACCCTATGATTTAGGCTATAATTGGAGGAAAAACTCTCCATAAGGATGGCACCATGTATCCTGATTGTTAGGAAGTGTCTTGAGAAATATTTACGTGATCAGATAAGCGGGTCGGATTCGGGTTGGGTGGATACTCGAGTGTGTGGGTTAGGTACGCTTTCAATAGATTTTAAAGAGTAAAAAGGATTTGAGTTTGTTGAGTTGAGTTTTTGATGAGTCAAGTGGCATCCAGTAGATTGGGCTGAGTCCATTGTGGTCCAAAAAGGTTGTAGGGTAAAGTTGGGTTGAGCTCAATTATTCTAGTATGATCACTATCGATGCATTATAATTATCATTGATTGGGATATTAATATTTGGAATTGTACTTAAACTAACGTTTTAGACTTGTGCGACGCATGGGTAATAACTCATACCAAATTATTATTATTATTATATTTATATATTTATATATAGTAATTTAATTTAATCTCATTACATTTTTTACCTAAAATAAAAACTTTAATTAAGAGTCCAAGTTAGTATATAAACAATAATCGAATTGATCAATATCTAATAAAATTGAAAATTCCAAGAGTATAACTACTAGAGGTGTTCTTGGATCGGTTTGGATCGATTTTGAGACAAAAAATTATCCGATCCAAACAAGGTAAGTATCATCGGTTCGGTTTGCATTGGATGAATTCCAATAGTCAAACCGATCCAATCCGAACCAATTTTAATCGGTTTGGATTGGATTGGATGATTCAGTTTTTGTCCAATAACATAATAAAAATGTATTCTAAATAAGAATAATACACAACAACAATATAATTCAAATTCTAAATTACAAACTATTCATAAAGTCATACAAATCATACAAACAAATAAAATTCAGCACTAATTTCAAAGTTCAGAATTTAAACAAATAAAATTAAAATGACAATTTAGCAATTGTAATTTTTCTCGAAATTGAGTTAGCAATTACAACATACTAATACTGATCAACAAGGAAGTGAAGTGTGTCTTTTTGTCTCACACTCACGTGTGTGCGAAGTGGTGGTGGGAGGGAATAGGCCATTGGGCCAATGGGGGGATAGGTTTAGTTAGGGATATTTAGGTAATTTTAAGTATAAAATCGGTTTGGATCGGTTTGGATCGGTTTTATAAAATTGAATCGAAAACCGATCCAAACCGATCGATTTTTCAAAAACTTCATCCAAATTAATCCAATCTATTTCGATTTTCATCGATTTTCGATTTTTTTTAATCAATTTTTGATTTTTTTTATTGGTTTGGATGTGAACACCCCTAATAACTACTAAATAAAATCTAATAAGGTATAAAAACTAATGAAATGAAATTTCAAAAATGTATTTAAGAATTATAATATATATTACTCAAAATCTCTTTCTCATGTACTGCAATGGTTGTTTTAAATTTTATAACTATAACTATAAATTATTTATTCAAAATCTAAATATTTAATAAGTGTCTAATTTAAGTTCGACTCCAAAAAAAAAATATAAAAACATAATTTTACATTTATCCAACAATAAATAATATACGACAAAACTAACCAAATTTTATTCAATTTCAACATTTTTTCATTCAATTAATTATTTAATTTAGAAAACCAAAACAGTATATATCATTTATTTCTTTAAATTAGTTATTACCATTTTTTGTTTAAAAAATAAAATATTGAACTCCGGTATTAGTATCATTTAAGTGATAACATTTTTTTAATTAATTTTTTTACCATTTTAGAAAATCCTAATAGTAAATATTTATAAATTACATTAAAAACTTAACAATTTATAATTTCTTATTGATTATAATTAATTATAATCATCATAATCATCGTTCATTTGAACAATTCTATTTCAAAGTTAAAATACCATTTTAAATGAAAAAAAATAACATTAAAAGAAGAGTTCGACTCTTATCCAATGCTCAGTATTGTCCTTTCTTCAACTTTATTGACCTAATTTATATTTATGTATTCTCTACGTTTTGGGAGAAAGAAGAGTCTTTGACTTTTAATCATCTGCATCAGCAAAGGTCAACAATTCTGATATTTTTATTCTAGTTATTTTTTTATTGCTAAAATTATCTCCGTAGTACTTTTTTTTCTCTGTAAAGGATAATGCCAATAAAATTAACTTCAAATATAATAATATAATTTGAGACTTAATAATTTATAATTTAACAAATCCTATATAAATTATGTAAGGTTTAATAGGAATACTATTTCATGTGATAAAAAAAGTTGTTTAACAATAAAAAAATGTCTTTAAAAAGTAAATATAATATATACCCACAAATAAGAAATTATACTATTATAAAAATAAATATTCATCTTTTAAATATTTACCTTATTTTTAAGGTTATATATCAAACTTATCACTAATGCAAAAATTATGAAAGGTTGATGAGTCAACTCATTTAAAATATATAACAAAAAAGAAATTGATGAATTGACGGGTTAGGTCAACCTAACAAATATTAAATAAGAAATAAAAAAAAAATGACAGGTTAGACAGGATAGGTCAACACACACTGGTTAACTTGTCTAATCTACCACACACACACACAAAAAAAAAAAATCAATGGATCAACCTACCATGCTCTGTCAATACCCGTGGTTATACAAGTCAAGTTAAATTTTTCTGCTAAACATGGGGTTGCAAAACGCAACCAACCTACCATTTTTTGCGAGTTAAATAAATTGACCCATAAAGTATGATCTGTTTTGACATCTTTACTTCTAGTAATAAGAAAATAATTATCTAACATAATATATATATATATATATATATATATATATAAACATATATATATATATAAAATATAATAGTTATTTCATAAAAATAAATTTTCACCTTCTTTTAAAGGTTATATCAAACTTATCATTGATGTGAATTTTTTATCATCATTTATAATCACTTTCTTTTTGTTTGTCTAATGATACTACCAACAATATCAACTTAAGGTATAACAATATAATTTGAGTATTAACGATTTATCATGTAATAAACCCTTGAAAGCATTAACAAACTACTATTTCTTTTGATAATAAAATAATTATTTAACAGTAAAAATTACTAGTTTTAAATCACTTACCTATGTAATTGGCTTTTCATATATTTTTCTTTGCATTCATATATGACACACATACAAAAGTGAAAAAATGTTGTGAACTCGACATGTGGAATAAATAGTATAGAATTATCTTATTTTGTTCTATTAATAAAATTATCTTGGATATGTAACGGTAATAATACTACAATCACCAAGTGAATTGAAATGCAGATTTAAAAATGTGAATGAATTGCTTATAGCTAGGGATATCAAAATGAGCCGACCCAGCCTATTCGGGCCAGCCCATCCAGGGTCGGGTCATTTTCGAGCCGGCCCATTCGAGTCATGTAAGTTTCAGACTGGTATTTTATTAACTCAACCCAGCCTATTTAGTCTTATGTAGTGTTAAAAAGCAGGCTGACCTGGCCCATTCGGGCTCAGCTCATTTAGGTCATATAAGTTTCGGACTGACATTTTACTAATCCAAATTTCATCCATTTTTTTGTCGGGTTATTAAGTGGCTACCATGGACTTGACTCATTTTGACACCCCTACTTATAGTAATATTAAAAAATAATAAGAATGTACCTATGAAAGAAAATATAAATATCATAATATTATAATATTATGGTATTTTATGTAAATAATAATGTGTTTAATTCTTGAACATTTTTATTATAAAATATTTTTATTTAATTATTGAATATTAATAATATAAATGTATTTAATTATTAAATATTTTTTATAAATAACAATGTATGTTAATTATTTAAATGTTTTATTATATATTTTGTAATTATTTCTTCACCCACACATGTAGAAAGGAAAACATTTTATGAGAATTTGATATATGGGATGAATAGTAGTGACACTTTGTATGAAAAAATTACATAATACATATGACCATTTGAATAAGAAAATGACATGTTTTCCTTTAATGAGAAAACATGTATAATTTTATCTTATAGTAAGAACTTTTAAATGTATTATTAATAAAAGTAGAATAGTAGATTCTTAAATATTTTTATTATAAAATATTTTTATTTAATTATTAAATATTAAATATTAAAATATATTTAACTATTAAATATTACATTATTATAAAATATTTATATTTATTTATTAAATATTAAAAATATATTTAATTATCAAAGATTACATAAATTTATAATGATAAAAATATTTAAAAATTCAAAATAAAGTTTAATTGAATGACAGAATGACACATGTATATATATGGAGAAGATGACAATTGTCATTTGGGAACTATCTTTAACGGAGAATAAGACACATGTAATTTTGTCTTTAATGAGAGTTTTAAATTGTATTAATAGTAAAATTGCATGGCCGTTTCTTTTATCTTATTGAATGTCGTCAAGCAGATTAAATGATAATGTTAAAATAGTTTTTTTTGTCATTATTCCTTTTTCCTTCCATTTACATTATGTTCAAATAATAGATTTACGAGAAAAAAAATGAGAAGAGGAAAAATAATTTATTTTATTTTAAAATTTTAAAATACATAAAAAATAAAAAAATACATAAAAATCATTTTTCATTACCTAACTTTTTCTTCTAAAATTAATGTAAAATGAAAAAAACACATGAGTTAATAAAATTTTATTTCACTTTCTTATTATTTTTTAAATAAAAAAATAATTATATTCAATTTATTCTCTTTTTTTTATTTATTTCTACCTATTTTATTTTATTTCATTAATAAAAAATACCTACATTTCATTAATTTTATTAATGAAAAAAATCTCCCAACTCGAGGAAGCAAAGGATAAAGAGTAGATTAACGCAGTGACGAAATATTATGACACTATAGTTTTTTATTGTTAAGAAATAAAATTTACCCAAGGCAGAAGAGAAAAGACTTTTGGTACCTTGGAACAAGCCGGCTCAATAAAACGCAGAGAAGTAAGAAGACAAGAAAAAAATTATATAAAAATAAATAAAAACTAAAACACAGAGATGCCGTTTAGATTTCCTTCTTCAACTTATTCATCTGCTAGCTAAAGCAACTGAGCAGTCTGAACTGGCAACTGAGCAGTCTGAACTGCATAATTATTTCTTCAACTTACTGGTCTGCCTCCGTTGCCAATGCTATCTTGTTGGTTCAAGGAACTAACTTATTTGACTAGAAACCATGGATCGAAATGAATTTTTATAGCTACACCTTTATCCCTTTCGATCAAATATTCCGATATAATTATGCATACGTAATTCAACAATGTCGCAACCATTTTCTTTTAATACGTAATTCTCATTTTATAATCAATTTAATTTTTAGTTTATAACTATTCAAATAAAGATCAGTAAAATAGTAAATTTTGCGACATCGTTATTCATCTAACCAAAATATTTCAACTTTTATTCAACCTTCTTACAAACTCATTTTATATCTCAAGAAAAACTACAATAACATACAATCTGATTATATAAATCTACAATATAAATACAATATGTATATTTTAATTGTACGAGAAATATTATCATAAATTTTGCACTTGGAAAACTGTAGAAGTAAAAGCATTTTGTTAAAAGCGAAAAGTTTAAGGTTGTGTTTGGATAAAGTATTTTAAAATTTTAAGGTATTTGAAATTCAAAAAATTTTTAATTACATAAATTCAATTCCCTTCATTTATAAATTATTTGTTTGGATAAATCAATTAAATTACTTTGAATTTCAAATTCTTGTTTGTATAAAGCAATTTAATTACATTCATTTGTAAAATCTCTTTTTAAGATATTTTTGTAAAATTAAGATTTTAATACAAAATTTTACAAAACAAAATAAGCATCATATAATATATTTTTTCATAAAATGTATTAAGCTTTGATTAGATTTTGATTTTTTGATTTAATTTTTGTTTGGATTAAAATTCAAAACCCTTACATTCAATTATTTCAAGACTATAGTGCTGTGAAAACACAATATATAAAATGCAAACTTTCACTGGTGTGCCTGTCCTCAACCTATACAATTTTTATTTTTTAAAAAATTAAAAAATTTGCACAAATGAAAAGATTAATATACCATTTTTTATAAATAATCTATAAGTACAACTTATACAACGATTTATCAAAAAAAAATAACACAATTTAAGCTACATTGAAAATAAGTCAACTTTCAATAGACATATGAACCTAACATTATGTATATGCTTACAAACATCTCAAATATATGAACCCAACAACATGTGCATATGTAATTAAACAAAGTAATATCAACTCTCAACATGTTTTTCTCCACTTTTTCTTCGGGATTGCATGGAAGTAGACGATGAAGATTGTCCTCTTTTCTTTGTTGCAGAGCTTGGTTCCTCCAAATCAATATTAACATTATCAACTTTATCCTCTTCATTTGCTTCTTTGCTCATGACATCATCCGCATCAAGAAAACCAAATCCATATCCGAGAACCAGATTGAACTCTCTCTCAGACAAGCCTTCAAGTCACTCGAACCAAACCCAGTGACTATACTTAAATTAAATCTTTACTCAGAGCTGAATATGAAACACAACTTATATCTAAATGGTTAAACAGTGCCCATGGAAGTGATATCAATTAGTTACAGTGGAAAACAATATAGTGTACATAACTAACAAAATAAACAAATTAAAGCCATCAAGAATAAAGATACAAACCGAAGCTTTGAACCTTGGTGATCGGGTTTAGCAGAGGACCCAAAAAGCCACTAGAACCAATTCTTGTACTAGTTATCTCAGTTTCCATACTGACAGAACCAAGCTTTAAGCCACAGGAATTATTATTATTGGTCATGCAAACTCTTCTAGGTCTCAGAACACTCCCATTTCTGAAATCTCCAAAACCCACCGAGGTCTTCTACTTTTGAACCCCGAAAGTGGCTCCTTTAACGGCAAAAGTTGATGCTTGCATATTATCTGATTGAAAACTCCAATACCCAAAAAATCAAAACACTTCAATTTTATATATATTATCTATATATAATATGTGGAAAAACACCAATCAGAAAAGAGAATGGCATTAATATCAAATAAGATTTTAAGTGTGAAAGTAAAGGAAGTAGCAGATTAAATTACCGTGTGAAGGTGTAGCAATAATGGAAGGAACCCAGAAATTGAGAAAAAGGGTGATGAAGTTTCTGTGCTTAGCTTTTCTCTCACTGAATAGAAAGAAAAAAAAATGCAACTTTTTCACACACATGGAGCAAAATGAACAAAGCCCTATGAAATCAATTCTGGAATGGACCAATGGTGTGAGAGCAATGCCCTCTTGGCAAAGCAACTCAAACAAATTCTTGTCATTGAGAGTAACGAAACAGTGGATATTTTCCATTCCAAGTGCTTTGTCACCAGATTTGGACAAAGAACTCGTTATGTGGAAATGGAGTCTTGTGCATGTAGGCAATTGGAAAGTGATGAAACTAAATGCGTTTTCATTTCTCAGCAGCTTCAACCTTATCTGAGTGTAAGACAAAATTTTCCCTGCAAGATTTATGTGGGCTTCTTTGTTCCAGACATGCCAATTTTCTTCTAGAGGACCAGGCAAGAAACGATCGAGTTTTCTCGAAAGGTAACATCAAGTATTATTAAAAGCAATACAAATGAGTTTTCAACCATACAAATAAATTGAAAAAAGTAACATCATGCTTTATTTCAGTTTTCATAACAATCTCTATCTCTCTTTTAGTCTTTTTCTCAACTAGACTAGACCATTAACTCACACAAATATAGGACTCTGCACACTGCAAAGCAAGGAACAAGGCTGTGTGCTCCCCACATTCATGTACATTACTTCAACATCGTATTTCACCACTCCAATTCACACACACATACATTGACTTATAAAAAACAGCATAGCTAAGGAAAAAGGAGAGCTAGGATGAAGTATCTGGGGGTAGCAACTCAGTGAGGGGAAAAAGAGATTGAACAGTAGTAAAAATAATTTGTGACTGTTATGGCAATTTTATGTAAAGAGATTGAACATATAGATTTTCTGCAGGAAGCACAGAAAGAAAATCTAAAATATTTACATGATGACTTTGTTTCCTAAATAAAAGCTTATCTAGTAAAATAAAATGAGGCATATAAGTAAGATATTCGATATTAATAACTAATATTTAATCTAGTAAAAGTGCCTCTCCTACCATCTCAAAAGATTGTATGTAATTTGGTAGAAAAACATTCGAGATTTAAGATGTCATATGACTCATATATATGTTATATTGCTGAATCAAAGTTCTTCTATTGTTTCAAAGCAAGCAAAATACATTATCAAACAAGATTGAAGGAAATTGGCAATTGCATATAACAAAATCGATACATCTACTTTGTGCAAAAGGCATAAAACATGAAGCTACATATGTTGTACAGGATATAAAAATCTTAGGACAAAAACAACTATTGAGTTTAAAATAATTGGCTTGAGTTAGAGACTCATAGCCTGATGTATATATAGATCAATGTACAAACATAAATCCCTTAATTAGAGGGATTTACTGCCAACCTATTCTATAGCTGTAGCCAACCTATTCTATAGCTGCAGCCTCTCTATTCAATAGCTGTTACAATAACTACAGGTAATCTTTGACTAAATTACATAGTACATTTATTCCAACACCAACAAAACCTCAATTTCGTGAAAATCTAACAAAATCTGCAGTAACAACTAATAAATAATAGCAAAACAAAGAACAAAACCCACAGTCAAATTGAAATATCCCACAACCCCAGATCAGGTTTCATAATAACAACAAATTACACAGCGATTCTTAAACAAAGTACAAATCAGGGTTTACAAATTCAGGCCATTAAACGAAAATCTAGATGCAACCCAAAACGACAAAACAAAGAAATCACGCATAAGAGAGATCAACAGATTCAGAAAAAAGGAACCAAATGGGGCAAAAGAAGAAGTTATGAACCTGTAGAAACAAGAAGTTACTGAGGATGACTGTGGATGGAAGTGTCATGGTAGTGGGTTGGGTTCGAGATGGGTAGCGCACAGTGACTCTGGGTGCGACGGTGGTGGCGTGCGGCGCAGATGGAAGACGTGCGACTGAGACGAGAGAGAAGAGGCGTGTGACTGACACGAGAGAGAGAAGAGAGAAAAGGGAGAGAACGAGAGAAGGGAGAGAACAAGTGAGGGGAAAGACGAACGAAATAACGAAGGATTTTGAAAATTTTATCTAAAGAGATAAAAATTAAAATGCTTTCTTTTTACACTAATAAAATACCTTCTTAAAATATTTATAATTTTTAAATTAATTTAATAAGATATCCAAACAAATTATTTTATAACAAATCATTTTAAATTCCTTATAAAAATACATTCTTTCCTTTAAATACTTCATCCAAACACACCCTAAAGCTTGAATGTCCATTGAAAATTACTTCCTCTTGAAGCAGACGTGCATTTGTCAAAAGAATAACTAACAGAACCAAGAGAAATATGAAATGGTGAATGCTAGTAACATTGCACTTCAAAGATCGAATCGACCATATGTACAATAACACAGACAGATACTAATACAAATATAGCAGATCCATAATCTCATCCATTAAATTTAAACGCACTCTTAAACGTTTCTCCTACGATTCGTTTCACTCTATTCAACTTATGAGTTAAAAGCCATGGATCTCGCCAGTTAATATTTACAGATCCGGTAACCGTTCTGTTACGGAATAACAGTGCACAGAACCACCGCGATCTTCCGATCACACGGCGGCGATCTCTGCCGGATCTTCGAAGTTCGGGTCCTTTGAATCCAGAGCCCTGTGCTCCAGCCCGATCTCAACCTGCGAGTAGCCATGGCCAATCCACGTGAACTTGCCTCCATGGCCTCCCTTCTTCGGCGATCCGCTCATCCCCGTCGCCGATTTCCGATCCTTTCTCCTCTCCGGTGAAGACTTTCCGTTCGATTTGTGGCTCTTACCGGCGTCCTTCATTCTTTTAGTTTCCGGTTCCCTATTTCACTGTCACGTTGGGTGAGTAAGGGAGGAATTGGTCGTTGGGGTTTATAGAAAAAGGGGATGAGGGCAATTGCGGGATTTCAGTGAAACAATTTAAAAATGTTATTTCTTCCGGTGATTGTGTCTGAGTCTATGGGTGTACGTGTAAAACTGCGATTGGGAGGTTGCAATCGGATAAGAACGACGGGGCAAGGTTGTATACGGTGAGGAGCACGTAACCTGCCAGGCATGCTAGAAACACAAGGGCCGGATCATATGGCCCGACAATTCTTTTGGGCTGAGCTACCATTTTAGAGGCTCGTTCTTTTGTGATGTCAGGTTGGACTTACCCGATGCACCCTAGCTAAAAATGTAAAATTCATTTACCGGTATATATATATATATATATAATCCAAGTCAAGAGAATCAGCAACTCTAACAGGATTTTCAAAAATATGTCCGAAATACTATAAGAGGAAAACTAACCAAAGTGCTGCTAGATCAGTTGAAGCACAGTTGTAGCAACTTGGTCAACACTCTAAACTTGTTAAGAGGAACTAAAAGTACATTTATGTGTTGGGCTACATTTGTTGGGCCAGTGCAGGCCTTTGTAATGGCTCCCTATTGTGACAACAACTCTGTGGGCTGTGGCCACTTTAGTGGCAGGCTTGTGTTGTCTGGTAGTTCAAGTCTACTTCTAATAGCGTTGGCTTCTTAGAGATCCAGACATTTATGTTATTTGTCTAATTAAAATATGTCTAATTTTATTTAATTCACTCATAAAATTATTCTATATATTATAAGAATGTTACAGTTATTTAACATCTCTCTTATGTTAATATATAATATAAATATAATATACATATTTTATTGTACATAAAATATTTTCTGAGACCAAAAACACAAAAATGCACTTTGTCACATTTCACACCCACACTTGCGTGCCGAACCCGTTCGAGTGCATCCACATTGCAAACCAAGCGGCAACTCTTGTCATCACCGCTTGCTTTCACTGCACCATCCGGTGCGAGTAAAACAAAAAAATATTATACTAATATATTATTATATTTATCTAACCTATGCTATTCCGACATTAGATATTTAAAAGAGGAGTGTAAATTTTTTTATCCTAGTAATCTCAAGTCGAATAAGTTAAAAAAAAAGAGGTAAAGTTTATTTTTCTTGCTTTAAAAAAATTGGATACATTGGTAGGAACAAAATGAGTTTAGATTGTGCTTCAGCAAAAGAAAAAATGAGTTTAGATGGTAAATTAAAAACCAAATAATTTAGTATAATAAAAAAAAATTCAATTGGTTTAATTTAAAAAAAAAGTGAACAGGTTCAACTTTTTGAACTGTGATGGATCGGACGGGCCAAAGACTAGTTGCATTTAAATTTGATTGAAGGATGAACTGCCTCCTTTTAATAAGAAGAAACCCCAAAATATTTGACCCGAGAAATTAGAAAGTAAACAAAAATGAAAATAAACACAATAATAATACAAAGACAATCGGTATAAGTGGTTGAAGTGGACATGCTCTTACCAGTCCAAATTATCAATTACTTCGAGGATTCGCTTCCACCAATAAATTATTTAAAAACAATGGGTGAGGTTCTTCCTGTATACTCTTTTCATGTGTCTTTAGTGTCTTATAATAATGCTGTTCACTTATATTTATATTTGTATAATTTTTATCATCTAATCTAATTAAAATTTGTTATGGAATCTTCCCAACTTCATTTCTTCCACATTTCAATTAGTAAATTACATCTGTCCTGCACCCCAAGTACTCATGGCAGAATCACAAGCTTCGGCAGAGGTAGTAATTGGTAAATCTGTCCAAGATCTGGTCTTGAATTCTGAAAACTTGCCAAAAAATTATATCTATGACGAAGGTGGCGCTGGATTTCGAGATGCTCTTCTACCATCAGAGGATGTTCCAGTGGTTGACCTTGACCACCTCACATCTCCATCTACAGCAGAACAAGAGCTTGCAAAACTCCAGTATGCACTCAATTCATGGGGCTGCTTTCAGGTCTGGCTTTATAGCAATTCCACATAAACAAATAGCTGCTGTGAACTCGAGCCTATTAACTAGGTTCTGTTCATCATAATCATTTTTACTTTATTGATTGTATTTTTGCTCCATCATACATCAAACATCAGACAAGTTTAGGATTCTATTTGTCAGGCAGAATACAAAAATATTAGATACTTAAGTTCATAATCCCTTTTAATTTCTAGATTCATAGCCGTGTAATAACAGAACATGCTAGAAACAAATTTTTGATCCATCATACATCATTCACGACAAGTTTAGAATTCTGTTTGTCAGGCAGAATACAAAATATTAGATGACTTAAGTTCATAAGATTATCTTGGGGTATCAAAGGTTAGAAAATTATAAAAGATATTCTTTGTGAACTGGATTCTATTAGGTTCTTTTCATCATAATCCCTTTTACTTTATAGATTCATAGCTGCGTCCTGCGTAATAACAGAACATGCTAGACCGTGGCGGTGCATATATACCTGCCTATAGAACCTACAGAAGTCACAAAATCTAAATGCGTGAGGCGGTGCATATCTTCCCAATATTAATTATTACTTTTATTCCAATTCTGTCCCCTCCAACAATCCATCATTCAAGCTTCAGTTTAGAATTTTGTTTCGTAGGGACAATCCAAAAATTAGATGAATTGCTTTACCCCAATCATCAAACAAGTGGGCTGAAACATCAGCTTTGCTATCACCTGTCAACGGTGTGAAACTCAATTTCAGAGAACAGTATAATCTCTAGTTTGAATACTTTATCTCTCCTATTATGATCAAGTCTGAGAGAAGTATAATCTCTACTTTGAGTACTCTGTCCCATAATGATTAAATCAGAGAATAAGAGGATGTAAAAGTAAAACAACAGGCATTTTCACAAGCCCAAGAATGATTTTTTTTTTTGGGTACATATACGGGCCGAGGTTCAATGATATTCTCAATTATTTTGTGGAATTCAGGCAATAAACCATGGAATGACAAACTCATTTCTGGACAAAGTGAGAGAAGTTTCAAAGAAATTCTTTGAACTTCCAAAGGAAGAAAAACAAAAATATGCAAGGGAACCAAACGATATTGAAGGATATGGAAATGATATGATATTTACAGAAAATCAAAGGCTTGACTGGACTGACAGAATATACCTCAAGGTGCAGCCTGAAGACCAGAGGAAGTTCAAAGTTTGGCCCGATAAACCCAATGATTTCAGGTATATATTCTTGTCGCCTCTAACTCCTAATAACACTGAATGTTCTAACTTTTACATGGAGTAACTATTAGCTTCACCAAAAGATTCTGCTGTTTTTGATATATTTAAATAAAGTAAGCACGAACTATTTCCAATTTTGATACACGCAGAGCATTATTACTTTTGGACAAGAAATAAGCAATTTCCCTCATTTCTCTTGGGTTTGTGATACAAGTTTTCACTCTATCTATATGCAAAGCAAATGCACATGAATAATATATTTAATCCTAGTGGGTGTCACAATGCAGGACTACTGTACTAGAGTATATCGAAAGGATAAGGCTCCTAACTGAAGTAATTTTGAAGGCTATGGCAAAGTCACTGAACTTGGAAGAGGACTGCTTCTTGAACGAATGTGGAGAGAGAGCTGCAATGGTTCTGAGATTCAACTACTACCCTCCATGTCCAATGGCTGATCATGTTCTGGGCCTGAAGCCACATGCTGATGGATCAACTATCACTTTTCTGTTGCAAGATAAAGAAGTTGAAGGCCTCCAAGTCCTCAAAGATAATCAGTGGTTTAAAGTTCCAATCATCTCTGATGCTCTCTTGATTAATGTTGGTGATCAAATAGAGGTAATAACTGAAGGTTCTTACTTCTTACATTCAGGCACACACAGCAAACTTGTCAATAGAATTGATACAACAGCAAAGCTTGTTCACGATAACTGATAGGATTGACAGAACCTGTTGAATGTGATAAACAGATAATGAGCAATGGAATTTTCCTGAGCCCAATACACAGAGCTGTGGTAAATGCAGAAAAGGAAAGGCTCACGGTAGCTATGTTCTGCACCCCGGATTCAGAAAAAGAGATTGAACCAGTCGACAAGCTAGTGAACGAGTCAAGGCCAAAATTATACAGACCGGTCAAAAATTATCCTGAGACCTATTTCCAGTATTACCAGCAAGGAAAAAGACCAATTGAAGCTTCAAAGATTTAACTTGTGTGTAACAAAAAATAAGCTATGGTTGCTAGTTCGATTATGTTGATTTTTTTTATATGGATTATGTTGAAAATTGAAATAATTAAATTTGATACATTTAATTACTTACTATTCATGTATCTAAAAATTGATGTATCTCTAAATTCATGAATTTGTAGGTTCAAAATATTTACATATATATGAACTTAATTAATAGTGCATTAATAATTTTGAATTAAGTTTACTGTATTAGATGTCTCAAAGAGTACCTTGTGCACTTAAATAGTTTGTATGTGTGCTTTTCAAGCAAACCAAGCAAATAAAACAAAGTTTTTCAATAGAGTATAATCAAGTGAAGTCAAATGATAATGTTTCCTTTTTTTGATATCTTACAGAAGATAATGTTTCTCCTTGTTTAACCATCAGCAAATATATTTAACCAATTAATGTTCACAAAAAAAAGGAGCAAAGAACAATTATTAACCAAAAGTGTATTGGTCAAAGATTAGTGTCCTTTGTGGTACGTGCAAAAAAATTTATTGTATTCTGCAATCTTTTTCACTGGCCAAATTTTAGGATGGGCTATTACAACTTTATTTTTTTTAATTTACACTCTTTCATAATTACTTTTAATTTTTATTTTCTTAATTGTCCCAGTGGTTTCTAAGTCAAACTCATTTTTATTTATACTGTCTATATCATTACCTATCTATATTTCTTTTTAGTTTTATTTTTTTCTAATTTGATTTTTTTAGAATAAGACATAACAACAACAACAACAACAATAATAATAATGATATATAAAGAAAATATACATACCTTCATATTCTGACATATGTCATTCTAATATGAAACAACACACTTAAAAATCTGTTATGTGACAAATACATGATCTCAATAATTATCATATTAGAATTTAAAATGAAAGTATACATGTGTCTTCAGGTTTAAATTAAATTTATTATTCACACATATAAATATAAAAATTTATAATCACATATTAATTATTTTGACATATATTTTTACATATTAATTTATATTAAAAAATTCAAAAAATTCTAACTTATCTTTAGTTGATCATGTTATTAATTATTTTTATAGGTGATTGATCTTAAAATTTTAAAATTTTTGTAGATATGTGATATCATCTCTGCTATATATAAATTGTTACCTTAGATTAATTAATTATATTTTTAAATTACTATATTTATTTGTATATAATTATTCTATATTATTTAGAGAACTTCAATATATACATCACACAAGAATAAAAATTTTGCATAAAAATATAGTAAAATTAATTAAATGTAATTTATTACAATAAAATTAGAATTTATTAAGTGTTTTTTAAAAACTAAGAAAATATAGTAAGTTTTTTTGTATACTCCTAATAATAAGTTGATAAAACATCCAAATAAATAAATAAATAAAAATTATTAAAAGAAAAAAATTAGAGGATCAAAAATTGAAATTATCTGAAACTATATAAACTAATTTTTTTGTGAGGTCATATAAAAGAAATATTTATTGAGATGAGTTATATAATTCGGTTATCATAACACGAAAAAAGCTGATTAACGAAACAAAAAAATAGTTTTGAGTGAGTCCTATTGTAGACTCGACTAATTATAACTTAATCAAATTCATCTAAATAATTTGATTATAATATCTTATCTCTATGTTAAGTATATATTTTTTATTTATTATAATATTTTTTAATTTATCTCATGCATTACAGTGCAAAGTAAACATTAGTGTTTATTTAAATATTGTATATATAATAATATCATTCTTCATATAGTCATAAATATGTTTTATTCATAAATCATATTTTAATAGTTATTTTTGGTAAAGAAATTTTATGCAACATATTTGATAAAATTTAGGCACCAAATTAACATATGCTTATTTAAGATAAATTGATAGAAATTAATTATTAAATCAATATTGATAACTTTTGTATCCGTGAACATTTTTCAATTTAACTAATAAATTTAACTTAAAATTTTTGTCTAAATAAATCTACACTCATTTCAACACAAATAGTGCTATATCTTGTAAAAAAATTTGAAATAGGACTATGCTTTTATTTAAAAATGAAACACATAAGTCATTATTTAATATCCGTTTTTAAAGAATGCAAATAAGATTTTTATTATTTTTTAAAATAATATAAATTATAAGAACATTATTTTTTAATTTGTTAAAAGTGTTTTACTAATTAATATGCTAGACTTAAATTATTTTCAAGTCATAAAAAAATACTCAAAACCAATAGTTAGAGAGAAAAATAAAGAAAAATAAAACTTGGACAACTTAAAAGTAAGACTCTTTAGTTAAGGATAATTTAAGAATCTAAATTTGAAAGTAATTATAGAAGAGTGTAAATAGATAAAAGGGTGTGCCAATAGCTTCACACGAAATTTTAAAAGTCCACTAGGTTTTAGAACCATCAACTTTCAACATTCTACACTTGTGTAACCTATTTGCGGTGAGAAATTGTAATAATTATAACAATACGACCGTGTTATTTACACATAATATTTTGAGTATCCTTTTTTTCTTCTCTTTTTGGTTAAAGCAAATGCTTTTTCAAAATTTGAGCTATGTAAAATTTGTGACAATTTTGTATGTGCAACTACAATTTCTCATAATAATATACTTCCTCCATTGGATTTTAAGCAAGAACAATACGTAAATGTGAAATAGCGAACAAACAAAAAATAAAAGAGAAAGAAAGAACATAAAATTAAAGAGAAAAAAATAGTGAAAGGCAGAGAAAGAAAGAAAGAAAGTGAAGTTTAATAGAGAAAGAGAGGGAAAGGTAAAAAAAGAAAAGTGAAGTTTATTAGAAGAAGAGAATTGAAGAACATAAGATGTTTAAAACTGAACTGGTGGTAGAGTGACAAAATAGGTCAACCTGACCCGACCCAGCCTACCCCACTCTGCCATGCCATAGGTTAGCCAAAAATGAGGTAAGTGGGGGCGAGTTAACCCATTTTTGTTACATAAGTTAGAGTGAACAATCCACCCGATTTTGTTGTAAGTTGCGTGGGTTACTTGCCTAACTTGTTACAACAAAAAAAAATTATAAAAAGAAAAAAATTGGTCTGATGGGTCAACCTATCCCACCTTACGGGTTATATTGGGCGAGTAAAATTGACTGCCTAAAAAATTGGGTTGGGAAATACAACCCAACCCTCCAAATTTGACTAGTTAAACGGGTCAGCCCGTTTTGTCATCCCTAATTGATGGGTGTTAAATTCACGTCCCTGATAACAAGCTAGAAACTGTTACCAAGTGGCTTCAAAATTTAAGAGGGGAGGTGAATTGACTTTTTCAAAACTTTTTACAAACAAGCTCTTTTTGATTTTTGTTGAAACTATTTTCTTATGTGGTGAATGAATTTATGATAATAAAAAAATCTCACACAAATTTAAAAAAAGTGAATGAGTAGAGGATGAAGCAACAAGTATGCAAATACAATAAACAAACTTGAAAGTAAATAGATAATGGTAGAAAAGAGTGTAAACAAGATTTATACTAGTTTAATCACTTTTGTGATTTACGTCTAGTCGCTAGGATCATCAACTCAAGAGTTTCTATTATTCTTCAAGTTTCAATAGGTGCTTGAGAAACCTTTACAAACTTTGAATTCTTCTTACACTTCAAGAATCATCTATCTCTATGTGTAAAAACTTCTTTGTTTCTAAAAGGGATCCTCTACTCTCATAAGTGTTTATAATAAAGATTGAAAGAAATAATTTTTTTCAAAGAGCATATTATACAAATTGAAGCACTATGAAACTCTCAAAGCTATCTCAAAGAGTTTAAAACAAACCAAGATTGTTGAAATGATTAAATCTCAAATTTAATACTTGAGAATAAGTTATTAGATGTTTAGAAGTTAGTATTAAGTGTTTCAAGATTTGTATTTAAATTCATAATAAAATAGAGTCGTTAGAGAGATAGTTGATGTAATAAATATTTATTAAAGATTATAATATGTCCAAGATGAATAAATTTTGACATAATATTTGACAATAAAATTTGACCACTCAAGAGAATCAGCAACCAAAAATATGTCCGAAATACTATAAGAGGAAAAAAAAACTGACCTAAGTGCTGCTAGATCAGTTGAAGCATAATTGTAGCAAATTGGTCAACACTCTTCACTTGTTGAGAGGAACTAAAAGTACATTTATGTGTTGGGCTACAATTGTTGGGCCAGTGCAAGCGTTTGTAACGGCTCCCTATTGTGATAACAACTCTGTGGCCACTTTAGTGGCAGGCTTGTGTTGTCTGGTGGTTCAAATCTCTTGTAGTAGTGTTTGCTTCTTACAGACCAAAAACACAAAAATGCACTATGTCACATTACACAGCCACACTTGCTTGTGGTGTCTTCCCCGGCGGCATTTAACATACTCAACTTGTTGGATGGAGTATTGATATTCTGTTGATTTCTTAGTTTACAATAGGTAAAAAGACCTGTAATTATTTTATTGTATCTTTATAATGTACTATTTATTTTTAGCCTAATTCTTATGTTCTCAAAGAGGAAGAGTTTTTCTTCCTCCAAAAATATAACCACCCTTAGATAGCAGTATGAGACCCACGTAACAAGTATAAAATATAGACATCCAATAGTTGTAATGTGTGTAGAAGAAGAAATTTGTTTCTTTATGGAGGATATAATAATCCCTCTTATTTTTAAACTCTCAATAATGCTATTATTGCCGTTTGGTTCCTATGTTGGAATAAAAATGGAATTGTATTATATTTTAATTTTAATTACACCTTTAATGTAAACTTTTTACAAAAGATCTATATATTCTTGTTTTGAATTTTCTTTATTTTCAATTTTTAAAATAAGATTAATTTCCTTTGTTTGTCTTTGAGAAATTGTTTTATGCAAGTTGTCGCGACTGTTAATCGCGGCAAGATGGTAACTTAAATTAAAAAAATTATTAATTTAGGAGTCGTCACTAATTTTATTTTTATTAAAAAAATTAAAAAATTTAAGAAAAATAGTCTTTGAAATTATATTGAATTCGGGAGTTAGTTATGTATAGGGAAGGGTAAAAATTTAATCTCACAACACCCCTAACACACCTGTCTTAAGACGGTACTTTAAGTTAATTATGTAAATTTTTAATAATTCTTAAAAATATTTATTTTACCTCTTTTATAAAAAAATAAATAAAATCGACAAATAAATTATAAAAAATTAAATTTTGGCTTGACGGAATAAGAGTCCCGCTCTTATGTATCCTTAGGTGTAACGAGGAATTCAAAGTCACGTAATTCTTTATAAAATAATTGTGGGTTAGTTGATTCCTATTAAAATAATAATTTTTTAAAAATTTGAATTAACAAGTCGTTGCGACTCTGTTAATCAAATTAAAGATTGAATAGGTGAAGTTCGCGTCACGCTAGAGACATCACCCATTGATTATCAAATTTGTTACAAAATTTTTATTTAAAATTATCTACAGAAAATAAAATTAGTTGATTTTATTTTATTTTTAAAAGAAATAATTTAATTATTTTTAAAAAATTTGAATTAACAAGTCGTTGCGACTCTGTTAATCAAATTAAGGATTGAATAGGTAAAACTTGCATCACGCTAGAGATGTCATTCACTGATTATTGAATTTATTGCAATTAAATAAAATTTTACTTTAAAATTATCTAAAGAAAAAAAAAGTTGTTTCAGCCTACTACTAATGGAAATGTAGCCCACTAAGCTCAATAAGCCCATTAATCCAAATTATTTCTAAAAATAAAAATAAAAAAGGTAAAAAATAAAAAAAACAACAGAATAAAAAAAACTGTTTACGAAAGAGAAGGAAAAAGGGAGGGGTTTTTGTTTCCTTTAGGATTTTTGCAGAAGAACAGGATACGTGGGGAGGTGCAGAGATAGGTTTAACGGTGACAGAGCTGGTCAGTTCAACTTGGAGGACGCGGCCGGCAGTGGGTTGTGGGCGGAACACGGTGAGGCGACACGTGCTCAGCGGTGTGCCGACGTGGCTCTGGTTTGGAGCAGGTCGCGCGGTTGGTTTCAGATCTGGGTCGCACAGGGTGTTGCGCTGTGCTTGGTGCAAGAAGGATGGAGTTGCGCTGTCGGTGAAGCTCTGGTCGCTGGGCCGCGAGTAGAGGAGCTCCAATCCAGGTTTAAGCGGAATGGTTGAGTGGATCTGATTCAATGGCCGGTGGGTTGTTGACGGAGACAATTTGAGTGGTTGCGGCGGCTGGGTGATAAGAGGTTGAAGAAGATGAATGGTAAGGATGGAGGTGAGTTTCGGTTTTGGGAGGGTTGATGTTGCTGGAAGAGATGCTGTTATGTGATGGTTGGATGGTGGGATAAAGGAGGTGATGGTTGGGTACGGTGGTCATGGTTGGAGAGTTTACGGTGGGCTGGTACGAGTCTTGGTGGTTGAAGATGAGTTTGAGGAGGATGATTGGGTCACATATTCTATTTTGGTGAGTGGCACAGTAAGGGTGATTAAGGTTTTATGAATGATGAAATTGAAGGTTAGCGATTATGGAGGATAAGGGTGCTTTGGAGTGGTTGTAAATGGCTATGGCATGTTGGAGTTGTTTGAGGTGGTGATGGGTAGGTGTTTGAGGTGGTGATGGGTTTTTTTAGCAGGGGTGTGTTTTAGAATGAAAAGAGAAAAAATATGACTACGATAGACAGAAGTGTATACGTACGAATGCTGAAAAGTGAGTCAGGTTTCTGAGTGTCTCCTTTTCTGTGTGTGTGGGTTATGTGTTTATATAGAAGGAGATTAGGTTGAAGAATTTGAGTTATTGTGTAATTAGAATTTGTTTAGGATGATAAGTTGTAGTTGGTTTAAGATAAGTCAAGTTTTGTTTAAGATGAGTGTTGGGGGTTGGTTTAGGATAGGTGCTAGTTGGTTTAGCATAGTTAGAATAAATGTTTAAAAATTAAGATAACTGATGAGATTTATTTATAATAAATATTCAAGGGTTAGATAATACATCATAGGCTAATGGGTTAGATAACAGATTAGTTTATAAGTTATAAGTCAATGGGTTATTAAATGAAAAATAAGTTTTTTTATTAATTTTATTATTTTTTATATTTTATAAAATGTCTCAGACAAAATTAGTATTCACATAAACCATTTACACGCGCTGAAAACTCTAGTAGAGGAGCACAAACGTCATTGATGTTAATGTCAGCGGAAGCGTCTCCTCTCCACTATTTGCAGTCATGCAGGAGCTGCGCACGTGGGAGGTCACATGAGTATCTGGACGCTCATCCCATTGACATTGAGTGGGTTTCAATGAGAGAATGTTGACTCGGCTTCTCTGAAAAGGTGAAATCGTTGTCCTCTACTCTTATTTAGCAAATATCAAAATTTTCAAGCTCTTATGCAAATTATTTATTATTTATGCAATTTAATGTATATGCACCATTCTCAAAAGTAGTTCCATTTCATATTAATTTCATTTTAACTACACTTTTTTCCGTCTTTTTAAAAGAGAATACATATAACGAGGCAACAATTGCAATTCCCTCCCATTCGCATCCTTGTATAAATAATAACAAGACAAGACTTGATTGACAAGCTAAGACAACTATAACTATTTTTATTTTAGATAATATTTTTTATATAATTAAAATACGTATATTATATTTATATTATAAATTTATATAAAAAAATATTAAATTAAATTATATATTATTGTACTTTTCTAACAAAATACAGAATAAATTTATAAATAAATTAAATAAAAATTAGAATATTTTGATTCCAACACTCCGAGAAAACCTGCTGCATTGTTTCATTTCCAGAACTCCACCTTGCAATCTTACTCCTCCACTGTTTGATTCTATGATTTTCTTGGTAGTTTTTTTGCTTATTTTTTCACTCTTCTTGATATTGATGTTTGTTTTGCACTCAAACATTAGTTCTATTGTATTTTTTATTTGTATTATTTCACTTTTAAATTTGAAAAATAAGGATCATATATAATTTTTTTTATCTCTTTTCGTACTTATTTTGAATGTGTATAATTAAGTGAAAGAAAATAATAAAAAAATATAAATACAATAAATAATATTAAAAAAATATAAAAAATATATATATACTCTTTGAGAAAAGAATATCAAAATTGTTTAAGTTTTTGTTTGATTTGATTTTTTATTTTTCTTTGTAGTTTTTTACTTATTACCTCAGTCCTTGATCTTGATGTGTCATTTGCACTCGAATACTTGCTTCTTTACTTTTGTTCTATTGCACTTTTGTTTTTCTTTGATTTGATTTTTAATGTTTTTCTTTGTAGTTTTCTGCTAACTTTCTCACTTCTCTTGTTATGCGTTTTGCACTCGAGCATTTACTTATGACTATTGATTTGTCCTGTTACACTTACGAACTTGGAATACACACGGGTACGCCTAGTTGAGATACACCAGCACGTGTCTATCTTATATAAGTGACTATCTTGTGCTAATATTTAGGTAAACTCTTCAATTAGTATTCTTGCAATAAAAAAAATTATATAATTATTTATACACACATATAAAAGGGTGTTTGTAACTATTATATACCAGTCTTCTCATAAAAATTATCTTTTAGTATTCTAGTCCGATTAATGTATTACTTTCTTATGAAAAGATGTTTATAACAGGTATAGCACAAAAGAGAAAGATTGAATAGACACCTTGTCGGAGTCATACGTAAACGTGAAACAAGAATTAAAGCAACTTTTGTGACCTTTTAAAGTCAAAAAAATTTGACTTGAAATTCGGTGTACCAAGGCACAACAGATTTTACTACCAACCAAGTAAGAGAGTAAACGAAGTAATTAAAAAATTTGTATTTTTTTCTTCTTTTATTTTCGGAGTAACAGCAGCAGAGTGGGAGAAAATATTTTCTCCTATTTGATGGAGTAGGAAAAAGATTATCCTTATAAATAGAGATATTTTTAATAATTTTTGTATCTCATTTTAGAGAGAAAAATCTTTATTTTTTCTCAGAATTTTTTTTATTTCTTAGAATTTTCTCCTATTTTAAGATGTGTATTATCATATTTAAAGAGAGAATATTATTATTTTTCATTATATTTAAAAAAAATTATAATTTTTTTATATAATAAAATTTTTTATTCTTATCTCGTGATTTTTTCTCATCACTATTACAAAATTTTTCATATTAAATATTGTATATCAATTTTAATTTTTTTTAATTTTATTTTAATTGTGTAATACTGCTTTTATAATTTTAATACTCAACATCATATGCATCTCTCTTCTTCTTCCCATCACTTCAAAAGGCCACGAGATATGTATAAGTATATGTTCTTTTACATGTAATCTCATTATTTATTTAATTTTTATATTCTAATTAATTTTTTTTAATTCACTCATAAATTTATTCTCAGTATCATATTAGAATATTATAGTTACATATAATTTAATTTGATATTTTTCACATATTAAAATATGATAAATATATATCCATCATATTTTGGATAGAAAAAAACATTTCCGTTTTACATGTTTGTGTGTCATCCTCTAGACTTGAAATACCTAAATGTTATACAACGTTTTTCTTGTCACTTTTAAGGTAGGTTCTATGGAACTTGTCAAAGCTACCAAGGCTTTGAACGAGCTATGTTCTTCAGAGGATGAAGTTGACTTTGACAGGCAGGGACAAATTTACATGCCATGCCCCCTATCATGCATAATTTTTTTTAAGGCATCAATATTTTATTTTATTAAAAGATAAAAATTATGAAGATAAAAGAGTCATATTTGATATACATTTAATTATTGATGACTTGATATATATATTGATGTTATAATTTTAGCTCTTTTTTTATTTTTTAACTTTTATATAATATATTTACTAACTTCTCTTATTTTCAGTCATTCTCTCTTCTTCTTTTTAAAATCTAAATGTAAAAAATTTTATTTTACCAATAAACTAACCATGATGTAGAGGATATCACTAGTGTAATGTATTTAATATCTAATATTTATTTTTTTATTCTTTTTCACTCTTTTCATAAAGGTTCTTATAATAAATTTAAAAAGTTTATTGTTCATATTGTAACTATTTTAATAAAATGTAAAATGCAAGTATAATATTGACTAAATAAATTAAATTTATTTATATAATTAGGTTAATTTTAAAATAAAATTTTACTTATTAAGTATAATCTACTTAATAAAATTAAGAATATCTCATTAAAAAAAATTGTTACGCCTACAAAAAGAGTAAAGTAATTAGGACTAAAATGTAAAATATAAATGTTACTATCTTAAAATCATTTATTGATATATATTATGATATATATTTAATAATATAATCCATAACTTTTCACAAACATGAGATTTTTTCCAGATTCGTCCCTATTGACAAGTGAGTATCACGTACAAAAGTTGTAATTTATTTCCGTGATACTAGAGTCATTGCGTTATTCAGTAACACATAAATAAGTTACAACTTCAGTGATACTTTCCTGACAATGCAAATATAAACAAAATCTTAAATATATATTGTTAAAAAAAATTCTTAAATATGTCTTATATCATCTAGATAATTATACACACTTTATATAATATCTAATCAGATATGGCATTTGAATATCTCAGTATTTTGGATTAAATGACATTTTGAATATATTGTAGAATCAATCAATTAGTAATTTAATTGAGGAAACAATTTTAAAAATTATTTCCTAATTTTATTATATTTTCATGATTTGTTTTCTCATTTAATTTGTTTTTTTTTTTTTTGATTTGGTAATTTGGTAATTTGTTTCATTTTTTAATTAAGATTAGTAGTAGTGTTATTGTATTAGTAAGCTTAGACTTGTAATACTACACTAATACTTGTTTAGTTATTGTTAGTATAGTATAAAAATAGGAGTTTTGATTTAGTATAATGTATAAAGAACCCGCCATATGAATATTCAAGATAATATTATTATTTCTTTTCTTTAACCAGGTAGTATTATTCTTTTGTTTTTTGGTGAGTATAACATTAATATCAATATTGTGGTGGTTGTGGTTGTGGTTGTGGTTGTGGTGTATCATCATCACCATCATGAAAGAATCGCTACAAAAATGAATAAGCTTGTGTGGAAACTTAGCTGACCAGAGGGTGGCAGAGAAGAGAGGGAAAATGAGAGAATCGATTGAGGGAGAGAAGGAGAGATGGCGAAAACGGCGTAAGTAAGAGGATTAAGCTTATGCACCCTAACATGTCACTTTTCTGCTACTTTGTCTACTTCCTACTTTTGAGCTTCGCCACTCCCACCAAACACAGCCATTGTTGTTTTAGTTTTCTGTTTTGTCGTTTTGTGTGCTGTGCCTGTGTGTGCTTGTGCTGTGTTTGTGCTCACCAATTTCTGACAAATTCTACTTTTTAACATATATATATATATATATATATATATATATATATATATATATAATATGATCTACATATTTTTACATATATTTAAAGGTGATTTACATGTTAAAAATAAGAAGTTTTCACTAAAAAATCTCCTAATCACTAATTGACATTTGCAGAAGAAAGACAATGGGCCACCACTAAGTATATAGGGATTTTTTTTTTACCTTTTAATTAGGATTGATAACTAATTGAACTAATTCAAAAATAATTTGAGACTCAATTTGTTTGATAAGTTCAATAAACTTTATTTATGAACGAAATAAGTTAAACTTAAGCTCAAGTTTTGATTCATTAAATAAATGAGTTCAACTTGAGTCAAGTATTATTTTACTTGTTTGGTTCATAAATTTGCTTGTTTAATATATATTTTAAAAAGGAAGAGATCAACTTACTGTAAAACTTAATACACTTACATTTAATATATTATTATTATTATTATACAATTGATTAGTTAATTATATTATGAATTAATCTAATGAACTAGATTCACAAGCTAACTAAATTCTTTTAATTTATATTATCTTATTTTGACATTTGATTCATGTAATTTAAGTTAACGAACCGAAATGAATGGTGCTTGCTCTTGAGTGGTCAAATTTTATTGTCAATTATTATGTCAAAATTTATTCATCTTGGATGTCTATATACTCTGACTTTCATGTAAAACTTGGGATACCTTCTTCTATTTGTCTGCATTTTTATCTGAGAACACAACAGGAAATATATTGACTGAGGAAAACATACTGTTTTGGTTATCTGTGGTACTTGAACCATGTAGGTATAAGCTAAACAAAGAAAAAGCTGAGTGGAATATATACGTTACAGATGTTGGGCAGCAGCAACACTTTGATATGGTATATTGGTATTTAAGGTATATCTCAAGTGATAATGTTCATGGTACCTTATGGTTACTGCATTTGCCAGTAGCAAGTTGTCCTTGTTTATTGACTTGTCTGTGTTCTGCTGATAGCATCCTTAAATAATTATTTTGTCAAAAATGCTTTTCTTTGTTGTATTAAATAATCAATCATTTCATATTATTTTTTCAATTTTAAAAAGAGAAAAGTCATGGATCATGACATATTGCTAGTGCTACTGCCAACATTCCAATGAGTTAAAATGTCAGACATCCCCTTCAATTTTCATTTCAGGCCGCTAAGCGTGCAGATTGGCTAGTGTGGTTTTTACTTCTTCCATATCTGCATGCAAGCATCCATGACATGAAATTTCTGCTTGGTTAAGATCTATGAATGCATGTGCCTATTTTAATATCATTTAGTGAGATTCTAGACACCAGCCAGTTAACCTTCCAAATCTTATGTTCTTCTAGATACAGCTAAAGATTGGTCTGAGGAGGGGGTTGAGAAAACATCAGAGACAGTTGGTTATGGTGCTGTTAAGTAAGCTCCTTTCACTTTGAATTCTTTTTCCTACTTTTAAGCAAAATCAACATTCTGTCCAGTGATACTATGCTGTAGTTTGCTTCTTAATAGCCATATTTTCTTGTATTAATGTGGAGACAGATGTATTGGCTTGCAAATTCCTGTTGACTGAATTTTTAAAGTTGTTATATACGGGGTGCTTTAAATTTTGAGCTAATGCTCTGAATCCTGTTAATATGTACTAATTTTCACTTTGAGGTTTCTGATTATATATGCTAACTGCTAAATAGAATAAATCATAACAAAAGTAAAGCATATGAGGCCACTAGGTTGTTACCTTTTCGTGATTTTTCCTGCTAAATACCCAACTAGGTGTTATATTTCTGTTCCATAGTTATGAAGACTGGTTTTAGTAACTTATGGTTCTACGTATGGTTTTTCTTTGACTTGACAAATCTTTCACTTGCATTTAGCTTATGCCTGTGATGGGAATGCTAAATGAGTTGTAGGCTTGTAGCCCCTGATCTTCGTGTTTTTTATATGTGTTTACAGGTATGCTGACATGAAGAGCAACAGATTATCGAATTATACATTCAACTTTGATCAGATGCTTAATGATAAGGTGCATTCACTGTATGCAAATTTTGAGTGTATGCTTGTGAAGTTACAGTAAAGAAGCTAGTAGATTTAGTGATCATTATTTATGGGCCTGTCCCACTTTTTTTCCCCTTAACATAGATCCTCTGAAGTGTAAGGTAACTTTGGAGAGTAACTTGTGGTTAATAACCATTGATGGAAAAATCACTGATTCAAATTTTCATGGAATACCAGCACATAGATAACAAACCATTGATTTGTGAGAACCACTCTCTTTGATGTTCTCTTCAGTGGTTATCGCTTGCAGTTGACTCTCCAAGGTGCAATCTTCACTTTAAAGGAGCCTGATCCTTTTTTTTTTTTACTATAACTTTAACTGTTTGCTCCATCCTATTAACATTTGCTGTCAAAAGTCAAAACAACTAAGAAGATGTCTATGAAACTCCTGTTAGCAATTGTTAAGCACTTTCTTCATCTTTATGTCTTGCCTTCCTAAGGGCAATCCTGCTGTTTATTTGCTGTGTGCACATGCCAGGATCTGTTCCATTATCAGGAAATATGGTAAAGACATAGAAGAAGTAAAGAGAATAAGTTTATTTTTCTTCCTGGGGTGATGACTCACCAGTTTATTAAATATTTATATTCGATTTGTTTTATTGCAAAAAATAATATCTAATTTAATTTAATTATTTTTGTATCATATCTTTAGTTTTACAATGTAAGATGCAAATGTAAGAGTTGTGCATAGGTTTGCACTCTGCCATTGTTGACTTGATACGACTTAATGCAGCACTCATCTATTATAATTGTGATATGACTAAATATACTATATGTGTTTATATATAGTCAGTCAGCTAAATATCAACTTGTGCACATCTCTTACATTTTATGCTTATCAACTTACTGTGACAATGGGAAAATAGTGTTCGATCATGAAGATGAGCGTGCATTGGGCCTTCATTTGCTACAATTTTCTGAGGTAGGACATGTGAATGGTATATGCTGTTCTTGAGCTTTAGACCTTTGCATACTATACTTGCAATATTTATAACTTTTGTTACTGGAGCTCCATTTTCTTCAACAAA
Source organism: Ormosia semicastrata (assembly GCA_029884595.1). Lineage (NCBI taxonomy): Eukaryota > Viridiplantae > Streptophyta > Magnoliopsida > Fabales > Fabaceae > Ormosia > Ormosia semicastrata. The sequence continues at coordinate 116,055,182 of JAQQTO010000063.1, forward strand.
AGACTTTTTTGAGATGAGATCATGATCCTAAAGTGGCTTTCCTGCATATTAATTTTAATAATCCAAAAGATACTTTAACTCATATGTGGGCTTTTGTACTGTTTTACTTTTCAGGTTGTTGAGGAGGCATGCACCAATTTATTGCCCAATGTGTTGTGTGAATACCCCTATAATTTGTCAGACATCTTTACGAAAAACTTTTATTCTAATAGTCAGGTATACTTCTAAAGCCATCAACTTGTGCTATATATTTAAGTTTCTTTGTCCTTCCTATTCCTAGTGATGAGGTATGCATAAAGCTGCCAAGTAGAAGATTTGTAGTATTTACTGTGGCCCATGTTAAAGATAGGATACTATATTTCATTTTAGTTATTATTTTGTAAAGTACCTGTTGGTGGATTATCTATTAGCTTAATACTGTTAATTAGCTGTTAATTACATTCTGTTAGAGTCAGTTGAGAATTCAGTTAGGAAGTTACTGGTTGGTTATGAGCTGTCAAGTTGGTGAAGCTTGTAGTTAACAGTATTAAGCTAATATTATCTGTTGAAATCTCTCCTTTATCCATAAAATTTTCTCAAATATTACTTCCCGTGGGGTGTCATACACAATCTAGATCCTTCAGCAAGATGCAGTGAAATAATATTGTTTAGATTCAATCCATCTAATTCAACTTCTTGCCCTTGGCAGGTTGTAGGGTCGCCTGAGGAAACTAGTAGACTCTTGCTATGTGAAGCAACGGCAACTGTGATGAAAAAGTGGTTTTATCTCCTTGGAATTGTACCTGTTTACAAGATATGACCCATCTGTAGGGGTTCAAATACAAAGTTTTGCAACTACCATATTTATTTTTTTTGTACACAAGTGTAGGAAACTTCCACAATCAAAATTGTTCTGGCAAATTATCTCTTCTCCTCTTACGTTTTATTTATTTGCATTTGAGGTGAAAACAGTAAAATAGTGAATGCTTGATAGCAATTTTACTGACAAGGTCCCTTGAAATTTGTTTCGTTGCTATAAGAGCTATTTTCCATTTAACTTATGTTCCCACTTCCCATGAATTAACAAGAAATTGCACGTTATGGATTATAGTCTAAAGAAAACTGAAACTGTACAGAGTCACTGTGCACTCTCAATCTCCAAAGTTAAAGGACTGTTGTTGTTAAAGTTGTCAGAAATTATGTTGAGGATTTCAACTAATATATTTCTTTCTACGTTTGTTTTGTTTCTTTCTTCCTACCTTTTCTTTATTACTGATTTCCTTGTCTTAGGAAGAAATTTTATCATATGACTCCACTCTTGTTACCTTTATCTCTTGTTGTGGAGGAAAGCAACCATACAATAATTCAATTAGACTGCTATATATTAACAATGCCCAGCTAATCTTGGACAAAAACTGTGGGACCTATAGGACAAATGAGGAAACTAAAACCTGCAGTAAAGAAATGAATGAAAATCCCTATAATAGTGCCAATGTTAATGCAGAGCCGTTGAGGATTAAAGAGCCTTAATTGCAGCAAATCAAAACCAGCAAACAACCAGATTGTTTCTCTAACACATAAGGAATCTTGGCTAGCATATCTCCTATGTATTGGGTTCTGTTGCCCACAAATTATGCAGACCCGTTGCCTACCTCTTCTATATATCTTCTTTACCTCTCTTGTTTTTAGTGTGTTCACGTTTATAAAATTTTATTCATCTCTTTCTCCTATTTTCTTTTTGGTATCAAGAGCCACTGTGAACACCCACCTGCAAGCATGGCCTCCCTATCCCTCAATGTTGGCAATTTCATCACTTTAAGACTGAGCCCTACAAACTACCCATTGTGGCCTGAACAAGCCTTAGCCCTTGCAGAAAGCCAAGATTTGGTTGGCCACCTGACAAATGAAGACCCTGCCCCCACCCAATATACCACTCCAGATCCCAGCAACACTACAACCCCAGAAAAATTTGTCCCAAAATTAACTGACGAATTCGTCACTTGGCGCAAGGCAGATCGTCTCCTTCAAGGATGGATAATTGGAACACTTTCTGAGGAATCACTTGGCCTCGTTGTTGGCTTAGACACTGCCCATGCTGTTTGGGTTGCACTCAAGGATGCATATGCGGAAGATTCACAAGAACGTGAATTTACACTCCGTCAACAAATTACGTATCTCCGCAAGGAAGATGATCAAACTATTGGAGAACACATTCGCATCTTCAAAGGCCTATGCGACAACCTAGCAGCAATTGGGAAACCTATCCCAGACAAAGAGAAAACCTTCTATCTTCTCACAAGTCTTGGTCCTGAATATGAAACATTCACAACAACCATGCTGAAACCTCCAAGGCCATCATACTCTGAGCTGATCTCACAACTCCAGAGCCTTGATCAGCGGCGCAATTGGTTTTCCAGCCGTGCCAATATGCAAAGCTCCTTTACTCCTCAAATGGCCTTCTATGGTCAACAACAACAACGATCCCATCAGTTTCCTTCACGTCATTGTGGAAATTCTCAAGCTTTCACATCATCAGGGCGAGGGTTTCAGGCTCAACAACCTAGTAACCAAAATAAAATCCACTCGACTTTGACTGCTCAGCAGCGACGTCCTCCGCCACCAAGACAGCGCCGCATGACACCTGCAGAACGAGAGCTTTATCGCAATGAAAAATGTCAATATTGTGGCATGATGGGCCATATAGCAAATATATGTTGGTGGGTGCCCAAGAAACCAACTCAATCTGATGATATACCACAAGCACTTGCAGCACTCACCTTGGACAACACAATTGCTGAAACAGAATGGACTTCAGACACTGGAGCCTCCAATCATATGACAGGTAAACCAAGTATGTTAAGTAATATTCGAAAATATTCAGGTACAGATTCTGTACTTATTGGTGATGGTTCTTCTCTGCCAATTCTTGGTATTGGAGACTCCTTCATTAAGCAACAGAATACTACTCTACCTTTTCATGATGTCTTACTAGTTCCTGATTTAACAAAGAATTTACTCTCTGTAAGTCAATTAACAAAGCAATTTTCTGTTAATTGTGAGTTTTCTAATGCTGATTTTTGTGTTAAGGAACGAGAAACAGGGGAACCAATGATCACAGGGAGGCGCAAGGGTGACCTATATGTTCTCTCCTCTTCACCTGAATTGCATTTCTCACATCGTTTCCGCTCTGGGCCAGTAGACATTTGGCATCAACGACTAGGACATCCTCAAACTATGTCTTTAAAATTACTAAAGAATAAAGGGTTAATTGATGTAGTTGGAACTGTGAAATCTGAACATCTTTGTGATAGTTGTCAATTAGGAAAACTTAGTAAATTACATTTTCCCTCTTCTGAACATTCTAGTCTTGCTATCTTTGAAAAAATACATTGTGACTTATGGGGACCTGCCCCTGTTTTATCTATTGGTAATTTCAGATATTATGCATGTTTGGTTGATGATTTCTCCAAGTATACATGGATTATTCCCTTACAACATAAATCTGATTTTGTGAATGCTTATTTATCCTTTGACCAATATGTTAAAAAACAATTTAATAAAGAAATCAAGGTTTTTCATTCTGACGGAGGAGGTGAATTTATCAACTCCAAACTTTCAACTCATTTTCGTTCAACAGGTACTGTTCATCAAGTATCTTGCCCATATACCCCTGAACAAACAGGTATGGTAGAAAGGCGACATAGAATAATACGTGAACTAGGTATGACTATGTTGTTTCATAGTGGTGCCCCTTTATTTCTTTGGGTTGAAGCTTTTACTACAGCTGTCTATCTTATTAATAGAGTTCCATCATCTTCTCTTAATTTTGAAACTCCTTACTTTGCTTTGTATGGGACACATCCTGATTATTCTTCACTTCGAGTCTTTGGCTCTAAATGTTTTCCTTACACCTGGGACACACGACGTCACAAATTTGATCCAAAAACTATTCTTTGTGTCTTTGTTGGATATAGTGATAGTCATAAAGGGTATAAATGCTTTCATCCTCCTAGTAAGAGATTTTTCATCTCACGACATGTTGTTTTGGATGAGTTATTCTTTCCATATAAGACTAATCGCCATAATAAAACTCCTTCTCCCACACCACATGTAGTTAGCATATTTGACTTTTGGCTACCCCACACTAACTCCAATTCTTGTGCAGATTTGACAGCAACAGCTTACACTCCACCGTGCTCAAGTCTGCTACCAACAATTTCAATGCACTCTCCTGACTTACAACTTCCTGTTGCGCCCATTGATCAACCAGAACAGTCCTCACAACCTGAACTTAAGCACCTTGAGCACTCCCCACAACTTTCACAGACTGAACCCGAGCTTGAGTTTGGACCTCCTACCTCAACCCGGCAAAAATGAGTCTATTTCTTCTACCCAAACTCAACTGCCACAAACTCTACCTTCACATTCAATGGTTACCCGCTCACAATGCGGAGTAGTAAAGCCTAATCCTAAATAAGCGTTACTCTCCATGTCTTGTGTTGACATTCCATGCAACCCGTATAATATCCGTTCAGCTCTAGCTCATCTCGGTTAGAAGGCTGCCATGATTGAAGAGCTTGAGGCTCTACATAAAAATCAAACTTGGGAACTTGTTCCTCACAACTCTAATATGCATGTCATTGGCTCTAAATGGGTTTTCAAATCAAAACTCAAACCTGATGGGTCTCTAGATCGCCTCAAAGCTCGAGTTGTTGCAAAAGGATACCACCAGGTTGATGGAGTAGACTATATTGAAACCTTCTCTCCCGTAATCAAGCCAGGCACCATTCGGTTAATCATAACTATAGCTCTTGTTCAGAAATGGCCCATTCGATAACTCGACATAAAAAATGCTTTTCTACATGGTATGCTTTCTGAAAAACTTATACATGGAACAACCTCCTGGCATGGTCGATCCCCACTTCCCAAACCATGTTTGCAAACTCCAAAAGGCTCTTTATGGTCTTAAACAAGCGCCTCGGGCATGGTTTGATCGCTTTAGTTCTTTTCTCCTTAAATATGGTTTCTTTTGTAGCATGGCTGACCCTTCTTTATTGATCTTGCACTCTGATTTAGGATCACTAATCCTTCTCCTTTATGTAGATGATATACTTCTAACAGGATCCACTGCCTCCCTAGTTTCTGACTTTATTCAACTCCTGCAATCTGAATTTGCCATGAAGGACTTGAGGCCTCTTCATCACTTTCTTGGAATTGAGATACTCTCTACAACTGATGGCCTCCATCTATCCTAGTCACACTATGCTTTTACTATCCTTGAACGAGCTAACATGGTTGATTGTAAGCCAATGAGCACACCTCTTGAAGCCAAGACCAAGATCACACCAAATGACACTCCTCTTGATGATCCAAGTTACTTTCGTGGGCTAGTTGGAGCTTTACAGTACCTCACTCTTACTCGTCCAGATCTTTCATTTAGTGTTAACTATGTGTCTCAATTCATGCATGCTCCTACTATTATGCATTTAAAAATGGTTCGACGTATCCTACGATATGTCAAAGGAACTATTGATGAAGGTCTCCACTTTACTTCCAACACTACACTTGATCTTTTTGCCTTTTCAGATGTAGATTGGGCAGGTTGTCCTACCACTCGGCGTTCTACCACTGGCTATTGTACTTTTCTTAGAGGAAACCCCGTCTCATGGTGCGCAAAGAAATAACACACAGTCTCTCGCTCCAGCACTAAAGCTGAGTATAGGGCCATGGCTAATACTGCAGCTGAACTCACATGGTTGTCCTTCCTTTTAAAAGATCTTCACATTTCACTTGCCTCTCCTCCAATACTCTACTGTGACAATATCAGTGCTCTTCACCTGACCATCAATCCAGTGTTTCATGCCCGCAGCAAACATATTGAATTGGATTATCATTTCGTACGCGAACGAGTTGCACTTGGGCATCTTGTCACTCACCACATCTCCACTAATGATCAAGTTGCTGATCTCTTTACTAAACCAGTATTAAAGGGTACCCTCATACATTTTCAGACCAAACTCTGCCTTCAACCTTGGCCTCGTTTGAGGGAGGGTATTAACAATGCCCAGCTAATCTTGGACAGAAACTGTGGGACCTATGGGACAGATGAGGAAACTAAAACCTGCAGCAAAGAAATGAATGAAAATCCCTATAATAGTGCCAATGCTAATGCAAAGCCGTTGAGGATTAAAGAGCCTTAATTGCAGCAAATCAAAACCAGCAAACAACTAGATTGTTTCTCTAACACATAAGGAATCTTGGCTAGCATATCTCCTATGTATTGGGTTCTGTTGCCCACAAATTATGCAGACCCGTTGCCTACCTTTTCTATATATCTTCTTTACCTCTCTTGTTTTTAGTGTGTTCACGTTTATAAAATTTTATTCATCTCTTTCTCCTATTTTCTTTTCTATATGTTACGCAGATGTTGGAAGAAGGATTTTTCAAGTGAATCCAATACGTAAAGGAAACAGATTATCAAGAGGGAAAAAAAAAAGAAAAAAAGAAAAAGGGTCCATTGGCAGAATATAATGGCAACTCAAAATTACGTCTTCAGATGAATGAAGCTAAGTCATGAGTTGAGTATAAATGTCTGCTTGGAATCAAACAATAACGTCTGCGATGATAAGAAGTAGTCTTTACAAATACGTTTGTTAGATGGCAGGTTGTAAGATACAACTATTAAGAAAGATTATCTTCATACATATAGCACTTAAAGTAAAATTATAAGTAACTGAAGTGTATATATATAAAAGGTCTAAAACTTGATCTCAAAAGGATTTGGTGTCTGAAAGAATATACAAGACAGAAAAGAAAGAACTGATAGCAGAGAAAGAAAGGTTGCAGAGAAAGTATAGAAGAGTTCTTGAACGATGATATTCCATTTGATTGATTGATTCAGATCACTTGTACAATGAATATTTATAGTAGTGAACTAAACTTACAGTTCTAGCACATTCTATAAGTGTTTATTGTAACTAATTCTAACTAAGATAACAACAAATAACAGAATCTATTAATAGATGATAACAAAAAATAGTTGCACAGCTTCTATAGCTTCTAGCTTCTTGAACACTCTTTCATGCCCCCCTCAAACTCAGGGTGGTTCAGGAACAACTAACCACACTGAGTTTGTCACGGACAAAACAGAACCGAGGCTTTGACAAAGGTTTGGTTAGCACATCAGCAATTTAATTAGTGGCAGGAATATGCTTAACAAAAAGTTGCTTCTGTTGAACTTTTTCTCGGACAAAGAAGATACGAGAGTGAAGTACAGGATTGTAAGATAAAGAGACTGTGCTCATATTGTCACAAAAGATAACAGGAGCAGTAGATAAAGGAACATGCAACTCTTGTAGCAGGGATTGAATCCATAAAATATCAGCAGCAGTTTGAGCCACACTACGGTATTCGGCCTCTGTGCTAGACCGTGCAACAACAAGTTATTTTCGAGACCACCAAGAAATCAGGTTTGGACCAAGATAAATGCAAGAACCAGAGGTGGATCTGTGATTATCAGGATCGCAAGCCCAATCAGCATCACTAAAGCCATACAAGGCAAGCTGACAGGCAGGCTTAAGGAGCAAACCAAAAGAAAGAGTGCCTTTAAGATATCCGAGGATGCGTTTGACAGCAATCCAATGCTTTTCAAGAGGATTCACCACAAATTCCTTATGCCTTTTCCAGTCATCAGTTTCGTCCTTCACCTAATTCCTTCCCTGCATCAACAACTTCCTCATTCCAAACACCTTCTGCTCAGTTTCAAGGTCCTGCTCAGGCCATGGTTGCTACACCTGATATGTTAAATAGCCCTGCATGGTTTCCTGATTCAGGTGCTACAAATCATGTAACATATGATCATCATAATTTGATGGAAAGATCTTCATTTCCTGGTGCTGAGTAGATCTTAATGGGCAATGGTTAAGGTGTGCAAATTAAACATATTGGTTCTTCTTCCTTATACTCTCCATTTAATTCTACTGTTTCGTTGCATCTATTTGATCTATTATATTCTCCCTCTATAACCAAGAATCTAATCAGTGTAAGTAAGTTTGCTAGAGATAACAATGTATATTTTGAATTTCATGCCACCTTTTGTGTTGTGAAATCTAAGGACACTCATGAAGTCCTTCTACATGGCAGCATTGGTCCTGATGGCTTGTATAGATTTGATCACTTCTCTCTTAAGCACTTACCTATCAGCATTGAATCTTCTCAAATTGCTAATGCTGAAATAAATTTGCACTCTAATGATAGGTTGACAGTCAATAATGTAGAAACTGTACTCAATAAGTCTGTAAATAGCAGTTTACCAGTTTCTGGTTCAGAGTCTGTACCAAACAGTTTTAATTCAGTTTCCTCATTTGATTCATCTTTGTTTAGTCTTTGGCACAATCGTTTGGGGCATCCTCATGCCTTGGTTGTAAATCATGTACTCAAGTTGTGTAATATACATCCACCATCTAAAACTTTGTATGACTTCTGTTCTGCTTGCTGTTATGGTAAATCTCATAGGCTGGCATCTTCTTCTTCTAAAAGCATTTACACCGAACCTTTGGAACTTGTTTTTACTGATCTTTGGGGACCAGCTTCCATTACTTCTTCCACTGGTTTTAAGTACTATATTGCATTTATTGATGCTTTTTCTAGACATACTTGGCTTTATTTTCTTAAGCAAAAGTCTGATGCCTTTTCTGCTTTTCTACAATTCAAACAAGCTGTTGAACTTCAGTTTAACTGTAAAATCAAAGCCATTCAAACTGATTGGGGTGGAGAATTTCGTTCCTTTTGCTCATATCTTAAAAATCAAGGCATTCATCATAGAATCATATGTCCTCATACACACCATCAAAATGGAGTAGTTGAGAGAAAGCATAGACATGTAACAGAAATGGGACTCACTTTACTTGCTCAATCACATTTACCTTTATAGTTTTGGGATCATGCCTTTTCAACAGCTGTTTTTCTCATTAATAGAATTCCTTCTCCTTCTCATAATAATGCTATTCCATATACCATATTGCATAACTCAACTCCAGATTATTCTTTCTTCAAGGTGTTTGGATGTGCTTGCTTTCCACTGTTAAGACCATATAACAAACATAAACTCTAATTTCGTTCTGAGGAGTGCACATTTTTAGGCTACCCCACAAATCACAGAGGTTACAAATGTCTTGCTTCAAATGGTAGAATATACCTGTCCAAGGATGTTCTTTTCAATGAGCATAAATTTCCTTATTTCAAGTCTGCAGTATCTAATGTTTCTTCACTCACTTCTCATCTTCCTCACCATGTTTCAGCTAACCCACTTACTCTTCATTTTCCTGTTCAGTTTGCACCCTCTCCCTTGTCTTCTATTATTGCTTCTTCCTCCAATTCATCAACTTCTTCACCTTTTTCTAATCCTCATATCTCTTCACCTCCAGCTGTTACTCCTCCTTTATCACAACCTCCATCTATTATTGTGCAGCAGCCTCATCATCCTATGGTTACTCATTCTAAAGCTGGAATTTTTAAACCAAAAGTGTTACTTACTCAGTCCCTACCAAGGTCCATTTCTCAGGCACTTACTGATCCAAATTGGAAAATTGCTATGGATGCTGAATTTAAAGCTTTACTTAACAATAACACTTGGTCTCTTGTGCCTCTACCTCAAAACAGATCTGCTATTAGCTGTAAGTGGGTTTTTCGTATTAAAGAAAACCCTGATGGTATAGTTAACAGGTACAAGGCAAGATTAGTTGCCAAAGGCTTCCACCAATAGCTTGGTTTTGATTTTACTGAAACCTTCTCCCCTGTGGTCAAGCCTACAACAATTCGCATTATTCTTACTTTGGCTTTAAGTGCTACCTGGTGTGTTCAGCAAATTGATGTCAATAATGCCTTTTTAAATGGCATGCTCCATGAAGAGGTTTATATGACTCAACCTCCAGGTTATGAAGTTACTGACAAATCATTAGTTTGCAAACTTCATAAAGCTTTATATGGACTAAAACAAGCCCCTGGGGCTTGGTTTGAAAAGCTTGGTCAAACTCTAAATGTGATCCTTCCCTGTTTATCAAAATCAACTCCACTGATTGTGTTTATGTACTAGTCTACGTTGATGATATTATTATTACTGGTACTAATTGCACAACCATTCAGCAGCTCATCTTAAATCTTAATGCTGCCTTTGCTTTAAAGGATTTGGGAAATCTACACTATTTTCTTGGAATTTAAGTCACCACTCTATCAAATGGAAGTCTGCACTTATCTCAATCTAAATACATTCAAGATATTCTTAGTAAAGCACGTATGCTTGAAGCTAAAGGCATTGGTTCTCCTATGGTTTCAGGACTCAAACTGACTAAAGGGTCCAATTTTGTTAACGATCCACTTCTTTATCGTACCTTTGACTTGAAAAACCAACATGAGCAGTAGGTACATTATACTTAAATTGATGTTGTGTACTTTGCACACCATAATCATGTGGCTGCTGCTGAGAACTTGCAACAAAATTTGACTGATGTGATCTAGAAAAATCTGAATGCTGTGATTTTGGTGTTGCAGCAGTGTGAGCCACATTTGCAGAAAGTGCATCAGGTATTTGTGATGTTTTTCCAATTGAGCTTCATGCAGTAACAGTAATGATTCAATTTCTCCTAGTGTATATGGATCTAATCTACTTGTAACTGAGGTTATAAAGGAGTCAAATTCTTCTGGTAAGCCATCTAGAATTACTTCAATATGCTCCTGAACACTAATAGGATTTCCAACAGAAATCAATGAATCAACTAATGTTTTAATTCTTAAAAGATACTCACTAATTGACTTTGATCCTTTCCTTGTATTTCTCAATTCAGATCTGTACTGACGCACTTTGGCTCGAGTATGAGAGTTGAAGAACATGTGAATTTGTTCCCAAAGTTGCCAGGACTTCAACCAACCAACCATACAAGTTAGCATAGCATCAGATAGTGAAGATAGTAACCAAGATAACAGGAGTTGATCTTGTTGATCCCTAAGCAGAAATGCAGAATTCACAATTCCAAGAGCTTCATCTTCAGTAGTGAGGAATTCAGGAGGAACTTCATCAGGTCCAAGTATGAACTTTATGAGTTTATGGCCTTTGATCGAAGCAAGAACTTGCTGTTTCCATAGGAGAAAATTTTTCTCATCTAGTATTATGGAGATTGAATGAGAAAATGTAACAAGATTTGGATTGAGGGAAGACGCAGCAGTGGAAGTATTTTCCATGGATCAAAGCTCTGATCACCATGAAAGAATATACAAGACAGAAAAGAAAGAACTGATAGCAGAGAAAGAAAGGTTGCAGAGAAAGTATAGAAGAGTTCTTGAACGATGATATTCCATTTGATTGATTGATTCAGATCACGTGTACAATGAATATTTATAGTAGTGAACTAAACTTACAGTTCTAGCACATTCTGTAAGTGTTTATTGTAACTAATTCTAACTAAGATAACAACAAATAACAGAATCTATTAATAGATGATAACAAAAAACAGTTGCACAGCTTCTATAGCTTCTAGCTTCTGGAACACTCTTTCAGTGTCACATGAATTAAAGTTGTTTGGCAACTAAAGTATAACTTTATTATTTAGTAACAGTTTAAAACAAAATGATTTTGTCTTTGACTAAGATATTCCAATTGATATTGCTATAAGACTAATTTTTAGGATGAGAGTGATGATTAAATAAAACACTCTTCAAAGTAACTAAAGTAATATGAAAACAGTTAATTTAATTATTAATTTCAATAGCTACTGTAAAATTGTTTTCTTAATCACTTATTAAATAAATAAATTTATTTATATTTAATTAGTTAAAGTAAATTAATATTTAGTGGATTATACTTAAAGTTAGTTAATGAGAAGTAACAATATCACGATTGTATGTTAGAATCTACCTTCCTTTCTTTTCTTTTTACAAAAAACTATAGCTATGCTTAGTTTGTACCTAAAGAAAAAAGCTATGCTTAATTGAAGTGATGATGCATTTAATAAAAATAACAAGACATTTAGAATAATCAAATTTATATATTTTCATTTTCGAGTTTTGTTCTCGGTTTCTATCAGAAGGTAGTTCAGGACAATATGAGGTCGTCGGAGGGCTCCGCTTCCATTAGCAACAGTGGTCTCCTGATTGGAGGTGGTTGGGATACTTACAAAACACTCCATTCCGATACTCAAGTCACTCTCAGAGTTAAAAGGAGAAAATAGTAAAGGCAGAGAAAATCAACCAAACTGAGATACCTACATAGAGGGAGAGGCCCTGGGACCTAGGTGGGAGATTACCTATAAGCTATCAGTCTTAAAAGCTCAGTAAAACACATAACAGATCAAGCTTATATTTCTTTGTCCATTTTTGTTTCAACCAAACATGGATTTTGATTAAACTAATCTTATTCCTTGCAACTTGAGTTTCACTTGAACGATGAAGTTACATATTTTTGAGTTGCCTCAAAGAATTAGTTGTGATTTTTTGTACTGTTTTTTTTTACTCTGATGTTTAAGAGATAGCAGGCTCCATTATATCCTTTCATGATGACATGGCGTAAGAAACAGAAGATAATTGCTTGGTAGCATATTTATAGAGCAGCTGCATGTTTATGGTCATTTTCCCATTCGAATGCTTCATCGTTGATTCCTTTTTAAGTGTCCTTGCATCGAGTATATTTGGAAATCAGTACTATTAAATGAAAAAAAAACTTGAATATATTGCTTCAAGGATCCAAAACGTAGGTTCAAATCCTATTACATATATATCCAAGCCAGGTCTGATCTAGGCTGAACTCATTTTCCAAAGAAATGCTTCATAATTTTCCTTTCTACCCCTATTTCTCAATTATTATGATTACCTAATAGCTCCTGGCATATGCCTAATTAGCAATCGTTGAGTCATAGTGGTAATAACTGTAACAGGCAGGGATCACATCACCACGGAAAACAAAGTAAGAATGAATCTAATATGTAGCTAATTAATAATGTGGCTTTGACTCAGAATTAGCTGAAGGTGTGGGATTCAAAATTTTCCGGATTTTGTACATGAAATAAGCAAGCTCTAACTAGCTGGACTTCAGAAGTTCTTGTGTACAGCAATGGAAGGCCTAGACCCTCCCAGGAAACTCCCTCTTTTGCTTAGTACAGATGCAAAAGCCCCTCTTGAAGCTTTCTTTGATATTGTAGCCTTTGGAGTATATGATATCCTGTGGCTATCCAAGCCTCCCCCATAGCTTTTGCATGACTTCATTCTCTTTCTGTGAGGTGTCATGTCTGATTCTTGGGAGATCTTCTATGCTCTGCACCCTAGCTAAAGAAGTGAAAGACTGGGCCTATCTTGATGCGGACAGCTGTTATTCCTGCACATGTGATTTTTTTAAAAACTTGCACAAAATGTAAACCAATTCAAAAAATCTATAATTATTATAATTATTCATATTCTTTATTTATAATGTTTTATAAGTTTTTACTCATTTGATAAGATTTTGTACTATTTTAAAGAATAACCATGAAATTGAATTTATAACCAAAATAACATAATTATTGTTATAATAATTATTAATAAGTCTTTTAAAATTTTATTTGGGCATATATAAATATAAGAGAGTAAAAAACTAAACAATATATCAACTTAAATAAGTTTCAAATAAATTTCACATGTCATAATTTTTACCTTGAGTCATTGAGAAAAAAAATTAACAAGAACTTAGAAGAACATAATTACAGCCAACTTTAATCACGTCACCAAGTATGCAAGGAACAATGCTACTATTAAGATGCATGATTTCATATAAAAGAAAACATGATATAAACTCATAATTAATATCTTAAATATTTATAAGTATTATAAGAATTTTTTTACTAGCAACTCACAAATAATAAACTAAATCTCACTTAAAAAAAGAAAATAATAAAGTAAATTATTAAATTTAAAATAATAAATAAGTAAGTAAATAAATAAATAAATTAAAAACTCAAAGACAATATAAATAGAACTTACATGATAATTATTACCACATGGTAGAATGGCGTGGATGATCATAGCCTCCACTTTCATTTTGGCTATCACCTTGCATGTCTCCTTGTCCAAAGACATAATCAAAAAATCCACTACTTGATTGTTGATGATAAGGATCTTGATAGTTCATTGAAGATTGGTGGTATGGTGGAGGTTGATTACTACAAGGATATTGATCATATGCACTGAAATAAGGATACTGATAAGATGGTGGATAATACCCCTGACTACTCTGAGATGATTCACCAAGACCAAAGTCACCAAAACTTTGTGCAATGCTTGAAGAGGAAGAATCTTCTAGTGTAACATTTTGTTGCCTTCTTCCTCTACTAGACCTGTGATCCACCTCTTCGCTATCACCAAATGAATGATCAGAAGGAACCATATAGGAGGCCTAGATGTAGTCATATCAATCATTAGGCTTTTGTCACGACGATTATATGGAATCTGATATGGATCATTTTGCCTATATTCATCATCCTCTTCATCATTATCATCACTTTTTTTAGGCATTAGGCATCAAAGACCACCATTACCACTATTGTTACTAGGAGGACTTAAACCACCACTATTTTCATGGAACGTGCATCATCATCATCACCAGTTCCCTTCCATATCTTCATCATCAAGTATCAATTCTAGGCAACCATTTCAATTTTGTATTCCATCTAATACAGGGCCTTCCCTTTCTTCAATCCAAGGAGATAATGGATCTTCTTCTTGAAATATGTAGTCAAGATTAATTGGATTGAAATTAGCTTCAATTTCTTCTTGACTTCTCCTTTCTTCATGTCTCATTTTGACTTCATATTGTAATATGTGAAGACAAGTTTTTGTAGCTTTTTGTACTTGAGTCTATTCCTTGTCTTTGTGTGAATGTAGTGAATGTGCTCCAATTTTCTCATAACAATTTGTGATGTGAAGTTGTTTGACTAAGAACTTTTATTGCCACACGTTGAAGTTCTGGTGATATGGAACAAGAACAAAGAAAGAAGAGCACATGATCCAAATATCAACCACCATTCAAACTATTTAAATGACCAAACATAATGAATAATTATTTGTCATATAAAATATAAATAAATTTTAAATATATTTACTTGTACAAAAAGAGTAAAAAAAATATTTTACCTGGATTCATTCTAGCCCAAGCTCTTTGAGCTTGTGGTGTGCCAAATGATTCAACTTTTTCCCTAAAAATCATCAATCGATAACACAATATAATATGTTAATAAGTAAATATATAATATTTAATTATAATTTTATAAGATTTAAATATAAACATTATTTACTAACTCCATTATGATGATTCAAAGCTTTAATTTGATCATCTATGTTTCTTTCTAATTTGATGATGACGCTACTAGTTCCATCAAAAGTTTCTTTATAAACATCAGATCCATGTTCAACTCCATATTGAAATTGTGGGTTAAGAAAATAACCTCAAAAAAAATTAATCAATTATTATACATAAAGATCACGAGAGTAAAATTTTATATTAAAACAAAAAACTATAAATTATATCAATTATTGATTGATCTGAGAATGAAGATCAGAATGCATGAATCTCCAGCGCTGGTCTATTATTTCATTATATCTTGTATGATATCGAGAATTTTGTTGGATAGATTGTTTGGCTCGATCTATGGCTTCATAAAGAAAACCCATTGTTGGCTTCACGTCACCGTCGACCAAGCCTTTAAGACTTTTACAATAGGTTCAAATACTTTCAAATCAAGATCAACATACTTTAGAATTGCATTCATTGCTCAAAACTATTTTTCTTGCTTCAAATATAGGTCCTTTTTCTCTTTCCCAAACTTAGATCTTCTAAATTCTTCGAGTTGAACATGTTTCTTAAACCATACGCTTTTGCTTCATAATAGCTTGAAGTTGCAAGAACCGTTTTGCAAATCGAGTTATGCCGGATGGCGACAATTTCTCTACCTCCACTGTATTTCTTCATCAAATTACTTGTCCATATGTGGTTATAGATGAAAGTTGTCAATTGTCTTTGCATCATTCAATAGTTTCTTCACATTTTGCAAGTTTTCCCTATATCCTCCAAGCAAAGATCCAAGCAATGATTAATGAATCTATGAATGATGCATGCAGAATGATGGCGATGAAGTACACAAGGAAACGATGTGGTCTTTTTCCATCAATTTTTTGTAAGGGTATGTCAATCTTTTAGTGCTTTTCATTAAAAAGTAACCACTTGGACTACATATTCTTCTCCAACTTCATCTACAACTTTGTCAAGCAATGGGAAGTAATAATCAGATTTCTAGTATCAACACCAGAAGCATCAACGATTTTAGGAAAATTGTCCCATCATGGAACACTTGCAGTCCTGAACAAGAAAATTCATAATATGTGTATGGTTTATACTATGGTCAACCATCACACATTATTGTGACTCCTCTTTCTTTCGGAAGTACCCTTTAGTGTATTTATCCATTCTTGCATTTTTTTATATTCAACTTCCAGATACACATCGAAACTTCATAAGGAGTTGGACACTTAACTCCTTTGCCTACATTTTTGACTAGCAATAGCTCAGCAACAATCAAAGCATGCAACCAAGGAGAATCCTAAATTCATGCAAACGCTCATAAATTAAGAACCCGCTACACCCCAGAAGAAGCTCCAAGCGTTTTTCTTAGTGTTTTCATCCAACCAACCAAGGTAACTTTTGGTTGCTTCACGCTTTTACTTCTCACAAGATTAACATAATTGTAGACCTCAAACTAATTAAAGACACACAAATAAATATCTTGTGGCCTTCCTCGACTTCACTAACACTCGCATGAGAGCTTCCACCTTCTTCATATATATTTCCCGATCCCCTATTTGTTGCCTGAATTGTTGTGCCTGTCCTTCCCATTCATGTTGTGATCTAATGCTCTCCTGTGTAGCTAGCCTGATTTGTTCATTAATATGGTCTTCCATGTCTTCCTCTTCAACATTTACCCTTAAGCCTTCTTCAAATTCTTCTTTTCTTTTTTTAGAATCATTTTTTTTGCTTTCCCATCCATGAAACAGGAGTTTCATCATATTCTCTCGACAAATGTGTTGACTCTAGGACAACCTGCTACTTGTCCTTTATAATGCGCTATGTGTTGCTTCAATCTTGTAATGCCACCCTTTATTACTTTTCCACAAAGTTTACATGTGATGTTGTTTCGATTTCCAAGTACAACTGTTCGAAATGCCATCCAATATCATCTTGGAGCACCCTCCAATCTTCCTATAGGAAATTCTTCTCTTGGCGGCATTGTTTAAATTTTATAATACCTGTTTATAAAAATAAATTATAACAATTATCAATAATTAACTTAATTATCACTATTACTAATACTTCAATTAACAATCAATAATTAACTTTAACTTCAAAGTTTAAACCCTTAATATATACCACTAATTATATTTTTTTAAACAAATAATTAAGTAATTAAATTAATTATCACTATTCCTAATACTTCATCAATAATTAACTTTAATTTTAAACTCTTAATATAATCTATTAATTAATTATAACTATTCTTAATTTAATTTTCACACTATTATAAAAAAATTCAATTTTCTCACAATTTTTTCCAATATCTCATTTTCCCAATTTTATTTAATTTCTCACTTCCTCAATTTTTCCTCAATTTTTCACTTCCCTAATTTTTATCCAATTTTTCCCATTATTTTTCTCAAAGCTCTGCCTTACCCTTTTTTTTCCTAATTTCACCCCCTAATTTCCCCTTCCTCTTCCGCCCCAAACCTAACCCAAATAACCCATTTTCCCAACCCCACCCAATCACCTATAATGCAAAGCTCAAAGCTCGCCCTAAATCCCCAAAATTTTCCCAAAATCTTCCATACTCTCTCTCTCTCTCCTCATGCAATGGAGCATAGGATGCTCCTCCGCCTCCCTCGTCTCTCTCTCTCGGTCTCCCGCTCCCTCGTCCCTCTCTCGGTCTGGAAATCCTTCTCTCGTCAAATACTCCCTCATCCCTCTCTCTGGTCTCGAGAAGTGTCTCTCTCCTCCCTCATCCCCTCTCTAGGTTTCCCTTCTTCCTCTCTGCTTCCCATATCTGATCCACCCATGACCCACCCTCTCTGGTTCGCGGATCACCGCCCGCGCCTCCCACGACCACGTCCACGACCACCTTCCCCTCTCAGCCCATGACCCACCCTCTCTGGTTCGTCAGTATCACTCTCAGCATCTCACGGTCTCACTCTCACCCACCGCCCTCTCTCTGCCTCCCAAATCTCACACAATAACACAAATCCAACCCCAACGGCCCAACCCCAACCCCAACCTCCCAAATTTCACGAGACCAAAGAAAAGAGAAAAGGGAAGGAGTCCAAGAAAGTAAATTAAAAGCGGGATGGGAGAGATGAGCTCCCAAATCATTTGCGTGAGCGCCTTGAGCAAGACGTCCGTGATCCGAGATCCGGGAAGATGGAGGCTGCACCGGAGTGGTCGAGTGGAGATGGTTTTCGCCGAGAATGAGATCTCTGTCTTCAAGTTTTCAACAAAGCTTGTGAAAGGTGAGTCCGTGAATCAAAGGGATGACTTTGTTGTGATGTTGTCGATTGTTTTCTCCTTTATACCGTTGATGAAATTATCAATGAGAATTTTCTTCTTTTTCTTTTCCGAAATTCTGTGAGTTCGACATGCTTGATTTGAGAGTGAGAAAATGATTTTGGAGGAAGATGAAGACCTTGTTGCGGTCCGTTGCGGCCGTAACACCTGAGGGAAAGCGCGAAGCCATTGCCGCAACACCGATTTCAAATTTGCGGCCGTTTTACGTGATTTTTGTTCACACCGTACTTGTAGCGATGCCAGCGGTTGCAAAGACGGCCCGTAGACGGCTCTAATTATGAAGTCGATTAAGAGGTGATGCGGACCGCAAGTTTTGGAATTCAACTGTGGCTATCCAAGCCTCCCCCATAGCTTTTGCATGACTTCATTCTCTTTCTGTGAGGTGTGTCTTTCTTGGGTAGATCTTCTATGCTCTGCACCCTAGCTAAAGAAGTGAAAGACTGGGCCTTTCCTTGATAAAACATAGACAGCCCTCTCCTGCACATGTGATAAACTACTTAACACAACAACTTAAACCAATTCAAGAACATTTCCAAATGAATAACATTGATGATATACATATACACACATATAATAATAAAAGGAGAGTTTCCCCTCATCTTAAAATGTAACAAAAGGAAACTGAATAAAATTCAGAAAGGAGGGAGGAAATTGCTTACTGTATAGGGAGATGGTTCATGAGCTCTGACAGTTCATATAAAGGTCCTTTTGAATGTGATGATGATGAAGAGGTTGACAGATAAGATGTTGCAGAGGATGCATCCTGATCAGTCAACTCTGATGAAGATGAACACATAGAGTTCACTGAATCTTCTGATATGGATCCAATGGATATTGAATCACTGCTATCTTCACCATCATCCTTAACCTCCCAGTTAGTGTTTCCAACTCCACCATTTCCTTCACATTCATTTCTAGAAAGATTTGCTGTGCCTTCTCGTCCATTATGTGTTAAGAAGAAGAAGAAGAAGAAAAGGAGATGAATGACACACAAGAACTTGCTTTCTCTGCTCTATCAAATGGAACAAGCCTTCATTGAGGGAGCCTAACTGTATGTAAATTCCACAAACTTGATTGCATATGATATGAAATGTATCGAGCAGCTATGCTCTACAGATAAAATATTGGGTCTTATATATATAAGATTACCAAACAAGAATTCGATAACATTGACCAATTTTATTGTTTTTATATTGTTTACTTAGATTTTTTATATTAATATTATATTCTAAATATTTGTCATTATCAGTAGAGGTGTCAAAATGGGCCGGCCCGACAAAATAGATGGGCTAGGTTAATAAAAATGAACACAAAATTAAAAATAATCTGAATTAAACATTCTGAAATTTCTAATAACGCCAGAATGAGCAATTAATAATTGAATGGGTTGAAGTAACACGCTTATAATAACACTATATTTAGTTAAAAGCGTGACCAAGAAAAGACTCAATTGAATAAAATCTTAGCATTTAAAAATTTTAACGACCATGAAAATTACACTACCGAAATGGTATCTTCTAATTCTCCGTACTGGGCAAAACACATGCATTTGACACTCCTAATTATCAGATCACATTATATATGGCGTAAAATTCATAACTCATAACTTCTCTCAGACAACTAGGATAGGGGATAAGGTCTAAATTTGAAGACATCCATATCCTGAGTCACCGTCATTTTTGGGAGCTGAAGCTGTGTAAAGGTTCCAATAAAAAATAATCAACGTGTACTTCAGAAAGGAAGGAGTATTTAAGAAATGTTCCTTCCCTTTTCGAATTAGTTAAATTATTTTTAGCACTGCAAGTTGAGTTTGGCTTAAGGATGTAGGAAGTTCTGATACGTAAAAGGAAAATCAAACAAAATGGTCAAGCTCTTGAATGCAAACAACTACTTATACAAAGCAATATCAGGAAACTGCAATAAAAAGTCAACAAGCTTAGGACTGATACTGTTATATATTTCTATATAGCATCACTGACTAGAGAAATTTCCCTGATCTGTTGTCACCAAGAGTTATGACTGTCAAGGACAAATTTTACACCAAACATACGAAAATTATCTGGGAAAATTTATAGGAGGTTCCAAGCGCCCTACCAAAATCTCAAGATCCAGATCTTTATCTTCAAACTTTTTAATGAAAGGATGAACCTGGAAATACAATGAGACTAGAAGAATCAGCAATCAAGAATTTTAACAAGGTATAAAGATAATTTTTTTTTTAAAAAAAAAAAAGGCATTAGGTTACTAACCGGAAGCTCCAAAGATGTCAATCTATCCCGAGGATCCTTTTGGATGCTGTAATTAAACCAGAGACAATCAATGTGATATGTTTATTGGAACGTGTTAAAATTTAATCACCCCAGTTCCCAGATAGATGTAGAGAAAGCTAAAAGAGCAAGTAGTCAAAATAAAATTAAAAAACAGCTTAAAATGCCACGCCGTGCTTGAAAGTTGAAACACTTGAGTATCACATTTCAGTTTTCTTGGTACTGAAACTAAGAAAGCAAAAAAGAAAGAAACAATTACCACGATGACACAAATGAACAGAACTCCAGAGAGAACTGATCAGGTGGAGCAGAAGGTGGGGGGCTTTACACAATTGCTTCCAAAAGCTCATAAAACCCAGGCCAGACTTGCTGATCTTCGGATTGTATATAAGGAAACCTTCCTATGGCACACTCAAGTACTACCATGCCCAAACTCCAAATGTCACTGCTATAATCATAAGTGCTCCCACTGATTCTTTCTGGCTAAACAAGGAAATCAACAAATCAATACATTGATTATCATAACATTCTCTATATGGTTGTTGATGCAAGGGTAAAAGGAGAGAGGCATAAATTTGATTGGAGAAGCCTAGCTGTTTCTGGTGATATGGAACAAGAACAAAGAAAGAAAAGATACATACCGACATGTAATTGTAAGTTCCAACGAATGTATCTCTTTGGCCCATTGAGCTTGCCAGCATAGCACTAACACCAAAATCAGAAATCTTCACCTCTCCTTTGTGATTGACTAATAGATTGGATGGTTTGATGTCCCTATGTATCACATGTCTTTCATTAAGCAAGTAAACAAGACCTTGTAATACCTGAAATATGACATGATTCACGTGAATAATTAGCCAGGAAATAGAAAATGATCTCAACTGTTGCCAGGACTAGAATCTGCCCACTTCAACGAGAAATAGAAGTATGGTCCATCATACCTGCTTACAAACCACAGCAAGATATGGTTCTAGTATTGTTTTAACTTGTCTGATTACATCTGCCAGAGAACCACGATCCATGTATTCTAACACGAGATATAACTCCATTATGATAGAAAGAGTGGTAGCAAACTACAACATGTGGACATTGTGATGCTTGGTTTATTTTCAGTTCCTGAACAATCTGTTTTCGAATATCCTCTTGTATATTCATCTGAATTACCCGCAATACAGATTACAGAATAAGTTTTCTTATCATATAAAAGTTCAATTTACTTGGTTGAATCCTGAAAATGATTTTCAAAACAATATGCTTTGTTTCAAAAGGTGATACTTAACAACAGTTCAAGATCACAATAATAAACTGTCTATGTTAAAACAAAGTGAAACTTGGAATATGGTCTTTAGCATTGATCCCCAGAAGACATAGGTGAGGTCACAGCATGCTTAGACAAATATTCTAGATCACATTTGGAAAAAAAGGCTAATCCAAAACCATTTTCTGAAGAGAAGTGCAGCTGAAGAGACAGCTTCATAATAAAAATGCTGTCCCCTTCACGTAAAGACCACTTAATGTATTCCAATCTCTTTAGTTGATAGTCTTAAATTTGATGTTCAAATAGCTGTCAAATCAAGTTAACAAACATACTAAACAAAAAAGAATTGCACTCCTCCCAACTTTAGCTAAACCAATACACCTTTTTCATGACTCCATATTATAGAAAGAAAAATATGTCAAACTTAAAACAAGAGATGGTATGAAGAATATATACAAAAATGTGTCAAAAGAATAATCATACAGGCAACTCTATCGATAAGAAGCAATTAAAATACGTATACATGCCAACCTTTAGAGCAAACAATTTTCCAACCCACTTATGGCGAACAAGTTGTACTACACCACCACTGCCTTTTCCAATTACTTTGATGGTCCCAAGGTCATCCAGCGAGAAGTCAAATTCGAGTTCCTTACCATCAGAAGGCTGTTCAGGGAAGCAAATTGCAAGTCTTCAGAGTTCAGATTAGATGCTAGAAGCAAAGAAAAATTTAAAAATAAAAAGGCAATGATTAATGAATCTATGAATGATGCATGCAGAATGATGGCGATGAAGTACACAAGAAGGAAACAAATAGAGAGAAACATAATCAACATTGAACACCATTCTTGATTGTAAGGGTATGTCAATCTAGATTCTTTAAAAAAACAAAAAAAAAAGGAAGCTGGTTTTGAAATTCAATGAATTAGGCATAATCTATGCAAAATTGCAAACTGAAATAGTGTGTGTATATATATAGAAACAAAAAATGGGAATGTGAAGTGATAGAGTTACCTGTGATTCTTTTTCTTCAGAGATGAGACGCAATCCTTTCTGGTTCAAGAGAAGATCTCCATCATGGAATGTGCCACTTGCAGTCCTGATAATTTGACCATAATCAAATCTATTTCATAGATGGAAGGGGACAAAAATAAAGAACTTTTTTTTTTGTCGGAAGAAGAAATCAAATTGTGAAATCACTTTCTGAAATAGATTTGTTCCCAAATCATGATAAGAATTGAAAAACCTTAGACTCTAAGCTATTGCAGATCAAAGGGTTGTTGAGTCCTTCAATCCACGTGCACTCTAGCACATTTTTGGAGCTAGCAATAGTCTCAGCAACAAAACAAAGCATAGATAGTAACCCAATTAGAAATGAGAATAAAAATGGAAACCTTATAGATGAAATCGAGTGCAGAAGCAAAGAAGATGAAATGGGTTGGTAAAGGGAAGAGAAAAAAGCGGGAGAATCTAGTGACCCCAGAAGAAGATACCAAGGAAACACAATACTTTTCTGTAATTTTTATGATTCAAGTTTTTTCTGCTAGGACTTCCATACGCTGCCCCTCTTATAGGCATGAATATAGGACCAATAATTGCAAACCTTGAACCAACCCGCTAATTAAAGACACACAAACTGGACTCTTAGAAAACCCAAACAACTAACATAAAGATGCTCAGAAAACTAAGAGAACCCGAATGACAAAAATACTAGCTATAATAATAATTATAATAACTAAATCTCGGTTGTAACATCCCCCATTCCTTCAAAGATGCCTTGTCCTCAAGGCCGGAATTCTGAGAACTTTTGCTGAATTTTGAAGGCATCCTCCCAAGTTGCATCTTCAGGAAAGGAATTTGACCAATGTATGAGCCACTGAGCAACAGGTTTGTTGTTCCTTTTAATCATGCGCCTGTCCACTAATGCAAAAGGCTCTAGCTGCATTCTTCTATCTTCTTGTATCGTTGGCAGTTCTGTTTGATGAACATTGATAGCTCCTAACTTCTTTTTCAAACACGAAACATGAAACACAGGATGAATCCTTGATTGTGTTGGTAACTCTAACTTTTATGCTACCTGTCCAACTTTTTGTAGAACCTTGTAAGGCCCGTAAAATCGAGGAGCCAGCTTCCTATTAACTTGCAAAGCCAAGGAAGTTTGTTTGAAGGGTTGTAGTCGAAGAAACACCTAATCACCCACTTCAAAGCTCCTTTCAGATCTATGCTTATCCGCCATCTTCTTCAACCTGTTTTGGGCCTGCAACAAGTTCTCCTTAAGAATACGCACCAAAGATTCACGATCTCTCAAGACCTGATCCACTGCAGCCACTGAAGTTTCACCAGGAATGTAAGAAGTATAAGTAGGAGGCTTTCGACCATAAACCACCTCAAATGGCGTCATCTTAGAGGAACAAATAAATGAAGTATTATACCACCATTCAGCTAATGGCAACCATTTACTCCACTCTTTAGGTTTATCACCTGTTATACACCTCAAGTACTACTCCAAGCATTTATTAACAATTTATGTTTGGCCATCAGATTGAGGGTGATAGGATGTATTCATCAATAATTGAGTTCCTTGCAGAGAAAAAAGTTACTTCCAGAATTCGCTGGTGAAAATACGATCCCTATCACTTACTATAGTTTGAGGAAGACCATGTAACTTATAGATATTATCTAAGAACAGTTGTGCAACATCTTTCGTAGTAAAAGGATGAGACAAAGCAAGAAAATGAGCATACGTACTTAATCTATCAACAACTACAAAAATGACCTCTCTTCCATGAGACTTAGGAAGCCCCTCAATAAAGTTCATAGAAATATCTGACCAAATTTGATTTGGTATAGGCAGTGACTGCAAAAGGCCAGGTGAAACTATATTTTCAGACTTGTTTTTCTAGCATATCACATTCTGCAACAAATTTGCAAATTTCTTTCCTCATCTTCCTCCAATAAAAAGCTCGTCTTACCCTTTCAAGTGTTTTCTTTGTTCCCGAATGATCACCTTCCACTCCTCCATGAGCTTCTTGTAAGATTTTTTCCTTGAGGACAGATTGACTTCCTAGCCATAGTCTCCCTTTATATCTCAACTGATCATTAACCCAAGAAAACTTGGAATGCAACATTGGGTTTTGGACAATTTCTTGAATTATTTGCTGAATTTTCTCATCCCTCTTCCATTCATCTCGTAATACAGCAAGCCAATCTGCTACAGGAAGGGACAATGTCATGATGGTGGATTCATCCTTCTCCTCATGCAATCTAGATAGAGCATTTGCTGCCACATTCTCCTTGCCACTGCGGTAGTTGATTTCATAGTCATACACTGCCAATTTAGTGAGCCATTTTTGTTGCATTGGTGTGGAAATCCGTTGTTCCAGCAAATACTTCAAACTTAAGTGGTCAGTAATGATTTTGAAGTGTCTTCCCACCAAGTATGGCCTCCATTTTTGCACAGCAATTACAACTGCCATCATCTCCTTCTCGTAAGCTGAAAGACCTAAGTTTTTAGGTGCCAAAGCCTTGCTTATGTAAGCTATGAGTCTGCCCTCCTGCAAAAGTGTGAGGATGTCTCATTGTTGCCCTGAGATGTTGGACAAGTCTTGGACACCATGAGGGGAAGTGGTATAGCAGCAGATGGAGAAGCAACCAGGAGTGCAAGAAAGCACTGGGCGCTGTGGCGTAAATAAACCAATGCCGTGGCGCCCAGACACGCACCAGTTAGTTTTTTCTGTTGTTTCTGTTTTATTTTTCCCCTCTTCCATATATATATATATCTGGTTAGGTCCTAGGGTTGGCACGAGAGAGAAAATATAAAGGCATAAAATTAGGGATATCTTGAGAGGAAAAACACAAGAGAGAAAAGAGATTGCTAAAGGGAAGGAGTCCAAGAAAGTGAGAGGGTGAGAAAGCTTGATAGGAGGGTATTCCTATTGGAGAGCTTGTTCCCAAATCATTTGTAATCTTATTCTAATCTTAGTGGAGGATCTCTAAATGCTGGATGTAGGCTACATTGGCTGAACCAGGGTAAATCTAGTGTGTTGCTCTTCTCTACTCTTCTCTATTTTGTTATTGTGCATTCTTGGTATTGGTTTCTACACTACTTTCCTATTTCCGCATTGTGTGTGCTTGCTGTGATTGCTTGGGGTTTACTAAGTAGTTATATCACAACAAATTGGTATCAGAGCTAAGGTTCAAGGTGGTCAAGTTGGGTTGTTTCTGTGGTTAGAACAAAGGTTAGAAATTTCTGCTCACCAAGTGTTTGAAGAAATTCCTGTGAGATGGCAAGCTTAACTTCTAAGGTGGATATTGAGAAGTTTGATGGGACAAATGATTTTGGCTTATGGAAGATGAAGATGAGAGCTCACCTAGGCAATCTTGGATTCATTAAGGCACTTGAGGGAAAGCTCCCGAAGACCATGGAAGCGGAGAAGAAGGAGGAGGCGCTCGATAGGGCATACAACACTTTGATTCTTTGCCTTGGTGACAATGTGCTACGAGAAATAGTGAAGTGCAAGAGTGCGGCGGAGGTGTGGTTGAAACTCGAATCTTTATACATGACCAAGAGTTTGTCTAGCCGGTTATATCTCAAGGCAAGGTTCTTTACATGGAAGATGGTGGAGGGAAAAGAAATTCAAGCTCACATCAATGATTTCAACAAGTTAATCATGGACTTGGAGAATATTGGAATCACGTATGATGATGAGGATAAGGCTTTAGTGTTGCTTCATTCTCTACCAAGGTCTTATGACACCTTTGTGGAAATTCTACAACATGGGAGAGAAACTATAAGTTTGAGTGATGTTGTAGGGGCTATCAAGGCCAAAGAACAGAAACAGAAGAACTACTAAAGCGAGCACATGGGGGAAGGTTTGATAGTTAGAGGAAGACCAATCAAGAAAGATACAAAGGGAAAAGGAAAGGCAAGGTCCAAATCCCGGGGTGGCGAGAAAGATGTCAAGTGCTTTGCATGCCATGAGAAAGGACATTTCAAAAGAGATTATCCGAAAAGGGGAAGGGACAAGAAGCCTCAAGGTGAAGTTCAAGCTGCCATTGTGCAAAAAGATGACAGTGAAGAAGACGCTGATGTGCTAGTAGCCTCTTCTAGCACTCAAGGCGGACATTGGATCATGGATTCGGGATGTTCGTTCCATATGACTCCAAACGGTGAGTGGTTTGAAGACTACACGGAAATCGACGGAGGTCATGTATTGCTGGGGAACAACAAACCATGCAAGGTGGTCGGTATTGGTTCGGTGAGGTTAAAGACTCATGGTGGGATTGAAAAAATCCTATTGGAAGTGAGGCATGCTCCTGAGCTAAAGAGAAATCTAATCTCTCTAGGAATGCTTGATGATCATGGTTTTGCTTGGAAAGGTGAGAAGGGTGTCTTGAAGGTTACAAAAGGGTTGTTAGTGGTAATGAAAGGAGTAAAGGAGAGAAGTCTTTACATGTTTCAAGGGAGTACCGTAGTTGGTACGGCGGCGGCGGCGGTAATGGAACCTAAGGAGAGCTCTTTGGCAAGCCTATGGCATAAACGGCTTGGTCACGTAAGTGAGAGAGGGTTGCAAGAATTAGATAAACAAGGATTGATGGGAAATGAGAAACTTGGAGAGTTGGAATTTTGTGAACATTGCATCTATGGCAAGGCAACACGAGTGAAGTTTAGTAAGTCGTCTCATGTTACAAGGGAGACACTTAGCTATGTCCATTCAGATTTGTGGGGGCCATCACAAAGTGAGTCTCTAGGTGGAGGGAAATACTTCTTGTCGATTGTGGATGATTGTTCTCGGAAGGTTTGAGTATACATTCTAAGGAACAAGAGCGATGCACTCGGAAAGTTCAAGGAATGGAAGAAGATGGTCGAAATCCAAACCGAGAGGAGGTGAAGAAATTGAGGACCGACAATGGGTTAGAATTTCTAAACCAAGAATTTGACCAATTTTACAAAGACGAAAGGGTGGTAAGGCACAAGACCGTCCCCTATACTCCACAACAAAATGAGGTGGCAGAGAGGATGAATAGAACATTCTTGGAGATTGTGAGATGCATGATGATTGAAGGCGAGGCACCTAAAAGATTTTGGGGAGAAGCCGTTAACACGGCGACCTATCTTGTGAATAGGCGTCCTTCAATGGCATTGGGATTCAAAACTCCGGAAGAAGTGTGGACCGGTCATTCGCCAAATTTTGAGAACTTGCGGGTATTTGGGTGTGTAGCTTATGCACACCAAAAGCAAGGAAAACTTGATGCGAGAGCAAAGAAGTACATGTTCATAAGGTATCCGGAAGGGGTGAAGGGTTACAAGCTTTGGTATGAAGACAGTGGATCTTCAAAGTGCATCATTAGTAAAGACATGGTCTTTAGAGAGTCCGAATACTATTGGCCTAAGGAGACTCAAAAGGGAGTTGGGGAAGGTGATATGGAGCAAAGTCATGTCAAAGATCGAACTCAAATTGAGGTGGAGCCTTTGGGAGAAGATAGTAACACAAGGGATGAAGACACGAATAATCAGGAGGGGAACTTGGAGGTAGAAGATCAAGGTGACGACCTTGAGAGATACCAATTGGCAAGGGACCGGACAAGGAGAACCCATAGAGCACCGGTAAGGTACGGATATGCGGATTTAGTTTCTTATGCATTGCTAGCTTCGGAAGATCTAGATGAGTCGGAGCCGAAGTGTTACAAGAAAGCAATGGAAAGCAAAAAGAAGAACCTATGGTCTCAAGTAATGGAAGATGAGATGGAATCGCTTAACAAGAACCATACATGGGAACTTGTGCACAAGCCAAAAGATCAAAAGATTGTTAGGTGCAAGTGGATTTTCAAGCGAAAAGAGGGCATTGAGGGGTGGAGAAGCCAAGGTACAAAGCAAGGCTTGTGGCAAAAGGCTTTACGCAAAGGGAAGGAGTGGACTACAATGAGATCTACTCACCGGTAGTGAAGCATACATCTATTAGGGTGTTGCTAGCCTTTGTCACTCAATATGACTTAGAGCTAGAACAAATGGATGTGAAGACGACATTTCTTCATGGCAACGTTGAGGAGAGAATCTTTATGGCTCAACTGGAAGGTTTTATCAAGAAAGGTGATGAAGGAAAGGTATACTTGCTTAATAAGTCTCTTCATGGCTTAAAACAATCCCCAAGACAATGGTACCTTAGGTTTGATGAATTCATGGAGAAAAATAAGTTTGTGATGAGCAACTATGATAGTTGTGTGTATGTCAAGTGGGTCAAGGAAGGCTTGGGGGTATTTCTCCTTTTGTATGTTGATGACATGTTGATTGCTTCAAAGGACAAGGAGAAAATCCGGAAACTCAAGCAGCAACTAGGGAATGACTTTGAAATGAAGGACATGGGACCAGCGAAGAAAATTCTGGGTATGGAAATCATTCGAGATAGAAGATGAGGTACATTGTTTCTTTCTTAATGTGGTTACCTTAAGGTGTTAGCCAGGTTTGGTATGTCAGAGTGCAAGGCGATGTCTACACCGTTAGCAAGCCATTTCAAGCTCTCTACCGAAATGTCTCCCAAGGCTAAGGAGGAAATGAAGAAAGTGGAGCGGATTCCTTATGCTAGTGCAGTGGGTAGTCTCATGTATGCGATAGTCTGCACTAGGCCGGACTTAGCATATTCTGCAAGTCTTGTGAGTAGGTTCATGGGAAACCCGGGGAAAGATAATTGGGAAGCTATAAAATGGGTACTTCGGTATGTCAAAGGCGCTTCTGACAATGGATTACTGTATAAAAGGATGGAAGTTGATAGGGTTAAACTTGTGGGGTATGTTGATGCCGATTATGCAGGAGATTTGGACAAGAGGAGGTCCTTATCGGGGTATGTCTTTACTTTGTTTGGGTGCACCGTAAGTTGAAAATCTCAATTGTAACCGGTTGTTGCATTGTCTACTACAGAGGCCGAATACATTGCAATCACGGAAGGAGTAAAGGAGGCTCTTTGGTTAAAGGGGCTGGTTGGTGAGTTCGGATGTGTGCATGACAAGGTGGAGGTGTTTTGCGACAATCAAAGCTCAATTCATTTGACTAGGAATCAAATGTTCCATGAGAGGACGAAGCACATAGACATCAAACTTCATTTCATCCGAGAGGTGGTCTCCTAAGGTACAGTGTTGGTGGAGAAGATTCACACGGATGAGAACCCGGCGGACATGATGACGAAACCGGTGACAAATGTCAAGTTCAAGCATTTCTTGGACTTGATCAATGTCACTACCTTTTCTACATGACAAGGTGGTGATATGGTGACTTTCAGGTATCCCTATCTATATTTTGCTTTGTCAACTATGAGCCAAGGTGGAGATTTGTGAGGATGTCTCATTATTGCCCTGAGATGTTGGACAAGTCTTGGACACCATGAGGGGAAGTGGTATAGCAGCAGATGGAGAAGCAACCAGGAGTGTAGGAAAGTACTGGGCACCGCGGCGTAAATAACCCAGCGCCGCGGCGCCCAGACACGCACCAGTTAGTTTTTCTGCTGTTTCTGTTTTATTTTTCCCCTCTTCTATATATATATCTGGTTAGCTCCTAGGGTTGGCACAAGAGAAAAAATATAGAGGCATAACATTAGGGATATCTTGAGTGGAAAAACACAAGAGAGAAAAGAGATTGCTAAGGGAAAGGAGTCCAAGAGAGTGAGAGGGTGAGAAAGCTTGATAGGAGGGTGTTCCTATTGGAGAGCTTGTTCCCAAATCATTTGTAATCTTGTTCTAATCTTAGTGGAGGATCTCTAAATGCTGGATGCTGACACATCTGATCACACTACTCTATGAAAGAGCTAAGGTGTCGAAGGCTAACCTGACACCAATGAAGAGTCCTACAAAGATTGATATGCATTTCATTTCCACTCATTGTTTAGTGGAGGACACCGAGCCTGTGAGGGGTGGAGGAAGACCTCCGAGGACTGGACCAACTAGGAGAGAGCTGCGAGCTCAAAAACAGGGGTCAACCTCAGAGGATTTGAGCACAGCTGGGCAAGAAAGGGATTTCATGCGTCACAACATGGAAGCTTTACACAAAATGTGGCAAGTCTCAAGAGAAGATAACCAGAGGATGGAGGATATCATGAGGCAGATGTGGGAGGGACTTAATCTCAATATCACTCCCATAAATAGCCGAACAGCTGAGGAGGTAGAACAGTTTGTGGATCGGAAGCCCTTTGGAACCTCTAGTTCGGTAGCAACAGAAGAGAGGGAAGAAGCTGAAGAGGCTGAAGAGACTGAAGAAGAAGAAGATGAAGGAGAGGATGACTCCGAGGAGGAGGAGTCAGACGAGGACTAGTGCCCATCCTAGCTTTTAAAGAGAAATGACTATGAGGAGTTTTGCTATGGGTTCTGCTCAGAACCCACCAGATATTTTTCCTTCTCTTCCTTCCAGCTTTTATTAGTTTTCCTGCATTTTATCTTTAGGTTAGGAGTTTTTAGTTCTACATAGTAAATAGGATTAATTTAGGAATTTGCATGATAGTTTTTCTTGTGTTTTCTTTTCTTTAGTTATCCTGTTTTTGAGCTTGGCTCTAGACTGTGGGAGTATGTTTTCTTTTGAGTGCCCAGACCTGATTGTGATGGAATCAATCAACTTGCATACTTATGTGTGGAACCTGAAAATTGTGTGATCTTGATGTTTGAAGCCTATTAGAATTGGTTCATACCATGTATATATAAATCTTGTTGCTTGATTGTTAATGATTTGGCACCATTTCTTTTGTGAATAGTGAGCATTCATTGTCTTGGAAAGGAGTATTGAGCCTCCAATATGTCTTTATTGCTGAGGGAACACTTTTGAGGCTTAACTTTCCTAAATTTGATTGATTCTCTGATGCCATCTTGATTTACACAATGTTTGAACATGATAAAGGCATTTTGTTTGTTAAGCCAGAGGCCAAAAGCTAATCCAATGTTCACATCTTTTGCATTGCCCCTTGAGCCTAATGATTCTTTTCTTTGTTAAGCCCCTCTAATTGAGCCTAGCCACATAAGCAACATCTGACCCACTTGAAGAAGCTAGGTGAGCATTGGAATTGAGATATTAAGGAGTTAACAAGAAATAAGTTTGGAGTGGGATGTTTTTAGTATGGTTTGATTGTTCAAATTGACTTTTATGAAAAAAAAATAGTTGAATTGTTAATTTGGCACTCCTTTGAGACTGATGGGTTACTGGGAGATACTTGATGTAATGATCAGGTACCCTTTTGAGACCATGTAAGTTACTGGGGAAAAAAAAAGAAAAAAGAATTTGAAAGGTATGAGGTTTGTGAGTTGAAGTTTTGTTAGAAGTATCAATGCTCACTTGCCCTTTAAGGTAGCAGTTTACATGTTCATTTTATCTACCTTGTACCTTGGCACCAATGCAACCTTGAATTATGTCCTTCTGATTGTTGTGTGAATCATGAGCTTGTATGTTTGAGATGAAAATCAAATTCATGGGAGATGGGTTCAAATTGTGTTGACTGAGAGAAAAAAAAGCCCAAATGCATGAGAGCATGAGTGAACATCTACATAAATGAGAGGTTAATAAAGCACATCACTTTGCATGCATAAGTTGCCAAATCCATTAACTGTCAAGTTGTGATTGATCAGTGTGTTATTGGTATGACTCCAACTTCTCATTTCTTTGAACCTCAAGCTGCACAGTTGATGGTTAAACTCCTAGGACTTCTTGGATGATTGTTTTACTTGTTGGTGTCTTGTGGGACACACTTTTTCCCCTTCCATCAGTTAGCACAGAGTTGGTGTCTACTGTGTTCTCTTTTCTCTAATTCTATTTTTTTTTTTTTTGCTTGAGGGCAAGCAAAGTTTTAAGTTTGGAGTGGTGATAATCCTGCGAATTATCTGTTTTTACTTATGCTTTTTGATTGATTTTAACCATTTGCATCTAGCTTTTAACTTTGTTTTGCCTCATTTAAATCTTATTTTGACCATGATGGCATAAGATGATTACTTTGATAAATCCCATGGAGTTTGGTTGTATTTTGGAATGTTTTGGATCTCATTTGTGTTATCTTATTTACAGTGAAGGTTAAAGGAGGATGAAGGTCGGAACTATGAAGAATGGGGTCAAATGGAAGAGCTTGCAATGTCATTGAACTGCAATACATGCAATTTGGACTCCAGTAGCTGAGAAAAGCAAAGGAAATAGAAGATGCAGAAAAGGCCAGGCCGCCGGGCGGCCAGTTGGCTGCTGGGCGGTGGGAAGTCAGAATGACACGAAACAAGCAGAACCAGGCCGCCGGGCGGCCAAATGGCCGCTGGGCGATGAGTGTTACGCAAGCCCATTTACTTTTTAGCCCAATTCACGTCAGGAGGGCATTTTTAGTTGAGGAAAGAGGTCTTTAAAGGGGGAGACGAAGAGGGATGAAAAACCAGACCTAATTTGGAAAATTTGGAGGTGGACTTGAAGGGAAGAAGAGTGGGAGCTCAGATTTTCTTCAATCTTCAATGGAGTTTTACTTCTTCTTCTTTATTATTTTAATTTCTGTTTTTGTTTCTATGTCTAGCTAAATTCTCCCTTGTTGGGATTGAGTGGATTTTGATGGATTTTGCTTGTATTTAACTTGGGTTTCAGTTATGCTTAATGGATACTTTTATTTTGAGTTTATAATCTCTATTCTTAAAACTTTCTAGGGTTTGATCATCCTTACAATGATTTTTACGTTTATGCATTGGATGAAAATTTGATGTGTGAACTATGCTTGATATTGTGAACCTTGTGATTCGTTGTGTTAGGAATAGTCGATGAATGCTTGTTATCTTGGTGGATTCTTAATCTTAATGCTTTTTCCCTTTTAGAATCACCTAAGGAATTAGGGATTTTAATTAGGATTTAAGGTTCTTGTGTCTAAGGAATTAGGACTTGGATATTTTGGAGAATCCGATAACAAAATAGAAGTAGAAATTTGTTTTAACTTCAGGTTAATATGCAGCAAATGAAATTAAATGAAACTTGATCTCAACTCTTTCTTATCTTTGAATTCCTATCTCTTTTGTATTCTAAGTGTTTGTCAAATTGTCAAAGCCAAAATACCAAAAAGAATCTTTTACTTTAATTTAATTTCTTTCGTGCTTAATTGTTTACAATTGAGCTCCCTTTGAACTAAAGTTCTGTTTGAATAGTAGCTAAGTTCGTGAATTGGTAATTGATTATTGATCCCTGAGAACGATATCCGGTTTCTCACCGTTTTTATTACTTGACAATCCGGTACACTTGTCATGGTCCCATAAAGATCCATTAGTAGTATGAATAAAGTGAATAACATCTCTAGAAAAAAGGGAAGAGAAGGCGTGGGATCAGCAAGCCATATGATTACAACATGCATAATCAAAATATCATTGGTTATTACTTGGTGTAGTTGCTAAAAAAGTAAGAGTGTTACTAGATTGAGAAATGATTTGTTTAAGAAGGGACTCAAGATCAGAAGTGGAAAGAGAGATCAAGGAAGCAGAGGAAGATGCATCGTCGGCAACTGAAGCTACAAACATAAGCTTGGAGGAGAAGCTGGGACAAGGTTGAAACTTACTCTGATCAGGCTTTGGTGGATAAGTAAGGCACTGCTTAATCAAATGTCCTAGAAGTTTGTAGTATCTGCATGTCATAGAGGGGCAGTTGGGTGCAATATGACTCTTCTTTTTACAAGTTCAACACT
Source organism: Ormosia semicastrata (assembly GCA_029884595.1). Taxonomy (NCBI): domain Eukaryota; kingdom Viridiplantae; phylum Streptophyta; class Magnoliopsida; order Fabales; family Fabaceae; genus Ormosia; species Ormosia semicastrata. The sequence continues at coordinate 116,089,964 of JAQQTO010000063.1, forward strand.
CTATGGTGGGACATTCAAGAAGAGCATGGCCAGGTTTACGGTAGTGACGATAGAATTTGCCTTTTAATTAGTAACTACAAAGGCAAAATCTATTTTAGGTCGAAGAAGACCCAATCTAGTTTCTTCTAACTACATATAAGGAAAGGCATCCTTGAGTGTAGGCAGGGGATCTTGGTGTAGTAGAGATGCTCAAACGGGTTCATAGTCATCAGTGAGAGCAATCAGAAACTGGATGAGTCTGGTGTGATCACGGCATTCCTCATACAGCTTAGCATCACTTATATGCTTCAAGGTTGGTTCACACAAAGTCAGTTGATGCCAGATAGCTTCCATTTGAGCTAGAAACTCATACACAACTTGTTCTGGCTCTTGTTTCAAACTATAGAGTTCTTTTAGCAACTGATAATAATGAGACAAATTAGAAATTGTATACAGTTCCTTCAGATGATCCTATACCTCTTTGGCAGTGTCAAAGCGCCCAAGCTGCAAATGAATAGTGGGAGTAAAGGTATTGCGAAACCAAGTGATGACTTGATGATTTGTGCTATCCAATCTTCTAATCTATTAGTAAACTTTTTATCAATATCATCTTCAGCTTTGACAAGACAAGTAATATCACATGTTACATATCGCCAAAGTTTTCAACCTTTCAGAAAGCCACACATGGCCTCAACCCAGTGTGTGCAATTCAAACCATAGAGTAAAACTAGAATGGGCTAAGCAACATCAAACTTTTCCAAAATAGCAAGAAAGGACAATAGCAAAAAAAAGAGCACTTTCAAGACTAAATTGATAGAAAAAGATCTCAAAAATAGAAAGATATCACCAAAACAACTTGGGAAGGAGGTCTGGTGCCACATCAGCAATGACACATCATCACCACATTAGCACGGTTGGACATGTAAGTAGCTAGGTGGCACCACATCCACGTCAACACCACGTCAATCGAGTTCGGGTCAGAAGCAGGTCTCGAGTTGCAAAGCGAGTCAACACGTGTCAACCATGCGGCTGGATATCTGACGCGTGAGCCACATGTGTAGAGGGGGTGGTGGTGTGTGGTGGCGCGTGAGACAGCAGACAGTAGTGAAAATTGGGTGGCCGGTAGATCAACGGACGAAGGTTCCAACAGTGCCGGTAGTGTCAAAAACAGAGGTTTGGGGAGCAACAAACCAGAAACAACAATGGTGAGAGATTTTGATGGCAGTGAAAAATGATGAGGCTTTCGGAGAACGACAGGGTGGCGGTGAGCAGAAGGGTTGGACCGAGAGCCTAAGCTCTTTGATACCAAGTTAGAAACAGAAATAAAGAGAAAAAGACTAATGAATATTTCTATATCACTGAACGGGTCGTATACAAGAGGGCTAACCTCTATTTATACACGAGTACTGCTATACAGGAAAAGAAAATAATAAAATAAAATTGTATAGAATCAATCAAATCAATCAAGCTAACCAATCTACCCTAAAATTAATCACACTAACACTCACTATTTGTGATTTTTTAGTTGTGATTATTTTGAGTGTTTTGAAGGTAAGGCCAATAAAAAGCCCAAAGATATGAGAAAACCAACTCAGAATATCTATTGACCTTTCTATGATATTTTGAGGATGACATTTGCTACAAACCTCGAAATCGGCTGATTTTGAATGCGTTGGAAAGCTAAGAGAAAGGTCTATTACTTTGATGCTGACATAGAAGCTCAAGTTGTGCGTTTGGAGGGTGAAAACAAGCCTGCAAGTTGAGAGATATAGCCTGACCAAGTCAAAGTGGTAGCACCTCCATATAAAAGCCAACAAGTTGGGTGCCACAATGCCCAATAAATGGTACCATGACGCCATAGTGCTTGCAAAACTCATTTTATAGCCATCAATCTAAGAACCACGGCACTAGCTAAAAAAAATTGGAAGCATGTTGATCACCTAGTAGAGTTTTAAAGGGATCATGAACAGAACTTTTGGGGGAATTTTAGGGACTTTTATTCTATCACTGAGAGGAGCTTTTTGAGTGAAAGAAGAGTCAATTGCATCAAGGAGTCTAGATCAGTCAGTTGAGTTGGGTTAGGTTGAGGAGATTTTTTCGCTCAACCTGACCCGCTCAAGAGTGGGTTAGGTTGGGTCCAACTCATGGGTCCAACATTTTTTTTAAAAAAAATTATGAACAAAAAAATCAAAATACAAAATCTAACAAATTAGTATCATAAGTCTCAATCTCAAACATAATAGGTCTCAATCTAATAAATTAACATCATAAATCTCAATCTCAAACATAATAGGTCTCAATCTAACAAATTAATATCATAAGTCTTAATCAACCTTACTCAAACATAATAAGTCTTAATCTCAAATAAACTAAATATCATAAGTAAATAAGTATATAATAAATTAACAACTAACAACTCTTACTAAGTTTGAAATAATTAAACAAAGTTGGTCATAATTTAAACAACAAATTAGTCCTACCAATCGAAGTCAATGTCATCACGCATGTTATATGTATTGACATAATCATTGACTTCACTCTTTATATTTTTCATATACTTTTTATCATCTAAATGAATTTTTACTATAAAAAAACGTGTGTGGGTTAGATTTGTGAAAGTTGTACGTATTCTAACTTGTTGCCTAACTCACATACTGCGTGTTGGAGCATTTTTCAACCCAACCTATATCATATTTTATAGGTTGAATTAGGTCAAAACCTGTTAATTCACAAGTTGACCTGACCTTCTAGATATCCCTAATTAAATCAACATTAAGTTTTTGCAAAGAAAGGAAATATGATTTTATGCTATATACGGGCAATCCTTCAGATCTTTGCCTTGGACACTCCATCGACCAGAAGTATCCAATAGATCTAAACCCAAAAGTAGCAACAAAGAGTAGGTAAACAAATTTGAACTTCTGTAAACACTAATTTTTAGCAATATTGCCCAGAAGAACTTGACGAACCATGTTCTCCAGATTCATAAATGAAGATCCATCTAGGCTAGAAGCAGCATCTTTTGCCAGTTTCATCCATTCCAAAGCTTTCTCTTTCATCTCTTTTCCCTTTTCCCCCTCCATCAACTCCCTCACAAGGCTTTCAACTCTATCCCTCTTAATATCTTCTATTTCCAACCCAATCCCCCATTCTTTGCAGCAAAATCGACAATTGGTTTGTTGTTCACCAAAGAAGGGCCAACATATCATTGGAACACCGCCACACACACTTTCCAATGTTGAATTCCACCCAGAGTGTGTCAAGAACCCTCCAATTGCTGGGTGAGCCAGCACTTCCTCTTGGGGACACCAACTTGACAAGAGGCCTCTAATTTTGGTCTTTGTCACAAACTCTCTAGGCAAAATAGCGTTTTCACCAGCCACAATATCTGGTCTGATAACCCACAAAAAGGTTTTGTTGCTGTTAGCAAGTCCCCAAGCAAACTCAATCAATTGGTCACTTTTCATAACCGTGGTGCTCCCGAAGTTCACGTAAACCACAGAGTTGGGTTCTTTGCTGTCGAGCCATTCCAAACACTCTCGCTCCTCCTTCCAAAGGTTGGATCCAATTGTTTTCAAATCCTTGTCAGTTACATCATTCAAGAGTAAATTCAAGGGACCAATAGAATAGACAGGAGGCAAAATGGACGAGAGTGCGTTCAAAACGTCGTGCTCTAAGGCATCGAAGGTGTTCAATATGATTGCAGAAGCTTTCTGAGCTCTGTCACACTCCCCCAGTGCGAAATCAAGAATAAATTCATCTGGGTTTGTGGTTCTGATGAAGCTAGGGATATCCCTTAGTCGGATTTCTTTGATTCCTGGCACCCAGTCGATGGTTGTCTCCAAATATCCATTTGTGAGATAACTTGAGTCTACATGTCAAACACAGAATTTACTTTGTTAAACTCATATAAACTACGTTCTTACTTCTTTGTGAATCAGTCAACATGAATGAACTGAGACTTATATTACATAGAGAGTAAATTTTCATATATCAAACGGTTTTTCATTGTAACTAAAATTAATTTACTTACCTTTGAGGGGTATTAAGCGCTTTTCAATGAGTTGACGATATTGCACGTAACACATGAACCCACATGCACTAGTGGTCCAGAAAAGGACCTCTGGGATGCCCAGTTCTTGGGCAGCATCCAGAGTGAAGCTCATGATACCGTCAGAAACTATGCAAGTGACTGGAGGGACATCTGAGGCATTATTGAGTTTGGAAAGGAGGTTCCTAAGGTGAGGTAAGCAAGTTCTTCTGGTGGACTCACAGAGGTAAAGTATGTCCTGTGTGGCATCTTCATCAGTTTCAGGAAGACCGTCAGGGATGGTTTCAAAACGGAATGATGGGAGGCCATTGAGGGAATCAGGACCTCTAGATTTGAGAAGACGTTTATGGTTATGTTCTGAGTTAACGAAGGTTATATAAAAACCTTTAAAATGGAGGAGCTTTGCAATTTTGAGCATTGGGTTTATGTGGCCTTGTGCTGGGTATGGGATGCACACAGCATGAGGCTGCTCGATTGTGCCCGAAGAACCCATTTTCTTACCTTCTTCCTTTTTATATTGATCTCCTCCAAAGAAAAGAATATAAGAGTGCTTGCTGTAGCGAACTCGCCTTCCTCAGACGAGGTTTTATAGGAGAGAGACGGGAGAGAGAGGCGGTGTTTATTTTCAAATTAATATTTGGTATATTTGACTTCTAATGATAGCATGCATTATACGATTTATATTTAAATTATTCAAATAGATTGTGATCGGGTGGGCTTGATCAGGAACTTCAACAGTGTTTTAGGTAGAAAATGATATTTTTATATTATTTTTATCATATTTTTTAATAATTATAAATAAGTACAAAAATAAAAAATATATAATTAATGATATAAAAATAATTTAAAAAATATTATAAAAATATTAGTTTTAATCACTGCAAATAGTTAGGTGAGGCGTTCGGATTTTCGTATAATTACTGTTGATAATATTTTTTGTATAATTAAAATATATGTATTATATTTATATTATAAATTTATATGAGTGAAATATTAAATTAAATTATATGTTATTATAATTTTTTCAAAAATATATAATAAATTTATAAAAAATTATATAAAAATTAAAATATTTTAATTGTACGAATAACACTGATTGATTTTGATTATTGTTGTACAAGAAATTGAATGCAGCCTGCACGATAGCCACAGACCTTCAAGACACACTAACACAGCATGTGCTTAGCGCAGGACAGAATTAATGCAACATGAAAATGAGTTTTATTAGGAATAGTTATGAAATTTATTTTGTCTAATTTATTTGTCATTCAAAAAATTTAAAAAAGAATTAATTAATTTTTTTAATTTTATCTTATTATTTATTATTTTTATTAAATTTAATAACTATATATATAATTAATTTTTACTATTTTTAAAATTTTTTGTACAAAAATTAAAGAGACTATTAATTTTTAACGGAAGGAATATGACTTTTCTATTTCCTCCATTACAATTTACAAGGGGCGTAGAGATTGCTGCATAAACGAAAAACGAAATTAGGATATTTGATTTGGAATTAATGGTGAAAAAATTAGAGATGATGAATTAGGGTGTTCAACTGGAAGAATTTCAAATCGACCAAATAAATTTATGAATTTGTCATTAAATAAATCGATCAAAATATTTTTAGTGATAAATTTATTTATTAATTTATTATTATTTTAAATTATTTATTAAATTATTATTATTTTTATTATATTAAAATTTTATATTATTTTTCGTTTTATGTAAAATACGTCAATACGCATGAAAATGAGATTGAGGTTTTGAGAGTGAGAGAGAGGGAGGGCATGGTCGTGGAGGAAGGGAGGGAGGGCGGGAAGGGAAGATGAGAGTGCGCTTTGATCATTGCCATCGTTCCTTGTTGATTTTGGTTGAGGTTGTTGGGGTTGCGTACAGCCATTTTATTATGGGCACTGAATGTTAGCTTTCATGGCAGAGAGACATGTGTCATGAGTCATGAATCATGACATGGGAAGACGTGGAGCATGCTGCAGTTCAAGATCTCACCAAACCCACCAAACCCACACGGCCATTAATAATGCATGAAAATTTTTCGATGAAAAAGGATGGTTGGAGCCCAGACAACATTATAAGTAAGTTTATTATTGCAAATTATAATTAGAATTAGAATAATGCAGTTACCAAGCTTCATTTCACATTATTTAATTACAATTAGTTCTATTTCATTTTATATATATATATATATAAATACTCATTCTTTTATGTGAGGTGATATATATTTAAAAAATATGTACGAAACATTATTTTTTTTTTGCCTTTATTTTTGCATGATGATGTGAATTGCACCTAACATTAACGATTTAATGATGACTAAGGGTGTTTATAAATTAAATTAGATCGATTTTAAAATGAAAACTCAACTAATCTAATTTTCTCAATTCTTTGATATATAGAATCAATCAATTTGGTTTGAATTTTAAAATCGATCTAATTCAAATCCACTTAGATTTAATTGATTTTTTGTCACATAGAATTTTAAACTTAGAATTTCATGAGCTAAAATAGCTTGTTGAGTTAAAAATAAAAAAAATAAGAAATAAAGAAAAGATAGAAAAGAGTCAATTTACAATACATAAAATAATATTTGATTGAAAACAACACATAAAATAAAAGAAGTGTAAAAAATTAAAATTAGTGTGAGTAAAAGTATAAATTTAATAATATATAATATTAATCGGCTTATTATATTAGATCAATTTTAAAAATTAAAATTAAAATTGATTCAATCTAATTAATTTAAAAAATTAAAGAAAAAGCCAAATTCATTCGTTTTAATTGAATTTTGATTTTTTTGTTAAGTTTTATATTAAATTTTTAAATTGGATTGAATTTAAACACCAACAATGATGGTGGTGCTGGATGAGGAATTTTGTTATTCATTTAACCTACCCAATAATGACATGTGTTCCATGTTACCAACGGGCATATCATATCTTCCATAATCGCACAAGGTGTGTGGGTATACGGGCTTGAGTTTGGATCGAACAATCGGGTTACATGCGTTGAGTCGGACTATGGTTGGTGATAATAGCTATTCATGGGCCTATGTTGGGTATGTGGGTCGGGCCCTATGCCTTAGCGGAAGTTGTGTTGAATTGGGCTTCACCCAATAAGTTTGTTATGGTCCAAGTATGTTCATAGAGTTAAGCTGTCGATTTTGTCCACAGAATCGTCTTCGTGTTAGTAGTACGTGCGACTGTGCCACGTCAATAATGCAACTCAAACAGTTTTGTTCATTTCTCTAAAAAAGTATTTTACGTAGATTCGTCATTATATTATTGAAATATATATATATATATATCAAAGCTTTATAAGCATATCCATGCTTTGTCTTTTTAGTTATTGGTCCTCGTTTTCTCACATCAGATGAGGCCATCTCATCCAAGGTGGAATCCATTAAATATGTGTTTGATCATTTCATTTGGACTATCAAATGGTGAATTAACTATTATTAACTACGTCAGAACCAATAAATTAAACCAAATTTTAATTCGACTACGTTTGACATGCGTCGTTTACAGTCAGACAAAAACTGGAGCCTTAATGGAACAGAAATACCAGTCATATGCTCTTTGACAAATGGAAAATGATGTTATCATATCATTTTTCTAATCACATTATTATTTATATTATTATTTAATAGCTGTGATTAGGTAAAAGAAAATAATAAAAAAATAGTGTAATCAATGGTATAAAAAATAATGTAAAAAGTGATGAAAAAAAAATAATGCAAAAAAATATGGTTATTGACAAATAGCCAACCCTATGGTTGAAGTTATAAAGAAGGATTTGATTTGATTTTTAAATTAAAATCTTGTATCTAGAATATTAAAAAATAAAAAATAATTTGATTTTTAAAATTATATAGATTTTATTTATTTTGATTTAAAAATTTCATCTATTTGACTTGATTTATGAGAATTAAATTTGATTTAAAATAAATAAACTATTTTATCTTAACTAATCTCCTCTAACTACTTTTCATAAAGGTAAAAATATAAAATAATAAAATAATCAAATAAAATCAAGTTAATTTCTATTTTAACTAATTCTAAACATAAAAAAATATTCAAATTAATTTAAATCTCATTTTTTATAATAAATTCTAAACATAAAATTTGATTTCTAATTAAATTAAATCAAATTATTTTCAATTTTATTAGTTGATTCCAAACACAACAAAAATATTTTAAATTCTCTCATTTTAGAGCTAATTACAAAGTATTGATGTTAATGGAATGTATACCTCAAGGAGCTCACTTTTTGGTATATATGTTCTTTTTTGGGACCTTTGTAATTGGGTAGAAGAGTAACAAACAAACAGAATGATCCATAGAAATGTGTCATTTTATGGTGGTTTCCCTATGTTTGTGACCATCCATGGACCAAGTTTTTTAACCGGTGATAACAGGTTTTAAAATTTAAAAAAAAATGTTGCAGAAAATGGCCACCACCAAGTCTCACTCTAGCTAGCTCGACCCACCACTGTAGTGGCTAGATCTATTCATAACTCATAGTGGTCGAATCTGTTAACAACTCGTGGTGGCCAAATATGTTTGTGATAGTCGCTATGGTGATGAGGAAGGGGAAAATTCCAGCCACATTTCTTCTTTTCCTTGAGTGCTTTGAACTAAGCTCCAATTCGGAGCTAGGCGTGTGTGTGCGAAGAAGAGAGATCGAAGCCAAACGATGGTGCTGGGTGGCGCAAGCTCTAGCGGTGTTGATCGAGATCATGACGACGTGGCGAGAAGGGGAATGATTCTGGTTTACGATTATGGCAAGATGCGATTTGGTCATGATGCTGGCTTGGGGTGGAACTTGATTATTTCTTCTGAGCAACTGTGATAGGGATCTATAGAGGAGGCAAATGGTAGATGTAGTGGAACATGGCTGAGGCCTAGTGAGTGGCGGCGGCGACGCTGCGATGAGATCTGGCTCGACTTGGGTGTCAAGGATGGGAGCCAAGGGTAATGGGTTTGGGTTTGGTGGCTGGTGTTGAGTGTGCAATGACAAAGGTGTTTAGCGTGGTGGAGCGCGGTGGTTAGGGACGATAAGTGAGGTTCGTAGGTACGACTGGGTCTGGTGGTCATCAATGGCATGGACGATGTGGCTAACGACAAGTGGTGACGATAGTGTAGGGATCGATTTGTCAACTATCCTAATGAGTTGCTGGTAGATCTAGGTTGGGTGCTCTGTTAACCTACTACCCAATGAGCAAGTAAATGATCTATACTGTTCATCTAATTTTCACACACTCCAACACAATTTAACGACTTAAAATAAGGAGACCATCCATAGATCTTTTCTTAGCCTGTGCATCTTAAATGTGGCCCCACATAAACGTTAAACCAATGAACTAAAAGTTAGCCTTCTATGTTATGGCAACAAACAAAAAATTGATGAAAGTGTCAACTCTTTATAAACTACAAACAAACAGAAGTTATCCCGTACTTGTGGTCCCCACATATAAATACTGGTATTTTGTATTTTCTGATTGTGGTTGAACGTGTGTGAAATACGCATGCTTCACAACTTCAGCTTTTCCGTTGGTTGAAACTTGAAACAATTGAACTTAGTTATTATATATTGACAAATGTTATGAATATAAAGATTGTTTAAAGTATAAGACTCGAATTGGTGGAAAGAGATTAATGGTCATGAAGGCAATCACGGGCAGCAAATGGAAAAGCCCTTAAGAGGATATCTGCGTCTAAAAGTTGATTTATGGCCCTGTATGCTTGAGCATGAAGTATGAAGTAAGGATAAGTTATTTTTTAGATGTTTTTATATATCAGATATGTATTTGTGTTGAATATATGAGGATATTTGTATAATATATGTGTCTTGTATATTTGAATGTATTTGATTAAAAAAATTATTATTTTTAGTTTGGACACATATCAAACACATTTAGATACTTTTAAAATACGTCTTGAACACGACTTATTAATATTTTTTTTAAAAAAATTTAATTTTTATTACTAACGTCCAATTAGTAAATCTGTAACTCACTCAAACCTAATTACATGACTGACGCATCCCAAGCTACTATTTTTATATACCAGTATTTTAAATTTTATTTTTTCACATTTCACTATTAGACTTTTAAGTTTTAACTTTTTACACACCACTATTTTCATCTGCTCCTTTTACCTCTGCTCATACCAAGTTATTCACTTCATCATCACCAAAATTTATTTCACACTAATATTCCTCTAGTTAATTTTTTTTATGGACATATACTTGTACATGGTTAGTTCTATTAAAAGAAGTTGGTTTAAGAGATTTTTAGAATATGTTAATAGAAATTATACTTCATATTTTTTAAGAAGAACTTACTTATGTAACAAATATTGATACATATGACATATATTAAGATATTATAAATTTTCAAGCTTATAAAAAGATATTAATGAATTATAATTTTTTTTTAAATTTTATAATTATATATATATGCCATGTCTTACAATTTTTTGAATTTAGTGTGTCTATGTCTGTGTCCGTATCCGTATTTGTATCCGTGTCTTTGTTTGTGCTTCATAGTGCTTGAGCCATTTAACCCCAAAAATTGTTAAATACTTAGAAACCTCATGCTCATAGACATGCGTTATAGCCTATATAAATCAAGCCGTTTGAGTTTTGACTCAGAGCCTCTGCACTAGACTCTTTCATCAGTATATGCAATTTGATAGACAGGGTTCTGAACACGCTACGCAATATTAGCTCAAAAAATGGCAAAAATGGGGTTCTGGTGGCTGATCCTTATGTTGGTGTTTCTCTCATTTTCATATTCCGAACCTCGTCCACTCGGCACTTCAGGTTCGATGAGCAATGCAGCCAAAGATTCAGCAGCTTTAGGTGCCCAACATGTCCTGCGCGCATGGTCATCGTCACTGATTGACGAAGAAAACCCACATATGACCAGTCTACCTAGCCCTGGTGGGCCAGATCCAAGGCATCACTAACCAATCCTAGCACTTATAAAGAGATCGATTGCTATTTGGACGAGAATCACAAGTCACAAGACGATGCGTTTCTTGAAAATCCAGTTGCATTATGTTCCTTTTTCCTTTCGAAATAATCGACCAGATTGGTAACTCATCTTGTCGGATCATGTTTAAAATTCCTATGCCAAAAATCGCTTTCATATTTGTAATGTAGTTAAAATGTACTTATATAGGGCTCGTGTATTGGCTCAGTACTAAGTAACTAAGCTGTATACGACGTATGCATAAAATATTATGCTAGACATGCCACTTGGACGTAGCTCAAGTAATTAGGACAAGTAGTGATATGGATAGAGCTTAAAGATTCAAGTTGCAGTAACGACACCATGATATTAATAATTGAAAAAGATTATGCTAGACAATACCCAATTCTTTTTCATTAGTTGAATGTACTAGCAAAAATATGAATTAATAATTTCCCACGAATTACTCAAACTTTCGCAAACAAACACGAGGTGTGACTCGGTGAACTCTATATAGGTATAAGAGTTCGACACCCACAACAGTGTATCATAAATAGTAATTATGAAAATTAAGAAATAAAAAATTGCTGATCTTCACAAAGAGATTGATCATTTTCACGAGTAGAGATATTCGCAATTTGGTTTGAATCTATTGCTGTTATGATTTTGACCAAAACTTTTTTAAACCAATAATGTAAGTTATAAATAATTTAATCTATGAAAAAAATAAGAAATAAAAAAATATTTTACATACCTAAACTAATATTTAATTATATAAAATGAGATAAATAGTTGAGGTTTTATAAATATAATTATAGTTAAAGAGCAAAACAATAATGCTGAGATATATATACTACACATTCAATAATATAAAATAATAAATTTATCTTACTTTGAGTGTGATAGCAACATTAGAATTATTGGAATTAGCATGGGCCAAGACCTGATAAACTATGTGGGTCGCCTAAAGAGAACCATTCAGCAATCCATCCGTTTGAAGGACTTTGTTTGTGAGACAAGAGGAGCCAAGACTTAGGATTCCTTACCTAAATTGTTATTTGCTTCATTGTTATTTTTCTATTTTCGTTGTTATTTTCGGTTACATGAGTCATAGTACAGGTTGGTTATACCAAATGTGCTGGGAGCAAATTCTGTTATAGATTCCTTTTCCTAAAAGTGCAGTAAGCCCACTGATTGGCATTAGTGATTGTAATATTTAAGGCAAGTGAATGAATGCAAAGAGGTACCGATTCAGTATATTTCTCTTAGTAGATAGTAATAGGAGGTTTTTCCTTGTCCTCTACAACAAGGTCCCTATCAATTGGTGCTTTCATTGATCATTCCTGCCATGACAGACACACCCACCTCCCCACCTAGCCCTCTTGAAGTTGCCATACTGAACCTCACAGAACAGGTTGAGTCCATGGCTACCAAGATTATTTCTCTCGAACAATCTGCTTCTTCCCACCATTCACATTTCCCCCCACCTCCGCCACCTCCTCCGCCCCCACCAAATGGCCATCCCTTAAAACCTCATATGAAGCTGGAGGTGCCCAGATTTGACGGTATCGATGCTTTAGGGTGGATTTTCAAAATCTGCCAATTCTTTGATTTCCATGGCACACCAGATTTAGACCGTTTAACCATCGCTTTATTCTACATGGACGACCTTGCTTTGAGTTGGTTCCAATGGATGATGCGGAACGGCCTAATCCACTATTGGACCGATTTCCTCATCTCATTGGAAACACAATTTGCCCCGTCCTTTTACGACGATCCTCGTGGTGTTCTTTTCAAGCTATAACAACGTGGCTCCGTGAATCAATACCTGAACGAATTCGAACACCTCGCGAACAGAGTTGTGGGTTTACCCCACCCTTTCCTTCTCAGTTGCTTCATTTCCAGCCTCTCCTTAGAGATCCGCCGTGAGGTCCAGGCATTCCAACCTATGACCCTACCACAAGCCACCGCGCTTGCTAAAATCCAGGAAGACAAGCTTGAAGACCGCCGTCGCAGCTTCAAACCCAAACTCCCTCCAACCCCTACCCCATCTCACCAATTACCACCACCACACCTACCTCTTCACTCAACATTTCATCCTCCAAACCCAAGGTTCAGTTTCACCGATTATCCCCTGAAGAAATAGCGTCTCGTCGCGAATGGGGTCTCTGCTACAATTGCGACAAACGTTTCAGCCCGTCCCACAAGTGTAAGGGTCATTTTTTCCTCCTCATCGCCGAGGACGACGATGCCGATCCTTCCGCCAGCGACGCCCTCCCACCCCCAGAACCAGCAACCCCTATTACGGATCCCATCTCTGAAGCTCAGGTCAGTTTGCATGCCATGTCTGGCGGCTCTAACCAGAACACCATTCGTTTAATGGGTACCATAAACAAAAAGCCTGTCTCAGTGTTGGTTGACGGTGGTAGCTTGCACAACTTTGTGCAAGACCGCGTCGCTAAGTTCTTGGGACTTCCCCATTCTCCGGCGGCAAAACCCTTTAAGGTGATGATCGGAAATGGCACCATCATTGATTGCTCACACCAACGTTCGCAGATTCAAGTGACCATTCAGGGCCAGAAGTTTACACTAGATCTCTTTGTTTTGCCTCTGGGGGTGCTGAAGTAGTTTTGGGTGCTCCTTGGCTCAAAAGTCTTGGGCCAGTCTTAATGGACTACTCCAATCTTTCCATGAGTTTCACTCGTTTGGGCCAAACCATTGAGTTCCAGACCCGTGCTCCCTTCAAACCAAAAGATATCTCTGCCCCACAGGTAAAACGCTGCATTGAGACTAATTCTGCTTTTATTTTCTTTCAACTTCAAATCGTACCTAGTGAGTCTTCGGGCCCACCATCGCCACAACCTCACCCCTTGCAGGAAATACAGAACCTCCTCACCTAGTTTTCCACCCTCTTTGAGACACCCAAAGCCTTGCCACCACCCCGCACCAATGACCACCAAATACATCTCCTCCCCAACACCGCCCCAGTCAACGTACGTCCCTACAAATACCCTTACTTTCAGAAATGCGAGATTGAGAAGCAAGTTTCTGAAATGTTGAGTACGGGCATGATCCAACCCAGTCACAGCCCCTTCTCATCCCCTGTCCTCGTCAAGAAGAAGGAAGGAAGCTGGCGCTATTGCGTCGACTACCGAGCCCTTAATGTCGTGACCGTCAAAGATAGGTTCCCAATGCCTACCATCGACGAACTCTTGGATGATTTGGGTGGTGCCTCATGGTTTTCCAAACTAGATTTGCGACAAGGGTTTCATCAGATACGGATGACAGACGCTGATATCCACAAAACGGCGTTTCGAACACATCAAGGGCATTTTGAGTACAAGGTAATGCCCTTCGGGCTGTGCAACGCCCCCTTCACATTCCAGGCAACCATGAATGAGTTGTTAGCTCCTTTCCTCCGTAAATGCGTCGCCGTCTTCTTTGACGATATCCTGGTTTATAGTCCCTCCCTGCCAGCCCATGTACACCACTTATAACAGGTCTTCTCTGCCCTTCGAGATGGCCAATTCTACCTTAAACAATCTAAGTGCGTGCTGGGATAGAGACAATTGGAGTGCCTAGGCCATCTTATTTCCCAATAGGGTGTGCAAGCAGAACCCTCCAAAATCCAAGCCATGGTAGATTGGCCTACTCCTACTTCAGTCACAGCTCTTCGTGGCTTCCTAGGCCTCACCGGATTCTACAGACGATTCATCAAAGGTTATGCATCAATTGCATCACCACTTACTAATCTGCTACGCAAAGATGCCTTTCTTTAGAACCCCGATGCACAACATGCCTTTGATTCCCTCAAAAGGGCCATGACTGAGGCCCCCATCTTGGATATGCCAGATTTCTCCATTCCCTTTGTGCTTAAAGCAGATGCGTCAGGGACCGCTATGGGTGCGGTATTGATGCAGAATAACCACCCAATTGCATTTTTTAGCAAGCCCTTTTGTCCTAGGCTATTGCGCGCTTCAACTTATGTAAGGGAGCTTCATGCAATTACAACTGCTGTGAAAAAGTGGAGACAATACCTCCTGGGTCACCATTTCATCATTTACACGGATCACAAAAGCTTGAAAGAGCTAATGTCCCAAGTGATTCAAACACCCGACCAACAGGTATACCTCTCTAAACTACTTGGGTATGATTACTCGATCCAATATAAATCCAGTAAAACAAATTTGGTGGCTGATGCTCTTTCTCGTGTGGATTTACCTGAATCTATTGTTTCTACTGCTCAATTATATACACTGTCTGTGCCTCACTTTGTTTTTTTTGGACGAGTTACGAAAGTCCTTATTGGCAAACCCCAAGTTCTTGTCACTTTCACAAGCCATCCAGAATGATCCTACTGCATTCCCTGCGTATCGATTGCACCAAGGGCTAGTGTTTTGCAATGGGAAAATTTGGATTGAGGAAACCAGTGAGTTCAAGCAACGCTTACTCGAAGAGTTCCATAATTCTCCCATTGGAGGTCATATGGGTGTCCACAAGACTTTCCACCGCCTTCAACTCAACTTCTACTGGCAGGGCATGAGAAAAGACGTACAACAGTTTGTGGCACAATGTACCATCTGCCAGGAAACCAAATCCGAGACTAAGAAGCCTGCAGGCCTCCTCCAACCCTTACCTCTGCCATCAGCGGTTTGGGAAGATCTTTCATTAGATTTCATAACTGGACTTCCCCCTTCCCATGGTCAGACAGTTATTTTGGTGGTGGTGGATCGCTTCTCAAAGGGAGCACATTTTGGTGCCTTGCCAACCCATTTCACAGCCTATAAAGTGGCTATTCTGTTTTTAGACATCATCTGCAAATACCATGGCCTACCACGCAGCTTAGTTTCGGACCGTGATCCTGTGTTTATCAGCCGTTTTTGGCGTGAACTTTTCAAAATAAGTGGCACTAAGCTGAGAATGAGCACCGCTTATCATCCAGAGACCGATGGGCAAACCGAAGTGCTCAATAGAGTTTTGGAGCAGTATCTGAGAGCTTTTGTGCATGAGAAACCCTCTCATTGGCATAAATTCCTATCCCTGGCAGAGTGGTCTTACAATACTTCTGTACATTCATCTACTAGGCTCACGCCATTTTAGGTTACCTATGGGAAACCTCCTCCAACTATCCCTCAATATCTATTGGGCTCTTCTCCAATTGAAGCAGTAGATTCATTATTAGCTTCTCGCCAAGACATGCTCGATTTTCTGCATCTGTAGCTGACTAAAGCCCAGTCCCAGATGAAGACTTTGACTGATCAGAAACGTAGGGATGTGTCCTACAACATTGGGGATTATGTTTATGTCAAACTCCGTCCTTATCAGTAGGTTTCAGTCACGGGTTCTACCTATAACAAGCTCTCCAAGCAATTTTATGGGCCTTACAAGATTCTTGAGAAGTTTGGACATGTAGCTTACAAGCTTGACTTACCTCCAGATGCGAAAATTCATCATGTTTTCCACTGCTCTTTACTCAAACTCCATCAAGGACCCGTGCATAGTCCTCATCCTTCCCTGCCACCTTCAGCTATGGATCACCATCCAATTGTGGAACCTCTTGCCATCCTCGAATCCAAGATGGACACTTCTACAGACCCTCCATCCCGTATGGTTCTTGTTCAGTGGTCTGGGTTGTCTCCCGAAGATACCAGCTGGGAGCCTTGGCACGAAATTTCTAAAGTCTATCACCTTGAGGACAAGGTGAATTTCGCAGGGGATGGTATTGATAGCAACACTGGAATTACTGGAATTAGCATGGGCCAAGACCTGATAAACTATGTGGGCCGCCCAAAGAGAACCATTCAGCAATCCATCCGTTTGAAGGACTTTGTTTGTGAGACCAGAGGAGCCAAGACTTAGGATTCCTTGCCTAAATTGTTATTTGCTTCATTGTTATTTTCCTATTTTCGTTGTTATTTTCGGTTACATGAGTCATAGTATAGGTTGGTTATACCAAATGTACTGAGAGCAAATTCTGTTATAGATTCTTTTTCCTAAAAGTGCGGTAAGCCCACTAATTGGCATTGGTGATTGTAATATTTAAGACAAGTGAATGAATGCAAAGATGTACCGATTCAGTATATTTCTCTTAGTAGATAGTAATAGGAGGTTTTTCCTTGTCCTCTACAACAAGGTCCCTATCAGAGTGCTAGCACTTCTCTTTTCTTAGATTATGTCCGAAGGCATGCTTCTGCTAGGATGTTAGAAAAGGTTCACATAAATGATAAAGTGAGGAACTCTTTCGAACTTCGGAGGGGCAGCCGGAGCCAATACGAAGAAGTGAAGAACATGTATTGGCAATCTTGAAGATTGTTCAAATTAATTATAAGCAAGAGATCTACACATTCAGAAACTGAAAATAGAATATAGAGATTTGCCTTTAGAACAAGCAAATAGGAGAGATGTGGCTGCGTTGCGTCCTGGTACTGACTGAGTCACCAAAGTACTAAACGGCTCCATTACTGGAGAACTCAAGGAAAATTATTTGAGTTGAGCTTGAGCTTTAGAATTTGCTCATGTGAGACCCAGTGAACTAGCTCTTTGTAGCACCATTCATCAGGCCTCTATATAAATCTAGCAGAGCCCTTGAATATCTGCACCAGCTCTTCTTCCATTACCATAGATAGATACATTTTTCATCTTCACGTACGTACAGTTCTAGTTCCACGCCTTAACCACAGACCCGCGCATGAAAATGCCGAAACTATGGTTCTGGCTGTGCGTTGTACTGGTGTTCCTCTCATTCTCGAGTTGTAAATCTCGTCCTCTCGATGCCCATGCTAGTCTGCGCAACTGGTTATTAGAAATACAGGAAAGCCCACGAATGCCAGGAAGACTTAGTCCTGATGGACCTGACCCAAAGCATCATTGATCAAGGCCGAGAGAAGTTTTTATGTATTTTTAGTAATATATTTAATAATTTAAGTTTTATTATAAAAATTAAAATAATGACACAATTAACTTGTGTTATATATTATATTATATTTTAATTAACTTGAGCCTTGATGTATGATTTTGTCCTTTTAGATACATAAAAATTTATCTGGTTTTAGTGTCCATATATCACCTCACACTAAAGTTATATATATATATATATATATGATGTGTATAGAGTGATAAGAATATTTATTGTGAGAAATAAAAAGAAATAATCTTAATTATTAGATTTTTTATGAATGATTAAAATTAAAATATAAATATATATAATATTTTTAAATAATTACATGATATTTAAATAATTTTTAATTTTAATTATTTATATATAATTATATAATTAAAATTTATTTTCATACTAAATATGTTCCCCATATATATAAATAAGTAATATTTAGTAAAAATTGTGCAAATATCAAATGATTTATATGTGGCATTATTTGTCTCAAATAAGCAATCAACTTTTTGTTGTCTGGTTCTATATTGCGGTAGTCAAAATAAAGCATGATGTGACTTTTGATTCTCATTATGAACGTAATATTTTTATTTGATTTTGTACTTGATTGAAAATTAATTAAAATAAAATTTAGAAAAGATTAAATTGAGTAACTTTACCTTTTATCGACTTGAATAAAAATATCTATAACGTATAATATTTATAAAGTCTGGGAAACACATGATTCAAAGCAGTTCATTTATTAGATAGTTAAGTAGAATGCTTTAAATGAATCCATTGAAAATCGTAAATTTTACAAGCAAATAGTATTATGAAGGTATTTTGAATTGTTTAATTGTTTTATTTTACGCTGTTTTTTAAGGCTTTAAGTCTCGGTTAATGCTGAATATTTTACAAATAGGCATTAACACACATGAAGTTAGAAATTACTAATGATTGTGAGTGCGGTCAATTGGATCATGTTCTACGAAGAGAGTGAGGAGCTAGGCATTTATATATATATATATGTATATAGATATATATATATATATATAAATTTTTATTATAAAAAGCGGTATATAAGAGTAAATCTTGAGAGAGTGAGACTATCAACTATATACATGAATGATCAAAATTAAAAGTTATTTAAAAGTCATATGACCATTTAAAAAAGTTACATGCATTTATATTCTAATCTTGACTATTCATAAAAGATCAAATAATCAAGATTCACTCCTCTCATCTCTCACAATAAATACTCCTCTCACTACTCGGTAGAAGATATATATATATATATATATATATATATATATATATATATATATATATATATATATATATATATATATGTAATCATGAAACTTTTATTTCAATCCTTTTACACTATACTTTGTTATTTTTTCCTTTTTTCAGCATGTTTGGATTTTCGGGATTGTAATTTTCTTTGATCCTACTACAAAGCTTCCGTGTTATAGAAAAAAAGATATGAAAATTATAAAACACTTCGAATCGTGAACTTTTTTTTATATGTTTTTATGAAATGAAAAGTTCAACTACCACTACTACATTAACCCCTGACCTAAATTAAATCTAATGAATGGAGTACAGTAGAAGTAACCATTTCATTCAAAATATTAGATAATATAATAGCATGTTTATTTTTGCATCTATTGGAGTAAAAATTGAGACTTCCTTAAATGATGATAGTGCAGCTCCACAATTTATTCTGTGACCAAAACTTTCACAAAATTAGAATTTTGCATCCTATAGAAGTTATAGTTTGATCAGCTTTATATGGAAGATAACTTATGCAGCAACAAAAGAAACAATTAATGGTGAAAGTTGGTTTTATGGTGATTTTCTGGCATATACAATAGAAACTTGTTGGATATAAAATTATTCATCATCTTCCACTTAATAGCTTATGCTTTTATAAACAAATGGTAAAAAGTTTGCTCTTTGTTGCTCTTATTCTTTTGGTTGAATGGACTTCTACATTGTTCATATTTCATGTCTAAAAAACTCCTGCATAAAAGAGTGCATCAGTTTATTAGATATAAAATCATTAATAAACCTTAATCAACCTCTATAAATTTTTAGAAGAATTAATCCTTAAAAACCTCATGGCATGCTATAACAGTAACCTCAAACAGCGCAAGAAAAATGAACACGTTGTTTTCAACGTTACATCTTACATGGCACGCAACACAACGTACACAAGGACCTAAAACACTAAGATGACCTAAAACGACCAAACTCTTGACATTTTTAGGGGATTGGAATATTATATGCAGCCAGTCAGCTCAAAGGCTATCCACATAAATAGAAGAAGAGGGTTAAAGAATATGATATGAACAAAATAAACCTTCAGCGTAGCAAATGGATAGGCCCTCTACAGGATCAGACTTTTAGGTCCTGTCCATATATAGTGTTTAATTTATTACCACGAATTGCTTGTTACCTAATATTTGGATTCTTTTATATCATTTTTCTCTCATATAGTCAAGTAAAAGAAAAAAATAGATACAAAAGTTTTTGTTAATAAGACCTAATCATAATTTGTAAAAAATCTTTTATAACTTTTATATTTATTTATCTCTTTCATTTGACTACTTAAAAGAAAAATTAATATGAGAAAATCAAAATCCTATCACCTACTAGTAACTTCAAGTCTTTAACATAAATAAAGAAGCATATCTAAGAAGATGAAGAGTTTTTTTTTTTTTTTTGAATGAAACAACTTTTATTCTTCAATTTATTTTTTTCATTGTAATGGTAGGCACTGGTGTCTTTTCAAATCTTTTAGATTGCATTGATAATGCGAATTACATTATGTTGAACAGATTAAAATAATAATCTTAATTTTAACCCAAAAAATAATAGTAATAATTTTAAGATGATTCGATGTTACTATATATCTTTAATTAGGTTATTGTAATAGCTTGTAGTAATCTTGTATATATAGTATATGTTACTGTACCTAAAAAAAATCTTGTATAGTATTCAAAACCATATGAAAGTAAATAGCATTACCCAAATCGAGGGATATTGTCTTTTCCTTTTGTCCCAAAATGTGAAGGGGGAGCTCAAAAAGAAAAAGCCATAGTGTTGTTTCTAAATTTTTGACCATTCAGTTTCACTCAGCGCCTGCTCGCACATGGCTTACCCTTGAAATGAAAGAAAGACTTTGATTGAAATGCACATAAAATTATGGCAACTATTGGACACCCCCTCATGTGGTTTATTATCTAATTATCAATGAGCCTTTCTTCACCATTTTTACGAAATACAAGCTTTGAGCCTCAAGCACGTAGGTGGACATCTAGCTAGGCGTAACATAACCACATGCCTATACTATAAGGACTCATTAGTTATGCAAGATAGGATAAAGCCTGATTATATTAGATCTGATAGAATAAGATTTGACAGTATAAAGTTTGATAAAATTTTAATACTTTCCAATCTTTGACGCGATATTATATAAGATACTGTATTGTATAAGATAATACTATCATGTGTTTACTGATGTACTGTATAATAATTGATATGATAAAAAATTAACACTTTTAACAAAAAGACCCTTTAATAAAAAATATACTATTGACCTTCATGAATGACCAGAGTCACATCATTGGTCGCACTGATTTCTGGCGACAAATCATTGGTCGCTGCTCATAGATAAGAGTTCGTGAGTCATGGGTTGCTGCTCAGAGACCGAAGTTCGTGGGTCGTGGGTCGCTGCTCAAAGACCGGACTTTGTTGGTTGCTACTCAGATCTGCACATCACCATACAGTTTTCCTTCAACTGTTCGGCTTCTTAGCGTGAGCAATTGGTGGATTATCTACCTCCGACAGTGGTAGTGACTCTTTCTTCTCTTCGTCTTGGGCATTTTACCATGGCAATGACAACTCTTTCTTATCAACCACTGCTTACATTGCGCCTCTCTGTAAGGCGATGAATCAAAACCAATCCAGCAATGTAGATGTTCAGCAGCATTGTCCCAGAGCCTACCATAGTGGAGGAGCAAAAATCTGTTCAAAACGGAACTGCTGCTTGCTGATACTGGGGCTTTAGTTGGTAAGGTAGAGATCGATGAAGGAATGATGGCTAGAGTAGAGATCAGTGGTGGTCAAAAAATAAGGTGATGGCGATGGTGGTCGGAAAAGGTAGGCATGGTGGTGGTGGTTGGAGCTTGGGTTAGCGGTAGTGATTGTTACAAGAGATGAGAGATGATGATGGGGTTGAAATAAAAACCTTATTTGAAAGGGAATGTTTTCATATGAGCTTATCCATAAAAACTTAATCACGTCTAATTTCATCCGCATGGCCTGATTAAGTTATACATTATTTTAATGTATAAGAGGGATATGTTAGATAAGCTTATACAATACTGTAGTCGCACCAAACAACTAATAAAGTTATAATATATTGTATAACCTTATACTATTAAGTATTATACGCCATGTCAAACGTGCCCTAAATATCCTTAGCTTTGCCTTGGAGCCTCTCATCACATCACTTGCACTTGAAAGTGCTAACCTGGCTAGTCTGCTCGCTATTGCATTGCAAACAAGCTCAATTTTTAAATCACTACTTAATTGGTTCAATTTCTAACCTGAGATCTTGGCACAATATATATGGCAGACTTTGGGTTCTGGGTGTGCCTCATCTTGGTCTTCGAATCAGTTTTAGATTTTGAATCTGAACCTCTGCATCCCTTTCCAAGCTTGAAAGATTTGCGTTGAAATAAGGTTGCCATTCGAGAAAGAAAATTTTCTTGCAGGTTCAGGAGTCTAGGGAAGAAGAAAAGATGGCCCAACAATGGTCCAATCGGCTTAAGTACCCCTTGTGGTCTTGATCCAAAGCATCATTAATAAATACCATGGAAATCATCATCTTTTAGAGTAGATGGCCTTAACAAAATAAACCAAGCTTCTTGAAGCAGCTATCTTATTCGGTGGCTTTTATAATGGATTCAATCCATTAATGGACCCTCAAAATAACTGGTCATAACCAAATTTTTTTTTTTTACTTCTAAATCCTAGATTTGAATCCACCGTCCACCACCATCGTTGACCACCACATGCGACTAGGAACCACCTTGTCGCAATCGATCGCACCTCCAAATTTGGGGCTCCATCTATAACCCACACCCCTCACCGAACCCAGACTAGCCACCCACTGCCACCCAAAAATAGCAGCCCCAATTTTTGTTCCTTCGACTTAATCTACCTCATCACCACCAGACACCCACCGCCACGCCACCGCCAAACCAACTATCCACCACCATGCACACCTACAACCCAAAAAAAAAAATCGCATCTTATGCTCCTTCAACCTAACTAGGCACCCACCGCAAGCCCCAAGCCCCAAGCCACTGCGACCCACCGTTATGTTGCCTCGCCACCCTCCGATAGACCAAAGCTGTCGGACGCTATGTCCGCTATCGGACGCTATGTCCGCCATCGTCCTCCTATGCCCAGAACTGCTAGATCGCGTAAGAGAGTGGTGAGGTGAGGTGAGCTTGACGTGGATTGGATCGGAGCTGTGCGGACTGGATCTCCGCCAGAACCGCCAACCACCTCACCACATCCAGATTTGCAAGTCATGTTCTAATGTTCCACTTTCTTATCTTATGGATAGTGCACTTCGTGTAGGAACCAAACCAAAATCGAACCGATGGAGTTATCGGATAAGAAGAACTCTCAAGCTCTACACACGTCACCTTCCTCCGTTGCCCAAAACCACCTATAAGAATAGAGTTAATAGATCTAGACCGAGTGCAAGCTAATTTTTTTATCTTCCATTACTGGAGGCCAAAAGCACAAGTAACTCACCTTCAATCCCAATCGTCGAACCTATTTTTTTCATATCCTACGACTCAAATGGAATGGTCCATCAATGGACCCAAACATAAAAGGTTCACCGTATACATGGCCATCTTATTCATGCTAACCATGAATGAATAAGTACTACTTTTATTCCAAGTTACTGTAAAGCTTTCTCTTTAATTAAAAAAAAAGTTTTGCATATTTTATTTTAAAAGTTGAAATTCTTAAATTCTTCAAATAAAAAACTATCTAATCCAAGGAAAAGCTTAAACAAATAAAACTGTTAGAAATAAAGAAACAGAGACACACAAAAAAGTATGGAGAAAATTTCTATATATTCTCTGAATTATCTCTGAATTAATCAGTGTGTACAAAATGATTCCCTATTTATAGGAGAGGGAGCCTATATAAAGAAGGAAATATAAATCAAAATAGTATCTCTAATTATGTGCAAATCAAATTCCTAAGATAACACAAAATTAAACTTAATTTAATCCTGAGATATGTTCTAGATATTCTAATACTACTCCTCAAGTTAAAGATACTAAGTTTTAGCTTGTTATAATTAGATACACGAAAATAAATAAATTAAAAATATTCTAAAAACACAACGTCGAGATCTTGGAGAAGCCAAGAGGCCCAAACTGCATTTGAGATGGACCATCTGTATTTGAAAAAATCTACAATGGGAATGGAGCCAAATTGTATATGGGATGGAACCAATCTGCATTTGGCTGAAACAACGGAGACAAAACCAATCTATTAGATAGAATTAATCAGAGGTTGGAGCAACGGAGATGGAACCAATCTTTCAGGCTGGATCAGATGGAACTGATCGACGAAACTAAACAAAGATGCATATCAGAAATGCATATCGGAGATTGGAATCTAGGACAATAATCAAAGTCTGGAATGAAATCTAGAATTTAGGACAAAAATCGGAGTTTAGAATCTATGATAGTAATCGAAGTCTAGAACAGAGTCTGTAATCTAGGACGGTAGTTATGACAACTGATTCTGGAATAAAGCGACCAAAAAAATAATGATAGTGAGCGGAATGATTGTCAGAATATCTAGAACACGACATGAGAGGTGACTAATCGTTTCTAGTAATTGACCAAAAATTATCAGTGATTTAGAGACCGAAAAAAATCGGTCTCTGAAATCCATTAATATTTAGCGATTTTTTAGGCTTTTTAGAACGATTAATCTTGTGCATCTCTTTATTTTCAAAAACCATGCGGCAGAATAGTGATGTGACATGTCACAGAGGATGGTACCTCTTTTATACTATATTAGAAATAATGAAATAGAGACACAAAAAAAAGTATTGAGAATATTTCTCTATATTCTCTGAATTATCTTTGAATTAATCAGTGTGTATAAGAGAATTCTCTATTTATAGGAGAAAAAGTCTATATAAAGAAGAAAATGCAATCAGATATAATCAAAATAATATCTTTAATTATGTGTAAATCAAATCTCTAAAATAACATAAAATTAAGTTTAATTTAACTCAAAATATATTCTAAATACTTTAACAAAAACATTAGAAGTTCTGGGCTATTTCGACAGCACAGTGAGTTTAAAGTGTTTAATTGACCATATATCTACTTTTTGAACTAGTACACCAATACTTGAATCAAATGTCATATTCACGATTACCGAACCGAACAAAGATGCATATCGAAATGCATATCGGAGATCTGGAATCAAGGGAATGGAATTATGGAATGGAATGATTATTTCACTTATTAATTAGTGGTTTTTTTATTATCAATCTTGATCTATGTTATTTGATGCTAAGAATTTGAAATTGATATGCTTGTTTAGTTATAGATAGTGACATTCTATATCAAATTGAAAAGGAAAATACCTTGGTCAGTGTTTATCAAAATATTTTGAAAATAGTTGATTAGACTATAGTAAAATCTTTGTTCAATGGACAAAATTTGATTCTCGGTCTTAATTCGAGGAAGAAAATCGTTTTCTCTTAGAATTCTAGTCCAAGTCAGTATCTTAAAGGAATGTAAAAGATAATTTCGAATTTCAAATGATTATACAAATCCAAAATCGAATGTTTATGTGTGTTATCAACTTAATGAAAAATCGAATGTTTATGTGTGTTATCAACTTAATGAAAAATAAGTTTGATAATAAAGAGACTTTGTTTTTTGAGAAATAAGAAAATCAGTGCAAATGAAGATAAGTTAAATGTAAATGAAAATAATTAAAAGGCTTTGTTTTTTGAGAAATAAGAAAATCAAGTGCAAATGAAGATAAGAAAATAAAAACAATCAAAATAAATGTAACTAGTAATGTAAAATACTTAAAAATAAAGAGCATAAAGTAAAGCAGTTTAAAATAAATGCAACGAAAAGTAAATGTGTAAGTATGTAAATTCTAAGAAAGTAAAGAAAACAATTAAAAGAAATCAAATGATCTCGAAAGAACACTCGATCGGGAATATAAAAGAGTTTTGTAATAAAGTAAAGTGACTAAAATTAAATGAACTCAAGATAAACTTGCATTGAATTCATAAATTGTACAGAAATAAAAGTTGATGGAAACATACTGGACAAGACTTACGTGTTATTTGCTCGAAATGTTAATGGACGTGAGAGCTTGAGTTTACAAGTGTTTGTGAGTAATCAATTTTCAACTCCTAAATATTTCCATCCTCTTAGTATTTATAAACTTCCTAAGTAACTATCATTTTTACAATATCTTGACATGTGTCTAAAATAAAGATAACTATTAAATAATTGGTAATCTTTGTTTAATAACTACCAAATCCTTGTCAGCGATCCTCGTACTACAAATAACTGTTTAATCTCAACCATCAATCATTATGTTGTCTTGATCTAGCATCTGCAACCGTTGTTAACTTCTAATTTAAATTCAAAAATCTCTCTTTTTGAATTCAAACTTGAATCTTCAACCACTTTCGAGTTTTCCATCTAATCAAGATCTTCTATTCTTCTTCAAGAATTTACTAAGTATAGTTACTTTTCAAATCTCGATTTCAATAATGAATCGAAATCTCAACACCTATTATGAAATCAAAATGACTTCGATTTCTTATTAAGACTTATTTTGTCAATTTTGAGTTTCCATTACAATTCCAACAACTGCTGAAATTTTTGATCTTCAGGTTCCACTCGAAATTTTTAATTATGAAATCGAAAGTAACATCTTCATTATCAAATCGAAACTTAACACAAGTTTTATAATTTAGCATCTTTTGATGACAAATTAAAACGATTTCACTTGTCAAATTCTAAATCGAACAACGTCAATTTAAAGACTTTGTTACCTTTATTTCTAATAAAAAAAAAGTAACTCTTTTGATACTTAATTGAAATCATTAAATTGAAAGGGTATTATTTTTTACTAACAGTCAGATAGCTGGGGGAAATGGAATATCAATGACATGGTATTAACTCCCCCCGCTTAATTGAATAGCAAGTAGAGGGCAATATTGCATCGAGTCTATATCGGACTTACATAACACTCAAGTCTGAAGTACATTCATAGGACCTTTCAATGCCTTCCAATATGCTAGCGAACCCCCACAACCATCACTCATCATCAAGTGGGGCTTTTTTGGGTAACTGCCTACCAACTCAACACAACACCACCCGGGATAAACCGCTAGCATAAGAGGGTGCTCACACAAAAAATGTCCCTAGAGAGTAGAGACCATCGTTCTCTAATATATTCCACTTGTGACTTGTCATCACTCACAAGGCTCTTTGGAGCTCTCAAACCTCTAGTATAGGTACTCAACCCGTTTACCCAATTCGTGTGTGTATATATATATGCGAGAAAAATGCACCCTACATGCATATAATTTGTACCTTACTCATTAAATATTCAATTAAGTTCATTTATTTAATTTAAATAAACAAGTTTAAGTTTAAATTTAAACTTGATTACATAAATGAACACACAGAAAATAAACAGGGAGAGAGTAAAAATTCAATAAAAAAAAACATTGTAATTTTAGATAGCAAAAGGTATATATAATCTATAGATACTTTTTCTCGAAAGTTGATTTTACATTAATAAATTAATCTTATGCATATATATATGTTAATAGAAGCAGCTATAGCTAGCATTGTGGAAATATGTTAAATTTTTGTAAAATTTTGTTTTGTAATGGGAGAAATTTATGAATTTGTTATGTTAGGATTTTGATCAGTACCAAAAAAAAAGTTTTGTTTTTATTTTTACTTCATCTTTAGCATAAAGATATTTAATTACTAAATTCTAAATTGATAAATTTAAAAAATACTTTAGGGAAAGATTTGATAAAGAGAATAAAAATAATCAAACAATAAATGAGCTAGACAATAAGTCAAATTCAAATTTTAAATTTGTTTCATTTAAATAAAAATTAGTACTAAGATAACTTTACATTTTTGTGATTCAATTTGATTCGAATCTAAATTAGTCAAAACTAATGTGACTTCTGGATAACAGAAGATTTATACTAAAAAAAACTAAGATTAAGTAATCTTTTTTTTTTCTCATAAGTTAAGTCCAAACTTAAAATACTTGACTTGACTCGAACAATTTGCAACCCTAATTACAATCAAGTTTAGTTTCAAGTTATCAAGTACAAGTATATGTAAAAATGTAATTTTTTTTACGTAAAATATATGGTGCAAGTTGTAAGTTGTATAGGCAACCACAAACATGTCAATTTTCATATTCCACTGGATTGAATATGAATTTAATAAAAAAAATAATTTAAAAGCACAAACTTGTGGCCACATGTGTCAAACACTGTCATATTGTTTCACACTAATCTATTATATAAAAATTTAAAGGTTTTGCTAGCAAAATATCGCACTTGTTATAAAAAAAATCAAATAAAAAAATTTAAATAAATTTTTTTTTCAGTTTTTAATATATTAAATACAATATTTTCATTTAAAACATCCTATTTTCTTTTCTTTATTAAGTGTTCAAGCCTTGTTAGCAAAACTCAAAATTTAATTCTTCATGTCTCATTTCTGCCCTTATCCGTAACAATATTTATCCACAAACTGATGGATAATCATCAGCAGATCATAACATATGGATAACTACCAAGTTACTTTACATAATCATAAGTAGATCGAGCTTTTTCTCATATAATTCACATAAATCTCATCATCACCTTTTTTTGACTTTTTAACTAAATTGTCACTGTTGATAAAATTAATTATCAAAAATTATTTTTTTAAACTATTTATTAAATTATTATTTTTTTAATTATTTATCAAAATGTCACTCTTTTAAAATTATATATCAAACTGTTACTCTTTTGTCCAACGTAATATTTTTTAATAATTTCTGGTCCACGTAAGATGTACCAAATATGGTGACGCATCTACGTAAGATATGCCAACACACTTGGCGTATCCTACGTGGATGCGCCACCCTCTTTGGCGCATCCTACGTGGATATGCCACTTAGGATGGCGCATTTATAAAGGATACGCCAAGAAGCTTGGCGCAACAAGGATAATTACGCTATTTGACTTGGAGCAATCCATCCAAACGCAGATCACCCTTTTTACGTACAAAACGTCACCCTAAAGACATTGAAGACTCAATTATTTATAGGCCAAGTGTTTGCTTCTGTTACGTAACATAATCGATGTGGGACTTTGGTATTGATAAGGCAAAACAACTAAGTAAGACAACAAGATATTTTGTTCAATGTGAAACTTTGGTGTTGGTAAGACAAAGCAACTAAATAAGATAATAATGTATTTTTACTCGATGCGGGACTTTAGTAAAAAGACTAAAACTCATGAGGATAGATTATAGCCTTATTCGATTATGACCTTATTGCAAGATGTCATATTTGTATTAATTTAGTTGAGTACCTTTGTCCAAATGAAAAATTTGACATTAGAAGGTTTGGTTTATTGGCTCCTTTATGAAATCTTATATACGTGAATCATATTTCTGTTTCCTTGCATAGAAGTCTATCCCTTTACTTCTTCATGAACTTGTCTGACCATTTCCTTGTTGTTCAACTAATATGCATAAAGAAAATTAGGCTTAACTGATGGAACTTATAGATATTAAACATTCTTCTTTTTCTTTTTTCTTTTTCCTTTTCCTTTTATTTATTTTCTCAGAAGATAAAGTAGCAGATTTTTTATTAGGCTCTTTTCAAGTATGCAGATTTAAAAAGGTGTTTGTAATGTATTGTTTGGCAACCAAGATTAATTTTGGAGCAAAAAGTTATTACTTAAATTTTTTTCATGAATTGTTATGCAAGTTTTGTAATAGCCAGAAGTTTAACTTATGCTTGCTTGCATTATAGCTCTAACCATGTAATGTGTCTAATTAAGTTATAGTTGCCAACTGTGCTTGGCTCAGTTGGTTGGGGTGGGTGGGGAATCGGGTAGAGGTCATTGGTTCAAGTCAAAGTAATGACATTGACTACCTAATTTACCAAAAACAAAACGAAAAAATAAAAAAGTATTGATTGATGAGGTTGGTCTTGGAAGGGGGAAGGAAGTCGTTAGAATCTTGTTCTGAACGGATTCAGAAGGATACCTGTGGAAGGTATGGTTTGGTGGTTTCCTCCCTTCTGCAGCTGCGTTCCACCGTCAAGGTCTGGCGGGGGTGGTACCTGCAAAAAGGACTCCGATGCTCAAGTCATCTAGAGTGCTAAGGTGTCTGTTACCCAATCAAATGTTACCTGTTTAGGTTTATTTAGATTGATCTTTATGGAGCATGATTGGAGTCAGCATTCAATGCAGGTATTATTGTAATGTGGACGTTATAGTCATTTATTGAGAGGAGAGGTTATAGAATCAAGGAGATTCGTATTGGCAGTTACGAAGATCCGTTGATTCCCTGATCCTTCATGAATTAGGCATTCTGAGGTCTTACAGCACTTATCCGGGGTGTTGATGGAGGAGTAAGATGGAGCGCGTGCCGGGTTGACCCTTCTCAGTAGGATCTCGATCTACGGTCCAGAACAGTTGCCCCCAGCTTGGTGCTTCGACGGGGTAGTCAAGTGCCAAGGTATTCAGCTTCATAAAACGTGACGGGCTATGCCCTGACTTCAAAGCCAGGTTTCGCGATGTCTCGTGCCGAGGTCGATGCTCATTGTATTAAAATGTCATCGGGGTTGGAGATCGATAAACCTGTATCCCTTGTCCCGGAGTCTGGATCTTGCTACTTCCTCGGAATCTGGATTTTGTTCCTAGACTTCTTGAAACTTGTGGAAATCTGAATCCTTATCTTTGGAAATTGTTGCTTCTGACTTAAATTGGAGATAAGGATCCTTGAAACTGATCCTCCGTTTCAATTTTTCCCAGATCCGTTGCTCTCGTAACCAATAGGAAAGGGAGAGCATTTAATGTCATTGATTTGATTTGTAGGGTCGGTCAAAGCCTCCCGTTCTATAAATACAAAAGGTTCACGCCTGGTATGATCATTCCTTTTTCCTCCTAATCCTGCAATCTTCCAGAATGGTTTTGCTGTTCTTACGCCTGTGCTTGTGTTCAGAGGGGATTAGAAAAGTTTTGCCTTCTGCAAAGGCCACCATTTTTCTGCTTTTCCCAAAATATTTGAAGATACCTCTTTTCTTGCTAAAAACCTTGTTTCATTAGGACCTTTCCTTTCCCAGCGTAATGAGGACGGGGACTTTACCTTCCCCGCGTCCGAAGGAATGTCTAATTCATACTTCTTTGCTGGGAAGTTCTGTAATCCTAATCGTGTTGGACAGAGGTAATTGGAGAAATAGAGCCCTTCTTGGTCCTCCTTTTGCATAAGCCAGGGGGACCATTGAAGTAATTGCTTCCAAGTGTCTCGGAATGATCATGAAGAAGTTCATTCCACGCTCAACTCCGTTCAACCGAAGAGGACGCACATCGGTCTTCTTTTATCCTTGTGAGTGAAACCCATGAGTGGTGTGGCTGAAATTTCCTGAGTCCGCGGCAGTGTTCTGTTCCGGTTATCTTCAGTTTTTTGAAGCCAATCCACTTTTTCAAGAAGCCTCGACAGGGAAGAGATTGATGTGTGCTCTAGAGAATCTGGATGTAAAAGTTTCACAACAAAAAAGTTAGCCTCCGAGCTCATCAGTGCTGTTTAGCCTTTTCATATCCCTTGTTTTCCTTCTCCCTTGTATATCAGTATGACGATGTATGAAATGAAATAAAATCTAATTGAATTGCCAAGCAACTTCTTTGACCATTTTTGATTTGTGGAATGTATATTGTACCGGGGTGAGTCCAATGCTATACGTATAACATGCTGACTCGCACTTTGCTTTGAGACAAACAAAGTGCAAAGCTTAAGCAACTAGCGGGTACTTGTTTTCGTGAAGGGATTCTTGGGATATGGAATGGCCGGGGTCTTTACTATTTTGTAGACGTAGATACTAGGGGTGGTTAGTTTCATTGAGCGGCCGTCCCTCAATCCGCCATGACGGACGACGTGGGCCACGTGGCTTGCTCTGGTTGAGGAGTCGTACATAGTGCTTTGCGCGTCATAATGAACATCTTTTCAAATTCAGACTGAATGGACGGAAATGTCCCCTAACCGTAGCTGCTATAAATAGGGTTTTGTCCTTCCATTTTTCACCTTTTACTGTGTTCAAAAACTGGTTACCTGAGAGGAAATCCGACAAGTTTTCACGGCTGTCAGCAGTGGTGCTTGCATTTTAAAGCAGCTTCGACCAACATTTGTCAAGGTATTTTCTTCCTCTAAATACCATTTTTACCGATTACTTGAATATGTGAATGCCCTTCTGCTGGACTGTTTGCTTTTCTCTTCTGTTAACTTTGGGGATAACTATTTCGTCTCCCTTTCTAATGGCGTTGCCTGATGATGCACCTCCCCTACTGCGTCGCGTACGACGGTCGGGGGTGTCCTTCCGAGGCTTAAGTCTCGGTGGGTGCAGAGGCCGGTGCGTGGGTGTTAGTTTGCTGCTCGCCCAGTGCCATGTTTGGGTGTTTTGAACATCTTTGGTTCTGACCCTAGGCCTCTGTGTGTCTTCTAGGAAACTAAATGGCCAGAAGAAGGCGGCCAAGAGGTGAAGCTCCTGCCGCGACCTCGGATCAACAAGCGGAGCAGGAGATTAGGATTCGCCGAGGTCCTTTGTTGCCCTGTACGTGGGTTGCAGACGATGCCTATGACAGGATATCCCGTTATGAGTCCGGCGCTGAACTAGATAGGCTGAAGGAATACCTGGAGCTAACCGAGGGCGGTAAAAGGGACAACGAGTTCGTGATTTTGTCCCCGGGGAGAGAACGAGTGTGCTGGACCCGTGAAGAAGGTGAGCACTTCATGTATCTCTACGAGGACTTTTTCACGCGGTTTGGACTACGGCTTCCCTTGAATGATTTTCATATTGCTATTCTCCGGACTCTTCATGCTGCCCCCAGTCAAATTCACCCCAACGGTTGGGCAAACATCCTGGCCTTCGAAAGAATATGCCGGGTAGTGGGGTTGCGATGCTCTGACGGGGCATTCTTTTACTTCCATACCCGGTATTCAACCCTTGGAGCCCGTGCTCAACGGCAGTCTTGGCTCTCGCCGGTTCGATCCGGCAAGGAAGGAAGGGCTGTATTCTTGCCGTACTTGGAGAGTTACAAGGACTTCAAAGAAAAATTCTTCAAATTGAAGGCAGCGATCGGTAGTCGTCCCTTTTGGCTGGGTAATGGTGAAGAGACGGTATTCAGTCTTTACTAGAATCCGATGGCATGGAGTATCCCTACTCAATCGTTTGAGAAGGAGATCAACCAGCTTACTAATGAAGAGGTTGAATGTGTGAACTTCTTCGACATGTAGGTTGAAAAGGTCGGCAAGATCCGGCCTAAGGATATTTTAGATAGCCCGGATGACGATGAGTTCTGGACCGTGCTAGGTAATGTCGGTCGGCCGTGGTATATATTTAAATGTCCAATGTTTTAATGCATCTGACTTTTGTTTCTATGTTTTGCAGAGAGCTTAGCCGAGATGGTGGGTGGTGATTCTTTGACTATTCTGGAGGCACTTAGGGCCAGGAATTCTGACGTTCCAATGAGTCCTCCAGTGGGGTTTATGTCGTCCCCGATGAGCACAATGCCCGAGGTTCCTTCTAAGATGGTGGAACCTATCAATGTGGACGACTCTCCTGAATCACCTCAGGGACGCAAGAGGGCGGCGTTGGAAGAAGGGCAGTCTAGCGGCCGGACTAAGAGGATAGCGACAGAAGAAATTTCTGGGCCAATAGAGCTGTTCCAGGAGGAAGCAGATCCCCGGGAATTCATTGACTTCAATATTCTTGATGAAGAGATTGTGGATCACTTCACCCGACGCAGGCCAAAAGAAGCTTTGTTGGCTTTCCAAAACATGGGGATCCATATTGCTGCCGAGGCTCGGTTCTTAGAGCTCGCCCTCGAGGATCATGAACGAGAAATGGCGGACAAACTGGCTGCGGCCAAGAGTGGTGAAACCAAAGCTTTGAAGGATCTGGAAGATGCCTCAAAGGCCAAAGATGAAGCTTTACTTCGGGTAAAGGAGTTAGAAACCGAAGTAGCTGCTTTGAAGGATGCCAGCAAAGCAAAGGAGGCCACCCTGACCGAGCAGCAGAAGCAGATTGCCGCGCTCCAGGCTGAAAGTGACAATTCTCGAGCCAAGTCTCGGTAGTGTGAGGCTAAGATTACTACTCTGCAGGCCGATGTTAACTAGCTTATATCATTGTGCACAAAGATAAAAGAAGATCAATTCAGCAACGCTGTCAACCAAGTTCAACATTTCAACCTCGGGGTTGCATTGGTTTTGGATGGACATGACTCCGGAAAGGTGGTTCGGGAGGGATCTCTTGTAGCTCCTCGTGTGGCTTCTTCAGACTTGGCCGAAGATTCCAACATCGGTGGACCGGACTCAACTGCAAACTAGGTTTTTTTTTTTGAACCTCCTGCGCGAGGTCTTGGTTTGTCTGTACCCCGATTTTTGTAAACATCAACCCAGACTTTGGGCTTTATCAATTATCATTATTCTTGCTGACCGAGATGCCATATTCTTTATTCTTTATAAAACTGCTTTAAACCTTGGCTTAGGATCCAATGTATAGAAGAATCTGGCATTTAAGACCCGTGCCGAAGGTAAGAAACAATGCCCGGGGTCCTTTTAAGGATACCGCATGACGATGTTTTTTTAAAAGACTAGTCCTTCCCGAGGTCATTTCGTGCTTTTAGTTTGGTGCTAGAATTTTCTCAATATAAGATTTTTTTATTGCACAGACTATGTAACACATCTCGGTTGGTACTATGAAGTAATTGAAAACTTAAAAACCGAGTTGAATAAACGACACAATAGAAGAAAAAACACTTACTTTATTGAATATCGTAATGTGCATTTCATAACAATTCTGGGCAGATCAAACAAAGTTTAACTAGGAGACTAGGCCTGACAATGCACTTAGCTGAGTATTTTCTAAGTTTGTTTGCGTTCCAAAAATTTTTAACTGGCCTCCCTGTCAAAGTCTCTAGGGTATAAGCTCCTTTGCCGGTGCTGATTACTACGCGGTAGGGACCCTCCCAGTTAGGGGCTAGTTTTCCTTGGGAGGCATTCCTTCCACCGACATCGGCTCTGTGGAGTACCAAGTCGCCCGGCTGGAATCTTCTCGGAATGACCTTCAGGTTGTACCGAGATGCCGTTCTCTGCTTGATCGCGGCGTCTCGTATGTGGGCAATGCGCCTCCTTTCCTCCAACAAGTCCAAGTCTTCCCTGATTAAACCGCGGTTATCATCTTGCGAGAAGTTCTGAGAATGCCAGCTTAGTTCTCCAATCTCCACCGGGATCATAGCATCACATCCGAATGTGAGTTTGAAAGGAGTTTCGCCCGTGGAGGAGTGGGGAGTAGTTCGGTAGGCCCAAAGGACGTGGTCCAACTGCTCGACCCAGTTTCCTTTTGCTTCATCTAACATTCTCCTCAATCCTCGAACTATGATCCGGTTTGCGGCTTCGGCCTGCCCGTTAGTCCTGGGGTTCTCTACTGCGCTACAATGATGTTTTATTTTCAGCCCAGAAAGTAGTTCTTCGAACCCCCTGTCTTTAAATTGCGTCCCATTATCCGTAACAATTGACTCCGGAACACCGAATCTGGTAATAATGTGACGCCAAGTAAATTTCTGAACTCGAGCCGAGGTAATGGTGACTATAGGCTCAGCTTCAATCCACTTGGTAAAGTAATCCACCGCAACAATCAAGAATTTCAGCTGCCCGGGAGCCTGAGGGAACGGACCCAGGATGTCCATTCCCCACTGATAAAAGGGCCAGGGTATGGACATCGTGGATAGTTCTTCAGGTGGGGCGTGATAGTGATCTGAATGCCGCTGGCACTTGTCACATACTTGAACATGTGCAAGAGCATCTGCTTCCATCGTCGGCCAGTAGTAACCTGCCCTGAGAGCCTTTAAAGCTAAGGCTTTCCCTCCCAGATGGTGTCCACAACTCCCTTCATGGACTTCGGCCAAAACATATTTGGCTTCTTTCGGCGTAAGGCACTTAAGGAGGGGTAAGGAAAATCCACGTCGGTAAAGTTGCCCATTATAGATAGTGTACCTGACCGCGATTCTTTTTAGCCTAGATGCTTCCTTTGGGTCATCAGGGAGGCTGCCGGACTGTAAGTACTCCACCAACGGCGTAGTCCAATCATGTTCCTCCCCGTCAACCTGGAATATTGTCATGTCGGCGATTGATGGCTGTTGGATGACTTCCTGGATCACAGAGCGGTTATTGCCTGGGCTTTTAGTGCTAGCCAATTTAGACAAGAGATTGGCCCTTGAATTCTGCTCTCTCGGGATGTGTTCTAGTTGTACAGACTGAAAACTTGAGAGAAGTTGCTTTACTTTTAGAAAATACCTCTGTAAAAGTGGCTCTTTTGCTTGATAATCACCTCGGATCTGTGAAGTTACGAGTTGGGAGTCACTACATAGTTTAAGTTTGGTGGCTCCCAAGTCCCTAGCCATCGTTAGTCCGGCAATGCATGCTTCATATTCGGATTGATTGTTCGAGGTGGGAAACTCGAACCTAAGGGAATTTTCAATGGTGATCCCGTTGAAACTTTCAATTATCACCCCGGCGCCACTTCCTTTTGGGTTTGAGGACCCATCAACGAACACGGTCCATTGTTTTTCTTCAGCTTTATTTGTTTCCGAGGTTAATTCTGCTAGAAAATCCGAGAGTGCTTGTGCCTTGATTGCTACTCTGGGTTCGTAGGTGATTCCAAACTCAGAAAGATCGATGGACCATGCAATCATCCTTCCTGCCAAGTCTGGTTTGTGCAATATCTGTCGGATAGGTTGGTCTGTTCTTACCACCACCGGGTGGCATTGGAAGTACTGTCTCAGCCTTCTGGCCGCAACGATGAGTGTGAATGCGACTTTCTTAATCTTCTGATACCGGAGCTCGGGGCTTTGCAATACTTTGCTCACAAAATAGACCAGCTTCTGCACACCGTCAGATTCTCTGACGAGTACTGCACTAATGGCTTCCTCATGAATGGAGAGGTATATGTACAGCGTTTCTCCTGGCTCAGGTTTTGTGAGAATTGGGGGGGATGACAAGATATTCTTCAAGGAGACGAACGTGTTCTCGCACTCTTGAGTCCATTCAAACCCGGTCCCCGTTTTCAACAATTTGAAAAGTGGGAGGGATTTGTGAGCGGCTCCAGCCAAGAAACGTGTAAGAGCCACGATTCGCCCGTTTAGCTGCTGTACTTCTTTCATATTCCGGAGGCTGTGCATGTCAAGCACGACCTTACACTTGTCGGGATTTGCCTCAATTCCCCGATGTGTCAACATGAAACCAAGAAACTTTTCAGCCTGAACCCCGAATGCACACCTCTCCGGGTTAAGCCTCATATTGTGCTTCCTGAGCTGTTCAAACACTTCTTCTAAATCCGAGGTATGTGATCCTGACACCGAGGTCTTGACTATCATATCGTCGATGTAGACCTCTAGCATTCTCCCTATCTGATTCTCAAAGACCCTGTTCATCATTCTCTGATATGTAACTCCGGCATTCTTCAACCCAAAAGGCATTACTTTGTAGTAGTAACTTGCCTTTTCGGTGATGAACGCGGTTTTATCCTCGTTCCCGGGGCACATCAGAATCTGATTGTACCCGGAGTATGAGTCCATGAAAGATAGTAGTTAGAAACCGGAGGAACTATCAATCATCTTGTCCATATTAGGAAGGGGGTATGGATCCTTAGGGCACGTCTTGTTCAGGTCAGTGTAGTCCACACACATCCTCCACTTGCCGTTGGATTTTTTAACCAAGACAACGTTGGACAACCAGGTGGTATATGCGATCTCCCTGATGAATCCGGCGTTCAGGAGCTCTTTTACTTGTCCTTCAATGACTTGCTGCCTTTCTGGGCCAACCTTCCTCTTCTTTTGAGAGACTGGCTTTGCATCTCGTTTAATAGATAAATGATGACAGATGAAAGCGGGGTCAATTCCAAGCATATCAGCAGATGTCCAGGCAAAAAGATCTTTATTTTCTTACAAGAGTTTAATAATTGAACTTTCTCTTGCTCGTCGAGGTTCGCCCTAATTTTGGTTGTGTGACTAAGTTCATCACCAAGCTGCAACGGGATCAAGTCTTCGTCGGGCTGGGGTCTAGTGCCTTAGATTTCTTCTCGTGCATCCAGTTCGATCATCAAAACATTGACTTGGTCGGTTGGAATGGGTGTGCGTGCCTTCTTGTTCCTGGATGCCCTACTGATTTTCAGACTTTCGTTATAGTATTTGCGGGTTACGATCTACGATCTAATCGCCCTTTACCGTGACCACTTTATTATCCCGGTTAAGGAATTTCATGGCTTGGTGGGCGGTGGAGATTACAGCGGCCATGCTGTTCAACGTAGGACGTCCCAGAATGATGTTGTAGGCCGAGGGACAATCCACAACCATGAATCTCACCTTCACGGTTCTATATGCGCTGTCATCACCCAAGGTCAGGAAAGTATCGAAGTATCCAACCGGGGTGACCTTCTCCCCAGAGAAACCAGTGAGCTCACCTTCATATGGTGTTAATTTAGACAAAGGAAATTCTAGTCTTTCAAAGGTGTCCATAAACATGATATCTGCCGAACTTCCCTAGTCCACAAAAATTCGACGGACTTCGGCGTTGGATATTACTCTGGAGATCGCCAGTGGGTTGTCGTGATCCCAGATGATATCGCCGTAGTCATCCTCGGAAAAAGAGATGGGAGGTGCTCCACTATTCTGGGCGGGTAGTCTTGGTGAAAAACTCGACACGCTTAAAACCGCCGTCCGAAGTGCCATTCTTCAGGAATTATTTGACACTCCTCCTCCAGCAAACCCTCCAGCGATAGTATGGATTAACTTATCTTTCCGGTATTCGCCCTCTTGAGCATCCCGGTTTGGTCCTTGTCTGTTCTCCTCATCTCGGTGTGTCGGGGTTTGAGATCTTCTGACAGGACTTCGGTTTCTTCTGGCAGGGCTGCGGGTTCTTTGTCGATGTTGGTTTGGACTTCGCCGTGGACTTCGGCTTCGTCTCTGATTCCTTCTTCCTCCGTGGTCTTGATTACCACGAAAACCATTAATGTACTTCTGCAGACGTCCCTCTTTGATCAGGGACTCGATAACATCTCGGAGCTGATAACAATCTTCGGTCTCATGGCCGTAACTGTTGTGCCACCTGTAATGCTTCGAATGGTCTCTCTGGGATTACTTTTTAACAGGTGGTGGCCTTTTGATATTCTGGAACTCGGTTTGAAGGACCTCCTTCAAGATTGTTTCCCGAGGGATATTCAAAGGAGTATACTCAGAATATTTAGGCCTATACCGCTCACTCTTAGAGGGATCTCGGGGCTGGCCGGAATTGTGATTCTTTTTTTGAACTGGCTCACCTTTCTCGAGGCTTTCTTTTGCCCTGGTAATCTCTTCCAGTTCAACGTACTTATCTGCCTGCAGATGGAACTCATCTAAACTGGCC
Source organism: Ormosia semicastrata (assembly GCA_029884595.1). NCBI lineage: Eukaryota > Viridiplantae > Streptophyta > Magnoliopsida > Fabales > Fabaceae > Ormosia > Ormosia semicastrata. The sequence continues at coordinate 116,129,662 of JAQQTO010000063.1, forward strand.
GGCTTCTTTTTTTCCAGTGATCGGAAGAAGTCCGAATCAGTCCGTAGACCATTTCTAGCGTAGTGGAGGGCTATCCTGTCATCGAGGTTTTCAATACCCACACAAGCATGGCTGAATCTCCTGATGTACTCGCGCAGGGATTCATCACTCTTTTGTCGAATTCCAGAGAGAGAATCAATTGACTTCGGTCGTTCCTTGGCAGTAGTATAATGCAACAAGAAACGCTGCGTGAGGTCCCTCCATCCTGTAATTTTTGTTTGTAAGGTCACGAACCAACGAAGAGCATCCTTCTTCAGGAAGAGCGGGAAAGTACGACATAACAGTTCCGGGGTATACCCGTAGAGTTGCATGGACTGGGTATAAGCATCCAAGTGCTCCTGCAGATCCGTGGTCCTGTCGTAGGGCTCTAAATTACTCGGGGGCTTCAAGTTCCTCCGGACCCTATATGCCATTAAGGCATCGGAAAATTGCTGCTGACGGCCGGGAACTGGGTCATTGTTTTCTATGACCCCGGCACCGACATGTTGGGTTTCCCTTTGAATTACAACTCGCTCACCTCCCTCATTGCCAGCCTGCGCAAACCTTTCTAAATTGTCCAAACGGCGGCGCTGTTCCTCCAATTGACGCCGTTGGTTGTCAATCAGTGCGGTCTGTTAGCGCAGTAATTCTCGAAGTTCATTTCTCGCCATTCCAGATTGTGAGTTGTCCTCATAATGTGATTGGTCAACATCTAAGTTGGGGATTCCCAAGCGGGCATGCGCTGGGACCCTTGCACCTGGATTTGCGTTATTCTCTCCGGTTGGGGGGTAGACAAGTCTATCTCGGACAGAGACCCTTCGCGAGGGGACCGGGCTTTCAGCTGATGCTGAAGTTTCATGTCCCCCGTTTAGCGTCTCTACCAGTACAGGCCTGCTCCTTACGACGGAGGTTTCTGGTGGTGCGACGGAAGAAGAGTCGCGCTGAACCGCTGGGCCCTGTCCGTGAGCAGGGGCAACATGTGCAGCACTTCCTCTTCGTTGATTTTGCTTCGTACTCACCATGATGGAAGTGGGAATAGTAATTTACCAGACTTCCCACAGACGGCGCCAAATGTTCTGAACGGATTCAGAAGGATACCTGTGGAAGGTATGGTTTGGTGGTTTTCTCCCTTCAGCAGCTGCGTTCCACCGTCAAGGTCTGGCGGGGGTGGTACCTGCAAAAAATACTCTGATGCTCAAGTCAACTAGAGTGCTAAGGTGTCTGTTACCCAATCAAATGTTACCTGTTTAGGTTTATTTAGATTGATCTTTATGGAGCATGATTGGAGTCAGCATTCAATGCAGGTATTATTGTAATGTGGACGTTATAGTCATTTATTGAGAGGAGAGGTTATAGAATCAAGGAGATTCGTATTGACAGTTACGAAGATCCGTTGATTCCCTGATCCTTCATGAATTAGGCATTCCGAGGTCTTACAACACTTATCCGGGGTGTTGATGGAGGAGTAAGATGGAGCGCGTGCCGGGTTGACCCTTTTGAGTAGGATCCCGGTCCACGATCCAGAACAAATCTGTTATCTGTAAATGTTCTTTCTACAACTTCATTTCTGAAAAGCTCCGTTTCTAGCATGAATTTTACCATAATTGTTTATGCAGGCTTCAAAGATTCTTGCTAACTTAATTGTGACGGGTGGTTGCATCTTGGTAAGAGCATTTGTTCAGGCATATCGTCAAGCACTTCAAAGTAAGCTTTTTATATTTATGTCATTGGATGTATCTGCAATTTGTAAGACAAACTTGGAAGCTAGTTTACTGTTTAATTATGTTATTTCTTTTATTGATTGTTTGGTTGAACTATTTTTTGTTTCCTTGGCTGTATACCATATACAAATGTTACTAAAATTATTTTCTAACTCCAAAATTATTTTCTTGCCTATGCAATCCACTAATTCCACTAAAAGAAAGAGGTTTGAGAAACTGTATTCTACCTATATTTTTTAAGGCTAACACTACTTGTTAAGTTGGGATTATATTATAGACCTTAGACCTCTCATTTTATCTTATTAAATTTGGGGTTTTCTGCCTATATTACGTGATTGCAAGTGATAGCTACATAATGTCTGATCGGTTAAGTTCATTATAGCATGTTATAAGGCTCTAATCTATCCTCATGAGTTTTAGCCTTTTTACTGAAGTCCCACATCGAATAAAGATACATTGTTATCTTATTTAGTTACTTTGTTTTGCCAACACCAAAGTCTCACATCGAACAAAATACTTTATTGTCTTACTTAGTTGCTTTGCCTTGCCAATACCAAAGTCCCACATCGATTGCGTTACGTAATAGAAGCAAACACTTGGCCTATAAATAATTGAGTCTTCAGTGTCTTTAGGGTGACGTTTTGTACATAAAAGGGGTAATCTGAGTTTGAATAGATTGCTCAAAGTCAAATGACGTAATTGCCCTTGTTGCGCCAAGTTTCTTGGCGTATCCTTTGCAAATACGCCATCCTAAATACCCCACTTTCAGGATCGCTCACAAATTTCTATCATCCTACCAACTTGCATAGAAATTATTAAAAAATGTCATGTTGGACAAAAATAATGGCATTTTATATATAGTTTTAAAAATGATATTTTGGTAAATAGTTTAAAAATAATTTAATAAATAGTTTAAAAAATAACATTTTGATAATTAATTTTATCAACAGTAGCAGTTCAGTAAAAAAATCCCTTTTTTTTTCTCACCATCAATAGCGTTTATCTCACTTTATGTGAGTTATGTATGCTAAAGTTTAGGATAATTTTATGATACCTATTTTTTTAGGGTATCGTACCCATCAAATATTTCATAAGCTATTGGTTATTTTTAATAAAATTTTAATAGTTTATTATAAATTAATATTTAAAAAATATTTCACAACTTATATTTGATAACTTACCCATCAAGATATCATGTAATTCTCCGAAGTTTATATACTGCTACCATTATTGTAATGAGATTCATTTACAAGCAAGCAGATGAAAAGCAACAGTACACACCTAAAGCAAGTTGGCAAAGATAGAAATATATCATAAAAATGATATTTACGCATTAAAATTTTTATATCATATTTATATTTATATGAAAAAATGAAAATAAAAATAAAGTACTTTAAAATGTGTATTTTTTTATTTTATTATCTGAAAAAAAAATATGCAAGAATAATATAAATTTTTTGACACGGAAATTTTATTACTTATTCGAATTAATTAAGGTCAGCTCGTGTGGCTTTCCATCTGTAGGGAAGCTTCAGCATTTTGCTGGTCCTGGAAAGCGGATAAGACACATCAACCCGAAATTAAGTTCTATTGGCTGAGCACTCTTTACGAGGCAAATTGCAGCCATTTAACTCGGTCGACGGAGAAAAAGAATTACTTATATATGTTCGGATCAAGATTACTTTTTTTTATTTTTTATTTTTTTATTTTTTATTTAAATTTTGATAAATATTTTAAATTTAATTATATATTTTTTTATTTAATTTATTTTTTATATTTATTAAAATTTAAACCAAAAAAAAAGATAAAAAATATGAACAAGTGATCTCTACTCGTGGGATGCCAACTGCACAGATTTGATCAGCTCAATGAGATTGAGATACACTCAACCGCACTAACGTTTTCAGTATATATATTACTAACTCAACCGCACTACTGTAAAACTTACTATAAATACCAGGTGCCTAGCTAAAACTTTGGATCATGCAGAAGCTTAATTTGTAGGATGAGGAGGATGACCAGCTTGACGAGGTTTTTGGGGTGCATTTTGCTGGTCTTGCTTCTAAGTGCAGGAAGTGAGACACGGTCCCTGAGTCCAACAATTGTAAGCAGTATGCTTCGAAGCTCGAACCGGGCACCCATTCGAGCAGTTGCAAGAGATGGTAGAACTGGACAGCATGACACGGAAAGATTGAGTCCGGAAGGACCTGACACTCATCACCACTACATAAAATCTTAGTATAACTATAACTGCTACCCCCCTTGTCTTTTTTTTGTTTCTGTTATCTGTTGGTGTGATCTACAGTTATGAAAAACAGATGTAACCTTCTCCCTAATAACTCCTTCCTCTGCTTTCAGGATTCCAATGCATGTGTCCATCCGCTATCATCACTTTCGTTTCTGTTTTTTTTTTTGCCCGGGGGGGGGGGGTGGGTGGGATGGCGAGAGGGCGCTTATGAAAAGCCTTCAGTTTCAAATCAGAATAATGCACCATGGTTTGTGGATATTTGATATTTCATGTAAAATGTATTGTCAATCTTGAAATAAATGCACTTGACTGTTCTCTCTTCTGCAGTGAGTTACAGAATCAACGAAACAAATTGAATATATATATATATATATATATTAAGATTAACAATGCATATGAGGAAGAGAAGAAGAACAAGTGAGAAGAGAAAAGTGGTTAGGATTTTTTATTACAAAAGTAAATTAGTCAACCTTATAAGAATAGAAAAAAAGGGTAAAAATATATATGCAACAAATAAAAGACTAAGCTACCCTTAAGATAAATAAAATACGTAAAACATAAATGCACCATATTATCTAACATCCCCTCTCAAACTCACGATACATCAACAGGAAGCATCGAGAGTTTGTTACTCAAGAAACGAAAGCGTGGAGTGGAATGCGACTTTGTAAACAAGTCAGCAATTTGCATAGAAGAAGATACGAAGGGTAAAGTGATGGTCCCATCTTTGAAAGTGGTGTCAAGTGAAATGATCAATCTCAATATGCTTGGTGCGTTCATGGAAGGCGAGTTCGAGTGATTTGTATAGCACTCATATTATTACAATACATAGGAGTGGGTCCAAGGAAGTGACACTCATAAACTCAAGTAACCAACGCAACCAAACTATTTCGGCAAAAGTAGTGGATGACATGGCACGGTGCACTCGGCTTGGGTAAAAGAAGAGCGAGAGACAACAGCTTGCTTCTTACTCTTCCAAGAAATGAGAGAATCCCCTAGAAAGATGCAAAACCCAGTGGTAGACTTACGATCGGCGGAGTCACTACCCCAATCAGCATCTGAGTAAGCACATAATTCTAAGGAAGATGATGAAAGAAAGAGAAGACTTTGAAATTGAGTACCCTGAAGATAACGAAGAATGCGAAGAACAGCTGCCCAATGAACTATAGTAGGAGAAACAACAAACTGACTAACAATATGCACTGCATAAGCAATATCAGGTCTAGTGATGGTAAGATATACCAAACTGCCAATAAGAGTATGATACAAAGTAGGATCATAACAACGATAACCCTTCTGACTATCACCATAACCAAGAAAAACACAAATCGCTGATCGAGAAGACAACTTACTACGTTCTACATGAGGACGAAGAACAAAGCAAGTAAAACCAAAGACTCTCAAGGCTGAATAATCAGGAACACAACCATATAATTTCTCAAAGGGAGACAAACCTGAAGTAACAGAAGAAGGAATTCTATTAATGACATGTATTGCAGTGAGGACAGCTTCCCCCAAAAACTCACTTGGGACAAAGGCAGACAGAAGAAGGGAACGAGTAGTTTCAACAATGTGGCGATATTTTCTTTCAGCAACTCCATTTTGTTCAGGAGTGTCAGTACACGAAGTTTGGTGAAAAGTCCCATCAGAAGCAAGTAATTCAGAGAATTTATTAGAAGTATATTCACCACCTAGATCACATCGAAAGCACTTGATAATAGCATTATGTTGAGTTTTAACAAAAGCACGAAACATATGATAAATGCCAAAAAATTTAGAATGATGTTTCATAAGATAAACCCAACAATAATGAGTGCAATCATCAAAGAACGATACATAATATCTAGAACCACCTTTGGTAGCAACTGGTGATGGTCCCCATACATCAGAATGAACCAAGTCAAAAGGTGCAATATAAACTGAAATACTTTTAGAAAAAGGCAAAGTAGTAAACTTAGCAAGTTTGCAACCACAACAGTCAGAAATATCATTAGATTACAACTTTCCTAAAGCCCCTGTAGAAGCTAAGTATTTCAGACGGGAAAAGGAAACATGTCCAAGACGAGAATGCCATAAATAAAAACTAGAAGACGAGGAATTCAAACGAAAAGACGACAGGTCAACACTAGAAGCTGCAACATCTGGAACTCTCAGTTCATCCAGAATATAAAGTCCCCCCTGCCTACGGCCTGTCCCAATCAGCCTCCTAGATTGCAAATCCTGCACAAAACAAGAGGTGGAAGAAAATAAACTGAGTAACTAGAATCACATAATTGACTAATGTTAAACAAGACTCAAAGTGAGATTAGGAATGTAGTAAACATCTAAAATGGACAAATGAGATGTGGAAACAGACCCAGTGTTCTGCTAATGGCATAGGAGTGCCATCAAAAATAAAAGTCTTCAATAGCAGTCATGACTGACACAAATAAGGCAGGATGTAAAGACACAAATGATTTAAAATTAGATGACATATGATGAGAGGCTCCAGAGTCAAGGATCCATATGGGTGAAGATATACCTGATAAGCTAGAGGAGGGCAAACCTATATTGGATTGGGCAGACATGGCATGTGGTTGTGTGGCAAGAAACCTCTGGAATTGCTCAGCAAGATCAGATACTGTAGGACTAGAAAATGATGTACTCTCAGCTGACGGAGGAACAACTGCAGCAACATTTGATGTTGGAGGCTTGAAGTTTCGTTGGCTAAACTGACTAGGAGGTCTCCATTGAGATGGCTGTTGTGCTTGCTGCGACTTATTCAACAATTTTGGACATTGAGCTTTCCAATGGCCCTTCTGCTTGCAAAAACTACATTCATTGTAAGCAACCTTTCCATGAGATTTACCTTTGTTAGAAGGAATAGCAAAAACAGATGGGTTGGGGAGGATTCCTTTGTCTACATTCCCTTTTTCTGATTGAGACTTCAGTCGAATCTCTTCAGCTAACAATTCATTAACAACCGAATCAACAGTTGGAAGAGGATTACGATGCAAAATTGTTCCACGAAGCCCTTCAAAATCATCTTTAAGAGCCATCAAAAACTGAACCAGATGCTGTTCTTCTCTACGGTCAATGTACGGCTTAAAAGCTTGTAACTCAGCAGATTCAGTAAGAGCCAACTGGTCCCAAAGATTGCTCATAGCAGAGTAAAATTCCTGTATGCTCATGTTGTTTTGTTGAAGAGCTCGAATATCTATCTCCAACTGATATTGCTTTGTAAAATTAGACTGCACATATAACTTTTTCAAATGATCCCAAACCTCCTTGGCCGTTTCATATTTTGCTAGTTGAACCCCTATAGACTGCGAAACAGAGTTGTTGATCCAAGTAATAATTTTTGAATTATTTACCTCCCAGGTTTCTAGCTCTATTGCATATTTCCCATCTTTTTCATATTTTGGTTTAACAGAAGTTCCAGAAACATAACCCCACATTCTCTTGCCTTTCAAAAAATTCTTCAACACATAACTCCAATATGAATAATTCTGCCCATTCAACTGCACACTAATGGATTGAAGAGAATCATCCTTTTCTTCAGCCATTGCAAACAATCACAAAACAGAGAAAAGAAAATCCCAATTTCTGCAAATGGGTCTCTACAAAACCTTAACAGAGAGAACCGCAAAAGGAAGAACAAATTGCTAACAAAAAATCACCTAGGTTGCTGTCGAAATGAACGGAATGACGTCTGTGGCCAGAATCATCCTTGCTTTGATACCATATTAAGATTAACAATACATATGAGGAAGAGAAGAAGAACAAGGGAGAAGAGAAAAGTGGTTAGGGTTCTCTATTACAAAAGTAAATTAGTCAACCTTACAAGAATAGAAAAAAATGATAAAAATATATATGCAACAAATAAAAGACTAAGCTACCCTTAAGATAAATAAAATAAGTAAAACATAAATGCACCATATTATCTAACATCCCCTCTCAAACTCACGATGCATCAACAGGAAGCATCGAGAGTTTGTTAATCAAGAAACGAAAGTGTGGAGTGGAATGCGACTTTGTAAACAAGTCAGCAATTTGCATAGAAGAAGATACGAAGGGTAAAGTGATGGTCCCATGCTGAAAGTGGTGTCGAGTGAAATGACAGTCAATCTCAATATGCTTGGTGCGTTCATGGAAGACTGAGTTGCGAGTGATTTGTATAGCACTCATATTATTACAATACATAGGAGTGAGTCCAAGGGAAGTGACACCCATAAACTCAAGTAACCAACGCAACCAAACTATTTCGGCAGTAGTGGATGACATGGCACGGTACTCAGTTTCAGTAGAAGAGTGAGAGACAACAGCTTGCTTCTTACTCTTCCAAGAAATGAGAGAATCCCCTAGAAAGATGTAAAACCCTGTGGTAGACTTACGATCAATGGAGTCACCACCCCAATCAGCATCTGAGTAAGCACATAATTCTAAGGAAGATGATGAAGGAAAGAGAAGACTCTGAAATTGAGTACCCTGAAGATAATGAAGAATGTGAAGAACAACTGCCCAATGAACTGTAGTAGGAGAAATAACAAACTGACTAACAACATGCACTGCATAAGCAATATCAGGTCTAGTGATGGTAAGATATACCAACTGCCAACAAGAGTACGATACAAAATAGGATCATAACAACGATAACCCTTCTGACTATCACCATAACCAATAAAAACACAAAGCGCTGATTGAGAAGACAACTTACTACGTTCTACATGAGGACGAAGAACAAAGCAAGTAGAACCAAAGACTCTCAAGGCTGAATAATCAGGAACACAACCATATAATTTCTCAAAGGGAGACAAACATGAAGTAACAGAAGAAGGAATTCTATTAATGACATGTACTGCAGTGAGGACAGCTTCCCTCCAAAACTCACTTGGGACAAAGGCAGATAGAAGAAGGGAACGAGTAGTTTCAACAATGTGGCGATGTTTCTTTCAGCAACTCCATTTTGTTCAGGAGTGTCAGTACACGAAATTTGGTGAAAAGTCCCATCAGAAGCAAGTAATTCAGAGAATTTATTAGAAGTATATTCACCACCTAGATCACATCGAAAGCACTTGATAACAGCATTATGTTGAGTTTTAACAAAAGCACGAAACATATGATAAATGCCAAAAAATTCAGAATGATGTTTCATAAGATAAACCCAACAATAACGAGTGCAATCATCAATGAACGATACATAATATCTAGAACCACCTTTGGTAGCAACTGGTGATGGTCCCCATACATCAGAATGAACCAAGTCAAAAGGTACAACAGAAACTGAAATACTTTTAGAAAAAGGCAAAGCAGTAAACTTAGCAAGTTTGCAACCACAACAGTCAGAAATATCATTAGATTGTAACTTTCCTAAAGCCCCTGTAAAAGCTAAGTATTTCAGACGGGAAGAGGAAACATGTCCAAGACGAGAATGCCATAAATAAAAACTAGAAGACGAGGAATTCAAACGAAAAGACGACAGGTCAACACTAAAAGCTGCAACATCTGGAACTCTCAGTTCATCCAGAATATAAAGTCCCCTATTGCCTACGGCTGTCCCAATCTGGTTCCTCTAGATTGCAGATCCTGCACAAAACAAGAGGTTGAAGAAAATAAAATTGAGTAACCAGAATCATATAATTGACTAACAGAAACAAGACTCAAAGTGAGATTAGGAATGTAGTAAACATCTGAAATAGACAAATGAGATGTGGAAACAGACCCAGTGCCTACTAATGGCATAGGAGTGCCATCAAAGATCATCATGCCCGACACAGATAAGGCAGGATGTAAAGACACAAATGATTTAAAATCAGATGACATATGATGAGAGGCTCTAGAGTCAAGGATCCATATGGGTGAAGATATACCTGATGAGCTAGAGGAGGGCAAACCTATATTGGATTGGGCAGACATGACATGTGGTTGTGTGGCAAGAAACCTCTGGAATTGCTCAGCAAGATCAGATACTGTAGGACTAGAAAATGATGTACTCTCAGCTGACGGAGGAACAATTGCAGCAACATTTGATGTTGGAGGCTTAAAGTTTTGTTGGCTAAACTGACTAAGAGGTCTCCATTGAGATGGCTGTTGTGCTTGCTGCGACTTATTCAACAATTTTGGACATTGAGCTTTCTAATGGCCCTTCTGCTTGTAAAAACTACATTCATCGTAACCAACCTTTCCATGAGATTTACCTTTGTTAGAAGGAACAGCAAAAACAGATGGGTTGGGGAGGATTCCTTTGTCTACATTCCCTTTTTCTCGATTGAGACTTGGTCGAATCTCTTCAACTAACAATTCATTAACAAGCTGAATCAACGGTTGAAAGAGGATTACGATGCAAAATTGTTCCACGAAACCCTTCAAAATCATCTTTAAGAGCCATCAAAAATCGAACATTAGACTTTATTTGTTCTTTCTACGGTCAATGTACGGCTTAAAAGCTTGTAACTCAGCAAATTCAGTAAGAGCCAACTGGTCCCAAAGATTGCTCATAGCAGAGTAAAATTCCTGTATGCTCATGTTGTTTTGTTGAAGAGCTCGAATATCTATCTCTAACTGATATTGTTTTGCAAAATTAGACTGCACATATAACTTTTTCAAATAATCCCAAACCTCCTTGGCCGTTTCATATTTTGCTAGTTGAACCCCTATAGACTACGAAACAGAGTTGTTGATCCAAGTAATAATTTTTGAATTATTTACCTCCCAGGTTTCTAGCTCTATTGCATATTTCCCATCTTTTTCATCTTTTGGTTTAACAGGGGTTCCAGAAACATAACCCCACATTCTCTTGCCTTTCAAAAAATTCTTCAACACATAACTCCAATATGAATAATTCTGCCCATTCAACTGCACACTAATGGATTGAAGAGAATCATCCTTTTCTTCAACCATTGCAAACAATCACAAAACAGAGAAAAGAAAATCCTAATTTCTGCAAATGGGTCTCTACAAAACCCTAACAGAGAGAACCACAAAAGGAAGAACAAATTGCTAACAAAAAATCACCTAGGTTGCTGTCGAAATGAACGGAATGACGTCTGTGGCCAGAATCATCCTTGCTCTGATACCATATTAAGATTAACAATACATATGAGGAAGAGAAGACGAACAAGGGAGAAGAGAAAAGTGGTTAGGGTTCTCTATTGCAAAAGTAAATTAGTCAACCTTACAAGAATAGAAAAAAATGATAAAAATATATATGCAACAAATAAAAGACTAAACTACCCTTAAGATAAATAAAATAAGTAAAACATAAATGCACCATATTATCTAACAATATATATATACACACACACTTTATAAGCGGTGACATTGATGTTGCATAAGGATTAATAATGGGAGAAATTATGTACTTCGAGAATGTTAGAGCACTTCATTAAAAACATAATACATAATACGATATAATCACACATGTCCTGGGAATAAATTGAAAGATTAAATATTAACCAACTATTGAGAGTATTATTACTATCAGAATATACAAGTATTTTTCAATTATAAGGAATGAAAAGCAACTTATATCAGTGTACACTAGGCCACTATGAATACTGGCAAGATGAAAGTAACTTGGAGACTCTCGAGCTTATGCAATTCAAGATAAGATTATGGTTAGCTTTATATATATCCTTCTTTTTTACCCTGAAGCTACGTCGCCGTTATGATACGTTGAATCTCGAGGATATTCAATTGTTCTCTCCACAACTCAAATAGGGCATTAATTTGGGAAATGGAGAATTAGAAGAATCTTAAGCATGCTTTTACATATTTTAGATAAATTCATCTTTATATATTAAATTAAAGTACATCTTTTTAAAAGTAGTTAAATTTGTTATATAATACTTTTTTAAAGACTGACAATTTCTCTTTTTCTTTTCTTTTTTTTTTTTTGGATTTGAAATTTAAATTCTTTTTTATTTTTAGCAAAAAATCTCTTTTAATGTAAATATTATGCATCATCTTTTTTAATTTTAAACATCTTTCTTAATCTAAATCTTTTAAATTTTAGTTAAATTTTAATTTTGGTCTCTTTTATCTCATTTGAGATAATGTTACATCTTCATAGTTTTAAAATTAGTGTAATTAATTTTCAGTATTAGTATAATGCTGATAAGGCACAATCTTTGTTTTTTTTTTAAATATATATAAAGACTGAATTTATTCAAAACTAGAATCAAGATGTAGTAGCATAGCTATTATACATTAAGAGGTTCTTCTTACCGGATACCATGCTCACACACATTAGCATAATGAGCAAGGCAATCACCTACACTATTACAATTATGAGAGGCATAGCCACAATCAAACCCATCAAACCAAGATGTAATAAGAAAATTTTCCTAAGGATAGTCCCGCTATAGGAATGGTTTATCACACCGCTATGAACGCTGTCATAGACATTATACTAGCATCACCTTCAAGAGGAACACGTTTCGAAAGCCAGATTGCCAAGCAAATAGAAGGCCAGCTTTAGCCGCAAGGAGCTCACCTTTATAGACATTCACCATGCCACAAAATTTGTGGATAAGGCTCAATCTTTGTTGATATGATGATTTTTTTTTCATTTATTTTGTGAAAACCGCATAGCATAATCCATATAAGCGCGGTTCAAACTTAAGCTATCACTTAGGGTATTTTTTTTTTAAAATGTATCAAGTTAATTAATGTAGGTGGTGTGACTTTAAGATGGTTGAGAGAAAAAATTTGTAAGTTTCGTCAACGTTGAAGTTGATCCAAAAATATTATTAAAAAAAAAACCATATTGCCACGTGAATTGCAGTAGTATCCATGTTTTGAAAAGATTTGGTAAGGTTTTCAATTCCGAAGCTCTTTAGTGTGTACGAATCAAGATGCTTTGCATTGTGTTAATGGGTAACAACAAAGAAGCCACGTAAATAATTTCTCAATCAAGAGAGATATGGTGATGCTTAACTAGTTAATGAAGGGTTTCTTAAAAGGAAGCACTTAGCTATTTTTTAAAGAAAGTTATTCGTGATCAAATCACTTAGAAGGCTTCACATCTAGCTCCTGATGAAAGGATTCAAATCTTCTGAACATGTGACAGAATATTTGAATAATCCGTAAAGAAAATAGATACAGACATATGGACGTTGCTTAGTATTCCAATTTCCAAATGGAGAGGAAATGCTCTACATAACTATAGATATATTCATATATAGTCATATATCTTCCAAGTTGTTTTTAAACAAAAATATGCACAAGGATTCTGCCAGTAAATTTCCTGTTCACATGAATCGCGGGGCACCCACATATACATTTGTCCATGTATGTTATGTGAGGTACCACATTAATTTGTCCATATAATCTTTTTACCTGTTATTTTTATGGATTCCACACTCAGAAACCACCAAGACCGGCTATATATTGTTTAGCCATATATTTATATTCGTATATAGTATATGGCTTGAAACAGATCTCATGGGACCAGACGAGTATCTTAATTATGTCCGTGTAAAACTATTGTGGCTGAGCCGCTGGGGAATATTATAGTCTTCAACTCACTCAAAAGTCAAATATTTGTTTAAAGTCCAGTTGATTCCACAATCAAAATTATAATAAATGTATATTTTAAGCTCTTAAATTAAATTTATATAAGGGGAAAGAGCAGAGCTATTTCCTACTAAATATTTTCCACAAAATCTCTTACGAAATGGCATTTGATCAATCAGGTTATAAGGACCATATATGGGTGGTTATAATTTTAGGGACTAAACAAAAAGGAAAAGCAATGCCACCGTAGTTGGTTTCGTAAAATGTAACTTGTAACTTTTAGAATTACTCAAGGGAAAATATTATGTATTAAAAAATAGGCATTAACAGAAAGGGGAATAGAACCGACTACCACTTATATCACTATAAGAAAAATGCATTTTTGCGGCAGATAATTTATGGCGAATCTATTTGTAGCTTATATTTGTGGCAGATTTTTCATTACAAATTTTTTTGGCGATACATTTATCGTATTTTTTTTATATAAAAATGGGATTTACAATGAATATTTTTCGTTGTAAAATTATTTTAAAAAAAAAAAAAAATTTGAGGCAAAAAAATTTGCCGCAGGACAATTTTTTTTTTAAAAGGGTGATAGATCTAAAATAGCTACCTCATTAATCCATTTCCCTTGCCTTACTAAATAGCTAGCGACCAACCATTTCTCATGGATCTACTTCTGCCACCCATTTCTTCCCATCACAGCCACCAAATTAAGTCTCCTTATTTTTTGATGTTGCTGTGTCACCGCCCATTCACCCATTACAGCACCACATCGCGCCTTCTCCGCATCTCACCAAAACTGCGAGCCCAGGACCACTGCTGCTTGAGGTCGTCGCCATGAATCCGCCATCCAGCTACCTGAGAAACCCGCGTATCTACACCATCGAGCCAACGCCCATCAACCCAGATCTGTGAGCACCAAACCTACCTACCTCACGTCGCACGCCACTGCGTCGCCCAAATCGTCGCACCCTGAGGCCGTCTCACCAACCACCATGAGCCTCAATCTCACTCCGTGCTCTGCTGTTGTAGCACCCAACACCACCGTGAGACCTAGTATGGTTTTTTAGTATATGTTGGTTCTCATACGTTGTCTGTGGATGAACTTCTTTTTGTTAAGTGAACTAATTGGTTTGAATATAGTTAACCTACCTCTTTTAGTACCAAGCCCACCCCTTTTCTGGCCAAGCCCACCCCTTTTTGTAGCTTCTGTTGGCAGCTGAGTTAGAGATCATCTGTTTCGTAGCTTCTCCAGCCTCTATTTGGCAAGATTCCTCCCCCTCCCCCTCCAGCTTCTTTACTCTTGATTTTATTAAATTCTCAAAATTTTAATAACAGGTTTAGGAGATTCAACAACGAATGGAGCAGCAGAGCCAACAACGTGATTCTGAGTGAAAAATGTGATTTCAACGATACCAGTATTAATAAGATAAATGAATTGGTAATTTGTTGAAAATATATTTAAAATCTACTGGCACTCAGTTAGGCCAGCAACAACCACTATTAGAAGACAATGAGGTTACTGAAGATTATCATGAAAATGATAGTGATGATAAGGATATGGATTGAAATTGATGTTTGAGTGTTGTATGGATTGCTATATTTCTTTTGAACTTTTTTATGAACCTAGTTGTGGACTTAATTTTAGTTTTAACTTTCTATGGATCAAGTTGTATTTGGACAAGTTTTGTTTAAATAATATAATTTGTTATGCTTGTTTTATGAATTGATTAGATGCATTGGCAAGAAGATTTGGATATGTAAAAACTGTTCGTATTGTAATTGAAGATTTTTCGAACATTAAAATAGTATTAAAAGTATTATTTTTTCTCATATGACATTTTCAGAAGACATAAGATGTGCGTAAAATACACTAAAAGTAAATGCACTCTATCACAAAATAGTATAGGACTTGAGTCCCAGTTGTCGATTCCACGAGGAATAAGTGGTAATTATTAGATTCGTAAAACTCTTAATTATTTAAACAATCGAAAGTGGAAGAGAAATTTAAATTAAAATCAAAAAATAAATAAAGAAGAATAATGGACAGTTGAACAATATAGAGATAATCAAATAGGGAGAAACCAGGGCGTAAGGTTCACTTGAATCCAATTAATCAGATTTTCACTCATTTATGATATAAGGTAATTCTTTTACTAATATTCTCTTAATTGCTATTAAATCTCAATGGTCATGGATGAAATAATATTCTATTCCTAAATTAAATCACTTATTTGATCATTTAATTGAATTAATTAAGAATGCATTAAGCTCCAATTCAAGAGATAAACTAACATAATCATTAATTTCATCGATAGAATAAATTGATGTTTGGTCATTCACCAATCTAATCCTAAGTTTATCATATAGATCCACTCATTGAGTGCGGATGGTCACCGGTCAAACAATGAATTAATATATGCCAAAATAGATCAAGTTCTGACAAAAAAACATGTAATATAATAAATCCTAAAAGAAATTACCTTAATCAAATTCGAAATCAAACTCAATTAATCAAGAAAAGAAGATCCCCCATAGCTCTAGCTATAAGATTAGCTACTCATGTTCAATACAAACAATCTCAAATCATAATACAAATCTATATATAGAAAGAAAACTCAAAGAAAGGAGAAAACGTAAAGGGAAAGAGAAATCAAAACTCCTTTTACGGTGATTATGATCTTCAAACCTTCAAGTCCTCCAAGGATTCATAATAATTCTCTCTTTTGATCTGCCTCTCAAAGTCTATCGTCGCAAAAGTGTCTCTCAAGATTAGAGATTTTCTATGTTCTACTCAAATTATCGCGTAACTATTCAAATTATGAAAAATAACGTGTGTTGTTACGTGACCAGCGCCTAGGCACTAGCTTCTGGGCACTCAAGCGCTGAGTCACTAAACAAAAAACGCATTGTGTAACGCGTTGTGCGCTCAGACGCTGCCTTTTCAGCGCCTAGACACTGGGACACTAAAGAGATTGAAAGCTTTCTTTCATGAGCACTAGTTCTTGGGCGCTTAAGCGCTAAACCACTAGAGAGAATTTGTACCTTTTTGCCTTGTAAAAATTATCCAATCTTCTTCCATGCAAATTTTCCTATCAAAAGCAATTAAAACTCGTAATAAGAACACAATTAAAAATAATAAAAATATAATAAAACATTGAGAAAAAAGTTCAATAAAAAATATTAAAAGAGAATGAAAAATCAAGAAATTAAACCGTAAAAATATGATATTTTGAAGGTTCATCAAAATACTTGAATTACGTAGTAAATTATCAGTTATCATATGATCTTAAAATGATAATAATGTGATATAAATTTTAGGTCTTTTCCTCCCCCGTCAAATTTTTAAGAGATAATTTGATAATTTAAAGCTTGATTTTCTGCCCATATATGTATAATGTCATGGCGACACGACTCTTGTGTTCTATAAATTAATATGAAATGTGTTAGAATTAATTAATTTTCAAATAAATATATAAGTGGGGTAAAGATTAAATCAATTAAGAAATTCAATGGGTTAGTTTAGTGATGAATGAACATGTGATGTGCTCTTAGCTATATTAATTACTTGGGGTTAATTACATCGTAAATATATTTGTGTATTCTCTAATCTTGATGTACGTAAATGATTTGCCTTTGACCAAAAAAAAAATACACATAAATTGGTTCAAATACTGTCTAACAACCACAATAAAATAAAAAAAGATTTGAACAATTAAGAAAGTATTAGTTGGCTTAGTTGATAAAGTCATTTGTAGTGACTATAATTAATTAATTAATTTACACTCATGATATATTAATATTATATAGTCGTCAAAGGTTAGACACTTCATAGTGACTGGATTTTGGATAAATATAATTACGATTTTTTTTAAAAAAAAATAAAACCTAGGAGAAGGAAGGCTATTTCATTTCAAGAAAATAATCTTATGTATTTTAAAAGTACTACACATAGTCAATTAAAAATGTTATATCAAGTAATTATTAGAATTATACAAACTACATATTAATGAAAGATTATCGGCAGGATTCGAACCAAAGACTTTATTATCGAAGTTGTTCAATCTTATGAGTTGAAGGAACCCTCACTTACAATACAAGTATGAAAATGACACACACACACACAATGTCGGGGACGCATTGCCGGCCAGCCGTCACATGCACTTGCAATTGTATCTTTCTCTTGTTACGTAGAAATTCAATATCTCTATTCTACACTTAAAGTTCTATCATAGGCACCAAGAAATCGCCTTTGGAACTGAAGAGTTCATTATAAATATTCATAATACGACAACACGTACGTGTAAAACAAAGAGCCAAATGAATCGCAATAGCGTCTATTCCAACTTCTCAAACGACCAACGTTTTGTCCAAGAGGACAAATTTTAAGCATCTATGTAATATTGGATTGTAGTGATTGATGGCCAGTGGAAACCACATTAATTAGCACGTCAGATTAAATGTCATCTAAACAATAAGGACGATGGTTACATGATGCACGAGCATGATATTTGGCCTTACATGTATGCATTCATTCTTTAATTTGTCGTATATATAATAGTCAAATTGCCTTTTATGCCTATTTGCCTTCTCTTTTGACAATGTCATGAGCTTAATTATGTGCTAGCCCTACAGGTACTGTCCAAACGACCAGCATGTAAAGAAACAATAGATGACCAGAAAGGTGGGTTAGATGGCAAGGACGTACGTTTTTATAATTTCAAATGCAATAACAAAACACGTAGCTAGGGCCAAGAACACGTTCATTGAGGGATAAGTACACGCATGGAAAAGCCACAAAGTGCCTTTATGATTGTGTAATGAAGCTGGGATCTTTTTGTCTGAACGAAGAATTGGAATTAAAAGGCCAATAGCTTTTGAGGGAAAGCACATAATTTTTCCTATTTGTCTTTTGGTGTCCTTTAATATGGAATCTAAGTTTGGGTTATATGGATGTATCCTTAAAAATAACCTGATATACTAAATTTAGGATATTTATAATATAGTCTATTAATTTATTTATAATTTAGTTTTACTAATATTTTAATTTTATTTTAATATTTCAGCACAAATTTATTGTGGAGCTCCACCGCATCGGAAACCCACCACCAAGACTATCACCATTCCACCCCCTCCCACCACGACCCGTCGCCTTCAACTCCCTTGTCGCCAAGCTCGAATGCTGCTCCGAAGACAAGCAATGGGAGAAGCAGCACATCCACCGTTCCCACCCCGAACTTGTTCTTCACGACTTAGCACCCGGGCACGAGTCACAGCCCGAGTGGGAGGACTTCATGGACGCTGAGGACTATCTGAACAATGAGGACAAGTTCAACGCAGCCAATAGGTTGGTTATGCTCTTTCCTAAAACCCAAACTAAAACATGTTGGCAGCTACCAACCAAACCAAGTCTCAAACCAAAACCCGGCCACCAAAGTTTCCCAAATTCTATCTAGCCACCGTTAGCCCGCCGCCATGAACCACCACCCCCACCGCCATTAGCATCCTCTACCACAATCATCGTGAACCTAACGTCTTTCGCACATAACCACCAGGACTTGCACCACTACTCCAAATCCACATCGCCGCTCAACCACCTAATCGGAACCACCCGCAGTAGAGAAAACCATAGTCATCCCTCCATAACCAACAATCGTAGGTTCCTGCAATCCAACGATAGAGAGGAGAGCGAAAAAGTGAAATCTGACTTTTAATTTTTGAGGGATCGAAAAGTAAATAATTATAAATTAAGAGGACTTTCATACAATTTACAGAAATTACAAAATTACCTATTATTCAAGTTCTAAGGCATAAATCCTTGTCATTGATTTTCTTTTTTGTAATTATTCAATGACTAAAAATTCAATCATGATTTTTATACATTATTTTTTTCTCACATCACTTTTTATATTATTTTTTATATTATTAATCATATCATTTTTTTCTCTATCATTTTCTTTCACTAAATCAACCATAGAAAATAGTATAAAAAATAGTATTTTATGAAAAATGATGTAAGAAAATCATTTTCCATCAAATTAGAGATTCATTTATGAACCCAAACTCAGGATTCAATGTTAATTGCCACCTTATCTTTTAACTTTAAGGGAAAAAATAGTACTTATGGTTGCAGACTTTTGAGCTATCAAGAAACTTTAATTCTAAATAATTGGTCAAAATAACCTCATATTTAATAGTGAAGGTCGGTTTTATTTTAATCTTTTATATATATTATGAGAGGTGCAAACATGTAGCTAGGAGAGAGAAGATAACCTAGTAAAATGTCTTATATCAACATTACACTCAAATATTAAAAGGCTTAGGCCAACACCAACTACAAACATGTTTGATTAGGGTAACTACTGAAATTTTTTGCCAACGAGCTTACTATTCAACTGGCATCAGCCACATTCTTTTAAGAATGTGGTATATGATAATGTATGAGGTCATTGCAGGGTCTCCTTTGAGAAATACAATTCCCACTAGTGTCCAAAAAAAAAAAAACAGATTGTTTAAGTCAGTTAAGTTCATTCGTGGAGAACCTTCTATCTATCTTTTCACTTCACATTCATCATAAGTTCAGGCAACACTGATTATAATTTTTTTTTATACATATATATTTAGTTATTTTTCCCAATGGATATATTTGCAGCAAAACCACTTCTTTTCAGGTCCACATTCGAAATAGCATTATAAATTCAATATCAATCAAAGCCCATTCTTGGTGGCCTACAACTGTTCCAATGCATTAGTAGGTAGTAGCTCTCTTCACATCAACATTAAAGCCCCGGATTGGGAGGCCCACAAACAACAGCATCGTCTACTGCTACGTGGAACCAGTTGGAAGCCCAAAAGCCATTGTTGACGATGTTTATAAGAGTGAGGTTTTATATAAGATCCACAACATCAACGAATCAACAGAACCAATTCAATTAATTATCATCATGGGAAGCTGATAGGAACCAATTTTCGTGATTCGTATGGTGCATGGTTTATATAGCTATTACAGTTTCATCGGCATTTCGCCTAGTCTTCATGCATAGATTTTGGTCATTAAAGTTAGCATCACGATGGCTTGGGCGAGAGGTGTTACCAGCTTGATTTGTTAGTCTAATATTCATTGGTTTGGTGCTTTCTTGAGCGACATCCGTCATACATTCTCACAACTTTAATAATAAAAGTACGACAAATAAATTTGCTCATACCAGACACATCCTTGGCCAATAGATATACGAAACTTATACTTAATCTCTGATATTATTTTTCTATTTTTGACTTTCATTTTTGTATGAATTTTTACCTTGAGTTCCTCTAATGTGATGTCTTCATAAACACTAAAGCTTTTAGGACATTCGTATTCAAATGTCACATCTTCATCACTAGTACAAATGTGTCCATTAAAATAGAGACATACAATAAATTTGTTGCTCATGTTGTATAACCAACTGTAAACAAGAAAACCAAAATCATGTATATGGATTGTAAAACAACAAACTAAATAGCAAGAATGTTCAGTGACACTAGAAACAAAATAGACACACCTCTAACCTCTTATCATATAAATTTATATAAACAAAATAGACACAGTAATAATGTTCATATGAAAATACAACATACCTAAATGGCTTTTAACCTGTAAATCTGATTCAAACAAAATATCAAGAATGTTCTTCACTAACACTTGAAGCTAACAAACAATAATGTGAAAGTAGAAGAACCAAGAAAATGCAGAAGCGAGAAGTGAATAAATGAGGGAATAGATGAATAAGGAATAAGTGAATCTTATACTTTCAATGGTTTCATCTATTTATCTCCCAAGGAGTAAAAAGATCTTGTATTTTAAGAAGGAATCTGATTCCTTCTTTGTAGTATACTCGGTCAACAATGAATCTGATTCCCACGCTTTCAGCATATCGTCAAAAGTTTGCTCTGTAGATTCTTTCCCTTTTAATTTTATCTTCTACAAACTCGTCATGAACGATGACAGTTTCTATGAGCCTTTTTTTTAAAAATATAATGTTTGGAAATCGTCATCACCCATGACGGCTTCTGAACTACTTACTAAAAAAATAAAATTACAAACGTCAGAAGCCGCTATCACCCATGATAGCTTCTGAACTACTTTCTAAAAAAAAGAATTATATAAATCAGAAGTCGACATCACCCATGGTGACTTCTGAACTACTTACTAAAAAAAGAATTATACAAGTCAGAAGTTACCATAACCTATGGTAACTTCTAAACTACTTTTACAACAAGCGCATTTTGGTACATAATAAAAAAGGTTCAGTAGAATGATATATATAAAAAAGCTACATTCTAATAAAAACGCCAGAAATGAAATGCATGGATAGAAGAAAGGCAGACAAAACGACATAGTGTAGTAAAATAAATATTTATATATATATATATATATAGTGCTTTGGTTCATATCGGTTCTCGAGTTTGAAATTTTAAATTTGAGAATCAAATTAATTAACCTCATTCGATTCAAATTTTGTCCAAATCAATCAATATATTAAAATTAAATCAAACCAAACCAATCTAATTAGTTCGATTCATATTGATCGAATTGATTAAAATATCCAAATTAATTTACAACACCTCAGTAATGTAAAATTGTACTTACGTGTCAAGTTCATATTACACAGGTGGAGTGGAGCATGCACCTAGGCAGCTCACTTGTGACTTTTTTACCAATATGCCATCAGTGAAAAACTTATTTATCAAATTACCATCTTTTTTAAACTATTTATCAAATTACCACTGTTTTTGTCACGTTGAAATTTTTTTATTATTTTTCGTTCCATGTAGACTACAACAAATGAGATGGTGCTGCCAACTAGGATGCGCCAACACGTTTGGCGTATCCTACATGGATACGCCAACAAGCATGACATTTTCCATGTGGAAACGCCACAGGTGATGGTGTATCCACGTAGAAAACGCCACATGTGTTGGCGTATCCACGTAAGATGCGCCACGCGTGTTGGCGTTTCCTACGTGGAGAAAAAATAAAAAAAAAATGTCACGTTGCATGTGTAAGGCACTTAACCCATTCCACGTGGATCTCTTGAGAAATGACGCCCAGAGACATATACAATTTACATGTCTACTAAAGAATGCACCATAATATTGAGAGACATCAGTTTCAATTACCTTATTTATAGGCCAAGTATTTGTTTCTGATCTGTAAAGTAGTCAATGTGAGACTTCGGTATTGGTAAGACAAAGTAACTAAGTAAGGCAATAAAGTACCTTTATTCGATGTGAGACTTTGGTTGTGGCAAGGTAAAACAACAAAGTAACTAAGCAACTTGGAAAAACTATTTTTCAAGAAATCAAAGCATTTTTTAATTTGGCTAAGCAACTTTTGTGTTTTCCAATATCTTTGAGTCAAAAAGTTTTTAAGTGCTTACAGAATAAGAAACTTGATACTAAGATCAAATCAAATGTGAAAGATGATGTCAATTTCACTTAGCTTGTAACCAGTGACATAATTTTTTAAAAGAAGTTCTTTTTTTTGTAAGCTTTTTAAAAGTTCTTTTTTCCATGAAACCAGTTTATCCATTGTTATGGAATTTTACAAGTAACCGACCAAACCAAAATAAGTGATAATCTTATACTAAAATTTAAAGCGTTAATATATATATTACTCTTACTTACAAAACATAATAATTTTTCTTTCATCACCCGCACAGCCTACATCGGATTAGAATCAGAGATATAGGGCAAGTGTTTTCCAATGATGATCCAAAGAGACTTAGAAATCTCAGGAGAAAGTGGTTCGTAATATTTAAAAACTTAAAAAAAAAGGAGCAAAAGTATAATCAAACTTTCTCGTTAATTGTCTTACGTTTCTATTATTTTCGTTTTTCTCTTTCACGATAAAGTCTATTTTATTTGTTTAGCTAATTTGTTACTTTGTCTTGTCAACACCAAAGTCTCACATCTAATAAAGGTACTTTGTTGTCTTACTTAATTGCTTTGTCTTGCCAACACCAAAGTCTCAGATCGAACAAAGGTACTTTGTTTCCTTACTTAGTTGCTTTGTCTTACCAACATCAACGTCTCACATCGACTACTTTACAAATTAGAAGCAAATACTTGACCTATAAATAAGCTAATTGAAACTGATGTCTTTTAATATTGTGGTACAATTTTTAGTAGTCATGCAAATTATATATGTCTCTGGGTGTCATTTCTCAAGAGATCTATGTAAAATGAATTAAGTATCCTACACATACAATGTTACATTTTTTTATTTTATTTTTACGTAAGAAATGTCAATATTGGTGGCGCATCCTACGTGGATACGCCAACACATCTGACAAATGTTGGCGTATCCACGTGGTGGCATAACCATGTGGGATGCACCATTTGTATTGACGTATCCATGTATAATGCGTCACGCGTGTTGATGTTTCTTTATTAGATACTCTATTTCTTTTGACACATTTTATTTAAAATAAAAAATAATAAAAAATTTTAATATGATCAAAATAATAATAATTTAATAAATAATTTAAAAAATAATAATAATTTAATAAATACTTTTATCAATAACATATTGATCAAAATGCCGCTAACTTACTTCCTCGGATACCCACAGCCACAGCCATTAATAAGCTGCCATTAGGTAAGTGCCAGTTAACGTGTGGGCGCTTCCGAGGGAATACATAGCATCTGGACTGTCATCTCAACGCAACGTCTCTTACTGCCTCTCCCTGTAAAACACTTTTCTTTTTAAATGCTCTCCACACACTCCCACCGCGTCGCCAACCATTGCTTCTCACGCTCCTCCAACACAACATTACAACACAAGTTTTTGTTTAGCGCGTGAACGAAACTCCAATTAGTAGTAACGTGGGAATAAGGTGAGACTTTTGAATTAAGATACGCGCTACATAGTACCTCTGGGGGCCCCCTCCGACCTTTTCTTATTGGGCAAGTCGTGGCTCGTAAATGCCAGAGCAGACGGGTTAAGCATCTCACCCACAACAAAAAGTGTCTCTTTCTTTCCTTAACTGTAGTTAAAAACACATTTTCATCTATAAAAATGCTCAACTTGGACCTATATATACCTCGCCCCTAATTCCCTCAATCCACAAACAAATTTCACAAGCTATCTCAGCTTGCTCGATTTCAAAAAAAAAAAAGAGGCCGTTAGCACTCTCTGCTTTTGGTCCGTTCCATTTTAGAAAAATGGCTGCCTTAGTTTCTTCTCAATGCTGTTTGAAAATCTTCCTTCTCATCTCTCTCTTTCATCTCTCTTTTGCCACTAGGAGATTGAATGAGCTGGTTCAGGACCAGTCTCAGCTGCTTCATTATCACAATGGCCCTCTTCTATCTGGCAAAATCTCCATTAACCTCATCTGGTATGGTCAGTTTAAACCTTCCCAGAAAGCCATAATCTCCGATTTCATCACCTCATTGTCAACCTCACCAGCTCAGATCAGCCAACCCTCCGTTGCCACGTGGTGGAAAACCACAGAGAAATACTACCATCTCAACAAGAAGAAGGCTTCTTTTCCTCTTTCCCTTTCATTGGGCAAGCAGATTCTCGACCAGAACTACTCGCTTGGGAAATCACTCACGAGCAACCAACTTGTGGAGTTGGCTTCAAAGGGTGATAACAAAAACACCATCAACGTTGTTCTGACTTCATCTGATGTGGCAGTGGAAGGTTTTTGCATGAGTAGATGTGGCACTCACGGGTCTTCTTCTTCGGTGGGTCACATTAAGGGCAAGAACTACAAGTTTGCTTACATATGGGTTGGTAACTCTGAGACCCAATGCCCAGGCCAATGCGCATGGCCATTTCACCAACCAATCTATGGACCCCAGAACCGACCGTTGATTGCTCCAAACAACGATGTGGGTCTTGATGGAATGGTGATCAACTTGGCTAGCCTCTTGGCTGGGACTGCCACCAACCCTTTTGGAAATGGCTACTTTCAGGGTCCAGCTGAGGCACCACTCGAAGCTGCATCGGCATGTCCTGGGGTTTATGGTAAAGGTGCTTACCCTGGTTATGCTGGAAACTTGCTTGTGGACTCTTATACTGGCGCTAGCTACAATGCACAAGGTGTTAATGGGAGGAAGTACCTGCTTCCTGCTTTGTATGATCCTTCTACATCATCGTGCTCAACGCTGGTGTGAGGACTGATACTATATTAGGAACAGGGACCGTAGGTTGTATAATGAGTATGTAGGGATCTATTAATTCATTTGTTTATTTCTTGTGACTATGCTGATTAATGATATAGAAGCATATTTACATTGGTTTGCTTTTAAATATTAGTATTACTTTGAATCAAAATCTGCTTGGAATTTCCATCCTTGCTTTTTAACTCTGTATTTCGGGTCTTCAGGGCTTTAACTAAATGAATAAAACTTACCTTCAATCTTTAGATTTCAAACTTTGACTCTAATTTTATTTCATTTTTTATATATATTTATTAATTTAATTAAATAAGATTAAAAATAATAAATAAATAAATTAAATAGAGTTAAAATCAATTAAAGTTAAAGATTAAAATCAAATTTTGTTGTAACAGAATTAGAAGGAAATCACTTCAAACTCGCATTTTGGACAATAATAAAGTGGTGTTTAGTTTATTTTTTTGTCTTTATTTTCAGTTCATATATTTTAATTAAAATCATAAAAATATCATTTTGCTTTTAATTTATTCTTATTTTTAAATATTTATATCATTTTTTATAAAAATTTAAAAACAAAAAATAAAGTAAAGTTAATGTGATATTTTGGTAATTATTAATTAAAATATAAAAAAAAACAAATAGTCCTTCAGATAATAAGATTTAGCACTGTTTCTGGTTTGGTTTCTTACTAGTTATTGAAATTGAAATTCCTATAAGAGATTTTTGCATAAACTTATAGTATTTAAATTAAGTGTGTTAGATCAATTATATTATTAGGAATTCCGAAGATGCTGGAGCAGGACCAACTAGTGTTGTCTATACGGCCATGTTCCCTGGTCCTCTCTATCTTTTGTTATGTCTGAACTTAAATAAAAATTATAAAAAAAAAAGAATAATCACTCTTGAATATTATAAGTCATATTGGTTTCCTTTGTAGTTCGTTGCAGGTATGTGAGTTTCCTCTTAAGTATCAGTACTCATCGAACAATCAACATTCCCATCTCTATCTTAAATAAATTTGTTAGTCACTTACAGCACCTTTTTTCATTCTCAAGTCCACCTTCCCCAATCGTCTCCATGGCACACATGGAATTGTACAATATGCTCTCTGAATATTGGAATTGTTCAATATGCTCTCTGAATGTTGACTGTGGTTGTAGAGTAAGGCAATCGAGTAATAGTAATAACAGAACTAGGAGTAGTAGCCTGTTAGTAATCTGAAAATGCCATTTAGCACCTCTTAATATATGTGTGGCACACTACTTCTAGCCAGAAAGAATAGCACTATTGCATATTGCACCACCACTACATTATTCTCTCTAGCACCTACGAGGCTCAAATTTAGTATTTTTTTTTGTCATTGAGGTTTGAATGACTTTGACCAGAAACTAAAATAACATATAAAAAGCAAACTAAATAAGAAATTTATGCATAAACATAGAATACTCAAATTAGGAGTACTAGATCAATCACTTCATTAATTAAAATAAATTATAATAAATAATTATTAATTAATTATTATCTATTAAATAATAATATTATTAACTTAATGTATCCAACTTATAAGATACTTCATGTTTATACAAAAGTTTCTCCCTTACATTTTGCCCATAAAGTTATTGTTATGACGCACTACTAGTTAGCGGTGTTACATCACATATGTGTTAGATGTGATTTAGTGTGATTGGGTTATTAGTGCATATTTGAGATAATTGTAAAAATTAGATTATTTTAATAATTATTTATTGTATAAAAGTTTTTATTATTATCAATTATAAGAAAAAAAAGTTTTATGTTTAGATATGTTAGGTGAAAAATGATTTTAGGTTAATTTGTTTCATTTGAATGATATAAAAAATTATTTTTATATATTAAATTACTAAAATAAGTATAAAATAATTAAAAAGTATTTGATTAATTAAAAAAATTATTTAATTAATAATAAAATGATATTTATATATCACTATTAGGATTTTTTTTACAAATAATGTTCAAATTTTAACTTGGCATCTAACAGCTTTTTTAACCTCATAAAAGTTGTTGCTTTTTTCCATTCAAATTGCCAAACATGTTGAAAGAACAAAGCAGCATCTTTTTTTAGCAAAAAAACTGTTGAATGCCAAAAAAATCTGAAACAAACACCCTCTTAGTCCCACACTTAAACACTATGGAGACACCTTTAAAGATTAGAAAAAAAAAACTTTTGAATAATACTACTTATACATATTTGCATACATATCATCAATGGTGGAGCCAAGCTCCGAAAGATAGGAGGAGAACTAGTAAATATAAAAATTTATAATATAAATTTATTAACAACATCATCTTAAGAATTTTTTTTTGGTTTTAGAAAATATATCTATATTGTTATACCCTATTAAAACATTAGCATTATATTGCTCCATTAATAAATCTAAATAATTATAATTATAACACTTGCAATTTTTATCAGAAAACTACATTACACAAGCTCATTCTAAGGGTAAATTACACATTGCCATCCTAAATTTTAACCTATTTTCACTTTTCATACATGAACTTCATTTTGTAACACATAACTCCCCCTAAACTATAGTAAAAAGTGTAAACATGTAATTTTTGTAAAATTTAATAGTATCAATTTGCACGTATTTGAGAGTTAAGTATTTGATGATTATATTGAAAGAGATCATATGTTTTTCAAGTGTAGATTTGCACTATTAGAATTGATAAAATTCACAATTTTACACTTTTAGCTATAATTTAAGTATGTTATGTGTTACAAAATGAAGTTTATGTTTAAAAAATGAAAATGGACAAAACTTTAAGGGTAATGTATAATTTGCCCTAAATTTAAATGTCAAACCCATGAAATAGATCATGGAGGGAAAACCATAGAAATAAAAGAAAAAATGATAAATATGCTACCTAAAGTAGAGAAAAGCAATAGAGACAAACGAAATGAACAACAATTACATGCACTAGGGGTGTTTAAAATCAAACCAAACCAATTAAAATAAAAAAATCTAATCGAAAAACCAAAATCTAAACAAACTGAAAACCAAAAAAATTGGAACAATAAAAAATCAAAAAAATTAATTAGATTGGATCAGATTTCGGTTCCAAATTTGAAAAATCGATCCAATCCAAACCAAAAAATTGCCTATACTTATTTAGGAACTTTTTTATTATACCTCAACCTAAACTTAATTTATTCGCTAGCATTTGAACATGTATAGGAGGATTATCAATTAATTTGAATTTATATTTTGGATTTGGATTTGTATTTTGATGAAATAGTTTAAACAAATATTGTTGTTATTTGATGAGTTAGTTTATACATATACTTGATGTAGTTTGATAAATTTGGATCATATATTTTGATGAATTTGTGCATTAAGACAATTATAATAATGAATCAAAAAATTAATTTAATCCAAATCAATTTAAATTAGATTGACTTAGATCATATTTACATTTTAAATAAAATTAATCTGATG
Organism: Ormosia semicastrata; assembly: GCA_029884595.1. Taxonomy (NCBI): domain Eukaryota; kingdom Viridiplantae; phylum Streptophyta; class Magnoliopsida; order Fabales; family Fabaceae; genus Ormosia; species Ormosia semicastrata. Next base: position 116,158,791 of record JAQQTO010000063.1, read on the forward strand.
ATAATATAAGAAAATCGATGGAATTGGATCGGATGACTTTTTTTCCTTAAAACTGATCTAATCTAATCTGCGAGCACCTCTAATAATTACACAATAAATAATAAAGTCTACTACCATCTTAAAGTGAAAATAAAAAACTCCATGCCTAAAAAATCTTAAGGTGAGAGTGAAAAAAGTAATGAGTACCTATGGTCAAAGAAAAAGAGAACTGAATTGTTATCAAGAAAAAGAGGGAATGGGGAAGAAGGGTCTTCACTCTTAGTCTTGCCAATTTGCGTTAATAAAGAAATGGGAAAGTCATACCAATCTATTAAGTTTAATCAACAAAGAGGGAATAATATTATCTACTTTAAGGATACTGAGGTCTTTAATTTTTTTTTAACCAAAAGTACTAACTTAAAAAAATAAATAAATTTAGGGGGAGATTATGCACCCCCACTAAAATGTGACTCTAACATTACTTTATATTTACATAATTTTTATTATTTAATTACAATTGATTTTGTCTTATGTACATATATATTCTAATTTTTTTTTACATATTCTAAATGTGAAGGAATATGTGCACACTTATAAAGAAAAAGAGGTATATATACACATTTACGGAATAAGAATCATCTAATTAGAATCTCTAAAATAAAGGAGAAAATTAAGGTTGTACAAAGTCTACACAATCAGTTCCCAAAAAAATTATACATCAAATTTGCAGATTTCCAATAATTGAGCCAATCTGCAGACAAGGATCACAGAGATTATGCCAATCTACTGCCTACAGTTTACAGAAACCCACTCATTTCACAATAGCCTCCCTAAAACTGATGTGGGTTCAGACTTTACCGAGTTGTCGTTGACGTATTGGGTATCTCTTGTGCCTCGCTCAAATTGGTGGTGGATGAACTCCAATACGGGTTATTAGTGAATGGAACGTCTCTGCAATGAGTCCTTTTGTCAACAAGTCTGCAAGTTGATTATGTGAAGGAATAAAGGTGAGAGCCAAGTGTTTTCGTTGGACATTTTATCTGATGAAGTGGCACACTGGATACCGTGGAACAATGGATTTGATGCAATGTGCATAGCTAATCGGTTGTTGCAGAACATCCGAATGGGTTCTGTGATGGAGAAAGATAGATCATTTAGAATATTGCATAATCATACTATTGCGTAATCATACCCATTCTGCTATTGTTGCTGCTATTGCACGATACTATACCTCAAGTGATGATCCAGATACTATTTGTTGCTTCTTTGATTTTCATCTAATAGGAGTGTTTCCCAAAGAAATAAGCATCCCTAAATCAGACCGTCTGGTAATTGGGCAAGCAAAACAATCTAAATCACAATATCCCTTTTAGGTAATAAGAATTGTCACAAAAACCTTTATCGGTAATTAATTATTTGTCGTTATATCCAATGTCGGTAAAGGTTTTTTCGATCATTATATAGAGTACCGGCAAAGATCTTTTTTTATGACTGGTAAAAATAATATCTTTTTAGCGGTAATTATTTGTTGACAATTATAATGACGACTAAAACAATCCTAGGTTTGCCTTTTTTCATGTCTTTAATGACTTTTTTTATTGCTGATAAATACCCATTTTATTGTTGATAAAAAATATGTCTTCTACCGGCAATTGTAATAGCCACTAAAACAGCCTTAGGTTTGCCTTTTTTCATGTCTTTAACGACATTTAGTATTACTGATAAAGACTCATTTTATTATCGATAAAAAATATACCTTTTATCGGCAATTGTTATGACTACTAAAACTGTTTCAAGAATTGCCAACCCCATGCATTTAGCAGCTTTTGTCATGGCCGGCAAAAATTGTGCAAGGCTTATGCCAACAATTAATATTGTCGGGAAATGTTGTGCTTAATTGCCTTTTGAGCTTTGAAAAAATTCAAGGAAGTTTTTCTCAACAATTAATAATGTTGGAAAATGTTATGCCGGTTCTTTTTTGGTACAAAAATGTTATGCCTATTTGCCATTCAAGGTGAGATTTCAACATCATTAACAAAAAATTTAGTGATAATAATATTTGCACCTAAAGAACTTAAATCATGCAATACAAATATTCCTAAATATAACATACTAGAATTCATTCTAAAAAGAAAAATATATTTTATTAAATTCACAATAAAAAAAGAACATCAATAACTTTATAGTGTCAACAACAAAACAAAAAAAGTACACCATCTAATAACTAGTGTCATTTTGAGTCTAATAACTAGTGTTATTAAATAGTCATAATACAAGATAGTAAGTAGTCCATAAACAAATCTTTAACTCTTGATCATAATGAAGTCTTTTACATGCGAAATTTCTCAAAATCATAATGTATGACCTGCAATGATAAAATAAAAATAATGTGTCATTCAGATATAGTTCATCAACCTTAGTTAGAAAATACCAATGAAAGTTAAAATATATAATAATATATCCAAAATCAATTAAAAAAATTCATTTTAATTACAAGTATATAAAAAACTTCTCATACAATGCAACATAGAAAAGTTAACTAAAAGTACAAATCTAAAACAAAGGTGTCAGTTATATGCCGATACCACACAAGAGGATGAGTCTACTGTTAAATACTTAACAAATGATGAAAATATTAAAAAAATTAGCACAATCTACAACAAAATCAAGCACAATTTAAAAAAATGAACACTATATTAACATATTTTAAAGCAAGTGCAATACTATGAAGGGCTGTAGTATTTTCATCAATGCTATGTAATTGAAATGGTCTTTGTGGTGCTTGTGGTGCTCATTCATGGCCACTATTGGCATCAGGGACCTAGTAAATATTAAGATGTAAGATAACAGAATAGTCTCATAGCATTAAATTTTAAGAAAAATGGTTAAAATCTTTGAAAAGTTAACCTGTCCAACTGAGCTTCCATTGAAATTTTGAGGCATAGATAATTTCACAGGAGCAAATTTGCACATAACTTGTCTCACCCATGATAATTCTGACAATAGCCTATCTTGATTTTGTTTCATCAAACTCATTTCTTCATCATGTTTTTCCTTTAACTGCTTCATCTCTTGTTCTAACATTTGGACAACCTCATTAGACAAATCATTTGCAGCAATATTGCCTAGGGAAGATTTATTACCCCACAATAGAGAAGGGGTTGGACCAAGTCCTAAATCACGGATATAACCACTTCTTTCACTTCCCAACACTTGTGCATACACATCTCCTTCCCAAGCAACACTACCAGTAGGTTGTTCATTAGATGTCTCACCATTGCTCAACTTTTCTTTCGTCATGTCCTAATCACAATTAAGATAACAATTTATGACATACTTAAATGCATATAAAAATATTTAAAATAATTTGAATACTAAACATATTATAATTTGAATACTAAACATACTGAACTTGTGAAGGATAAAATTGCATAAGAAATCTTACAACGGTCCTTGCAGACTCCTCATCCAATGGTCTACCATTCTTATGCTTTACATGAATTAATATGTAAATTTCTGCTCGTTGAGGCTCTATCCCATTTATACCCTAATATAACCTTAAATTCTTCAAAGTAGTTTAACTCCACAATATCTCAATCTGCCATAATAGGTGATATTTGCTGACTTCGAAGCATTGACACTTGTACTTGCATAACTCTCTGTCTTTGAAACAACCATAACACCACTATTTTGCGTCTGCATGAACTCTTCATATTGTTTTGTTTGAAATCGATACCCATTATTTACATCGAATGCTTTAAATCTTCTTGCAATGTAACTTGGACCTTATGCAAGGGCTTTAAGATCTTTTTGTATATCAGATGTGAGGTCCAACTTCTTAACCTAACCAAATAGTAATATAGGACTATAGATACCAATATAAGTACAACGACACTAAATTACAATAAATAATGACTAAATCCTACTACTTACTTGCTCCTTCAACCATTCATGAAATGTATGAAAATGCAAATGATCAAGCTGATGTTGTGTAACTTAACACTTACTATTTAATCTCTTGATCTCACCAATATGTTTACTATGCATGTAACTCACATGTATCAATTTTCCTTATCATATAAAGTAATATACAGTCAACAAGACAAAGATATACCACTCACTTTTTTATAATTCTCAACCACATCTGATTTGCAATTGAAGAACACATATTGATGTGCTTGTAACCATGTTTTCTAATCCATAAAAAATGTTTCTATTTTGCCATATGGTTGCCCAACACTGGGGAAAAGACATCCTTCTTTGATCAGTCTCATGTTCAATCTCATTTTTACTTTTTCTTGACCAATAAGACCTTGAATCTCCACCTTCCATATATCATAAGCAAAATGTCAGACACTCATTTGCAAGATATGCTTATGCTATTGAACTTTCTGGGCATGCACGATTACAAACATATGATTTCAAAGTACATAAGTACCTATGACATTAAAAAATGTTATCAATCTAATATTTTAATGCTTAAGTATAACTTAAGATATATAAAAATCTTAATACAATTATTCGTACCTCTCAATTGGGTAGATCCAACGATAATGTATTGGCCCCGCAATTTTAGCCTTAGTTGCCAAGTGAATAACCAAATGTACCATGATGGTAAAAAATGATGAGAGGAAGAGTTTCTCCATTTTACATAGTGTTAATGCAATTTTTTCTTCAAGTAGCTCTTACTCTTCCATCTTAAGCACTTTGCTACAAAGAACCTGAAAGAATATATATAGTTCAATCAAAATAGCACTCAATTTTTTATCTATTGATCCTCGTAATGCAAGAGGAAGAAGTTCTTGCATTATAACATGGCAATCATGAGTTTTCAGCCCCGATATTTTTTATTTTCGAATACAGTGTGAGATATTAGACGCATAGCCATATGGAAACTTAGCATTTTGTAGTACTTCATAGAATAACTTCTTTTCCTCTGAGGATGTTGTGAAATAAGTAGGAGGTAGATATGTCCTCCCATTAGCTCGTTGTTGAGGCCATAAGCTTGGTCTTATGTTCATCTCCATCAAGTCCAATCAAGCTTCTAAGTTGTCTTTTGACTTCTTACCATGACCTAACAATGTATGAATCAAATTATTGCATACATTTTTTTCTATGTGCATTACATCAAGATTATGGTGCACCAAGTTATACTCTCAATAAGGAAGATTGAAAAAAATATTCTTCTTTTTCCATGTGCTTTTCATCACCCCACTTACCTCTTCACTCAACTTACCAAGAGTGAACTTTATGCCGCTAACTTGATTTAGAACCAGTGACCCAAATATTGGACAAGGTGCAGGTCTTGATTCTTTAGTCCCATCAAATGACTTTGCATCATTTCGATATTTGTGCCTTGACTTCAAGAAACGTCGATGGCCCATGTAGAAAAACTTTTTACCATGTTTGAGCCTTCTAGATTGAGTGCTTATGTTGCAAGAAGGGCATGCAAATTGACCATAAGTGCACCATCCAGATAGACTACCATATGCTAAAAAATCATTTATAGTCCACATGAGAGATGCTCACATTTGAAATGTCTTCTTAGTAAAGGCATCATAGGTTTCTACCCCTACGTCCCATAATTGGTTTAACTCTTCTATTAAAGTTTCCAAAAAGACATCAATGTTATTTCCAAGCCCTTTTGGTCCAGGAATGAGTGAGGACAAGATGAAGAATTCTTACTCTTGCACAACCATGGTGGAAGATTATATAGCATTAAAATCATTGGTCATGTACTGTGAGCAATTTGCATCATGGCATATGCATTAAAGCCATCACTAGCTAATCCTAGGCGAACATTGCGGGGATCTTTAGCAAATTATGTATCACAACTATTAAAACTTTTCCAAGCTTCAAAATCTACTGGATGCCGTAAAACTCCATCTTTATTGCGCTCTTCATCACGCCATCTCATCAGTTTAGAAGTTTTTGAAGACATAAATAATCTTTGTAGCCTTGGTTTCAGAGGAAAATATCTTAGGACCTTGGTTGGAATTTTTTTGTCATCATTGTTCCATCTAGAAGCCCCACAAACTGACCATTCATTAACATCCGTACTAGCAAATGCATTCCTAAAAAGCATGCAATTGTTAGGACAAGTATGGATCTTTTCATATTTTAAGCTTAATCCTTCAATGATCTTCTTGGTCTCATAAAAAGAATGAGGCAACCTTTCACCCTCAGGCAATGCATCCTTCAATAGTCCAAGCAAAACATTAAAAGACTTATTTGTCCATTTGAACAACTGTTGTATATGGTAAAGATGTAGTAAAAATGATAGTTTACTAAATTTCTTGCATCCAGGGTATAGTTCTTCATCTGCATCTTTCATTAGCTGTTCAAACTTCTTCACTTCTAGATGTGGTTGATCTCTTGATGAATGAGTAGTGTTTGGGGACAAATTTTTAAAAAGGAGTAGAAAATTGTAATACCCTGGAAAACATAATAGACTTGTATATGGTTACAGATGTAGCTTAATACCTGTTTATTATGCCTGTTAAGTTTTGTGACTGTTTGAGCATCTTTAGTGATTTTGTTGTAACACTATGTGTGAAATATAGTTGTTATTAGCTCCGAAAGTGACTTAAACTACTTAGTTAATGAAAATAAATGTGGAGAGTTTTTTTTAGGTCACAAATATGTGAACTGTGCTACAGTTAAAATTTGAGGTTAATCGGAGTTAGTTTGACATTTTTTAGAATACTAGTTGTGTATTTTAATGCTGGTTTGACTAGTAGCTGATATGAAAAAAATAGGAAAATGATGAAACAAGATTTTTAATGAATCTCAGGATTTATTTTAAACTTGTTGGAAGCTAGAAATCTGGATTTGGTGAAATCTAGGTGTTCTTAGCAAATCGGGATTTTGGTACCTATCCAAGAGAAGTCAATTTTGACTTCCCTTGTTAAATATCCCACGACTGGGAGATTTGAGAAACAGAGAAGAGAAAAGAAAAGAAAAGATAGAAAGGAAAATAGAAGAGAGAAACCGAAGAAGAAGAGAAGAAGAGGAAGAAGGAAGAGGAATCAAGTAGAGCTTGGATCCATCATTGGGTTTATCTTCTTGATCTTGAGGCAAGAGGAAACATTTTTCTTAACTCATTTTCCTACTATCTCCATCTTGTTCTTGAGTTATGGCTTGATGTGTGATTTTAGGTTTTGAGTTATTTTTAGTTATTTTGGCTTGAATCTTGTTGTAGAACTTGAGAATGACTTATTTATGAGTTGTTGGGTGTATGGAGATGGATTTCCAGCCCTTCTATGCCTTAAATTCCATTTGAGTTGAGATTTGGGATTTTAGGTTTTGATTGGATGATTTTTCCATGATCTATGGTTTTGATTAAAATCAAAGTGGAATAAGAGTTTCTATGTGTAGATGAACCTTGTGGAATGTTGGAAATCACTTAGATGTGAAGTTTGAGTGGTTGGAGGAGGTGAAAGAACCAATGGAACAGTTCCACGGTTCTGCAGAAGCTGCTGTAGTGTTTCTGGTTGAGAAACATGGCCTATGTCTAAAGACACGGGGTGGGGGGAGGAGTAGTGTCCATCTCTGCTAGTTGAATTCGTGAAACAGCACTCACAGGCAAGACACGGGGGGGGGGGGAAGGGGCGTGTAATCAGACATGAGTCGTGTCCAAAGACACTGGGGGGCGTGTAATGAGATATGGCCTATGTCTGAGGCCAGAATCTTCAAAAATGTCATTTTTGATATTTTCAAGTTCTTGGCTTGATGTGATCATTAGTATATGTTTCCTAAAGTGTGATGAGACACCTATGGGAGTATTTCAAGGAGGAAATGACTACCTAACTCATGTGAGAAAAGTGTGAGTCCTTAGGCAACCAATGATTTGGAAATGCTATAGGCTAACACTTAGATCTTTAATCCATGTGGGATTGTTTTTAGTATCATTTGTGATGCAATGATGTGATGAGAATGACACATAGCGTGAGTATATGAGTATTCCTAATTTGAAGTGTGAATGTGTTGAATCAAATGGATTCGTAGTGCTAATTATGTGGGATAATTAGGCATGATTATATATACATATGTTATGTATTGTGATGATTTGAGGTATTGAAAGACTTCAGACAATTTAGACAATTATTTGTGAAATGCTTGAGTGTTTAACCCACTCAGCTGATCTATATTTATATACATTTAGGAAGTAAATACAATGTGTAATTTTTAAGAATATTAATGAGATTCTAGTTCCTAAGTACATGCATGAGATTAACTAGATACATGAATATGTGACTTACGAGGTACATCAATAACTATGATTTATTGGTACAACTACCCATACATTATCTTTTAATTCCAACACTCCCCCTCAAGCTGGAGCATATAAGTCAAATGCTTCAAGCTTGGAACAAATATTCTGAATCCTTAGTCCCCTAAAGGATTTTGTAAAAATGTCTGCTAGTTGATCATTAGAACTAACAGATTCGGTGATAACTTCTTTAGAAAGGACTTTCTCCCGGACAAAATGACAATCAATCTCGATATATTTAGTTCTCTCATGGAATACTGGATTGGAAGCTATATGAAGGGCTGCTTGGTTACCACAACATAGCTTCATTTGCTGAGTATCTCCAAACTTTAATTCCTGAAGAAGTTGTTTAATCCAGATGAGCTCACATGTGGCTACAGCCATAACTCTATATTCAACCTCTACACTAGACCTTGCAACAACATTTTACTTCTTACTCTTCCATGAGACAAGATTTCCTCTAATAGACACACAATACCCTGAAGTGGAATGCCTATCAATGGGAGATCCTGCCCAATCTGCATCACAAAATCCAACTATTTGAGTGCTTCCTTTATCTTCATAGAGAAGTCCTTGTCCTGGGGTCTTTTTAATGTATCTCAGGATTCGAATTACTGCATCCCAATGATCATTATGAGGAGATTGTATGAATTGACTCACCACTCCAACTGCAAAGAAAATATATGGCCTTGTAATAGTGAGGTAGATGAGCTTCCCAACCAATCTTTGATATCTTTCAGGATCAGAATAAGGCTCCCCCTGGTTGGGTAGCAATTTCTGATTTGGATCCATGGGACTATCAACTGGTCTACAATCTGTCATACCGATTTCTTTAAGTATGTCTAACGCATACTTCTTCTGTGAGATGATAATCCCATCTTCTAACTGAGCAACTTCAATTCCAAGAAAATATTTCAGCTTTCCCAGATCCTTAGTCTGAAAGTGACTAAATAAATGTTCCTTCAGCTGAGCAATTTTTTTCTGGTCATTTCCCGTGACGACTATATCATCTACATAGACCACTAGGTAAACACACCTATTTGGAAAGGTATGGCAATAAAATACTGAATGGTCTGCTTCACTTCATTTCATTCCAAAAGCCTGAACAACTGAGCTGAATTTTCCAAACCAAGCTTGTGGGGATTGTTTGAGTCCATAAAGAGACCGATGCAATTTGCAAACCAAGCTAGACTCCCCTTTAGCAACTAACCCAGGTGGTTGCTCCATATAAATCTCCTCTTCTAATTCTCCATGTAAGAATGCATTTTTAATATCCAACTGATATAATAGCCAGTGACGAATGGAAGCAATGGCAACAAATAGTCGAACAGAAGTAATTTTGGCCACAGGGGAGAAAGTGTCTCCACAATCAAGGCCATAAATCTGGGTAAAACCTTTGGCTACCAATCGAGCTTTGAGATGATCAATTTGTCCATTGGCCCTAACTTTTATAGCATATATCCACCGACAGCTAATAGATGTCTTGCTCGGAGGAAGGGGAACTAACTCCCAAGTACCATTATCCTCTAAAGCCTGCATTTCATCAATCATGGCTTGTCGCCATCCTGGATGATCAAGTGCTTCACAAAGATTTTTAGGAAGAGAAACAGAAGATAAGGAAGACACAAAAGAATGATAAGAAAGAGAGAGACGATGATAACTTAAGAAGTTATAAATAGGATGAGGATTACGTGTGGACCGAGTACCTTTCCTAAGAGCAATAGGTAAGTCAAGATTTTCTTCAAGTAGGTCCGTAGTCGGGTTATCTGCTAGAGTAGGACATGATTCAGCTGGTCGTTCATTACCTTCAAGTTCTATATTGGGAATTCGTGGATGACGCCGGTATATGATGGGTGATCTTTGAGGCTGCTCAGGTGGAGGATTATCAAGAAAATCTATAATAGCATCAACCGTTGACTCTGATTCCTGCAAAGAAGGTGATGGACCAAGATAGGGAATAGGAAAAACTTCCTGTAGAGTATTAGACTCAACTATCACTACTAGAAATTTCAGAATCAGAGACGGAAAAAATCCATCTCTAAATGTGAATATTTCCGTCTCTAAATATTTAGAGACGGAATTAGAGATGAAAATTAATCTGTCTCTAAAAGTGGCGTCTCTGATTGTTAGAGACGAAAAAGTTAATCCCGTCTCTAAATTAGAGATAGAAAATGTCCGTCTCTAAATACAAATTTCCATCTCTAATTAGAGACGAATAATGTCAATTTTTTAAAAAAATATAATAATGATTAAATTAGAGATAAATTTTTTCCGTCTCAAATGCCGTATCTAAATCTAGAGACGACATTATTCTGTCTCTAACTCAAAAAACATTTTAAAAAAATAGAGACGAACATGTTCCATCTCTAAATTTAGAGATGACATTATTCCATCTCTAAATTTGAAAATGTTTAAAAAAAAATATACCGTAGTCTCTAATTCCATCTCTAATATTAGAGACAAACATTGTTCGTCTCTAATTCAAAAAAATTTAAAAAATACAAATTTCATCCCTAAAATTTTTAGAATTATCATTTTAATACATTTTTAATTTTATAAGTAACAATAAAATGCAAAGTAGTAAATTATATTTGTACCAAAATACAAAGTAACAATTAATTATCATTACAAATATGTAAGTTATCAATAAAAATATACAAATAAAATTAATCACAGAATTAAGTTATCATTAACATCATCACTCATCTCCTCATCGTGATAGTCATTCTCTTCTCTAGGTGCTGGATGAGAAGGCTCAGGCTGTGAAGCTGCAAGTGATGATGTTCCAAATTGACTACCTAAAAGCAGAATCCTAAACTTCTCCTCCCATTGTTCCATCTTCTGCTTCATCATGTCTTGTTCAAGATTCTTTTGATGAAGCTGATCTGTTAAAGCCTGAATTTTAGCCTGCATTGTAGTAATCTCTGTTGCTGATACTCCATCAATGGAAGAGGAGGGGGGAGTAGAAGAAGATCCAATGACATTAGTTGCTTGTGAACCTAATCCCTATATACGCCCTTTCTTGTTGGGGCCTCCAACAACTTCTAAGTAGATACTATTAGCAGAGGCTTGACTACTGCTATCTTCGCCATGTTGGGATTGCCACTTAGCCATCTGCCTTTCATATTCTTCCTAAAAAGTAGTTGTAAGACATTTGTAATTAAAAATTGATGTAATTTAAATGCTAACTTATACTTATCGCAATTTGTGCTGCTTCCAAAGTGTTATACTCTTCTGGATTCTCCTTGGCTCTATGAAGCCGCTTGTAGATGTCAAAAAAGCAAAGCTCCCTGGACATCTGATTTGCCTGAAAAGACAAAAAAACAAGTATTAATAGCCTAAAAAAATTATATTACTTGAAAGCAAGGCCAACCTGATTAGCTTGACAAATTTATATTGGTAGAGATATATGAATACAGACCATAGTAAGGGCAAGACTAATTTTAACATGAAATTTAATCCTGAAACAATTTATAAAACACAATATGGGGTTCAATTGGCTAGCTACCTAGGGAGTATTATTCTTTATGATGTGTTTTTCCATCATTTCATCTAATGAGTACTGTTGTAAATTAATTCTCTATTATTGTCAAATTCCACTGTAAAGAGAGGAGTTTATAGAGAGAATATAGAGGTTGACATGACCAACGACAACATTATGCTGTTTGGTGATGGGATGAGATATACCATAATAACAAGTGGCACGAGCGTTCAAGTAGGCTTTACCACCTATAGCTCTGCAACAGCAAGTCATGGATATTCCATATCTCTTCTCTTTCTCTATTCTTTTATTAATTAATCTTTCTATTGTTTTGTTTTTATTTTTCATGTGATTTATTTGATTATTTGTTGAGCTTTCCCTTGGGCTAGCTCAGACTAATAGACCTAGGAGATGAGGAATGCTCCACAATGTCTGAATTTTTGTTAAAATTTACCAAGATTTAATTATAGTGAGTAGATAAGTTAGAATAGTGGGAATCATTCATTTATCCAAATTTGAAATGTTAAAATCAATGCTAAATCATTATGACAAAATTTTTTTGGCTATTTATTTGTTATTTATTTGTAGTTGTACTGCATTTTATTGAGTATCAAATACTACAACAAGAATGTTATATTTGCATTATATTAATGCATAAGCAAAATTTTCAATGAATAAAAAGGATTAACAAACGATGCCTTATACAAATACGTGAGTCTTGTAATTTTCATAGACTTGGCTAACTTGCCGGGGACATAAAGACGAAGGGCTAGAGATGAACTCATAACAAAAGTAATTCCAAGACAAAACCACACACCACATAGAAATTGCACAGACAAGTGCATTACAATCAAACAAAAGGGCATAAGTGAAGCACACTATAATCATTCCAAGAAAAAAAGTTAAATAAAAAAAATAGGACTTGAAAATTAAAAATCAGTATATTCAAAGTTTAATATTTTGATATAATAATGATTAAAAGAGGATATATAAGAGTAACTACAAATCAATGGATGGATCTCATATGATTTTTATAGCAAAATTCTTGAAATAGACTTCGTCTACTTAAAAAGGGTGGATTGAGAAGCATGGATTAATGCATAAGAATTAATTTCTTCAATTATACAAGGTAGATATGAATGTGTAAAATCATATAAGATATTCGTTTTAGAAAAAAAATAATTTCAATATACACAAAAATAGCAAGAAGATTCAATTAATTCTATGTAGGTAAAATATACTATACGATAATATATGTTAATGGTTAAATTCACTTAATTATATTCCTAAAATTTTCTAAATTCACGCGTTTATGATTGTAGAGATGTACTTATCTTCTACCCATCACAGGAAAGTCAGCATAGGATATACTCTTAAAAAAATAAAAAAATAAAACACAGAAGTAAACGTGGTATAAAGGGAAGAGAGAAAGGAATTCTAAAATCATGTTCATTTTGCAATCAATAAAATAACTACTACTACTTTGTACTGAAAAAAAGATAATAAAATTACTACTTCTACTCCTTTCTAATGTTGTATGTATCTTTGTTTATGGAGCAAACCCCACATGATGATGATGCCCTTCTCGCTCCACCTCTAAGCTCTCTGTCTCTTCCTCTTGCACTCTTTCTTTCCACCCATTCCCTCATCGTTTATTTCCTCTTAATTTTCTCCCTTCCAATAAAAATCACCCTCTTCTAATCGGGAAAAAAATAGAGCTGTGAATCAAAATCAAAATCAAAATCAAAATCACATTTTTTATGAATCAGTATGTTCCCCATCTCTTCCACAACGTCCTCAATCTCACCATCACCATCCAAATCATCTTAAACTACACTACTAGAGGACTACTTGCAGCTTTTTAATAGAGTATATATATATTTTTAACAACTTAATCATTATAGTGCAATTCTAATAACGAGCATAGGAAGAATGTGGTCCTAGCAGATGAAGCATTGATAAACCAAATTAAAAAAACTGCATGCATCAAGTGAATGGCCTGGAGTTGTTCACAGTCAAAAACTATTTACAAATCTATGCAGAAAACCCATGGCAGATCTAAAAATAATAATATCAGAAGCATTTTTCATAGCTAATTGCAAATCTGCTCTATACCACATCTTGATATACCAAGCACTTCGAGTTTTATAAGTTCCATAGCCACAGAGAGAAGAGATGAATTCACCCAAAAAAGGGTTTAGGAGGTGATACTACAGTCCATACCATCACCCACCTATTCTTCAAACACTCTGCTTAACTCTTTTCAATTCAATGCCTTACATTATTTACAGTTTTTCTTTTCAATAAAATGAATTAAATAAAATAGGAAGAAAAATATTGATGTTAAGTTGTTAACTTTTAATTATTTATTCTTTTTATTCTATTGAAAACAAAGGAAGAAGAAAATGGCAGAATTGGCGAAAGACAATAAACTATCAATAAAAAATCAAACTTTTACCAATAGTAACAACATAAGAAATTTAAAAGAGAGAGAAGAGAGAACTCGTTTTGGTTCAGCAAAATTTGATCAAAATAACTCAAAAGTAAATTTACTTCTATAAAATGAAATTAAGAGAAGAAAAAATTGAAAGGCAAAATACCGAAAAGGGAACTGAGATGAAGGAAAACTAACTCTGCAAATCCTAAAGGGATGGACGAAGAAGACGAATAAAATGCAGTGTTGCACTAATATGGTTTTGGTGGTTTTAAAACCATGTACCTTAGGTAAGGATATCAAGTCTGAAAAAATAGCCTGGCCATAATTTCTTTTAGTCTAATAAGAACACTTGTGCAAAATAGATGTCCTCACAGGAGATATTCTTAGTTAAATACTGCCTAGTGTAGGTAGTACAGTCAATAGTTGACATATATATAAAGACATTCTTTAAAAATAAGTTTATTTCGAACTTAGTTTACATAATTTTACACGTGTTTAATGTTGAATTGAATGCTTATAGTAGGCGGTTCTCTCTGTCCTTTGTTGATGACATACAAATGTTTGATGAAGAAACCAAATAAGTATCTTCTTCCATTTCCCATTCACAATTATTTTCTAAATGCAAATGCAAATCCTCACATCAAGTGAAGAATAGATCTTCTTTAGTCAGAGTATAGTTTGAAGAGCTCTGCAACTAGTTAAATTCCATTGACCATCATGAAGAAATTTCAGCATAAGGGTGGGGGGACAAGAATATCAAAAAAAATAGGCATTTTGAGTTTAACACCATGACATCTCAAGAGCATAAACTAGAAGTTTGAATAAGGCAACTATTATTTTGGAGGAACCTTAAAAAAGTAGCACCTAAAGTTCAAGATATAAGATATAAAATTATAAATCTAATGTGCATATTACTCTCTCAAAGTAAGACAATTCAACAAATATGTTCAGCCAAGCACTGATCGTTGCCAAAAAAACATCACATGCTACTTTTAAATTTTAGCATTTATCCATAGTGGTGCTAGAATAAGGAGAAATGCACTGTAGAATTATTGGACCTCTTCTAGTCATTCTAACTTATTGCAAGTGCATCAAAAAAGGTCTTACAATCAACAGCATTTTGATGAGTGTGATTCCACATCATATTTTGCATATGTTTTGCATGCACTTCATGGTCTTTTAAGCATATTTATTTATTTAATCATCCATTTTTCCTTTAGTTCAAATAACTGCGGTATGTTATGTGTGCAATGCAGGAATGAGACAAAATGAGGCTTACAAGAACTGGAATGGAGCTAAGCTAAACTGATATTGAATTAGGGGTAAAATGCACTAAAAAGAGGACAAATAGACCCAACCACGGCTTGGGGGTGGTTACCATCACGGCCATGGTTCGAGGGAATCAAGAAAATGAAGAAGATTGAAGCAGAATCAACCACGGCCTGGCCGTGGTGGACACCCGTGGTTTGAAGTCAGCAGTGAAACTTCCATCTCAGAATCAACCATGGCCTGGCCGTGGTTGCCACCACGGCCGTGGTTCGCAAAGCGTGCAGTTTTTAAGTGCATTATTTTCCCTGAAACAGCAAATCTGAGTTGTCCCAGGCTGGACTTCCATTGAAGCACGAAGAGAGGGGTCTAAAAGGGGGTCTATGGAGGTTATAATAATGGTTTGGGCTTGATTTTGAGAGAGATTGGGAGGCTCTTGGAGAGAAGGACAGTTGAAGACATTTTCCTTTCCATCAATTCCTGAAGAGCAAGTGACTTTAACATCCTTCAAGTCATGCCACCAACATTAGATATGCCTTGAACTGCAAAAACACTCTTCCTCTAATTAGATATTCCTGAATCACTTGACCAGCTCATGACTTACCAAAGGCTTTTACCTTCCTTCTAGTAGTAGTACTTGTAGATTTTTCTCTCTTCGAAAGTTGTATGGACTATGTACTCTTCCCTTTTCTGTTTCTTTTTTTGTGACTTTTTGTCACTTAACTAATAAAATTTTGTAATAATAATTAACAAAGAAGACTTACTGGACTTGAACAAAACGTATTCACGTCAGAGATCACAAGTTCAAAGCAGATGTGTTACTGGTAATTTTTTCAGTTTAGGTATAATTAAGAAGGATTCTAATATATATATATATATGTACACAATGAAGAACCATAGCCTCTTCCATCTAAAAGTTCAAAGTAGCTTTGACTTATGCAAATATGCAATTAAATTCTACAACCGAGGGGGAAGGAAACAACTTTGCAGTGACTTCTAATTTCTAACTTGCTACAATGACACTATAAAGGCTGAGACATTAGACAACTAATTTGAAATATATACAGTACAGTACTCATATGGGGCATTGAATGAGGGTGTCGATTAGATACAAGAGCTTCCTTCTAAGTATACTCAACCATCTAAATCCCACTAGTTGATCAGGCAAAGAGTAGACTTTTTCCCCATTCATTAATTTTGACTAAGTAATATATATCTACTTAGTAAAATCTAACAAGAAAGCTTAGTAATTTATAGCTGCCAACTGCTACTAGTACAACACTTGGTTCTAATTTTGCAACCACATTATCTAAAATTAATTAGAAATTAAAACACTCCTCCTCCAATTAGATATTCCCGAATCACTTGACTAGCTCGTGACTTACCAAGTGACTTTAATATGATTTTTGCTAAGAGATTTCTGAACAAAATATAATCAAAACACATCGGTATTGACCTTTGTAATATAATCATATACGAGACTTACCGCTGGCCATTTGCATGCTAGACTGTCAGAGCATCCTTTCACGGGCCATTATCAATATTTTGCCAATAACTAACTGGAGTGGGTGAACTAACCCAATGTAATCCCTATCTTAATAATTAATGCAGTGCAGCTTGATATCTTTCTCATGAATAAGGAGAGAATAATCAATAGTGATAAAGTAGTGGTGTTATTCACAAAATAAGCTAATATATCCTGAAGAAGCGCCGTCTGTATATATTCACAAAATTCCCCAAAATTGTTTAGGTTTGATTCCATTATTGTTGTTCATTTGACAAAACACACAGATAAAGGAGGAAAATATGAATAAATAAATTTAATGCTACCTACCGACATAGTGAAGTGAAGCAGAAAAAAGAAGACATTGAACATAGATAGATGGATTGGATGCTATTGAGAAATTAAATCATATACCGAACAGAACAACAAAACAAGGTAGATAAACAAAGAAAAATGGTACTAAAAGAGAAAGGGTAATGAACCTGGAGCGGGTGTGCTAGCTCAACAGTCCGATCTACATCAGCATCTTCGCATATAATAAAAGGGGATTTCCCACCAAGCTCCAAAGTTACAGGCTTAAGATTGAGATGCGATGTTCATTTTGCAAAGCTGGGAGATTGAGATCCGAGGCCTAGGGCACGAGCTGAGAGAGGAAATTGAGCTGAGAAATGGAAATAATAGATGGGAATTGGGGCTAGTATGTGAAAATATTAGAGACGGAAACAACACTCCGTCTCTAATTAATAAAAAATCTATTAATTAAATAATATATAATTTTGAGACAGAACACACATCCGTCTCTAATATATTTTGATTTAAAAAAAACTAATTTAACTAAATAGAGATGGAATTAGAGATGGAAAATTTAGAGACAGATAAAGTGCATCTCTAAATTCCGTCTCTAAACATATTTAATTTTTTAAAAGATTATATAGACCAAATAGAAATGGAATTAGAGATAGAAAATTCTGAGACGGATAAATTATGTCTCTAACTTCCGTCTCTAAGTATGTTTGACTTTAAATTGACTAAATAGAGACGGAATTAGAGACGAATAATTCTGAGATGGATAAATTTTGTCTCTAAATTCTGTCTCTAAGTCCAAGATTTTATTTTCCCTCTCTAATTCATTAAATTCGTCTCTGTTTCCGTTTCTATTAGAGACAAAAAAAATTTTGTCTCTAATTTTCGTCTCTAAATCAGAAATTTCTAGTAGTGTATGGAGGGTGAGAAATATGATTTGTCTTAAAAAAATGTTACATCTGCGGAGATATAATAACGATTGTGAACAGGAGAGTAGCATCGGTAACCTTTTTGTAATCTGGAATATCCAAGGAAAACACATTTGATGGCTCGAGCAGAAAGCTTATCAAGACTTGGAGACAAGTCATGAACAAAACAAATGCATCCAAAAATACGTGGAGTAACATGAAATAATGGTTCTTTAGAAAACAAAATGGAATGTGGTATTTTATTGTCGATAGAGGAAGAAGGCATCCTATTTATCAAAAAACAAGCTGTCAAAACTGTATCACCCCAATGTCGGACAGGTACATTTGTATGGAGTAATAATGTCCGAGCAGTCTCAACAAGATGTTTATTCTTCCTTTCAGCAATGCCATTTTGTTGAGGGGTATGAGGACAAGAGGATTGATGGAGAATGCCCTGTGATGACAAAAAAGAAGACATAGCAGAAGAGAAATATTCTTTTGCATTATCACTTCTAAGGATCTTAATTGTCCTACCAAATTGAGTTTTAATTTCATTAACAAAAGAAGTGAGAATGGACAAAATTTCAGATCGTTCTTTTATTAAAAAAATCCTAGTACATCGAGAAAATTCATCAATGAAGGTAACAAAATATCTATAACCCATAGAAGAAACATGACTAGGACCCCATATATCAGAATGAATAACTGAAAAAAGGGAATCAACACGACTTTCAACATTCCTAAAAGAAGAACGAACATGTTTTCCTAGTTGACATGACTCACAATTGAGGGATTTTATTTTTTCAAGACTTGGAACCATTATTTTTAACTTAGACAAATGTGGGTGTCCCAGACGTTCATGAAGGAGTTTTGGTGATGCGGCAGCACTGCAAATCAAAGAAGGATTAGGCTTGAGGTAGTGAAGACCATGAGATTCATGCCCTATGCCAATCGTTCGACCCGTACCACATTCCTGTATGACAAAGGAGTTAGCATCAAATGTTACTGAACAGTTATGTGAACGAGTAAGCTTGCTAAGAGATATTAAATTGAAAGGACATCCAAGTATGAACAAAACAGAATTTAAAGACAAAGAAGAAGTGGGTGATACATGACCGATTCCTGTTGCTGTGACTCTAGAACCATCAGCGAGAGTAATGAAATGAGGAATTTTAGGAGAAGAGATGGATGAGAATAAAGAACCATTACCGGCAATGTGATCAGAGGCACCTGAATCAATTATCCATGGACTTTGATCATTACCAGACTGGGAAATGCAAGCAGTAGAGTTATGAGCACCTATAGCAGATGAGGTTTGAGATTCCTTGGCAGCTTTTAGCTGAAGGTACTCTTGATAATCAGCTTCCGAAAATTTTATCTCCGATGTTTCAGACTTAGAAATATTCACAGATTTTCCAGGGAATCCATGAATAGAGTAGCAAGTGTCTTGTGTGTGGCCCATTCTTTTGCAATAAGAACATTGAGGGCAACCTCCTCTTCCACCTTGTCCTCCTCGGTTTCCACGACCACCTCGTCCCCCTCGATTGAAAACCATGGCAGAAGTTTCAATACTGTCAACTGAATTTTCTTCTGTTTTTGATGAGGGGATCCGAAGGAGTCGAGAAATTAGACTTTCTAATGAAGGAACTTCTTGGCCAGTTAAGACTTGATCACGAACATGATCAAAATCTGGATGCATTCCTCGTAGAACCAACACCATATACAGGTTATCAAGTTTCTTCTTCATATCTTCGAGTTTATCAGCTTCCAAAGATAATTTTAACTCCTCCACTGCAGATTGGGCTTTCGAGACATAGGTAACCATATCATGATCAGTTTGTTTGAGAGTGGCCAATTTTTGTGCAGCATCATACAATTATTGAATGTCATTAGCAAAGACACTTTTAGCCTTCTCTCAAAAAGAATGACAAGTTTTGAAGGCTCTAAAATTTGTCAAGATGGTTGGCTCAATAGATTGCCATAAAAGAGCACAAAGTTGATAATCAAGTTTCTTCCATTGATCTTATTTGTCTTCTGAAACTTTCTCCGAAGATTTTTCCAGATATTCATGGTATCCTTGACCAAGGAACCAAAGCTCCACGGAGGCAAACCATGCTAAGTAATTTTTACCATTCAATTTCTTCGAAGTAATAGTTGGTGTTCCAGAAATAGAGAAAGCTGGACCATCATTTTTTTTAGAATCAGCCATCTTAACAGGTACAGCAACCAATTAACACTTTGGAGAATAAAGGACAACGATCACAGGATAGGTACAGCAACCAGAGAATAAGGGAGACCCAAGGGTGAGAGACCCACTCTCGGAATAGTCGAACAAAAACATTTCTGGTGTCGTAGACGAGAAGAGGAAACTGCTGCGACCAGATCTGAGCAATCGCTGCGATTTTTTGGTGTCAGGAAGGCGGCACGTGAACTACACGCGCCGAGATGGGAATTGCACGTGGAGGCGCGTGGCGCATTTTTCGGTGATGGGTCTTTGGTGGCTGGCCAATCGGAGGCTTCTGTCTGGATATTCGGCGGCGGTGGACAGTGGGTTGGTCAGTAGTGGTGAGTTCCTAACAAGGATAGAGAAGAGGACTTACGGTTTTGGAGGTTTTTGCTGGACCAGATGGCAGAAAGCCTTTTATGATAAAACAGAAGCAGAACCGCAGGACTTAACCTGCTCTTGATACCATATTGAAAGACTTGAGACAATTTAGACAATTATTTATGAAATGCTTGAGTGTTTAACCTACTCAGTTGATCTATATTTATATACATTTAGGGAGTAAATACAATGTGTAATTTACAAGAATATTAATGAGATTCTAGTTCCTAAGTACATGCATGAGATTAACTAGATACATGAATATGTGACTTACGAGGTACATCAATAACTATGATTTATTGGTACAACTATCCATACACTATCTTTTAATTCCAACATGAGGAAATGAGTTTTCCTAAGTGTTGGAATCACTCATATATGCTCGTTTAAGAGTGTTAAAGTACTTCTATAAGTATTTGATGAAGTGTGTGTGAGAAGAGTTTGAGATGCATATAAATCAATTGTGATGCTAATTATAGAAGGTAATTAGTGATTGTTTTGTATGAGATGTTTGAGAAACATAATGAGCTGAGTAATATCCTTTTTGTGTAGTTTGAGAAGCATAGATTGATGAGTAATATCCTCTCTATGTGTTTGTTGAATAGATTGGTGAGTAATACCTCTCTATTATTTGTGAAACACATTGAGGTGTGTAATATCCTCTCTGTGTTGTTTGATACATATTAAGGCGCGTAATATCATCTCTATGTTTTGAGTAATAGAGTGAGTAATATCCTTATTATGTTCTTGAGTAAAGCGGTGAGTAATATCCTCTTTGCTTTGTTTGACTAGTGGAGATGAGTAATATCCTCTGTTTTTTTATGGATAGTGTTGGAGAGTCATATTCTCATTAAGCCTGATAAACCATGACATATCATAACATATCCTAGAGCAGTTGAGGTGGGTAATATCCTCAATACGTCTGAGGGCTCATGACATCTTGAAACTACATTCATTCTTAGGACTTGTATAGACATACACAATGTTGAATTTTAAGTTTTGATGATGCATTTAAGTTTTTGAGCATGTGAGTCTTTTAGATGATTTGATTTTCCCTCTATTAATTTGTTGATATGTGATTGATTATAAGTCAAAACTTTCTATTTAAAAAGAGTAAATATCTTTCTCAAATATATATATAGCGATTTGATGAGTTGATTAGTTTTTAGGATTAATGGCTTTAAATACTCATCTCCAACGGTCAAACACATTTTTAGGAGTGCTATTTGGTTCCAACAGCTAAAAGATTGCAAAATGTAAGTCATACTCAAACCAGAGAAGAATAACAACTAAAACAGCACGTACTGGGTGAACTAACAACTACTGGGAGCTAAAATAGCAACCACTTAAAAACGTACGAGCTGCATATCCCATGGATTTTAAAGTCTCTTAGCTGATTTTTTGCAACCTCCAACGGGTAGCAAATGTTAAGGGAAGCCCTCCACTATATATAGAAGGCCTTGGAAAGGATCAAGATGCACAACCACTTGCTCAAATCAAAAGTGAGGAATTGTTGAAAGTTTGTTATATCTATCTTTCTCCTCCTAGTTAGTTCTACACTTGTGTATTCACTCTATAGAGAAAGTTTACTTTTGGAATCTATTATAGCTCATTTTATAAGAGCATAAAAGTGAAAGAAACTATAATAAAGTTACTCTTCTTCAGGTAGAAGTAGAGGGAGGTTTGGTGGTATCCTTGGTGAAAGAAACCATTGTAACTCTATCTTGAGGTTAAGGTAGAGGAAGGTTCGTCGGAGTCCTTGTAAGAGAAAATTCGACAAATGAAGAAAATCTCGAGTTTATGCTTAGGGACTGGATGTAGGTCGCGGGTTGTGGCCGAACTAATATAAAAATCGTTTGTGCATTTCTCTTAACCCTTTTCCTCTTTGCTTTCAATTTTACTTGTTTTTATATTGCAATTATTATTTAATTATTTAAATTTTCTGTTATTGAATCATATAGAACCAATTCACCCTACTCTTAGTTCTGTCAATTGGTACCAGAGCTTAATTCTCTAGAAGGCTTAACCGCTTGAGAAGTCGATCCTTGCAGGTTCAATGACAGGAAACTTGATGAACTCAAAGGTCATTGAAGGGCAATCCATCTTAAGGCCACCTTACTTTGATGGGTCAAACTACACTTATTGTAAGGAGCGCATGAGAATATTCATTTAGTCTGTAAACTACAAACTTTGGCTCGTGATTAAAAATTGACCATTGATTCCAAAGAAAGTGGTAGATGGAAAAGAGGCAGAGAAGACTGAAGAGGAATTCAATAATGAAGACATGAAGAAGATGGAACAAAATGCAAAAGCCAAAAACATTTTCTATTGTGCCATAAATCTGGATGATTTTAGAAAAATCTTAAGGTGCAAAACGGCTAAGCAAATGTGGGATAAGTTAGAGATCACACACGAAGGAACAAGTCAAGTAAAAGAAGCGAAGATTGACATACTTGTTCATGAGTACGAGTTGTTTAACATGAAGGAGGAAGAAAAGATTGATGAGATGTTCGAGAGGTTCTCAAACATAGTCAACACCCTCGATGCTCTTGGGAAAGTCTACACGGATAGAGAATTAGTAAGGAAGATACTAAGAAGTCTCACCAAAGAATGACAATCAAAGGTGGCTGCGATTCAAGAAGGACGAGACCTCAATACCATTTCCTATGATGAATTAAGAGGTAATCTTCTAACCTATGAATCAACTTTTCTTAATAGATTGCAGGAAGAGAACACAACACGAAAATGAGTTATTCTCAAAGCCACATCAACCTTATACCAAGAGAAAGACGATTAAGGAACTCAAATGAGTGATGATGAAGAGATAGCACTCTTAACCAAGAGACCCTATAAACTTAACCAGCAAAAGTTAGGTTCAAGGAAGAGGAATCAATTCAAAAGGAATGATTCAAAAGAAGATTAAATTGTGTGCTATGGATGTAGAAAGGTTGGTCACTACCAATCCGATTGTCCTTTCACAAAGATGAAATTTCAAAAAAAGTCTAAGAAAAAGAAAGCAATGATAGCAAGCTCAACTTGGAGTGATTGTGATGACTCTTCATCGGAAAGTAAAGAAGAAGATAAAGATGAGGTGGCTCAAATGTGTTTCATGGCAAGAAGTGAACAAGATGATGAATATGATGAGGTAAATGACTTTGATCATCCTACTTCTTATGATGAATTAAATGATGAATTTGAATAATTGTTAAAGGATTCTATTATACTATCTAAATCATATTTTGCTTTAAAATCCAAGTATGATGATGCTCTTGTTGAACTTGAGAAGTTAAGAAAAGATGTTGAGCTTTTGAAGTTAGAAAATATTTCAAATAAAAATGAACAAAATTTGATTGCTGAAAATATTTTATTAAATGAAAAGGTTGATGAACTTTTAAAGTTAAAAAATGTTTCAAATAAAAATGAACAAAAATTGATTGCTGAAAATATTTTATTAAATAAAAAGGTTGATGAGCTTACTAAAGATCTTGTAAAATTTGTAAAAGAAAAAGAAAATTTAGATATTCTCTTAGGAAAACAAAAATATTCTCTTAATAAAGTTGGAATTAGATTTAATAATTGTAAAAGTGAAAAATATTACAAGAATTTTTTTGTGAAAGCAAGTGCTTCTACAACTTCATATGTGACATGTAACTATTGTGGACAAAAAGGACACATCTCATATACATGTGCTATGAAGAAAAATGTTTCTATGATGATGTGAGTTCCTAAAGTCACTAAGGTTGATTCTTTAAGCTTTAACCCCCAAGGACCCAAGAGAATTTGGATACCAAAGGTGAAATTTATCTTGTAGGTATGCTTGAAGAAAAACATCAAGAAACAATGATTCCTTGATATTGGATGCTCAAGAATGAGTCAATTTCATCTCCCACAAGCTCAAATAAGGAAGAACTATCACATTGGAGACAATGAGAAAGGATAAGTATTAGAATTGGTAAAACTAGTATCAACTCATGGTTCTTTGTTACTTTTACTCAATAAAATATATATTTGAAACATATTATTTGAGTAAGTTGATGTATAAGAAATGAAATTGGTTTAACTATTCTTGAATGATTTCTTTTATTGGTTTTGAGTCAAGTAATAGTTACGATGTTATTTTCTTAGTTTTAAAATGAAAAATCTAAGTGAAACATATGACTCAAAATATTGTCATAACATATACTCTAAATGTTTTATATAATTTTAATATATGTTTTTTTGTAAATTTTATGAATATTATGATAAAGTGCATGAGTTAATGATATCATATGATAATTATGCCTTATTACTTAATTAAAACTATATCTAAACTTTTCCTAAGTTTTTTTTTTCTACAAAATTTTCAAGTTTTGTTTTTGAAGTCAAAAGAAGTACCTGGAAGAAATATAAAGTGAGATTTAGTTGTTGTTTTAGTTGCTCTTCTTCTCTATTTTTTTATTGGAATGTCTTGCTGCTTAAGTTTTATATTAAGGGCTTTTTAGTCTTTTACTTTTTTTTTTATAAAAAAACAAAAAAAACAAAAAAACAAAACAAAATACAAATGCTAAAAAGATGTAAGTCTTCTCTGTCTCGACTTTCTCTATGGATTCTTCTTTTCCAATCCCAAAACCCAAGTTTCATTTTTTTTTCTCCTCCTCTGTTTGAATTCTTCTCAAATCACTATCACATATAAGTTGTAGAGCTGAAACCACGTTTGTGCTCTATACCGTCCGAGTCTGAGTTGTTGGCCAGCCCTCCATTTTTTCTGGTGACGAAGCCACCGTGCCACAGATCGTTGCTGATGTAGGTTCACGATGCGCCACCGCGCTGTTGCCGCTGCTGCCACTCATGGTTCGTGGTCCACTTTGGCCGCACCTCCACTGATAAAATGGGCTGATCTGCTTTCTGTGGAATATTTTTTTTTATTGGGCATTTGGTCTGGACTTACTCCTCACAGCCACGGATCCTTAAGGTTTGGATATTTTTTTTTATTGCTGATCATGGAGTAATTTGGTCTGCTCTACTATTTCATTTATTGGTATACTTTTTGGTTCAAGTGACTGATGCTCACACTCTAAAATTTTATTGATTTGTTTTTCTGATTGTGGCATCTTCTTCATATAAATATTTGTGTTATCCGAGTTTGGCATTGGATTAGTTTTTTTATTTTTGCTGAGCACTTTGAGACTGTCTAAATTACTTCTGGCTTGTTTCTCAATTTGATGGTCTGAATGTTATTAATTGATTATCTTAATATTGGTACTTTTTGGTACCCATTGGTCACAATTTTATTGTCTATGCCTGCTATTGATATATCTAAGAATCATGAGTCTATGAATGGTATTCTGTTATGTGTATGGTGGGATGGATATCTTCTTGAAGATTGATATATATTTAACTTGTCAATTTATTTTTTGTTAATTTGGTTATGATAAGAGGAATAATTAACTTAAAAATTAATGTATTGATTAATTTGGTAATGTTGGCTTTGGAAACTTTGTACTGCAAAAATTCTCTATGTTGTTCATGTTGGCATACTAAGTGATGAGGAACATAAATGGTCCACTAAAAGTTTTGATGATGAATGTTGAATTTCTGGAAGATAAATATATGACAAAAGTGTTCTTTTGGATAGTGTTTTGAAAGTTTATTCTAAAATGCTTTCTTAAACTGCATTTCAATATTCTAAATCCTTTTAATATGTTTTTGAAAATCTAAAAGTTTGGTATGGTTACCATTCTTGTGTAATTTGGCTTGTTATCTTGATAATAGCCCTTTGCATTTAGAATTATATTATGACTATCTTTATTGTTTTTCTTGCTATGAGTTTTTGGACTATTTTTGCATTACACTTGACTTTTTTGATGCTGAAGGGGGAGAAAGGACAGGTTTATCAATTTAGAGCATGAACTAAGGGGGAGCATAGCAAGCCTCCAATGATTAAGGGGGAGCTCATAAATTAAAGTTCATAAATTAAGGGGGGCCTTTTCTAAACCTTCTCTTTTTAAATATTTTTTACTCCTATATTTTTTGCTGCCAACTCTGATTATTATTAAACATGTGATATATGAAAAAATTATTGATTTCTACCATGCTCAAATTGTTGTTTATGTTTCATAATGGGGTCATCATAAAAAATGAGGAGAATATTGAATTTTAAGTTTTGATGATGCATTTAAGTTTTTGAGCATGTGAGTCTTTTAGATGATTTGATTTTTCCTCTATTAATTTGTTGATATGTGATAGATTATAAGTCAAAACTTTCTATTTAAAAAGAGCAAATATCTCTCTCAAATATATATATAGTGATTTGATGAGTTGATTAGTTTTTATGATTAAATGGCTTTAAATACTCATCTCCAACGGTCAAGCACATTTTTAGGAGTGCTATTTGGTTCCAATGGCTAAAAGATTGCAAAATGTAAGTCATACTCAAACCAGAGAAGAATAGCAACTAAAACAACACGTACTGGGCGAACTAACAACTACTGG
This sequence comes from Ormosia semicastrata, assembly GCA_029884595.1. Taxonomy (NCBI): domain Eukaryota; kingdom Viridiplantae; phylum Streptophyta; class Magnoliopsida; order Fabales; family Fabaceae; genus Ormosia; species Ormosia semicastrata. The sequence goes on from JAQQTO010000063.1 coordinate 116,186,017, forward strand.
AAGCTAAAATAGCAACTACTTAAAAACGTACGAGCTACATATCCCATGGGTTTTAAAGTCTCTTAGCTAATTTTTTGTAACCTCCAACGGCTAGCAAATGTTAAGGGAAGCCCTCCACTATATATAGAAGGCCTTGGAAAGGATCAAGATGAACAACCACTTGCTCAAATCAAAAGTGAGGAATTGCTGAAAGTTTGTTATATCTATCTTCCTCCTCCTAGTTAGTTCTACACTTGTGTATTCACTCTATAGAGAGAGTTTGCTTTTGAAATCTATTGTAGCTCATTTTATAAGAGCATAAAGGTGAAAAAGACTATTGTAAGGTTATTCTTCTTCAGGTAGAAGTAGAGGGAGGTTTGGTGGTATCCTTGGTGAAAGAAACCATTGTAACTCTGTCTTGAGGTTAAGGCAGAGGCAGGTTCGTCAGAGTCCTTGTAAGAGAAAGTTCGACAAGTGAAGAAAATCTCGAGCTTATGCTTGGGGACTGGATGTAGGTCGCGGGTTGTGGCCGAACAAGTATAAAAATCATTTGTGCATTTCTCTTAACCATTTCCTCTTTACTTTCAATTTTACTTGTTTTTATATTGTAATTATTATTTAATTATTTAAATTTTCTGTTATTGAACCATATAGAACCAATTCACTCCTCTTGGTTCTGTCAATACACATTAGACATAATTAAGCATAACATGACAATTGTATGAGCGGTTGCTATCATAACATAAAAACATGACATTGCAATTGTATGAACAATTGTGTACTTCTGTGATTGAAGTGTTAGCTTTATGGTTGAATAATCTTTATGATTGTATAAATTGCTAGTATTGGAATACTTCTACTGAGATATGTGATTTCTAACCCCGATTGTGTTGCCATGTAAATCCATGTGCGAGTTCCTCAAAAAGAAAGAAGATGTGTGAATATTAGTATAGTAATAGGCTTTTGTTGATAAAGCTTGTATATTATGCTAGATCTTATTGTAAAAGTTTATGCATTACAATATGTCATTGAGGCAATGATGTGTATATATAACTTTTGTTATCGTGGCTCTCCATAATTATTTGTATAAATGTTACGGGTTTAGTTGTGGTATGTTAGAAGTAACATAACCAGTGTTGTGTTATTCTTTTGTATGACGATATATTTGGATAGCAAATATTGAGAAGTTACATTATCTTTAAAGGTTGGCTCCATCTCAACCCTTTTCGCAAATGTTATTACCCACAAATTCGGTAAAGCCTCCAAAAGCATAACATATCATTCCTACCATATCATCACCCCTAAAATCTTCTTATCTGCAATTAGTTTCTTCAACACAATTTGACATATTTATTGGCTCCTAATGACAAAACCAAGTATCATATGATGGTATAATGCCATTATATAACCACAAGGTACTCATATGCCACTGCCCAATTTATTGAATAATGGAGCACACATTCTTTACATGGACATAGAATTGTTTATCCATCATGTTTTTCATGAAAAGCATGGTTTAAAAACTTCTCTACTCCATCCAAATATTCTTTACTAACTTTATCACAGTCCATCCATCTCTTACTGCTAGGATTGTCCATGACTATGCAAGAAATCTTATCCTATTTAACAAAAGGGTTGCAACATGATTACATGGTTAAATGATAGAATACCAACAAAATACAAATACAAATATGATTACATAGCTAAAAAATGACCTTTAGATAATAAAAAGTGCAACATTTAAAACCATCCAAGCAAGTCATATACCATACATTGCACATGTGAAAACAACATAATAGTTGTTTAAAACAATGAAACATCCCATAATACCATCCAAAAGCACAAAACTTGAAACTGAGGCGGAATCAAAAGCCAAACACGTTTTCAACTTCATAGTTGTCAATTTACAAAGAATGCTAATCAAATTAACTCTGTTGGTTTACAGTGAAGTTATCTTTATTTTTTGTTATCTTACATATGAAGAACAATATGAGATTCCAATGCATAAGGAGGAAATTATAAGTTCTCTCATTGATTAATAATATATTAAGTTCCAAAAGCATAAATCATGAAAAGCACAAAGTCCAAGACATACAAATAAACTCATAGCTTTTCTCTTCATTTATTTGATTTTCTCAAAACAAATTATGAATTAAAGAAAATAAAGATGTAGAAAACTAAATTATAGGGCAGAGAATAGAGAATATCTACTCTTCAAGTGTGCATAAATTGTCTTGTTAGAGGTTAACAACGTAGTCACCAAGCCAAATCACTTTTCTAGTCGTAACCAGACAACCTTGAATCCAAAATAAAGAATGATTGATAGTTAGAATTGCTGAATCTGACTATTGAAAATTCAAAATCTATAAAGATAGAAAAATAGATTGATAGATATATAGACAAGAGTAAGTTAACCATGCATATATACTTTAGAGTAATTGACACACACACACACAGATTCCTTCCTATATCTCCTCCCTGATGCCACCATTTTTGTCATTTGCTGATGATTTTTAAAATTAAGTCCAAACGGTGACAAAAAGATGATCAAGCATATCAACACATCCATTAAGTTCAAACAGTGTAGCAGCAGCTTGAGAAGGGAACAAAGACACTAAATTTCTAAATTTGGTTGAATAAAGGAGTGATAATGAATTAAATAACAATAAAAAACTTTTAATTATTTGTTTTATTTGTTGATTATGTGATTCATTCTTGAAATTATGAGATAGGTCCCAATTAGCTTGTATCGGTAATAAGAGAAAAACAAAGTAATATTCACAAATACCTACTAGTAAGCGAAAATGAAACCTTCACTCAAGTAAGAATCCAGCAGATAGCTTCTATACTTTAAACGTATCTTAAGATACTTTAGTAAAACTACAACTAACATAATAAAAATGTGTTCTTTAATTTAATGATATTAATATAATATTATTGGAAGCTATAGGATTTACACATATACTAGCTGGAGTAATAGTTAACTAGCCAAAATATTAATTATTGAAAGGAAGCATTGATTATGTAAACGTCTTTATTATGGGCATACCGTCAAAAATTCTTAAAAAGTATATGGTTTTCGTTTCAATAACCCTTTGCTAACACACTCACTAAACTTAGATTCAAGACCAATTATCAATAGCCAGCAAGGACTCTAGCATCGTCTTTACCAATCACGTTAACGGTTTCTTCATTTAATGCTAATGCTAATATATCCACGAGTAGTGTGGCTCGGAAGGTGCATAATAATGGTAATCTTTAGACTTTAATTAATTTTGCACTATTCATAAGTTTCAATACAAAAACCTTAATATTCAATTCAACAATCTTTATAGCTGCCAACTAAAAATGGACATGTCAAAAGTAAATTGACAACGTTATTGTTCTGGGGCTTCTATTCTATATAATCCACTTGTTACTAGGGATGGCAACGGGGCGGGGCGGGGACGGATAGTAGTCTCCCGCCCCCCGCCCCCACGGATGAATATCCGCCCCCCCCCCCGCCCCGTCCCATATCACAGATGCCGTTTATCATTCTCTCGCGGGTAAATGGATATCCACGGATATCTACAATTATCCAATAAATTGTAAAAAATTCAAAAAAATTCAAAAAATTCAAAAAAATTTAAAAAATGAAAATAAAATATAATACCACAATTTCTCATAATTTATCAAACATAAGTTAATCCAAATATAATTCCAAAACACCTAAAACACTTAAAATTCAACCTACATCCAAATACAATGTTCAATATAACTACATCAAATATCTTAAAACACTTAAAATTCAACCAACATCCAAATACAAAGTCAAATTCCAATATAACTTGATCCAACATCTTAAAACACTTAAAATCAAAATAACAACACAAGTTTTGCTTAAACATATTGAGCATCACAGTTCACAGCTTCCTTAATTAATGATGGAACTACTGCCGCCACTTGGTTCCTACAAAACAAAATCACATAAATGAAAGCTTAAAAATTAACATTATTGTGAAACTTAAAAATGAAAGCATATAAAAAAAATTCACTAACAACATCATCATCGATATCTTCTAGAAATACACTGGTCAAACGGTCCACATCAACTTTTGAGTTTGAAGAACCTGAAAGAAGAGAAATTAATTAATTGTAAATTTGTAGTTATGAATTAATATAGATATTCAATTAAGACTAGCAATGCTCTATTACCTTTTATGTCAGACCATAACCAATCTTGACAACACATCAATGCCTCCAATGTAGTTGGCAATAATCTACTGCGATGTGGAGTAAGAAATCGACCACTGGTACTAAATGTAGATTCTGAAGCAACTGTGGAGATAGGAATCGCAAGAAAATCTCTAGCAATCATCTGCAAGGTTGGGTATTTCAACCCATTTGTCTTCCACCAATTTAAGATGTCAAACTCTCCACTTGATCTAGGCAACACCGGCTCCTCTAAATAGTGTTCTAACTCTGTTCTTGCACTTATATTAGTAGAATTTTGTTGACTAACAAATAAATCATAATCTGACGACCATTCTTCTGATAGTTCAATATCCGCTATACCCATGTTATTTACCACATTTGGCCTTGAAGATGAAGATGTAGTTTCCTTGCCCTTGGTGTTGCTATGATACTCTAATATTAAATCTTCACAAATAGCTTTCACCTTTGTAATCTCAGAATTTGAATCCTCTCCATAAATTTTAGGAAAAAAGTAAACTAACATCATCATTTTATACCTGGGATCTAAAACTGTGCCTACAGCCATCACCCCATTGATCACATTCCAATATTTTTCAAATTTGACAATCATTGTTGAAGCCATTTGATGAATAATGAAATTAGAAGAACCAAGCCACTCTCTCAAAGCCAATCTAATTTGACATATCTTTGGAAAATAAACATTTGAAGTCGGATACTTAGTACCAGAAAATAATTCAGTCACACTATAAAACAATTGTAACCTTTTACAAATTTCAGTTGCTATATCCCAATCATCATCACTAGGCAAAGATTTATATTGATTCTCACGTCATGCCAAGCGACCAAAAACATCTTTGTATTGTATGGCAACATGAAGCATCAAAAAAGTAGAATTTCACCTAGTTTTGCAATCAAGAGTAAGCTTTTTGACATATGCAATGTTTAGTTGATCACATGTGTCTTTGAATTTTTCCTCCCTCTTAGGTGTTGCTGTCCAAAAACTAACATTTTCTCTAACTTTTTCAATAGCATCTGAGATTATAGACAACCCATCTTTCACAATTAAGTTTAATATATGAGCATAACAACGCATGTGAAACAACAGACCACCCAAAATGAATGACCTAGGTGAAATCTTATCTAAAATGTGCTCAACCATAGCATCATTTGTAGTACAATTATCAACAGTCAAAGTGGACAACTTTCTATCTAGATTCCAATCCATCAAGCACTGAATCAAGACATCAGAAAGAACTTTGGCAGTATGGGAGCAGGAACATAAATGAACCTAAGACATAAATGAAGATTTTAAAAATCACATTAAGTATGAAGAACAACAAAACCAAAAATAATAAGAACTATTATAGTATTATTAGTAGAAGTTTGGTGTTATTACCTCACAATTCGGCTTTACAAGTTCCAAGAATCATCAATATAATGAGCAGTGATAGCCATATAGCCTCTATTTTGGTTGCCAGAAGTCCACATATCAGTGGTGATTGCAATCCGACTTGGATTATTTGCCAACAACGTCCTTGTCCTCTCTTGTTCACTATCATAAAGCTTCATAATGTCACTCTTGATAGTGTTACGAGAAACCACCTTAAATAAAGGCTGGAGAGCACCACAAAAATCTTTGAAACCGAAATGATCAACAATGGACAACGGATACTCATGAAGAATAATCATGTTGGCAAGCTTACTCCTTGCTATATCCTGATTAAATGAATAAGCACCAACAACAATTGTTTCACTCGCTCTTTGCTCAGTTTTGATGAATGCTTGCCTTATATCGCGAATTGTTCGAAGTTTACAACTCTTGAAGTGCTCACGCAAGTGTGACGTTCCTTGCCTTGGATCACCCAAGAGCTTTCCCTTACAATAATTGCAAATGGCTTTCATTTTTCCATCTATCACCTCCCTCGTGAAGTGATTCCAAACATCTGAAGTTAGTTTTCATTTTTTAGAACCTCCAATTGGATCCTCAGATTGAGTTTGAGTTTGAGTTGGAGTTGGAGTTGGAGTTGGAGTTGGAGCCTCATGTAAAGTTAGAAGATTGTTTTGTGATTCATCAACATTATTGGATTCAGTGGATAATGGTGTTTGACTTTCACCTACGACAGGTGATGGAACTTGCTCATTGGCATTGCCCATAGGAGTAGAAGTTTGCTCGGCAGACATTCTACAAATATAAAATACAACTGTCAGAATATAAAGTGTATAATAACATGCAATCTATAATAGCAAATTGTCAATAGCCACAACAGTAATGGTTCTATCACTTGGCAAGTATAGATATTAGATAGTAATAGTATGTAATATTGGGAATGAAATGCAATTGGTTAAAACATGAAGCATTACTAGTAGTGCAAATAGTAACTACTTTTGTTTTCTTACAAAGCAAGTGTTTTAAGTGTTAATAAACCTTGTTACCCCTAACATTGATAGGAAAACAGTATAGAGGCCAAAACCTAAATGGGTGAAAACTATAAGAACTAAAATCTTATTTAAACCAAATTATTTCGGCAATTTGCATATGGATATGGATTTTTGCATGACAGTGAAGGATCTTGTGAGAAACCTACGCTCAACTTTTGCATCTTTCATGTGAAGACGTTCATTTAGTTCATATTAAACAGAATCTATCACCCCCAAAAGGATAAGAAGCTGACAAGGAGTTGTCAACTATATAGCAGTTCAAGTTTATGTTCTTGATAATGTTTCTGTATACAAGGCCTGTAATGTCTGCCATCTTAACCAAACCATCTACTCCAAGCATGCTCTGTGGTTCATTTTGCAGGAGGGTTTTTCAGGCCATATTTTAATTTTTCCATGGTTAACTTGTTGACCATGTTTTTACCACCCAAAGTACAATATTTTATATATATAAACAGAAGTTACAGAACATTCCTAACGTTAAAAGTGGTATAATCTACTCCATGTTTTCATGTCCTCTCAACCTTTCATGGGATTTTTGAATTTGACATTGACAAGCTGAGTTTCCCTATGGATTCTAAGGCTTTTAATATTACAATATTAGGATGGGGAATTTTTTTTTCAAGATTACAGGTACATGTCCACTGAACAAATGGAATAAGTAATTGTACTATTGTAGTAATAGCACTACACAACAGTTTTGGTATATAAAACCTCAAAGGGTTTTAAGCAGAATTGTAGCACCATATTTTTGTTAAGGAAAATGTTATTACCTTGAAGCTTTACTATCTGTTTGCTATCTTTAAACAACTATTACTACTATTGGCTCAAGGAACTACTAGCTGTGCAGATTGATCAGGACGTGGAAGGCCATGCTTGAATGATTTATTCCAGATTTCCAGTAAACAATTTCAGGAATAATTTATATAGACAACTCTGAATAATTTCAGGAATAATTTTCTATATATAAACATTTCTATATATTCCAGACATTTATTCAGCATTTACCAAACTACCCATTGTTACCACCCAATAGGAACAATATTCACCACAATCAGAAGACAATTTATATGAAAACAGCTCAGAGATTGAATTGATAAAACTAAAAAAATGTTGATAGATAAGTAAGAAAGCATCAAGCACCGAATCATACCTTTCAAAACAAGTGGTGTGAAAGGATCTGGGTGTAAGAGAATAAGGTGAGCGAGCCAGGTGAGCCGCACGGACACACGGTTTGGGACTTGGGTGGGAGAGCACGAGCCACCGTCACGGACTGCACGGTTTGGGTCAAATCTCACCTACGAGGACATTTTCCGATGGGGGTCGCCTTCAGGCCTGGTTCATCAACGACGGTGGGCTTGCTTTTAGGAACTGCGGTGGCGGGCTCACTGCGAATGGCAGCTGCGAGCTTCCAACGACGGTGGGCTTGCTTCGAACGGCAGCAGCAAGCTCTGAACAGCGTCGAGGTCGACCAGCCGTCACGGTTTGGAGAAATTGGGTTTGGCAGGAAGTAGGAACTAGGGCTTACAGGATTAGGAGAAATTGGGAGGTGGGGGAGGGAAATTACCGAGTGAGGGAGTGAGATGAGAGTGAGTGGAGTGAAAATTTGATAATAATGAGGTTTTTTTGGTAATTTTATATAGGGATATTTTTGTAATTTTATATAGGGATATTTTTGTAATTTTATTTGCGGGTACCCGCGGGTACGGGGGAAACCATATCCGCCCCCGCCCCATTTATTAAACGGGGATAACAAATAAACGGGTACCTATACCCGCGGGGGAAAATTTTTCCCCCATATCCGCCCCGTCACGGGTATTACCCGCGGGGGCGGGTAAAATTGCCATCCCTACTTGTTACACTTACTAAAATCTCGGGCATGGTGATTTACGCATGTAAAGAATATTAAAGAATCCTAAATTTGTTTCTTTATATATGGATGATTCTAATACGAAAAGTAATGAATAAGATTAAGAATTTTAGATATAAGTTTCTCAAATACGTATTTCTATTCTTTTTCTCAAAGATTCCCTTGGACGACTGTTTATAAAAAAAAATGTGAGTATATATATTAAGATCTATTTTTGTACTCTCTTTCTAATCAAAATCATCAATCTAAAAGATTAAAATATGTATGAGATGTATCCAAAATATGACATGCTATAGTTAGCAGACTTTCTCCTAAAAATTACGCGAAGTTCTCTCTTTTCACAGTGTTTAATTCATTAGCACAGACCATAGAAAGTTTCCTATTTTTGTTTCCACCATTAAACTAATGCAGGCCCAAGTAATCAGCTTGAACCCAGTTCAGTAAAGGGGAATCACAAGAGCCACTTCACAGAGGAAAGGGAAAACAACCACTTTCAGCTAGGAACAATGTGAGAACACTAGCCATCCAACAACACTGAGCAGAAGCATTTTGAACTTTTCACTCAATAAATCCAGTGGTTTGAATAATCTCACTCAAACATATACTTCTACAACTCAGTCAATCTAGGATGATCATTGTTGAAAACCCTGCATTCTTTAAATGGGGTCCATGCTTCTCTGCATGAGACATGAGCAAAAACCAAATACATCACATGAACAATGTGTAGGCAACTACCCCTTTCTCCCCTTTGCAGGTAGTGTAGATTCCAGTGAATGCTATTTCAGTATAGATGAAGTTTTGTACTTTCAGAAGTTCTAATGCTACTATATTCCCATATACAAATTTGCAAAAAATATTCCAGCCACCACCCTTAAGTGAAAAATTAAGAACAGCCCATAAACACTATTGTTTAAGAATTCAGAGTGGAGCATCCCAATTTACTAGATTAATATATTCATAATAATCAAGCAAAGATCATACAAACACCTAATTGAACAAATAACAGAGAATGAACAGTTAGCAGAGAGAGAGAGAGAGAGAGAGAGAGAGAGAGAGAGAGCTTGGTTATGAAGCAAGAGAGTGAAGCATATGAGTAGTGAGTAGTAAGGGTAAAGGTAAAAGACATCATATCTCAAATACGGTGCTTAACTTGAATGCGAAGAAAAAGCAAACCCACAACAACAACAACCTCCCAACCCCAACAACGATGGCGAAATATTATCAAAGTTTTGTTTTTTTTTTCCTCCCAATCAGATCCAAACTCAAATGACAAGTGAAGAAAACACAGTAACCCAGAACATTAATAACACATTGTAAGATGCTAAATAGAATTGAACAAAGTGAACCCATCATAGAAAGAGAAAGAGAGAGGGAAGAGTATTTTATCAGACAATCCAGACAATAAGGGCAATGATTGAGAGGAGGACGCACACAACAACGGCTAGTGGGGACGTGCGTAGCACAAAATGAACTTCACAGAGGCATGCACAAATGAACAAGGGTGAATGAATTAGGGCTCAATGGGGTCATTGTTGAGAAATTGATTTGTGGAAGGTAGTTTTCCCATTGTTGAGCGAGAGAGAGAGAGAGAGAGAGTATGAGTAGAGAAAGGAGAGTGGGAAATGTGTGTGTCATGAAATTTTTTTTGAAAAAGAGAAAAGAAATAAAGAGAAATGTGTCTGCAGTGTAAATTATATCAACTTTTTTGGCCATTTTACTTAATTGCCACTACAAGAAGCTTTATTAGTGGCTAATAAATATTTGTCGGAAGAATTTCATATAAGAGAAGTAATTATCGGCAACAAGTTAATGGCTGCTAAATAATGGCCACTAGATGGGTTTTTTGTTGTAGTGAATCCATGCATAGTCGATCTGAATAATGATAATCATAATGCATCATGTGCTAGTCTGAAATCACCATGAACAAAGTGAGAATTGAAAATTCTCAATAGGAAATGAACAATTATAAAATGTTTGAAAACACATGGTGAGTTTCAGCTGTGTAAAGTATATAAAAAATCACATGACAATCAAAGTATGACAAGAATAAAATAATTTTAGCAATATAACTAAATGAATGCTAAATAAATTATGCAATACAGCTTTATATACAAACATCAGTTAGCAAGTTCCTCATCACATGGAATCCACCCTTTAAAGTTTTCTTTTATTTCCATATCTGCTTGTCTCACATCTCATTCGAATGTCTTCACTTCCATAAGAAATCCACCCTATCGCTGGTGTTACTTTAACATAGTGACGATAAAGTCAAACACACTCATACTAACTAAGGCAGGTAACACAAAAGGACATTTATCCCTCTACCTTCTCAACGGTTAGGTGCAAACTTTTCCTTAAATCATTTGCTTGTCATCACATATAAACATAAATAATACAAATCACCAATATATTAGAAATAAATTCCTCATATACAAGTCTATTTTCAAATAAATCATGACAATTAAATAAAATTTACAAAACTTAGAGTCATAAATTTAAATGTCAATTCCTCAAGGGACCAACTTTGATTTAAAATTAATTTAATAATTCTTTTAAAAGTCTACATCATAATCCATAGTTTGTCTACTCCTCATCATAGTTCATAGTTTGTTAGGTTCATGTCATAGTTCATATTCAGTCAGATCCTCATCATGGTCCATAGTTTGTCCTAGTCTTGATAGTACATTCATTATACAAAGGTCCTTTCATTGCAAAGGTCAATATAAAAGTCATAAAATTGCTCCAAAGCCAAGGTAAATGTGAGGAAGTCCATGTAAATCAAGCACATATGTTCATTGCACAATAGTACTTTCCTTGCAAAGGTTATAAAATGTCCTCAAGCCAAGGTAACCATATCTCAATGTAATTAAGAATATTTATGTAGCTTAAGTTTTGAATAATAATTTAGTTTTTATAGATTATAATATTGGTCTCATGAGAGAGTTAATATTCAAATTATAATAACTCTAAATTTTGTCAAGTAGCATAAGAATTTCAAAGCTAAGCACAAAAGCAAATATTATAATCTAACAACATTAAATATGCATAATTAATTTAAACAAGAATAACAATATACACAAAATACTAAAGTAATAAATTAATTAATGTTATTAAATTACTAATAAAGCATATAATCATACTTATTACTAACTAACTATAAACATACTTGATGTCATGGTTTTATTTTATTTTTTTTAAAGTTAAGTTCCTACCTCGTAAAAACTTTCTTCTTTTTTCTCTTTTTTCTCTTCCTCTTTTTTCTTATTTTTTTCTCTTTCGCTCTCACCTTTTCCTTTCTTTCTTTCTCTTTCTCGTTACTGCCTCCCTCTCTTCCTCTTTCCTTTTCTCTTTCTCTTTCTTTTTTTTTTTTCTCTCCCTTGGTTTCACAACATCCTTTCACTCTTTCTTTTCTCTCTTTCTATTGTTACTTTTTCACCAATACACCTACCTATTTATAGCCAATTTGATTGGCTTCCTGTGATTATTATAGGTGCACGTTGCACCCTATCTTTAGGTGCAACATTGCACCTATTGTATTATTTTTTTTAAATTTTGTTTAAGTAATCATTAATTCTACTAAATATCTCTACCTTAATTATTACTTTCAATAAATATCTCTATATAATTTAATAATAATAATAATAATAATAATAATAATAATAATAATAATAATAATATCTTCTTATTTGTATCTATCTTATTATTAAGATAAATGTTAGATCTTATTTCAATAAATTTTTATTTCCAATTTCATAATTTTTTGTTCTATTTTTTATTATTACCAATTTATCTAAAAAGTTAATCTTTATGATTTTAATTAATTTCTTACAAAATTCATCTAATCTCCTTTTATTAGTAACATCTATTATAGAATAGAATTAAATAGAATATTTAAGTTAACGAAATTAAACTTTTATTTTTCACAAAAATATTTTATGAAAAATAGGATGTTTACATTCCTTCCCTCCTTTTAGGAATTTTGTTCCCAAAATTTACTAACTTCATTGAAATAACTTTGGATAGGACTTCTGGATATCATATTCTAATTCCCATGTTGCCTCTTCTGGTGACAGTCCTTCCCACTTCACGTTAACTAAAGAAATTTGTTTTTCTCTCAAGTGTTTGACAGATCTATCCATGATTTTTACATATTTTGTTCTATAATTTAAATAATCTCTTACTTGTATTGTTTCATGTTCTATGATGTATGAAAGGTCAAAATAATATTTTTTGAGCTGAGATACATGAAAGACATCATAAAGATTTGAAAAATTTGGGGAAAATGCAATTTGATAGGCAATAGATCTTACTTTATTAAGGATTTAGAATGGACTAATGAATTTGGATTCAACATTTTGGATTTAAGGGTTCTATCAATCCCAGTAGTAGGAGTGACTCTAAGGAAAACATATTCACTTTCTTCAAATTTCAAAAGTCTTCTTCTTTGATCAGCATAACTTTTCTGTCTACTCTGAGTAGCAAGTAATTTTCTTTGATAAAATTTGATCTTTTTCTGTGGTTTGCTGCACTATATCAAGTCCTAATAAACTCTTTTCCCATGTTTCTAACTAACACAAAGGTGATCTACACTTTCTACTATATATAGCTTCAAATGGTGTCATTCCTATGCTAGAATGCTAACTGTTTTTATAGGCAAACTCTATTAATGGTAGATGGGTATTCCAACTTCCTTGAAATTCTAACACACAGGCTCTAAGCATATCTTCCAAGGTCTAAACAGATCTTTTAGTTTGACCATCTGTCTGAGGGTGATAGAGCTTAGTACCTAAAGCTTCTTGTAAGGCTACCCAGAATTTTGAGGTAAATCTTGGGTCTCTATCTAAAACTATGCTAGTTGGTACACCATGTAACCTTACAATTTCTTGAATGTAACCCTGAGCCAACTTGTACAATGGGCAACTGGTCCTAATATGCAAAATGTGAGTAGACTTAGTTAACTTGTCAACAATTTTCCTTGCTGCGTCATAACCTAATGAAGTCCTAGGTAATCCTAACACAAAATCCATTGATATATTGTCCCATTTTCATTCAAGGATATTCAAGGGTTGCAGTAATCCAGTAGGCTTTTGGTGTTCTATTTTAACCTTTTGTTAAACTAGACACTTAGGTACAAAACTAACTGTCTCTTTTCATCCTATTCCACTAAAACAATTTCCTGAGATCCTAATACATTTTGGTGTTATCAAGATGCATAGTGTACTTACTGTAATGTACCTCAGATAAAATCTTCTTTCTCAGTTCTTCATCATTGGGCATACATAATCTTCCTTCGTACATCATAGCCCCTTTGTCATCAACACGAAAATGTTCAAGTTGTTCTACTATAATTATTCTTTTGAGAGACTACAAAAACTCATCATTTTCTTGGGTTGTCTTACTTGGTCTCTTAAATCACACTCTATTCTTAGTTCACTAGTATATAAGTAGTGAGATTGCAAGGACACTGAAATCCTCAAGTCCTGGAAATTTTCTAACAACTTTTGTTCCCTTATCATCATCAAGGACATGTGCAAGGACTTCGTGCTCAAGGCATTGGCCACAACATTAGCTTCACTAGTATGATATTTCAATTCAAAGTCATAGTCCTTTAAGAACTCAATCCATCAACGTTGTCTCATATTTAACTTCTTTTGGTCAAAAAGATACTTTAAACTCTTATGATTACTGTATAACTCAAACTTGATTCCATATAAGTAATGCCTCCAAATTTTCAAAGCAAAGACTACTACTGTTAACTCTAAGTTATGGGTTGGTAATTTTCTTCATACAATCTAAGTTGCCTGGATGCATAGGCCATAACTCTATCGTGTTGTATTAAAACATATCCCAGACCTTTCTTAGATGTATCACAATACACTATAAAGCTTTGTCTAGGATCAGGAATTATTAAGACTAGAGTGGAGGTAAGTCTGTTCTTTAACTCCTAAAAACTTGCTTCACAAGTTGAATCCTACTCAAGAGGGTGATTCTTTCTAGTTAACCTAGTCAGAGGTAAAACTAGCTAGGAGAATCATTTCATGAATCTTCTATAATATCTGGTCAATCCCAGAAAACTCCTAATCTTAGTAATTGTCTTTGGTCTTTCCCAATGAACTATTGCTTCAACTTTACTAGGATCTATAACTACTCCTCCCTAAGTAATCACATGACCTAAGAATCTTACTTCACTTAACCAGAATTCACATTTTTCTAACTTAGCATATAACTACTTCTCCTTTAGGATATGTAGCACTGTTCTAAGTTGTTATTCATGCTTCTTCTTAGTCTTAGAATAGATGAGTATGTCATCTATAAAGACTACTACAAACTGGTCATGGTAAAGGTTTAAAAATCCTATTCATGTAATCCATGAATACTGCAGGAGCATTAGTAAGTCCAAAGGGCTTCATAAGGTATTCATAATGCACATATCTGGTCCTAAAGGCTGTCTTCAGTACATCTTCAGGTTTTACTCTTATTTGATTATATCTTGATCTCAAGTCTATCTTTAAGAAGACTGTGGCTCCTAACAATTAATCCAACAGGTCATCTATCCTAGGGAATAGATACTTATTTTTAATTTGACTTTGCATAGATGCTTATAATCTACATACAACCTCATGCTCCTATCTTTCTTTTTGACTAATAAAATAGGTGCACCCCATAATGATACAGTGGGTCTGATAAATCCTTTGGCTAACAGATCCTCTATTTATTTCTTAAGTTCACTTAGCTCCAAAGGGGACATTCTATAAGGTGCAAAAGATAGAGATCCTATTCCCAGAACTAGGTCAATGGAAAACTCAACTTCCCTTTTAGGTGGTAGGTTCACTATCTCTTTGGGAAACACTTCTAGAAATTCTCTTACTATTGGTATGTTATTTATTTTCTGCTTAACCTTTGAATTTAAAGAAAACAAAAAAAAGAAACCCTTGAGCTTCTACTCAAGCAAGATTACTACAATGACAAAAATGACTACAGTGAGATTACTACTAGCTCTTGCTTCTACTCTTACATCAACTAGATGTAAATAATGCATTTTTGCATGGAGATTTGGATAAAGATGTATACATGTCCTTAATTACCTCTTAGCTTTCACTCTTCCATAGCTAATTAGGTATGCAAATTACAAAAATCCTTTTCTGGTTTGAGGCAGACCAGCAGGTAGTGGTTTTCAAAATTGTCAAGTTTCTTATTTAGTTTTGGTTACACCCCTAACAAGGCAGATTATTCCTTATTTACTAAACCGAATGACATTTTTTTACTACTCTATTGGTTTATGTGGATGATATTATTTTGACTGGTAATGATATGGATGAAATCAAGTCAATCAAGTGTCAGTTGGATTCTGCATTCAAAATTGAAGATTTGGGGGCACTCAAGTATTTCTTGGGTCTTGAAATAGCTTAAAACGTCACTCTATCAAAGAAAATATGCACTTGAGCTTATACAAGATGCAAGTTTATTGGCCAGCAAACCTGTTTCAACTCCAATGCTTTCTGATGTCAAACCACAGAAGGATGATGGGCAACCTTATGAAGACATCTTTGCTTATAGAAGATTAATTGGCAGACTTCTATACTTGACTACAACCCGACCAGATATTACATATGCAGTGCATCATCTCAATCATTTCTTATCCATGCCTATGACTTCACATTATATTGCTGCTCTAAGAATTCTGAAATATGTCAAAGCTTCATCAGGCAAAGGTCTATTTTTTTCCAAGATCCTCATCTATTTAACTCAAAGGTTTTTCGAATTTTGATTAGGCTGCATGTCCTGACAGCCCAAATCAGTAATAGGATATTGTGTTTTTCTTGGGGGACTCCCCCATTTTCTAGAAATCTAAGAAGCAAGCCATGATTTCTAAATCATCTTTTGAGGCAAAATATTGTGCCTTGACTACAACAACTTGTGAGTTACAATGACTCACTTATCTCTTACAAGATTTTTAGGTTCCCTTCAATCAACCTGCTTTACTATATTGTGACAACCAATCAGCTTTGCACATAGCTGCTACTCCTATCTTCCATGAAAGAATAAAGCATATCGAGATAGATTGTCACATTGTCCGAGATAAAGTCCAACAAGGAGTTGTGCACCTTCAGCCAATTTCTTTAGCATCACAAATTGTTGATCTTTACACTAAAGTTGTTCCTCCTAAATTTTTTGATAAGCTGGGAATGTTGGATATACACTCTCCAGCTTGAGAAGGGGCTATTGAGTTAATATTTTATTAACTGTTAGTTAGTTAGGAGTTAGTTAGAAATTAGTTAATTCAGTTACTGTTAATTAGTTAAGTCTGTTAGTATGTGTATATATATTTACAATTCATTCTGATAAATAAAAGTTAATTCATTCTCTCATTCAGTTCTACATGCTCATTTTCTCTATTTAATATCTTCCTTTCTGTTCAAGATCTTTCTCTTCTGTTAGTAGATAATGTTATTTTATTCACACGAGAAAGAATACAAAAGACTAGGTCGTAGGAAAACAAACTCCTATAAAATCAGGAACAAAATTTAGCTTAAATTTTTTACTCCAACTCTTGTCTCCAATCCTATTTAATCTTTCTCTATGTATCTATTAACTCAATTAAATAGAGTTAAAAGTAACAAATGAATGAAGATGAAATAGAATTAGATGTAAGAGTTAGAACCAAAAATTAAAGTTAAGTTTTGATCTAAAATCAGCTAGCAAGAAGTTGCTCATTCCTAGGGTGCAGTAGCCCACGTCCTACAGTCCACATCTTTCTTGGTACCAAGCTTTGATAAGAAATTAGCACAGATATTCCCCTCTCGCAAAGTATGAAGAATACTCACTTCTCTTGCAATTGAAATGAAGTGTTTGATCATATCATCAATGGTGGAAACGAGCATGCCTTTGGAAAATTAGCCGAATGACGATGTCATTAAATCTGTTTTAACCTCCCGTAATAGCATAGTTTTTGTTTTGTTTTTGTTTTTTTAAACAACCAGTAATAGCATGGTTAAATGAAAGAATCATAACTTACTTAAATATAGTTTTTTCTTTCCACTTAATTAAGATACCATTGGATATTTAAATAGGTTTTAACGGTATCGCGCGCAAGTCACATGACACTTGAACTAGTTTTGTAATGATTTTATTTGACGAAATGAGTTTTGTGCATAAAGTGTAAAGTCTAAGGGATCATTTGTATATTTTTAAGAATAACTATTATATTCTTACATCAAAGAGTGTATATATTCTTTTTTACACTTCATCTAATACTATTTATTATACATATTTTTTTATCACTTTCTCTCATTCAATCACATCCCTTAAAAAAGATGTGAATAGTATTTACACTCCTTTTTAGGGAGTGTAAGATGATTATTTTTCTTTTGAGAATTTAATTTTGATGTATTGTTAGTATAAATTTTTTTTATATTATTAACTAATTATATATTAATATATATGTGATTTTTAATGTAATTATTATGAGAATTAAATATTTTTTATTATATAATAATACATAATTGATAATGTAATTTTTTTTTACACTGATAATGTATTCAAATTAAATCATATTTTTAAACTCTAAAGTCTAATATACACATAACTCAAAATTAAAGGGTTTAACATGTAATTTACCTAATTATTTTTTGTTTAGAAAATGGAAATTACTAAGTCAGGAAGCAGATCCAGCACATCTTCCGTGAGGAATAAAAGGCATGCCCTTCTACAAACGGTACTCAAGTTTGTTTTCTTGTCCCATTCCAGCGCTGTTATTGACTATGCTCGCCTTAGCTGCCATGCCCTGTACCCGTGAAAAGATTATTGCATATTATAGGATTGGCTCATATTATTTATTTCTTGATATTTTAAGTTTTATTAATGATAAAATTTATTATTAATTTATTTATTTATTACTTTAAATAAATAAAAAAATATGATTAAGATAAAAAATATTTAAATTAATAATAAGTCTATCCTTATTAATAAATATTAAAATATCAAAATATGAATGGTTTAAGACGAATCTTGTGTCATACTTTAACAACATACAATCATTTCTTGTACCCGTGCCGTGAATCCCTAATTCCTTTCGAGTTATAAAGACAGCATGACTAGACTAAAATAATTAATTCGGTCGAAAAGCGCGCAGCACAAGCCCAATGAATTTGGTTTACTCGATTAGAACAGCAACTTAGCAACGCGTTATCAAGCTGGCACCTCTACCGCAGTTAACCCCACTCCACTCACCAGTCACCATCCCCATAATTTGACTTCAGCGCTACGTTCTCTCCCTCCTATTTGGTCTCATTCCCTCCACCTTCCTTTCTATTTCCCAATTCCCTCCCGCTATATATAACTACCATCACATTCCTCTTCTCCATCACCTCACCTTACAACATCTCACTTCTTACACTGTATCCTCTGACCTCCCTGTACAAAAAATACAAATGGCCTCTCTTGCATCCTCAAGTGTTCTCTTGAGTCTATTCCTCACCATTTCTCTACTCCATTTGAGCTCAGCGGCTAGGAGACTCACCGAGTCAGATCAGCAACTGCAATTGTTCCAATACCACAAAGGCCCTCTCCTCACTGGCAAAATCTCTGTCAACCTCATCTGGTACGGCAAATTCAAACCATCCCAGCGAGCCATCATCTCGGACTTCATCACCTCCCTTTCTTCCTCTCCCAAACCCACATCACAACCATCAGTTGCCACGTGGTGGAAAGCCACCGAGAAATACTACCACATCATCAACTCCAACAAGAAGTCACCAAAGCCAACCCTTTCTCTTGGTGCCCAAATCCTCGAGGAGAACTACTCGCTTGGCAAATCACTCACCACTAACCAAATCGTGAAGCTTGCATCAAAGGGTCCCCAAAAAAACGCCATCAACGTGGTTCTTACAGCTGCGGACGTAGCCGTAGATGGGTTCTGCTCCAGTAAGTGTGGGACTCACGGTTCCTCAGCGGGTGCTCGCATCAATGGCAAGAGGTACAAATTCGCTTACATATGGGTGGGTAACTCGGAGACTCAGTGCCCTGGTCAATGCGCGTGGCCATTCCACCAACCCATTTACGGTCCACAGAACCCACCTTTGGTTGCACCCAACAACGACGTGGGTCTTGACGGCATGGTCATCAACGTGGCTAGTCTCTTGGCTGGCACTGCCACCAACCCTTTCGGGAATGGCTACTTCCAAGGACCCAAGGAGGCGCCTCTGGAAGCTGCTTCGGCTTGCACTGGGGTGTATGGTAAAGGGGCTTACCCTGGGTATGCTGGGGACCTCTTGGTGGATCCAACAACTGGTGCTAGCTACAACGCAAATGGCGTCAATGGCAGGAAATATTTGTTGCCAGCACTGGTTGACCCTAAAACCTCAGCATGTTCTACGCTGGTATAAGGTATAAACGTGCGCCCACAAGTCAAAAGTTTTAACTATGTGTTTAGTTATTAGGCAATGAGAGATTTTTTGATTTGTTCATTCATTTGTTATAGGTTTGAAAAAAATTATAAAAATATGAAATTGATTTAATGTTTTATTTTATCTTAATCTTTAAGAGATTTTTAATTACACATAATTATATCATATTATTTTTATACATATTTATAAAAAAATTAGAAAAAAAATAATTTTTATGATTAGTGAGATTAAAAATATTATTTTTTTTCTTTTTAATTTTTTATAAATATATATAAAAATAATATAATACAATTATATGTAATCAATAATATCTCTATAATCTTATCCATTTCATCTATACGCGTGCAACACAAGAAAACAAATAGAAAACAAGGATACGGTTTGCGCAGCACACAGGTTAATATTAATTTAAAATTAATAAATATTTTAAATATTAAAATATAAAATAAAAATGACATACATAAAAAATCATGCACCTCCAGGCTGAGGAATCCGTGGTGCACATGACATACCATGCCAGGCTGAGGCTGATTTATAGAAATGACTTTTGTTTTGTTTGAGAAATATAGAAAAAAACTTTGTTTTGGTCCTCACTAATTCTTTCTTTCTCAATATAGTCCCTCACATATCAATGTTAGCAATTTAGTCCCTCACTAAAAGTTATTCAGCTCAATTTAGTCCCTCTCTTCATCATAATGCTTACATGTCAACAATAATAACCTATCTGTCATTTGTACCACAAAAAAATATATATGCCTACGTGGTGAGGAAGTTGGGTGTTATGATGTTTTGTGCTATTAAGCAGATGGAGATAACAATCTGGATTCAACTCTGAAACTTATCCTATTAATACAAACTAGACAAATGCTTTGAAATTGGATACGTCATGTGCAATACTTGATGCTGGTATCTATGACATCTATGGTTTCTAATGTAGTTTCCTCAAAGCCCAAATCAAGTGGCCTAGTCATACATTGACGTAGTGCATAACTGCAATTGGTTATGAACATATTCATTGGGTGAATATAATGCAATAATATCCCTATTTTGTTAATTTTACAAACAATTGTTAACATAGAGACGACAAATGAAATTGTTAATTAAAGATCAATTAAGAGCATCAATGATATTCTCCATCAAACAAAATTGGTCCCTTGAGTCAAATGGGATCTCGGCGGCTCTCGGCAACAGTTAGCTACTGACAAGGGTCTAATATGTTCATGATGGCTACTGCTTGGAAACACAATCCTATGTCACTCCACAGCTATTACAAATCAATGCACAAGTTCAAGAAATTTTAATTAGTTAAATCTAAGCATAAACACATCATATGTTCATATAACAAGAGTCGATATAATTTAGGAACAAAATAAAGGAAATAAATTTTATGAACCTGTTCACAATTGCTGCAGAAGATTTCTTTCTCCAATTTGCACAAAGTATAAAGCTTTCACTTCATAGAGAAGTGTCAATTTGGTCATCCAACCAAAATAATTGCCTTTTGATTATACAACACAAACTGAATAAGGCAATTACATGTAGGATTTTTTTTATACATATGCCACATAAGATTTTAAAAGTGACAAGTAAGCATTCACATTAATAAAGGACTAAATTGCTAATATTGATTTATGAGGGACTAAATTAAGAACAATTGACTTTGTCGAGGACTAAAATAGGGTTTTTGTCATAAATATATCAATATATTGAATGAAAACTAGTTATTTAAACCAAAAAACAAAACAACATAAATTCTTTTGTCTTTGTCACTCTAATTATTTTCTCCAAGCTCCTCAGGTTGAGGTGTGTAGGCTCGTCTCTCAGTTTTCTTAATTAATATTGCCAAATTTTCTACTATTAAAAAAGGTTCTATTTGTTATTATGTTAATCAATAATCACAAATATTTTCTACTATAAAATTTGGAATGATGTGTGCTTGAGAAGTAATAAAAATTATAATAAAAGTTAAATACCTAAGATTATTAAAAGGGTTAAAGGTTTTTTTCTGAGAGTTAATGGTTTGGATCAATATTACATATCCTGTTTTTTCTTTTATCTTTTTATTTTTGGTAAGCAAGAGGGGTGAAGTCCCTAAGACACCACTAGTCTTCTCAAAAAAGAAACACCAGCAAGGTCTTCAAGTAACAGACCACCACAGCCATGAAGGGGGGGCCTCTAGGACATGCAATCCAAGACCAAAATCATGAGCATGATTAGCTAGCCAATCTGCTACCTGGTTCCCTTCTCTGTACACATGAGATATTGAAGTAGTCCACTCCAAAGAACATTAAGTGACGAATTGAGTTAACAACAACAGCATGTGTAACCTCACTCACACGCTGTTTAATAACAAAATACAGTTACTGTACATTACCCCTCATCATCAAAGACAATCTGGTTCTGGTTGAGCCAAAGAAGCCAAACGTCAAAGGCCAGTCAATGTCTTTGTGTCTACCCTAACGCTTTTTAATACTATAGTGCACCCATTCTTAGACATCACATTGAAATAACTCAACCTAGCAAGATGGACGAACCAAACGTAACCAAAGATCACAGACTTGCTCGCAGTCTCCAAGGGCATGGATAACACTCTCAGGTGCCTACCTACACCTGAGGCATAAAGAAGATGTAACCAAATGACATCTCATTCTAGCCAAGTTTGTCAGGAGGCCTTCCTTGACTAGAAGCCAAAGGAAGCAATGAATTTTTTGGGGCCCTGGCCATCAATAAATAACCTTCCACACTTCTTGTTGGGATCGTTGGGAATGGTTAGCAAGGACTCCATATGTAGACTTTGTTGTGAAACGTCCATCATTGTTGTGGGCCTATGCGAAAAAGTCAAGGCCCAACATAGGATGAGGGGAGCATATTGGCAATCTTAGCACAAGTCTCTGGAGTGTGCTGGAAAACCTAAAAGCATGGAGTAAACTATGAAGAAGTGTTTGTACCCATTACCTGCATGAGACAATTCTCTTGATTATTACTTTGGCAGCTCAAATGAAGGGGAGAATTTATCAAGTTGATTTAAAGTCTCCTTTCCTTAGTAGATATCTAGAAAACGAGGTATATGTTGAGCAACAATTTGGCTTTGTGGTAGAAGGGTACGAAGATAAAGTCTTGAGATTGAAGAAGGTGATGTATAGGTTGAAGAAAGCACCAAAAGCATGAAATAGTTATATCAACAAGTATTTTCAAGATATTGGCTTTGTTCGATGTGCTAATGAATATGCTCTTTATGTTAAAGCATATGATAATGGAGATATTGTGCTTGTTTATCTTTATGTTAATGATCTTATTTTCACTGGAAGTAATCCTACTTTGTTTAAAGGATTCAAGAAGGCTTTGGCACATAAATTTGAGATGACCGATATTGGGCTCATGTCATACTACTTAGGCCTAGAGGTGAAGCAAATGGAGGAAGAGGTTTTTATCTCTCAAGAAGCTTATGCAAAGGAGATTAATTTGAAGAAGTTCATGTTTGATTGTAACTCCGAGAACACACCCATGGAACGTGGAGTTAAATTGTCAAAGTTTGATGATGGAGTGAAGGAAGATCCCACCATTTTCAAAAACCTTGTGGGAAGCTTGAGATCCTTGACTTCAACAAGACCCAACATTCATTTTACGGTTGGAATAATGAATCGCTACATTGAATCATCTACTTCTACCCACATGAAAGTTGCTTAGAGGATTCTTCATTGCCTAAAAGGTACACTTGATTTTGGGCTATTTTATTCATTTTCTAATGATTTCAAGCTTGTGGGATATTGTGATAGTGATTTTGTAGAAGATGTTGATGATAGAAAGAGCATTGCCAGTTTTGTATTCTTTATGGGAGATTATGCTACTTCATGGAGTTTTAAAAATTAATCAATTGCCACACTCTTAACTTGTGAGTCCGATTATGTGGCAGCAACATCTTGCACTTGTCATGCTATATAGTTTAGAAGGTTGTTGAAAGAAATTTATTTTCTAAGAGAGGAAGCAACAAAGATTTGTATTGATAACAAATTCACACTATCTCTTGCCAAAAATTCGATGTACCATGATTAAAGCAAGTACATAGGCATAAGGTTTCATTTTATTAGAGAGTACATTGGCAAGAAAAAGGTTGAGCCAAAATATGCTAAGACTCAAGATCAAATTGTTGATATTTTTACTAATTCTCTCAAGTTTGAAGAATTTCAAAGATTGCAAGTAGGGATGGAATGAAGAAGGCTTCAAATTAGGGGGAGTGTTGAATAAAAATAATAATTTGAAATTAATAGAGTTTTGCTAATTATGTAACCTTTGGTATGGTAGCTATTGTAAGTTATGAAAGTTATAGAGAGTTATTCTATGAGTTATGAAGAAATATGTTATAATAGTAATGAAGAATTATAGTGTGAGTTATGTGTCATTAGGAAGAATTATTTCATTAGAGTTATGCAGTTATAAGATAGTTTATTTCATGAGTTAGAGAAAAAATTATAGTTGTTAATTAGTGAGGGTTATAAAATGAGTAAGGTTTATTTCACTCTTCTAGAGTTTATAAAAGTATCCTATGTACTTTGAAGTCAATAAAATAAGAAATATAAAGTTACATAGTGTCTCTTCTATTATTCTTCCTCTAACAATGTCATGTGCACCATCTGTAAGTTTTGCGTATTGATTTTTTTTGTGTTGGGCGTATACATGAAGTGATTAAGATTAGAGTTTTGAGAACCAAACTAGACTGGTCAGTTCAACTGGTTGGACCAGAAACTGGCCAGTGTATCAGTTCGGTCACTATATGTAAATTACTAAATTTGAAAACCAAAAAAAACCTGGGGAACCAATTCCAAACTAGGAGAACTGGTCAACCAGGACAGGTCCAAGCGGATAAGCGATCCATATCTTCCTCCATGTCTAGGGAGTTGTTGTTCTAGTTGAAGGTAAATATTAAGGTTGCTGCTCTGCCTGCATCACCGTGAGCTACTCAGCTGACACCATCACGAGCCACTCAAAGTGATGAAG
This sequence comes from Ormosia semicastrata, assembly GCA_029884595.1. Lineage (NCBI taxonomy): Eukaryota > Viridiplantae > Streptophyta > Magnoliopsida > Fabales > Fabaceae > Ormosia > Ormosia semicastrata. The sequence continues at coordinate 116,210,896 of JAQQTO010000063.1, forward strand.
TTGGAGGGATGATCCAGTTGTTGAGGTTCAACAAATTCAAGCCTTGCGATCTTCTAAGTAATGCCCTGCCACAAATTTGTCAAAATAATGTTGCAATGATATAGGCACCCTTTGGAGCTTTTTGTAAAGTGAAGATCTTCATGTTTAGGCTTTTAGGGTTCAAATATGTGAAAATGATAAATTTTAAAATTTAAATTTTAAATTATTTAATTCAAAAGGTTAAATGTATCCACGAAATCCAATTATTCAGGGTTGCATGTTGACTGGCCGATTCAACCAGTTGGACTGTGAACCGGTTGTGTTAGCAGTTCGGTTTAGGGTTACAAATTGGGAATCCCATCAAATTGCATTGAACCAAACAAACAGCTATCAAATTGGAAAAACTAGTGGACCATTTGACCTAAAACGGATCTATCGAAACTGACCGGTTGAAACTTTTAGAGGCTGAACTAATGAACCTTTTCACAACTTAAGCGTTGCACAGACGCAAGCGAGGTGGCCACCATCCAAGTGTCTAGTCCATAATGTCATAGTTGTCGTCCAAGCATCTAGTACATAGAGAACGGATTGGGAAGCACAAAACAGGGATTTTTGTTTGCCTCTGGTTATGAGATTTCATGGCATCTCACTCCTAAAATCTTTCACTTTCAAAAGAAGCAAATAACAGAGAAAAAAGGACAAAGCATAGGTAGGAGAGGTGAAGACATGACGGGAAGATGGAGAAATGTGGAAAAGTAAAATATGTAAACAAGAAAGTGGAGGGGGTGGCAAAAGCGATAATTTCGTATAAAAGTGAAGAATAAGAGATGCTTGAAAAGGAAGGAATTGGTAAAGTGATGAAAAAGTAAGAGTGTTAGGGAGATATTTTACATAAAACAAATAAAATAATGTTAAAAATAAAAAGATTAAAATAGAGTTTTATTTTTGAATTAAAACTGATAGATATATATTAATATACTATTGTTAATTAAATGATTGTTAAAAATAGTATTTATTTATAATTAAGTATTTTTATAAATAATTAAGAGATTTATTAATATAAAATTTTAATATAATTATAATGATTAAATCATTTGATTCGACGATCAGTTCAACCAATTGAACTAATTCAACTATGACTTAAAGATTTTAACATTGTGTTCTCTTATTTGACTTTTTAAACATTGGTTTAAAGTTAATGCAAATAAGAGTGGGACCCACTAACATTTAGTTTGGTTATAATGATATATTAGAATTTAATTTTTTTTCTTGATAATATTATTTTTTTATATTTTAAATAACTCTTTTTTTATTTTATCTTTTATATTATTTGTTTATGTGATTAAAATATATAATTATTTAATTTATATTATTTTATTATATTTCAGCTGAATATTGGTCTAATTATGATTGAATCATTAAACTTTAAATAAGTCTCATAATGATTACTTCAATTTTCATAACATTGATTAAGATTAAAAAAGAACATTAAATCAATTTCATCTTTTTATAATTTTATTCAAACCAATAACAAATGAATGAACAAATCAAAGAACCTCTCTCTGCCTAACAAGTAAACACATATAGTTAAACAACTTTGATTTTTCTATTACTTTTTTTTTCTCACTTCACTTTTTACATCCTCCCTATACTGTTGATTATGTATACTCTTTTCTTATTATTTCCTCTCACTTGATCAAAACCCTTAAAAAGAATGTGAATAGTGAGGTGTAAAAGTAACATTTTCTATAGTTAAAATTTTTTACTTGTGGATGCACTTTCACACATTATATTGGCGTAGAACAAGCTGAGGTTTTCAGGGCAACTAGTGCTGGCAACAAATATTTTCTGCCATCGATGCCATTTGCGTTGTAACTAGCACCAGTTGTTGGATCCACCAAGAGGTCCCCAGCATACCCAAGATAAGCCCTTTTACCATGCACCCCAGTGCAAGCCGAAGCAGCTTCCAGAGGCGCCTCCTTGGGTCCTTGGAAGTAGCCATTCCCAAAAGGGTTGGTGGCAGTACCAGCCAAGAGACTAGCCATGTTGATGACCATGCCGTCAAGACCCACGTCGTTGTTGGATGCAACAAAAGGTGGGTTCTATGGACCATAAATGGGTTGGTGAAATGGTCATGTGCATTGACCAGGGCACTGAATCTTTGAGTCACCCACCTATATATGAGCGAACTTGTACCTCTTGCCATTGATGCGAGCACCCGCTGAGGAACCGTGAGTCCCACATGTACTGGAGTAGAAGCTATCTACAGCTATGTCCGCAACTGTGAGAACAACTTTGATGGCATTTTTTTTAGCACCCTTTGATGAAAGCTTCATGATTTGGTTAGTGGTGAGTGATTTGCCAAGAGAGTAGTTTTCGTTGAGGATTTGGGCACCAAGGGAAAGGTTTAGCTTTGTTGACTTGTCGTTGGAGTTGATGATGTGGTAGTATTTCTCGGTGGCTTTCTACCATGTGGCAACGGATGGTTGTGATGTGGGTTTGGGAGAAGAAGAAAGGGAGGTGATGAAGTCTAAGATGATGGCTCGCTCGGATGGTTTGAATTTTGATGAACCTTTAAAATATCATATTTTTGCGGTTTAATTTTTTGGTTTTTCATCCTCTTCTGATATTTTTTATTGAACTTTGTTCTTAAGTTTCATTATGTTTTAATTATTTTTAATTGTATTTTATTACGAGTTTTAATTACTTTCGATAAGTAAATTTATATGGAAGAAGACTGGACAATTTTTACAAGGAAGAAAAATACAAATTCTCTCTGGTGGTGTAGCACCTAAGTGTCCAAACGTCAGCGCTTAAGCGCTGTCATGGCATAAAGCTTCCATTCTCTCTATAGGCGCTGGGAAGGCAGCGCCTGAGCGCACAACGCGTTACAGAATGCATTTTTTATTTAGTGACTCAGCGCTTGAGCGCCTAGAAGCCAGCGCCTAGGCACTGGTCGTGTAACAACACACGTTATTTTTCATAAATAAGAGAGTTACGCAATAATTTAAGTAGAACGTAGAAAATTCTTAATCTTGAGAGACACTTTTATGACGACATACTTTGAGAGATAATTCAGAACAAAAAATTGCTACGAATCTTTAGAGGACGGCTACGAAGAGAGGATTCAATTCTTGAAGGTTTGAAGATCATAATCACCGTAAAAGGGGTTTTGATTTCTCTTTCTCTCTAATTTTCTCCTTTCTTTGGGCTTTCTTTCCATGGATTTGTATTGTGATTTGAGATTATTTGTATTGAACATGAGTAACTAATCCCTTAGCTAGCTATGGGGGGTCTTGTTTTCCTATTTAATTGATTTTTATCTCGAATTTGATTAAGGTAATTTCTTTTGGATTTATTATATTGCTTGCATTCTTGTCAGAACTTGATCTCTTTTGGCATGTTTTAATTCATTGTTTGACCGGTGACTATCTGCACTCAATGAATGGACCTATATGATAAACCTAGGATTAGATTGGTGAATGACCAAACATCAATTTATTCTACTAATGGAATTAATGATTATGTTAGTTCATCTCTTGAATTGGAGCTTAATGCATTCCTAATTAATTTTATGCATTCCTAATTAATTTAACTAAATGACCAAAGAGGTGATTTAATTTAGGAATAGAATATTGTTTATCCATGACCATTGATATTCAATAGCAATTAAGATAATATTGGCAAGAGAATTACCTTACATCATAAATGAGTGAAAATATGATTAATTGGATTCAAGTGAACCTTATGCCCTCGTTACTTTCTAATTGATTGTCTCTACATTGTTTAATTGTCCATTATTCTTCTTTATTTGATTTCTTATTTTACTTTGAATTTCTCTTACCCTTTTGATTGTTTAAATAACTAAGAGTTTTACGAATCTAAAAATTACTACCTATTCCTCGTGGGATCGACAACTAGGACTTAAGTCCTATATTACTTTGTGATAGAGTGCACTTGCTCTTAGTATGTTTTACACATATCAAATTTGCTGTACCATATGAGGTTGATAGAGATTTTGCCAGTGAGGAGAGGGCCTTTGTGGTATTGGAACAATCACAGTTGCTGATCTGACTCGGTGAGTCTCCTAGCCACTAAGCTCAAATGGAGTAGAGAAATGGTGAGGAAAAGACTCATATGAACACTTGAGGATGCAAGAGAGGCCATTTGTATTTTTTGTACAGAGAGATCAAAGGATATAGTGTAAGAAGTGAGATGTTGTAAGGTGAGGTGATGGAGAAGAGGAATGTGATGGTAGGTATATATAGTGGGAGGGCATTGGGAAATAGAGAGGAAGGTGGAGGGAATTGAATGATACCTAATAGGAGAGGGCATAGTGGTGAAGCCAAATTATGGGGGATGGTGAGTGTAGTAAGGTTAACCGGTAGAGGTGCATAAATGCGTTGTTGTTTTAATACAATTCTGATATTTTTATATTATTTTTTTCTATAGTACTTTTTACATCATATTATTTACTATTAAAATGAATATTCATATATTGATATTTTTTATTTAATCACAATTATTAACATGTGATATAAAAGTGATATTAGAAAAGAGTATTTCGTAATATACTGAACCAAATTATGGGCAGAGTCTAGTCATGTTGTCTTAATAACTCGTACAGATACACGGGGACAGGACATGGCCAGCTAAGGCAAGCATAGACGATAACAGCTCTGGAACAAGACAATAAGCATGTGTTTGAGATAAATGTGAAAATTAGATTATTTTAATAATTAATTATTATATAAAAAATACTTTTTTAATAATAAATTATAAGAAAAAAGTTTTATATTTGGATATATTAGTTAAAAACGATTTTAAATTAATTTATTTTATTTAGATGATATAAAAAATCACTTTTATGTATCAAATTATTAAAATAAGTATAAAATATTTAAAAAATTTATTTAATTAAAAATAAAATAATATTTATATCTCACTATTAAAAATAGTCCAAACATGTTACCATTAGTTTACAACAACTTTTTTGGTAGGTAATGTATGTCGGGAACGAAAATAATTTGTCCCAAACATGCTCTAAGACAAACTTGAGTACCGTTTGTAGAAGGGCTTGCCTTTATTCCTCATGGAATATGTGCTGGATTTGATTGCTAATTTAGTAATTTCCCTTTTCTAAACTTCACCAATAATTGGATAAATTACATGTTATCCCTATTTTGGGCCATGTGCAAATTAAACTTTAGAGGGTTTTAAAATGTAGAAATGGCCCCCAAGCATCACACTTTGTGCACAAATGTCGTCAAGCATATCATTATAAAACTAATGTAAATGTCTTGTAACTTTCACGTGACACCACTAAAACATATTTTAACATTGAATAATATCTTAATTAAGTGAAATATGATTTTTTTTCACATAATCATGGCAATACAATACTGGAGTAAAGTTTTGAATGAAATAATATCCTCGACATTGGATAGTGTTGAATGAAGTGGGGGATTGCATCGGGACAACCATTTAAAATTTTAAATCCATATGGTGAAAATACAAATTATGAGTAAAGTTTTTATTTATGACTTAGGGGTACATTTCAGTATTTGTAAATAAGGAAAAAATTCAAAGTTATGAATTTAAGATTCTTCACTTACAATAAAATATTTTAGTGTTAAACATGTTAAAAAAGAAAAGTATTTTATTGTAAAACTCTACATATTTATAAATCAAATAACTCAATCTTTATATGTGTCAATTGGCTTAACTAATAACCCTTTACGGCTTTAAAGTAGGATAATAATGATAATTGCATATTATTTTTCTTATATCATTATTATAATGATTTTTTGTAAATGTTAGTGAAATTTAATTAGGACTGATTTATTGGGTTGGGTCTTACTTTTGTATATCAGTACTTTCTTGTATTAGTGCTAATCGTTTAATATAAATATAGAGTTAGGGTGGCTAACCATAATAAGTTAGCTACTCTATTTTTCTATTTTATCTTTCATGTTTTTCTCCTTCTCTATATCTCTTTTCTCATAACATAGTATATAAAGTCGGTTCAAACAAACCCTAGTCTCCATAAAAAAAAAAAAATTCACCTTCATGCTCAGAATCTACCGTATTACCCTTCCTTAGGGTTGGCTAATTTTTCCCAACATTGCTGAGGTTCATATCAACATTCTTTGTGGGTGTTTGGACTTGAGGGTTTCATGCTAGATGCACTGATCAGCAGCCAGGTGGGTGCCACGCTTGCTATTTTTGGCGACCAGCCGCAACTGGAATTTCTAGTGACCAAGGGTGTCGTTGCCAGCCAGCGATGCTGCGTTCTGGGTGTTTTCAGTTCGATTGATGCGTTTTTCGATGTGTTTGGGTCTTTTTTTCTTTGAGCCCAATGACTTTCATGTTCTTTGAAGTGTACGTTGGTGTCTCTTTTTTCCTCTGATGGTTGATTCTAATCATAATTCCAGTTCCACCAATTATGATGAATATGAGCAGTCTACGAAACCTACTGTCATGCCTAAGGTCATCTCTGCTTCTGTTTGAATTACTGATGATAAGTTTGACGAGAAATACTAAGCGGATGGCATAAAACTATCACCATGTTTCTCACTGGGATTGAGAAAGAAGATCATATGACAGATGACCCACCAACATCTGCAACCAGGCGTGATTGATAGTTGTGGGAAGATAACAGACTATTTGGTATGATCAACAAAGCTCTTGATACTTTCATTAAGCACGTTGTTTCTCACTGTGATACTGTGAAAGAGTTATGAGAGTATATGAAGTTTCTTTATTTTGGAAAAACTAACTTAACTCGTCTTTATGAGGTGTCATAAGTGTTTCATAAACTAACCTAGAAGGATAAGTCCATTCATGGGTATTTTACTGACTTTAAGCGCACCTATGAGGAATTGAATGACCTCCAACCTAACTCTACTAATATTAAACAGATACGCCTACAACTGGAACAGTTGGCAGTTATGAGTTTCTTATATGGATTATCCTTTAAGTTCAATGTCGCTCGTGATCAACTCTTGATTGGTTCTGATCATATGACTCTTATTGATGTTTATCACTGCCTCATGCGCACTTATCATGAGTTGTATTCTGATTCTTCTTCTAAATCACCAACTGCTTTGGTTAGTCGAGGTGGTAGTAGAATAGGTAGAGGAGTAGGTCGTGGTAGTCATGGTAAAATAGGTGGTCGTTTTGGTAGCTATGATGATAGCTTTCCTGGTGGTCATGATGGTGGTTCTTATTTTTATTATTATAGTAGGGAGGAAGGCCATATTAAGAAGAATTGTTAGAAGTTGAATAGGAAACCTAGTTCCTCCCAAGGTCAGCGCTATGCTCATACGGCCACTCAAGAAAGTCTTTTGCCCACACTTGTCACTACTCCTCAAACCTAGGGTCTCAAAACCATCGCCATGTCTGGTATTGAATTTTACGATTACACTCAATTCCAGGCCTCACAGGGTATTGGTGCTTCTTCCATTGCTACTCTTGTCTAGTTAGGTAATCCCATTGCTTGTCTCACTTCTTCCTCCCATACCTGGGTCATTGATTCTAGTGCAACAGACCATATGACAGGTAATATTGGTATTCTATCATCTTTTCTTCCCACTTCTTCCTTACTGAATGTCACTCTTGCTAATGGTTCCTCAGCCCCTGTTATAGGTAGTGGGGTTGCCAATCCTTCATCCTCTCTTCCCTTACATTATGTCTTTTGTTTACCTCATTTTCCTTTTAATCTTTTGCTTATCAGTAAAATTACTAATAGTCTGAATTGCAATGTTCACTTCTTTCCTACATATTGTTTATTTCAGGATCTTGGGACGAAGAAGGTGATTGGCAGAGGTCGTGAATCTAATGGCTTATATGTTTTAGAGTCCGCCAATCCGAGACCACTGTCTATTGCTTGTTCTGCTTCCATTTCTCTATCTCATCTTCATTGTCAGCTTGGACATCCAGCCTTGCAGACATTGAAGAAGTTATGTACGAGTTTAGAGTATTCCTTTATTTTGAATTGTGAGTCTTATCAGTTTACTAAACACTGTTGAGGATCTTTTCCACCTAGGGTCAATAAGTATGTTGCTTCTCCTCTTACTTTAGTTCATTCTAACATTTGGAGGCCTTGTCCCATTGAGTCTAAGGTTGGTTTTCATTATTTTGTTATGTTTTGTCGATGATTACTCTCATGTTACTTGGATTTTTTTAATGAAAAATTGTTTAGAGGTGTTTAATATATTTCATTCCTTTTATGCTGAAGTTCAAACTCAATTTAATATTACTATTCACACTCTTTGTAGTGATAATGTTAAAGAATACTTGTCTACCCCTTTTTCTATCTTTCTTGCAAGAACATGACATTATTCATGAAACCTTATGCATTATCACCCTTCAACAAAATGGGATAGCAAAAAGAAAGAATCGACATTTACTTGAAGTTGCTCATGCTCTTTTATTTGAAATAAAAGTTTCTAAACATTTTTGGGCTAATATTGTGTCTACTGCATGTTATTTAATTAATTGTCTCCCTTCATCTGTTCTTAATGGTCAAATCCCTCATTCCTTACTTTTCCCCTCTCAATCTCTATTTGATCGCCCTTCTAGAATTTTTGGTTGCACTTGTTTTATGCAGGATGTAATTGGTATTGGCTAAAGAAATGGTTTTGATGATAAAAAACAAGAAAGGAATGAAGTGCAAAGATCAAGTCTTTTCAAGATTAGCTAATAGGATTTAGATCATATGTAGAAGTATAATGGACTCACACAAAAGCTCATTTTTTGATTCTAAACTCATCTTAAATAACTTTGCATAATCATGTTTTCATCTTATGAAAATTGTGTTTAAGTTGAGTAAAATGCTTTTAGAAAGTTTGGAAAGATGTTGGACATTCTTGGTTGAGAACTTCTTTTAAAATCCTATGGTTTCTAATTGATTCATAATAGATTATGATAATTGCATAATAGGTTATGATGTTTTTAGCCAAAACGTGAAGCTTTTTAAAATGCCATAATCGATTATGGCTTTTGGCATAATAGTTATGAAGTTAAATAAAAGCTCAGTATTCATGTTTCCAAAATGGCCTAACCGATTAGGAAGCTTTCCTAACTGGTTATTTTGCAAGTCAGAGGCAAAGCCTCTTCTTTTATAAAGGCCCTAATTGATTAGGGCTTATGCCTAACCGGTTAGTAGTGGCTTAAAATGATCGTGAACAGGCTTTTTGAATAGAGCCTAACCAATTAGGGTAATTTCTTAACCGGTTAGTATGCCTTTAAAATTCACGCAGAAAGGCTTTTAAAATAAGCCTAACTGATTAAGCTCATTGCCTAACCGGTTATTGTGAATGTCAGGAGCAAAATTTTAAAGCTCCTAACCAACTAGGACGATGTCCTAACCGGTTATTTGGAAAACTAGTAAACACGTGCAAACGGCTATAAACGACTATATTTTGACATTCAATCACCACCAACGACTATAATTTGTTTTGGGCTATAAATGAAAATGTTTGGGCATTCATGAAATGTTGGAGAACATTCTGAAAATCATTCTTGAGCATTGAAAATGAGTTTTATCATCTTTTTCTCCAAATCTCTGTTTTGAGCTAAGTGTGTGAATCCTTGACACCCATAGAGTTTCAATTTGTATTATCTACTCTTTGTATAATCTATAATGAAAGGATGAGGTATCCCTTAGTTGAATAGAGAGTGAGGTATCCTTCTAGAGAAAAGGGTAAGGTATCCCTTGATGGTGAGACATCCCTCAAAAGTTGTAAAGGGTGAGGTATCCATGTTTGAGGCTCAAGCACAAGGGTGAGGTATCCCAAGGTGTGTTGAGTACTCTCAATTATAAAGGTTTTCAAGCACCCGTTCAAGCTTGAAGGTTTAGTGGAAAATCTCGAGTGGTTCACTTGAGAATTAGACGTAAGCCACAAGTGGTTGGTGACTGAATCATGATAAATCTTAGTGTTTGCTTCTCTTAACTCTATCTCATGTATATTTGTGCTTTAATTATATATGTTTGGGTTGAATTTGATATCTATCCTATTTGCTTGATTTATCCCATAACCCAAGTTATATTTGAGTAATCTCTAATAGTTGTGCATTTATTAGACTTATTCCGCTGCATTTATTAATTGAGTTATTCAAAATGCATAATTTGTCTAAGTTGTATTAAAATTTGTAATTACCCAATTTACCTCCCCTCTTGGGTAATGATTGTCATGGCTAACACAGGATGTTTGCTCTCAAGTCTCTAAGTTGGATCCTTGCTCCCTCAAATGTATCTTCCTTGGTTACTCTCGAAGTCAAAAAAGGGTACTGGTGTTATTCTCCTGATTTATGTCAGTATCTTGTTTTCGCAAATGTGACATTCTTTGAAACAACTGTTTTCTCTTCTGAGTCTACCCCTTCCTCTCCCCCAGATGATGATGAGGACTTTCTGGTATATTCTTTTCCTACTCAGGGTACCTCTCCTTCTCCTTCTTCTTGGTCTCATCCCTTCCCTCGTCCTCTTGTGCTCCACCATTATGTTTGGTGGAAACAGCATCCTACTGTGGCCGATCCTACTACTCCAGACCCTATGGATTCATTACCTGTTATAGTTCCTCCTTCCTTTCCAGGTCCTGCTCCTCCTAATTCGAGTCTTGATCTCCTAATTGCTCTTCGAAAAGGTAAACATAGTTGTACTTATCTCATTTCTTCCTTTGTTTCTTATGTTAGTTTATCTAGTTTTGGTCATTCTTTTGTTGCTTCTCTTGATTCTCTTACTCTTCCTAATACTTTTACTGAGGCCTTGTCCAATAAGGGGTGGCATCAAGCTATATTGGATGAGATGCATGCTCTTGAACACAATGACTCCTGGGAGTTAGTTTCTCTACCTGCTGGTAAATAGGCAATTGGTTGTGAATGGGTGTATGTTGTGAAGGTTAATCTTGATGGCTCTATGGTCCGTTTAAAAGCTCGTCTTATTACTAAAGGTTATGCTTAAGTTTATGGCATTGATTATTTTGATACCTTCTCCTCTGTTGCTAAACTCCTCTATTCGTATCTTTATCTCTCTTGCAGTTAGTCATCATTGGTCCTTACACCAACTTGATGTCAAGAATGCCTTTCTCCATGGCGACCTGCAGGAGGAAGTATATATGAAGCAACCTCTTGATTTCATTGCTCAGAGGGAGAATGGTAAAGTATGCAGACTAAAGAAGTCATTATATGGTCTCAAACAAGGTCCACGAACATGGTTTAGGCGCTTTAGTCAAGCTGTTCTTCAGTTTGGGCTACAGAGAAATACTTTTGATCATTCAGTATTCTTTGGATGTCCTTAGACTTTCTTTAAATACAATTTTAGACTAAGGACTTGGGTGCTTTGAAATACTTCTTAGGCATTGAAATGATGCAAAGTTCGAAGGGTAATTTTCTTACTTAGATGAACTATGTGCTTGATTTACTTAAAGAAACATGTATGCTTAGAGCCAAACCTGTTGAAGCGCCTATGATCTCTAATGTCAAACTCTTACCAGATGATGAAGATGTTATGCCTGACCTTGAACGATATAGAAAGTTAGTTGGCAAGCTTAATTACCTCACGGTTACTCGTCTTGATATGGTATTCTTTGTTAATTTGGTTAGTCAATTCATGTCATCTCCCCGAACCACTCATTGGAAAGCTGTTCTTCATAAATTAAAGTATCTAAAAAGGGCTCCAGGTTATGGTGTCTTGTATAGAGATCATGAACATAACATGATAGAGGGGTTCTCCGATACTAATTGGACTGCTTCTCCCATAAATAGGAGATCTACTTTAAGATATTGTGTTTTTGTTGGAGGTAACCTTGTTTCTTAGAGGAGTAAGAAATATAGTGTTGTTGCTCGTTCTAGTATCTAGTCAGAATATAGGGCCATGGCCCAAGCTACTTGTGAATTGGTGTGAATTCATCATCTTCTTAATGAGTTTGGAGTTAAGAGTGTAATGCCTATGAAGTTGCAGTGTGACAATCAAGCTGCTATATATCCATATTGCTTCTAATCTTGTTTTTCATCAACGAACAAAGCACATTGAAGTTGACTGTCACTTTGTGTGAAAAAAGGTTCAACAGGGTCTTCTTGTTATTGGACATGTACGGACAGGAGAACAACTTATAGATATTTTTATCAAAGCACTCAATCGAAGCAAAGTTGACTATATTTGTAATAAGCTGAGCATGATCAATATCTATGCTCCATCTTAAGGGAGAGTTTTAGTGAAATATAATTAGGATTGATTTATTAGGTTGTGCCTTGCATTTGTATATAAATACTTTTCTGCATTAGCACTAATCGTGTAATATAAATATAGAGTTATGGTGGCTAATTATAATAAGTTAGCTACTCTTTTTTTTTCTATTTTACCTCTCATGTTTTTCTCCTTCTCCATCTCTCTTTTCTCATAACAGTAAATAATAAAATAAGAAAAATACACACTCTAATATACTTTTTTTCCATCCTTTATTTTTTAAATAAATAAAGTATAACTATAAACATGGTGTAGTTTTTTTGTATGTAAATATTATTTCTCTTAAAATAGGCATAAGGACTCAGGATTTGGGAAGAAACTCTACCTTCACCAAGGAATGGATTGACAAGGGAGAGGACTACCTTCCATATTATAATCTACAATCTACAATGATAGGCCAAACGAAAAATAACTATTAACAACCTAACTTAATTGACCCACATTTCTTATTTTATTTCATTTCCTAATATATGGAAATAAGTTATTTGTCAATAAAATGTAAAAGCTTAAATAAGTTAATTGTTATAACTTTAAAACTTTTATAAGAGGTTCAAAATTGATATTAGTTATTTGTATCTTAGACAAAATATAACAATATTATTTGTTGTTTCATTTATTTTTATAGTGAATTTTTTTGGGTATACTGAGAATCGTTATCATAGCTTGAAACCATAATTTCTACTCCGATTTCTACCCACATCAAAACTACTTGAGTTAGCTCAAAATGACCTTACAATAATTATATAAGATGTTTTTACACATAATTTTCTTTCTTAATTCAAGCGTTTTACTCTTCAAATACCTTTAAAATTTCCTAACCAAGCGTTTAAATCTATAAATGCATAGGCAAATAAGTAGTTTACATTAGAACAATTTACATAATTGCTAATTTGCTACTATCCCTTTTTATATCAATTTCCTAAAAATAGGTGACAAATAGGTAGCACAAGTTTTTTTTTTCTAATATCAGTCAGTATTTAGCAGGAGGAGTGATTTGGTGCAAGAGTGTGATTAGTCATATTGTGAAAATCGAAGCGAACATTGAACTAGTGAGATTTGCAGTTTACATTTAACCCATTCAACTATTTAAACTAACTAGTCGAATTGGATGATATCATAAAAATAATTTATATCAAATAAGATGAAACATACAAAAATATTTATGAAATATTAAAAAGTATTAAAAAAATTTCTCAAAAAATGAAATTAATGGTCAACTTATTCAACCAAATTAACCGGTCAATTCAACCGAGTTTTAAATGATTTTGATCAGCTTTAAATAGTTCAAAATGATCTAATCATAAATTCAGTTATGAGATTGACGACAATTAGTTAAGTGTCTGGTTCACAATAGGACAAGTTGCATGAGTCATTTGGTCTTAGTTTTAATAACATTGGTGATTACCATGTTGTTTGTTTCACGGAAAATAATTTTATTGAAGTCTCATAGACTGTGAATCAATATATAAAATTTTGAATTTTGTTAAGGGCACTTATAAAGAAATTAAAATAAAAAGTTTTAGAAGAAAATAAAATAAACAGTAAAGTTTTTTTAATTTTTAATGTATTAAATATTTTATTTTCATCTCAAATTTTTTATTTTAATTTCTTTAACAAATGTCAAAGACACTTGTTAACAAAATTCTAAAACTTTTTATCCACCATTTCATTCAGCAAAAAAAAAGACTTTTGGGCCACTAATTTCCAATTTTGGATGGGTATCTTAATGTTTCTGTGTATATATCTTTTCCGGTGTGATTATGCTTATAAACTAGAGATAATTCTATCCGATCCTATACGAGTTTTCTACCCCAAGAGTTGTTGATATTTGAAAAATTCAAGAGTATATCTATTTACATAAATTTACACATTTTTTATTATTTAATTACACAATGTCTCACTTTAGTATATATTTGAATTTATTTATTTTGTATTTAAAATAATTTATAATTAAAAAAACAACTTACAAGAGCTTTTGAAAAATAAATAATTATTTTTTTAAAATAATCTAAACCAAATATGTTTTTATTTTTTATAAACTTACATTCTTATTCTACCACATATCTAAAGTGTAAAGTGGTGTGCTTCTTGTATATGTAAAATATATATATTTTTTAAAATTCAAAGCGATACATTTATATACATATATAGTAATCCACTTATGCTCTTAAAATTTTCAAGACCATACATTTTTCTTTCCTAAAATTCACTTAGAGGTACGGTAAAGGTAATGTGACTCATAAAAAAGAGGAGCACTTGCTCCATTTTACATAATGTTGTGGGTTCCATTTTAGTTAAAGTTCTTCCTGATCCTCCTTAAAAATAATTCTTATATTCTTATATTAAATAATATATATACTTTTTTATATTTTATCTAATATTATTTATTATATATATATTTTTTATTATTATTTTTTACTCAACCACATTCTTTAAAAAAAATGTAAACAATAATATACTCCTAAAAAAAATATAAGAATATCATTTTTCCACTTAGAAAATACTAAGTCCTATTAATTTGCTTAAATTTTAGTTTTGAAGACAATAACTTGCTGAATGAATTGACTGGCTTGTGCATTGTGCTTGTCCCGCAAAAGGGTAAGGCGCATGATTGTTTGGCTGCGTGCGCCATTGACAGTGCGATTGGTAAGTGCAGACTTTTATATAGTAGTAGTGGCCTGGGTTTGGCAAATCCGGTGCACAGAAACGAAGGAGAAGGTTCGAAAGGTGTGATTTACTATGCTGAATTGATGGTCCGTGAATGATGAATGAATGTGTGGCACTGTTCACGAGTTGGGGTATAGAACCCTATGTGGTGTTGTCGTCCAGGTCCACCATGTAAGTTTTATGGTGCCCCGACTGATCCAAAACAACATATGGGTACATGGATGGGTTTGCGTTCCTTGGCCTTGCGTATGAGATTTAGAGTTGTTAAAACAAGTCGAATCAGCCTATTAGATTATGTAAATTTCGAGTTGGCATTTGATTAATTTAACCCGTCTTTTTTTAATATAAATGAGTCGAGTTGGCCCATTCCATAACGAGCTGGCCCATTTGACCCCACTGAATTTTGTTAACTTTTTGTTTGATGTTAATTTTGTTTGACTAATTAGTTGAATGACTTGACTAATTTGCAAAATGATTAATTCCTAATGATTACACAAAAAATGATAAACAAGGAATTTTGTTATGAATCTCTAAGCTACTAAAGAAAGCAATTAGTTTGAAAATTGGCTAAAAATTTTTAAGATTGAAAATGACTAAAATTAAAAGTAAAGATATAAATGTGGTAAAAGTAGTTGTAAATAAAGTGATAAGTTAAAGCAATGACTGAAAAAGAAAGGATAAATGAAATATAAAGGTTTGTATTTGATTGATTGAGTTGTTGTTTGTTGTTGTTTACAATTATGTTCACAATAGCTATTTATAAGACCCAAAACTAGTTGTTAGTCTCCACTAAAACTATGTGCTACTTTCTAAACATTTTACTCACTTTATAATATTGTGGAATCATAACCAACAATCAGAGTGGCGGTTATTGCTATGTTAGCTAAGTCCCTTTAGTTTAGAGACCAAATATATTGCATAAGTTAACTAAATAACTGTTCTATTAGCTGACTGCTTCAACCTTAACCATATTATCAAAGAAGATGGTTACCATTTAGTTCAAGCTGACCCACGTAATCTTCCTCAATCTTATCATCATTTTCAAACTTTATTTGAACTTGTAGTAATCACAAATTTGATTCTTCAACGGTTCTTATAAGTTAGGGAAGTTGTTTTGAATATAATCAATGGTTTATCCACTCCTTTTAGCACCAAATTCCTTCTAGTTTCTCACTGGCATGTGCAAACCACTTCCTTACTAAGCCTATATGCTCATTATTAAAGTAGCCCAATAAACTAGAACGTGTAACAACTACTTACGTAATCTGCTTCGACTATCAGCTGATTGATTTTGGCTATTTAGTTTAACTAAACTAATTGTTGGTGTTCACACTTACATATCTGCCCCCACGAATAGAGATCCATTCTGTTTGTAAATAAGTACAAGGGAAAATGTTGTAAATTAGAACTTCTTTGAAGTAATAGTTATTTTGAGGCTAATTTATTTTGGAATAAAATTTCACTAAAATTGTTTTGTCTCTTGCTTATGATACACTTTCTTTTTCACAAGGTCTTAGGCTTTCTTTATATTGGTGGTAAGGGATGGAATAGAGTGGAATGAGATGAAATATGTTATGGTTTCATTGTTTGAATTTTTAAAATTAAAATGAAATGGAATGGAATAAGACAACACCCATTACATCCTATTTCATCCTAAACATTTCTTTTTCTTCCCCCCAAATTGGGCGAAATGAGATGGAGCAGAATGATATAAGAACAAAAACATTATAATTTTTGTTATTCCATTCCATTTCATTCCACCGGCCATTATAAACAATGGGATGAAACTTTCCTTCATTCTATCTTTAAAAATCTAGACCATTCCACTCCATTTCATCTCATCTCATCTCATTCCACCAATCACAAGTTATCCAAACATAGCCTTAAGCACTCCTTTTGAATAACTCTCTATAACATTTAATTCTCATTTTTTTAAAGACAAAATAAACCAATTCAAACATTTAATCAATTTATATGTTGTTATATTGTTATTAAAATAATTTAACTAAAAAATAACTAGATTAGAAATCAAAGTGGCCTAATCTGCTTGTGGAAGTGAAAACTAAACTAAAGTAGAGGTCTAAAACCTAATGTGTGGGGGGAGGTGTGGAGAATGCTTAAAACTGGAGAAGAGGAAAGTCGACTAAAGTAGAGGTAAAACAGTTTCAATGAAATTCTAAGCCTGTGAATAGTTTCTAAAGAGATTTAGGAGCATGCTAATAACACACTCTCTATTACACTCATTTCAACATATTCCCTTCTATTGGGTCACGTCACACACTAAAGCACACACTCAACTCTTATTAACTTGTAATTAACTCGATTAGTGTGTAATTAACTCGATTAACATGTAATCAAGTTTGAGTGTGTACTTTAATGTGTGACGTGACCCTATAGAAGAGAGTGTGTTGAAAGGAGTGTGATAGAGAATGTATTCCTAACACTCCTCAAGAGATTTATTATCACTTGAGCTCAGGTTTTGTACACGCGTTGTATGTTCAATGTAATATAAGTTTGGAAACTTCAATGTAATATTTCCCAACGTTTAATCACTGTAATTATTTGAATGTTTTATTGTTAAAATTATATATTGTTACATCATTTAAACATTTTTATCACTGAAACCATTGAAATATTTTTTTTTATCATGAACCCATTTAAATATTTTATAGCCACCGTTTAATTATAATGAAGTTGTTCTGAACGGGTTTCAGAGGATCACTTGGGAGAGGTTGATGGTGGTGGTTTCCTCTGTAGTATAGTGGCATTGGCAGTGGTGCAAGGGGATGGTGTACCTATAAAAGGTACTCTGACGTTCCAGTTTGACTGTAAACAAAGTGAGTAGTGTTTTTGGGTTCAGATCCATACTTTCGTGACTTAGTCCAATATTTATAGGAGAGTCATGCTTAAGAGGTAGTTAATAGAATCATGTTTGACATAATCATTAATGGATAATAATTACCGTTAATGATGATCCCTATATTTGTGGAGTTGGTTGGAGGGATTTCCTCCTAGTTTGTTAGAAGTTGGTATGATTCCAAATAACGCGTACCATGGGCCGGGATCCATTCTGAATGAGTCAAGTTGCTTCTTGTTGAATTAGTTCGAAATCATGTTCAGAACATAAGTAATATCATATACAAAACTTTGTACTAATAAAACTAACAATATATGGAGATAAAATCTGTAATACCCGTGAAAACATGATAGACTTGTATATGGTTACGGAGCTATCCTAATACTTGTTTGTCATGCCTGTTAAGTTTTGTGGTCATCTGAGTAAGTTTAGTCATTTTGTTGTAATACTATGTGTGAAATATAGTTGTTATTAGCCTTGGAATTGGCTTAAACTACTCAGTTAATAGAAATAAATATGGTGAGTTTGTTTTTAGGTCACAAAAGTGTGGAAGGAGATGTGGTTAAAGTTTGAAGTTAATCAGAGTTAGTTTAGAATTTTTAAACATACTGGTTATGTGTGTTAATGCCAGATTGACTACTAGTAGATATGAAAAATTATGGAAATGGTAAAACAAGATTTTTGATGAATCGTAAGATTTATTTGAAACTTGTTGAAAGTTAAGAAACTATATTCGGTGATATCTAAGTGTTCTTACCATATCAGAAGTTTTAATACTTTGGTATGAGAAGCCAAATTTGACTTCTCCTTTTAAAATATCCCATGGCAGAGAGAAACAAAAAACAAAAGAAAGGAAAGAGAGAAAGGAAAGAAGAAGGAGAAAGAGGAAGAGAAGAAGAAGGAAACCAAGAGGCAAGCAAGGATTGGAGAGCTTGGATCCATCCTTGGCCATCTACAAGACCTTGAGGTAGGGGGAAACTTGTTTTTTACTTATCTTTCTATTTTTCTTCATCTTGTTCATGAGAGTTGGCTTGATGTGGGAGATAGGTGTTGAGTGTGATTTTGGTGTTTTTAGCTTGAATCTTATTGAAGAACTTGATGATGACTTGTTTTTGAGTTGTTGGATGCTTGGAGATGGTTTTTAAGCTCTTAGATTTCTTTGGTTTCCATTTGGATAAAAATGGGGGATTTAGGGTTTAAGTGGTTGATGGATTCATGAATGTTTGTTTGAGTGGATTTAAAATTGTCTAAGAGTTACAATATGTAAATGGACCTTGTGTAAGATTGGAAATCACTTAAAAGTGAGTTTCGAGTGATTGGAGGAGGGGTATGTTCTAATGGAATATTACCCGCACCTGTATAATGCTGCTTGCGCCGCCGCGTGTGAGTGATACCAGTTCTAGTATTGGAACCCGAGAGCTAGGCGCCGCAACATACCTAAGTTTTGCACCGCAGCGTGAATGGACAGAGAACAGGGCGTCGCGGTGTGGCCCTGTTGTGTCGCGGCGTGAGATCTAGTTTTTCTCAAAAATTGTTGTGTGATGCAACAACGTCTTTTAATGGTGTAGCTTCTTCTTTTATGCTTCTTAGAGAGTGTTGAGACTCTAATAGGAGTATTTAATGAAGTGAAAGTGTGATAAATCAAAAATGATTTGCAAGGCTAGTTATGGGAAGTAATTAGACATGCACACACACACACACATATATATATATATATATAGTATATTGTGATGAGTTGAGGATGGACTTCCTCTCTTTATTTGTTAAGGATCGCGTAGTTGATGAGATTTCACTACATGGAGAGAAAACTGCTGGAACTGGGTTCCAGTGCTTGTTCAAGGTTTATGCATGGATGTGATTTCCATTACCCTGTTCAGGACTCATGCATATCATGACATTGTCATGGATTTGGTATCATAACATTATTCATTTCATACTTAAGTTATTGCATAGACATAAATATTAGACATAATTTGGTATAGCATGACAATTGTATAGGCGGTTGCCACCATGACATAAGTAGGGATAGAAACAGGCCAGGCAAGGCCAGACTTCACCCTAAACAGGCCAGGCCTGTGTTATATGTACCTGGCCTGAGCCTGGCCTGTTACCTATCAAAGGCCTTTTTTTGGACCTGGCCTGGCCTATTTAATAAGTCTATCCTGACCTGAAGCCTGTTTAGAAACCTGATTTATATTAAGGCCTCTAAATAGGCCAGCAGGCCAAGGCCTTCATATAGGCCTCAAAATAGGCCTAGGCCTTCAAACAGGTCTTGAAAGGCCTTTGAGAAAAAAATTACCATTCAACTACAACTCCTGTTTCTAAATATCATTACTAATCACTCATTTGACTAAATAAAATACCATTACACAATTAAATCATACACAACTAAAACACACAAAATTCATCAAATTCAAATATCTCTTTCAAGTCACTTCAACATATAAAAAATAGGACTCTTTCAAGCATATATGATAACATTATATTTTATACATTTTGTAATCCTCTCACTAGGCTTCTTAAAGTTCAACTAGGCTTAATTAAGTTAATTTTGGCACATTTTATGATTTTGATCCGAATTGGACAATTAAATAAATTATTGTATAAATTAGCCTTAATTATCTCTTTGAAAATGTTTAGTAAATTGGCTATAACTTGAGTTACAAATATTTGATTGATGTGATTTTGGTCTTGTAGGAAAGTTAAGACAATTCCCTACAACTTTCATGAAGAATACAAAACTCAAATCGGACTCCTTGGATATGATATTGAGCTTTGAAGTCAAAACAGAGGAGCTGAAACTGGGTCTAAACACTCTGCAGTAATTAGACCATATCTTGAGTTTTAGGCATTATTTTGGACTCAAACCAAAGCCATTTTAAAGCAAATATTCCAGCCTACAACTTTCATGAAAATCACTTCTCTCAAAAATGAAAAAATAACTGGACGCACGGCTGTGCATTTGCTCAATTATTATTTAAAAAAAAGGAAAAAAATAATAAAACGTCATTGATTACGTAGGAAAACTTAACAATTAAGTTTCACTATTTATGTTACTGTACATTTGCACAGTAACATGAATTTGCCTATAAATACGCAATTGCACATTTCATAGAGGACACTTCGGGGGAGGGGGAATTTTGAGGAATTTCCTCCTCCCTCCCATTTCATTTCTCTCTCTTTTTCTCTCTTTTAGTTTATGTGTAAATAAATTTCAGTCTACTTCAGTTAAAGTATGAAGCTCTTGGTAATAAAATAAGGTCAAATTTATTCCTCACTTGTGCTTTAATAATTTATTTTTCTAGTATTCTTTATACGTATTATATTTTGATTCGATAATTTAAAATCCCGGATTTGAGGCAGATTTTAATACTCCATCCTTGTAAAGAGGAGTTCTTGATTTATTGTAGACAAAATTTTGGTACAGTGAATACTTTAACCCATTTACAAGTAGTAGTAATAATTAAAGGAATCATAGTATAATTATGTATATTATTTTAATAGACTTTTAACGTTATATTTTTCGATTGGAACCTCCATGTTGCGAGGATTCTAATTGAGTTATAAAAGGAATTAATCTTACTTTTATTTTATTTACCAAGAGTGAATTTTTTTACCTAAGTAAATAATTTTTACCGTAATAATAAAATATTTACATCACCTTAATATTTAACAATTCCCTGTGGATCGACCTCAGACTCACCAAGAAATTTATTACTTGAGACAACCTGCACTTGGAATTTACAAATGCGACAATTAAAAAGTGTACATCAAGTTTTTGGCGCTGTTGTCGGGGACTTGATTTGAAGAATAAATTCAAGGTACAAATATTTTTGTACATATTAACGTACTAACTAGTGTGATTAAAAAAAATATGTGAATAGTGTGTGAATAGTATGTGTGAATAGTGATGAATAGTATGTGAATAATGTGTGAATAGTGCGAATAGTAAATAAATAATTGAGTGAATAGTATTTTAAAAAAATAATTATTGAAGTGTGAGACAACGTTGTCTCCCGTTGAAAAAATGAAAAAGAAAGGTGGTCACGTGTGTGACCACAAAAAAAAACCAAAAAAAACAACAAAGTTAAGTGTCAGGAAAGAAAAAAAAATTTGAAAAAAAAAGAATCAAAACGGAAAAAAAAAAACAAAAGAAACAAAAAAAAAAAAAAAAATAATGTAAGTGGGGACAACGTTGTCCCCATTAGTTGAAATGAAGAAAAGGTGAGGGGCCGTAATCACCAAAATAAAAAATAAAAAAATAAAAAAAATAAAAAAATAAAAAAACGAAAATAAAAATAAAATAAAAAAACTTTGTTTTCTCTTTTTTTTCTTTTAATAAAATAAAAGAGAAATTTTTTCCACAAAGTTAATACGTATAAAAAAAAAAAAAAGAATTTCTCCCACTAATTAATAAGGACAAAAAAATAAAAAGAAAGAATCCCTTACTATTAGTATATATACATATAAAAAAAACTTAATTTTTTTTATTTTTTTTTCATTTTTATTATTTTTTTATTTTTTTATATTTTTTTATTATTTTTTTATTTTTGTTTGGTGGACACAGCCCCTCACCTTTTCTTCATTTCAACTAATGGGGACAACGTTGTCCCCACTTACATTATATTTTTTTGTTTTTTGTGTTTCTTTTCTTTTCGTTTTGATTTTTTTTTGTCAAATTTTTTTCTTTCCTGACACTTAACGTTGTTGTTTTTTTTTGGGTGGTCACACCCGTGACCACCTTTCTTTTCATTTTTTAACGGGGACAACGTTGTCCCCACTTCAATAATTATTTTTTTTTAAATACTATTCACTCAATTATTTTTTTTACTATTATTCACACTATTCACACATTGTTTATGCACTATTTACATACTATTTAAATGCACTTATTCACACATATTATTCATACATTATTCATATACTTTTTTAATCACACTAGTTAGACGTTAATAATATACAAAAATATTTACACCATGAATTTGTTTCTTCAAATCAATTCCCAAGAACAAGACTAAAAACTTGATGACACTTTTTAATCGCGCATTTGCAAACCTAAGTGCGCAGATTGTTTCAAGTAATAAATTTCTGTAAGTCGGGTCGATTCACGAAATTGTGAAGATTAAGGTAAAGTAAATATTTTGTTACTACGGTAAAAATTATTTACTTGGATAAAAAGATTCACTCTTGGTAAATAAAGTAAAAGTAAGATTAATTCTTTTTATAACTCAATTAGAATCCTCCAACATGGAGGATTCCAATCGAGAAATATAACGTTAAAAGTCTATTAAAATAATATACATAGTTATCTTATGATTCCTTTAATTATTACTATTACTTGTAAATGAGTTAAAGATTCATGCTGCCAAAATTTTGTTTATAATAAATCAAGAACTCTCTTTACAAGGATGGAGTATTCCGTCTCTGTCACCCGTAGGGATTTTAAATTATCAGAATCAAAATATAATGCGTATAAAGAATACTAGAAAAATAAATCATTAAAGTACAAGTGAAGAATAAATCTGACTTTATTTTATTACCAAGAGCTTCACATTTTAACTCAAGTAGACTGAAATTTATTTACACATAAACTAAAAGAGAGAAAAAGAGAGAGAAAGGAAATGGGAGGGAGGAGGAAATTCCTCAAAATTCCCCCTCCCCCGAAGTGTCCTCTACAAAATGTGCAATTGCCTATTTATAGGCAAATTCATGTTACTGTGCAAATGTACAGTAACATGAATAGTGAAACTTAATTGTTAAGTTTTCCTACATAATCAAAGAACGTTTTATTATTATTATTATTTTTTAAATAATAATTGAAGCAAATACTGTAATTACAAGCGTCATTATTTTTTCATTTTTGAGAGAAATGGTTTTCATGAAAGTTGTAAGCCTGAATATTTGCTTTAAAATGGATTTGGTTTGAGTCCAAAATCATGCCTAAAACTCAAGATATGGTCCAATTACTGCAGAGTGTTTAGACCTGATTTCAGCTCCTCTGTTTTGATTTCAAAGCTCAATATCACATCCAAGGAATCCGATTTGAGTTTTGTGTTCTTCATGAAAGTTGTAGGGAATTGTCTTAACTTTCCTACAAGACCAAAATGACATAAATCAGATATTTGCAACTCAAGTTATAGCCAATTTACTAAACACTTCTAAAGAGATAATTAAGGAAAATTTATGCAATAATTTATTTAATTGTCCAATTCGGCTCAAAATCATAAAATGTGTCAAAATCAACTTAATTAAGCCTAATTGAACCTTAAGAAGCCTAGTGAGAGAATTACAAAATGTATAAAATATAGTGTTATCAATATAAAACACCTCTTTCAAGCTTGTTCTGACATCACATTCATAACCAATTGGTCATCACTCATCATCAACATCATAGTCTCAAGATCAATAATACATCTCAATAATGACAAATCCAAATTATCCAATTATCACATGATCAAATTCAACAACATAATACAATAACTCAATCTAACTAGCAAAGTGCAATCAACCAACAAAATGTCAACGTGCAACCAACCAACCAACCAACCAACAAAGTGTCAAATCTTCAAGGTGATCTCTTCTTCTTGTTCAAACACCTTGAAAAAAATAAATTAATTATATTATTAGATCATAACACAATTTAACAACTACAAGAAAAAAGAAGTATCATTTTAATATCTAAAATTTGTACCTTTTGTTGTCTCTTCAAATTATACTTGTTGCGAAGCCAATCCCCACCACAAATGAGTGTTTCAATAAATTCGTTATTCAATCTAGAACAAAATTCATCAATAACTCTTCCTCTAACACTAAATGTGAACTCTGATGCTACTGTTGAGACTGGAATAGCTAAAATGTCAGCGGCCATCTTCGATAAAATCTTATATTTTAAGCTATTATTTTTCTACCATTCCAATGCACTAAAGGAGTTAGAAATACCATTAGGAATATAAAGGCCCTCCTCAAGATAAGCTTCTAATTCAAATTTTATTGGGGTAATTGTTTGCTTTTCACTAACAATACTCATGATTTGGTCAAATCCAGTGACAATTGAAGAACTAGGCACATTGGTAGAAGAGTTTTTGCCACTATTATCAACTTCACCACTAGCAGATGCCTATTCTGTTAGCCATGGCAACCATCACCCAAGAGGGGGTGAATTGGGTGATTAGAAATTTTAAAGCAAATTTGACAAATTAAGCATTTTGAAGTACTCAATTAATAAGTGCAGCGAAACATGCACAACAAAGGTATAAGTATTATAGATTACTCAACTACAACTTAAGATATAGGATAAATCAAGCAAATAAGCTAAATATCAAGTTCAACTCAAGCATATGTAATTAAAGCACAAATGTAAAGAGATAAAGTTGAGAAAAGCAAACACGAGGATTTATCTTAGTTCAGCCACCAATCACTTGTGGCCTACGTCCAGTCCCCAAGGTTAACTTGAGATTTTCTTTACTATCTCCTAGACTTTACGGGTGCTAGGAAAACCTTTGTACAAACAAGAATACTCCTCACACCTTGGGATACCTCACCCTTGAGCTAAAGCCTCCAACTCTTCAAGCTTCACAGGAGCTTGATGACCTTTACAATCAAGAGCACTCACAACACCTTTGGGATACCTCACCCTTTGTGTTTGAGTCTCACTACAAGGGATACCTCACCCTTTTCTCTCTTGAGGGGTACCTCACCCTCTTACAATGATTTCAAAGTGAAGAGAAAGAATAGAAACTCTCACAATAGTAGATATACAACTTGAAGAACAAAGTATGGATGATAGAAAACTCTCTCAAGAGTGGATAATACAAATTGAAGAACAAAGGAATAGAAGGATTTTGCAATAAAGAGCTCAAAATATAATTTTGGTTATTCAAGGATCAAATCAAGTGTTCAAGAGGTGTATAAGCTTCATACAACACTTATATATAGAGCTCAAATGATAAAATAACCATTGGTAGTGTTTAGAAATGATTTTTTTATGAAAACTAGCCGTTTATAGCCATTGAGAACGTTTCTAGATGCTTGGTAATCGATTACACACTTCTAATTATCGATTACATGGCTTCTGTGAACGTTGTAATCGATTACAGGACTTGTGTAATTGATTACAACATTTCTGGTTTTGAAAGGTGATTTTAAAAGGTCATAACTTCTTCATTTCTTATCCGATTAAAGCGAATGACACTCATTGGAAAGATATTTGAGTCTATTTTCAAATGAAATAATTTCAGAACAAAACTCAAAAGTATTTTGAAAAGATATAATTAAAAGAGTAATCAAAGGTTAGCTTTTCAAAATTCAAACTTGACTGTTTTTGAAAACTGACTTTAAATTATCATAACTTCTTCATTTATTATTCGTTTAAAGCAAATGACCACTCATCGGAAAGATATTTGAGTCTATTTTCATATGCAATAAGTTTCATAACAAAAATCAAAATAATTTTAAATTTATGATTAAAAGAGTAACCAAATGTCAGTTTTTCAAAACCCAAACTTGCCTATTTTTCAAAGGTTTGAAATACCACCAAGACTAACTTTCCAAAAAGTAGTTTGTTGGGCATTTAATCATATAAGAACCATGTTTAAAGACTTAAAAACATATTTGAGCTCTTTTCTTGTAAAATCTTTATCTTTACGTAAGAGAAAACCTAAAAGGAAAATATACCAATTCTAGTCTTTAGGCTTCTTGATGTAATCCAAGCTTCCACAAATTTCTTCTCTTCAAATCTCACAAATGCTTAGAACATCTTATCATTCTCATTCTTCTTGAATTGAGAATAATTGTGATCTTTTGCTTTCTTGTTGCAATGCTCACTTTTGGTACTTGGACTATCCTACAAAGTATTATTCGCTTAAAATAAGCATAGTTAGTCCAAATTCATTACTTAATATCTTCATATGCATGATTCATAAATGTATAACTTTAGTTAATCTAACATGCATATAAGACTTTCATAGACACATCCAAATAAGATATTTATTAATTATAAATAGATATGCCTACATAGGATACAACAAAGAATACTTTGCACATTTTCATTTAGATAGAGCCAAATTCAATATTAATTTAATACAACTCATATAAAGCATTATTGGATATATTATATGAAGAATGTTACATATATCTCATTGCATGATTATTAAGTGAAATATAACTAGATAAAGTACATAATCATGCATGATACAATATATCTCATTAAGCACATTTATGTAACATGATCAATATTTTTTTGTGATGCATTTGTCATCTATAAAGTACATTTATCAAGCCTAAGCATCATTCTTTTTAGCCACATAATATGATTCATATATTAGGACAAACTTATTTCCACATCTTCCTTACTGAAGTCAACATACTCATCATATAATATTTCCAATGCATTCATCACCCTATCCACATTCTCTTTAGCCACATAATATGATTCATATATAAAAGGAAAACAATAATTAATAACATGGAATTTGCACCTAGGATCCAAAACACTTGCAATGACCATTAGCATATTGCATTCCCCCCAATATTTATCAAATTTTGCTTTCATTGGAGCTGTCATTTCTCTCATGAAATAATCGTCATCCTCTATGGCTTTATCAATTACTCGTTTCACCCTCCAAACTTCAGGAAGATACAAATTTATAGTTGGATACTCACTGCCTGAGGTGACATGAGTGGCTAGATTGAACACTTCTAAAAGTGAACAAACCTTTTCAACCTTTCTCCAATCCTCTTGAGATGGTTCATAGTCATAATGTGGCTCTCTTTCCTTATAAGATGGAAAGACAATCTTGAACTTCAAAGCAGTAGAAAATATTTTATATGTAGAATTCCATCTTGTTGAACAATCAATAATGAGCTTTCTTTTTTTCAAGTGTTTCTGCTCAACAATATCACAAAATGCCTTCAACCTTGAATCATTATAATTAATATACTTGACACTCTCACAAACATTATGAATGATATCCTTAATTCTACCAAGGTCATCCTGCACCAACAAATTTAGAATATGTGCACAACATCTGACATGAAACAAATTACCACCAAGGACTAACTTATTACTGAGTGATAAGTTGTCCTTAAGAGTCCTTAGGCATGAGTCATTGTAAGAAACATTATCAACTGACATAAAAAATACTTTGTTTTCAATCCCCTAAGCTTTTAGACACTTGAAAATAACATCTGCCACATCAATTCCACGTCTAAGAGCAGACATTTCACAAAACTCAAAACCCTCTTTTGAAGATTCTACCCCACATAAATGAAATGACCAGTGATAACCATGTATTCAGTTACTTGGTGACTTGATTTTCACATATCTGTAGTCAAACTAATCTTGCTCACACCTTTGAACAAAGCCTTCAATTTTTTCTTCTCTACCTCATATATTGCTAAATAATCACTCCTAGCTATATTGCGAGAAGCTTTATGAAATTTAGGATTAGCATATTGGAAGGCCCACATCAAAACTTCATCCTCAACAATGCTAAAATGGTACTCATGTACCATGATTGCAGTAGCAATTATCTCTCTCATCTTTTCATTCGAATACCTAACACCAGGTGCCATAAAAGGATTAATACCTAAGCTGGAAGCTTGAAATAGAATAGTGGGTTGCTTCTTTTGTGAAGCCATGTGCAACCTCCTTTGCATGCAAGAATCTGCATGTCTCTTCATATGGCTAGTGCGAGCTCCCTTCCCTATGCAAGCAAAATGCTCTTTACAGTACTTGCAAACAGCTTTCACCACTCCTTGAGATACTTCAGTTTCATCAAAATCATTCCAAATAGTCGATGTCTTCTACCTCTTCTTCTTAATAATAATGGCACAACCATTATCGTTTTGATCTTTATTTTAATCACTATCAACTCAATTATCTCCAAGCTGACTTGAATCTGTTGGTGCTTGTTCATTGAATTCATTAAGGGGACGAGAAGCAGATGACATTGTTCCCTCAAGTGAAGAAGACATTAATTATACTTGTAACATAAGTACAATATGTTTCATACATGATAGAAGTAATGAATATTAAAAAAAACTCACCTAATTCACATTCTCAAGGTTCTCATATAAACTCGTGCAGCATCCTAATTTGATTAGATTTTCTCTTTTTTTGACTTTTCTATTAGATTACTATAAGAACTAACCAATACATAAAATAGGAGCATCACTGCCGTCAACAATAAAGTTAAATAAACTTTAGTTTGAAGAAATTATATGGCTTGAGGGGTACAAATTAGTACATTATAAGTAGATACAACACTTAACATTGGAAATTATGCCATTTTTCTATAGCTTAAGGAATAAAGAAGTACAATTGGAGTAAGGGTAATTTTTGTGATCTCTTTCTCATGTGAAATAGAATTGCCCAGCCTAAACCCTTAGTTTGGTTGCTGCAGTAATGCAACAGGCGGTAGGAGAGCCATTTCTCTATTTCGTCTATTAATTATTGCCATGTTAAATTGCCTATCAACCCACTTGTTAATAATTAGTAACCTACAGCCACAGGTTCAACTTTGCAACGTCTTTGTCACAACTAAAATGATAATGGTTGTAAAAATAAAATCATCTTGCTCTTTCGAAAAACTGTTGCTAACCCCAAAAGGCCAAAACACAGTAAAGGAACATTGAGCCTCATAAAGTCTATGACTTACACACATCAATACAAAATTCACTTGTCTATTATGTCAACAATTTCACCACACTTAAAACGTCACCAATTTTCAAACTTTTAATTTGTAACAAACACGTAGTCACTATAATAAACCACGTACCATGTTCAAACAAAAAGCACAGTGAGGAGAAACAAAAAGTTAGCTTGACAAATGACAAGCCAATTTATGTTAATTCAATACATTAAAATGATTCTATAATAACACATGGAAATAGTAATCGTCCAGCTCCAAACATGATATTATCAGATACCACTTGCTTCTTTTTTGTTCTTATCCTACTACAGTGCTTGCAGGTATGCACCTGTTCATACTTCATAGGAGAATCTAACCAGTAACCACTATACCATGTTATTACAAACCACGAAATCGCTTGATTCCATGTTATTACAAAGAAAAACACATATTCCCCTGAATAGTTCATTTCATAGATCTAAGTTAAACGCAACAGATCTAAGCAGGGCAATTACTTAAACCTTAATGAAGCAAAACAATGGAAGCAGAGCACACATTCTATGCGGTTATTTTGCTTAAACCTTAACAGACCAAGCAGAGCAATTACCACAACAAGTCAGCAACTAAACATCTATAGAAATGAACTTAATGAAAATCCTGAAACTTCCTCTAATTTTTTACTTTATCAAAGTAGCAATGGAAGTTCATCAACTAAATTCTGGATGTGAAAACAGAGGACACTCAACATACCCCTAGTTAGAGTGAGAGGAGAGGAGTCACTACTAGAAATTTTTGATTTAGAGATAGAATTTAGAGACGGAAACAAAGACAAATTTTATGAATTAGAGAGGAAAATAAAATTTGGAATTTAGAGATAGAATTGAGAGACAAAAATTATCCATCGCAGAATTTTTCGTCTCTAATTTCGTCTCTATTTGGTCAATTTAAAGTCAAATATACTTAGAGACAGATTTTAGAGGCGAAATTTATCTATCTCAGAATTTTTTGTTTTTAATTTTATCTCTATTTGGTCAATTTAAAGTCAAATAAACTTAGAGACAGATTTTAGAGATGAAATCTATCCATCTTAGAATTTTTCATCTTTAATTTTGTCTCTAGTTAGTCAAATAAATAATTAAAAAAGTCAAAATATATTAAAGACAGATGTATTCCGTCTCTAAATTATATATATATATATATTATTTAATTAATAAATTTTAAAAAATTAGAGATGGAATGTTGTTTCCGTCTCTAATATTTCTACCTAAAATCCCTAATTCTAACTTAGAATTGTTGGAATTACGGATACATTACGCAGCGAAAAACAGGGATTCCCACCGAGGATCTATGCGAAAAAGCCATAATCTGAGTTTTTTAAATGATTTACCTCTTGAAGCGTGATCAAAAGGAAGGGCGTGAATCACCAACACTGTAATAGAAATGATGTCTTTGCGGTATCCACACGAACAGACTCACGAACGTCCAACGTCCGTAAAGAGGAGCCTTACGTCTCTCACACAGTGCTAACTGCAAAGAGAAGAGAAGTAACCTATCGCTCTCTCACTCACTTTTTCTGTAGGTGCGGCTAGGGTTCTGAAATTACATACCTTAGCAGCCCCTTAGCAGTACTATTTATAATAGTGACTGCCTTAAGTGAGTGTGAGCAGCAGTAAGGTAAGTTGTGCAACCTTAAACCCATCTGTTATGAGTCTGGCCCATATTTGGATCCGAGTCCAACTTGGATCCATTCCTCCAATTTTAGTCTGCTCTATGTGTGTGACCCTACAGGTTCTTATTACGTTGGCAGTAATATTAAAATCTCATTTTAATATTACAAGCAGTGAGCGGTATCTAGCAACATATCGCTGCTACCCAAATAATAAGAATGTCAGTGATTTGACATAACTTTTCCATAACCAATGTTTCCGTGTCGTTTAGTCCCTTTGTCAAGATATCTAGATTAAACACAAGGCATGGAATGCGTCACCCTTGTATAGTCCAATCATTCGTTTCCTGATACTCAAGTAGACTTTGTAACAACAAATGAAATCAATATCTCATATTGACTCATTTGAGCATGGCCATGCATTTCGCAGTCTCACTCAATCAGGGGGCCTGAAGATATCGCTCCTGTTATGTAGGAGTGACAAATCTCATCTAGGTCACTCATATCCCTCTACATGATTTGCGGTATGTCCAATAACTAACTTTATAATCACTTTATTACAGATGATGTTTGATAGTATTAAAACACACAACTCCTTATGTAGGAATCGTAGTGATTTCAGGTCAAAGGACCACAGACACCATTATCACTATGAGAATCGCTTATGACACTCACGTAACAATCCATGTAGCATTCTCATGGTGGGTTAGTCCAGTACATCATTACTCTAATGTGTACCCATGTGAAGACTTGATATCTCATATCCATGACCCGTGAGATGTGGTCATCAGTTTATGCACATACTAGTCTCAATGTATTATTGTTGTCCTAATTAACAATAACACTTGACTAGGGACATTTAAGAATAGAGTTGTAACCAAAAGGATCTCACGATCAAGTCATCCACTTGATGTCCTATGACATCAAACTTACTATTCTAAGGACTTTATTATGTTTATCAAAAGGAATACAATAAATGAAATGCCTCATATATAAAATAGCATAATAGAATGTATATAAATACAGAAAATGTATTGGCCTCTAGGGCACACACCAACAAGAATCCCAATCTCCCGATCCCTCATCTGTCTGACCTCCATCTCTCAATCCCACCGTACCTCCCTCATCCTTCATCTCTCTAATCTCCCTCATCTCCTCATCTCCTTCACCATACCTCCCTTATCCGTTATCTCTATTCTCCTTCATCTCCACCATACCTCCCTCGTCCTTCATCCTTCATCCCTCATCTTCACCGTACCTCCCTCATCCCTCATCTCTCTAACCTCCCTCATCTCCTTCACCGTACCTCTCTCATCTCCATCTCCACCGTACCACTCAATCTGTTTCCCCTCTTCCTTACAAGAACTCGTAACCCCTTCCTCAATCCCATCCACCGTAACTCACTCCCTTAATCAATCCCTTCTCCTCATAACCCTTCCACCGTAACCCCTTCATTAACCCATCCACCGTAATCCCTCCACCCACATCCCCACCACCATCGTGCCTACCCACCCCCATTCCTTTTTCCTCACCGTAACCCATCTTTTCTTCACACCCCTGAACCCACAACCACCGTAGTAAGCTCTCTCTCTCTAACCATCGTATCTCCTTCTCTCTACACACCAGGTTCTCTATTCTTCCCTAATTTTTATTTTTTTTTATTTTTATTTTTTTTTACTATTTTTTATTCCTCTTGTTGAGTTTTATTTATTAATTTTTCATTTATTTAATTTATTAGCTGCATTTAACTTAATTCTTGCTCAAGAAAGAAGCAAGAACCTAGCCATGGAAGATGAGGTAGGGGGTTTTATTGCTATTTTCATTTTCTATTTGTTATGAAAATTTTTGTTTTGATAAAAATTTTGAAATGGAAATGGTTGTTCATATGTTGATTGCAGTTTGAGAAATTGGTTCCTTGATTTAATTCCTAATGAATATTGAGCTTAGAAAATGGGTTAAAACCCCTATTTGATTTATTGCTCTAAATGTGTCTTGGATGTTGGATATGAAAATTGTGACATTTGTTGATGATTGAGGCCCTAATGTTCATGGCTGAGTTGGACTAGGAGCCAAATGTATTATGTTTGAAGTGTTCTTTAAGAAGCCTGTAATGTGTTTAATGACAATGTTGTTTTCTGCTTTTAGTTGGATAGCAAGCATGAAGCTGCCCAAGCTTATGTTGATGCTGCACATTCCTATAAAAAGACTAATATAAATGGTATGTGTTAGGGGTCAAACATGTTGCCCTTTTTGCTAACCGCAAGTGCACGGGTCGCACAAGTAATACAGATACGGAGTAAAAGTTCGTTCCCACGAGAATATTATTATAAAGCTAAATACCAACCAATAGCTTAATCAGTTCTAGACAAGGACATGAAAATAGGAAAATAATAATCTAAACTAAACTAACCTACAAAAGCTATCAACCTAAAAGTGGTTAGGTTTCAGGAAATCCTCCTTCATCCCCTACATCTATCAACAACATGCAATTTCCCTCATAAACACAAATGCATTGATTAGGTTAGCTTGAGAATCTTCATTAGTCAACAGCCTATGTCTAGGTCAATCAACCCTGATTTCTACTTGCCTAACTCACATAGTTTCCTTGAGAGCTAGTACAACTTCCACTCATGAACGATATATTCTCAATCACACACTATACATGGTCAATAGGTATATTAAACCTTATTAACGAAATAGCTCATAGCCGAACATGTATCAACCACACCATATCCATATCAATAAATCTCTATGTCTAGTTCATTTGCCAATATTAAGATCATGTAATTGAGGCCAACCAAGAACAAGCATTAAACACAGATAATGATTGAACCGTAATCAAACATCCACACAAACTCAGAGAAAAAACACATCATTTATAAATAAAAGGATTCACAGTATTCTTAAACAAAGCTTAGCTATACAAAAGATAAGGAAGAGAAGAGAGAAAGGGAAAAGAGAGAAAGAAGCTCATTGATTTGTCTCTGAAGCTTGAATCCTCCTTCAATCCTTTGATCCTTGCCTCCAATCCACCATCCATGAAGATCTAGCCAAGCTATCTAACCTAAAACTAACCTAAACTAACTAAACCTAAAAGAAAGAATGGCCAAATGGCGAATAAAAAAAGAGAAAAAACGAGAGAGATGGAGAGAGGCTGCGAGAAAAATGCGTAAAAATCTATTTATAGGCTCGGTGGCCCCGTTGTGTTGCCGCGGCCCCACATATCTGGAATGCCCCGAACTCTCGGGTCAAGTATGGCATCTCCATTTTTTATGCTTGCATCAACACCTTGTCGTGGCCCACGACCCCTTGAAATGGCTTATTTGGATTCTCTTCCTCTTTAAGCTTATTTGCTCCATATTTAACCTTGTTTGGAGCCCCTCCTAACATAGAGAATACACCAAATCAGTAACATATATAAATCTACTCAATTCATAACAATTAAACACAGTTTTGCTATAAAACATACAAGAGAGGTTCAGAATCAGAATATATCAAATATAAGTACAAAACCCTCTAATATGCATTATAAACAAGGACCTAGCATTAATTCTAGCACAAAAATAGGACACAAATAACTGCATTCTAGCTAGTCATCAGTATGTATCTATGTAAGTGGTTACATTACATACACTAGGATTCTTTTCTGGTTACTAATCAAGTCATTCAATTTTAACATTACTAACCCATGGGCCATGACTCTTTGTGTGGCTATGCTAGCAGTAAAAAATAAAATAAA
Organism: Ormosia semicastrata; assembly: GCA_029884595.1. Classification (NCBI taxonomy): domain Eukaryota; kingdom Viridiplantae; phylum Streptophyta; class Magnoliopsida; order Fabales; family Fabaceae; genus Ormosia; species Ormosia semicastrata. The sequence goes on from JAQQTO010000063.1 coordinate 116,245,681, forward strand.
ATCAATATGATTGCCATTGGTCATACGCCATGCACTTCAAGAGAAATATGCTACTGCAAAATCTTCCTCCCATGTTGTGAAATTGTGAATGCATAATCTTTTTTTTTTTGTTTGGTGCCAACTATATTCTTTTACTCATTTCTGAATTCTGATTACAGCTTTAAATACTGCTCTTGCCTCCATGTAACAAGGCCTATTCCTTTTGGCATTAATACTTCTATGTATCAAGTTTAATCCAAATCATATGGCTTCTACATGATAAAATTATATAAGAAACCTTCTTGTTTTCTCATTATTCAAGCTTCCCTTATGTAAAAATTTGATATTTGGCTTCACATATACAATGCGCTGGGCTCTAAGTATGGGTTCATACTTTTATCTATTTTTAGTCATATATTGGAATTAATTAGTATATGTGTAAGTTGATTACAGCTAAGATCCATCTGTCTGTTTTCTTTTATACTGGTTATTTACTTCCCATTTTATACTTTGTTGTGTATCTGCACTAAGTAGTCCTTTAGAAGAACCACAAATTTAATTACCTCTAATTGCAAAAACTTCTTCTCTTTCTTTAGAGACTCAAATCAAGATGCTAAATTGTCATGTTCATCTCTGAGCTGGTGTGTCTCTAGGGGAAATAGATAGTTGGACTTCTGTTCTCATCTTTGGAAAAGAAGAGGTAAGAGAAGTTTGGCATTTCTAAATAATCTCTTTCTTATTTATAAAAGTGTTGCTTGCCAATTATGCTCCAAAATTGACTTGATAGTCATTGCCTCAGAAAAATATCTACATCAAACTATCGCATGATTTAAAATACTGGTTCACATACTGGCTTAGAGATGCATGCTGAACCTGAAAAGAAAATTATCAAATCTAGTCTTTCATGGGCTCTGATGCTAATTATATCCATAGTACATATTTTTTTTTCTATTATTCATAGTAAGCTTTGTTATTTACTCCAACAATTTGGTTGATTCTACATTATTGAGTACAATATGAATCTAAGTGAAGCAGTGAGGAAAGATTGACTCATAAGGTTCAGAAAACGAGCATAGATAGAGGAACTACATTGGAAATTAGGAGTGGGATGGGCGTTCCACTCAGGTGAGATCGTTGATAGAAACACTTGCACCCACCTATCATTTAGTGCACATAAGCTATTGCTAGCTGTGTTGTTGATTTGATATGGCATATACTCATTTTCCATAAATATGCCTTAACATCAACCCTACAGGGTGGGGAGGGAGGGTTACACCTCTTAAAAAAATTGTTATAATATAGTATAGTATGCTCAGTTCCCTTAGTTTAGTGCTATAAATATAGGTACTAGGTGGTATTAGGTACTGCCTCGTGAGACCCTTCCATGTCCATCTGTAAACAATAAGCATAATTGTCTTTCCTTTCTTGAAGCATATTTTGAAGGTGGTTGAGCTTGCAAAAAGAGCCCACTGCAAGTAAATGGGCAATTTCCTTCGCCTAAACCAATCTAATATTAATAAAATGGGATTTTTAGAGCTTTTCTCTTTTTTACTTGTAAAGGAGGAGGGGGTTATGTGGAACGTGAATAATTTAAAAATGATATTACATAGTACCTACAGACATTATCTCATGTGAATATATACTTCTCTGTGACCACCATTAATAAATAATCATAGACTATAACTCTCAGGTGGGCATGTCATTAAGGAATTAGCTTGCTATTTTATTATATTGTCCCTATGATGTAGCTATGTGTGAACAATCAACTGAAATATAACCAGTAAAGTTATTGAAAAACTTTCAACACTTCCTGATTTGAGTTTGTATTAAGGAAGCGAAAAATAGTGAAAAATAACCAAACTTGCGAGGATATTTCATTTTGGTTTAATTCATAATATATACTTTCCAGACAGAAAGAGTTTGAAAAAAGAAAAAGAAAAAGAAAAAAGAAAGAACTCAATGCTTAGTACCTATATTTATAGCACTTTGCCTATATATTTGCATCGCACCACTGACTGCAAAATTGAATTGAAAACTATAGCCAAAATATATTGCCTTTGTGTAAGTTCTTTTCACTCCTTTTATTAACCTTTTGTCTCTTCCACCATTTTGTTTCAGGACAGAACCTTATACATATGTGTTTATATTCTGGAAATTATACCACCTAACCAGCAAATTTTGTTTAGCTTATGTTTTTGTATTGTGATGCTTGTTCAATTATTAGGTCATGTTGTAGCTTAAAACTTGAATCATTGGATTTACTTGAGATTAAGTAAATAAAGAGGATGTTTTTTCATTTGGTGTTTTATAAATGAGGTTAACTGTTGCTTTTTTCCTTTCATGACGGTGTATTTGTATGCATATCCTTGTTTTTAACTTATCATATCACTCCTTATTAAGCTTTTGGTTACTAGGTCATCATGTTGTCCTCCTGTTCTTGTCTGTTACTCATGTTTTTTATTCTTGGCTATAGAATGCTACTATTTTGGAAATCTTAATAATGCTGTCTTTTGGTTGTCAGTTTGTATCAATCTTGTTAGAATAGGTGAAAGTTTTTTGTGACACAATGGGAGTTGAAATTAGGTGTTTGATCTACATAATGTGGGTGGATTGATGTTTTATTCTGTCTATATAGGTCATATAAAGGGAGGTCATGCTGATTTTTTCATGACTTTAGTTTGAATGTCCTTATAGTAAAAGCACTCTTTATCTTTGAAGTAGGTTGTTCAATTTTTTTCTAACTATTTAAATTTTATTTAAATAGTAGGCTAGTGTATTTTGATTGACATGCCTCTTGTCTTTTTTTAAAGTAGAAACAGAATGGAAGTTCCTGAGCATCGAAAGTGGATGGATAAAAGGGTGGGTCTTGACAGGAGAAGAGTTGCAGATGAGTTCATGGGGGGGGTTAATGAGTTTTTTGAGTTTGTTTGTGCACAAGATCAATTTAAAACAATAGGAAAGTTGAGGTGTCCATACTTTTTTTGAAATTTTGTCAGCTGCACAAGCTCTCTTGTACGATGGTTGTGACAATTATTTCGAATTATTAGCTGCATATGAAGCTCTTAGTATCAAATCTGATATCAATATCTCCGCGACTTGTTTTAATCAATGGATGGATTTTATGGGAAATGCATTGCCGAAGGATAATCGAATGCCTAGAAACTTCTATCGTGCAAAGAAAGTAGTGGAACGACTAGGGCTGGGTTGCAAAAAGATTTCTTATTGTCCAAATGGATGCATGCTTTATCATCCTCCTTATAAGAATCTTCGTAGTTGTAGATTTTGTGGTGAGGACCGTTATAGAAGCATCACTAGAAATGATAAGGTCAAAGAATCTCCTCAGAAAAAATGTGGTATTTCCCACTTATCCCAAGGCTACAACGACTTTATTCCTCAATGCAAACGGCGTTTCAAATGAGATGGCATTGTGAGAATGAGAGGGGGACAAGTTCTTTGTCTCACCCATCTGATGGAGAAGCCTGAAAATATTTTGACGAAACCTATCCTAAATTTGCAGAAGACCCCCAAAATGTGAGGCTAGTGTTATGTGCTAATGGATTCGCTCCATTTGACAAAACAGGCAAGACTTATTCATGTTGCCCAGTAATCGTTACTCCTTACAATCTACCTCCATGGATGTGCATGAGAAAAGAGTTCATGTTCTTAATTATCATAATTCTATGCATTTTCAATCCAAAAAGTAAAATTGATGTTTACTTGCAGCCGCTTATAGATGAACTAAAACTTCTGTGGAGTACCGGTGTCATAACCTATGATGTCTCACGATAACAAAACTTTGTCATGAAGGCTTGTTTGATATGGACGATTAATGATTTCCACGTATATGGGATGTTATCAAGTTGGATGACAATGGAAAAACTTACTTGTCCAATTTATCTGGAGCACTCGAAAGCACTGACACTTAAACATAGCCGAAAGACATCATTTTTTGATTGTCACCATCAATTCCTGCCACATGATCATTGCTATAGAAGGAACAAAAAAGCTTTTAGAAAGAGACTTGTTGAAACTTCATTACCCCCACGAAGGTTGACTGGTGAAGAAGTGTGGGATAGGGTAGGACATATACCTAACATAACTGAATCAGTAGGAGAAAATCCACCAGGGTATGGTATTTATCACAACTGGACAAAACAAAGCATCTTTTGGGAACTACCTTATTGGAAAACAAATCTTCTCCTTCATAATCTGAATGTCACGCATATTGAGAGAAATGTGTTTCTTAATATCTTATACACAGTTATAGATACTAAGGGTAAGATAAAAGATAATTTTAATGCTAGACTGGACTTAGCAGAATATTGTAGACGAAAGGATCTAGAGCTACAGGATGGTGGATGTGGAAAGCTAAAAAAACCCAAAGCTTAATACACATTGACTAAGCAACAAAGATTAGTCCAGTGTGAATGGGTTAAGCAATTGAAGCTACCAGATGGGTATGCGTCCAATTTGGCTAGATGCGTTGACATGAGGAAGCATAGTTGTTTGGTATGAAGAATCATGATTGCCATGTGTTCATACAACATTTGCTCCCAATTGCATTCAAGGCATTACCGAAGCCCATTTGGAATGCACTTACTGAGTTCAATCAATTCTTCAGAGAATTAACTTCGCCGTTACTGAGAAAGGACAAATTACATAAGATGGAGCAAAATATTCCAATCATTTTATGTAAACTAGAACAAATATTTCCTTTGAGTTTCTTTGATTCAAAAGAGCACATTCCAATTTATTTACCCTACGAAGCAAAGGTCGGTGGTCCTGTGCAATATCGATGGATGTATCCCTTTGAAAGGTTGAGTCATTTATCTATTTTTATTCTTTTCATTTAAAGCCTCATAAGGTATTTGTTACATTAATGTTCTCAATTAATAGGTTTTTACGTACCTTGAAAGATAAGGTCACGAACTCAACTAAAGTTGAAGGCTCCATTTGTGAAGCTTATTTAGTGGAGGAGACCTCTACTTTTGCTTCTTACTACTATCCATCCACTGTTCCATCTAGAAGGACAAGAGTTTCACAGAATGATGATGGAGGTGAAGTTTATTCTATCAATCCGCCATTCTTTATTTTTAATTTTCCCAGTCGTCCTATTGGAAAACGCAAATCTTGCATCTTACAAGAAAGCGAAATGAATGTTGCACACTTGTATGTTCTTCTAAATTGTCCTGAGGTGGAGCTTTTTTGAAGTAAGCCTCTGCATATACTTTTAATTTCACGTATCATGATTAAATCTATGAAGTAATTTAATCTGTGATCCTCAATTTCAGCATATATGCAGATTTGCTACGATAACTTGGTCTAAATGACTTACAAGGAGACAAATAAATCTCCATAACATTTTCCCACATGGTTTAAAGAACATGTAGCCTAAATATCATCTACCTAATGTCCCTGTTAATTCCTTTATAATTTGTTTAGGTAAAATCAATTAACTTACCCATTTGTGATATAGGTGTTTAGTAACAACATTGAAGATGAACTTTTGAGGAGTTTGGCATGGGGGCCCTCAAACAAAGTAAACATGTGGCAAACATATTCAATAAACGGTTACAAATTCAATACAAAAGATCATGGTCAAGGGATGAGTACAATAAATTGTGGTGTTTGTGTTCGAGGTGGCGAGAATGAGACAATGGAGAATGATTACTATGGGGTTTTAACTGATATTGTTGAAATGTAATATATTAGGTGGCCCTTAAAGATGCTAGTTCTATTCAAATGTGATTGGTTTGATCCCACCCCAAATCAAGGGACAATGATAGATAATTATGGAATTGTTGAAGTTAGAGCATCTAAAAGATATAAGAATTATGATCCATTTATTCTTGCACAACAAGCAGAGCAAGTGCACTACACAGAGTATCCTGAAAGGCAGCAAAGGTGGTTGGTTATGATTAAAACTAAGGCACGAAGCAAAATTCAAACTTTAGAAGCAAAAAAGCCTGAAATAGATAATCCATACCAAGACGAGTCAGTCCTGCAAATGCCTATGATAGTTGCAAACGATGATCTTGAATAAAGTCTTGTTGATATAGCTAGTCTAGCAGAGGAAGTACACGGTTCAACCTTGAACCAATTTGATTTGGAAGAAGTGGATGAAGATGTTGAACTAGAAGAATAAGAAGAGCAAGGGGGAGAGGAGGAGGAGGAGGAGGAGGAGGAAGAAGAAGAAGAAGAAGAAGAAGAAGAAGAAGTAAAAGAAACATATTTTGACTAGATTTTGTCTTTTTTTAATGAAATTATTAATGAATTGTTGTGTTATGTATTCATGAACTCTTAAATTATACTTGCATGATTGTGAATTTCTTTAATGTGTTTACTTTAATAATTTTGTTCTAATTTTCTATGTTAATTTAATTGTACCTAATTGAATTTTATCATTACCCTTCGCATATAGATGGTAGGTAGAGGGAGAAGGAAAAGGAGAGGGAGAGAGAGCGGTACCTCTCAGATTGGACCTACATCTATCCCATCTCCCCATTCTCTGCCTGGACCTACATCTATCCCATCTCCCTATTCTCATACTGGACCTACCTCTATTCCATCTCCTCATTCTCAAACTGGACCTATCTCTATCCCATCTGCCCATTCTCAAACTGCAACTACTGCTACCCCATCTCCCCATTCTCAGATTGGACCTACCTTTATCCTATCTCCCCATTCTCAGACTGGATCTACCTCTACCCCATCTCCCCATTATCATACTGGGCTTACCACTATCCCATCTCCCCATTCTCAGACTAGACCTACCGCTATCCCACTTCCCCATACTCAGACTGGGCCTACACCCTCCTTAGTTACAACTTTACATCTATTAGGTGACCCTTCAGCTAGTTCACTTGCACATCCACATCCTGAGACAACATCGTCTATAGCACAAAACATCAGGTGGGGGAGAAAGGATGTAGATGGACGTATTTGGATCAAGCCAGCCAGCAAAGATTAGTAAGTTATTCTAATTATGAAATTTAATTCAAGAAGAATAGTTGTGTGTATGTGTGTGTGTGTGTGTGTACATATTTGGACTTACAGGTTTTATCCCGATTTTGGAATAACGCGTGATAAAACAACCATCTTCAAAAGAAAGCATGAAGAGCCTTGGACAAGTTGGACAGATGCGACTGACACTATGCGTGATATGTGGTTTAGAGATTTTAGGGTAATATCCATTTAAGTCTTGTTATTAATCTATTGTAAATTCTGCACACTTGTATTTGACTAATTAATATTTCCATCAATGTAGGCAAAATACAAGTGGTTACCTGAAGATAATAATATGATCAGAAAGATTTTTGAAACTAAGGGATCTGGTGCACTATCAAATAATCTATTCAATGTGCGTGATAAAAAGGATGATGGTACATGGATTCATCCAGATGCTAGGGCATAGTTGTGGGTTAAATGGAGTGATCTTGGCTGGTAAGCAGTGTCTATGAGGAACAGCAGAAATAGACAATCTAAAGAGGGTCACAATATGCACACTAGAGGATCTATATCTGCAACAGAGCATTGTAGGAGAATGGTAAGTAATGTTACATCCTTATAATTATACCATATACTAATTGCTAGATTGCTAGATAGTCTGGAATGTAGATGCAAGCAAACTCTTGATGAATTAGAGTAGGTTAGATAATGTATTGTCATCTTATGTGCTAAAACACTTGAGTAAACTGGAGGCAATGCTTGTAACTAGTTGTGATGCATTAGAAGTTGTATTTGAAATAGATGGACAAAACTTAGGGTGTGTTAGCCAACATGGGCTACCAACTCAATTGAGAACTCTAACTCTGGAACATTTGCCAATGCTGAAGCACATATGGAGTAAAGATCCTCGTGGAAGTCTCGGGTTTCAAAACCTGTGCACAGTTAAAATCCTTGAAACTTCAGCGTTTATAAAATATTAGCTATGGAAAATGCTTTTGATATTATTATTTTTAGATCTGCCATGGGTTTTCTGCATAGATTTTTAATTAGTTTTTGATTGTGAACAACTCCAGGCCATTCACTTGATGTATGTGATTTTTTTAATTTGGTTTATCAATGCTTCATCTGCCAGGACCACATTCTTCCTATGCTCATTACTGGAACTGCACTATAATGATTAAGTTGTTAAAAATATATATATACTCTGTTGAAATACTGCAAGTAGTCCTCTGGCTGTGTAGTTTAAGATGAACTCACAGTGCCATCTTATCTCTCAATGGCATGTAAGCTACACCCATGGGATTTAAATGTAGTTTAATAGAAAAAATTGTTGATCAACAACTGAGCAAAGGAGGTATTGGGAATATTTTTCAAGCTTTTATAAAAGATTATGCGTCTTTATATGCCTACATACTTATTCCCGAATCTTACCTCTCTTTTACCCTCCCTTCATATTGTGTTTTATATATCTAAAATTTTGTAATATGAAAAACCTTTTAAAAGATAACAATGCACTTAAACTTTGTGTTTCTGCACTGTTTTATTTGAATCACCAGAGAGGAGCTATTATGCTTCCATCAACGAAAAATGTTCTACCTATGGTTCAAAATTGAAAGAAGCTAAGGAAGCTAGGGTAGAGTTGTCTGTGGGATTTGGTAATAACCATATGGTATTGTATTTATTATTTGTTTTTTTTTTAGTTTTTTATTAGCCATCTGTATAAGATTAAAAACAAAATTTGATTATATAGGTTTAAGTTTTTGTTTGCTTTTTCCTTCTCACCATATACTAATTAGCAGGTTGATAATGCTTATTAGTTGCATTATTTGATGCTTATGATTTTCTTGATGTACTACCAGGTTGATAATTTTTTGTTGACCAGCTGAAATTACAAAATGGTCTTTGTACGATTTGCATGTGAAATTTTTGAGTTATTTGAAAAGTTGAGTTATTCTGTTAAATTAAGATATGGACAAGCAATTTGCACTCCACTGGATAGTCACAGGATAATTTTGAACAGTGAGAGAAAATGGAATATATATGTATTTCTATGGAAAGCTGAAAAGTCAAAAGCATTGAGTTTCTTCCTTCATTAGCATAGCTTTTCATTTACTTCACTGCACTCACTAAAATATTGCTCCTCAATTTCACTACAGTCAGATCAATATAAGGCCACAAATAGTAGAGAACTGCAAAATATTCGCAATTAACATCTTGTCTTTATTTAGAAAGTTTATCTTGAAGTCAAGTGTCTAACTTTGCTGATGCATATATATCTTGTTTAAGCAATAATGTATTCATCTTACCATATTCATCATTAATTTTTCAATTCCCATTGTCAGCGTAATCATCCTTGAATTACACTTATGGCACCAACGAATATTTTATTGTTTTATTCTTTTCTCAACCTTGTCAGCTGTTGTAGGAATAAAATTTCAGGAATAAATACATTGTTTCAAGAATAAATTTCATGTTAAAATTAGTCTTGCCCTTACTATGGTCTGTATCCATATATCCCTAGCAATATAAATTTGTCAAGTCAATCAGGTTGGCCTTGCTTTCAAGTAATATAAATTTTTTAGGCTATTAATACTTGCTTTTTGTCTTTTCAGGTGAATTAGATGTCCAGGGAGCCTTGCTTTTTTGACATCTACAAGCGGCTTCATAGAGCCAAGGAGAATCCAGAAGAGTATAACACTTTGGAAGCAGCACAAATTGCAGTAAGCATAAGCTAGCATTTAAGTTACATCAATTTTCAATTACAAATGTCTTATAACTACTTTTTTGGAAGAATATGAAAGGCGGATGGCTGAGTGGCAATCCTAGCATGGCGAAGATAGCAGCAGTCAAGCCTCTGCTAACAGTATCTACTAAGAAGTTGTTGGAGGCCCCAACAAGAAAGGGCACATCTACAGATTGGGTTCACAAGCAACTAATGTCATTGGATCTTCTTCCACTCCCCCCTCCTCTTCCATTGATGGAGTATCAGCAGTAGAGATTACTGCAATGTAGGCTAAAATTCAGGCTTTAACAAATTAGCTTCATCAAAAGAATCTTGAACAAGACATGATGAAGCAGAAGATGGAACAATGGGAGGAGAAGTTTAGGATTCTGCTTTTAGGTAGTCAATTTTGAACATCATCACTTGCAGCTTCACAACCCGAGCCTTCTCATCTAGCACCTAAAGAAGAGGATTACTATCATGATGAGGAGATGGGTGATGATGTTAATGATAAGCCAATTCTGTAATTAGTTTTATTTTTATATTTTTATTGACAATTTACATATTTATAATGATAATTAAGTGTTACTTTGCATTTTGGTACAAATATAATTTATTACTTTACATTTTATTGTTACTTATAAAATTAAAATTGTATTAAAATGATAATTCTAAAAATTTTAGAGATGAAATTTGCATTTATATTTTTTTAAATTTTTTTCAATTAGAGACGGAACAATGATGTCTCCAATATTAGAGATGAAACACTTTTTTTAAAATTTTCAAATTTAGAGACGAAATAATGCCGTCTCTAAATTTAGAGACGGAATAATTCTGTCTCTATTTTTTTAAAAGTTCTTTGAGTTAGAGATGGAATATGTTCATCTCTATTTTTTTAAAGTTTTTTGAGTTGGAGACAGAATAATGTCGTCTCTAAATTTAGAAACGAAATTAGAGATGGAAAAGTTCATCTCTAATATAGTCATTATTATATTTTTAAAAAAAATTGATATTATCCGTCTCTAATTAGAGATAAAAAAATTTATTTAGAGACGAACATTTTTCATCTCTAATTTCATCTCTAAATATTTAGAGACAGAAATTTTCACATTTAGAGATGGATTTTTTTCGTCTTTGATTCCAAAATTTCTAGTAATGAGTGCTGCGTGTGTGGCGTGGTGCGTGGAGGAGAGGAGTTTGAGGAGAGGAGCGACTGCGACTGCGAGTAAGGACTGAGAGTGAGAGGCTGAGATAGGCGAGAGCCAGAGGACTGAGAGTGAAAGGCTGAGAGAGGCGAGAGCCAGAGGACTGAGACTGAGAGTCTGAGAGGAGTCTGTATTCTAATTTCTATAAGAAGTAGAATCCTAGTTAACAAAAGTGATATCATTTAAATATAAAATTATAAAATATGTAAATATAAGCATAATAACTAAGCATAGCTTAGTGGTCATAAGAGTGTTTAAGTTACCACTTGGTACCAAGTTCAAATTTTGGCTTCTTGATTTAAGCATAATTTCATGTTTTTTAAAATATACTTATAAATAAGGCCTAATAGGCTTAACAGGCTTTGCTGAGAGGGCAGACTTGGCCTACTAAATGAAACAGGCTTTTAAAAAAGCCTGAACCTAACTCATTTTCTAAATAGGCCAGGCCAGGTTAGGCCTAAAACAGGCCAGGCCACAGGTCCCTAACAGGCTGACTGGCCTATTTCTATCCCTAGACATGAGCTCATGACATTGCAATTGTATGAGCGATTGCATATCTCTGAGATGGAGATGTTATTTTTGTATCTCTGAGATGGAGATGTTGGTTTGTATCTTTGAGATGGAGTTGTTGTTGTTGTTGTTATGTCTCTGAGATAGAGACGATGCTTTGGTATCTCTGAGATGGAGATGATGTTTTCATGAGTGTGGTGTTTTACTTGAAAATTGTTTGTGATATATGAGTTTTTATACAAACTTATAAAATGAGAATCTATTTCGGGAAGAGAAAGGATATGGTTTTGGCTTTTGCCACCTTTCTGGCTTGTTATGAATGAGACTTGAGTTTTAGAATTTTGTTTTCTCCGAAATAGATGGAATGATTGTGATGACATGGTTTAAGGATTTAACTACTGAGAATATATGATTCTCGCCCCTTGTGTGTGTTTTTATGATGATTCCAGGGAGAAAGACTTATGGAAAGTGAAGATAAGTACGAGCTTGGAGTGCTTAACTTAGAGTAGCTTTGTAAATTCGTTTGATAATGTACGCATTGTATTAGTGATAAATACAGATGTTGTGTATTATTTATTCATTCAAGACTCATTTTTCTCTCTCTCTTCTCTCTCTCTCTCTCTCTCTCTCTCTCTCTCTCTCTCTCTCTCTCTCTCTCTCTATATATATATATATATATATATATATATATATATATATATATATATATATAAATGTTATATTTGAAAATACTTAGTTGTAGTAAGTAGCATTTTTAGATCTAATGACTATGGTATAACACTGATTATACTATGGTTATTAAATTTGGGATATTACAAAATCAAAATAACAAGATATGTAATATCGATTCAAACCTTTAACTCAGCAAAAAAACAAAAACCTTTAACCTTTTCAATAATTTAATTTTTTAATAATTAATTTTTACTGTCATTTGTATTACTTCTCAAGCACAAATCATTCTGAATTTTATGGCAGAAAATATTTGTGATTATCATAATAACAAATAGTACTTTTTAAAAAAAATTATTATGTAAATCACATATTATAATTAAACAAGAATTTTGGATCAATGGTGATTATCTTATTTCAAGTCAGGGTAAGTCCTCGAGCTCAATTCAATGAGCATTTATAGGAGTACTAATAGATAATTCACCAATAATAGATATTGGAATTCGAATCTTAATCAATTTATTTGACACAGTTCACTCTTACTAATTGTATCAACTGTTATTAACCAAATAATAATTTTTCTAATAGTAAAAATTCGTCAATATTAAGAAAATTAAGAGATGTGACTCAGAGCGTCAACCTGAGAAGTTTCAGGAAAATAGTTAGAGTGACAGGGAGATATTGTTTGCCAAATAAAAATTACGTCCAGCTAGCCAAATTGCTTCGACCAACCTAGCAAACTTCTGACTTCTAACAAATCAAATGAAGTGCTATGGAATAGATTCTATCTCTCAGTTGTAGGTTCTAAGGATGAATAAAGAAACTTCCTAATTGGAAAATAACCTAAATAACTCCTACCACTTCGACTAACAGTTGCAAGTGTACGAAAGAAATAAAAAAAGGCAATTTAAAGTAAGGCAATTAAATTGGTAAATAAAGCAATGAAGGAAATGTTGCAAGTATAACTGCAAGTCAAGAGCGTAGAAGCAAGAAATTAGGCAAAGAGCTTTGGAAAAATTGGTATATTGATGTGTTGGTTTATGATTGCCGTGTATGTACAAGTGAGTCTCTCAACACTATTTAATGACCAAAATTGGAATGTTAGTGGCTTGATACACTGCTTACCACGTTCTATTAATGCTCTTACATTCGTGCTTAATGACTAACAACATATTCCCCCACTAACTTACCTTTGGCTGATCATCATAGCATATTATGTTAAATACATTGTATCAATTAGTCAAAACACTAACCTACAATTAAGAGTGTAATCGGGTCAGTTTAGTTCAATTTTTTGAAAAAAATAAATCCGAACTAATCAAAATTAATTGATTCAATTTTTTTATTTTTTGATAGTCAAACCTGAACCAAACCAAACAAAATATTTACGGATTGATTTGGTTTGGGTGGTCGGGTTGGTCATTTTTTTGTTACACAAAAATTAGCTTTCTATAGTAAAAAAATAAAAAACATAATAAAGGCATAAGTTGGTTAATTTGTATAGTCTTAATGGTGAATTATGGTATATGCTTCTGGACTTGCTGTTTGTAATATATTATATAATTTTTTGTGTTAAGTTGCTTCATAACAACTTGCATGTAATATAGCTTTTAGAATGTTAGTTTCAAGTTGAATGTACTTTTTTCTTTTACTTATGAACTTACTGTTTGTTATATATTATAAAGTTTTTTGGGTTAAGTTACCATGTTAATATTTTGTGATCAAGACTTAAAAGCACTTGACTTATGACATGGAATAAATCAAGTTGTACTTTTTTAAATTTTTTTTTTTTTTTACTTCTATACTTAGTTTAGTCATTATATTTATATAAATTAGTTTATTAAATTAGATATCATATACTTTGATTTATTACTCTAATATATTGTGTTAAAAAGACATATATATATATATATATAATTTGATTAAGTTTTCAAGTTTAAAACTTTTAATCTAAGAATCAAATCAATTAAGTATCATTTAATTCAAATTTTATCCAAATTAATCAACATACCAAAATTAAATCAAATCAATTTAATTAGTTCATTAATTGAGATGATCAAATTCTCCAAACCAATTTACACCCTTACCTAGGTCCTATGAATCCTTGCATTCAACATTCCCTTTACCCTTTGTGAGAACGGTGAAGTAACTGCCTCCAACAGCTCCCAATTAATGTTCCTGATATCCACTCCAGATAACAATTCATATCTTTAAAGAACAAGTCTTGACTTGGTCAGCTATATTCAACGGCACTAAATCAGCTCAAGGCCCAAACAGACTCCAATGATCTTTCGACTTTACATGAAATTCTTATCATCCAGAACTAAGTTTGGTCCAAAACTGTCTTCCTCTGCTGGTGGCCCATTAAGCAATATCAGTCAAATTTCTCTGCTTAGCTCGACTAATCATCCAATAACCCACATCGGCTACTATAGTTGAACCCAAAGTCTTTGGCTGTAACATATATGAATTTATTTTCTTTTACTTTTATGGTGTTAATAACAAGTTCTAGTTTTGTAAATTTATAGAATTCCCAAACAATAAGTAATTTCTGAATATCTGCTTCAGCCTGGTAAGTCATGTGCACCATCTGTGTGTTGCGCGTAAAGATGAAGTGATTAAGATTTAAAAAGAAAAAGCATTAACTCAATTTAATTTTTTTATAATTTTATTCAAACCTATAACAAATGAATGAACAAATCAAAGAATCTCTCCTTGCCTAACAACTAAACACATATAGTTGAAATTTTGGACTTGTGGATGCTGTTTCACACTTTATACTAGCGTAGAACAAGCTGAGGTTTTGGGGTCAACTAGTGCTGGCAACAAATATTTCCTGCCATTGACGCCATTTGCGTTGTAGCTAGCACCAGTTGTTGGATCCACCAAGAGGTCCCCAGCATACCCAGGGTAAGCCCCTTTACCATACACCCCAGTGCAAGCCGAAGCAGCTTCCAGAGGCGCCTCCTTGGGTCCTTGGAAGTAGCCATTCCCGAAAGGGTTGGTGGCAGTGCCAGCCAAGAGACTAGCCACGTTGATGACCATGCCGTCAAGACCCACGTCGTTGTTGGGTGCAACCAAAGGTGGGTTCTGTGGACCGTAAATGGGTTGGTGGAATGGCCACGAGCATTGACCAGGGCACTGAGTCTCCGAGTTACCCACCCATATGTAAGCGAACTTGTACCTCTTGCCATTGATGCGTGCACCCGCTGAGGAACCGTGAGTCCCACACCTACTGGAGCAGAACCCATCTACGGCTACGTCCGCCGCTGTGAGAACCACGTTGATGGCGTTTTTTTGGGGACCCTTTGATGCAAGCTTCACGATTTGGTTAGTGGTGAGTGATTTGCCAAGAGAGTAGTTCTCGTCGAGGATTTGGGCACCAAGGGAAAGGGTTAGCTTTGTTGACTTGTCGTTGGAGTTGATGATGTGGTAGTATTTCTCGGTGGCTTTCCACCACGTGGCAACGGATGGTTGTGATGTGGGTTTGGGAGAGGAAGAAAGGGAGGTTATGAAGTCTGAGATGATGGCTCGCTGGGATGGCTTGAATTTGCCGTACCAGATGAGGTTGACAGATATTTTGCCAGTGAGGAGAGGGCCTTTGTGGTATTGGAACAATTGCAGCTGCTGATCTGACTCGGTGAGTCTCCTAGCCGCTGAGCTCAAATGAAGTAGAGAAATGGTGAGAAATAGACTCATGAGAATACTTGAGGATGCAAGAGAGGCCATTTGTACTTTTTGTACCGAGAGATCAAAGGATACAGTGTAAGAAGTGAGATGTTGTAAGGTGAGGTGATGGAGAAGAGGAATGTGATGGTAGGTATTTATGGGAGGGGATTGGGAAATAGAAAGGAAGGTGGAGGGAATGAGACCTAATAGGAGAGGGCGTAGTGGTGAAATCAAATTATGGGGGATGGTGAGTGGAGTGAGGTAAACTGGTAGAGGTGCCAGCTTGATACCGCGTTGCTTTGTTGCTGTTATAATCTAGTACACCAAATTATGGGCGTAGTCTAGTCTTGCTGTCATAATAACTCGTAAGGATACAGGGGACAGGGCATGGCCAGCTAAGGCGAGCATAAGTACAACAACAGCACTGGAATGGGACTAGAAGACAAACTTGAGTACCGTTTGCAGAGGGGCTTGCCTTTTATTCCACATGGAATATGTGCTGGATTTTTTTGTTAGACTATCCTCGTTCAATTGACATCCGATCACTTATAAGTTTGACTTATTTTTACAAATGATCAAGTTGAGGAGTTGTGAATCATTCTGACCTAATTGACATCTGGTTATAAACTAGGCACATTTTTGCAAATGATCAAGTTGGGGGGGTTATAGACCATCCTGGCCCAATTGGCATCTAGTCATAAGTTAGGCCTATTTCTACAAGATCCGACTGGCCTATACTCGAATGGGTAACAACTCGACAAACACATGCTTAATACGACATACCAAACAAACATAATAGCCTCGCGCCATAATGACTAGACATAACGTCTCGCATCATAATAATCAGATATAATGTCTCACACCATAATGATCAGACATAACGTTCAGAATCCTAAATGGCATTAACGGAAGGTATCCGAAGAGTCAGTCCTCTGAATCTCTATATAAACTGATTTGGCAGCCTAAGTCAAGCATGGTCACTTTTCTTTACCTATGCCTTCATCACTGTCTTGACTCCAAGACTGATCGGTCAGAGTGTCTCTACTGATATTTCACCCCATCTTCCTCGAGTAACTGCTGGACGACCGACTTAGGACTCTTCGACGACTACCCCATCGGTTAGAGGACAGAACATCTGGTGCCGTCTGTGGGAAAAGGTAAAACTCTCTCACTCTACTGGAAACCACAAGGGTCACGTTCCTATCACCAATGCCTACCTATCTCTAGAGATGTCCTCCTGGGCAATACAAGGTTTCCTAACCCCTCGAAGAAAGTGCTTATGCAAATAGTGGTGGCCTCTTCTATTCACCAAATAGAGCCCATGCACTACTTCGTAGCTGACTGCTATGGCCTCGATGCAACGGAAGTCCATTACATGACAACATGTAGAGTGCCATTTCAATAATGAAGGAAAATCTTCTTTGTCATTCATATTTACAATTTTTGCTAATGCATCATTGACTTGTTGCAAAATTACTTTGCATGTTCATGATTTTTAAAATTTAGATGCTCATGTCTTTAATTGTCATTCATTCACCACATAATGTCATTTAATTTCATGTCTTGCTATCATCGGTATGGCTTTTATATATCTTAGGAAAAAGAAACCCATTAGTTTATGACATAACACTATTAGGATGGTATTGTAACAGTATCATAAAATCGTCATATTGTCATTATTAATAATTACTTTTATTTAACTGGCATTGGTTTCTCCCCAGCTATAATTTGTATGACAATGATCATTATTTAATTGACATGTTTCTTGTGAAGTATATAATTCTATTTTAAATAATGGTTTTGAATGAGTAATAATTATCATTTTATTTGCTATTTTTTTTGCACAATACAAATACTAAGGAATTGTATAGCTTTAATTTTCCAGTTATAAGTTCTTAATAATAATAATAATAATAATAATAATAATAATAATAAAATAATAATAATAATAATAATAAATTTACTAGCCATAATTAAGCCATAATTACTAGTCATAAAATTTTTCATGACTAGCCATAATTTGACGTTCTTTTCCTTTAACCAACATAAATATAATTTACTATGTAATTCACAAAAATAACCATATTTAATTTGTAATTGACATTTATAACTATATCTAATTGACATTCATTTCCTTTACTATTATTAATTCATTTACTAGTCATTGATATCTTCCTCTTATGTTAATTTCTAATTGTTTGACCGGCTATACATCACATGGTAACTATTATCAGTTTTTAGGATAAATGCTATTATCAAATATAGTCATCAACATCATTGTCATGCCATCATTTCCATTAACTAAAATTAGGTTTGCTATTGAATCCTATTCATTAGCCTATTATTAAATTCCATTTATTATTGATAATGCTTTATACATTTTCTTTTCTTGGAGCATGTTATGCTATTAATCTTGATTTTAGTATTTTCTAATTATTAATTTTAGTTCATTCTCAGTTCTCTATTTAATTTTTTACGTGCAATCATATCATGTTGAGATGCATTGATATATTTACTTCTTATTTTATATATGATGAATTAAACACTGAATATAAATAGTTCTATTCAATGTGAAGAACATGGAAGCTCCTAAGTTGCTACAGTAATGCGGTAGACACTGCCACCTAAACTATGAAGTGATATTGCAAATTGATCAGTGACAATTGCTTATTGGAATTAATAGACTTTGAATCACCAGATAAAGTAAGACAACTTTGTTACTTTATTTCACTATTGTAGTTATATAGACAAGCTAAGAAATTAGAGTGCTTTAGTTGAAAGAGCCTAGTAAGATTAGGACATTCTATTTGTTTTGTTATCCCCATAAGTTTTATTTTTTGAGCTTTCCATATAAAATAATAGCATGCAGTAACTAATCATCACTGTACATGTGAACATCATAAATTGAGCTTAATATGGCTGAAAATTATGGAAATAATGTTTTTTTTATAAAATAAAAAAACACACACCTATGTATAGAAAAATCCTGTTAAAATATTTGAGAGCTGTATAGGAAAATTGTTTCATTTTTACGATCTATTTAAATGACACTAATAACATTTATATGTTAATTATTTATTATTTTCATATCATGATCTATTTTAAAATATACTCATCAATCAGTTCTAATACTAGCCTAACTACCACTATCACGCTCATTCATTTTATGCTTTTATTTCATACATATAAATAGCATATTATAATTGCCTTGTTACTTGGTATAACATCGTTGTTCAATTGGTTGTTCATTGACCAAATTTTGTCTTTATTGCAAAGATATGAAATTGTTTAATTAGCTTACTTTCATCATGTGCAAATTTTGGGGTCAAATAGAATAATTATCATAATAATAAAATTTATTAATTCTTGTAATTTATACCTATTTAATAACGCGTAATTATTTGTTGATTACTTATTCACATATTACTTATAAGAGCCTGTTATACGCAAGACATTTAAGACAATTTATTCTCTAATAAATTTTATGATAATGGACATTATTTTATGTCTTTTATTACTAATTAAGAGCATATATGACATGATAGTAAATGTTATTGATGTGCATTATTGTCATGGAATTAATTAACTATTGATTGGTCATTATTTTATATAATTATTGTCATTCATGATATTACGTAATTAATTGGTAATTAATTGATTACTCGACATGTTGTTTGTGAAATATTGATTTAATATTAATTAATATTTTAGATAATATTCATTGTAATTGGATTCTTTAATGCTATTTATTGTCCTCAATTTATTAATTTATTGATTAATAATTATATAACATTAGACTGATTATAATATCATGTTGCTTTAATTGTTTTAATTCTATTTATTGTCATAACATTAAGGATATTTTATAGCCACGAACGACATTAACATTTACATCTACATGTGATAATTTTTGTAATGAATACTTGTATTCATTGTAATTTATTTATGTGCATAACATTAACCTTAATGAGGTATGAAAATTTAGTCATATTTATTTCAATTGCATATTATTATTTACTCACATGACATGATCAAGACAAGTTAGATTAAACTCCTAACAAATTCTTAGAAAATTCTAAATGAAGGGCCCGAAAACTCGGGTCAAACCGGCCTAGGGCCGATGCTGGCCCAGAGCCGATGCTCAGATGAAGACCCCGAAAACTCAGGTCAAACCGGCCTAGAGCCGATGCCGGCCCAGAGCCGATGCCAACCAAAGCTAATGGAAGACACCGACTAAGCCGATGCTCAGATGAAGACCCCGAAAACTCAAGTCAAACTGGCCTAGAGCCGATGCCGGCCCAGAGCCAATGCCAACCAAAGCTAATGCAAGACACCGACTTTTCAGTCGATGTCGGCCAATGCCAGCCAAAGCTAATGGAAGACACCGACTTTTCAGTCGATGCCGGCCAAAGCCGATGCCAGCCAAAGCTGATGGAAGACACCGGCTTTTCAACAGATGTCGGTCAAAGCCAATGCAAGCCAAAGCTGATGGAAGACACCAACTTTTCAGCTGATGCTGGCCAAAGCCGATGCCAGCCAAAGCTGATGGAAGACATCGACTTTTCAGCTGATGCCGGCCAAAGCCGATGCCATCTAAAGCTGATGGAAGACACTGACTTTTCAGTCGATGCCAGCCAAAGCTGATGTCAGCCAAAGCTGATGGAAGACACCGACTTTTCAGCCGATGCCGGCTTTTAGCTGATGCTAGCAAAAAATGATGAAAGTAACTGGCTTTCAGCCAATGCCATTAAAAGTTTATGAAAGTAAATCGGCTTTCAGCCGAAGCTAGTGATCTGTTAATAATTTCAGTATCTTAAATGCCTTTTGTTTGATCTAATTGGACTTCATATGTGCTCAATTATTGACATTTAGCTAAGTTTCTGATATAAAGCTTAATCGGATGTTTATTGTGAAACTATGCTTAAATGTGGTTATTAGCACTCATAATTGAATTATGTCTTTCAGGATATCTATGAGTGATAGAGTCCATTAGCCTCAAACTAGGCCTACTATCCACTTGAAGAAAGAGCTAAAGATTCAAGGAGATCAATATCACCTCTTGAAGCAATAAAAGAAAAGTATTTGTAAAGAATTCGGGCTGAAAAATGAAGGAATCAAATTACAGGGGCCATGTCGAATTACAGGGCCTGGGTCGTGTCAAATTACAGGGCCCATGTCACCTAACAGGGGGTGGACCGTGTCAAACGACACGGCCCGTGTCAAATTACAAGGCCTGGGCCATGTCATTCTTTGACTTGTGAAATACATGGAATTGGGTTGACAGAAAAGTACAGGGCCTGGGTCGAGTCATATGACACGGCCCGTGTCGTCGCACCAGAAAGTTAAATTCGTATTTTAATGCTAAATTAAGTATCAAAACCTATAAATAGGGTTGCTTAGAGTCCCTAAAAGAGATCTGGACAGAGGGAGCCGTCAAGGAAACTGAGAGAAACACAAAGATCAAGAAGGAGAAGGATTCGATTGAGGATTGGAGACTCAGATTCGAGCGATCAAAGATCAATCACTCTCAAGCCTTGGAAACTAGTTTGATCTTTAGTTTTTCTTTTCTTATTTTGTTCTGAACAATGTTTTCCTTTAATTCTTCTTCTGTTTTTGAATTTGTCATGTGTGGCTAAACTTCTTGATTGGTTAAGGGAAGATGAAACTCTAGTTTTGATTATGTGAATCTTGCATACTTCTTTATATCAATACAATTATGTTTTTATTCATATGTTTCTGTTCTTAAATCAATATAAAGGTCCTTATATTCTTGCCAATCTTCGAGAGTGGTAAAACTAGGATTGCTATGCGTGGTTCCGGTGGTATGACTAGTGAAACATATGATCTAAGCAATTTAATCCCGGTGTGTGATTAGACCTTAGTGTGATTAATTTTCTAATTCTTAATGCATTCATTAGGTAGGTGTAAGAGCGGTTGCTTTACAAATAACTAATGGTTAGGGTTTGATTTGAGCAGTTGCTGAATTAAGCAAAACTTAAGGAAGACATGAGATTTATCTCACAATCACATAAGAACATAATTGATCATGTTGGTATAAAGGGTATGTGAGTTAGCATAATCATATAAATCTAGTGGTGAATTTCATCTCTTAACCAATATCTTTAACTTAATAATTCAATTTGTGTTTATTGTTTTGGTTTAAGTTTAATTTCTTTTATTGGTTTTAATTAACAAAACCCCCTTTTAATTTTACTGTTTATTTTTCATCAGAGTTTAATTTAGGAATTGGATTGATAGTGTCAATTGAATTGGTTCTCTGTGGATCGACCCTTGCTTACTACAACTGGTTGCAAGGTTTTTATATTTTTTGTGAAACTTGGCAATTATTTTTAATATTAATTTTTAATCACATTCTACACCACACCAGCTAGCAAAAAGATGATGAGAGTAACTGACTTTCAGCCGATGCTAATCAAAGCTGATGAAAATAACCGACTCTCGGCTAATGCACCGGCCGATGCCAGCACAAAGTTAAAAGAAGTAACCAACTCCTGACTGATGCCAGTCCCGAGCTGATGAAAGGCCCTGAGCTAGTAACCGGTCTCGAGCCGATGCCGACCTAAAGTAGATAACCTCGAACTGATTGCAAGTGTCAATGTCGTGTTCAGTTCAGTGCAAATTCAATCAACCAAGCTGGAGGAGAAACCTTGATCATAATTAAATCGAGATGTTAATTGAAAAGGTCATATGTATAAAGTCAACCAAGCTCGAAAAAAGTTCTGAGGCCAAAGTCTTTTATAAAAAAATAATAATAATAAAGAAATGCGAAGCTATCCGATGTTATTATCAAACCATGATGTCTTTGAAGACTGATCTAAATTGAAGAAACCCAAGATCGGATCAGGTTAGGAAAATTCATAACTAAGGTCAGGAAAATACATGCACAAAAGACCTCACCACTCTCCTTAGAAGGTTACTCAAGGACGAAGCTTAAAAGTTACGAAGAGCTCAGAAAAGCTCGGTCATTCACTTTGTGATTTGCCCAAGCTGAAGGGCTGTGGATCGTCTAACTTAGATAAGAATAAACGTTTAATAATATAAGTTCGGGATATATCATTGATCACTATGGACCGTCTTGACCGAATTGGAATTCGACCACTTATAAGCTCGGCCCATCTTTACAGATGACCAAGCTAGGGGGCTGTGAACCATCCTGACCCAATTGGCATCCGACCATAAGCTAGGCCCATTTTTGCAAATGACCAAGTTGGGGGGCTGTGGACCATCCTGACCCAATTGGCATCCGGCCATAAGCTAGTTCCATTTCTACAAGATCCGACCGGCCTATACCCAAATGGGTAACAATTCGACAAACACCTGCTTAATACGACATACCAAACAGACATAATGGCCTCGCACCATAATGATCAAACATAACATCTCGCATCATAATAACCAGATATAATGTCTCACATCATAATGATCAGACATAATGTTCAGAATCCTAAATGGCATTAACGGAGGGTATCCGAAGAGTCAGTCCTCCGAATCTCTATATAAACTGACTTGGCAACCTAAGTCAGGCATGTTCACTTTTCTCTACCTATGCCTTCATCACTGTCTTGACTCCAAGACTGATCGGTCAGAGTGTCTCTACTGACATTTCACCCCGTCTTCCTCGAGTAACTGCCGGACAACCAACTTAGGACTCTCCGGTGACCACCCCACCCCATCGGGTAGAGGATAGAACACTTGCTAACTTAGCAATTTCCCTTTTCTAAACTTCATTAATAATTTTATAAATTACATGTTATGCCTATTTTGTGTCATGTGCAAATTAAACTTTAGAGGGTTTTAAAATGTAGAAATGATCCCCAAGCATCACACTTCATGTACAAATTCCGTTAAGCATATCATTATAAAACTAATGTAAATGTCTTGTGACTTTCACGTGACACCACTAAAACATATTTTAAAATTGAATAATATCTTAATTAAGTGAAATATGATTTTTCACATAATCATGGCATTACTGGAGTTTAAAACAAGTATTAATGGTATCGTCATTCTGCAATATCCAAAGGGATGCTGGAAGATCTGATCAGTCATCAAACACTTGATGACACGCGCTTGGGAAGTGAGTATTGTTCATACCTTGAGTGGAGGGAATAGATAGTTGTGTTAATTTCTTA
The DNA here is from genome assembly GCA_029884595.1 of Ormosia semicastrata. Taxonomy (NCBI): domain Eukaryota; kingdom Viridiplantae; phylum Streptophyta; class Magnoliopsida; order Fabales; family Fabaceae; genus Ormosia; species Ormosia semicastrata. The sequence goes on from JAQQTO010000063.1 coordinate 116,269,536, forward strand.
GCAAAGCATCGTGCCAGGAAATATGTTCTTTTGGTCCTTCTCTCGGTGAGTCAGGTGAAAGGTGACTGGTCACATCGAAGAGTCTTCGGGTGGGTTAGACCCGTCAGGGTAGGAGATACTAGTAAATACTTCGAATCTCAAGTTACTAAATGTATGAGAATAAATAAGATAAATTTAGAGAGAATTTAAAGAGATAAAAATTAGAGAAAAAAAAGAATCATTAATAATGTCAAAACAACACTTATTTATAAGAATACGATTTGAGGTGCAGTACCTCCTTATAGGAATCATAGCTTATAATTGGAGAAAAAACTCTCCATAGAGATATTGCCACGTGTCCTAGTCATTATCAAATATTTTAAAGAGTGATGTTAACAGCTGAGAGTGGATTAGATATGGGTCGGGTCAAGTAAAAGGACTTGGATCAGATTGAGATATTTTGGGTATTAGTTGTTGATTTTGAATCGGTCGAGCTGCTATTGGGGGTTGGTTGGGTTATCTTTTGAAAAAACAGGTCAAGAACATTTGGCTTTATGAGGTAATGGTTTTGGACCTGGGTTCAAGCCCAATTATTCTCGTAGGGTCCACAACCCCCTAAACTCGGAGCAAGCTGAGTGGAGCGTGTGAGCGATGGAAATTTTTGAGCATAGGATTAAGTCAATATGTGTTTGGGGCTTTGGATTGGATGATCATGTGGGTCATTTATTGAGTGGGGGATTTGGGAAGAAACCTATGAAGCACGAAAACGGATACGGACACGGCATATATATATATATATATATATATATATATATATATATATAAATACAAAATTTTGATTATAAACATTTCAAACACAACTCCTCAATGACAACACAAGTATCTTCATATATAACTAGAAAAGAAACCAACAATAATTGAAAATTGAATCACTCGACCAGAGTGAAACTCACTTGAAACTTGAACCATTAACACACAGTGAACACAATGTATTGAGGAAGAATAGAAGATTTTTCCTGAGGGTGAGTCGGGTGATATAGGGCTTGTGAGCCGTGATATTAGTACACTATCACACAATAATTTTTTTAAAAAATTTTAATGGGCTGTGTCCAATATGTGTCCGCGGTCTGTCTGAGATGTGTTCTAACCGTGTCTGAGCAAAAAATAATAATTTTTTTAATTGGACACACTCAGACACATGAGAACGCGTGTCATATGCGCGTCGTCGTGTGTCGGTGTTGGACACATGTCCAACACACGGACACGCCAGTAAAATGGCGTGTCCATGCTTCCTAGGAAGAAACTCTACCTTCACCATGGAATAGATTGAAAAGGGAGAGGATTACCTTCCATGTTATAATCTACGATCTACAATGATAGGCCAAATAAAAAATAACTATTAACAACCTAACTTAATTGACCCACATTTCTTATTTTATTTCATTTCCTAATATATGGAAATAGGTTATTTGTCAAAAAATATAAAAGCTTAAATAAGTTAATTGTTATAACTAAAAACTTTTATAAGAGGTTCAAAATTAATATTAATTATTTGTATCTTAGACAAAATATGACAATATCATTTGTTGTTTCATTTATTTTTATAGTGAGTTCTTTTGGGCATATTGAGAATTGTTATCATAGCTTGAAACCATAATTTCTACTCACATCAAAACTACCTGAGTTAGGTCGAAGTGACCTTACAATAATTATATAAGATGTTTATATACATGATTGTATTTCTTAATTCATGCGTTTTACTCTTCAAATACCTTTAACATTTCCTAACCAAATGTTTAAATCTATCAATGCATAGGCAAATAAGTAGTTTACATGAGAACAATTTACATAATTGCTAATTTGCTACTATCCATTTTAGTATTAATTACCTGAATATAGGTGACAAATAGGTAGAACAAGTTATTTTTCTAATATGGGTAAGTATTTAGCAGGAGGAGTGATTTGGTGTAAGAGTGTGATTAGCCATATTGTTAAAATCGAAGCGAACATTGAACTGGTGAGATTTGTGGTTTACTTTTAACACATTCAACTATTCAAACTAACTAGTCGAATTGGATGATATTATAAAATAATTTATATCAAATAAGATGAAATATATAAAAATATTTATGAAATATTAAAAAGTATTAAACGTTTTCTTAAAAAAATGAAATTAATGAATTAACTGGTCAGTTCAACCAAGTTTAAAATAATTTTGATCAACTTTAAATGTTTCAAAATGATTTAATCATAAATTCGGTTATGAGATTGACCACAATCAATTAAGTGTCGGGTTCGCAATTGGACAAGTTGCATGAGCCATTTGGTCTAGTTTTAATAACATTGGCGATTACCATGTTGTTTGTTTCATGGAAAATAATTTTATAGAAGTCTCATAGACTTTGAACCAATATATAAAATTTTGAATCTTTTAAAGAGCACTTATTAAGAAGTCAAAATAAAAAAGTTTTAAAAGAAAATAAGGACAATAGTAAAGTTTTTTCAATTTTTGATGCATTAAATGTTTTATTTTCATTTAAAATTTTCTGTTTTAACTTCCTTAGCAAGTGTCAATAACACTTGTTTGCAAAACTCTAAAATTTTTGGCTGTTGGACCAAAGTGGTGCAATTTTACAAATTATTTGCTAAATTAAGGTAGTTTTAAAACTATTTACCAGTTTGTGATTCTGTTTGCCATGCTGGCAAGGGACCCCGTATTGTGTTTTTTGCTACGTCATGTAAAGAGTAACTTGAAGTTGTTCTTTACAAAAAGTGAAAGAGCAGGATCAAGTTGCTCTTTTCATATTCTGTTTGTCACGTCTAATCAAGTTCAGAAGAATCAAATTTAATAATATTTTAATAACAAAGTGAAAAAGCAACTTGGAGTTACTTTTTCACATAAAGTGACACATGGCTACATGTAACCCAGTAGTTCCACCACTCCTTCTTTTTAAACGACGCTAGTTGTAACATCCCAATATTTGTTATCTAGATATATCGTCATATAAAAGAATAAGACAACATTGGCCATGCTACTTCTAACATATACAACTAAACCCATAACATTTATACAAATAATTATGGAGAGCCACGATAACAAAAGTTATATATATACATCATTGCCTCGATGACATATTGTAATACATAAACTTTTACAACAAGATCTAGCATAATATACAAGCTTTATCAACAAAAAGCCTAAAACTACACTAATCTTGACACATCTTCTTCTTTCCTTTTGATGAACTCACACCTGGATTTACATGGCAACACAATTGGGGTGGGAAAACATATCTCAGTAGAAGTATTCCACTACTAGTATATATACATATTCATTCAGATAATTATTCACAATTATGAAAGTTAACACTTCAATCACAGAAGCAAGAACATCTCCGTCTCAGATATATAAACCCAACATATCCATCTTAGAGATACAAACATCACATCTCCATCTCAGAGATACGCAACTGCCCATACAATTGCAATGTCATGATTTTATGTCATGACAGCAACCGCCCATACAATTGTCATGCTATGCCAAGTTATGTCTAATGTTTATGCCTATACAATATCCTAAGCAGGAAAATAAATAATGTATGATACCATATCCAGGAACCTTTAGTTCCATGGTAATGTCATGAATGCATGAAACTTGAACAAGTAATGGAAGTCACAACTATAACCTTGAACAAGCACTGGAAGTCCATCTAGCAAACATCAATCACAAAGGAAATCCATCCCCCCCGGGTAGTGAAGTCCATCAACTACACAGTTATCGATAATGAACAAGGAAATCCATCCTTATCAACTCTATATTAGGAAGGATACAATCTACCTTGCCTAATATAGATCACTCACATCTACGGGGTTCACACCTTTCAAAAAGGTAAAACATACGTCATGTATATTATCAGGCATAAAACATCATTATCACATAGGAAATCCATCTCCCCCAAGTAGTGAAGCCCATTAACTACACAGTTATCGATAATGAATAAGAAAATTCATCCTTATTAACTCTATATTAGGAAGGATACAATCTACCTTACCTAATATAAATCACCCACATCTACGGGGCTCATACCTTTCAAAAAGGTAACTCATACAATTAAGTATATCATCATGACTAATTAAACTCTCATAATTAGCATTTCAAATCAATATAATTCAACAATCACATAGAGAGGATATTACGCACCTCAATATGCTCCACAAACATCTTATGCAAAACAATTGCTAATTACTTCCCATAACTAGTTTCACAATTAGTTTATATGCATTACAAGTTCATTTCCTCATTTCATCATAATACACAATATATGTGTATAAACATGACTAATTATCCCACATAATTAATACTACAAATCCATTTGATTTAACAAATTCATACTTTAAATTAGGAATACTCATATACTCACGCTATGTGCCATTCCCATCACATCACAACATCACAAAAGATGCTAAAATAACCTCATATGAGTCAAATCCTAAGTGTTATCCTATGACATTCCAACACATTATCCCTTGACAATCCATCTCAATATGGTTATCTAAGGTCCCTTTAAGGCTCCTAACCTTATAAAATGCCAAAACATCATGCATTTTCTAACCAAGAACGCATCCTGCTCAATCTCAACCTTGACCTTTGTACAGTAAAATGATCATAACTTGAGTTATAGAGGTCAAAAAGAGGTGATTCCAGTGGCATTGGAAAGTTAAGAGAAAAAGCTATAACTTTCATGAAGATCACAAAAGTTGATTCTCATTATAGAGTGAGACACGGCCTGTGTCTTTAGACACGCCTCCCGCTCCTGTGTTTTGCATTGTGAGCACTGTTCATGAATTTTCAACTGGCATAGAGAACCACGCCCCCCTTCCCTCCGTGTCTTTGGACACGAGCCGTATTTCTGGGCCAGAAACTCTACAACTCGCTTTGCAGTATCGTGGTACTGTTCTTATGGCCAAAATCTTGGATTTTTGACACTCCAACTCGGTTTCTAGGTGATCTAAGGTCCTTAACAAGTTTACTAACACAAAGGAATCATTAATCACCAAAAAAAATCTCCAATTTGGATTCTATGATTAAAACCACAAATCAAAACCTAAAATCCCAAATCTCAACTCAAAGGGAATTTAACGCATACAAGGGTTGAAAATCTGTTTCCATACACCCAACAACTCATAAACAAGCCATCATCAAGTTCTCCAACAAGATTCAAGTTAAAAACACCAAAACAACTCAAATCCTAAAATCAAACATCAAGTCATAACTCAAGAACAAGATGAAGAGAGTAGGAAAATGAGTTAAGAAAAAGGTTTTCCCTTACCTCAAGGTCAAGAAGATGAAGCCAAGGATGGGTCCAAGCTCCAATTGATTCCTCTTCCTTCTTCCTCTTCTTTTCTTCCTCTTCTTCTCTTTCTCTCTTTTCTCTTTTCTTTTCTTTCTCAATTTTTTGTTTTTTTTCTTTCTCCCAACCGTGGGATATTTTAGGAAGAGAAGTCTCATTTGGCTTCTCTCAGATAAGTATTAAAACTCTGATATGCTAATACCATCTAGATTTCACTAAATCCAGATTTCTAGCTTTCAACAAGTTTAAAATAAATCTTGAGATTCATTAAAAATCTTGTTTCATCATTGTCACATTTTTTCATATTTGTGACTAGTCAATCCGATATTAAAAAATACACTCAGTATGTTTAAAAATACCAAACTAACTCCGATTATCCTCAGATTTTAACTGAAGCGCAGTTAACACATTTGTGACCTAGAAACAAACTCTTCACATTTATTTCCACTAACTAAGCAATTTAAGCCACTTCCAGAGCAAATAAGAACTAAATTTCACACATAATGTTACAACAAAGTGATTAAACATGCTCAAACAGTCACAAAACTTGACAGACATGATAAACAGGTATTAAGCTACTTCTGTAACCATATACTAGTCTATCATGTTTTACAGGGTGTTACACTAGTCCCCTCCTTCCCCACATACTCATTTTTGCTCTTTCATTTTCACTCTATCCTTTTCATTGTTACACTTTCATTCTGGTGTTTTTTTTTATCTCTCACTTTTCACCCACCTTATTAGTTGAATGTGGACCAGGCATGAGCTCATTATGCATGAAACAATCATCTGATTGAATCTGGAGAGTTAGGTAAGTGTTTTATATTATATTTTAAAATATATATTTTTTAATTTAGGTTATTTAAGAAATTAGATAAAAATATTTTTAATAATAAATAAATTAAGGATCCAAATTTAATGTAGATGAATGGTTGTGATTAGGGGTGCTCATGAGTCGGATTTAACTTATTGAAAAAAGTCATTTTTTACTATTGAATCGTGTTTGAGTAATTTGATGGAAGAAATTAAAAGCTTTTAATCGCTAAAAGGTGTGTAGTGTAGGATGAAGATGCATATGTTGTCGGATCTTGGGATGAACAAAATATGCCTAGGTTGGTGGGGAGTGTGCACTATGCGTATGCAATGTGGACAATAAAAGCTTTCAATTTCTTCCATCAATTTACTCAAATACTATTCAACAGTTAAAAAATGCTTTACATCAACTCCAAGTTGCTCTTTTATTTTTTTTATTAAAATATTATTAAATTTAATTCTTCTGAACTTGATTGGACATGACTTACAGAATTTGAAAAAGAGTAACTTGATCTTGCTCTTCAACTTTTTGTAAAGAGCAACTTCAAATTGCTCTTTACATGACATGGCAAAAAAAAAATATAAAGTGCATTATCAGCGTGGTAAAAAGGATCATAAATTAGTAAATAATTTTAAAATTATCCTAATTTAATAAATAATTTATAAAATTACACTACTTTAACAAAAAAATCAAAAAATTATATCCATCATTTCATTCAGCCCAAAAAAGACTTTCGGGCCACTAATTTCCCCTTTTAGATGGGTCTCTTAATGGTTCTGTGCATATATCTTTTCTTGTGTGATCATGCATATAAAATGGAGATAGTTCTATCCTATCCTATAGGATTTTTTCTACTCCAAGTGTTGTTTATATTTGAAAAATTCAAGAGTATATCTATTTACATATATTTGCACATTTTTTATTATTTAATTACACAATGTCTCACTTTAGTATATATTTAGATTTGCTTCCTTTGTATTCAAAATAGTTTATAATAAAAAGAAAACTAAAAGGAATTTTTGAAAAAAAAATGATTATTTTCTCTAAAATAATCTAAATCGAATATGTTTTTATTTTATATATACTAACATTTTTATTTTACCCTGTACATATCTCAAGTGTAAGGTGATGTGCTTCTTGCATATGTAAAAATAAACATTTTTAAAATTCAAAGCCATACATTTATTTACATATATAGTAATCCACTTATGCTCTCAAAATTTTCAAGACCATACATTTTTCTATCCTAAAATTCACTTAAGAGATAGGGTAAAGGTAACGTGACCCAGAAAAGAGAGGAGCACTTGCTCCATGTGTACATAATGTTGTGGGTTCCATTTTAGCCAAAGTTCTTTCTGATCCTACTTTGAAAATACTAAGTCCTATTAATCTGCTAAAATTTTAGTTTTGAAGATATTAACTTGCTGACTGAATTGAAAGTTTTTCTTTTGTGCTTGTCCCACGGATGGGCTTGGTGCATAAATGTTTGGCGCATGTGCCGTTGACAGTGCGATTGGGTAGGGCGCACTTTTATATAATGGTAGTGGCCTGGGGTTGGCAAAGCCGGTGCACAAAAACGAAGGAGAAGGTCGAAGAGGTGTGATTTATTATGATCAATTGATGGTCGGTAAATAATGAATGAATGTGTGGCACTGTTCACGATTTGGGGTACAGAACCCTAAGTGGTGTCGTCATCTAAGTCCACCATCTAGTTTTATGGTGCCACGACTGATCCAAAACAACATATGGGTGCATCGATGGGTTTGCGTGCCTTGACCTTGCGTATGAAATTGGAGAATAAGAATATTTTAAAGTAAAACTTTGTCATAGTGAATAAATAACTTCATATTAATTAATGACGATTAATTCCTAATGACTACAGCAGAATAAATAATTCGGCCGAACCTTGAAACCGCGCGGCACAAACTCATTGAATCTGGTTACTTTAGGACAGCAACACAGCAACGCGTTATTTAGCTACTGTTTTAGTGGTGTCACGTGAAAGTCACAAGACATTTACATTAGTTTTATAATGATATGCTTAACGAAATTTGTACACGAAGTGTGATGCTTGGGGATCATTTCTACATTTTAAAACCCTCTAAAGTTTAATTTGCACATGACACAAAATAGGCATAACATGTAATTTATAAAATTATTGATGAAGTTTAGAAAAGGGAAATTGCTAAATTAGCAAGCAAATCCAGCACATATTCCATGTGGAATAAAAGGCAAGCCCCTCTACAAACGGTACTCAAATTTGTCTTCTAGTCCCATTCCAGTGCTGTTGTTGTCCTTATGCTCGCCTTAGCTGGCCGTGCCCTGTCCCCCTGTATCCTTACGAGTTATTATGACAGCAAGACTAGACTACGCCCATAATTTGGTGTACTAGATTATAACAGCAACAAAGCAACGCGGTATCAAGCTGGCACCTCTACCAGTTAACCTCACTCCACTCACCATCCCTCATAATTTGACTTCACCACTACGCCCTCTCCTATTAGGTCTCATTCCCTCCACCTTCCTTTCTATTTCCCAATCCCCTCCCATAAATACCTACCATCACATTCCTCTTCTCCATCACCTCACCTTACAACATCTCACTTCTTACACTGTATCCTTTGATCTCTCTGTACAAAAAGTACAAATGGCCTCTCTTGCATCCTCAAGTATTCTCATGAGTCTATTTCTCACCATTTCTCTACTTCATTTGAGCTCAGCGGCTAGGAGACTCACCGAGTCAGATCAGCAGCTGCAATTGTTCCAATACCACAAAGGCCCTCTCCTCACTGGCAAAATATCTGTCAACCTCATCTGGTACGGCAAATTCAAGCCATCCCAGCGAGCCATCATCTCAGACTTCATCACCTCCCTTTCTTCCGCTCCCAAACCCACATCACAACCATCCGTTGCCACGTGGTGGAAAGCCACCGAGAAATACTACCACATCATCAACTCCAACGACAAGTCAACAAAGCTAAGCCTTTCCCTTGGTGCCCAAATCCTCGACGAGAACTACTCTCTTGGCAAATCACTCACCACTAACCAAATCGTGAAGCTTGCATCAAAGGGTCCCCAAAAAAACGCCATCAACGTGGTTCTCACAGCGGCGGACGTAGCCGTAGATGGGTTCTGCTCCAGTAGGTGTGGGACTCACGGTTCCTCAGTGGGTGCACGCATCAATGGCAAGAGGTACAAGTTCGCTTACATATGGGTGGGTAACTCGGAGACTCAGTGCTCTGGTCAATGCGCGTGGCCATTCCACCAACCCATTTACGGTCCACAGAACCCACCTTTGGTTGCACCCAACAACGACGTGGGTCTTGACGGCATGGTCATCAACGTGGCCAGTCTCTTGGCTGGCACTGCCACCAACCCTTTCGGGAATGGCTACTTCCAAGGACCCAAGGAGGCGCCTCTGGAAGCTGCTTCGGCTTGCACTGGGGTGTATGGTAAAGGGGCTTACCCTGGGTATGCTGGGGACCTCTTGTTGGATCCAACAACTGGTGCTAGCTACAATGCAAATGGCGTCAATGGCAGGAAATATTTGTTGCCAGCACTGGTTGACCCTAAAACCTCAGCTTGTTCTTCGCTGGTATAACGTTTAAACGTGCGTCCACAAGTCAAAAGTTTTAACTATGTGTATAGTTGTTAGGCAATGAGAGATTTTTTTATTTGTTCGTTCATTTGTTATAGGTTTGAATAAAATTATAAAAATATGAAATTGATTTAATGTTCTTTTTTATCTTAATCCTAACCACTTCATCTATACGCGCAACATAAAAAAATTAATACGCGCAACACGTGCACATGACATACCATACCAGGCTGAGGCTAATTTATAGAAAGAATAAATATCATCTTACATCATTTTTAAAAGAATGTAGGACTGTTTAACATCTTTTTTTAAGAGTCTTAATTAAATAAGAAAAGGTAATAAAAAATATATACATAATAAATAATATTTGAAGAAATGTAAATAATGATGTAAAAGAAAAAAATAATGAGAAAATTAATTAAAGTTGTTATAAAAATTACTTTTGTTTTGTTTGAGAAATATAAACAAAAACCTTATTTTGGTCCTTATGAATTCTCTCATTCTCAATTTAGTTCTTCACGTACTGATGTTAGCAATTTAGTCCCTCACTAATAATCATTCAGCTCAATTTAATTAGTCCCCGGCTTCATCATAATGCTTGCATGTCGTTAAAAATAACCTATCTGCCATTTGTATATAAACAAAAAAATGCCTACGTGATAAGGAAGTTGGGTGCTATTATGTTTTGTGCCATTAAGCAGATGGATATAACAATCTGGTTCAACTCTGAAACTTATTCTATTAATACAGAACTAAACAAATACTTTGAAATTGGGTACGTCAGGTGCATATACTTGATGATGGTATATGTGGGCATCTATGGTTTCTAAGTTAGCTTCCTCAAAGCCCAAATCAAGTGGCCACTGGTCATACATTGACGTAGTGCATGACTGCAATTGGTTATGAACATATTCACCTGGTGAATATAATGCAATAATGCCCCTATTTTGTTAATTTTGTAAACAATTGTTCACATAGAGATGACAAATGAAATTGTCAATTAAAGATCAATCAAGCGCTTCAATGGATTTCACCATCAAACAAATTTGGTCCCTTGAGCCAAATGGGATCTCAGTAACTCTCGGCAACAATTGACTATTACCAAGGGTCTAATATGTTCAAGATGGCTGCTGGCTTGGAAACACAATCCTATGGTACTCCAACCATTACAAATCAATGCAAAAGTTCAAGAAATTTTAGTCAGTTAAAACCAAGCATAAACACATCCTATGTTCATCCTACAAGAGCCGTTATATTTTAGGAACAAAATAAAGGAAAGAAATTTTACGAACCTGTTCACAATTGCTGCAGAAGATTTCTTCCTCCAATTTGCACAAAGTATAAAGCTTTCCCTTCCTAGAGAAGTGTCAATTTGGTCGCCCACCCAAAATAACTGCCTTTTGATTATACAACACAAACTAAATAGGGCAATGACATGTAGGATTTTTATTTTATTTTATTTATTTTTATACATATGCCACATAAGATTTTAAAAGTGACAAGTAAGCATTCACATTAATAAAGGACTAAATTGCTAACATTGATCTATGAAGGACTAAATTGAGAACAATTGAATTAGTCAATGACTAAAATAGGGTTTTTGTCATAAATATATCAATATATTGAATGAAAACTAGTTATTTAAACCAAAAAAGCAAACAACATAAATTCTTTTGTCTCTGTCACTCTATTTATTTTCTCCAAGCTCCTCAGGTTGAGGCATGTAGGCTCGTCTCTCAGTTTTCTTGATTAATAGTGACAAATTTTCTACTATTAAAAAATGTACTATTTGTTATTATGTTAATCAATAATCACAAATATTTTCTACTATAAAATTTGGAATGATATGTACTTGAGAAGTAATAAAAATTACAGTAGAAGTTAAATACCCAATTATTAAAAGGGTTAAATTTTTTTTTTTAGAGTTAATGGTTTGGATGGATATTACATTTCCTGTTATTTTTATTTTTATGTTTTTTTTTTTAATTTGGCAAGCAAGATGGGTGAAGTCCCTAAGACACCACTACACTTCTAAAAAAAGAAACACCAGCAAGGTCTTCAAGTAACAGACCACCACAGCCATGAGGGGACCCTCTAGGACATGCAATCCAAAACCAAAATCACCAGCATGATTAGCTAACCAATCGCTACGCAGTTCCCTTCTCTGTACCCATGAGATATTCGAGTAGTCCACTCCAAAGACATGAAGTGACGAATTGAGTTAACAACAGCAGCATATGGATGAGTTGGCTGACAACCTTCTCTAGCTAGCTTCACTACAACACTCGAATCTGCCTCAATCCAAATGCGTTGAAGCTTCCTATCCCAAGCAACCTCCAAGGTAGATAAAATGCCCCATAACTCAGCGAGAAGAACAGAAGCATAACCAATGTTACGAACAAATCCACAGATCCAGGTTCCCGCCGCAGCACGGAACACTCTTCCAAAGCCACTATGACGACCACCATTTCTGCAAGAGCCATTAATATTGGCCTTTACCCAATCATTCATAGGAAAAGACCAACCTATGGCTTGCCAATTATGCGGATAGCTGTTCTCTTTTCTAGTCTCATTCCTTGTTTCTCCACTTAAATTTTACCAAGTAGATAAAACTAAAGTAATTATAATTTTTATAATAAATAACATTAATTTTTTTCTACTTGACAAAATTTAAGTAAAAAAAATATAAAAAAAGACAAGAAAATAGGATAAGTGATCTTCATCCTACCTATTATATATACGTGCTCCTACTGATTAGATATTTCAGCTCAGATCCAACATGAGTAACCTCACTCACGGATGAAGATCACCTGTCCCCATTTCCTGTCCCCTTCCCTGTCTCTCCACTTAAATTCTGACAAGTGTTCTAAACTTAATTACATGTTTCCTTCTCATTTAATTTATTTTACACTTGTTAAAATTTAAATGGAGGGACAGGGAAGGGGACAAAAAATGGGAACAGGTGATCTCCATCCCTCACTCACACGCTGTTTAATAACAAATCAATGTTGTTGCACATTACCCCCTATCATCAAACACAATCTAGTTCCGGTTGAGCCAAAGAAGCCAAACATCAAAGGCTAGTCAATGTCTTCTTGTCTACCCTAACGCTTTTTAATACCAGAGTGCACCCATTATCAACCTAGCAAGATGGACGAACCAAACGTAACCAAAGATCATGGACTTGCTCGTTGTCTCTAAGGGCATGAATAGCACTCCACTACAAGAAATTCATTATTTAGCGATAGAATTTAGCGATAGAATTTTCCCTTGTTAATCCTAAACTTATTAGACTTTGTTTTTAGAATTTATTGAGAACTCAAATTTCTCCTTGCTAATCTCTCGCTAATTGCGAGAGATTAGTAAGAAAAAATTGAGCCCTCGCTAAATTCTAAAAACAAAGTCTAATAAGTTTAAGGTAAAAATAGTTAGTGAATAATGAGGGAATTACGACAGAAATTTTCCTCGCTAACAAAAGTCCCTCGCTAATGTAAATACCAGTTGAGTCATTTTAAAGAAGGAAATTAACGAGGGAATTATCTCACAAATCCCATGGAAATCCTGATATTTTATTGTTTAAAAAAAACCTGTGACACATCTTCAACTTTTGTTTTGTTTTTTCCCATTGATCTTCATAAAAGCAAAATTTTGTACTTCTCTTTCTCCTCCCTCTCTCTCTCCCTACAACCTCTCTCTCTTCCAACGCCGCTTGCGCTTAGATCTCGTCTTGTAACTACTACAACACGTCGCGACGCCAGCGCTCCATTTCTCTTCTGGTGATGCTGCATTTCTCCTCCGGCACGGCTGGTCCTACTCCTCCGGCGTCCTTGCTCATTCGTCTTGCACCGCTAAGCTTAGATCCAACCACTTGCACTCAAATCTAGTCACCACCGCACCTCTGCAGCTCTAACCGCGCCTCTGTCGCTTTGACCGCACTAGCATAACACTCTTCCCATTTCCTTCTCCTCTATTATGCCTTTGTAGTATTTAAATTTCATTTTTTTTTCTTTTATGTTTTTTAAGATGTATCCTACTTCTTAACTCGTATCTTTGAAAAATTGTACTTGTATGTTCTCTTTCTAATGAAAGGCATACTCTATGTGAGTAATGACTGGCACTGCTTCTGCCAAATAATAAAAAGTGTACGCAGAAACTTTAGCAAGGTAGAAATATATCAGATTGCGTTATCATTCCCTATGAATCCCAAAATTAAGCATGAACCATATGTCTTTCTAACTTCTTAGCTAGTTACAACCAAATTATATGTATACACACACACATATAGGATCATTGGCTCTCTGTGTTTATATTGGGGTTTGTATGTCTGTTATTCTATATTCATTTGTCAAGCTATGTTCACTACATTAATTATGGTCCATATTTGTGAAAGGAATTTTCTCTCCCTTTTACTAATTTGTATCTTGTAAAACAGTTTGTGCAGCCACACTAACTTGGGTCATGGGACAACATTACATTGAAACATCCAAGTTTATGCCTACTGGTCTTGTTGCAGGAATCAGGTATTTAATTGATTCACTAGAAGTACCCAAGCTCATATTCTCAGCATAGTTTTATTCTCACTCAGAGTTGTAGGAATTAAATTCAAACTCTAAGATTTAATTGTTGGATAAGTTGTTAGCTTGTAGATTATAAATCCATGAACATATCTTTTATGAAAAGTAAATGCACCCATTACAATAAATTTGTTCTTTAAACTTTTTTAAATAATTAAGGCTTCACCAAACCATTTATTTTGAGAATAAAAGGAAAATTTTCGTGTGCTATTATCTTAAACTTGTTCTATGCATGTTCTTCTAAAATTTGTTCTAGCGTATCATTGCTGATTTGAAGATCTATCTATATATTATTTTCCAAACAAGAAGTTAGGAACCGAGCACTAGTAGCTATTACGTTATTTTATATTTTGTCCAATTGCTCCATATATGTCACCAAGCACTGTTATACTATACAATTTTTTTTGTTTGGTGGTCTTAATGGTGTTTGTACTTAATGTATGCATTTTTAGACATTTACTGCTTATGGATGTGCATTGATTGCATTTCCTAAGTAGTGCAATATATGTTGTTTGTATCTGGAGTTAAGACATTTGCCTTTCTTTTTCTTGCAGTGCTCTCATGATTGGGTTTTATCTCTACAAACTAGCAACTAGTGGCAACCATCTCCCTGCCAAGGCTGGGTGTTCATTTTGGGTAAGTTTTTTTCTTTAAGATGTATCTCATGTTTCTAGAGTGGTGATTATTTGAATGAATTTGGGAGAACATTTGCTCAATCAGCCCCAGTTTTACAATTCTTTCTCATTTGAATTATTTGGCCGACAATGGAAGATTATGACCTTGGTCATGTATTTGATGATGATTCTGCTTGCCCATGTAAAGTGTCATATGAATTGAATATGATATTAATTGATTGATGAAACTGCTCTGGATCTCCCACAATGTTGTAAATGATTTTTTTTTTGAAATACACATTTATAAATAATTAAATATACATTTTTGTATATTGCATTCATCTTTATTGTTATTTTTTATGGTTTAGCTTAAGAAAATTTAATATCTGATCAAGTCTATTATTTCATCTAATTGACATACCCAAAATGTTTTCGATATTCCATTTTATTATGTAGAAAAAACCTACACTATTTCCAAGTTATAGTCTATTTTTAACTATGATTTTGTCAATATTCACTGTTCATATTTTACTTACTTTTATCATTGACCTTATGTTCTGAAAATTTCTAACATTTTTTAAGCTTTCTTGGACTTTTTACTTTCCAGTCTTGCTTGCAAGAACTGTTAATAATATCTTCCTCATGCAATGCCAATATTGTTGTGAAAAGAATGGGGAAACTTAACACTAGGTCATTACTTAAAGCTATGAGTGTGAAGAGGAAATATAATAAGGGTGAATTAGCATTGAGAACTTTAGAATTGTGTTCATGTCAGAAAATTATTTGAGGGACTCCCATTAGTATCCATTTTAAATAATCATGATGGAAGGGGAAGGATAGGTGCGCCTTTGTCAAACATATCGATCTCCTGAAGTTGGCTTTCATGCTAGGATATGCTACTTTTGATTCTTAATCGAATTTGTCTCATTATGTTAATTATCTGTATGTTGTGTCGTGTTATCAAGATAATGAATATCCTTGATGGCTGGAAACATGGAGATGATGAAGTTGTTCTTATCCCTGTAATCTAGATTAGAATTGTTTAGCCTTCTAAACATGTAATTCTTTCACCTTGGTTATCTATGGGCATTCTTTATAATGATGCTTCCACTTTTGGATCTTTGTTTATAAGAGTTGAAGATGTTTCATGTCGAACTGCTGATTGATAATCCTACCTGCCATGAACTCTATATAGGCACAATTATAATGGCTAGAAAGATGGAAGAAAGATAACACTTATTTTCTTTACTAGGCATTTAGATCCTTTCATAACACACATAGACAGTTAGAGACATGTTGTAAGCTCTTTATCTATATGTCTGTGTGATAGCAATTTGATATGTATTTGGCCATACCATTTTTATCGGAACTAATGGACTTTGTAACTTTAGAATGGACATACTATATGATGTCTAAATTTCTAGAACTATAGGAATTTTTTTCTCTTTTGGCTACAATGCATCTATCAAGTTCCCCATGGATACCACCAATCATCTTTCTTACTTTATCTCTTTCTCTAAAAGCATGTATGCTTCCTACCCAAAACTTAACCCCTTTTTGCCACACTTTCACTCCATTCTCCACTCTACAGTGTCATATTGGCTTTTAACTTTTATTTTATTTTTACAAAATACTCTATAAAGTTGTATTCTTTTAATTCACTTTTTTTTTTCACAAAATACTCCAAAATCAGTAGTCCTTTTTCAGGATTGCAATGCTTTAACTATTGTATATAATCAACCATTTTGCCTTTACATATATATATATGACATTGTTGATGTGCAGACAAATGAAGAAATATAAGAAGGATTTCATGTAGTCTCTCTTGTGCTTTGCTAATAATGAAATGTGACAACGCCATTCAACACTTGAGAGGGCCAAGGAAAGCAAATCTTTTTGGTAGAGACAATTCAAGTTGTGTAAGATGTAAGGAAATGAACCAATATAACTATCTTGATATCCTTGATTTAAGCAAATTTTTGCTTTGCTATGGATTTGTTAAATTGTGCTTTCATGGTGTATAGAATGTGATTTGAGTGTGCTTTAAAAGTGAAATCTGGATGTTAATATCAAGTCTGTGATATTTGGTTAATTTTTTTCTTTGGAATAAAAGTGGGTATAGATTGATTTTGGATTTTTAGTGGTGCTATCCTGTTTTTTGTTTTTTTTTATGAAATCTTAGTTTTTCATATGCATAGTATTTCTGTCCTGTTTTTCTTAAGTCTTTGTTAAGCTTTTGGTGGCTAAGTCACCTTGTTGCCTTTATTGTCTTTACTCATTGCTTGTTGTTCTGGTGCTTGGCTTTTTGAGCTCAACAATCTAATATTACCTTTTATTTTTTTCTTTCATTTTTTTACTACTGTGACTGGGATTAGCAAGAGATTAGTGAGAGATATTGGTAGTACTAGATCCAAAATTGGTATGAATTTTTGAACTATAGCGATGGAATAGCGATAGAAATTTTTCTCGCTGATTTGCGAGGGAATACAGGCTCCTTTTTTTTTGAAGATTTGTGAGGGGTTAACGACAGATTAGCTAGGAAAATTCCTGTTTGTACATGTATTTAGTGACGGATTAGAGACAAAATGTATTCCATTGCTTCTTAACGAGAAAAAAAATCGACGGAAGTGTCCCTCGCTAATCCCTCGCAAAAATATTTTGTCAAGGATTAGTGAGGGACACTTCCATCTCTAATCTGCAAATTCCTTGTTTTGCTCTCAAGTGCCTGCCTACACCTGGGGTATAAAGAAGATGTAACCAAATGACATCTCATTCTAGCCAAGTTTGTCAAGAGGCCATCCTTGACTAGAAGCCAAAGGAGGCAATGAATTTTTTGGGGCCTGGCCGTCAATAAATAACCTTCCACACTAGTTGTTGGGATTGTTAGGAATGGTTAGCAAGGACTCCATATGTAGACTTTGTTGTGAAACGTCCATCACTATTGTGGGCCCATGCGAGAGAGTCAAGGCCCAGCATAGGATAAGGGAAGTATACTGGTAATCTTAGCATAAGTCTCTAGGGTATGCTGGAAAACCTAAAAGCATGGAGTAAACTATGAAGAAGTGTTTGCACCCATTGCCAGCATTAGACAATTCGCTTGATTATTGCTTTGACGGGTCAAATGAAGTGGAGAATTTATCAACTTGATTTAAAGTCTGCTTTCCTTAGTAGATATCTAGAAGAGCGGGTATATGTTGAGCAACCAATTGGCTTTGTGGTAGAAAGGCATGAAGATAAAGTCTTGAGATTGAAGAATGCATTATATGGGTTGAAGAAAGCACCAAGAGCATGGAATAACTATATCGACAAGTATTTTCAAGATAATGACTTTGTTCGATGTGCTAATGAATATGCTCTTTATGTTAAAGCATATGGCAATGGCGATATTTTGCTTGTTTGTATTTATGTTGATTATCTTATTTTCAGTGGAAGTAATCCTACTTTGTTTGAAGGATTCAAGAAGGCTTTTGCACATGAATTTGAGATGGCCAATATTGGGTTCATGCCATACTATTTAGGCCTAGAAGTGAAGCAAATGGAAGAAGGGATTTTTATCTCTCAAGAAGCCTATGCAAAAGAGATTAATTTGAAGAAGTTCAACATGTTTGATTGTAACTCCGTGAACAAAATGGAACGTGAAGTTAAATTGTCAAAGTTTGATGATGGAGTGAAGGAAGATCACACCATTTTCAAAAGCCTTGTGGAAAGCTTGAGATCCTTGACTTCAACAAGACCCAACATTCTTTTTGCGGTTGGAATAATGAGTCGCTAGATGGAATCACCTAATTCTACTCACATGAAAGTTACTCAGAGGATTCTTCATTACTTAAAAGTTACAATTGATTTTGGACTATTTTGTTTATTTTAGAATGATTTCAAGCTTGTGGGAAATTGTGATAGTGATTTTGTAAGAGATGTTGATGATTGAAAGAGCATTGCTAGTTTTGTATTCTTTATGGGAGATTCTGCTATTTCATGGAGTTCTAAAAATTAATCCATTGTCACACTCTTAACTTATGAGTCCGAGTATGTGGTAACAACATCTTGCACTTGTCATACTATATGACTTAGAAGGTTGTTGAAAGAAATTTATTTTCTACAAAGAAGAAGCAACAAAGATTTATATTGATAGCAAGTCCACACTATCTCTTGTCAAAAATCTGGTGTACCATGATCAAGGCAAGCACATAGGCACAAGGTTTCATTTTGTTAGAGAGTATGTTGACAAGAAAGAGGTTGAGCCTAAATATGTGAAGACTCAAGATCAAATTATTGATATTTTTACTAAGCCTCTCAAGTTTGAAAAATTTCAAAGATTGCAAGCAAAGCTTAGAATAAAGAAGTCTTCAAATTAGGGAGAAGTATTGAATAAAAATAATAATTTGAAGTTAATAGAGTTTTGCTGGTTATGTGACGACCTTTAGTGTGGTACTTATTGTGAGTTATGAAAGTTATGGAGAGTTATTCTATGACTTATGAAGAAATATGTTATAATAGTGATGAAGAATTATGGTGAGAGTTATGTGTCATTAGGAAGAATTATTTCAATAGAACTATGCAGTTATAAAATGGTTTATATCATGAGTTAGAGAAAAATTATAACTGTTAATTAGTGAGGGTTATAAAACGAGTAAAGTTTATTTCACTCCCCTAGAGTTTATAAAAGTATCTTATGTATTTTGGAGTTAATAAAGCAAGAGATAAAATTACATAGTATCTCTTCTATTATTCTTCTACTCTAATAATGTCATATGCACCATTTACGTGTTTTGTGTATTTATTTTTTCGTGTTGTGTGTATACATGAAGTGATTAAGATAAGAGTTTTGAGAATTGAACTAGACCGTTCAGTTCAACCGATTGCACTAGGAACCGGCCAGTGTATCGGTTCGGTCACTGCATGTAAATTGCTAAATTTGAAAACCAGAAAAAACTCGGGGAACTGATTCCAAACTAGGAGAACTGGTCAACCAGGACAGGTCCAAGTGGTTAAGCGGTCTATCTATTCCTCCATTTTCTAGGGAGTTGTTGTTCTAGTTGAAGGTGAAGATTAAGGTTAATGCTTCGCCTGCGTCACTGTGAGCTACTTAGTCGACACCATCGCGAGCCACTCAGAGTGATGAAGTTGGAGGGATGATCCAGTTGTTGAGGTTCAACAAATTCAGGCCTCGCAATCTTCTAAGTAATCCCCTGCGACAAATTTGTCAAAATAATGTTGCAATGATAGAGGCGCCCTTGGGGGGTTGTTGTAGAGCTTAGATTGTCATGTTTAGGCTTTTAGGGTTCAAATATGTGAAAATGATAAATTTTAAATATTAAATTATTTAATTCAAGAAGTTAAATGCATCCGCGAAATGCAATTATTCAGGATTGCATGTTGTTCGAAGCAGTGTTTTAAAATCGAACTAGACTGGCCCATTCAACTAGTTGGATCGTGAACCGACCATGTTAGCGATTCGGTTTTGGGTTGAAAATTTGGAATCCCTTCAAACTGCATTGAACTAGACAAACCGTCATCAAACTGGAAAAATCAGTGGACCGTTCAGCACAGAACAGATCTACAGAAACCGGCCGGTTGAAACTTTGAGGTTGAACCAGTGAAGCTCTTCACAACTCAGGCGTTGCACAGACGCAAGCGAGGCGGCCACCGTCCTATAGTATCTACTCCATAACGCCATATCCGCTGTCCAAGCATCCAGTACAGAGAGAACAGATTGGGAAGCACAGAACAGGGATTTTTGGTCGCCTCTGGTTATGAGATTTCATGGTATCTCACTCCTAAAATCAACTTTCAAAAGAAGCAAATAATAGAAAAAAAAAAAAAGGACAAAGCATTGGTAGAAGACGTGAAAACGTAGGACGGGAAGATAGAGAAATGAGGAAAAGTAAATATGTAAACAAGAAAATGGAAGGGGTGGCAAAAGAGATAATTCCGTGTAAAAGTGAAGGATAAGAGATGTTTGAAAAGGAAGGACAAGGCAAAGTGATGAAAAAGTAAGAGTGTAGGGAGATATTTTACATAAAATAAATAAAATAATGTTAAAAATAAAAAGATTAAAATAGAGTTTTATTTTTGAATTTAAACTGATAGATATATATTAACATACTATTGTTAATTAAATGATTGTTTAAAAATAATATTTATTTATAATTAGGTATTTTAATAATTTGTTAAGAGATTTAATAGTATATAATTTTCATATAATTATAATTATTTAATCATTCGGTTTAAATATTGGTTCAACAAATTAAACTAATACTTGAAGATTTTACCAATGATTCTACTATTTAAACATTGGTTCAAAGTTAATGCAAATAAGAGTGGGACTCACCAACATAGTTTGGTTATAATGATATATTAGATTTTAATTTTTTCTCGATAATACTATTTTTTTAATTTCAAATAAATTTTTTGATTTATTTTATTATTTATATTACTTATTTATTTGACTAAAATATATAATTATTTAATTATTTAATTTATATTATTTTCTTATATTTAAGTTGAATAACGGTTCAATTAAGGTTGAACCATTAAACCTTAAATAAATCTCACAATGAATGACTACCTCAATTTTCATAACCTTGATTAAGATTAAAAAATAAAAAAGAACATTAAATCAATTTCATATTTTTATAATTTTATTCAAACCAATAACAAATGAATGAACAAATCAAAGAATCTTGCCTAACAACTAAACACATATAGTTAAAATTTTGGACTTGTGGATGCACTTTCACACTTTATACTAGCGTAGAACAAGCTGAGGTTTTGGGGTTAACTAGTGCTGGCAACAAATATTTCCTGCCATTGACGCCATTTGCGTTGTAGCTAGCACCAGTTGTTGGATCCACCAAGAGGTCCCCAGCATACCCAGGGTAAGCACCTTTACCATACACCCCAGTGCAAGCCGAAGCAGCTTCCAGAGGCGCCTCCTTGGGTCCTTGGAAGTAGCCATTCCCGAAAGGGTTGGTGGCAGTGCCAGCCAAGAGACTAGCCACGTTGATGACCATGCCGTCAAGACCCACGTCGTTGTTGGGTGCAACCAAAGGTGGGTTCTGTGGACCGTAAATGGGTTGGTGGAATGGCCACGCGCATTGACCAGGGCACTGAGTCTCCGAGTTACCCACCCATATGTAGGCGAACTTGTACCTCTTGCCATTGATGCGTGCACCCGCTGAGGAACCGTGAGTCCCACACCTACTGGAGCAAAACCCATCTACGGCTACGTCCGCAGCTGTGAGAACCACGTTGATGGCGTTTTTTTGGGGACCCTTTGATGCAAGCTTCACGATTTGGTTAGTGGTGAGTGATTTGCCAAGAGAGTAGTTCTCGTCCAGGATTTGGGCACCAAGAGAAAGGGTTAGCTTTGGTGATTTCTTGTTGGAGTTGATGATGTGGTAGTATTTCTCGGTGGCTTTCCACCACGTGGCAACGGATGGTTGTGATGTGGGTTTGGGAGAGGAAGAAAGGGAGGTTATGAAGTCTGAGATGATGGCTCGCTGGGATGGCTTGAATTTGCCGTACCAGATGAGGTTGACAGAGATTTTGCCAGTGAGGAGAGGGCCTTTGTGGTATTGGAACAATTGCAGCTGCTGATCTGACTCGGTGAGTCTCCTAACCGCTGAGCTCAAATGGAGTAGAGAAATGGTGAGGAATAGACTCATGAGAACACTTGAGGATGCAAGAGAGGCCATTTGTAATTTTTGTACAGAGAGATCAAAGGATACAGTGTAAGAAGTGAGATGTAGTAAGGTGAGGTGACGGAGAAGAGGAATGTGATGGTAGGTATATATAGTGGGAGGTGATTCGGAAATAGAAAGGAAGGTGGAGGGAATGAGACCTAATAGGAGTGGGCGTAGTGGTAAAGTCAAATTATGGGGGATGGTGAGTGGAAACTGGCAGAGGTGCCGGCTTGATACCGCGTTGCTGTGTAGCTGTTCTAATCTTGTAAACCAAATTCAATGGGTTTGTGCGGCGCTCTTTCAAGGTTCGACCGAAAAAATTATTTAGTCTAGTCATGCCGTCATTATAACTCGAAGGGAATCAAGGATTCACGGGTTCAACCAATAAATTAGAGTATCATGTAAAATTGTATTTATATTATTTATATTTTAATATTTATTAATAATAAATTTATTATTAATTTATATATTTTTTATTTTTTAGTTTTTATAATAAAAAATATAATAATTACAATTAAACTTTATTATTAATAAAAAATATAATATCAAAATATAAATAATATGAAAACAACTTTACATGAAGTTCCAATGGCACGCAATAATTTTTTCACGGGTACCGGGCATGGCAGCTAAGGCGAGCATAGTCAATAACAGCATGGTATAAAAAATGACAGTATTATTAAATCTAATTAAAATATTTTAATTTTTATTCAATTTTTTATAAATTCATTTTATATATCATAAAAAAATTATAGTAATATATAATTTAATTTAATATTTCTTTCACATAAATATACAATAAACATATAATAGAATTATTTGAGTTAGACAAAAATCATTTCCCTATCAAGAAAGAAGTGGACTGTATAGGACGTGGGCTACTCCACCCTAGGAGTGAGCAACTTCTTGCTGGCTCATTCTATGAGCTACTCCTTTTTAATAATTTGTTTAATGTAAGGGGCATTTCCTCTAAAAGTGTAAAGTTTAGAGAGTTATTTGCATGTTTTCAAACCTTAAGGTTTAATTTGTAAGTTACTCAATATATTTTTATGAATATATATTCTATTATTATTATTATTGTTGTTGTTGTTGTTGTTATTATTGTTGTTATAGTAAAATTTTCTTGAAACATTTCATGATGTTTTTAATTGATTAATTAATTGTAAATTATTTCTCAAAGTAATTAATTACGTAATTAGGTATTAACTTTTAATGTATAAAAAAATTTATAAAATGAAATTGAATTCATTATTAATAAAATAGAAAATAGAAAATAGAAAGAGTAAAACTTATATATATTTTCCATCTCAGAAAAAAGTCTCTTAAATAAATTAAAATGACATTTTTTTCTTTTTATTCTATTTACTCAATGAAACACTGCTACAAATAAATTAAATTAAATCAAATTATATAATTATCAAATTCTGAATATGAAAGTCTTTATTACACTTTAAAGATTGAGTTGTTTGAACTGATTTATTTTGCATTTCAAAAAAATTCAGTCAAAATTTTGACTTAAAATATTAATTATGTTTTTATTAAAGTAAAATTAAGTTAATTCAAACACGTAAAAAATATTTATTATTAGAAGTGACCATAGATCTAATTTTACTTGATGACTCGACTAACTCGACCCAAATCTATTCATAAAATATGAGTTGTATTAGATGGTCGAGTTAATTTTGATTCAACTCGAACCAACCCAATCCCAATCGTCTCAGGTATTGGAATATGTTTTTTCATCCCAATCAAATCTTAACCAATCCAATCACCTTAATTTTACATTCTTTAAAAATATTTTAATATAAAACAATATGGTCTTATCTTTTAAATTTTAATATCAAATTATGTCTTTTTAGTAGAATTTTCTTTAAAAAAAATAAACGAGAATCAACCCAACTAAACTTAATTGGTTTGATTGTTAATTTTGTTCAAAGCCGACCCAATCAAACTCATCATCATCCTTACCGTTAAGATGTTAGTAATTCACTAAAAGTAAATTAATAACACCCGTTCATCTATATTAAATCTAGACTTTTTTTATTTATTATTAAAAATCATATTTTTTTCTAACTTTTAATTATCCTAAATGAGAAACAAAATTAAAAGAAAAAACAACATTTTATGTTTTATCCCACCATCACCTTATGAACCTGTAAAGCAGCATGCATGACATAGAATACAAGTTGGATCATCACGATTGTGATTTTCTCCGAACCCGTGCTCTCATATTTACGACTGATACTCATATTGATACTAATATCCCATTTCTCATATTGTCTTGCTTTTTCGGTCATAACTAAAAATAAAAAGGAAAAGCCTTACCTTTCTCTTCTTCAATCTTCACCCTCTTCCCAACTTGCTATAAGGTGATGGGTTCAGTTAGAAACAAAAATAAGAAGACAAGTATTGATAATTTATGTATATTTTTGAATGAATGAATACATAAAAGTTAGTCTTTATTTATACAAAAAGATTATTGTACAGAAAAAAATAATAAAATATAATTATGTACTAAATCAATTACAATCATTTTTAAAATCAATCACGATCAAATATAATTTTAATTATAATTAATCATGCTAACATTCTTCCTCAAACTCAAGTAAGTATAGAAGAAACTAACTTGAGTTTAGAAACTAGAGTGTGGAATCGGCCAAGATAATGAGCTTCGATGAACAGATCGTCTAGCTGATCAAGAGTGCCAATGCAAAGGAGACGAAGAGCACCACGAAGAATGTGTTGACGAATAAAGTGACAGTCAATCACTACAAAAAAATAAGTAATTTATGGCAGTTTTAATACGGCAGTTCTTAAAACTGCCGTAATATATAGTATAATATGGCAGTTTTAAAACTGACATAATTTAAATTTATAAAATGACAGTTTCATTCTTAAAACGGCTGTTTGAAACTTTCATTTTTTTTATTTTAATTTTAATAAAAATATTTCATCTTCCCTCTCTGTTTCTATTGCTCTCCCCTCTTTTTTTCCTAACATTTTCTTTTCCTCACTTTTCCTATTATTGCTATTTGACCCACCCAGCTCTTTGACCAGCAAGGTCGCGGTTGCATCGCGGGTCCTGGGTTGACGGATCTGGGCGAAGGCTCTGTGTGGGTGGTTCGCGCGAGATGGATCTGGACAGCATGTCGTGGCTACGTCACGGGTTCGTGGTCACGCTGTGATGGTGTGGTGACTCGCGCGGTGGTGCGCGTGGTTGGACTCAGTTGCGGCTTGGGCAAAGGTTGAAGCTCTGGCGGTTCAGATCAGTGAAGGACGACGGCATGTCATGGTGGAGGACGGATCTGCTCGCGATGGCTGGTTGAGGATGGTTTGGCGTGTCACGGTTCAGATCTGTGGAGGATGGATCGACTTGTGATGGTGGAGGACGAATCGCCGTGTCACGGTTCAGATTTGTAGTGGTTAGGCTCGGTTTGGGCTCGGTGGTCTTGGCCGGGAACGGTGGTGGTGGTTTGTGGCCCCGAGTGAAGAAGGGTGGCTGTTTGATGTGTGTTCGATGTTGAGTTCATGTCATGGCTTCTTAATACGCTACATGCAGATCTTATAACTTCAAAGAAAGGTCTACACTGGGGACTCTTATACTGGGGAATGGTGTAACGGGTAGAGCTATGGCGTTGCAGTGCAGACTTGCAACAATGGTAGCTGTTATATTGGGGAGTTTAAGTATGGCGTCAAGCACGGCCTTGGATGTTACCATTTTAGGTCAGCTTCTTGTCCCTAGTGTATAATTTCTAGTTTATGTTATCTGTTTGTTGTGTTGATTTTCCTGGTTGAAAACAGGGTGCTGAGTGAGTTTCTAATTCTTAATTGTGCATGCAGGATTGAATTTTGGCTTGGATATGTTAAGGGTCTTGAGCATTAATGAAAATCTAGATGACTTTTTTTGTTTTTTTAACTTTACTCGAATTCTTGTGTTAAATTTGTAATTTTTATTATGTTTTTTCACTAAATTTGTGTCTTTGGGTTTGCAATTTATGAAATAGAATAGTGCAGTTCATTGTTTGTGTTGTAATTGATTTCTTAGATGATTTCAGATGTTGTGTGATTGAATCTTTACTGGGTTTGCCCCGGTGATAGTGAATAGGTTTCTTTTAAGGATCCGAGTTTTCTATCTGGTTCTGTTTTCTTTAGATTTGTGATCAACACTTTCTTGGAAGGATCCAGTCACCCAGATATATCTTAAGTGTCCCTAATTCAAATTTGAGTTCGTGATTTCTTGGATTATACCACTTTATGAGCTGTTGCTTCTCATTTTTTCACTTTTTTCCCCACTTTCTTCTTGCATAGCTATGTCGAACTTGAAGCACTAAGTTTCACTTATTTTCTTAATCCTCTGCACTGTCTTTTGATAAAATTGATCATGCATTGATGTTGAATCAAATTTGGATGTCTCAGTTACTGAATTGATTGATATGTCCAATATTGATCTATGACCATTGTTCAAAGATATTACATGGTCTGACAATAAGTTGAATTAATACAGTATTGTGAAGTTTTTTTTTAAGTAGCATGTATTATAAATTTCACTAGAGGCTATGGTAGAAAATAGATATGCTAGAGAATATTTTGGAGACAAAATACATGGAGAATATCAACATAATTTATGAGTGTTTTCAGGTTATTTCTTATCCACTCTAATCTTCTTTTCTTTTGGTTGATGTTTGTTGTTGGCTGCAACTATCCACCTGAGTTGTGTTTGTTGTTTAATTTACTGTGCTTGCAGGGTGAACTTGAGGTTGTAAACCAGATTCCCAACAAAGTGTTCACTGATAAGAAAGAAAACAGTGAGGACCATAACAACAATGAGAAACTTTTGGATGGTGGAACTGAACGAGATGCATTTTTTGCAGAAACTTCCAAAATGCCATTCCTAATGTTAGGAGGGCTGGACTTCCCACCACCTCCTATTTTCAAGGATGTGATGGAGAAAAATACAATACCTCAGGTACTACTTCACTTAATGATACTTTGCTTCTTACATATGAAATGCTCTAGTTGATATAATTTACACTGAGGTAGTCCGACAAGTGGAGTTTGAATCTTCTTATTATGGTCAGAACTTAGTTATATGAGAGCGATAGGAAATTGGAAATGAATAGACTGTATATTATTGAATTCACTTGCTGAAAGACCTTCCTAGCTACTGATATTCAGTGGATATCAAGGACAAGGAGGTTTGCACACAGAAATAAGAAGGAAAACACTCAAAACAAGAAAATACAAAGATAGGGCAGCACTTCGAGGGGCTGCACCCTCATTGGGTTTATGTTATTAACCCTCTTACCTGTAGGCTCTGAATTGAAGCACTACAAATCTCAGGATCGAAGACGTATTGTGAAAGAGATGTCTAGCAATAGGTCTTTAGTGCTTTGTTGGATAGGGATGGTGAGGAAATGGTAGATCCATGGGAATAATTTACAAAAGATCACATTCAAAGATAATTTACAAGATAAGCAAGCAAATTAATAGAAATAAAAGATAAGGAATCAAATTAAAAAAAAATAAAGATAATTTTACCTATCTTTTAAGTTGAGAGACTTTAAGTACTGAAATTGAAACTTAGTGTGGTTATTTGGGAATTTCAGGTGGGTTGGATATATAGATCTTTTAAGTACCGTCTAATTTTTGGCACTTTATTTGGTAAGCTTCGTTTGAGGCGGTGTTTGGTGTATATGTGGATCACCATTTGGGGCTTGCACCTAGTCCCTGAAATATGCTATGCCTGTCTCCTTACATATTGCATCATTACCAACTCCAATTTTTTGCCTGAGGTGAGCATAGAAAAATACAACTATCATTTATTTTCTATGAATATGCTACGTCGATTATATATGATATTGTAAAAACGTAAATCAATTGAAGTCTTATTGTGGAAAGACTAAAATAACTTCAATAGTTTCATTTAATTGGTCATCTTTTATATTTTGTTTAATTCAAGAATCTATAGGTCAACTTTATATTATGTTTGTATTGCATTTATTATATCTAACAAATATATATAAGGTTAAGTTAGTTTATTTATTTATTTATTTTTTATAAATCCAGGAATCGGGTCTATGGATTCTTGTTACTCTTTTCGTAATTCACAAGGTATATACTCTATTAGAGTACTTGGCAAAAAACATCAATCGAGAATGGTGGAACAACCAAAGGATGTCAAGAATAACAGCCATGAATGCAAAGTTGTTATATATATACTCTCTACATTTTAATGTTTGATATAATATATGATTGATTCAATGTTGTATAATTTCACTGGTTAGATGATAGTTCTACTTTATTGTCTGATTCTAGAACTTATAGGAGATGTTGTTTTGGTTGCGTTTGGGCTTTGAAGAGCCAAGATCTATTAAACTCCATTTTAATAAATCTTCTATTATCTCAGCTTCTGTGTCATCTTTTTTGTACATGAAAATGCAAGACTGTCAAGTCCCTTTTGTTAGCTGCTTTCTGATTAGCATCATGTTAATTGTTTGCTTTAACTTTGTTATTAATAAGTAACAAATGACACTCAAGGACAGTATTTCAGATATTAGTTTTCTTACCTTTCTTCTATGCTTTTCCTTGTACACATCCTGTGTACGTGGGTTTTGCTTTGCCTTTGCCTCTGATGTCTTTTTAATGGTCTTTACTTATTAAAAATGCCATATGTGCAATTATTTGGTCTTGTTCAAACATATTTATTTGAAAGTTAGCATCTCTCATACTTGTGTGCAAAAATGAGAATTATAGTTCTAAAGCCATTGATTCTGTTTCATTACTTTCAATTATTGGATTTAAGATATTATGCCTTGTCTTATTCTCTTTTAGGTTGGTGTTGTACCTGCGGATGAAATAATATCCAACTTAGAATTTTTGATAGCTAAGTGGTTCTTCTTTTATTTTCTTTTTGTAACCTTTCAGTGTTTTTTTATTTTATTTTATTTTTAATTTTTAAATTTAATACCTATCAAAACAAATACGATAACAACTTTCTATTCATTCCTGTTGGTGTATTGTTCCATTTGAACTGAACTTTTCATTTCTGGTGGAGCTTTTCATTTTTTTTTGTTAGTGTTATGTAAATTACGGCAGTTCTAACTGTCGTAATTTACATTTTTTTGTTGGTGTTATGTAAATTACGATAGTTCTAACTGCCATAATTTATAATTTTTTTTGTTGGCGTTATGTAAATTACGGCAGTTGTAACCGCCATTTTATGCAAATAGGGAACTGTCGTTTTATACATAGTAAATTGTGGCGGTTTACATGGCGGTTAATGTGAAACCGCCGTATTATACTGAACGGCGATGGTAATTACGTCAGTTTTAGAAACTACCACTGACGCAAAAAATGGCAGTTGAAACTATCGTAATTTACATAAAAACTACCATAATTTACCATTTTTTTTGTAGTGAATCTCAATATGCTTGGTGCACTCATGAAAAACATCATTATGAGCAATCTGAATAGCACTCCTATTATCACAGTGAAGAGTAGTGGAAGAGGACTAAGAAACAC
Source organism: Ormosia semicastrata (assembly GCA_029884595.1). NCBI lineage: Eukaryota > Viridiplantae > Streptophyta > Magnoliopsida > Fabales > Fabaceae > Ormosia > Ormosia semicastrata. The sequence goes on from JAQQTO010000063.1 coordinate 116,299,672, forward strand.
CTAAGTCGTCAAGAAGCCAATGTAACCAAAGTATTTCAGATGTGGTGTCAGCTAGTGTCCGATATTCTACTTCAGTATTGGAATGTGCAGTTAAATTTTGTTTCTTACATCGCCATGAAATAAGTGTTTCACCAAGATAGATGCAGTAGCTAGTGGTGGATCAGCGATCAGTGGGATCTCTACCCCAATCAGCATCAGAATAAGCCTAGAGAACCAATGAGGAGTTATTGAGAAATGAAACCCATGAAACATAGTTCCTTTTATATACTGAATAATTCGTAAAACAACAGTATAATGAGTAGTGCGCGGAGTTGATATAAATTAACTGACTAGATGAATAACATATGAAATGTCTGAACAAGTAACAGTAAGATAAATCAAGTTGCCAACTAACTTCCGATAGAGAGTAGGATCATTAAATATAGTACCATCCAAAGGTGTAAACCTGACATTAGGTTCTAGATAAGTGGACTCAACACGATTGTTTGAGAGACCGACTCGAGAAATAAGATCTAAAACATATTTAGCTTAGACAAATAAATACCATCAACAAAGGAAAGAACCTCAAGACCCAGAAAATAATTGAGAGGGCCAAGATCCTTCATCTCAAAATTCTGGCTCAATAATACTTTAAGATCAGCAATACCAGAAGTATCATCACTTGTAATAATCATGTAATCAACATAAAGAAGTAGTAATACAGTGTCACTATCAGTCTTATGAATGAAGAGTGCTGAATCATGAGAACTAGAGGGGAATCCAAGATGACTGATGGTGGAACTGAACCTAGCAAATCAGGCTTGAGGAGCTTGTTTAATTCCATATAAAGCCTTTCAAAGATGAAAAACCTTATTTGGTGGACAAGTATAACCAGGAGGTGGATGCATATAAACTTCTTCTTCCAAATCACCATTAAGAAAGACATTCTTTACATCCATCTGATTTAGAGTCCATTTCTAAGTGGTTGCAATAGTAAGGAAAGTATGAACTAAAGTGATTTGAGCAACAAGTGCAAAGGTGTCCTCATAATCAATGTCATATTCTTGAGTGAAACCTTTTGGGCAACCAAATGAGCCTTGTAGTGCTCAATAAAGCCATCAAAATGAGCCTTGATCTTGAACACTCATTTACATCTCACAAGTGTCTTACCAGAGGAGAATCAACAAGGTCCTAAGTATTAATGTTCTCTAAAACCTATAACTCTTCTTTCATAGCATGCTGCTAATGAGGATTTGTGAAGACTTCTTCATAGGATTGAGATTCATGTAAGTGAAGCATGGTAGAAAAATAATGATAATTAAAAAAATAGGTAGGATGAGTTCTTACCCTAATTGGACGCTCAGAAGGAAGATAGGGTGCAATGACAAGTGTAGGATCAACGTCTGGAACAACGTCATCGGGAGTGGCTAGAACATCAGAAGTTACTGGAAGCTCACTGGAAGAACCTGTATCAGAATCACTAGGAAAGAGATCAGCAAAGGGGTTAGTGACAGAGGAGTCAAAGTGGAAGGGAAGAACTTGAACTACGAGAGTGAGGAGAACATGGAGTCTTCCTAGAAGATGACATGGTAGGAGATACAAATGCACTAAGAGATTAGATCCCACTAGCAATAGCCATTTTGTTTAGAGCCATAACAAAAAAAGCAACAAAGACGTGCTCGGGGCTCAAGTTTAGTGTACTCATGAGGTTAAAAGAGAACAAACCAAGCACAACCAAAAATTTTAAGAGAGTTGTAACTTGGAGAAGTATGGTAGACACGTTCAAATGGAGATACATTACGCAAAACAGAGGAAGGAATATGGTTGATGACATAGACAACGTTGAAAGCAGCTTCACCCCAAGCACGTTTAGGATAAGAAAAGGAGATGAACATAGCTCAGATAGAGTCAAGAATATTGTGTTTTCTTTCAGCACGACCATTTTGCTGAGAGGTACCAGGACAAGAAAACTCAGAAAGTGTACCCTGTTTACCAAGAAATGTGATAAGTTTTGAATCACGATGAAAAAATTTAATTAATTTTGAGGATTAGGTTTTGATCATAGTAGCAAAATTAATATAAATTTGAGGAAGTTCTAAACGATTTTTCATTAAATATATCCAAGTAAAACAAAAAAATCATCAATAAAATATTACATAATATAGATTACCTCCCATAGTTGTTGTGGGGGCAGGCCCCCAAACATTAGAATGCACAAGGTCAAAAGAAGATTTAGAAATATAAGTACTTTTACTAAAGGAAAGTGTAGGTTGTCTAGTAGTTTGGCAAGAAGTGCAGTGAAAAGACTCATTATTAACTAAACCTAGAATCCATTGAGATAAGAAGGGACACAACTTCCCTAGAGAACAATGAGCAAGAGGTTGGTGTCATAGTTGAATAGAGGATGAGGTGGATGTTGCATAAAGATTTGAGGCATAAGAAACATTAAGGTTAATGAGTTCAAACAACCTTCCGACTTTATATCCAGACCCTATGACTTGTCCTGCCCGTGGATCTTGCACATAACAACTAAAAGAAGAAAATATGACCTCATAACCAAAGTCACATAGTTAACTAAAAGAAATGAGATTGAAGTTTAATTTGGGAATGAGATATGCATCAAGTAAGTTAAGTGTGGGCAGAGAGACAGAACCTTTATGACTAACATTCATAAGAGATCTATTGGTTGTATACAGAGAATGTGCAATGTCTTTAACAAATAAGAATGAAAAATATTAAGATATGGAGGTCATATGATTACAACAAGTAGAGTCAAAGTACCATTTAGTATTACTTGGTGTGGTTGATAAAACAGAAGAGGTATTACCGGAATTGGATAGTAGACGTTTAAGGAGGGACACAAGATCATTAGTAGAAAAGGCAGTTGGGGTGTAGCTGAAGAATTTGGAAATCCATTAGTAGTAGTAGCAACAAGTACAAACTTAGAAGAACTGGAAGGAGATTGAAACCTGTTCTGATTAGACTTTGGAGGACATGTAGGACAATTCTCAATCAAGTGTCCTGAGTCTTTACAATATTTACAACTGATAATCACATATTTGATACATTAATAAGTCCTCATTTTTAGTCATTTACACTCTCCATGTACTTAATTGATTTAGTTTGATTATGTTTTATAAGTTTGGACTCAAATTGGACTTAATTGATTTTTTTAACATGATTTACATCTTACACTATTTCTGTATTTTGGCCATATTTTAAGTTTTAAATGTCTGATAATTATGAATTTTACCTTGTAAAAAGATAAGAGAGAGATCTACAACTTTCATGAGAGGTCTAGGTCAAATTCGGACATCTAGTGGAACTAATTGGACTTGGAAGTCAGAATACGGGTTTTGTGATTGGAACCTGAATAGTGTGCAGTAATGAGAGCATAACTTAGGCTATAAGATCTGGATTGGTCTGAAATTTTGGTATCTGTAAGTTAAGACCCATATCTATAACTTTTATGTAGAACAAAAGACTCAATTTGAATTCCTTGGAGGTCATATTTGGTTTGGAAGTCAGAACATAGGTGTTGTAACTGGGCCTGAATATTGTGCTGTAATTGGGCCATATATCGGGTTGTATGTGGCCTTTTGAGGTGATTCTAGTAGCATTCGAAAGTTAAGACAAAATTCTACAACTTTCATGAAGACCATATTTTAATATTCTGACGCATTCAGTGACTTCAGAGCTGAATGATTTCGGAAACAAAGAATCTTTATAATTTTCTACTCATCAAAAGTCATATGGCATTTTCCACTCATTTTTCACCCATCCACTCACTCATGAATCACCCCCTTGTCATTTTGTATCTCTAATCCTCTATAAAAGGTACCATTGGCTGCTCATTTGGGAGTCTTGGTCTTAGAGACTAAGATCATGCTATTGTGTTTGTTTATCTTGTTGTAGTTTTCTTTTGTTCTAAATTGAAGTTATGTTCTTCTTCTTCTTCTTCTCTCTTCCTTTCTTCTTGTCTATGAGTAACTAATTTTCAATTTTACTTAGGTGAAAGAGTGAAGCTCTTGGTAATGAAATAAGGTTAGAGTAATCTCTTTCTTGTGCTTAAATGATATATTTTCAAGTAGTCATTATATGTATTGTATTTTGTTTCCAATCAATTTAGAAACCCTCATTGTAAAGTGGAGATCTTGATTTGTTGCAAACAAGATATTGACACAATAAATGCTTGAGCCCATTTATAAGTGGTGGTGTTAATAGATGATTAAAGGAATCATAATATAATTACGTATATAATCTTAAATGAACTTTGTATGCAATATTTTCCGATTGGAACCTCCATTATGTGTGGATTCTAATAGAGTTATAAAAAGAATTAATTTTGTCCTTAATTTATTTACCAAGAGTGGATCTCCTAACTCAAGTAAATTCTTTTTTATTTGTAATCAAGTTTTATCGCTTGTAATGTTGTGACAAAATCTTTTTTTACTTCAAAGAATTTTTCTTCATCAATTCCTTATGGATCGACCTTGGACTCCCGAGATTTTATTACTTGAAACAACCTGCACTTGGGTTTGTAACTTTTAATTCGCATCAAGTTTTTGGCGCCGTTGTGGGGGACTTGATTTGAAGAACAAGTTTATGGTGTAAATATTTTGTATATATATATATTTTTTTTCTTGTAGATCTTGTATATATATATATATATTTTCTACTCTTTTAATTTTTTTTTCTTTATACTTACTAATGTACTAACTTAGTGGGAAAAACTCTCTTTTATCCCTCTGTAATCTTTACTCATTAATGAAATAATCTTTCTTCTTCTCTTCTCTCTCACCGAAGCAAAAAATTGGCTTGCCGATTTTTCAATTTTCATATTTTAAATTTCTTTCTGCACTTTATTTTTTTTATTTTACTTTTTGCACTTTATTTTTTGTATTTTACATTCTACAATTTATTTTTGTACTTTATTTTCTGTATTTTACTTTTTTGTATTTTATTTTTAACTTTCTAACTTACTAACCTACTAACCTTTTAATTTTCTTACTTACTAACTCACTAACTATCTAACTCTCTTACTAACTTTCTAACTTTCTAACTTTTTATTTACCTACTTCTAACATTTGATTTTACCTATTTCTAATTTTTTTTAATTTATCAACTTATTAATTTTGTTTGGTAATTAGTTTATACCATACCCTTATTAATATTTATTTACTACTTGTTAATATTTATTTAGTAGTTGGTTTATACCACACCCTTGTTAATATTTACTTACTCCTTGTTAATATTTATTTGGTGGCTGGGTTATATCACATCATTGTTAATATTTAATGACAGGTTTACCGCCTACTTGTTAATATTATTATTATTATTTACCGTGGCAGGTTTACTGCCTACTTATTAATATTTTTTTATGGAAGGTTGAGCTCTGTATATATTTTTATTTTATTCTTCCTATTTCTTCTTCTCTTTTGTCATATGTAGTTAAATTCATGTGTTTCTAGAGTAAAGATGCAACTTGATTCAATCGACATGTATTAAGATTGGATATTTAATCAATTTCTTTTTTATTCAATTTGAGTGCTTATTATGATTCTTAATACTTTTATGAATTGGTCACCATAAATTGATCTAGTGAGGTGTATGTAGAATCGAAAGGTTTGCATATGACTTAGACTATAAATAATAAATGTCATTATTTATAATCATCTAGAAATGGAGGTTATAAGTTATGTGAGAGAATTGTGGTATTTTTCATGAGAATCTGTAACACCCCAAATTTCTTATATCTTAAATAATAATTTTGACAGTTAACAGAATTTTACTGTTTAATAATTTTTGGATACTGTAAAATTATTTTGTTTATTCCATCAGCGTATTTGATCATTTTGAGTGATTTACTCCGTGTCAGGAAAATAATAATTTTCGGGCCAGGAAAAATTTTACGTAATTTAATTTTTACCATTAGGTAATTATTTTACGTAAACTGATTTGATATTTGTGCGTTTTTTAATTTTTGTGATTTTATGTGTGATTTTGAATTTTTTTTGTTTGTGGGCCCCACAAGGTGTTTGTGGGCCCAGGTGACCTTACGTGGGCCCAGGTGAGTCCTGCAAAGTGAAAAATTTTTCTACGCATAGAAAAATTTGTACTGTTTAGACGGAGACAGGATCTTACTAAACCCGAATCAGAATAAATAGTTTTAGAAAATTTGTTTTGTCTTGTATTTATTTATCGGAAGATAAAAATACGATGAATTATATTCTTTCGTGGGATTTTTAGTAGCTAAAAATAGAAATTATATTGCTTAAGTCAACATTGGTGGTTTGGATATCCACTATTGATTCAATTAACGGTTAAGAAATAAATTTAATAAAGAAACATAAGATAATCATCATTGATTTAATCAATGATGTGAGAATAAACTTAATTGAAAGCAAACTTCAATATCAACCGTAGATTTAATCAACGGTGTAAAATTAATTATATAAAGTGATCATTTACAACCATTGGATTTAGAGTTGATCAAGGGTGGAGATTTGGTCTTAAAAAGTGACAAAGACCATTTATGACCATTGGATGAAGAATTAATCAAGGGTGGAGATTTGGTCTTAAAAAGTAGCAAAGACTAATTATGACCCTTGGATTAAAAGTAAGAAGAAGCAATCTTGACCTTTTATTTTGGAGACACATCTAATGGTAGAATTTAAAGGAGAAGGATCTAATGGCTTAGATTTAGTCTTTCTAAATCAAAAGTCTACCTAAATCCTAACCATTGAATTAATCAATGGCTAGAAATGCTTCAAATAATGGCCTAATTAACAAGCCAAGTAAACTAAATTAAATGTTAAATTGTTATAATCTAATTCTTAATTAGATATCCTAATTTTAATTAGAGATTATAATATATGAAATAATATGTTAATTAATTAGTTATATAGTTAGAATGTTAGTTAAGATTGGTTAGGAAATTTAACCTAACTAATTACCTAATTAATTAGCATGCAATTAGGTGTAAATTGAGAACAATTAATTCCCTAAAATACTCAAGGAGCCACACGATTTTCATGCAGCTTGGGGAGACTTTTACATGGTTCTTGAACCACCAATAATAGCCATGCAAACTAAATTAATGACCATTATTGTTTGTCATGGTCAATATGACTATTATTGTTTTGTTTGCTTCCTTTGGATTGCATAATGAAGGGGGGGACGGTTGGAGAAGCAAGAAAGAAGAAGAGACATGTTGAGACATGTTGGAGAGTAATTTTTTAGCCAAAGAAAAAGCTTGAAGACATTAATTAGATGTCTTGACCAATTATTGGTCATTTTCCTAAAGCAAAATTATTTTCTTCTTTCTCTCTATACAATGCTACGGCTGCTCACTTCAATTCAGCCATTTGATTTCATTTTGTATCACATTTTATAACACTTAACTCACTCTCTCTCTTCTCTCTCTTCCAATTTGTCAAGAACACCAAGAACAACACCATTTTCTTTCCTTCCTTGAGCATTCGGTCACCACCCCTGGAACCACTTCCAATCTTCCATAATTTTATCTAGCTACATATCTTGAATCCTCTCATCAATTCAAAACACTTTCATATTGGAGACTTTCTCTAAATCATTCATCTTCGTCACTTAACCAAGCCAAGAACACAAAACAACCATTTTCCTTCATTTTCTCACCAAATGGTTCGGCCATGACCACCAAAAGCACCACCCATCACTTTTAATTCCATCCAACCATAGATCTTGAATTTACATGATATTCTAAGTAACTTTCATGTTGGAGACTTTCTCAAAATCATTCATCTTCATGGACTTTCTTCAAGAGCCAAGTTATTGAGTTTTTAAGGTGAAGTGTAAGAAGACTTCAATTCTTATCTCTTTTTCATGATCTAAACCATGTTTGATCCATGGTTCCTCTTAATCAAGCTTAGTATACTAATTTCTATGTATTTTGTTTTGAATTTGAGAAGCCCTTGGTGTTGAAGGACTTGGAAAGAGAAGCAAAATCAAGAAGCTTTGAGGATCTTCAAGAGGTAAGAGGGAGATCTATCTCACCAACCAATTATGGTGGTGGGAGATGGTCTTATATTTGATGAATTGTGAATTCATGTGAGAATTCTAATTCATGGTCATGTAATAATTAATTATGTGTTTATGAACTTTGCTTTATTTTCTTGTGCCTTGATTATTTTGTCTATGCTTAATATGCTTTGCATGATTTTATGGCTTTGATAGTATACTTATAATATGCATGATGAGTATATGGCATGTTTATGATATTTATGATGAAACATATATATGTATGCCATGATGCGTGGATGGAAAGAAAATTGATCTTGGTTCCAATGGCCAAGGAAGAACTACGGTTTTGATGCCCTTGATTTGGGTCAATGTTGAAAATTTTCAAGAACAAGGAAATTAAATTTTGATCCCTAGAACAATGAGAATTTCGGCCAAGACACCTCAAAATAGGTGTCTACAAATTAATATGTTTATGGAAGAATAAAATTGGATTGATTTGAGGAGTATAGAAAATGAACTAAAGGTTTGTTTTTTTTTCAAGAAAACATGAACACAAATTTTAGAATGGAATTTTATTGATTTATTTTGTGTAGAAACAAGAATGAAATTTATTTAAGTTAGAAGAAAAATATTTCATGGTTCCAATGGCCATCTATAAGGTTTTGATAATTTAGAAAAATGTTTTGATGCTATGAAATATAAGAATTTTCAAATAAGGATTTTTGAAAAAGGAATTAAGTGTTATAAATTAAGTGAAGTGGAATTTTCATAAATAAAAGAAAAAGAAGATTGAAAGTATTGAACTTCAAATTAATTTAAAAGAATCAATTTTTAGAAGTGATTTAGAAATATAAAAGAAAATGTTTGTAACTTAAATTTACTCACGAAGAATTTATTTGGGTTTTGGAAAATGTTAGGAAATTTAAAGTTAAGAAACAATAATTAAAACAACTCAATATGATTTTGTAGGACTAGATCAATAAAAAGTGATTTTGAGAAAATATATATTAAGGAAAAGATTTTTGACTAAGAATGAAAAAGGATTTGCAAAGAAAGTGAAAATGAATTTGAACAAATGAGTTTGTTATATGACCAATCGGTACTTTGGTTTTGAAAATAAAACTTTAATGATTTTGTTTGTGTAAAACCATATCAATTTAAAAGAAAAAATATTTTGATAATTTTTCAAATAGTAATGCCTAGATTTTGATGAAACAAAGTAATTTTTCAAGTGAAAATATAATTGATTTAATATAAGAAATTTGAAAAGGGAATCAGAGTATTTTACTCACTTAAAAAATTAAGTTTTGTAAACGAAAATGTTTTCAAACTTCAATTTATTTTGAAGTAGGTTAATTTGGAAATGATTTGGGAAAAAATGGAGAATATAATGGTATTTTGAGAATTTTTTCAAGTTTTGAAGTACGTTTGAAAATTTTAAGATTTGAAACATTGATTTATATCAATGGAAAAGTAATTTTGTGGATTATATTTGAAAAAGAATTTCTTGAGTAAAGAAACGTGGAAAAAGATTTTCTTGAGTAAGAAAATGTGAAAAATGAAGTACAAAGTCATAATATTTTGAGAAAGGATGAAATGGAATTTTTGAAGGTTAAGAAATATTTTTCGTAATAGAATTGTGGTGAAAAATGATTTACGTATCTTAAAAGCGATTTAGAACATAGTAAAATATTCCTATGCGATTTAAAATATGTTAAAATATTTCTACGTGATTTGAATTACGTTTAAATATTTTACGTGAGTTTAAATATTTGACGTACTGTTGAAAAATCACTATGTGATTTAAAAGTAATAGAATATTTTTACGGTATTGTGAAAATATAACAGAAATATTTCAGAATTTTGAAAACATAACAGAAGTGTTACGATATTGTGAAAACGTAACAGAAACATTTTGGAATTGTGTTAACGAAATGAAAATATTGCGCAATTTTGTGAAAATACGACGAAAGAATTTTATAACTATGAAAATGTGATAATATGATTTTCCTGTTGAAAATATAGTATAAATATTGTAGAACCAGTATATGGATGCTGTGTGAGAAAATGACATGTTTTGCCTATGATTGGCATTTGGTGCATTATACATGCATTGGAAAGATATGTCTGTGATTTGATTTGGTGCATTATACGTGCATTGGAAAAATATGCGTTGAAGCATATGATTACATTAAACAAATGAAATTGAAAAGATTTGGCCTTTTGGGGTTGGACTTGCACTGATATATTCGTGCATTGTATAAAATATAGCTAATAGCTATTATGGCCCTTGTAGTTGAAGAGGGAATGAGATTGATAGTGAGGTCTATGATAGATCTTGGGGGAGTCGAGGCGTGTGATCGACCCAGTGGGCGATTAGCGAGTACCCTGTGCCACTTAGCGATGCAGTCCGTTGCAACGCATTGACAATACCCAAGAACACGATTCTTTTCAACGACCGGGAGATTGTCTTTGGGCTAAGGTCGACAATTAACGAGCATTCTTCTCGAAATTGTGAAAACCTCCATGGAGTTATTTTTGATAAACTGAGTCTTTATACATATGCATAAATCGAGCATTTATATCTCGTATGATATATTAATTGAGGAATGTTGGTTATGACAATTGTTTTGAATACTTGGATGATGATGATGATAATGTTGTTTGTTTATGATAATTGAATTGATAAAATAATTGAATGATGATAGTTGATTAATGTTGATGACATAATCATAATTGTGGTATGATCTATCTGTTTGATATTGCTATTTGTGTTATCTCTGTCTTTGCCATGTTGGTATTGGTGTAGGTGATCTCACCTCTTTATTATCTTTGTTTGTTTTTTTGCATCTTGTTAAAATCAAATAATAGAAAGATCGAGTTGTCTTAGACATAAGCAGGCGATGGATACTCCGAGATTGGTGACAACAATAAGGAGTGGACATTCAAGACTCGAAGGTGTGCAGTGTTTGACAAAGAAACAGATTTCGATGCATCAAGATGGACAGAAAAAGGAATAAGTATGTTAAAGTTTCTTGTTAGTGTTGTACCGTGCTATTAAGTAGGACCCGTCATGGGGTTTGCTTCTTGTGTCTGTTAATTTTATATTTCTCTTTAAATTGTGATATTAATTGGTGTCAATATTGCATAATGAATAGTTGAAATATGATTTTCAATATTACCTAATATTTTCAGTAAATTTACGTTTCAGTAAAGAAGAAATTTTGAAACCCATCTTTTATAACTCAAACTTTGTGCGAACTTATTTTCAGATTATGAGTCGGAAGTCAAAAATGTGATGCCCTGGCTAGGTTGTTACATTAGTTGGTATCAGAGCCAGGGTGTTACAGAATCGATAGAGTAAAGGTCCTGCCTTTAAGAGTTAAGGTTTAGACCAATGAATTGAGTTTTAATTAATTACTGGATTCTCCTCATCAATTGAATGATTAAAAATTAATTAGAATAAAAGTCTCAAAACTACTCTATTGTCTATGATAGATTATTGAATCAAGTGAAGTCAGATCCCTAGTGTTTTAATTTCATGTGTTTACATCCTTAATGTGTTTTGCATTCATGTGCTTTGTTCTCTCTTTTCTCTCTTATTTCGTGTGTTTTAGCTTTTATTTCCCTCTTAATCATCAACTTTATTACTTTAACAATTCGGCGCACTTGTCGATTTTCTCAACAAGTTTTTGCAAACCTAGGTTGATACGGTGGATTTTGTTGCTTCAAGAATTCAACATCATAATAAAAGATAAGAAAGAAGCCAAAAATATTGTTGCAGATCATTTGTCTATACTTACAACAGGCTCACATTTTGATATCACACCTATCAATGATCATTTTCTTGATGAATTTTTATTTCTGTCACTTCCATGCCTTGGTTTACTAATATTATCAATTTTCTTGTAACAAGCGATGTCGTTCTTTGGGAATGGTTTCTGTAAATAGAGAAGATAAAATATATTTTATTAAGAATGAGTTGAGTAAGGAGTCATTAGATGATATCTTATTGACTCTTGAGACGCATTCTTATGGAGTTGTGCATCGTGAGTTTCTTAGTTTGTGGAATCTCTTCAGGGATAAGCAAAAGCGTTACAGTCTTAGGAATCTGACTCAAAAAGACCCTATTTGCCAATTTATAAGAAAATTGGATGGGAAGCTTATCCTTGACTCATAAAAGGTGTTTAAGCCGCCACTGGATGTAAAATCAGAGGAAGATGTGAGCCACAATCACAACAACATGAATATATTATTTTGTACATCTCCTAAAAAAAGAAAAAAAAAAGACAAAACTTCGATTGTACTTGGTCTTTAATTAGATTAGGAGCCCCTGCCAATGGCAGACCCGTCATTGACTCAAGTGGACCTTTGTATATTGGTCCTTAAAAAATGTGCGTGTACCATGCTCTGTAGAGAGCCGCACTCCACAACCCAATGTTCACCATCTAGGCACTGTGGAGTTAATGGACATGCAGAAACGTCCCACTCTAGTTATTAGTGAGAAGTAACCCACGGCTGCCAAAGCGTATGAGGCATCTGAGCTTGATTCTCTCTTTTATTAGAAGGGGCTCTCAGCACCCTGGGATGGGACGTTCTGGATCTTGACATTGTGGGTTTCAGATTTTAGTATCTTTATTGATGTTACGAGCCCACGATGGTTTCTTTCTTCTCCTTTTCTTTTCTTCAAATAAATAGGAGTGAATGTTTATTGCACTGGTGACACGCAACTGTACATAAAGGTATGTCATCATTTGTTATTATAATTTTATCTTGTATGATTTTGTTGTATTTTAGTTTTAGACAGACGATCCTTTGGGCAGGGTCCTTCAGGAGTTTCTAGACTTCTTTACCCTAATGGTTTTCTTGAAGTTAAAAAAATAAAAAAATAAAAAAAATTTATATTCAAACTTTTCTGACAACAGCCAACCTACCTATATAGGTGCTATCATTACATTTTTCCATTCTCTTTCTTATTTAAACACTCTATTTTCTTCACTTTCCTGCAACTCATAATCATTCAATGAGAGTGTGAGTGTAGAAATAGAGGGAACTTCTTCTTCAGTTCGAAGATTTATAAATATCTGTGTATTTTGTGGGACAAGTTATGGGAAGGGTTTAGAGTTTGTAAATGCAACAAGCATTGTTGGTAGAACACTTGCTGCAAGAAACATTCGTGTCGTATATGGGGGAGGTAGCACTGGGTTAATGAGGGTTGTATCACTTGCTGCACATCTAAGAGGTGATCAAATTTTAGGTATCATTCCTGGACCTTTAACTCGAAAGAACATCACTGAAAAAATAATTGGGCAAGAGCTTCAAGTATCATTTATGCATAAACGAATGAGGACAATGCTTGCAAACTCTGATGCATTCATAGCCTTACCAGGTGGTTTTGGTACTTTGGAAGAATTTTTTCAAATTGTCTCTTGAGTTCAACTGAACATCCACCATAAACCTATAGGGTTGTTGAATGTTAATAATTTCTTTGATCTTTTGTTATTTTTTCTTGACCATGCTGTGGACAGAAATTTATCACACCTTTAGTAAGATGACTCCTTATCTCTGCTTCCACTGTTGATGAGTTGATTAATAAATTAGAAGCTTTTGTTTATGAACCTGATCCAGTAACAGCTCAGATAGATTGGTCAGAAGGAAGCGGTGAGGGAAGTAGTATGAAAAGCAAGCCAGATCAGACATTTCAACTATTTAAATAATTACAAGTTTTAGTTTTATTTATTGTACTTTGTTTCTGTTTAAATTTGTGTTAGGTCTCTCTTTTCAGCAATTGCTATAACAGGTAATGTCTTCTATCCTTTACTCATCTATATTTTTTAACATTACGGACAATGTTGTGATCTGGTTGGGGGGAAGGATAGTTGATCAAAAAAAATTCAAAAGTATGATATGAATGTCAGTAACTTACTAAACCAGTTAAGGATGGCAGAGTAAGGAGTAAATTTTACTCTTGAGACGCATCTTAGTTGGGGTAGACAACTAGTTTGTGTGGAAGTAGCAATTCAAATTCTGGGAAATTTATATGATTGAGTAAATTGTCTTCTTTCTTAAAAATTACATGCTTGATGATTATAGATGTTGAATTGGTGGGCTGAGAATGATAGAATTATGTCTTGTGAGATCTTGAGCCTATTGATGAATGGATTGAATATTTGTACCATTCTCTTCTTTCTTGTGTGATTTTTACTCATGGAATTGTTACTCTAGAACTTGCTTTGATTCTTTTTTAGACTACATTTTCACATGCATACATAAATATGATTGAGGCATTTTTCTTGAAATAGCTACTTTAACCAAATAGCCAAGAATGACTGGTGCACTAATAAACAGCCTTGCTTAGCAGCATATTGTCTCAATATGATATCAAGCACTCTTATGGCTTCTTGAAAATTCTCCGATTCCTGCCAACGTAAAGCATTGAAAATAGCTTATTTCCCCTTACTTAATCCCTTTGAGCTTATTTGACCATTCTTTATTTCGAACTCATTATGCGCCTTAATTAAATGAAAAATCATGTTTTTACCCGGCCTTAGGGAATAAGAGAACATTAGCTTTGTCATTGGATGAATTCTTGAACAAGTGTGGAGGTGTGTGTGCAGAATGGTTGAAAAAAATATTTACTTAAAAAAATGTATATATTATGTTCTTCTTCAAAAATAAAAATAAAAAAAAAAAAAGTGTAAATAAGGGCCAACAAGGCAATAAAGAAAAGGAAAAGAATATGTAAAGGGAATTTGTATTAAGTGGAGTTGGGATGAACTTTCATGCTTGTTAATTGAACTCAGCTTTCATGCTCTTTTATTCCTTTTGATATTTAACTTGTCATATACATATTGCCTTCTTCTTTACCTTGACCTCATTACAACCTTGAATAAAGCCCTCATGATTTGTGTGTGTATATGTTCTGAGTAGTGGAAAAGTAGAAGATAAGCAAGTTTATGGTAGTGCAATTTTCATGGGTTGAACTGAGTGAAATATCTACCTTTTAAACACTTGAAGGATTGAGAGTGAATCTTGTGAAGATCTATCATTCTTGACTCATGCTTTTCAATTGAAATTTCCTTGCTTGTTAGTTTGAGATGTGAAGAAATGTTACCTCAAAAATGTTTTGATCTCTTGAATGATTGGTTACTCTTCATTCTTAAATATTATTAGAAATTGAGTCTTTTACAGTGTTTAGCTTTTGAATTTGTGTTGTTTTTCCTTGTTCCCTAATTTTGGTCTTGTGTGTTTTGCCTAGGAGTGTAAAAAGTTAAATGTCGAGAAATTTGATAATCAAATATTTGATACATTAATAAGCCTTCATTTTTAGTCATTTACACTCTCCATGTACTTAATTGATTCAATTTGGTTATGTTTTGTAAGTTTGGACTCAAATTGAACTTAATTAATTTTTTCAGCATGATTTATGTCTTACACTATTTCTGTATTTTGGTCATATCTTGAGTTCTAGATGTCTGATAATTATGTGTTTTACCTTGTAGGAAAGATAAGAGAGAGATCTACAACTTTCATGAGAGCTCTAGGTCAAAGTCAGACATCTAGTGGAACTAATTGTACTTAGAAGTCAGAATACGGGTTTTGTGATTGGAACATGAACAGTGTGCAGTAATGAGAGCATAACTTAGGCTATAAGATCTGGATTAGTCTGAAATTTTAGTATCTGTAAGTTAAGACCCATATCTATAACTTTCATGAGAACACAGGACTCAATTCAGACTCCTTGGAGGTCATATTGGGTTTGGAAGTCAGAACAGAGGAGCTGTAAGTGGGCCTAAATACTGTGCTGTAATTAGGTCATATATCGATCTGTAGATGGTCTTTTGAGGTGATTCTAGTAGCATTTAAAAGCTAAGATAAAAGTCTATAACTTTCATGAAGACTATATTTCAATATTCTGACACATTCAATGACTTCAAAACTGAATGATTTCGGAGACAAATAATCTCCATAATTTTTCACTCATCAAAAGTCATTTGACATTTTTCACTCATTTCCACTCATCCACTCACTCACGAATCAGCCCCCTTGTCATTTTGTATCCCTAATCCTCTATAAAAGACACCATTGGCTGCTCATTTAGGAGTCTTGGTCTTAGAGACTAAGATCATGCTATTGTGTTTGTTTATCTTGTTATAGTTTTCTTTTGTTCTAAATTGAAATTATGTTCTTCTTCTTGTTCTTCTCTCTTCCTTTCTTCTTGTCTATAAGTAACTAATTTTCATTTTACTTAGGTGAAAGAGTGAAGCTCTTGGTAATGAAATAAGGTTAGATTAATCTCTTTTTTGTGCTTAAATGATATATTTTCAAGTGGTCATTATATGTATTGTATTTTGTTTCCAATCAATTTAGAAACCCTCCTTATAAAGTGAAGATCTTGATTTGTTGTAGACAAGATATTAGCACAATGAATGCTTGAGCCCATTTATAAGTGGTGGTGTTAATAGATGATTAAAGGAATCATAATATAATTACGTATATAATCTTAAATGAACTTTGCATGCAGTATTTTTTGATTGGAGCCTCCATTATGTGTGGATTCTAATTGAGTTATAAAAAGAATTAATTTTATCTTTAATTTATTTACCAAGAGTGGATCTCCTAACCCAAGTAAATCCTTTTTATTTGTGACTAAGTTTTATCGCCTTTAGTGTTGCGACAAAATCTTTTCTTTACCTCAAAGAATTTTTCTTCATCAATTCCCTGTGGATCGACCTTAGACTCCCAAGATTTTATTACTTGAAATAACTTGCACTTAAGTTTGTAACTTTTAATCTGCATCAGTAACATTTGGGGACAGTGATCACAACTGAAGGAGTCTGAGCAATATTTGGTTTCTCCATTATACCAAGGAAAAATGCAAAAAATTGAACTTTCGGAGCTAAATTGATAGAAAAGAATCTTAAAAAAATAGAAAGATCTCACCGAAAAATCTTAGGAAGGGTCTAGAACGATGTCTAAAGTAGAGTCTAGAATCTAAGACAGAGTCTGAAGTCTAATAAAGTCTAGAGTCTGAAATTTGGAATATAAGATTGGATCGAGAGCCTAAACTCTCTGATATCAAATTAGAAATAGAAATAGGAAAACAAATATTAGTAATTTGTGTATATTTCTAAATGAATAAACATAGGAGGGCTAGCCTCTATTTATACAAGAAGACATGTTGTACAGAAAAAGAAAATAATAAAATATAATTATGTACTAAATCAATCTAATTCTATACTAAATTAATTATAATCATTCCAAAAATTAATTATGATTAATGATAATCTTAATTATAATTAATCACGTTAATAGTTTCAACACTCAACTCTCAACAATAAAGTTTGTTCCTTTCTTTACCAAAAAAAAGGTTCGTTCCTTTCTTAAATTTTTGTTCTTTGATAGCGTTGGAAACGAGTGTTTTGTTTGCCTTCTTTCATGAGAAGGTTTTTCTATATTTATTTGATTATTACATGGTGATGGTGAGGAAACAAGAATGTATAAACCATGAATAGGCCTAATGGTCACTGAAATACACTCCATGTTTCACTGTTGGTGTCTTAGTGACACTAGCCTGCATTTGCAATTTCTGGCTAGATCTACTTGTATCTCCTATGGTAAATTGAAGGCGGAAAGAACTAATAATGAGATCAGAGAAGAGGCAATGCAATCTGTAATTTTCTTTTTCATTTAGAATATTTAAAAAAGAAAAATAATATGTTTAATAATAAATAAATCAATGATCAAGATTTAGTATAGATGGACGGCTATGGTTAAGTCACTGATAATTAGTTAACTCCATTTTAACGGAAGGGTCTATTGTGGTATTAGTAAAAGTTTAGAGGTCAATTAAGACTACTTTAGAGTTTAGGATAACCATTTGCAAAAGGCAAAAAAATTTAAGGTGATTTAGCACACTTTTCCTTTTATAAAAGATAAGAAAATATCTTTTTATATTAAAATATTTTAAAGAATATAAAATCAAGGATTAGGTTGGTTTGGATTTGATCAAGAAGAAAAAACAAAATCAATTACCTGAACTGATTAAGATTGTGATGGTTCAAGTTGAACCATAATCAACCAATCGCCTAACCCAGCAAATATTTTATAAATAGTTTTAAGTTGGGTATTCGGGTCATCGGGTCGAATTAGACCCATAGTTACCCATAATAAATATTTTATACGTGTTGGAATTAACTTATTTACATTTTTATAAAAACTTATAGGAGGTGTTTGGAAACATTAAAAGACCAAAAATGTAGGTGTGGTGGGACTAATTTTTAGATGAATGTTGATTGGTTATAACTAAAATTTTAAAAAAAAAAGCTGGTTTATATTTGAATTGAATTTGAGATAAAACTAATTCTTAAGAAAATCAACTCAAAGGTGATTTTTTTTTCTAATCCAAAATTTATTGCAGACTCTCTCCTCCTTTTTATTCTTTCTTTCTCTCTCATAGCTTGTTTCTATCTCAATATTTAAATTTAAAACTTGTTTACACAATTTTTTTTTTTAAAAATCCATGGATATGATTTTAGAGCTAGTTTAAGACAAATTTAATAACCAACTTAAGAACAAATTAAAATTAGTTACAAAATAACATGAATTTATATGACTAATTTTTCTTGAACAATTCTAAATGAGTTTTGAGGGTTGTCAAACTGCCCCATAATCAAAATGTTTTTTTTTTTGTTTCTCATAATATTATCTATCTAATAAATAAGAGACTAATCAAATTGTTTTAAATAGAAATCTTGACTGAAATTTTTTTCAAAATGCAAAATAAACCAATTGAAACAACTTATAATATTTAAACCGCAATAGAGATTTTCTTATTCAGAATTTGATAATTTTGTAATTCGTTTTTGTTTTGTTTATTTTGTAGTAATATTTAGTTGTGCAAATAGAATAAAAAATGTCATTTTAATTTATTTAAGAGACTTTTTTGACATGAAATTTCTATATAAGTTTTACTCTTTCTTTCTTATATTTAACTGTTTCATTAATAATGAATTCAAATTAATGTTAAACAAGAATATTTTCATACATTAATAGTTTAATACTTAATAACATAATCAATTACTTTGAGAAATAATTTATAATTAATTAATCAATTAAAAACGTCATTAAACGATTCAAGGAAAATTTACTATAATAATAATAATAATAATAATATAGATTATATATTCCTATAAAGATATTGAGTAAATTACATTGGAGGGCTTTCAACTTTAGGTCATGTAAATATAGGACGTTAGGGTTCGAAAACGTAAAAATGACCCCGTAAACTTTACACTATCTGATGAAATGCCTCTTACATTAAGCAAATTGTAAAAGAGGTATCGGAAATGTCATTTGACTTATAGGTAATGCAATTTTTTATTTTTTAAATGCATAAGAAAGAAAACAAAAAAGCTAAGCTCTAAGAAAACAAACTTCCATAGAATCTGCCAGCAAGAGGTTGCTCATTCCAGGGTTGGAATAGCGCATGTCCTACAGTCCACATCTTTCTTGGCACCATGCTTTGCTAAGAAATTAGCATAGCTTTTCCCTTCACTCAAGGTATGAACAATACTCACTTCCAGCATCTCTTTGGTGATTTTGCAGAGCGGGGATACCATTAAAACCTGTTTTAAACTCCAGTAATGTCATGATTATGTGAAAAAATCATATTTCACTTCAATATATTTTTCACTTAATGAAGATATTATTCGATGTTAAATATGTTTTATTGGTGTCATGTGAAAGTCACATGATATCTATATTTATTTTGTCTTTAAATAATTGTTTACGTAATTTTGAATTGAGGTAACAATTCAGTAAAATTGTCCTCAGAGTAAGTTACACTAGTTTTATAATGACATACTTAACGAAATTTGTAGAGTGTGAAACTTGGGGGGTTATTTCTACATTTTAAAACCCTCTAAAGTTATTGCACACGATCCAAAATTGGGATAACATGTAATTTATCCAATTATTTGTGAAGTTTAGAAAAGGGAAATTGCTAAATTAGCAAGCAGATCCATATTCCGTGAGGAATATAAGTCTTGCCCGTCTACAAACAGATCGGAAGTTTGTCTTGTGATTCAATTGCGGTTATTGTCTATGGTCATCTTAGCTGGCCATGCCCTGTCCCCATGTATCCTTACGACTTACGAGTTTTGACATCATGACTAGAGTAAAATAAATAATTCGGTCGAACCATGGAAGCGTGCCGCACAAACTCATTGAATCTGGTTACTAGATTAGAACAGCAACGCGGTATCACGCTGGCGCCTCTACTAGTTAACCTCACTCCACTCACCATCCCCCATAATTTGACTTCACCACTACGCCCTCTCCTATTAGGTCTCATTCCCTCCACCTTCCTTTCTATTTCCCAATCCCCTCCCACTATAAATACCTACCATCACATTCCTCTTCTCCATCACCTCACCTTCCAACATCTCACTTCTTACACTGTATCCTTTGATCTCTCTGTACAAAAATTACAAATGGCCTCTCTTGCATCCTCAAGTGTTCTCATGAATCTATTTCTCACCATTTCTCTACTTCATTTGAGCTCAGCGGCTAGGAGACTCACCGAGTCAGATCAGCAGCTGCAATTGTTCCAATACCACAAAGGCCCTCTCCTCACTGGCAAAATCTCTGTCAACCTCATCTGGTACGGCAAATTCAAGCCATCCCAGCGAGCCATCATCTCAGACTTCATCACCTCCCTTTCTTCCTCTCCCAAACCCACATCACAACCATCCGTTGCCACGTGGTGGAAAGCCACCGAGAAATACTACCACATCATCAACTCCAAGAAGAAATCACCAAAGCTAAGCCTTTCTCTTGGTGCCCAAATCCTCGACGAGAACTACTCTCTTGGCAAATCACTCACCACTAACCAAATCGTGAAGCTTGCATCAAAGGGTCCCCAAAAAAATGCCATCAACGTGGTTCTCACAGCTGCGGACGTAGCCGTAGATGGGTTCTGCTCCAGTAGGTGTGGGACTCACGGTTCCTCAGCGGGTGCACGCATCAATGGCAAGAGGTACAAGTTCGCTTACATCTGGGTGGGTAACTCGAAGACTCAGTGCCCTGGTCAATGCGCGTGGCCATTCCACCAACCTATTTACGGTCCACAGAACCCACCTTTGGTTGCACCCAACAACGACGTGGGTCTTGACGGCATGGTCATCAACGTGGCTAGTCTCTTGGCTGGCACTGCCACCAACCCTTTCGGGAATGGCTACTTCCAAGGGCCCAAGGAGGCGCCTCTGGAAGCTGCTTCGGCTTGCACTGGGGTGTATGGCAAAGGGGCTTACCCTGGGTATGCTGGGGACCTCTTGGTGGATCCAACAACTGGTGCTAGCTACAACGCAAATGGCGTCAATGGCAGGAAATATTTGTTGCCAGCACTAGTTGACCCAAAAACCTCAGCTTGTTCTACGCTAGTATAAAGTGTGAAAGTGCATCCACAAGTCCAAAATTTTAACTATATGTGTTTAGTTGTTAGGCAAGGAGAGATTCTTTGATTTGTTCATTCATTTGTTATTGATTTGAATAAAATTATAAAAATATGAAATTGATTTAATGTTCTTTTTTATTAATCTTAATCACTGCATCTTTACTCGCAACACATAGATGGCACATGACTTGCGAGGCTGAAGCTGATCGATATTCAGAAATTACTTATTGTTTGGGAACTATATCAATATACAGAACTAGAACTTGTTATTAAAACCATAAAAGTAAAAGGAAATAAATTCATATCTGTTAAAGCCAAAGATTTTGGGTTCAACTATAGTAGCCGATGTGGGTTATTGGATGATTAGTCGAGCCAAGCAGAGAGATTCGACTAATATAGCTTAATGGGCCACTAGCAGAGAAAGACTATTTTGGACCAAACTTGGGTCAGGATGATAAGAAGAAATGGACATTTCAAGTAAAGTCCAAAGATCATTGGAGTCTGTTTGGGGGCCTTGAGCTGATGTAGTGCCATTGAATATTGCTGACCAAGTCAAGATTGGCTCTTTAAAGATAGGAAATTCGGAATTGTTATTTGGAGTGGATATCAAGAACATTGGGAGCTGTTGGAGGCAGTCACTTCAAGGTTCTCACAAAGGGTAATGGGAATGTTGGATGCCTGGATTTATAGGATGGTATATTAGTCGAATCTCTCTGCTTGGCTCGACTAATCATCCAATAACCCACATCGACTAATATAGCTTAATGGGCCACCAGCAGAGAAAGACTATTTTGGACCAAACTTGGGTCAGGATGATAAGAAGAAATTGACATTTCTAGTAAAGTCCAAAGATCATTGGAGTCGGTTTGGGGGCCTTGAGCTGATGTAGTGCCATTGAATATTGCTGACCAAGTCAAGATTGGCTCTTTAAAGATAGGAAATTCGGAATTGTTATTTGGAGTGGATAACAAGAACATTGGGAGCTGTTGGAGGCAGTTACTTCAAGGTTCTCACAAAGGGTAATGGGAATGTTGGATGCCTGGATTTATAGGATGGTAGGTTAGTGCTTTGGCTAATTGATACAATGTATTTAACATAATATGCTATGATGATTAGCCAAAGGCAAGTTAGTGGGCGAATATGTTGTTAGTCATTAAGCATGAATGTAGGAGCACTAATAGAACGTGGTAAGCAGTGTATTAAGCCATTAACATTCCAATTTTGGTCTGTAAATAATGTTGAGAGACTCAAATGTATATACACGACAATCAAGAAACCAACACATCAATATATCAATTTTTCCGAAGCTCTTTGCCTAATTTCTTGCTTCTACGCTCTTGACTAGCAGTTTTACTTGCAACTTTTCCTTCATTGCTTTATTTACTAGTTTAATTGCCTTTCTTTTAATTGCCCTTTTTATTTCTTCTATACAATTGCAACTGTTATTCGAAGTGGTAGGAGTTATTCAGGTAATTTTTCAATTAGGAACTTTCTTTAATTATTATTGGAACCTACAGTTGAGGAACAGAATCCCTTCCTCTGCACTTTGTTTGATTTGTTGAAAGTTAGAAGTTCGCTAGATTGGTTGAAGCAATTCGCCTAGCTGGACGTAATTTTTATTTGGCAAACAATATCTCTCTGTCACTCTAAGTATTTTCCCCACACTTCTCAGGTTGACGCTCTGAGTCACGTCTCTCAATTTTCTTAATATTAACACATTTTTACTATTTAAAAAAGTATTATTTTGTTAATAATAGTTGATACAACTAGTAAGGACGAATTGTGTTAAATAAGTTGATTGAGGTTTGAATCCCAACATCTGTTGTTGATGGATTATCTGTTAATACTCCTATAAATTCTCGTTGAATTGAGCTCGAGAACTTACCCTGACTTCAAATAAGACAATCATCACTGACCCTAAATCTTTGTTTATAATATCTGATTTACATAATAACAAGTTTTTGTTTTAAAAAAGAAAGTACTATTTGTTATTATGATAACCACAAATTATTGAAAGGGTTAAAGTTTTGGTTTTTTTTTTCTGTGTTAAAGGTTTGAATCGATATTACATATCCTGTTATTTTGATTTTATCTTCATATATTGTTAGTTTTGTTAGTACAAAGTTTTATACATGATATTACTTCTATTCTGGACTGGATTCCGAACTAATTCAACGAAAAGCAACCTGGCTCATTCATAATGGATCCTGGCCCTCATCACACGCTATTTGGAATCATATCAACTTCTAACAAACTAGGAGGAAATCCCTCTAACCAACTCCACAATTATACGAATCATCATTAACGATAATTATTATCCATTAATGTTTATTTTAAACATGATTCTATTGTGCTACCTCTTAAGCATGACTCTCTTATAAATATTAAACTAAATCACTAAAATATAGATCTGAACTTAAAAATACTACTCACCTTATGTACAATCTAACTTGAACATCTAAATACCTTTTACAAGTACATCATCCCTTACACCACCGTCAGCGCTACTGTACTACAAAGAAAACCACCACCATGAATCTCTCTTAGGTGATCAACTTCATTATTATAGTTAAACGGTGGTAATAAAATCTTTAAATGGCATCATGATAATATATATATATTTAAATGGTTTCAATGGTAAAAATGTTTAAATGATCAGTAACAGTATACGATTTTAACAATAAATTAAACTTTCAAATAATTATAGTGATTAAACGTTGGAAAAAATTACATTGAAGTTTTCAAACTTATATTACATTGAACATATACAACGCGTGTCCAAAACCTTAGCTCAGGTGATAATAAATCTCTTTAGAAACTATTCGCAGGTTTAGAATTTCATCGAAATTATTTTACCTCTACTTTAGTCGACTTTCCTCTTCTTCAGTTTTAGGCCCCCCAAACATTAGGTTTTAGGCCCCTACTTTAGTTTAGTTTTCTCTTCCACAAGCAGATTAGGCCACCTTGATTTCTAATCTAGTTATTTTTTAGTTAAATTTTTTTAATAATAATATAACAACATATAAATTGATTAAATGTTTGAGTTGGTTTATCTTGTCATTAAAAAAACTTAGAATTAAAATATTAGAGTTATTCAAAAGGAGTGCTTAAGGCTATGTTTGGATAACATATGATTGGTGAAATAGGATGGGATGTGATAGAATGAAGTGAAATGGTATAAAGTTTCCATAACATTATTTGGATATTTAAAGATGGAATGAAGATAAGTTTACATTCCATTGTTTGAAATGGTAGGTGGAATGGAATGACAAGAATTATAATATTTTTGTTCTTATGTTATTTCATTCCATCTCATTCCGTCCAATTTAGGGGGAGGGGTGAGTAGGGTTTAGGATGAAATTAGATGAAATGGATGACATCCTATTCCATTATGTTTCATTCTAATTTTAAAAATCCAAATAATGAAATCATACCATATTTCATCTCATTCCACTATATTCAATCCCTTACCAGTAATCTAAATAAAGTTTTGTTACCAAGTGGCCTCAATACTCAAGAGGGGGTGAATTGAGTATGTAAAGCAAGTTCACAAATCTTTCGTAAATCGTTTGATAAACAATTTTCGTTGAAACTATTTAATGATTATAGATGATTGGATATATGAGATAAACACTTTTACTTATAAATGCAATAGCCAAATGGAACAATATTCAAGCAATTCAATAAAACAGTACTCAATATAAAGAGAAGGGTTTAGAGAAAACAAACACAATGATTTATCCTGGTTCGATCACCAATCCACTTGTGATCTACGTCCAGTTCTCAAGCAACCGTTAGAGATTTTCCACTATATCTTGAAGTTTCAATAGGTACTTGACAACCTTTACAACCTTGAGCACTCAACACTTTGGGATACCTCACCCTTGGAGCTTGAGTCTCTTCAACTAAGGGATGCCTCACCCTTTACACTTTTGAAGGAATGTCTCACCCTCTTTACAAAGCAATATAGATTGATAGAATGAAACTCTCTCAAGAATAGATGATTACAAATTAAAGCTCTAATGTGCTCTCAAAGAATAACTCAAGTTTTTCACAAAAAACAGAGCAAGAAAGGATTTGAAGATTCAATCACGTATTGAAGGATTGATAGTCAGTTTTTGGTTCAAGGTCAACCTCTAATGAAGTCCCAACATTGGTATTTATAAGTTTTGTAAAAAATGGAGCCGTTGGGAACTTTTGCCCAAGCATTAAATGCCATTAATATAGTCATTGGACACTGTCAGGTTGCTTGTAATCGATTACACAACAAATGTAATCGATTACATTGTTGTTCCAACGTGTTCTTGGCTTTCTGGGCTCTATGTAATCGATTACATGGCTTCTGACTTGCTTTGTAATCGATTACAATATCCATGTAATCGATTACATGACTTTTGACTTGCTATGTAATCGATTACAATATCCATGTAATCGATTACATAACCCCTTAAACGTGTTCTTCCCTTTCTGGGCATATTGTAATCGATTACTAACTTGGTGTAATCGATTACAAGGCCTCTGTTTGCTGTGTAATCGACTACAAACATCATGTAATCGATTACATTAGCCTTTGAACACATTTTTCAAGTCCAATAAAACTTGTAAGCCATTTCTAACACTTCAATACATTTGATTAAACATAAATCTTTTTGTGAGTGTGAAATTTAAGATTGAAACTCAAGTTTCTTTAACAAACATATTTAGCTTTGAAATTTTCCCACTTATTTTTGAAATGATATATTGAAAAATCATTTGAGAAATCTTGAGAGCATTTAATATTAATGTTCTAAGTCTTGTGACTAAATAAACCTCTTGACTTCTTTCTTTAATCTTGATCTTTTCTTTTGCATTTGATCTTCATCTTTGACTTTGTTATCATTAAAAATCATTTGACATGCTTTAAGGACATAAGCATTCACATTCTCCCCCTTTTTGATAATGACAAATTGATCATAGGAAAAAGAAAGAGTTTTTGCATTTGCATATAATAGAGATTTAGGCGCAACGCTCCACCAGAGTTTATGCATGATATAGAATAAGATTTAGCTTAAAAACTCTCCCGTACATATGCAACATTAATTAGATTTTATTTTTCTCTATTCTCTCCTCCGTTGGCATTATCAAAAAGACATAAGCATTTAAGAAAAAAAAATGGATAGCATTTCAGCTGTATTTCATGATTTCTCAAGTATTGCCAAAACAAGAAATTCAAACAGAATATAATGAAGCCAGTAAACTCAGATCAAGAGATTATTCAATATAACCAATATTCAAAAACCAAACATTCAGAGAATATAATCAAAGCTGATTAAAGTACATATTGCAAAAAAAACATATACAATATAGCCCATCATAGCCAATATAACCAATAACCACCAAAGACGTATACCAATGTTATATAAGTGAGCCAAAAAGAAAATGTACAATGTAGTCATAAGAAAATAACAATGAAAATATTAGGGCAATGGGCCATAATCACTATCAGTAGCCTCGCTGTCACTGTCCGGATCCGCAACGATGTCTCCTAGATCAACATTATCATTGCTGGGCTCAAGATTGTCT
Source organism: Ormosia semicastrata (assembly GCA_029884595.1). NCBI lineage: Eukaryota > Viridiplantae > Streptophyta > Magnoliopsida > Fabales > Fabaceae > Ormosia > Ormosia semicastrata. The sequence goes on from JAQQTO010000063.1 coordinate 116,326,670, forward strand.
TCAGAGCCTAGGAGCTCTTCATCATCAGCATGGATGCCAGATGGACCAGCAAAGGACAGGGGAATAGGAAAGGCAGAGGATGTGGGAGGTGCAGTAGCAGCACTCGGAGGAAAATGAGGTCCTGCCAGGAGGGATCGAATGGAGGCAAGCTCCTGATCTAAGTAGTCCATCCTCAGCTCAAGGTGATCTACCTTCTGCTCAATGTGATCCATGCGTGTGTCCACGGTAGCGCTCAAGTTTCGCATCTCTTGGAGCAGGAGGTCTAGTGTGGTTGTAGCTGGAGCAGGAGCAAGAGCAGGGGTAGGATGCTGAGCCTCTTCATCATCATCACTATCCAGATCATAATGAAAATGCCCAAAGCTACCATGGGAAATGTAGTGCCACCTATCATCGACTTTGTAGAGCTGAAGCTTCTTCAAGGTGTGCAAGTCGATGGATTGTGGTCCTTTCGAGCTGGTACCCTTGGATTCCTCAGCCAAGGAAATGCGACAGTGCTCCAAGATTGCTGTCACCAGCATAGCAAACGGTAGAGCATAGTTTTTCTTTTTCATTACATCCTATCAGTAGCCTCGCTGTCACTGTCCGGATCCACAACGATGTCTCCTAGATCAACATTATCATCACTTGGCTCAAGATTGTCCTCAGAGCCTAGGAGCTCCTCATCATCAACAGGGATGCCAGATGGACCAGCAAAGGACAGGGGAACAGGAAAGGCAGAGGATGTGGGAGGTGCAGCAGCAGTACTCAGAGGAAAATGAGGTCCTGCTAGGAGGGATCGAATGGAGGCAAGTTCCTGATCTAAGTAGTCCATCCTCAGCTCAAGGTGATCTACCTTCTACTCAATGTGATCCATGCATGTGTCCATGGTAGCGCTCAAGTTTCGCATCTCTTGGAGCAGGAGGTCTAGTGTGGCTGTAGCTGGAGCAGGAGCAAGAGCAGGGGTAGGATGCTGAGCCTCTTCATCATCATCACTATCTGGATCATAATGAAAATGCCCAAAGCTACCATGGGAAATGTAGTGCCACCTATCATCGACTTTGTAGAGCTGAAGCTTCTTCAAGGTGTGCAAGCCGATGGATTGTGGTCCTTTTGAGCTGGTACCCTTAGATTCCTCAGCCAAGGAAATGCGACAGTGCTCCAGGATTACTATCACCAGCATAGCAAACGGTAAAGCAGAGTTTTTCTTTTTCATTACGTCCAGCATATGCTCGATGATGTAGAAACCCCAGTTGATTGACCTTCCAGTGGTTATTGCCCAGAGGGACACCACGTAATCCTTGAGAACCTGAGAGTAATTCCCTGCCCTAGGAATCAACCCCCTGACCAAAAGATAGTGGAGTACCCTGTTCTCCATGATTAGGCCAGTGGCCATGATTCTCTTTTTGGGATCATTGGGGGGTAGTATCCTGTCTTTATCAGTGAAAGAAGAGCAGCCTTATGCTCAAATTCATGACCCCAAATGTTTGTATTTTCACAAAAGTTTGCTCCATCAGGAGTAAGTTTGGTCAGCCTATACCATTCAATCATAGTTATCTTGATCTGTTGCTTCTTCACCTCAGAGATTAAGCAATCATCTTCATACTTCAGATTTGCATAAAAGACTCTCACTAAGTTTAGGTAGATGGCCTTTTCAATACTAAGGAAACCTAGCAATCCTAAGTTTTCAATAGTTCTAAAACTCTCCAAGGGTTCACTCTCACAGAAGGTGATGGGAAGATACCTAGGGGAAATTATCTTGCGCAGTTGGAAGTTTTTTATTGAACAACTCAGCTTTCTTCATGGTGGAGAAATGGTGAGTGAGGTCCAAGCCAAAAATATTGTGTGAAGCTCCACCTGAGGACCCTCCAATGGCAACCCCTATTCTGGGCGCTTTGAACGATGAGAGGATTTAGCCATTTGATAAGGAAGAAGAGAGTAGGATGAAGGGAAAGTGTTTGGAGATGAGAGAGGGATGAGAGAGGGACAAATTAGGGCAGAGAAAGAGAAAGTGTTCGTGAGAGGTGATGGGGAGATTTTGGTGGTGGAATGTGATGGAATTAGGAGAAAAACTGTGCAGAGAGGGGATTTTCGAATGAGAAAGAGGTGAAATGGAGGTATCTGAGTGAGAAAAGGGAGATTGGGAGGTTGGGTTTGCATGGGAGCAGAGGAGGAAAAAGAAGAAGATGAACGGTTTCTGATAAATGAGCCCTGCGCACGTCAGAAAACCTTTTAAAAATCCTGTGTAATCAATTACATTAGTTTTGTAATCAATTACAAGCCTTTCGGTTCTCATGTAATCGATTACATTTTTGATGTAATCGATTACCATGCTTCTGGGGAACCTTGTAATTGATTACATGGTTGGTGTAATCGATTATCTGAGTTCTGAGTTGATTGTAATTGATTACAAAAGTTGTGTAATCGATTACATGCTTGACAGAACCTTTGTAATCGATTACAAAGGCATTGTAATCGATTACCAGCATACTGTAACTCAGATTTTGCATTCCAAACAGCATAGAATCAATTTTAAACCATTCAAATCAGTTCTTAAGCATCTTAAATCAATTCAGATCATCATGCAAGCATATAATCTAATCATATTATGATTCAAATCACATAATTGTGCAAAAATACTAATTTTACCAAGAATTACACCCTTTTTGGTGAAATTGTGAAGTTGGTGAGTTGCTTGGGAGTTTTTGACATAAGGGAGCACCTACAAAACAACTTAGGGGAAATTTTCGACGCTCAAGTCAGTATTGGATTCAAATATGATTAAAAACTTAGAGATTATGCAGCAAAATGGCATGATTATGCAGAAAGCAACATGATTTGATTTTAGGATTATGCAGCAAATAGTCAATTTATGCATGATTGATCCAAAATACCAAGTTCATTTCTTATATAGAAAAATACTTCTTTTGCTAAGGGCTTAGTGAAGATGTCAGCTAGTTGCTTAGTGGCCTCAATACTCAAGAGAGGAGGTGAATTGAGTATGTAAAGCAAGTTCGCATATCTTTTGTAAATCGTTTGATAAATAATTTTTGTTAAAACTATTTGATGATTAGAGATGATTGGATATATGAGATAAACACTTTTACTCACAAATACAATAGCCAAAGGGAACAATATTCAAGTAATTCAATAAAACAGTGTTCAATGTAAAGAGAAAGGTTTAGAGAAAACAAACACAATGATTTATCCTGGTTCGATCACTAATCCACTTGTGATCTACGTCCAATCCTCAAGCAACCGCTAGAGATTTTCCACTATATCTTCAAGCTTCAATAGGTACTTGACAACCTTTACAACCTTGAGCACTCAACACTTTGGGATACCTCACCCTTGGAGCTTGAGTCTCTTCAACTAAGGGATGCCTCACCCTTTACACTTTTGGAGGGATGCCTCACCCTCTTTACAAAGCAATATAGATTGATAGAATGAAACTCTCTCAAGAGTAGATGATTATAAATTGAAGCTCTAATATGCTCTTAAAGAATAACTCAAGTTTTTCACAAAAAATAGAGCAAGAAAGGATTTGAAGATTAAATCACGTATTAAAGGATTGATAGTCAGTTTTTAATTCAAGGTCAACCTCTAATGAAGTCCCAACATTGGTATTTATAAGTTTTGTAATAAATGGAGCCGTTGGGGACTTTTGCCCAAGTATTAAATGCCATTAATATAGCCGTTGGACACTGTCAGGTTGCTTGTAATCGATTACACAACAAATGTAATTGATTACATTGTTGTTCCAACGTGTTCTTGATTTTCTAGGCTCTGTGTAATCGATTACATGGCTTCTGACTTGCTTTGTAATCGATTATAATATCCATGTAATCGATTACATGATTTTTGACTTCTTGTGTAATCAATTACAATATCCATGTAATCGATTACATAACTCCTTGAACGTGTTCTTCCTTTTCTGGGCACATTGTAATCGATTACCAACTTAGTGTAATCGATTACAAGGCCTCTGACTTGCTTGTAATCGATTACAATGCTCATGTAATCGATTACAAGGCCTCTATTTGCTGTGTAATTGATTACAAACATCATATAATCAATTACATTGGCCTTTGAACACATTTTTCAAGGCCAATAAAGCTTGTAAGCCATTTCTAACACTTCAAGACATTTGATTAAAAATAAATCCTTTTATGAGTGTGAAATTTAAGATTGAAACTCAAGTTTCTTTGACAAACATATTTAGCTTTGAAATTTTTTCACTTATTTTTGAAATGATATATTGAAAAATCATTTGAGAAATCTTGAGAGCATTTAACATTAATGTTCTAAGTCTTATGACTAAATAAACCTCTTGACTTCTTTCTTTGATCTTGATCTTTTCTTTTGCACTTGATCTTCATCTTTGACTTTGTTATCATCAAAAATCATTTGACATGCTTTAAGGACATAAGCATTCACAAGCCTAAGAGCTCATGAAAAAGAAAGAGTATCATAAGCGAGAGACAAATAGTTTTAGTGAAATTTTATTCCAAATAAATTAGCCTCAAAATAACTATTACTTCCAATAAGGTTCTAATTTACAACATTTTCCCTTGTACTTATTTACAAATAGAATGGATCTCAATCCGTGGGGGCATATATGTAAGTGTAAAGCCCACTAATTTTTTTAGTTAAACTAAATAGCCGAAGTCAATCAATTGATAGTCAAGACAGATTACGTAAGTAGTTGTTGTATGTTCTAGTTTATTGGGCCACCTTAATAATGGACTTAGGCTTAGTAAGGAAGTGAGTTGCACATGACAGTAAGAATTTAAAAGGAATTTGATGCTGAAGGAAATGAATAAATCATTGACTAAGTTCAAAACCACTTTCCTAAATTATAAGAACTGTTGAAGAATTAATTTCGTGACTACGACAAGTTCAAATAAAGTTTGAAATGATAAGATTGAGGAAGATTACTGATTGCTACCGCAAGTGCACGGATCGCACAAGTAATACAGATACAGAGTAAAAGTTCGTTCTCACGAGGATATTACGATATAAAGCTAAATACCAACCAATAGCTTAATCAATTCTAGACAAGGACATAAAAATAAGAAAACAATAAACTAAACTAAACTAATCTACAAAAGCTATAAACCTAAAAGCGGTTAGGTTTCAGAAAATCCTCCTTCACCCCCTACATCTATCAACAACATGCAATCCCCCTCATAAAAACAAATGCATTAATTAGGTTAACTTGAGAATCTTCATTAGTCAAAAGCCTATGTCTAGGTCAATCAACCCTGGTTTCTACTTGCCTAACTCACTAAGTTTCCTTGAGAGCTAACACAACTTCCACTCATGAACGATCTATTCTCAATCTCCCACTATACATGGCCAATAGGTATATTTCTACCCTATTATCAGCAAACATACATCAATCACACCATATCCATATCAACAAATCGCTATGTCTAGTTTATTTGCCAATATTAAGATTATGCAATCAGTGATCAGCCAAGAACAAGCATTAAACACAGATATGATTGAACCATAATCAAACATCCACACAAACTCAGAGAAAAACACATCATTAATATAAATAAAAGGATTCATAGTATTCCTAAACAAAGCTTAGCTATACAAAAGATAAGGAAGAGAAGAGAGAAATGGGAAAGGAGATAAAGAAGCTCATTGATTTGTCTCTGAAGCTTGAATCCTCCTTCAATCCTTTGAACCTTTGCTCCAATCCACCATCCATGAAGATCTAGCTAAACTATCTAACCTAAAACTACCTAAAACTAACCTAAAAAGGAAAACTATAAAAGGAACTGGCCAAAACGTCAAGAACACTGAAAAACTGAAAGAGAATGAGAGAAAACGCATGAAAATCTATTTATAGGCTCAGCAGCCGCCTCAGCGCCGCAGCCCCCACTTATGCGCGCCGCGGCCCCCAATGGGTCGGTCTACGTAGGTCACGACGCTCACTTATCTGCGCCGCGGCCCTCTCGCCTCGAGTCCAAGTATGGACTTGCTGAAAAACCTCTCTGCACCGCGGCCCTCACATATGCGCGCCGCGGCGGTGACCACTGAAATGGCAAATTTGGCTTCTCTTCCTCTTTAAGCTCATTTGCTCCATATTTAACCTTGTTTGGAGCCCCTCCTAACATAGAGAATACACCAAATCAGTAATATATATAAATCTACTCAATTTATAACAATTAAACACAGTTTTGCTATAAACATACAAGAAAGGTTCAGAATCAGAATATGACAAATATAAGCACAAAACCTCCAAATATGCATTATAAACAAGGATCCAGCATTCATTTTAGCACAAGAATAGGGCACAAATAACTGCATTCTGTGTAGTTATCAATTACATGGGCCAACTTGAACTAAATGTTAACCATCTTCCTCAAAGATATGGTTAAGGTTGAAGCGATCAGCTAATGGAATAGTTGTTTAGCTAACTTATGCAATGTATTTAGTCTCTAAACTGAAAGAACTTAGCTAACTGTTTAAGTGGAATTTTGGTCAATAGGTCAAAAGAAATTCTAACAAACAAATAATTATTTATCAAACGAATATGACTTCAGAGTTATGTGGTAATCTCGTAGGTTTTGAAAATTAACTTAAAATAAAAGAAGCTTTAATGCACGTTTAAAGAAATAAACAAAAGTTCAGAAAGGAAAGCTTTGAAAAGTAAAGAAATAAAAAGACTGAACAAGAAGTTTAAATACAGAAAATTAAATGAAAGCATTAAAGGAAAGCATGTAAAGAGATTTAAAGAATAAGACTGAAAAGTAAATGAATTTAAAAGAACATTGCATTAAATTAAATGACTTAAATGAAAAAGGAAGACATACTTGGATCAAAATCCGTTAATCCACTCAAGTGAGATGTTTAGGATTTCAATTAAGTATTCAACCCTTTGTACATCGTGAATCCTAATATTTATAGGTAAATTATGAAAATAATTGACTCCTAAAAATTAGACACGTATATGGCAATTATGCCACATATTCGACACTAGTACTTTGCCCAACTTTCAACAAAACCAACTCTTGATCATTTTAACATTCTTTGTCGGTTCAATCACTTGGGAAATGCAACCCTGTCGAATTAATCACTTGTCCGACATCAATATCCAGTTGTTGCATTGGATCTTCTGACCATTCAACACTTCCGTCGACTCATAATTTAGCACTTTCGTCGGCTCAACACTTAGAAGATTCTTTTAATATCATCATCCAGCCGTCGAATTAGAATTTCTGACCATTTAAAACTTTCGTCGGTTCAACACTTAGAAGATTTTTTCCAATATCAACATCCAGCTGTCAAATTGGAACTTGAATATTTCACCCCCAACAACATTATATCTAAATTGAAATATTTAGGCATAACTACCTATTCTGACTTCAAAGTAGGGGCTTTGACTCTTCTAACATCTTCGACAGCTTTATGCATCATTCGACAGAACTGATCTTCTAGCATATTCAACAAATTTATGCATCATTCGACAGAACTGATTTTCTAGCATATTCGACAGATTTATGCATCATTCGACAGAACTTGGCTTTTAACCATTCTTGTCAAATAATGTTCTCCTGTCAATATTGATTCTGTCAAATTGTAACTTAGCCATTTTCATCACCAAGTCACATTATAACTGACATCTTTCATTATTCTTTGTCATGTCTTTTTTTTTTTTGTTGAAAGATAGTCTCACATTTGTACACTTGAGACAGAACTTGGCTTATCCCTTATTTATCATTTTTACTTTAGGGTAGTGGTCTGGGGTTGAGTCTCACATTTCTTTATCGCATTTATACTTTTACTTTCAATTTTAATCATTTCTAATTTTAATTTTTAGTCGAATATTCCTTATCCCTTATTTATCATTTTTCGCCTGATCATTAGGAATTAATCATTTTGCGAGTTAGTGAAGTCATTCAAGCAAAATTCACATGAAACAGAAAGCCAACAAAATTCAATAGGGTCTGTCCATGGAGACTACCCAATCCCATACGCAAAGCCAAGGCACGCAAACCCATCGATGCACCCATATGTTGTTTTGGGTCAGCTGTGGCACCATAAAACTTGGATGGTGGACTTGGACTACAACACCACATAGGGTTCGGTACCCCAACTCGTGAACAATGCCACACATTCATTCATCATTCACCGAACATCAATTGATCATCATAGTAAATCTCACCTTTCCGACCTTCTTCTTGGTTTCTGTGCACCGGCTTTGCCAACCCCAGACCACTACCACTATATAGAAGTCTGCATTACCAACCGCATTGTCAATGGTGCACGCAGCCAAACAATCATGCGCCTTACCCTTCCGCGGGACAAGCATAATGCACAAGTCAGTCAATTCATTTGGCAAGTTATTGTCTTCAAAACTAAAATTTAAGCAAATTAATAGGACTTAGTATTTTTTAAGTAGGATCAGGAAGAACTTTGGCTAAAATGGAACCCACAACATTATGTGCACATGGAGCAAGTGCTCCTCTCTTTTATGGGTCACGTTACCTTTACCCTGCCTCTAAGTGAATTTTAGAATAGAAAAATGTATGGTCTTGAAAATTTTGAGAGCATAAGTCGATTACTATATATGTAAATAAATGTATGGCTTTGAATTTTAAAAATGTCTTTTTTTTTTTTACATATGCTAGAAACATATCACCTTACACTTGAAATATGTGGTAGAATAAGAATGTAAGTATGTATAAAATAAAAGTATATTTAGTTTAGGTTATTTTAAAAAAAATAACTTATTTTTTAAAAGCTCTTTTAATTAAAGAACTTTTGATTATAAACTATTTTGAATACAAAACAAATAAAACAAACAAATCCGAATAGATACTAAAGTAAGACATCCTGTAATTAAATAATAAAAATGTACAAATTTATGTTAATGGATACACTCTTGAATTTTTCAAATATCAACAACACTTGGGGTAGAAAATCTCTAATAGCTAGAATAAGATATAATTATCTCTATTTTATGTGCATAATCACACTGGAAAAATATATATGCACAGAACCATTAAGAGGCCATCCAAAATAGGAAATTAGTGGCCCAAAAGTCTTTTTTGGGCTGAATGAAATGATGGATAAATTTTTTTAAGATTTTGTTAACAAGGGTCAAAGACACTGCATAGTTAAAGAAGTTAAAATAAAAAAATTTAAATAAAAATAAAATGTTTAATGCATTAATTTTTTTTTTATTTACCTTATTTTCTTTTAAAACTTTTTATTTTGACTTCTTAACAAGTGTTCTTAATAAAATTCAAAATTTTATATATTGGTTCAAAGTCGATGAGACTTCTATAAAATTATTTTCTGTGAAACAAACAACATGATAATCACCAATGTTATTAAAACTAAACCAAACGGTTCAAGCAACTTGTCCAATTGTGAACCAAACACTTAACTGATTGTGGTCAATCTCATAACCTAATTCATGATTAAATCATTTTGAACCATTTAAAGCTGATCAAAATCATTTTAAATTGGGTTGAACTGATTGGTTAATCTGGTTGAACCAATTGATCATTAATTTGATTTATTAAGAAAAAATTAATATTTTTTAATGTTTCATAAAAAATTTATATATTTCAGCTTATTTGATATAAATTATTTTTATGATATTATCCAATTCGATTAGTTAATTTTAATAGTTGAATGCGTTAAACGTAAACTGCAAATCTCACCAATTCAATGTTGTTTCGATTTTAACAATATGGCTAATCACACTCTTACACCAAATCACTCCTCCTACTAAATACTTAGCCATATTAAAAAAATAACTTGTGATGCCTATTTGTCACCTATTTTAGGAAATTAATACAAAAAAGGATATTAGCAAATTAGCAATTATGTAAATTGTTCTAATGTAAACAACTTATTTGCCTATGCATTGATAGATTTAAAGCACTTGGTTAGGAAATGTTAAAGGTATTTGAAGAGTAAAACGCATGAATTAAGAAATACAATATAATGTATATAAACATCTTATATAATTATTGTGAGGTCACTTCGACCTAACTCAAGTAGTTTTGATGTGGGTAGAAATCAGAGTAGAAATTATGGTTTCAAGCTATGATAAAAATTCTCAATATGCCCAAAAGAATTCACTATAAAAATAAATGAAACAACAAATGATATTGTTATATTTTTTCAAAGATACAAATAACTAATATCAATTTTGAACCTCTTATAAAAGTTTCAGTTTTAACAATTAACTTATTTAAGCTTCTATATTTTTTGACAAATAACCTATTTCCATATATTAGGAAATGAAATAAAATAAGAAATGTGGGTCAATTAAGTTAGTTTGTTAATAGTTATTTTTTATTTGGCTTATCATCGTAGATTGTAGATTATAATATGCAAGGTAATCCTCTCCCTTTTCAATCCGCATTCCTTGGTGAAGGTAGAGTTTCTTCCTAAATCCTGAGTCCCTATGCCTATTTTAAGAGAAATAATATTCACATAAAAAAAATTGCACCATGTTTACCGTTACACTTTATTTATTTGAAAAATAAAAGATGGAAAAAGAGTCTATCAGAATGTGTATTTTTTTATTTAAAAAAATTGTTATAATAATAATATAAAAAATAATATGTAAATATCATTATTATCCTACTTTAAAGTCGTAAAGGGTTATTAGTTAAGCCAATTGACACATGTAAAGTTTGTGTTATTTGATTTATAAGTATGTAGAGTTTTACAATAAAATACTTTTCTTTTTTTACACGTTTTACAGTAAAATATTTTATTGTAAATGAAGAATCTTAAATTTTACAACTCTAAATTTTTTCCTTATTTACAAATACTGAAATGTACTCCTAAGTCATAAATAAAAACTTTACCCATAATTTGTATTTTCGCCATATGGATTTAAAATTTTAAATGGTTGTCCCGATACAATCCTTCATTTCTTTCAACACTATCCAATGTCTAGGGACCACCATACATGACCATGTCTACACCATACGCTACCCATATGACATTGAAACTGTTCAGTGTATCTCCCATAAACTGCAACCCAATGGAATTTGGACTACAATGTACCTCATATTCTTGGTTCTGGTTTAGATCATGTTTATCATCAATCAGCGATAAGCACTTAAAAATTCATGGAAGCCTCTTTAGTCCATCAAAGCGTACGTGATCCATCAAGTAGCGGCACCCACCACATTGTGTGATCCATCATGTACCAACAATTTTCATTGGCCTTTAGTTCTCTGCTGTGTGATTAAAAATCTGATTTGTTGAGACCTTACAAATTAGTGAATAGGATGAGACTTTTTTTGTTCACTGTATCCTTAGTCTCTTAATAATAATAACAGATAGGCGGGGTGATATTATTCATTAATATGATTGGTTTACTCAACAAGGTTAAAACAAATAATAAATCAAAACAAATTAATATTAAATGTAATTTCCTTCCAGATCGTCGGCGATTTAGGTGGCTACACAAAGCAAGACAAGGCCATTGTAGGTACTAGTGTCTTTGGCTGTTGGTTTCGAATTGATTAATGTGGCCCGTTATTATATTATATGGTTTTTCCATTTTCGGGAATTGCAGGAATTAGCCCAACCAAATTACCAAACAGGCTGTAAAGCAAATATATATGGGAGAGTAAAACACATTGGCTCCTTCAAGTGTTGAAACTAGAAGGATCTGGATTATTTTATATTCAACGAATAAAATGAAAAGACACATGTATGTATGCATTCTTTTTTATTTAATTTTGGTAATCAAGGAATGTGCTTCTGTTTATTGAAACTCGCATACAGATAATCTATTGTGAAAAATTCATACGGTGTAAACTCGTGATATTCTATTGATGAGTACATATACACCAGTACGATATTTCAATACACACATATAATATAATGAATAGCAACAGCAACGCTGAGAAAGAGAGTGACTCTTCATAAAGTTGAAATCCTAACAATCTGTCTAAAGGTTAGGGTGAAAGTTATTTAGTGCTAATTTATTAATCCGCGTTGCCATTCCATATGGTGGGGCTAATTTTTTTCTGCCACCAATTTAATTTATTCTGTGTCTGTTTTCCATAATTGATGTAAAGCGTGTTACTCGATCTGAGGCCCAATAGTTGGGTACCGTACCTGATGCTATGTCAAAGCAATTTGATGAATAAGAGGGAATTAATACTCAACCTTGTCCCTTCGTTTCCTACAGACGGACAAACGTAGACATGACATGTGAATGTCAAATTGAGAAAAAAAAAAAGAGTTTTGTTATATTTACTTAAATGATTCTTCTAATATTTAATAAGATTTTGCTATAAGGTTAAAGATATAAAAATAAAAAAGTTTTAGATAAAAACGAAGATAATTAATGTATTGAAAAAAAAAAACTACATTTTTTCATTTAAAATTTTCTATTTTAATATTATTAACAAGTGTTTTTAGCAAAATTCTATTTAATAAATAAAATATTAAATAAAAAATAAAGTATTCAATATCTTAAAAACATAAAAAAATATTTAATATTTTTATTTAATAATTAAGAGAATTAATAAAAAATTTAATTTAAAAAATTTAGAACCATTCATAAAAAATGTTACATCGATAGTCAAAATTTGCAAAAGAATAATGAATTGCTATTTTTTATGACTCTTAACTATGCAAGTAATTATTTCAACTTTTATTTCATCTTACAACCACTATTAAATTTAGTCAAAATCTTAGTTTTTTTTATCTTTTTTTTTATTATGTAGCATTGCATTACTCTTAATTGATAATTGCGTTTATTTTGTCTGAACTTTTGAATTATTCCTAGCCAACCAAAAATGAGTCTTTCTAGTTAAGTATCAATTCATGTGTAATTAAATGAAAAATAAATTTTGAAACATTATTAATATAAAAAATTTTATACTTGTATCTAAAGATATTTTATCACATCATTTTATCACATCATAATATATATCAATAAATGAATTTGGATTAGTGACATTTATATTTCACATTTTAGTCCTAATTATCTTGTTCTTTTTTGTAAGCGTATCAAATTCTTTTCTTTTTTTAATGAGATATTCTTAATATTAACAAGTATATTACACTTAATAAGTAAAATTTTATTTTAAAATTAACCTAATTATATTAATTTAATTTATTCATCAACATTATATTTACATCTTGTATTTATTAAAGAAAAATGCTAATAACATATTAATATCACATAGATCTCTCTCATATATGTCTATATGGTAAAATCAGAGTGTATGTGTGTAAAAAACGAAATGAGTTCAATTTTAATTAGATGGTAAAAACTGTGCAGACATGAAGTGATGTGTTTGTAAGTGTCTATATGTAGCATTGTTGTTTATTAATTTATTAAAATAGTTATGACATGAAAAATGAACTTTTTAATTTCATTATAGAACCTTTCTGAAAAGGGTAAGGAAAGAAAAAAGAAACAAATATTAGATATTAAATGCATTATATTAGTAATATCCTCTACATCATGGCTAACTTATTGGCAAAGTAAAATCTTTTTACATATAGATTTTAGAAAGAAAAGAAAGTTAAATTGAAAGTGAGATGAGTTAATGGATATATTATAGAGGTTAAAAAATGATAAAACAAGATTTAACATGAATTATAGCATCAATATGTATATCAAGTTATTAATTATTAAATATATATCAAGTATAGCTCTTTCACCTTCATCTTTTTTATCTTTTGAAAATTAGAATATTAATACCTTAAAAAAAAGTTAACATGATAGCGGGTCATGACCCATGCATGCTCCCTTGTAAATTTGTCCCTGCAACTCATATAGTTGTTAATATAGTCAAACTCATCCAACAAGATATCAATCCATAAATAAATGATAGTGCAAAAGTATTTTTCATTAATTGTGCATTAAAATTAAATTTTTAAAATAAATTAGGCATATAAATGATAGTGCAAAAATATTTTTCATTAATTGTGCATTAAAATTAAATTTTTAAAATAAATTAGGCATATAATTATAAAAATATATACACATGAATACATATAAATTATACTTTCATGGCGAACGAAATTTTAATATTATTTTACTAGGGAACACATTTTAAATGTAAATACATTAATTTTAAAATATAGGTGGAGTTAAAATTTAAAAAGTGCTTTCTTATTGATAAAAAAATTAGTAAAAAAATATTTTTTAATACTCTAATAAAAATGCAATATTGCTTGATAAATAATATCCTATTGATTTTTAGTTTTTTTATTTTATTATATATATATATATATATATATATATGAATCATATTTTTATGAAAAAAAAATTATTGTGAAAAAGTGAGAAAAATAAATTTTGACTATATAACTATACATAGATGATCAACATTAAAAGTTACTTAAATATTATATGACTACTTGAAAATATCACATATATTTATATTCTAATATTAATCATTCATGTAATATCTAATAATTAAGATTCATCTTTTCAATAAATATTCATATCACTAATATATATATATATATATATATATATATATATATATATATATATATATATATAATATATATATACACGTATATGTTGGGGATAAACGATTGATCTCTTTCAAAAGACCCATTAAAGCCCCAAACCATACAAGTACTTACCATTAGTACTGTCACTAGACATGTTTTTAGATTTCGCATTTAAAATTTTTCTTCTTTTTATTCCTTATTGTAATTTGTGGTACACAATTACATATAAGAATATGATCAAATAGTTATTTAGTTAATTATCACTTGTATTAATTTGTTGACAAAATTATTAATTCAATTTGAAATATACAATAATTCATTAATTATTTTTTAACAAAAAAAAAATCTATTTCTGCCCCAACATTCCCTAAAAATTAATCAATCAAAACTAGAAGAAGAGCGATGCACGTAGGAGTAGCACTGTAGCAGACTGAGACTGGGGTTTCCCTCTCGTAAAAACCACGCGGTTCCCATTAATTAACATCAACCATTTCCTAATCACACTTACCCACATGTTGCCGACTCACTCCATCATACATATAAATAAACCTCATTCAACTTCAACTCTCACCTCAATTCTCACTTTTGATCCACACCTAAAATTTCAATAGCCCAGCACAACACAGTTCTCACTTCTCACTCAAACTCCTTTCCAATACTAATGGCTCTTGCATATCCATTTAGCTTTACACTTCTACTCTTCCCCCTATGTGGTCTCCCTAGAGGTGGCAAACGGGTCAACCTGCCCCGCCCCTTCTTCAATCCGCCAAAATATGGGGTAGGACGGGTTGGCTTGTTTTGAGAAATGGGTTGGAAAAGTCAACCTATCTCGTTTTAGGATGAATTGGCGGGTTGACCCTCTTAAAAGAGAAAAAGAGAAAAAGTAAGTGTCAATTTGCCTAATCCACCTAAAAAACAAAAAAAATGGACAAAAAACAAAAATAAATCATAAAAATTTAAAAAAAAATAAAAAATTTATAATTTATAGAGACTAAAAAAAAAAAATAAAATAAAATAAAATAAAATTAGTATCATACTCATAAAAATACCACAAACACAAATAAAAAAATTTATTTATAACACTTTAAAAAAAAATTCAACCCAACAGGCTAACCCGCCCCCACCCTGCATAACCCGCAGGTTATGCGAGGTGGATTATGCGGGTTGTGGGTTGAAATCTTGAACCCAACCCGCAAAAAAATAGCATGTTGGTGGGTTAACCCAACGGGTTGAACCCATTTTGCCACCTCTAAGTCTCCCAAACACTTTGGAAGCTACCTCTCAAATGCTAGCTTTGCTAAAGCAGCAGCCACTCCTTCTCAATTACCATAACGGCCCACTCTTCGAGGGCATCATCACCTTCAATCTACTCTCGTACGGCAACTTCACCCCAACCTAACGCTCCATAATCCTTGATTTCATCAAATCCCTTACCTCCATCGATCATAACCATACCCACTTTCCTTCCGTCTTCTCCTAGTGGCAAACCACCGAGAGCTACAGGGGATGTCCCTGCACCCTTGTCGTAGGGGATCAAACCCTCGACCTCACATAATCCCTCGACAAATCGCTCAAAACGCAGCATCTTCTCGCGCTCACCTCAAAAACCAAGCTTACCGCTACGCAATCCACGTGGTCCTCAACTCTGCTGACATGGCAGTCGACCGGTGCGGGACCCATGGGTTAGGTCGGATAAACGACGCGAGGATCGCGTACGCTTGGGTCGGTAACCTGGTGACGTAATGTCCTAGTCTGTGCGCATGGCCTTTCCACTAACCCGTTTACGACCCACAAACGGTGCCGTTAGTTTCGCCCAATGGCGACGTCGAAGTTGACGGTATGGTGATAAATTTGGCCACGATTTTGGCGGGTGTGGTGACAAATCCGTTCGACAACGGTTACTTCCAGGGGCCGGCGAGTGCGCCACTGGAGGCGGTGTTGGCGTGCACCGGCATTTTTGGGAAGGGAGCGTATCCGGGTTATGCGAGTACGTTTTAGTGGACAAGATGACAGGTGCTAGCTACAACGCGGTGGGCGTGTGCGGCTGGAAATTCTTACTATCGGCGATGTGGGACCCCCTCAGCTCCACCTGCAAGATACTCGTGTGAGCTGTCTATAAATATTTGATAGTTAAATTTGGTTTGTGTGTGTGTGACAAAGAAAGAGATTTGTTTAAGGTAAGGTTATTTGAGAGTATGCTTAAACAAAGGGATTCATGCCTCATAAGTATCCTCAACAACTTTGTAATTTGATTATTAAAATTATTGTATAGATCTTATTTATAAATTTTGAAATATTTTATATATATATATATAAATGAAAATATGGAAATTTTAGTTTAATTATAAAGTATATAACATCTTAATTTAAAGTCTTTTACAAAGAAAAAATAATATTTAATAATTTTATAGGCACATAATATAAAATTTTAATTGAAGGCGAATTTGGGAGAAACTCATCTTATTAAATGTTTTTAAAATATGTATGTACATTGAAAAAAAAATCAATGGATGGGCAAGAGGTGGAAAAGAAAAATCTTGTAATAGTGCAAAAGAAAGAAAGAATAGAGAGGTGAGATGGGGTTACCGGTTAGTATAGGCTTGGAAAAAGGAGGTGAGGTCAAAAAGGGGTAAGGGGATGGCCGACAGTGGCGCCGGAGAAAGGCGGTGGCCAGAGAAGGTGGCACGCATGCTCATGCGCCCCGGCATAATCAGAGCAGTAGACTGTTGGAGCCGTGTGTGGGGCCATGTTCAATGGCGGGTGGCAGTAGCCACTTGGTGGGTTCTACTACCGTTTTGGGTCGTCGGCGATGGTGGGCGTCGCTGGAAAAGCCACAACTGTTTGGACATGAAACCACTAGTGATGCACAGTGGTGAGGATCTTAACCTATTACTACTGATACCATATAGAATATAGAGATGATTTGAGAAATTGTGTGTTTATTCACACACATATAAACTGATATTTATATACATAGTTGTATATGAATAATACATGAATATATTAAGTATAAGCACTAATTCTTATGAATACTCTAATTCCTATGAAGACACTAAGTCCTATGACACATGTGTGACATATGAAACATGTGTCATACGGGCTGTATTCTAACACATTTATAATATCGATTGGTAATAATTTCAAACCTACAGTTGTGTTAAATTATAATAATTCAATGGTTAACATTAATTATATATTTTTATATGAAAATATTACTAAGTAGAAGTAGGATATATTAATGGTTTTGGATTTCTGACTCCTTATTGTTCCACACGCTACCATCTTAATGAATGGTCAAATGTGGTAATAGTCCAAGAACATATAAAAAGTTATTCAATCTTCGTCATTCTTCTGCAAGAAATGTA
Organism: Ormosia semicastrata; assembly: GCA_029884595.1. Taxonomy (NCBI): domain Eukaryota; kingdom Viridiplantae; phylum Streptophyta; class Magnoliopsida; order Fabales; family Fabaceae; genus Ormosia; species Ormosia semicastrata. Next base: position 116,344,492 of record JAQQTO010000063.1, read on the forward strand.
ATAGAGAGAACATTTGGCTTCTTGAAGAAACGATGCGCCATATTGCATACACAATCTTTTTTTAACATAAAAACTCAAGTATAATTTAAACTTTTTTTTCTTAAAAGAGATATATGCATTGTCATCATAATAATTCATTTAAGTCAAAACACAGGTACAAGTTATCAATACTTGTTGTATATTGCATAATTACATTTAAGACAAACAACAATAGAAAGATAATTTTTTGTTGAATGAGGTAGATGCAGAAATAGCTTAAACAAGGGTAGAGGAGGAGCAAAATGAGGATGATGCCATAAGATATGTCCAAGTTACTCATAAGTGTACAACATTTAGAGATAATTTGGCAATTGAAATGTTTAATGATTATCAAGCTAAGCGTGGATAATTATTGCTAGATGTATTGCCACTGAAATGTTCAATGACGTATTCCTTAGCTTATTGTTAGACCTTTTGTGGGAGTTATATTAATTAGTACATCATGCTATGTGGAAATATGTCTAAATTTGTCTTATTAAGTTATTTTATGCATTATTTCTTATTTTATTTGTCTTGATTTTATTTACTAGACAATGGAGAAAGATAAATCTTGCTAAAATAAGGATAAGGTGAAGATATATCTAAAATGGACAAAGAAAATGGATCATGTTCTTACGAGTGTTCTAGTTGAGCAACATGACTTTGGAAATCAAGTACCTAATGGATGGAAACCATTTGCATATACTGCATTTGTATAAAATATCATAAAGGAAAAATGCATTATTGTAATTGATAACACTGTATTTTATACATTTTATAAACTTCTCACTAGGTTTCTTAAGGTTCAATTAAGCTTAATTTAGTTGGTTTTGACACATTTTATGATATTGGATCTTATTGGATCATTGAAAGAATTATTACATGAATTAGCCTTAATTTATCTTGTTGGTAGTGTTTAGTAAACTGGCTATAACTTGAGTTTCAAATATCTGGTTGATGTGATTATGATCTTATAGGAAATTTAAGATAATTCTCTACAACTCTCATGAAAACCTCAAAGGCCAAATCACATGTTTGGATAACTCAAATTGGAGTTGAAGGAAGAACTAGGGTGCTGATCCTGATAGCGTGTCCTATGTGTACTGTTCATGACATAGCTTGAGCTATTGATAACTCCATAGAATACAGTTATTTGTGCCCTATCTTTGTGCTAAAATGAATGCTAAGTAGGGGTGTTCAGATCCAAACTAATAAAAAAAATCAAAAATCGAAAACCGATAAAAAAAATCAAAAATCGACAAAAATCGAAATAGATTGGATTGATTTGGATGAAATTTTTAAAAAATCGATTGGTTCGGTTCGATTTTCGGTTCAATTTTATAAAATCGATCCAAACCGAACTGAACCAATTTTACACCTAAAATTACTTAAATATCCCTAACTAAACTTATCTCCCTGTTGGCCCATTCCCCCCAGGCCCAGCCCTCACTTCGGCACAAAGCAATATCCCCTAAAATCTAAACCCCCTAACCCTAAATCCTCTGATACATCCTCCCTACGCCTCCATCCCCACCGAGTCACCATCACGAAAGTGTTCGGTTTCATATACTCACGACATGAGTGATGACCCCATCAGCAGTGATAGTCTAAGCGTGCACCCACCACACCAGTTGGCCTCATCGTATCCTTTTGCAACTACCACTGATTCAAACCCCACTACATGATCAGAAACCAAAGCCTTTGATGACGACGATGGTGGTGAGCAACCAGTTGCGCTCCTCTTCCTCTAGGCACACCTGTGACTGTGAGTTTTCCAGCTCCGGAATATCCCCTTGTATATGTTAGAGAGAGAGATAACAGTTTCCTAATTTCCTTTCTGGTAAGTGAGTAGAGGTGAAATGGTGGTACTTAACTTCTCTACAAATCTGAAAGCCAGCCTTTCTGAAATTCTATCAATATGCTGAAGCTTGTGAAACAAGTTCTCTGTATACTATTGCAAAGTTTTTACTAATTGAATTTTTGGGTTTTAGATGGTACTCAAAGTGATGCAAGCTTGTTCCCTACCATTGATAGTTCTTGGAAGGTACGTGTAACCGTTTTATGTACCGCTTCTTGGTTTTTTTTTGGCACAATATGTAGTGCTTCTTGGGCGTTGTTTTATTAGCATTTATTGTACTACTATATGAATTCTTCTAACTATACTCAATAGATTTGCTGTTAATCATAAATAACTCCTCTATAATTGATGCCCAATGGTGTTATAAGACGCTGATATGGTTTGTAATTTGATGTGGGGCCATTCTATTATGATGAATGATGGTGCTCACTAACTTAGGCTTAGACTTTGGATACATTTTTTATGCACTACTTAATAATTCACTTGCACCCACACACAATCCTTTACTAAGCGGAGTTCATTTTCATTTGATGGCATTGGCCTTGTTAGGTTGGCTAAAATCCAATGCAGACACATGGATGATTGAATACATAAATACTTGAGACCAAACTTCTGTTTTCAGGTTCTGATTTTTATTGGCATTTTATATCAAACTGTATCTGCTTGATATTGCAGTCAGGGTGTAGTATACCATCTTGGAATTCTTGATTGACCAATATAGTAAAATAAATACCTTTTTTTGTTATGTTTGCTACCTTGAAATTTCCAGAACCTTCAGTCGGTACAAGTTGGTTTTAACAGCTTCCAAAACCTTGTCTAAATGTCAACAACTGTTTCTTGATCAACAACTAGTTCATAGTTCTCCAAGAAAAAAAAAAGGATTTTAAAGAGAATCCAATATTATTGAAGTTCATGAGTTAAGACAGAATATCTTGTTTCAACTAATGAACTTCCTTGCACCTCAATCATAGGATAGAAGAAAAATTGCTATATGAAGTATCATGTGGATGAGTACATCTTTTTGTGTTTACATTTAATATGCCAGAGTCAAGCTACAGGCAGCTATGATCCACTACAAGCATTTTTATTATGTTATTGGTCAAAAACCGAATCATCCAATCCAATCCAAACCGATTAAAATCGGTTTGGATTGGATCGATTTGGTTATTGAAATTAATTCAATCCAAACTAAACCGATGATATTTATATTGTTTGGATCGGATGGTTTTTTGCCTCAAAACCAATCCAAACCGATCCAAGAACACCCCTAATGCTAAGTCCTTGTTTAAATACATATTTGGAGGGTTTTGTGCTTATATTTGTCATATTTTGATTCTAAGCCTTTCTGATGTGTTATTGTGCAAAACTATGTTTAATTGTTATGGATTAAGTAGATTTATATATGTTACTGATTTGGTGTATTCTCTTTATTAGGAAGGGCTCCAAACAAGGTCAAATATTGAGCAATTGAGCTTAAAGAGAAAGAGGAAGCCAAATTGGAAATTCAGTGGTAAACACCGCGGCGCAAGGTGTGGGCGCCGCGACATTGAGAGCATTTTCAGCCAGGCCATACTTGGACCCGAGGCAAGAGCGCCACGACCCAGATGAAATGGGCACCGCAACGTAAGTGGACCGACCCATTAGGCGCCGCGGCACACGTATGTGGGCGCCGCAGCGCTGAGGCAGCCAGCTGAACTTATAAATAGATTTTATGCATTTTTCTCTGGGTTCTGGCCATTTCTATTTTCTGTTCTTTGTAGTTTTCTTAGTTTTAGTTAGTTTATGTTAGTTTAGTTTGACTAGATCTTCATTGCTGGTAGATTGGAGTCAAGGATCAAAGGATTGAAGGAGAATTCAAGCTTCAAAGACAAATCAATGAGCTTCTTTCTCTCTTTTCCTTTTCTCTCTTCTCTTACTTATTTGTTGTATAGCTGAGCTTTGTTTTAGGAATATTTTGGATCCGTTTATATATATTAATGATGTGTTCTTCTCTGAGTTTGTGTGAATTATTAGTTTTGTTCAATCATTATCTGTGTGTAATGCTTGTGGTTAGCTGATCACTGATTGCATGATCCTAATATTGGCAAATGAACTAGACATAGGGATTTGTGAATATAGATATGGTATGGTTGATGCATGTTCGATGAGTTCAATTGGCTTGGATGAGTTGATTCGTTAATAGGATAGAAATATACCTATTGACCATGTATAGTGTATGATTGAGAATAGATCGTTCATGAGTGGAGTTTGCACTGGTTCTCAAGGAAACTTAGTGAGCTAGGTAAATGAAACCAGGGTTGATTGACCTAGACATAGGCTTTTGACTACATCAGATTCTCAAGCTAACCTAATCAATGCATTTGTGTTTATGAGGAGGATTGCATGTTGTTGGTAAATGTAGGGGGTGAAGGAGGATTTCCTGACACCTAACCGCTTTTATGTTTATTGCTTTTGTAGATTAGTTTAGTTTAGTTTATTATTTTCCTATTTTTATGTCCCTGTCTAGAATTGATTAAGCTATTGGTTGGTACTTAGCTTTATAATCGAATATCCTTGGGGGAACGAACTTTTACTCTGTATCTGTATTACTTGAGCGATCCGTGCACTTGCGATAGCAACCAAGTTTTTGGCACCGTTACCAGGGATAGTTTTTGTATTACTAATATCAACAATGAGTTTGAATAGTTCTAATTCAAGTTGTATATAAGTTGTATATAATCTATGTTTCTTTTATGTTTTGTTTTAGTTTCAAATAAGAAGCCGGGTGATTTCATTCATACTAGGCCCTTGAGGGAATTTGCGACTCCTGGAAAGGATAACCCTTGGATCAAGTTCTTGAAGATTACTCATCCGTAGCACTTCAATTTTGGTGATAAAGTCCTTTTGGGACTATGACTCAGGCCCTTCGTGGGAGGGAATCCCCATGTTTATGTTTATTTTACTATTTTTACTTTATGCATAAATACATAGTATGTTGTGTTGTGTATGTTTGTATATAGATGTTCATGTTTGTTAGTTTTTTTAATATGTTTTAGTTAGTATGTTAGTAATTTAGTATGTTAGTTATGTTAATTTTTGTTGTTTGTTTTTGTTTTTAGGTTTTTAGTTTGTTTAGGTTGTAAATAGGTTAACATGTTGTTTTTGTGTTTTGTTATGTGTGTGTTGTACATTTTTGTAATTTAACTTTTTGAACAAGTTTTGTTGCAGCAAGAGACCCATAAGAGCTAAATCCAGCAGCAAAAATTGTGTTTACTGCTAAACTTAGCAGCTTAGGTTGTCACGCCGCAGCACAAGGTAGTGCACGCCGCGGCGCAGAGGGGCATTTTCTGCAGAATTCTACATCTTTTTGTGAGCGCCGCAGCTCAGGCATATGGGCGTCACGACGCTGAACCCCTGTTTTTGGTTTTTCTGTTATTTTTCTGTTTGTGTGTATTTAATAATGCTCAGTACTAGTCTCAGATTCCCTATAGACCATGTTCATTGAGGATACATTTTACTTAGGTTTAGGAGAGTATCTTTACATGTTTTATACCTTTATACTTAAGGTTAACATGTAATGGTATTTTAAGTAAGCAGTGATTTTAGTCATTATATTTTCATGACTATATCTTGTTTTGACTATCATTGATGTGCTGATGACAAAATTTTCAATTTTTAACTTTTTGCAAAAGATGTTATGCATGCTTGAATGAAAATGTTGAAATCCATTTGAATGCATGACATGTTGCAAGAATGTTGGTGCTGTTTTGTTGTTCATGATATAAAAAAGGTTGCTATTTGCCCCCTTTTCAGTGAAACCTTATGTGATCTGATGCATGTGAAACAATTTAGTTACTTTTGATGCATGATTTACATCTCACTTAGATGCAAGTGTAACTTTGAAAATGATAAGAGTGCATGATTTGAGAATGTTTATGGATGTACATATAGAGTTTTGATTATCCTAGAAATTGCTTTTGAACTCTCTTGAGGTGAAATCCTAAGTTGTGCATGGTTGAGGAAATGATTAGGGCATTGTTTGGACCGTTTGAGCCTTAAAAAGCTTTCCCTGATATGATGATATCCTTAGGTCTCTTTTTGAAGCGTTATACTGTTGGCCTTATTTGTTTTTCACCACCATTGCGATCGTTAACCTGTTAACTATTCTAATGCATGCAAAAGCATGTCATTTTCTTCCTACCATCATTGTTTGTTGAGTTCATGGTATGCTATTTCTTGAAATGAGTCTATTGATCAGGGATATTAATGATTCAATTCAAAATGAGTCTGAAGGAACCAGATGCAGCCAAAAGAAAAGAAAAAGCATTGCTTTGCAAAAATAAAAAAGAAAAAAATGAAAATAGAAAAAAAAAGCAAAAGAAAAGTAAAGTGCAAAAAGCATCGATATTAGTTCTGGCAAGTTTTCTGATCTCACTTTTGAATACCCTGCTAGTATCAGTTTGTAACTCAAGTCTTAAAGTAGTATGCTATGTGTCTCAATATTTGTATTGTATCTTTTCCTGTTCATTTCTTTCGCCCTTACCATTGGCCTTACATTATAAGCTGATTAAGTCCCTTTTGATCCTCAATCTTGTGTGATTTACATTAGTGAAGAGAGAGTTGATTTACAATCTTGTGGATTCTATGAATCATATGCATGTATGCTTATAAACTTATCTGAATGTGTATGACTTGATTAGGATAAGTTTGTCTTGCATGTTTGTGATAAATGTAAATTGCATGAAGAGTGTTTGGATTGATAGCATGTTTAGGATTATGTTTGTGTAGAGCTATTTACGGGGCATTTGCACTTTTTGAGAATTGATGCAGTCATTACACACTAATATTTGTTTTAATTGAAAATAAGAAGATTGAAATAATATTTGCTGAATGAAAAATTATTTTTAAATGTTTAAGTGATTTACTTAGTTCTATTTTATTTTGCTCGAGGACTAGCAAAATGTAGGTTTGGGGTGTGATAACTCCATAGAATGCAGTTATTTGTGCCCTATCTTTGTGCTAAAATGAATGCTAAGTCTTTGTTTACATGCATATTTGGAGGGTTTTGTGCTTATATTTGTCATATTCTGATTCTAAGCCTTTCTGATGTGTTATTGTGCAAAATTGTGTTTAATTGTTATGGATTAAGTAGATTTATATATGTTACTGATTTGGTGTATTCTCAATGTTAGGAAGAGCTCCAAACAAGGACAAATATTGAGCAATTGAGCTTAAAGAGGAAAAGGAAGACAAATTGGCAATTCAGTGGTAAACACCGCAGCACAAGGTGTGGGCGCCGCGGCGTTGAGAGCATTTTCAGCCAGGCCATACTTGGACCCGAGGCAAGAGCGCCGCGACCCAGATGAAATGGGCACCATGGCGTAAGTGGACCGACCCATTGGGCGCTGCGGGGCTGAGGCGACCAGCTGAACTTATAAATAGATTTTATGCATTTTTCTCTGGGTTCTGGCCATTTCCATTTCCTGTTCTTTGTAGTTTTCTTAGTTTTAGTTAGTTTAGGTTAGTTTAGTTTGGCTAGATCTTCATTGCTGGTGGATTGGAGTCAAGGATCAAAGGATTGAAGGAGAATTCAAGCTTCAGAGATAAATCAATGAGCTTCTTTCTCTCTTTTTCTTTTCTCTCTTCTCTTCCTTATTTGTTGTATAGCTGAGCTTTGTTTTAGGAATATTTTGGATTCGTTTATATATATTAATGATATGTTCTTCTCTGAGTTTGTGTGAATTATTGGTTTTATTCAATCATTATCTGTGTGTAATGCTTGTGGTTGGCTGATCACTGATTGCATGATCCTAATATTGGCAAATAAACTAGACATAGGGATTTATGAATATAGATATGGTATGGTTGATGCATGTTCGGTGAGTTCAATTGGCTTGGATGAGTTGATTCTTTAATAGGATAGAAATATACCTATTGACCATGTATAGTGTGTGATTGAGAATGGATCGTTCATGAGTGGAGTTTGCACTGGTTCTCAAGGAAACTTAGTGAGCTGGGTAAATGAAACCAGGGTTAATTGACTTAGACATAGGCTTTTGACTACATCAGATTCTCAAGCTAACCTAATCAATGCATTTGTATTTATGAGGAGGATTGCATGTTGTTGGTAGATGTAGGGGGTGACGGAGGATTTCCTGACACCTAACCGCTTTTATGTTTATTACTTTTGTAGATTAGTTTAGTTTAGTTTATTATTTTCCTATTTTTATGCCCTTGTCTATAATTGATTAAGCTATTGGTTGATACTTAGCTTTATAATCGAATATCCTCGTGGGAATGAACTTTTACTCTGTATCTGTATTACTTGAGCAATCCCTGTACTTGCGGTAGCAACCAGTTATAGGATGTAAAATGGGCTAAAATTTTGAATGTTGATAGTTAAGATCAAAATCTATAACTTTTATGTTGAACACTTTTCGAAAATCTGAGGTCTAATGGGTTATATTGGGCTTGGAAGTCAGAACAGAGGAGCTGTCACTAGGCCTGAACAGTATGCAATAATTAGACCATATCTTGAGTTGTAGAAATGGTTTTTAACCCAAACTAATGGCATTTGAAAGCTAAGATCCAGGCCTACAACTTTCTTGAAGACCACATTTCTCAAAAATGAAGAATGTAATGACTTCAGAGCTTATTGATTTTGTAAGACAAAGAATCTCCATAATTTTTCACTCATCAAAAGTCATTTGGCATTTTTCACTTATTTTTCACTCATCCACCCACTCATGAATCAGCCCATTGTCATTTTGTATCTCTAATCCACTATAAAAGGTGCCATTGGCTGCTCATTTAGGGGTCTTGGTCTTAGAGGCCAAGATCATGCTATTATGTTGTTGTAGTTTTCCTTTGTTCTAAATTGAAGTTATGTTCTTCTTCTTCTTCTTCTTCTTCTTCTTCTTCTTCTTCTTCTTCTTCTTCTTCTTCTCTCTTTCTTTCTTCTTGTTTATGAGTAACTAAGTTTTATTTTACTTGGGTGAAAGGGTGAAGCTCTTGGTAATGAAATAAGGTTAGATTCATTTCTTTCTTGTGCTTAAATCATATATTTTGAAGTGGTCATTATACGTGTTGTATTTTATTTTCAATCAATTTAGAAACCCTCCTTGTAAAATAGAGTTCTTGATTTGTTGTAGACAAGATATTGACATAATGAATGCTTGAACCTATTTACAAGTGTTGGTGTTAGAAACTCTCATTGTAAAGTAGAGATCTTGATTTGTTGTAGATAAGATTTTGGCACAATGAATGCTTGATCCCATTTATGAGTGGTGGTGTTAATAGATGATGAAAAGAGGCATAATATAATTACGTATATAATTTTTAATGAACTTTGAATGATATATTTTTCGATTGGAACCTCCATTATGTGTGGATTCTAATTGAGTTATAAAAAGAATTAATCTTGTTCTTATTTTATTTACCAAGAGTGGATTTCCTAACCCAAGTAAATCTTTTATTTATTTGTTGTGACAAAATATTTACTTTACCTTAATTAATTTTTCTTCATCAAGTCTCTATGGTTCGACCTCAAACTCACCGAGAATTTATTACTTGAGATAACATGCACTTGGATTTATAACTTTTAATCCGCATCAAGTTTTTGGCACTGTTGTCGTGGACTTGATTTGAAGAACAAATTTATGGTATAAATATTTTGTATATATATATATATTTTTTTTTTGAAGATATTGTATATATATATATATATTTATTCTTTTAATTTTTTTTTCTTTGTACTTACTAACATACTAACTTAGTGGAAAAAAAAACTCTCTCTTTTATTTTCTATACATACTAACTTTGTGGGAAAAACTCTCCCTTTTATTTTCTTTGTACATACTAACTTAGTGAAAAAAATTCTCCCTTTTATTTTCTATACATACTAACTTAGTGGGGAAAAACTCTCCTTTTTATTTTTTTGGTACATACTAACTTATTGGGGGAAACTCTCCTTTTATTTTTTATACTTTACTTTCTCGCACTTTAAATTCTGTAATTTTTTTTTTTTGCACTTTATTTTCTTTATTTTACTTTTTTGTATTTAGTGGTTAGTTTATTACCACACCTTTGTTAATATTTATTTGGTAGATTAGTTTATTGTCACACCTTTGTTAATATATATATTTAGTGATTGGTTATTACCATACTTTGTTAATATTTATTTATTACATATTAATATATATATTTGGTGGTTGGTTTATTACCACACCTTTGTAAATATTTATTTGGTGGTGGTTTATACCACATCTTTGTATATTTTTTTATTTTTTTATTTTTCTATTTCTTCTTCTATTTTGTCATGTGTAATTAATTTGTGTGTTTTTAGGGTGAAAACCTAACTTGATTCAATCGACATGTATTAAGATTGAAATTTTAATCAGTTTCTTTTCTATTCAATTTGAGTGTTTATTATGATTCTTAATGCTTTTATGAATTGGTCACTCATAAATTGATCTAGTAAGGTGTATGTAGAATCGAAAGGTTTACATATGACCTAGATCATAAATAATAAGTGTCATGATTTATAATTATCTAAGAATTGATGTGATAAGTTGTGTGGGAGAACTGTAGTATTTTTCATGAGAATCCAAAGAGTAAGGGTCATGCCTTTAAGAGTTAAGGTTTAGACCCATGAATTAAATAAAAATTAATTACTGATTCTCTCTATTAATTGAATGATTATAAATTGAGTAGAAGGAAGGTCTCAAAGCTACTCTATTGTCTATGATAGATTATTGAATCAAGTGAAGTCAAATCCCTAGTATTTTAATTTTATATGTTTTAAATTGTTCTTAAGTCTTAGGAATCTGACTCAAAAAGACATTGTCTGCCAATTTATAAGAAAATTGGATGGGAAGCTTATCATTGACACATAGAAGGCGTTTAAGCCGTTACTAGACGTAAAACCAGAGGAAAATATGAGTCACAATCATAACTACATGTATATATTTTGGCTTTGTTTAAATTTATGTGAGGTTTCTCTTTTCAGTAATTGTAACAACAGGTACTATCTTCTATCCTTTACCTTTCTATGTTTCAACATTGAGGATAATGTTGTGATTTGGTTGGGGGGAAGAATTATTGTGTGAATAATTGTGTAAAAAAAATGCTTGAAAAAAAATTTAAGAAGTGTGTTTATGAATATATTTGTCATGTTTATATGTTTGTCAGTAATTTTCTAACCTAAACCAGTTAATGATGGCAGAGTAAGGAGTAAATTTTACTGTGGATGTAATTTTACTCTTGAGACACATCTAGATTGGGGTAGATAACTTTGTTGTGTGGAAGTAGCAATTCAGATTCAGGAAAATTTGCATGATTGAGTAAATTGTCTTCTTTCTTAAACATCACATGTTTGGTTATGGATGTTGAAATTTTTTGGACTGAGAATGATGGATATATGCCTTGTGAGATTTTGAGTCTATCAATGAATGGATTGAATATCTGTACCATTCTCTTCTTTCTTGTGTAATATTTTTTTCACTCATGAATTTGTTACTCTAGAATTTACTTTGATTCTTTTTGAAGCCACATTTTCACATGCATACATAAACATGATTGAGACAATTTTTTTGAATTAACTACTTTGACCAAATAGTCAACCTTGCATATTTTTCTTTGCTTAACCTCTTTGAGCTTATTTGACCATTCTTTGTTTCGAACTCATTACGTGCCTTAAAATGAAAAATCATGTTCTTACCCAGCCCTAGGGAATAAGAGAGCATTGGCTTTGTTATTGGATGAGTTCTTGAATAAGTGTGGGGGTATGTGTGCAAGTATTTCTAAAACAAAAAACAAAAAAAAGAAGAAAAAAAAAGAGTTGACCAATGGATGTTTGGAAATAACATGAATAGAAGGAGAATGTTCAAGCCTAACAATGAATTCAATCTACTATATTGGCATTGATCTTTAACAAAACATTAGTCAAATATTGGTCATTGCCCTTTATGAGAAGGAAGCAAACAGAGAAGGAACTAAGAAATTCTTGAAAAATTTAGACTGAATGTTCTCAAACATCTTCTCCACTCTAACTGTATCATAATATTCTTTTATTCTCTTTGGTATTTAACTTGACATATCTATATTACTTCCACCTTTACCTTGACCCCATTATAACATTGAATAAAGTCCTCTTGATTTTTGTGTGCATGTTATTTTTGAGTAGCGGAGAAGTATAAGATAATCAAGCTTATGGTAGTGCAATTATTCATGAGTTGAATAGAGTGAAATACTTACCTTTTTAAACACTTGAGAGATTGAGAGTGAATTCTGTGAGGATCTATCATTCTTGATTCATTCTTTTCAACTAAAGTTTCCTTACTTGTTGGTTTGAGATGTGAAGAAATGTTACCTTATGAATGTTTTGATCCCTTGAATGTCTAGTTGCTCTTCTTGGTTCATTTAATCCTTTAGAGTTTTTAGTTTTTGAGTCTATGTCATTTTTCTTTGTTCCCTAATTTTTGTTTCTTGTGTTTTGCACAGAAGTGCAAAAGTTAAGTGTGAGGGAATTTAATAATACTGTATTTTATACATTTTATAAACCTCTCACTAGGTTTCTTAAGGTTCAATTAAGCTTAATTTAGTTGGTTTTGACACATTTTATGATATTGGACCATTGAAAGAATTATTGCATGAATTAGCCTTAATTTATCTTTTTGGTAGTATTCAATAAACTGGTTATAACTTGAGTTTCAAATATCTGGTTGATGTGACTATGATCTTGTAGGAAAGTTAAGACAATTCTCTACAACTCTCATGAAGACCTCAAAGGCCAAATCACACGTTTAGATAACTCAAATTAGAGTTGAAGCAAGAACTAGGGTGCTGATCCCGACAGCTTGTCCTATGTGTACTTTTCATGACATAGCTCAGGCTATAGGATGTAAAATAGGCTGACATTTTGGTGGTTGATAATTAAGACCAAAATCTACAACTTTCATGTTGAACACTTTTCCAGAATTTGAGGTCTAATGGGCCATATTGGGCTTGGAAGTCAGAACAGAGGAGCTATCACTAGGCCTGAGTTGTGTGCAGTAATTAGACCATATCTTGAGTTGTCGAAATGGTTTTTGACCCAAACTAATGACATTTGAAAGTTAAGATCTAGGCCTACAACTTTCATGAAGACCATATTTCTCAAAAATGACGAATGTAATGACTTCAGAGCTTAATGATTTTGGGAGACAAAGAATCTCCATAATTTTCTACTCATCAAAAGTTATTTGACATTTTCCACTCATTTTTCACTCATCTACCCACTCATGAATCAGCCCCTTGTCATTTTGTATCCATAATCCTCTATAAAAGGCACCATTGGCTGCTCATTTAGGGGTCTTGGTCCTAGAGGCCAAGATCATGCTATTATGTTATTGTAGTTTTCCTTTATTCTAAATTGAAGTTAAGTTCTTCTTCTTCTTTTTCTCTCTTTATTTCTTCTTGTCTATAAGTAACTAAGTTTCATTTTACTTAAGTGAAAGAGTGAAGCTCTTGGTAATGAAATAAGGTTAGATTCATTTTTTTCTTGTGCTTAAGTGATATATTTTGAAGTGGTCATTATACGTGTTGTATGTTATTTTCAATCAATTTAGAAACCCTCCTTGTAAAATGGAGTTCTTGATTTGTTGTAGACAAAAGATCGGCACAATGAATATTTGAACCTATTTACAAGTGTTGGGGTTAGAAACTCTCCTTATAAAGTGGAGATCTTGATTTGCTGTAGACAAGATTTTGGCACAATGAATGCTTGATCCCATTTATGAGTGGTGGTGTTAATAGATGATTAAAGGAGACATAATATAATTACATATATAATTTTTAATGAACTTTGAACGATATATTTTCCGATTGGAACCTCCATTATATGTGGATAATAATTGAGTTATAAAAAGAATTAATTTTGTTCTTATTTTATTTACCAAGAGTGGATCTCCTAACTCAAGTAAATCTTTTTTTTTTATTTGTTGTGACAAAATATTTAATTTACCTTAATTAATTTTTCTTCATCAAGTCTCTGTGGTTCGACCTCAGACTCACCGAGAATTTATTACTTGAGATAACTTGCACTTGAGTTTATAACTTTTAATTCGCATCAGTAATTACTAAAGACAACATTGTATCTTGCCTTAAAATTTGGGATAAACATTGTGCTATCATTGCTAACATGCTTGGCAGTAGTGGCTTTGGTTGGGATTGGGACCACAATATGGTGAAGGTTCATAGTGATCAAGTTTAGGAAGACTATGTCAAGGTATTATGAACTTGAGCTTGGTTTTTTTTTATTTTATTAATATGTAGATTGAGTTAGTATTACTTGGTATATTTATTTTCAATCTCATCCAAAAGCGAGTAGTTACATATACAAAGAGATTGAAAATTAGAAGATTTAACAACTATTTGTTGACATAATTGTGCTAAGGAGAAGGTGCTGACGCCATGAAAATATTGAACAAGAAGATAATGCAAATAATGTCAATTCAAATATTTTTGAAGAAACAATATATGATACGTCTGAATCTACACCAACTTCAACTAAGGAACCAAATCTTCTAAGAAAGAGAAATCGCTCCGGTGACACACTTGTAATTGATGTTACACATATGACTAATACTATTAATAAGGCTTATCCATCTGATCCTATTAAAGCAAGTGTTGTAGAAATATTAACTATCTAAAATCTCAGATTTAGAAGAACTAGAGTTGCTCTAAGCTTATGATGTTCTTACTGGTGATACAAGAAAGTATGACTCATTTAAGACTCTTTCTGCTACACTTAGAAAATCTTAAATCTTGATGCAAATCACAAAATGATTAAATGGACAATATGTTTGGTCTTAGAATTTTTATTATTCATTTTTAAAGATGATGTTTAATTTTGAATTTATATTTAAGTTACATTTTGAAGATGACATTATTTCCGTTAGAAATTGTACATTTGCTATGAACAATGTGCCTTTACTTCATGGAACAGGTCTATTTATTTATCTTATAAATTTTTTATTATTCATTTTTTTATTTTATAATAATAATCATCATATTATTATATTTAAAATGTTAAAAAAAGTGAGATTTTGTAATTAATTTTATTTTTTTAAATTCTTTATCATACATCCAAACAATAGAATTGAAATTAAATTTAGAATTATAATTCTATGTCCTAATTCTATGCATAACCTAAAAATAAAATTTAAGATTCTAAATCAATTTAAATTAAAATTAAATTCTAATTTTGTCATCCAAACACATTCTTAGTGAATAGACCTATTTGGAATTTAAGGAGGTAAATCTTATCAAATGTGCTTTAATCATTTACTTTTATAATTGTTTTATCCTTTTTTATTAAATTCACAAGAATAAATAAGGAAAATATTTTTTATATCATTAAATTTGACATCTCGCATAAATACATATATTAATATAAGTGTGAATAAATAATAAAATATATAATATTTTAAAATAAAATAAATATATTATATATTAATAAAAGAGATATATAAATTAAATATCAAATTTTAAATGTATAAATATCGGACTTCTATAAATATTGATCATCGGATCATATTTCTACTTTTATAGTCATCACCTTTGATTAAACCCGAGCTTTGCACGGGTATCACTGGTGCTTTTAATTCTCGTCCTTTCAACGTCCATTCAATTTCAAAAGAACCAAAACCAATTTGGCAGCAAAGTCCCGCTTAGATGTCTATGGTAAAACTGCTTATTACCAAATAAAGAAAAAGAAAAAGGAAATATAACGTCAGTCTTTGCCCACAGTAAAAGGCAAACTGACTTGCAACTGCCACACCTACGTTAACAGTAGGGACTTCATTGGAGAAGCAATGCTCCACACACGCGCACGCACACATATATTTTGTTTTATTCTTATATAATTTTATATATATATATATTATTTTATTCTTATATAATTTTTATTCACACACATATATATTATTTTATTCTTATATAATTTATATATATATATATAGAATTTTATTCTTATATAATTTTTATTATTAAATTACAGTTAACTTCACTTCATTTTTAACTTATTTATTCTAATTTTGCCATTTCAAATAAAAATGAGATAACGTGCCTGGTCCATAAGCATTATTTCGGGAGAATCAAGGGATTTGGAACCAAAGAGTGTGTTTGGAATATATATATAAAAAATGAAATGATTTGATTTATAAACTAAATCTAATTATATTTTATATTTAGAATGTTAAAAAAAATAATTTGATTTTTAAAATTTTATAGATTTTATTTTATTTTTTAAAATTTTTTATAAATTTTGATAGAATTTGTTAGGATTTGATTTGATTTAAAATAAATAAATTATTTTATCTTTAGTAACTACTTTTAATTATTACTCATAAGGGTTAAAATGTAAAATAATAAAATTAAATTAATTTTTATTTTAATAAATTTTAAAAATAAAATTTTATTTTTAAATCAATTTAAATCTTATTTTTTTTAAATTTCAAATACAAAATTTGATTTCTAAATCAAATCAAATTAAATCATTTCCTATTTTTATTCATTCAAACACAAAGGAAAAGCCAAAAACATATCCAAGCCGAATTTCAGTCTGAACTTTCTATTTTTCCCTTTTATAAGAGAAAAATTGTTGGTACACACATTGCACAAAGAAACACTGGGAGTGTAAAAGAATTAAGTCATTTGTGAATTATTCAAGCTTAACTTATTAAATATTCGATTGAGTTAGTTAGTTTAATTAAACAAATAAATTCAAGTTTAAATTTAAAATTGATTATATAAATGAGTTAAGCTCAAACTTTATAAGTTTGACATTAAAAACTCATAAATAATTCATATATATGTGCGTATATATATTACTTATTCATTTTGTATAGATAGTAAAAGTTAAATTACAATTTTTTTTTTTTGTAAATTTAGATAAAAAAATAGGTAATAATAATTTATTTGTTGTTATTACTAACTTAAAGTTTTTACCAACGTGTGTTGGTCTAAGTAAAAGAGGTTTAAATTCTTTAAGTATGTGGTTCTGAATTTGATTTCGAGATTCATATGTATAGAAATAACACTGTTAGAAGAGGTCCATGCTTAGACGCCTGACTATATCTCTGAAGATTGGTTTCTTACCTATCGAGTAGGAGATACTCTGAAAACCTAAAAAAAGAAGAAAATACTTCAATGGGAATGTTCTTAATTTTTTATGTCATAAATTATGAATATAAAAAACTTTTATTTCTATTTTTAGTTTTAAACTCTATCATCTAGCAAAAGATGTTTATTAAATGCTAAATTAATAAACTTAAATATTTTAAAAAGAGATTTAATAAAAAAAAAAAAAATAATCAAATTATAAATGAGTTAAATAAATTAAGCTCAAGCTACATATTTTTTAAATAAGTCAAATTCAAGTTTTAAATTTGACTTATTTAAATAAATGAATCAAACTTATATAATATCTTTCTTTTACAAACTAAACCTAAACTTCAAATATTTACTTAACTCGACTTATTTACATTATCTATCTGACTCGTTAACTCTTACATTTGAATGTCTAGATAACATTTTTTGTTCGGACAAATCTTGCATTGTACATAATTATACAATTAATTTTATTTATTTATTTATTTATTTATTTATTATTATTATTATTATTTTACAATGGAGGTAATGATCAACTTATTATTAAAAACACATTTTGTCAAATTAAGATGAAGTCAGTTGTACAATTGGGAATATAGAACTTGTATAAGTGACATTATTATGGCCTCACTAACACACTCCTCCCTAAAAACCCTTTTTATGCCTGAGACAATGGCCTCGATCAACTAATGGTTATCCTAGGTAAAAACAGTTTATTTTGACATTAACTTGGGTTAAGACATCCTTGTACGTTAATTCTTAACAAACTTATGGGTTGGCTAATTGGCTAAATATGGCTTAAAGTTGCGCGGAATATATTGAAGATGAACCCGCCCGTGAGTATTCACATGGCTCAGCTCTCTTTAAAATCTTTGGCCTTATTTTGTGGCAAGTTGCAAATGTCACGAGTCTCATGAAGGATAACGACTATCTTTTTCTTTTTTTATTTATTAATTATTATTATTATTATTATTATTATTGTGATGAATGGTAAAGATTGAAAGAGATGTTTGATAAGTTGATATGTGAAGATAAAAAAGTTAATAAAAAAGTTAATCAACTTTTTTCTAATCAATAGTTAACATCTATCTACCTAGAAAATGTATAGTTAACATCTTAAAAGTGGAAAAGTTAAAGTTCTGATTTTTTTTTTTTGGATAATGTTAGAATTATTCGAATCATATATGAAAAAAATTTAAGAATATTATCATTTGAGTAAAAAATTTTCGACATCTTATATTCCCCTTTTTATGTTTCAAAATAGTATAGATATACATTAATATGAGTGTTAATACATTGCTCTCAGTTATGTTAGTTATCTTGGTAATTAATCGGTTAGTTAGAGTCAGGTTAACAAATCTATTAGAGAGAAGTTATACTGTAATTCAAGTGTACAGTTTATTTGATATACCAAAACTGTTTGTATATATACCTGATTAATTTAGTAATAAAATACAAGTTCATTTTCTCCAATTCTGATATGGTGGTTTCAAATCCTAATTCAGTCCTAGTGTTGGGCCACTTGCATATGTTAGCCTTGGTTATTCTAGCATGGTATCAAGCTTGGATTCCCAATAACCACATTGTGATGTCTTGGATCCTCAATTCAGTTTTGAAAGAAATTGCTTCAAGCATCATCTATTTTCAATCGACGACAGAGATTTGGGTTGATAATCGAGCTCCATTTCAACAGCAGAATGGACTGCGAGTTCTTCAACTCAAGAGGGAACTAATGAGTTTATCGCAAGGTTAATTATATGTTAATCAATACTTCACCAAATTGAAATCGATTTGGGAAGAATTGAAAGGTTATAAGCCTCAAACCACATGTTTATGTGGAGGCATCAAAATCCTCTTGGACTATGCTCACACTGAGCAGGTGATGCATTTTCTCATGGTTCTCAATGACAATTTTGCTCAAACTCTGATTTTTTTACATCATTTTTCTCTCACATCACTTTTTATACTACTCTATATACCATTGATTACATCATTTTCTTCCCATCACTTAATCACAACCATTCAAAAATGGTGTGAAAAAAAGTGTATGGAGGAAAATGATATATGAACATCATTTTTCAATTTGCTCAGGTTCAGGGTTAGATACTATTGATTGATCCCATTCCTTGACTGAACAAAATTTTCTCATTGGTTCTTCAAGAAAAAAAAGTAGCGAGAAGTCACTGTGGCATCTTCTCAGAATCTTGATCCTCAACTTGCCTTTGCAGTGAAGTCTTTTGTTCCAAAGACCAAGTAAGCCGAGAAAGATCGTCCTTTGTGCACTCATTGTGGTGTGTTGGGCACATAATGGATAAGTGCTTCAAACTTCATGGATTCCTACCTGGTTACAAGTCCAAGTTCAAGCAGCATACTCAATCTTCTACTGTTAATTAGGTTTCTACACCTGGATTTGCTGAGCATGCTAACTCTAACCTCCTATTATCTGCTGCACAATATCAACAACTATTAGCCATATTATCAGCCCAATTGTCACAAGCAATTAAGCATAATGCTGAGTATGCAGAACCTCCCATATCTTCTCCTGCAAGTATGATCTTGTTTTCTCATTCTTTTTCCTTTCTTTCTAGTGTCAATCAATGGATTATAGATTCTAGAGCACCATGTCATATTTCTCATTCCTTAGCTAATTTTGCTCAACACAAATCTATGTCTGATGTTTTTGTCACATTACCTAATCAAGTCAAAGTTCCTGTTAAATCTATTGGTTTTGTTCTATTAATGCCTTACATTAAAATTCATAATGTTTTCTATATTCCTAGTTTTAGAGTCAAATTTCAATCAGTGCTCTTCTTTTACATAATGAATTTTGCATTACTTTTATTTTTGATTCTTTTTCTATACAGGATAGCAAAATGAAGATGATTGGGAAGGGTAATCTTGTTGAAGGGCTCTATGTCTTCAAGGGTCAATCTCAAGCCTACCAATCATTTCACACTACTATACCTAGTTCTTCATTAGGTTTAGTTTCTGATTTTCATCATGTACACAGTTCTTCCTTAGATTCAATTTTAGCATTACATTGTAGTTTTTCTACTTCCAATAAAGTTCCAACCACTATGTGGCATGTGCTCTTGGGTCACATATCAAATAAAAGACTTGTACATCTCAGTAACAAACTTTAGTTCAGTTTACCTAAGAATTTTGCTTTTATTCCATGAGCAATTTGTCCTTTAGCTAAACAAAGAAGATTATCTTTTCATCTTCATAACAATTTTTCTCATGCTGCATTTGACTTAGTTCATTGTGACATTTGGGGGTCGTATCATGAGCTTGTCCATGCTGGACATAGATACATTGTTTGCTTGGTTGATGGCCATACTCAGTTCACTTGGACATATTTGTTTAATAAAAAATCAGAAGCTCCAAAGATGTTCATGCATTCTTTTCCCTAGTGGAAATTCAGTTTGGAGTTACCATTAAGTGTCTACGATCAGCCAATGCAAAAGAATTATTATTGATTGGATTTTTTGCACAAAAAAGGATTCTACATCAATTCTCTTGTGTAGAGAGGCGTGAGGAAAGCTTAGTAGTTGAATGCTAGTACCAACACTTAATTGAACATTGCTAGAACTTTATATTTTCAAGCTAAAGTCCTTTTTTATTTTTGGGGAGAGTGTATTTCTACTGCCACTTACTTGGTTAACAGGATTTCCTCTTCACTACTACTACCACAACCCCTATATAGTTTGCATTTTCACAAGGAGCCTAATTATGCACTACTTAGGGTTTTTGGCTACCTATGTCTCATTTCTACTTTACCTTCACACAAAGACAAGTTTACCCCAAGGGTAGTACCCTATATCTTTGTTGCCTACCCTAGAGGTTATAAAGGTTACAAAGTATATAAACTTCAAACTAGACAATTCCTAGTCTCAAAAGTCATAATTTTTCATGAAGACTCATTCCCTTTCCACTCCATTCCTCATCCTACTCCCACTTTTGATCCTTTTCCCCATACAATTCTTCTTATTTCATCCAATGATCCTATAAAATACACCATTAACCAACTAGTACCTTCCATCACAGATCCTATTCCAATAGAAGCTTCTTACCCTCCACCTCATTCTCAGCATGTTGTTCCTACCCTAAGGAGATCCTCTAGAATTCCTAAACCACCCTCTTATTTGTTTGCCTATAGGTGTCATAATGCTGATATTGAACCACTTGTTCACTACCCCATCTCCAATCATATTTCTTATCATCGGTTGTCACCCTCTTATAGGAACTTTACCATGAACATTTCTTTTGTCTATGAGCCTCAATTCTATCACCAGGAAGCAAAATTACCTAAGTGACAACTTGCTATGAAAGAGAAACTGGCAGTTATGGAGGCTAACCATACTTGGTTTATGGATCCTCTACCACCAAGAAAGCACAAGATTGGTTACAATGGATCTACAAGGTCAAGTTCAAACCTGATGGGATTGTGAATAGGTATAAGGCACAATTGGTTGCTAAGGGTTACATACAATAGAATGGCATCAATTACCTAGAAACTTTCTCACTGGTTGCTAAGATCACCAATGTGAGGGTTCTTTTGTCTTTGGCTACAATTCATAAATGGCATTTGTTTTAGTTAGACATTAATAATGCTTTTTTAAATGGGGATTAATTCGAGGAAGTTTACATGGAGGTACCTCTCAGTTATCCTACTCATAGGGATAATCTTGCTTGCAGACTTCATAAATCCATTTATGGCCTCAAGTAGGCCTTAAGACAGTGGTTCATAAAATTCTCCAATGTTATGCTGACTAATGGTTTCTTTCAGTCTAAGCATGATTATTCATTATTTACTATAAGCAAAGGTTCTTCTATAATCATCCTTTTACTGTATGTCGATGATATAATCCTAGCATGCTCTAATCTTGATGCCACTAATGTAGTTAAGTCATTCCTTAAAGCTACATTCAAACTTAAAGATCTTGGAAAGTTGCAGTATTTATTGGGATTAGAAATTGACAGTTTACTCAAGGCATTTCTCTATCTCAATGAAATTATACTCTTTTATTGTTGGCACACACTGGCTTCACATATTGCAAGCATATTTCTTTTCTAATGGATCCCAACCCAAAGCTCAACATTGATATTGTTGATCCTCTAACAGATCTTGCTTAGTTTATGTGATTACTTGGAAAATTGATCTATCTTACCATTTCTTGGCCAGATATTACCTATGTTGTAAGCAAATTGAGTTAGTTTATGTCTCAACCTAAGACTACTCATCTTGATTCCTTTCATCACCTGCTGAGGTATCGTAAGGCTTCTTATGGCCAAGGCATCCTATTCCTTGCTATTTCTTCACTTTCCCTTATTGGATTATACAATTGCATATTGGGAGAACTACTTGGATACCTGCAAATCCACATCTGGCTATTGCATCTACATAGGAGATGTTAGATTAGAAGTTTTTCTAATAAATTTAATATAGAAAATTACCATTAAAACATAAGAATTTTAGAATTCACGATTCCCACAGACAATAGTGTAAGAAGACACTAACATTTATCCATGAATAGTTGACAGGCTGTATTCCAAAAGCATTAAAGAGATCCTAAAACTCAATTTCTATTCTTTTGTCTTTTTTAAATGTTTCTTCTACTTTAGTGATGATGAGGGAAGAAGAAATCCTGACGACTAAGAACTGACCTTGAGTTTTGCACAGAAACTATTTTTTAAATATTGTTAACTTTCATCAAGTTGACAGTTACTATAATTACAAAACTGCCTTTTCACTACAAAAAAAGGTTTAAAACGACAGTTATTTTTACAGATTATGGCGATTTTAACTGTCGTTTTTTGCCTCAATGGCGATTTTCAAAACTGACGTAATTACCTCCATCATTCGGTATAATATGACGGTTTCCTATTAACTGCTACAATTTTATCATGTATAAAATGGCGGTTTAGTTTTTGCATAAAACGGCGGTTAGAACTGCCGTAATTTCCATAAAACCAACCTAGTTTAGTTTATGTAAATTATGATAGTTAGAACTGCTATAATTTACATGTAAATTATGGTAGTTCTAACTGCTGTAATTTATATAAAACTACAAAAAAAAACCAGCCTGATTTAGTTTTTGCATAAAATGGCAGTTAGAATTGGCGTAATTTACTTAAAACCAACCAAAAAAAAAAAAACCACCCGGAAGCAATGAGACTTTGGATCACACAGAAGCAATGAGATTTAAAGTCATCACTTAGTCTACCAAATTCAAAATCTTAAAGCAATAGACCAAAGAATGCATTAATCCCCCTTACTATGAGAAACTCTTTTTCTTTTGTGGGGGGGATGATCAGAAAACCAAAAATAACTGTTGGAGTTAGATATACTCGTAAAACCCATATATCAGGCAATATACACAATATTATAAGATACGCATCAGTAGTGATGATAACATCAAAATTGTTTCATGTAATTCAACAACACTACATATCTTGGAAGCAATTCAACATCAAACTAAAAGATCTTAACACTTAATTGGATAGCACGTAGGTTCTTAATACTAAGTTATGTGATATAAAAGTCAACTCGACAATACAGTAACAAATCATGCTAGGTGGGAAATTGAATTAGTGAAGAATCAGACGAAAGGGTAGAAATATAGAATGTGATTCTTGAATAACTAATTGTAATACCATTCAAAGTAGCAACTTTTGTCAAGCACAACATGCTAAAGAAGTTAGATGATGCTTATCAGTCTTTCATTATGCAGACAGAATAAGAAGTCTAAATGTTTATACCTTTGCCATTCTTCTCTGTGTCTCTTCCCACACGGATTGAGCAACCACGGTTAGCCACTCACTGCAAGTTCAATTTTATTATGATGTTTCAAACAAGAAAACAAAATTCATGCTTGATCACCTTGTTAAACTTTGACCAGAATAGGTATTGACAATTTTGAAACAGTACCCAAGAAAATATGTTAATGTTGGCTATCACATCCTTTCTTGTCAACTTTCTCTCATTTCCTTCTCCATATGCACTAATATGGTCCTGGTGGTGAAGCGATAGATTCAAAATTGCCTTCTTTATTACCTCAAAGCCTCCACTTTCCCTCATGCTCTTTGTACTAAAAAGCAAATGATATTTCATCAACTTAGTAATATAGGAAGTCAATAAGACACATGTTGTCATGATTCATGACAAAGGCAAGTCCAGAAACCTGTAATTGGTGTTGCATCCTGCACCATTCCAGTCACCCTGTCAGAGCAAAAACCAAAACAATTAGTATAATTATCATAAGATAAGAAATACTATAAACTAAAGCATTATAGTACCTCTATTGGTTTTGGATCAAGTGAAGGAAAAACGCCAGCTTGTTCAATAATTCTCTGTCAGAACAGAAAAAAAATGCAACATATTTAATCAAAAGATACAAAATTAGATAAAGGACATGAGTACAAGAAAAAAAATTTGTTTACACGAGACCATCAACAATTTTCAGTTACAAGCAATGGCATGACCCTTCCACCTGCCCTCAAACTTATTTTTCAGAATGTTGGATTACCTTTCATGATCTTAAAACTTTAGAGATACTTAAAAATTATATAAAATAAACACAAAAAAATCTAATTTAGGGTGCATTCTCTGACCTTTGACTTATGCACCAGTGGAACAAGAGGAAAGAGTTAAAAAGAAGATATGCAGACAATAATTGTCTGTTGAAAATAAAGCATAATTATAAACAAATGGCTTAAATTGGATAAAAATTCTCAGGAAAACACACACATACACACACACACACACAAATAACAATGTATCAAGCTTAATGCAAACAACCACTTCTTAAAATGCATTTGCACATGAACAAGAAGCACACAAAAACCAAAGCCATAAATAAGACATCATATTAAACCAAAAAATTGAACAGAATTAAGCTACCATGACAATTTTTGATAACTGATTCTTTGAAAAGCTTAACCTTTTTGTATCAAATGGTCTAACTATGTATATATGTAAACCAAAAGTAGGTAAAATGAATTACCTCAAGGATGTACCTTGAAGCCTAGATATTATCACCAGCTTCAATACCTATACTAGGACCAACTTGATACTCCCACTGCAATATTCATAGAAGAAATAATGAGAAAAAAATAGTTCATATATTCCTAAGATTTAAAAGAAAAAGAACGGTGAGAGATGTACTTGCCCAAGCATAACCTCCTTATTGGTGCCACTAATGTTAATTCCATCATATAAGCAAGCCTTGTAATGATGCCACAAATCCGGGTGGAGGCACGATGGTGGCATGGGTTTCACGGCAACTGGGCAGAGATTGCGACTTTGGGTCACGGTTGCGCGCGGTGCGTCGCATATCTAGATTTGCGATAACGAGAACAGAGGGGGTTTTAATCAAGAAGGAGGCAACGAGAGAGCTGGACCTGCGACTTTGGGTTTCAAATGGTGCAGCGAGATAGCTGCGCTGCAACGAGAGTGAAAGAGAAAGGGTGAGAGAGTAAGAGGGAGAGCGCGAGAGAGAAGATGAGAGAGTGTGAGGGAATTTTTTGTTCTGAGAGGGAAGCGAAAATCTAAATATTTTTAAATTTTTTAATTAAAATTTAATATAAAAATAACAGCAGTTGAAACTATCATTTTATATATTTAACTGTCATTTTTTACTTGTAAAATATGACAAATGTGTAACTAACGTATTATACTATATATTACGACAGTTTTTTAAAACTGTTGTATTAAAATTACTGTAATTTACATATTTTTTTATAGTGTTTCCCTTTTACCTAATAAGAGTTTCGTCCATTAACTTAATTTAATTACTTATTAAACTAATAAAATAAGTTACAAGCCCATCACATGAGACATTTAATCTAACATTCTCCCATTTGGCTCATATGACATTGTCTTCTTTATAGTTTGGTAAGTTTGTCAAAACATAATATGAATTCATATATATAGCCAAACTCTTCTTTACATTGGATACATCATTCATCATGATCAAGAATAAACTAACATGAGTCATAGCAGTCGTATATCATTTAATCAACATAGTCTCTTCCATGTACCACAGAGTTAGTCTTCTCTTTGACATGACCTATAAATGGGAAGCACATAATTAGTCTAACAATAATATTTTTATTAAAGACAGAACCTTTTATCATTATTCATATTCAATCATGTATACAAACCTAGAAAACAGGTAAGACAGAAACATATTCATTCATGAGCTCAAAGTGTCAAAGTACATAAAGCATAATCATTAACATAATATACAGTAATGCCTACTTGGCAACAATGCCCATACTTTTAATATATCCACTAAATGTTTTACGTAGTAACCTTTTCGTCAAAAGGTCAGCAATCATAAAGTCAGTGCTAACATACTCTATTGACACTTTATGTTTCTGAACTTCTTCTTTAACAGTAAAGTATTTCAATTCCATATGCTTAGCACCTTTAGAATACTTGTCAGTTTTAGAAAAGAAGATTCTTGC
Organism: Ormosia semicastrata; assembly: GCA_029884595.1. NCBI lineage: Eukaryota > Viridiplantae > Streptophyta > Magnoliopsida > Fabales > Fabaceae > Ormosia > Ormosia semicastrata. The sequence continues at coordinate 116,370,968 of JAQQTO010000063.1, forward strand.
AGACTATAAACTTTAGTGACTTGGTAATACTGTCGACAATTCCAAGTCCTAAATAAAATCATGCAACCATAATTTATTAATAATGGCCTCAAAGCATGCCATAACATTAAATTTGTCTCATTTCTGAATTGAAACTATACTTGTTGGCCATTTATCCATTTTTTATATCTTTATTGATATAAGCTTTCTGAGCCAAACCCAACAATCCTTGTGATCTATCATAAAATATTTCTATTCCAATCATATAGCTTGCCTCTCCCATACTTTTCATTTCAAAGTTATTAGAGAGAAATTTCTTAGTCTCACTTAATAACCAATGATAACTCCATAAAATGCAGTTATTTGTGTCCTATTTTTGTGCTAGAATGAATGCTTAGTCCTTGTTAATAATGCATATTTGGAGGGTTTTGTGCTTATATTTGTCATATTCTGATTCTGAGCCTTTCTGATGTGTTATTGTGCAAAACTGAGCTTTAATGATCATGGATTAAGTAGATTTATATATGTTACTGATTTGGTATTTTCTCTATGTTAGGAAAGGCTCTAAACAAAATGATATGTGGAGCATTTGAGCTTAAAGAGGAAGAGGAAGCCAAATCTCCAATTCAGTAGTCAACGTCGCGGCACAGAGAGCATTTTCAACCTTGCCATACTAGGACTCGAGGCGAGAGGGCCGCGGCGCAGATGAAGTGAGAGCCGCGGAGTACGTAGACCGACCCATTGGGCATCGTGACGCACATATGTGGGGGCCGCGGCGCTGAGGTGGCTGCTGAGCCTATAAATAGATTTTATACGTTTTTCTCTCAGAATATAGGAGTTTTGGCCGTTTTGGCCATTTCCATTTCTAGTTTCTCTCTTTTAGTTTAGGTTTAGTTAGTTTTAGGTTAAATAGTTTGGCTAAATCTTCATTGATAGTGGATTGGAGGCTAGGAACAAGGATTGAAGGAGGATTCAAGCTTCAGAGACAAATCAATGAGCTTCTTTCTCTCTTTTCCCTTTCTCTCTTCTCTTCCTTATCTTTTGTATAGCTAAGCTTTGTTTAGGAATACTTTGAATCTTTTTATTTATATTAATGATGTGTTCTTCTCTGAGTTTGTGTGGATGTTTGATTATGGTTCAATCATTATCTGTGTTTAATGCTTGTGATTGGCTGATCACTGATTTCATGATTCTAATATTGCAAATGAACTAGATTTTAAGCTGTCATGTCAATATGGATATGCTTGTTTTGGTTAGTCTTAATTGCATGATGTTAATATTGGCAAATGTACTAGACACAGGGATTTGTTGATATGGATATGGTGTGGTTGATAAATGTTCGGCGATGAGTTGATTCGTTAATAGGATAGAAATATACCTATTGGCCATGTATAGTGTGTGATTGAGAATAGATCATTCATGAGTGGATGTTGTACTAGCTTTCAAGGAAACTTAGTGAGTTAGGCAAGTAGAAACCAGGGTTGATTGACCTAGACATAGGCTTTTGACTACATCAGATTCTCAAGTTAACCTAATCAAAGCATTTATGTTTATGAGAAAGATTGCATGTTGTTGATAGATGTAGGGGGTGAAGGAGGATTTCCTGAAACCTAATCGTGTTTATGTTTATTGCTTTTGTAGGTTAGATTAGTTTAGTTTATTGCTTTCTTATTTTTATGTCCTTGTCTAGAATTAATTAAGCTATTGGTTAGTACTTAACTTTATAATAGAATATCCTCGTGGGAATGAACTTTTACTCTGTTTCTGTATTACTTGAGCGATCCGTGCACTTGTAGTAGCAATCAATTTTTTGCTAATATCAACAATGAGTTTGATTAGTTCTAATTCAAATTGTATATAAGCTGTATATAATCTATCTTTCGTTTATGTTTTGTTTTAGTTTCAAATAAGAAGCTGGGTGATTTCATTTATACGAGGCCCTTAAGGGACTTTGCGACTCTTGAAAGGATAACCCTTGGATCAAGTTCTTGAAGACTACTCATCCGCAGTACTTCAATTTTGGTGACAAAGTCCTATCTTTGGGACTATAACTCAGGCCCTTCGTGGGAGGGATCCCCATGTTTATGTTTCATTCTTGTCTTTACTTTGTACATAAATAGGTAGTATTTTAATGTGTTTATGTTTTATATGTTAGCATATTAGTATGTTTATGTTTTGTTAGTTGTTAATATGTTTTTGTTAGTATTTAGTAAATATATGTTTTAGTTATGTTAGTTCTTGTTTGTTTATGTTTTAAGTATTGTTTGTGTTAGTTTGTATATAGGTTAATATGTTGATTAGGTTAGTTTATTGATTTAGTTAGTTTTTAAGTTTTAAGTTTGTTTAAGTTTTGTCGATAGGTTAGTATGTTGTTTTTGTGTTTTATTATGTTTAGATTGTATATTTTGTAATTTAGCTTTTTGAACAAGTTTTGTTGCAGCTAGAGACCCATAAGAGCCAAACATAGCAGCAAAACTGTGTTTCTTGCTAAATTTAGCAGCTTAGGTAGCTACGGCGCAAGGGGTATTTTTCTGCAGAATTCTGCAGCTTTTTGTGACCGCCGCGGCCCAGACATGGGGGCGCCGCGGCGCTAAACCCCTATTTTTGCTTTTTCTGTTATTTTTCTATTTGTGTGTATATAGTAATGCTAAGTACTAGTCTCAGGTTCCCTATAGGCCATGTTCTTTAAAGATACATTTCATTTTAGGTTTGGGGGAATATCTTTACATGTTTAATTCCTTTGTGCTTAATGTTAACATGTATTAGTATTTTGAGTGTGCAGTGGTTTTAGTCATTATATTTTCATGATTATATTCTATTCTGACTATCACTGATGTGCTGATGACAAGATTTTTAATTTTCACATTATGCAAAAGATGTTGTGCATGCTTGAACTTAGAAAGTGAATCCATTTGAATGCATGACATGTTGCAAGAATGCTGATGTTATTTTTGGTTTTTCATGATATGAAAGGTTACTATTTGCCCCCTTTTTAATGAAACCTTATGTGATCTTGATGCATGTGAATCAATTTAGTTACTTTTGATGCATGATTTACATCTCACTTAGATGCAAATGTAACTTTGAAAATGATAAGAGTGCATGTTTTGAGAATGTTTATGGATGTACATGTAGAGTTTTGATTATCCTAGAAATTGTTTTTGAACTCTCTTGAGGTGAAATCCTAGGTTGTGCATGATTGAGGAAATGATTAGGGCATTGTTTGGACCGACTGAGCCTTAAAAACCTTACCCTGATATGATGATATCCTTAGGTCCCTTTTTGAAGCCTTAAACTGTTTGGCCTTATTTGTTTTTCATAACCATTGTGTTCGTTAACCTGTTAACCGTTCTAATGCATGTGAAAGCATGTCATTTTCTTCCTACCCTTATTGTTTGTTAAGTATATAATGTGTTATTTCTTGAAAATGAGTCTGATGATTAGGGGTATGAATATTCAACTCAAAATGAGCTTTAAGGAACCAGATACAGAAAAGAAAAGAAAAAGCATTGCTTTGCAAAAATAGAAGAAAAATAGAAGATAAAATAAAAATAAAAAAATGAAAATGAAAAAGAAAAGCAGAGCTTAAGTGAAAAGAAAAGTTTAAAAAGCATCGAAAATGGTTCTGGCAAGTTTTTTGCATTCACTTTTGAATACCCTGCTAATATTAGTTAATGACTCAAGTCTTGGAATATCATGTTTATGTTTCTTAATATTTGTATTGTATATTTTCCCTTTATTTATTTCGCCCATACCATTGGCCTAACAATATAAGCTAATAAAGTCCCTTTTGATCCTCAATCTTGTGTGATTTACATTAGTGGAGAGAGAGTTGATTTACAAGTCTGTGGATTCTGTGAATCATATGTATGTATGTTTGTAAACTTATCTGGATATGTATGACTTGATTAGGAGAAGTTTATCTTGCATGTTTGTGATAAATGTGAATTGCATTAAGAGTTTTCTAGATTGATAGCATGTTAAGGAATGTATATGTGTGGAACTGTTTACGGGGCATTTGCACTTTTTGAGGATTGATGCAGTCATTACATACTAGTATTTGTTTTTAAATGAGAAAAGAAAATTGAAATATATTTGCTGAATGAAAAGTTTGATTTGAATGTTTAAGTGATTTACTTAGTTCTATTTTGTTTTGCTCAAGGACTAGCAAAATGTAGGTTTGGGGGTGTGATAACTCCATAAAATACAGTTATTTGTGTCTTATTTCTGTGCTAGAATAAATGTTTAGTCCTTGTTAATAATGCATATTTGGAGGGTTTTGTACTTATATTTGTCATATTCTGATTCTGGGCCTTTCTGATGTGTTATTGTGCAAAACTGAGCTTTAATGATCATGAATTAAGTAGATTTATATATGTTACTGATTTGGTATTTTCTCTATGTTAGGAAGGGCTCTAAACAAGATGATATGTGGAGCATTTGAGCTTAAAGAGGAAGAGGAAGCCAAATCTCCAATTCAGTAGTCAACGCCGCGGCGCAAGGTGTTGCGCGCCGCGGCGCAGAGAGCATTTTCAACCTTGCCATACTAGGACCCGAGGCGAGAGGGCCGCGACGCAGATGAAGTGAGAGTCACGGCATATGTAGACCGACCCATTGGGCGCCGCGGCGCACATGTGAGGGGGTTACGGCGCTGAGGCGGCTGCTGAGCTTATAAATAGATTTTATATGTTTTTTTCTCAGAATGTAGGAGTTCTAGCTGTTTTGGCCATTTCCATTTCTAGTTTCTCTCTTTTAGTTTAGGTTTAGTTAGTTTTAGGTTAGATAGTTTGACTAGATCTTCATTGATAGTGGATTGGAGGCTAGGAACAAGGATTGAAGGAGGATTTAAGCTTCAGAGACAAATCAATGAGTTTCTTTCTCTCTTTTCCCTTTCTCTCTTCTCTTCCTTATCTTTTGTATAGCTAAGCTTTGTTTAGGAATACTTTGAATCCTTTTATTTATATTAATGATGTGTTCTTCTCTGAGTTTATGTGGATGTTTGATTATGGTTCAATCATTATCTGTGTTTAATGCTTGTGGTTGGCTGATCACTAATTTCATGATTCTAATATTGCAAATGAACTAGACTTTGAGCAGTTATGTCAATATGGATATGCTTGTTTTGGTTGGCCTTAATTGCATGATGTTAATATTGGCAAATGAACTAGACATAGGGATTTGTTGATATGGATATGGTGTGGTTGATACATGTTCGGCGATGAGTTGATTCGTTAATAGGATAGAAATATACCTATTGGCCATGTATAGTATGTGATTGAAAATAGATCGTTCATGAGTGGATGTTGCGCTAGCTCTCAAGGAAACTTAGTGAGTAAGGCAAGTAGAAACCAGGGTTGATTGACCTAGACATAGGCTTTTGACTACATCAGATTCTCAAGCTAACCTAATCAAAACATTTATGTTTATGAGGAGGATTGCATGTTGTTGTGTAAGACGTGAAGGAGGATTTCCTGAAACCTAACTGTGTTTATGTTTATTGCTTTTATAGGTTAGATTAGTTTAGTTTATTACTTTCTTATTTTTATGTCCTTGTCTAGAATTGATTAAGCTATTGGTTGGTACTTAACTTTATAATCGAATATCCTCGTGGGAATGAACTTTTACTCTGTATCTGTATTACTTGAGCGATCCATGCACTTGCGGTAGCAATCAACCAAGATCATTAGCTGCAAGTAAGATGTCATCAACATATAGAACTATGAAGATAAACTTACTCCTATTGACCTTTAGATATATACATCGATCAATAATGTTTTCCTTAAATTCGAAGGATACAATAGTATCATTGAACTTGAGATACCATTGACGGGAAGCTTGCTTAAGCCTGTATATTGATTTCTTAAGTTTACACACCATGTGCTCTTTTCCTTCAACTGAAAAACCCATTGGTTGATCCATATAAACATCTTCCTGTAAATTTCCATTTACAAAAAAGATATTTTCACATCTATTTGATGTAGTTCTAGATTATAATGAACTACTAATGCCATGATAATTATGAAAGAATCTTTCTTGGAAACTAATGATAACGTTTCCTTATAGTCAATCTCATCTTTTTAAGTAAACCCTTTGGCAACAAGACAGGCCTTGTAGCGTTCAAGGTTGCTATAAGAGTTATGTTTAGTCTTAAAGACCCATTTATACCCAACTCTCTTACACCCTTTAGGTAATTTCACAAGATCCTATATACCATTATGTTCCATTGATTTAAGCTCATCTTTCATGGCATCTAACTATTTATTAGGATTACCACTATTAATGGCTTGTAAAAATGAAATTGGATCATTGTCATTAATTTGCAAGTCATTTTCCAACTCTTGTAGATATACCATATAGTCATTCAGAATAGCAGATCTCCTTTCTCTTTAGGATCTTCTTAATGCTATTTCTTGCGGTTGTTCTACTTTAGGTTCATTGTTAACCTCAGGATCATTAATTTGTTATTCTTCTTTATTGTTATGTGGTTCAACAATGAGGAACACCAATTTCATAAGTAGGAGCACAAGTTAAAGGAACTTGTACTCTAACTTCCCTAATCTCCACATTTTGTGAAGCTTCACTCTCACTAGTTTCACTATTCTTAATGAATGGTATGCGTAAAATACACTAAGAGCAAGTGCACTCTATCACCAAGTAATATAGGACTTGAGTCTTACTTATCGATCCCACGATGAATAAATGATAATTACTAAATTTGCTAAACTCTTTGTTATCCAAACAATCAATAGTGTATGAATAAATTTAAAATAAAATCAGAAAACAAACAAGAAAAATAATGAACAATCAAACAAAGAATAGATAATCAATGAGAGAGAGGCTAGGGCGCAAGATTCACTTGAATCCAATTATTCAGATTTTCTTTCATTTATCATGTAAGGTAATTCTTTTGCCAATATTCTCTTACCTGCTATTGAATCTCGATGGTTATAGATGAAACAATATTCTATTCCTAAATTAAATCACCTATTTGATCATATAGTTGAATTAATTGTTAATGCATTAAGCTTCAATTCAAGAGATGAACTAATATACCTGTCAATTCCATTACTAGGAGAAATTGATATTTGGTCATTCACTAATCTAATCCTAGGCTTACCATATAGAACCACTCATTGAATGCGGATTGTCACCGGTCAAACAACGAACTAAAACATGCCAAAAGTGATCAAGTTATGATAAGAATGCAAGCAATATGATAGACCTTAAAAGAAATTACCTTAATTAAATTAGAAACCAAACCCAAAAATTAGGAAAACTAAATCCCCCATAACCTTAGTTATGGCTTTAGCTACTCATGTTCAATACAAACAAACCCATATCATACTACAAACCCATAGAAGGAAAACCTAAAGAAAGGGAAAATCTAGAAAGAAAGAGAAATCAAAACCCCTTTAATGGAGATTATGATTTTCAAGCTTTCAAGAATCGAATTCTCCTTCGAAGCCACCCTCTAAGGCCTGCTGCCGCAAAACTGCTCTCTCAAGATTAGGAATTTTTTGCGTGACGTGTAAAGTATGTTGAATTTGGCATAATTTCTCCTGTTTATTGAAATTCACATCTGCTGTTACGCAACTAGCACCTAGGCGCTAGTTTCTGGGTGCTGAGCCACTTAAGCCAGGATGCGCACTGTTACACATTGCGCGCTCAGGCACTGCCTTCCAAGTGCTCAGGTGCTAGCCCAATAAATCACCGCTATTGCACAGGTTTTGGGCGCTCAAGAACTCCAACACCAACGCTTAAGCACTAGTCACTTAATGAAATTTTGTGCTTTTCTTGCTCCTTTGAACGTCCAATCTTTTACAAATGTAATTACCTAACAAAAATACACAAAACACATAGTAAAAACATAATTAAATAATACTAAAAATATAACAAAACTTACAAACAAAATTCAATCAATAATATAAAAAGAACATGAAAGCCAAAGAATTAAACCGTAAAAATATGACATTGACGGTTCATCAAAGAACCAGGCATTTCCAGTTTCAACAATTCTTGTATAATGGGTAGGACAATAAAATCTATACCCTTTAGACTTTTTTGCATAACCAATGAAATATCCACTGATTGTTCTTGCATCCAGTTTCTTTCATGTGGATTATAGATTCTTATTTCTATCTAGCATCCCCAAACATGCAGGTGCCTTAAACTGGGTTTCCTGCTTATCCACAGTTCAAAAGGGGTTGATAAGTGTATATTTTGTAATCTCAAATCAGATAAATTATGGTGATTTGCTTGTGTTTATTGATGAATTTTAGATGAATTCTTATCATTGTCTTCATTTTTGCAGATTGAATGAGATTTATCATATTTGGAGTGAAAGAAGATGAAGACACCGCATTTTCAGAGCAAAAGAAGATTATTTTGGCTTAGACAAGGTCCTCTATCAACTCAGAAATGATTGAGGAGTTAAACATGACATTGTCTAACTTGAAGAAGGCTTTTGACTAGGAGACACGACTGTGTCTCTGGGTCACACGGTTGTGTCTCCCTAATATTGATTTTCTATGATTTTATGCTCACATGGCTATTTCGAGTTTAGACACGGCCATGTGAGGTCTCCTATGCGTAAAAAAATGTAATTTTTGCCCCTCACTATTATAAATACTAGCAAATCCCTAAACCTGAAGAGAACTTTTGTGGCAGCAAACTTTGGAGAGGTAATTCACAAGAGAAGATAGCCACAAATCTCTGGAAGATGACCACGAAGAGAGGATGATATTCTTGAAGGCTTGAAGATCTTAATTTTCGTAAAAAGGGTTTTGATTTCTTTTTTTTCCAAATTTCCCCATTTCTTTAGGTTTTTCTTTTCATAGATTTGTGTTATGATTTGAGATTATTTATATTGAACATGAATAGCTAATCTCATAGTGGTGCGTGGCGATATAGCGATTAAAATTCAGATAAAAATCAGTTGTCAGGCCCACCAGAAAATAAAAATCTTACAACTAGTTGTAGTTAGTAAGGGTCGATCCACAGAGAACCAATTCAATTAACACTATCAAGTAATTCCTAATTTAAACTCTGATTAACAATAAATAGTAAATAGGGGTGTTTTGGAGTTTTGATGAACAATGAACAACTTCAAAGGCAATAACAATAAATAAACTGAAATCAACAATATAAGAAAATTGGTTAAGAGATTGAATCCACCACTAGATACGGCTAAGTTGAGAATGACATTTCTACTTTTTATGCGATTTGAGATACTGTACTTGTAAACTTAGGAACATTTATATGATAATGTAAATCCACATATCATTTTATTCCAACATGCTCAATTATGTTCTTACGCAATTGTGAGAGTAAATCTCTGTTTTCCTTACGTGTTGGCCAATTTAGCAACCGCTCAAATCAACTCCTAATCACTGATTAGTCATAAAGCAACCGCTTCTTACAACTATCCAACAATTGCATTAAGATTTAGAAAACCAATTACACTAAGATCTAATCACACAGGGATTAAATTACTTAGAACATATATTTCTCTAGATCTACTACCGCGAAACCGCGCATAATAAACCCAGATCTACCACTTTTATAACTGGAAAATAGCACAAAGATAATTGTACCCACATGAACATCATACATTTCGCTAGATCTACTACCGCAACCGCGCATAATAAACCAGATCTACCACTTTGAAAGTGGGAACAAGTACAAAAACCTTCATACCAACAATAGATTCAGAAATATATGAATAAAAACATAACTATATTGAAATAATCAAATATGCAAGATTCACAACATCAAAACTAGTGGTTTCATCACCCCCTTAACCAAGGGAGGTTTAGTTACACATAGCTAAAAGGAAATCACAAGAAAAACCGAGAAAGAATAACATGAAAAACAAATTGTAGAAGAAAAAGTAAAGCAAACGAGTTTCTGCGGATTGGGGGCGATGGATCTCCGATTGCTCGAACCCGAGACTCCAATCTTTGATCCAAGACTCCCCTCTCCTTCTCCAAGGAGTTGTAGCTCCCCTCCTAGGTCAGAACTCCCTTTAAAACGTGCCAAGAGTGTCAATAAATAGGCCTCCAACACAAACTTCGCGTAGAAGTCTCAATAATTGAGTTTCTGGCATGAATACACGGCCGTGTATACATACACGGCCTAGGCCGTGTATGACACTGAGTTTGGGGGCAAAATTTCACTATTTCAAGTGCAAAGTCAGTAGCGTACACGGCCTAGGCCGTGTATTCTCACACGGCCGTGTATTTTCACGCAACTTAGGCCCTGTATTCTGACGCAGGCCCTGTATTCTGACTCTGGTCCTATAATCTGACTTCCAAGTTCAATATGACCCCTTAGACCTCCAAATCTGGAAAAGTGTTCAACATGAAAGTTGTAGATTTGGATCTTAAATATCAACCATCAAAATTTCAGCTCATTTGACAACTTGTAGCGTGAGATATGCTATGAACAGTACACAAAGGTCAAGCTATTAGGATCAGCACCCTAGTTCTTGCTTCAACTCTAATTTGAGTCATCCAAACGTGTGATTGGGCCTTTGAGGTCTTCATGAAAGTAGTAGGGAATTGTCTTAGCTTTCCTACAAGACTAAAATCACATCAATCAGATATTTGAAACTCAAATTATAGCTAGTTTACTGAACATTGTCAAAGGGATAAATTGAGGCTAATTCATGCAATAATTCCTTTAATGATCCAATTAGGCTCAATATCATAAAATATGTCAAAACCAACTTAATTAAACCTAATTGAACCTTAAGAAGCCCAGTGACTAAAAAGCATAATTCAATTATGAGTGCAAATGAACACATTTAAGCAAAATTTCACAGTAATAATCCAATTCGGGTTTGATATCAGAAACTAAGCTAAATGATGACAATTAAGCACAAATGGAGTTCAATGAATCAATTATAAGGCAACTAAAATATAGGAATAATCAACAGATCACATAGCTAGGGCTATGGGGATCTTGTTTTCCTAATTAATTGATTTTTAATTTGAATTTGATTAAGGTAATTTCTTTTGGGTTTATTGTATTGCTTAAATTCTTGTCAAGACTTGAATTCTTGTTTTCTTAGTTTTCTTCTAAGTGATTTATCTCTATATTGTTTAATTGTCCATTATTTTTCCTTATTTATTTTTTGATTTTATTTTGAGTTTCTCTTTACACCTTTGATTGTTTAAATAGCCAATAGTTTAGCGAATCTAGTAATTACCTCTTATTATTCGTGGGATCGACAATTGGGACTCAAGTCCTATATTACTATATGATAGAGTGCACTTACTCTTAGTGTATTTTACCCGTATCAAGTTTTTAGCGTTGTTGTCGGGGAATAAGTTTAGTAATATTAGAGGTGAAAAACTCTAGTTAATTTAGAGGAACTTTTATTTTTTTTATTTTTTTTATTATTCATTTGTCACTTCATCTCCCTGTTTATATTTCTTATTTATGTTTATTCATTCTTATTCTCCTAATTTATAATTTATCTAGAAATTGAGAAAATAACTCATAAGTTAAGGAAGCAATCTCATACTGAAGTTATGGATGAAGAAGCTATAAGGAGGATGAAGAGACAAACAGTTGATGAAACTAATGAAGAACGAGCTACCCCAACGGAGCGTACAATGCCCGAATATTCCATGTCCACGACTGAAGGATATGAAGGGAGTATTACAAGATCAGCTGTGGCGGCCAACAACTTTGAGATCAAATTAACATTGATCTCCATGATTCAAACTTCAGTTCAATTTGGTGGATTATCTTCGGATGATCCAAATTAGCATCTGGCCAAGTTCTTACAGTTGTGTGACACTATCAAGTATAATAAGGTGACAGATGATGCAATCTGATTGCGATTCTTTCCTTTCTCTCTTAGAGATAGGGCGAGTCAATGGTTAACGTCATTACCAAGGGGTTCCATCACCACATGGAATCAATTGACACAACAATTTTTGGCTAAGTATTTTTCTCTTTCTAAATTTGCTAAGTTAAGGAATGACATTTCTACTTTTGTGCAGTTTGATATGGATACTCACTATGAAACTTAGGAACATTTCTAAGAGTTGGTGAGGAGATGTCCATATCACAGATTGCCCGTATAACAATAGGTACATATTTTTTGTAATGATTTATCTCCTGCAACCGTTTACTCATTGATGTCGCCATAGGAGGTACAATCTAGAGGAAAACACCAACTGAAATCCATGGACTGAGTGAAGAAATATCAATTAATAGTTATCAATGGCAAAATGAGCGCTAGGTTCCTAATAAACAAGTTGGAGTGCATGTTGTTAACTCCTCTACTGCCATTTTCAGTCAATTAGAAGCATTGACGAAAAAAGTTGAGACTATGATGGTGGCAAATACTGTAGCCCCACCAATCATATGTGAAGCATATGGCGAATAGGGACATAAAAGTTCAAACTGTCAAGTTTGTAGTCTATTTGCCCCCGAGCCTAAAGAAACACATTTTTTTGGCAATTTCAACCAGCCGCAGTATAATCCATATTCCAATACTTACAATCTCGGTTGGAGGGACCACCCCAATTTCAAATGGATAAATCAATTGGGCAATCAACATAGCCATCAGCGAGCTCCGTAACCACCCCCAGGTTTTCATGCACCTGAAGAGAAGCAAAGCTTTGAAAATTTTATAATGAAATACATTCAGAATTCAGAGACCTGAGTGAAGAGCATGGAAACACATATTAGCCAGGTGGCTACCTTGATGTCAGAAAGGGCAACGGGGATATTACCTAGTACTACCGAGCCTAATCCGAAGGAACATGTCAAGGCACTTACCCTAAGAAGTAGTAAGGAGCTTGGGGAGCTCTCCAAGAAAAAAGAGAAATAAATGCAAGAGCATGAAGATACTCTTAATGAATCAATCAATATGGAAAATGAGAAGGCAAGTGAAGCACCCTCCTCGATGCATGTAAGTGAGCCACAGAAGCCCTCTATTTCATTCCCTTAGTGGCTCAAGAATACTAAGCAAGACAAGCAATTTACTAAATTCTTGGAGATGTTTAGGAAATTGTAAATTAACATTCCGTTTGTTGAAGTCATCTCCCAAATGCCTATGTATGCAAAGTTCTTGAAGGAAATACTTACAAAAAAATGCAAGCTTGAAGAATTTGAGACTATAAGGCTAAATAAGGAGTGCTCCACCATTCTCTTGAAGAAGCTACCCCCATAATTAAAAGATCTAAAGAGTTTCACTATTCCTTACTCTATTGGTAATTTTTATTTTGAGAAAGCATTATGTGATTTAGGTGCTAGTATAAATTTGATGTCTTTCTCCATTTTTAAGAAATTAGGAATGTAAGAACCAAAGACTACTAACATTTCACTATAGCTGGTTGATAGATCCATCACTTACCTTCATGGTGTATTAGAGGATGCCTTGTTGAAGGTGGACAAATTTATTTTTCTAGCAAACTTCATTGTGTTGGACATGTAGGAGGACGCCGAGGTCCCAATCATACTTGGGCATCCGTTCCTCGCCATTGGAAGACCCATGATTGTTGTCCATCAAGGGAAGTTGACCTTGCGATTAAAATGATGAGGAAACAGTTTTTAATGATTTTAATTCTATCAAAAATCTTAGTTCATTTGATTCATGTAATTGCATAGATGCTACTAATGTTATGGATAATAGTATGTCTTCATATATGTAGGAAGCTGCTACTGATGATATGCATGATATGCGTATCAAGTAGCATAAATTTAAGATTAGAGATAAAATTCTTGTTTGTAACTCATGTGTGTGTCTCTCTCCCGGTAAGTTGTGGTTGAAATGGTACAGACCATATGAGGTTGTTTGAGTTTTATCATACTGTGTCCTTGAGGTGAAAAAAGAAGGCCAACAATCATTCAAGATAAATGGTCAAAGAGCAAAACACTATGAAGAAGGAGTGGGGACTAAGCACCACTTCATCCGCCTCACCTAAGCATGGCACAGGCCCATAGTCAACCTAATGACTATAACTTAGCGCTTCATAAGAGGTAACATGTGTTTCTACCCTTTCTCATATCACTTTTAGTCTTTATTTTGCTTTGTTTTTCTTTTATATATATATATATATATATATATATATATATATATATATATATATATATATATATATATATATATACATGTATGTATGTACATATATATTTATGTATGTATGTATTGACACCTTTTTTTGTGTGTGCAGTTTTCAACATCATGTCACCGCTCAGTTATACCAGATGTTTAAGCTCATAGATACATGCCTCCCCAAGGCTCCACCTCCCTCACCTCCTTTTTGATCTTGTGTTTAATTTTCAGGGAAGCTTTATTATCTTTTGTTCTATTTTTTTTTCACATTGATGACAATGTTCATCTTAAGTGTGGGGGGTACAATGAATTTTTTGTGCAATGGATGAACACTTGAGTAGTGCTAGTAATCAAGCAGGAATTGTATGTTAATTTCTTGATTAATCCTAAGTTGATAGAGATATGTTTATGAGGGGAATCCATTGCTTATGAGATGATATTATGCGAAGCAATCTTTTTCAATTAAGTAAAGAGAAATTTAACATCTTAGTTAAAAATTAGCTATGTCTGCTTGTATTTACTCTCTCTATTAACTTAGTCAGAAAGTGAGTTTTGAGCTTTAATGATTGTATTTTCATAAACAAAATCCTACTTTTCTTCTAGAGTGAGTTTTTTCTTGATTGATGTGCGCTAGAACTTGTCTTGATATCTTGTTGAGACTTTAATGATTCACATACATACTTGAACATGATTAAGGCAATTAGGCTTAATTCTTTCTTGACTTCCAAAGTTGCACAAAGAAAATAATCCCTTAGTTGCTCCATTTGAGCCTGAAATTGATTTCTTTGGATACCTAATTAAATAATCGGGCTGGATTCATTGATTATTTTTAGAATAACGGAGCAACTGATGTGTTAATTGAAAATTCATTAAGGGTTGTTTTTGTCTTCAAGGGTTAATAAAAAAAGAAAAAAATTAAAAAATAAAAAAGGAAGAAAAAAAATAAAAAAGATTGTTGGTGAAGAATAATGAGAATATTTGGTTGAAAGTGAGAATCTGTTGTATCCTTATGCATTATGTTCTATTTATTATCTTTTCAACTTGATTCTATTTTGTATCAATTTATTCATGAACATTCTTTACTCTTATTTATCTTTTTCCTACCCTTCATTGTTCCTCTTGGCCTTATTACAACCAAAGGAAGCCCTTTTGATTCTTGTGCTGTATGTGAACTTGGAAGTGGAGATGAGATTGATAACAAAGCCTATAGTAATGCATTTATCAAGAAAAACTGGAGTGACCTCCTAGTCCTTAATCACTTGAGAGATGGAAAGATGAGTGACCTCAATTGGTTGGTAAGGAGAAAAAATACAAGCTAGACCCAAACATCTAATTGTATTAAGTGCTAAATGATCTTGCTAGATTAAATTTGATTGCCGAACTTGATTGAATTCTTTAATTGTGAAATTTTCTTTGATTAATGTTTCTGGATGTTGAGTTTAATCTTATTTTTTATATCTATTCTTTGTTTGAGGACAAGCAAAGCTCAAGTGTGGGGGGTTGATAAATCCATATTTTGTAGTATCAAACTAGATAAATTGTGGTGATTTACTTGTGTTTATTAATGAATTTTAGATGGATCCTTATCATTGTCTTCGTTTTTGCAAATTGAATGGGATTTATCACATTTGGAGAGAAAGCGGGTGAAGGCACAATGTTTTCAGAGCAAAAAAAGATCATTTTGTCTTAGACAAAATTTTGCGTCAACTCAAAAGTAATTGAGGAGTTAGACGCGACTCTGTCTAACTTGAAGAAGGTTTCTGACTAGGGGACACAACCATGTCACATTAACATTGATTTTACACAATTTTATGCTCACACAGCCGTGTCGATCTTAGACACGGCTGTGTGAGGTCTCCTGTGCGTAAAAACAACATTTTTTGGCCCTCACCGTTATAAATAGTAGCGAATCCCTAAACCTGAACAAAACTTTTGTGACAGTAAACCTTAGAGAGGAAATTCATAAAAGAAGATAACCACGAAAATTGAATACCGCTTATTCATCGTGGGATTGACAACTGGGACTCAAATTCTATATTACTTTGCGATATAGTGCACTTGCTCTTAGTATATTTTACGTGTATCAATAACCTTTTATCCTTTAATTACCCTCAGCAAAAATTGAATAATGTTTGGCACTCAAAGCTTGAGATTTACAAATTGCACATGCGCATTTTCATCCAAAATTTAACATCTGTTATCATTTTGTAGCACCGTGCACAATTTGTAAAGTAATAGGTCCATTTTGCACATTTTTAAAGTAACATGACCAAAGTGCAAATCACGTATAGTACAAGATTTTTTTTTAAGTTCTCCCTAACGTGAATAATCGTCAATAAAAGTGATAAAATACTTTTCTTTACCGAAAGAATTAACATCAAAGGGTTCACATATACCGATGTGTATAATTTCAAAAAGCTGAGTACTTCTCGTGGCACCTTTCTTTGTGTGTTTTGTTTATTTTCCCTTAATGCAATCCACACAAATATTAAGGTCAGTAAAATCCAAATCTGGAAGGATTTTATTTTTAACTAACCTTTCCATTCTTTCTTTGGAAATGTGACCTAAACGTTTATGTCACAAGTAAGCAGAACGTTTATTCACTAAACTACGTTTAGTACCAATATTATGATGCAAGTTCATAAGAGTTTCAGCATATAAATTATCAAGATTCAATTTATATAAATCATCTCAAAGTATACCAAAATAAATCATATAGGTATACTTATATAAACTAAAACATCAATTACAAAACCTAAAAGAGTATCTAGCAGCATCAAGTTTAGACAATAAAACTAAATTCCTAGAAATACTAAGTACATAAAAATTTTTAAATAAATCTAAATGATGTCCAATGTTTAGGATTAAACGGTAAGTCCTGACACCTTCCATTAGAACCTTTACTCTATTCCCCATGAAAAAAAACTTCTCTTTTGGATTTATGGTTAGGATTGTAAGGAATCATTGCATCATATTAGAAACATGAGTTATACATCCAGAATTAATCCATCAAGTATTATGGAGAACTTCAGTTAAATTTGATTCAAAACATACATAAGTTTTCTTTCTAGCTCCTTGATGGTTCACATAATGGATAGAGTGATTTCCTTGATTCTTAAGTCTAGTTTTCTCCTAAACTAACAATATGCAATTTATGCACATTCTATTTATTTTTCATGGTATTATAGTTCATTTAAAATGAACCATACTCAAGCTGTAATGAGTTTAGAATGAACTATAAGAAAATTCTCTTTCACTTCCATTTCCAATTACTTAAATCTTATTGCAATGTTTATCATTTCAATGACGTGCTCATGCATAGTATGAGAACCATCAAATTTCATGGTTAAACTATTCATTAATATTCCAGCAAGAGACTTGTCAGTAGTTTCAGAGCGTTCTTCCACAAACTTTATCATTTCTTTAGCATTCTCAATTTTAGGAAAAGCTGACTTAAGTTTGCTAGTTATACTCACCCGCATGTACATCAGATTCAATCTGTTTGATCTTTCCCAATTTTTATAATGAATTTTCTCTTCATTAGTGCTTAAAATAGTAATAATATCTAGTTTTTCTACTCGAAAAGCCAAATCCAAATTTATTATCCTAAAGTAAAACTGGACTTGCTCACTTCACTTAGAGAAATTAAGTCTATTAAAAATTAGAACAAATGAGATATGCGAATGCATAACAATAAGTGTTGCAGTGATCACATGCTTAACATTAATACTTTGAGTTATAAATTAACATACTATATAGATTCAGACAACAAATCACTTAAGCATTCAATGTATATCAATGTTCTCTTTTGGGTGATCCATCAATATACAATATTCAACATAATGATGCTAATAAAATTTACATAATTTGGTAATGATATATGCACTGACGAAAAATATTTATTATATTTGGATATATAAATAAAACTAATAGTGCACTTACACTATTAACAATCATGTTCATTTATTATAAAGGTAGATAATCAACCTTTAGGCGAGCCGTAAATGTCTTATAACAATAAATTTTAATTTACTTAAACACAAATAGTCATCATATCATTCATAACATTCATTTTATGAGTAATTTAAAAAAAAATTATACAATTTAAAATTAAATTAACTTAAAAATTTAATAACTTTAGTGATTAATAAACCTCACATAATATCATCCAAAATTGATAATATTATGGATAAAAATTGAAACTGCATATTTGATATTGAACCCGTGAGATCACGTCTCCAATACGTGATGTGATATGCTAAAACCATAATATACAATTAATATATATTCAATTAATATATGTTGATCAACGTTGAACATTACAAAAACAATTCGCATAATATACAATGGCTTTACGAAAACAGTATAGATGGCTTCACGATTTTAGCCACTTTGGCATTATAGCCAAACAATCATTACGAAAACAATTCGTCACTGTTTTAGCGACTTTATCCAATCATTATACAATTAGTTCAGCAATTCACAATTACAGTGAATAATAAATCATAAGATTAACTTACATACTGCAGCAGAAAAATATTAAAAAAATCTCAAATTTTTATAATTATGATTCATACAAATTAAAAAAAATAATTATCATCAATAAAAAATCATAAATTTCATAACCATACTTTGATACGACATGTTAAATTATAAGTTTTTCTAAGAATCTTAATGTAGAAAATTATTCTGAAGTAAATTCAGAGGATACCTACGATAGGCATGTTACGGTGGACTTCTCTGTAGTACAGCAATGGCAGCGGTGGTGCAAGGGGGTGGGTACCTGCAAAAGGCACTCCAACGCTCAAGTTAGACCGTGCATAATGAGGACAATCTGTATATTAAAGGAAATGCATACATTTGAGACCTGACTTAGCATTTATACGAGTGTCTTAGGATGAGTGCAATCTGTATTAAATGCAGTTATTTAGGATTAGAATCCATTAGGAATTGTGATCACTTTTAACTAATTTTCCTATTTATGTGAGATATAATTAGCTTTCATATCCATCAAGGATACTTGAGAGATTTATGCCTAATAAATAGGCTGATATACTCATCAAGATAGCGTGTAATAATATCTGAGTATTATTCTGGGGGGGCCGGGTTGCTCCTGATTGATAACCCAAAATTTTGGTCCAGAACAGTTGCCCCTATCTTGGCGCTTAGATGAGACAGTTAAGTGTCAAGGTACCCATATTTAGTAGGAGCACACGGCACGCAGTGAACAAAGGGATCTAAGTCAGAGCTAATGTCAGATCTCACGATGTTTTTGAAAGGGCCGAGGTTTGCGACATGTCCTAGTATTCCTCCGGGGTTGACGTGTAAGGCTGGGGTCCAAGTCGGATCACTCTACTTACGTTTTCATTCCTCCCTCTGAGGTAAGCCATATGTTGCCCCCATGTGTAGTTCGAGAGATCTCAGTTGTATGTCATGAGTGAATTCCTTCCAAGGTGTCAATGACAGACTCAAGTCGGATGCGTGTTGGTTGACCAATGGGACAGGATCTCGGATTACGGTCTAGAACTGTTGCCCCCAGCTTGGCCAGTATAGTGAAGTAGCAAGTCTCAATGCCCTCGGATGATGGACTCCGTGCTTTACTTGAAGTCGTGGTCTGCACTTTTCCATGGGTTATGAGTTCTAATTTAGAGGCGTTTAATCATGACACTTGTGGACACATCGTAGTTTGGTCCACCACATCAGCTGGATATAAGTGGTCGTGTTTCGCAGAATGAGCCAAAATTGTTGTCGTGTTTACTTCTTTTCCATGGTCCGTACTGGGTCCAACACCTATTGTGTTGCTTTTCACAACCATTTTACGGACTTAGGAAATTGTTTCCTTATGGAAAAACCACTGTCCAGGATCTCACACCCATAATATTGAGTACATGACATTCCACTTCACTTAAGTAAAAACGACACCTTAGTCTATGGTCCAATGCCTATCATAACCAAACGTTTTGGAACTTAAGACTTAGGCATAAATAACACCCTAATTCATAATCCAAGGCTCATAATATTGAGCATTCAGAATCTTTAAATTTGGGCAAATATAACTCCTTAATCCATAATTCAAGGCTCATAATATCGACCATTTGAAATCTTCAGAATTTAGGCAAATATAACACCTTAGCTAAGGGTTGAATGTCCAAGAAAATTCAGCGCATATTGTCCCTTCTACCTTAGGTATAATTATTACAGACCTTACCCGGGGTCCTTTACTAACCATAAAGATTTGTTGGGATCCCACCTGGCTTAGGTATAGTTTAAAACCTTGCCCGGGGCATTAGAATCCCTTTTGGCTTAGGTATAATTTAAAACCTTGGTCCAAGGTCCTATACTCATCTCATCGAACATATGACATTCCGGACTTAGCCATAATTTAAAAAAGAGGCCTTGTTTGAGGTCCTACACCAAAAATCGTTTTGGCACTTAGAATCCCACTTAGGAGTTAGGCATAAAAGAAACCGTGTCTGAGATCCGTCATCAACTATTTGAGCATTTAGGATCCCTCTTAGGACTTTGGTTTCAAGTGGTCCTTGTCGGGATCTTTTATGCACAACCGGTTTAACATAAGACAACTCGCGGTAGGTACTGTAATGGCATAAGGGTACAGGTTAAAACCCTTAAGTGCGCTACTTGCCCCTAGAGGGTGGTCAAGTGGATTCCCCTGTTTGGCCGTCGTATATTGATGTCGGCATAGTTAATCCTCTTCGAACCTTGTATTCCTTGAACCTCGCTAAGGTGTGGTAACCTTGCGGGATGTATTCTTCGAACCTTGCCATGGTGTGGTAACCTTGTGGGTTATGTTAGGCCGAAGTACCCGTGATGTGGATTCAAAAGTCACGGCTGAGATACTGACTTAGATGGGAATGACTGACATGAGAACTGCTGAATGCATTAATTGTATTAGTATAAGGTCATCTTCACCAGATTTAGGAATCTTACAAATTGCTCTCCTATTTGCTGCATTGCTAGCAAGTCTAATGTTTGTACTTGCAGCTCACTGAATGCATGGTCATGAAGTGTTGGATATTGGCTAGTTTCTATAGTTTTATCCAACCCACTTCCCACCTCAGAAATCGTTGTCCCCAATCTTTGCTCACATTCATATAGATGCCTTTGCACAGAATCTAAATTGCTTTTGCCTCCAGGACTATTTGTCCTTCTACAGTTGTGATGTTGATAACTATAATGTGTACCTAAAGCTGTTGAGTTCCTTTCGTCTTCTGAAAGGAAGGTACCCCTGTCAGGATGCAATGGCAAAACCATCTGCCTTCAATTTTGGTAATCATTTTAGGCATCTGATACCCATGGAAGACCTCATCACTACTTCCAACACCAATGTTCTGTAAGGCATGAAGAAAGACCTTCACATTAGACTATGTTATAACAACACTTGGGTGTAATTGTGTAGAACCATTAGGGGTAGTTTTGTCTTTCCTAGGTATAGTCTGCAACCTCCTCAATTTCGTATTCATTATACCACTGAGGAACCTCTCATTTTATGATTTACCATTAACGGTCAGTGCGGCAACAGTGACCCAATAGCCACTGGCACACAGCAAGCCAGCAGTAGAGCACGGTAGCGTGACCCAAACGAGAGTTGGGTGCAGTGTGCTGAGGGCTATGCGAGCAACCATGGGATCTTCTTCTTCCTCGTGTTGGCTTTCATCCCTTTTGCCGTTTGTGTCTTTGACATCTTCTTCCTCAAGGTGCGCCTCTGTACAAGTAACCATGGGATCGGTCAAAATCGATTCACCAACGTCGTGACAGTGTGCGTCCATTTCGGTTTCGTTGATGTCCGTGACTTATAGTGACACCCTACGGGATCTATCCACCATTAACGACAATAGCCAAGCTCTGTGGCAATGACGACTACCCTAATGCCAATGTAACGCAACAAGCCAGTGGTGCAATGAAGGCGAAATTGCCATTTTTGCGTGACTCGCAGAGAGAACCCGGCACCTCTTTCGTCGAAACTTCATGGCGACCTCTAGCGCATCAGATTGAGATTTCTCCTTCTTCCTCACGCAACACCGATGACTCGTCACCATCAAGTCCTACCATTGAAGTCCCATATCTACAACTCGTGGGTGGAGGACGACGGAGTCCCATTGGTCCTGGACAATGATGTTGACGTCGGACTCTAAGCTCCCTGGGCATGACAGCACGGGTGGGCGTGACCCAGGTTTGGAAGTGGGTGTTGTGGGGCCCGGAGCATAGGAGGTGGTGGTGGCGGCCACATCGCCAGCACGAGAGGCTTCGAAAACGTCGCTGTTTGGGTGGTCATCATCACTTCGAGTTTGCGACTACCGCACCTATTAGCGGGCCATCGTTCAACCCGAGGAAGGGGACCATGATGGCCCTTGTCACTGCAGCACATCCCAAGCACAACCCATCCCAGCGGGTTTTCTTCTCGGATCTGCTTCATGCCTGGGATCGTGAGGAAGTGCCATGATGTGCGGCTAGGTGTTTAGGGGCTTGTTGGGTGGTCTAGCGAAGTGGGTTCTGATGATGGCCATCAGTTCTGGATTTCATCAGTTTCTTCACCATCATCAGCACCATGTGAGTGAGCGTACGTGCGCGTGGGTATGTTCCTTGATGCCACCAATGACACGGCATGCATCCTGGCTATGAAGGTGGTTGCATCTATGGTGCGTCGCGTGTGCATGCATCCCCGCAGTGCGCATTCCACCGCTTTCCTCTTCGAAAACAAAGACAAGAAAGCACCCTTCTCCATCGAGAGTTACCACGCTCATCACCTTTGAACTCTCGCAAATCCTTTTCTTCTGTTATTGCCCATAATAGTGATATTTTGGGCTCCATTCACAGTGGCTGAGAATAACAGCAATGTTGGAGGTCCTGTTGACCAACTTCGTGAACGCCATGGAGGTATGGAGAAGAGATGCATCTATTAGGGTTCTCTTCACCATGGACTAGAGGAGCCTTCATCGCTTTTGTCACAACGACTACCACCATGTCCGACGAGGTGGATGCATCTAGCTACAAACGGTGGCGTCATCTCGTTATTATGGTTGCTGCTCCTCAAATGTGGCAGTGAGAATGAAGTTCTCCAGAATGAGAATCAAGGAACAGAGCAACGACCACTATTTTGAACTCCCTAAACATCAAATTGACTCGGTCGCCAAATGGCTACACATCTTGTAGAACTTGAGGGTCCAAGTTCTGTTCTGGGCATTTGGGTGCCGTTGTAAGTCTGGAGAATGTGTCCGGCTGCGGCATGGAAACAACCTCGTACCCATGTAGGATGGCAGCAACTATGGGTTGCTCGCGAATTGCAGCGTCATGGCACTACCGCTTACCTCAACATGGAACTAGGAGATTGTCACGGTGATCACACTGGTGTAGAGTTAGGAGATTTTTTAGAAAGGAGATGGGCAAAGCATCTCCTCTATAGATGCTGCTGCACTGTGCTCCATGGGGGAAAGTGGAGGAACAAAACCTCATCTAAATGTATTTGAATATGTAGAGGTGGGATTTGAAGTTTATCGTTTCCCACAGACGGCGCCAATGTTCTGAAGTAAATTCAAAGGGTACTTGAGATAAGCACGTTATGGTGGACTCCTCTGCAGCACAGCAGCGGCAGCGTTGGTGCGAGAGGGTGGGTACCTGCAAAAGGCACTTCGATGCTCAAGTTAGACTATGCACAATGAGGACAGTCTATATATTAGAGGAGATGCATATCTTTGAGGCCTGTCTTAGCATTTATAGGAGCGTCTTATGATGAGTGTAATCTGTATTAAATGCAGTTATTTATGATTATAATCCATTAGGGATTGTGATCCCTTTTAACCAATTTTTTTATTTATGTGGGATATAATTAGCTTTCATATCCATCAAGGATACTTGAGAGATTTATGCCTAATAAATAGGCTAATATATTCATCAAGATAGCGCGTAGTAATATCTGAATATTATTCTGGTGGGGACGGGTTGCTCTTGATTGATAACCCAAAATCTCAGTCCAGAACAAAAATTGCCATTAAAACATAAGGATCTTAGAATTCATGACTCACACAGACAATAGTGTAAGAAGACACTAACATTTATTCATGAATAGTTGGTATACTGTATTCTAGGAGCATTAGAGAGATCTCAAAACTCACGTCCTATTCTTTTGCATTTTCTTTATATTTCTTCTACTTTAGTAATGGTGAAAGAAGAAGAAACTCTAACGGTTAAGAACAGACCTTAAGTTTTGTTCATAAACTATTTCTTAAATACTACTAATTTCTATCAAATTAACAGTTACTATAATTATAAAATTATCATGTCTCTTGTACCCAATAAGAGTTTAGTCTATTAACTTTGTTTAATTACTTATTAAATTACTAAGATAAGTCATAAGTTCATTACATGAGACATTTAATCTAATAGGAGACTTTGTAGTTTAATGAAAATCTAAAAAGCAAATCACTGTCTCAAGGTATTCGGCAGAGGATGAGTACAGGGCATTAACAATTGTGACTAGTGAAATCACTTGGCTAATCTGTTGCTTGATTTTGGTGTAACTGTAGGTCCAACCAAGGTCTTATGTGACAACCAAGTTACCATTCACATCGCCTCCAACCCTGCCTTCCATGAAACAATAAAACACATTGACATTGATTGTCATTTTGTTGAGAGAAAGTAACCTCGGGCATGATTAAGCTGATTCATGTCAAGACCAACCATCATTTGGTTAACTTGCTCACCAAACCAACACAGTCTTCACAATTTACTAATCTCATCTCCAAGTTGGGATTGATTAACATCTATTTTCCACCTTGAGGGGCGTATTAGTGTTAATACATTGCTCTCAATTATGTTAGTTATCTTAGTAGTTACTCAATTAGTTAGAGGCAGTTAACAAGTTAACAAATTTGTTAGAGAGAAGTTATATTGTAATCCAAGTGTATAATTTATTTGTTACACCAGAGTTGTTTGTATATATACCGATTAAGTTAGTGCTAAAATACAAGTTCATTTTCTCCAATTAATTAACAAAGAAGAAAAGGCATATAATAGTCACATATCAAGCGTATATATATTCAAAATGCTATAATATCTAATATACTCATTAAAATTTCAGTCTAACACCCAGTCCCCTCCCCTCTCTCACCCCCCAAAAAAAAAGAAGTTAGTCTAATTAACAACACTTTCTTTAGCTTCTATAAACTATCTTTTAATACTGAAAAATGAAACACATATGGGGGAGGAAACATACGTTATAGTCCAAAGGGTAAAAAAATTGAGATGAGAATTTGTAAGAGATCTACATTGTCTATACTATTCAACCTGTTTTGGTTAACAAACTAAACAACAATTTTCAATGAACGGATTATGTAGTGTTTCAGAGCATCAAAAGTTCACCGAATTTCTCTTTGAACTATTTTTCAATGAAAACCATCAAGTTCATGGCAGTTATTATGATACTTTAATAGATATAATATTTAAGAAGAATTGTCAAATATTTATTAAATTTAATTTTATAATAAATATTTGAAATTTTATTAAATATAACAAATAATTAATAAAGTATTTAATGAGTACTATATTCTGAAATAAAATATGAATACCTGCGTACCTATGAAGCACATGTATGTCTTGGGTGTAGGTACGCGTTCTGAACGGCGGGGGATGCACGAGTTTCGTTCTGAACGTGGGTTTCCGGTATAACAATGATTTTTGTTTTACATGGCAGTCTTTTGATTTTTTTTTTATTTAATGAAATCCTGCTTTTGCTTTATGAGTGATTGAGCTTTATTATTTCATTTAAAATATAAACTTTTACTATTTGTTTATGCTTTTCAAGGTTTATTTCGAGTTCTTTTTTTATAGAAGATTTTTAAAATTCAGTAATACATTTTTTTAATTTTTGAATTATTTTAAATGACATATTTAATAATTTTTTATTATTTTTTAAATGAATTTATATGTTTTTATTATAATTTGCAAGGTTATATATATGTGTTGTGTTTTATTTTATCATACTTGTATCTTAATTTTTTAAAAATAATTTTAATCTCACATACTTCTATTCATATCACTTCATATATATAATGTTTATCGTTTGATTATATTTAGTTCTATCGCATTAACATAAGATGCACATTATTTTACACATTATTTAAAATGATGTATATCTAACTTTTTTTTGCTTTTTTAAAAAATGTCATATCTTTGCTATACCTATATCGTATTTGATATTCTTATCCGTTTTCATGCATTATAGCTAATGAACAAATTCATGCATCAACCAAACTCGTCTGGCGTATGGGCGAGTAGGTGACACCAAAAACAATCACATTTTATAAATCCACCCTCCTCACTACCAAATGCGAATAAATATACTGTTACATATATTTATCAGCAAATTTTGTGGTTTTTTTTTTTTTTTGGAGAGATCATTCACATCATTTCGTTTTACTGCATTGAAGATAGTAAATCTCTATAATCAAAGTTATTCAAAGTTGAGATTAGAGCACACTGGAAAATGGAGGTTCAAATTAAGCAAGCCTTGACCAGCCCATATACCATTCTCACATCGGCACAGGCCTTTGTAGCTTAGACTTTTGGTCAGAGCCTTAGACCACAATGAACCCGACACGGTTTTTTACTTCTTTTTTTTTTTTTGGTACTTGGTCTTTTACTTTTAGCCATACTGCAACTACTTTCAGCCTCTCGTTCCTCCTCTGAGTTAACGACTCGTGTCGGTGCCTCCCTTCCCCAAACCAAAACCCACTTGTGACTTGTGACTTGTGACTTGTGACTTGTTACTAGTTCTCCTCTCCCCGTATTTACTGTCTGTCATTTTACAATGCACACGGCAAATCTTAAATATCATCTTAAAATGCCATTAATATCTGCCTTATTTTTCTTATCAAAATGAACCTTTTAATGACAATAGTTAATGTTTTTCTCTTTTATTTTATCTTTTAATCTTTTTGGCCAAGTCAATTTTGACAGTTTGAGTATTGCAGTAAAAAAACCGATATTTTCTGCTTTTGCTCCTCCCCCTTTCATTTCTTTCCCAACTATATATAATCTACTCACTTTGGTTCAAACGGCAAATAAATTTGTTTGCAACCTCATCCAGTGGTTTTGGCCTTTTTCACTCTCTTCTCTACACGTAGCTTGCTTTGCTACTGTGTCTGTAGTCTTGTTCAGTTCTTGTTGTTGGTTGTTGCATGGAAGCTGTGGTTTAGTGTTGGTGGGTGGATGGGTCTTGTTTTGTAGCTTTACCTCTTTCCTCTAATTTCTTTCTCATTTCTTTTTCCCGGCGCATGTGGTGGATTAGCCGGTGAATGCTTGCATAATTCAGATCTTGGAAGAAACTCTGAGCACTTGCCAAAGACTTGGACTGGTAAATCTCACTTTTTTTTTTTTGGTTATGTGAGTGATTTGTATTTTATTTCTCCGACCCCTTTTGTTTATTTATTCAGGAAACTGAAAACGAGAGGGAAAAAAAAAGAAATTTTTAATCTGGGAAATGTTTATGTACTCTAGATTTGCTATCTTGAAACTTAAAGTTCATTTTGTTTCTTCTTCCAGTTTTTGTTAGCAATGGCCTGGAGTGTTGGTTCTGTTTGTCAATGGCTTGGACTGCATATAATTGTTAGCATTCTCCCAAGCTTCCGTTAGCTGTGTCTGGAAAAATGTTCTGGCATTTCTATTCTCCCAACCTCATGTAGGTTGTGTTTTTGTGTGATTAACATGTAAAGCTGCAAAATTTTATTATCTTACATTTGCCACATTTAATTTTCTGCTCTTCCAAAAAAAAAAAACAAATCCGATTTTCAATCTTCTCTAACCTTTTCCAAAAGAAATACCTTAACCAGTTGTTTAGAGAATGTGTTGTTTGAAATGTTTATTCTTATGCTTGTGGCAGATCTTTTGGAGTACGTCTGTGTCTGGTCGTTTAATGTGCTATATGGTTTTTTCTGTGAAGAGTCCCTTTTTTCAGTAATGCTTTAAATATGCAGATTCATATTTAGCTCTTAAGTCCTAATTCGAAACGTATAAGTGCAAAATTTTCTTCTTTTGCAGAGGGTATGGAAGTAGCATCTGATTTTCGTAGTTGGGATGAATTAATACCTGACACACTAGGGGTAATCTTTACCAATCTTTCTCTCCAGGAAAGATTGACAGTGATCCCCAGGGTATGTAAATCATGGGCTAAAGCAGTAACTGGACCTTACTGCTGGCAAGAGATAGACATTGAGGAGTGGAGCAACCATTGCGAGCCTGACCAACTTGACCGGATGCTTGAGATGCTGATCACAAGAAGCTCTGGATCCCTCCGCAAGCTCTCTGTTTCTGGTCTCCAAACTGAGAGAATATTCACTTTCATTGCTGAAAAGTAAGCAGAATTGCAGAGTTTCAATTTACATCACCCATTATTTGGTGTTTACTGAAGTTTGGAGGAGGTCTAATGGTTAAATACTTAACTGATTATTATGCTTATTGCTAAAAGTAGGATATAAATTTGACATTGTTATAATGTTTTAATTCTGCAGGTTCACATTAAAATTAAATAACTTGTGTCTTTATTCAGTTATGCTGATATTTTCATTGTCATACATCTTGGACTATAAAATCAAATAGATGTAGTACTAGAATTAATTAAGGTGGTGTTAGCTGGATTTGTGTCCTATTAGTCATCTTTCTTATGTGGTGTCCTTTTACTCATTTGCAAGTGCTGGCTCCCTCCAAACTTTGCGTCTGCCAAGAAGCAATATGAGTGATTATATAGTGGAACAGATTACTAGAAGGCTATCTATGATTTCTCTCTTAGATGTGAGCTATTGTATTAAAATCGGTGCTTGTGCGCTAGAGATAATTGGCAAGAATTGCAAACTGCTAGAAGGTTTGTGTCGGAACATGCACCCATTAGATACTGCAGGCAAGCCCTTCCAGGATGATGAAGCATATGCAATTGCCTCCACTATGCCTAAGCTCAAGCATCTTGAATTGGCTTACCATCTTATCAGCACTACAGGTTTTCTTCAAATTTTTTCAAACTGTCCTAAGCTTGAATTTTTGGATCTGAGGGGGTGTTGGGGTGTCAAACTTGACAACATGTTGGTAAAGCAGAATTATCCAAAACTGAAGGTTTTGGGGCCGCTTGTTCCAGACTATTATGAGAGGGATGACTGGGAAGATTGCTCTGATATCTCAGATTCCTCCGAGTATTTGGCCTGGGAATTTGTGGCTGGTGACATGGATGAATACTACGAAGATGAAAGTGACAGTTCTGGTGGGATGTGGGATGATGAAGGAAGGCTAGAGGAGCTTGAGTTCAGGTTTTATCAAGGAATTGAAGATGCTGGAATGTATTGGCCTCCATCTCCATAAGCTGTACTATTTCCTTGTGAATTGCATGCTTTTCTACTTTCTGTAACTAATGCTTCTACTCTTGACTTTTTTTATGTTCTATGCATGATGTGTGTCCATGAAAATGAAGCAGTTTGGCTTGCCCTTATCAGAACAACTTTTTACAAACCCACCTTGGATTTTTTTAGCGTTTGTCTGACAAAGAAAAAGACAGCTCTTAAACTTTTTCATGTGGAATAATAATATGATTTCACAGGGCAGGGAGAAAAGAGAAAAGTTGGTAAAGTAGAGTGGGCAAGCTAGTTGGTTTCATATTTTAGAACCCCACTTTATGAGTGGTAGGTACTAGGGAAGAAACCTGATTTTGAGGTTACAACCATATTGTACCTTGAAAATATCTGTCCGGTCGATAGAATGATGTTGTCCAAATGGATTTTGAACATCATTGGTGTAATAAATTGGAGAGATTCTTGGGTGGGAATTTCGTACCTGTAAATTAATTTTTGACATTATAAAGTTGTGTTAATAGAGATATACTTATTTTTAGAGAAATTCATAGGTGTTCTCGAAGTAAGATAAGATAACAAGCGATTTCTCTTCCTTCACACTATTGTATGTATGACAAATTAGCAATGATATGATGTAGTTAAAGTGGAAGGCAACGAAGGCTTACAAAGTTGATGTAGCACATACAACTTTTTTACACATGTCAAAATTGATTTGCTTACTTAAGGGAAGTTTTTGTGTAAGAATTTTTCAATAAATTGATGGATCATTATTTCTTGGATCCACCACTAGTACAACTGTCTTGTTGTACCATTTTTTTTTTGGTACTAGGCCCAACTAGTCTAGGGAAGGCCTCACCACGATAAACGAATTTAAGAAGGGGAAAGCATGGATCTTCCCGCCTCCTCTTTCTTATCAATTTTTTTTAAAGTATTAAAAATTTAATCTAATCTATTAAAAAATAAATTGATAATTATATTAATTTTTTTAAATTAGTATTTATTATATTGATAATTTTTTATTTAAAAATTATACTTACATTTTTTATTTTATGTATTATTATTATACTCTAATATTTTATTTTGTTTATGAAATTACACATATTTTCTTTATTTTATGTATGAATATTACACAAAGTTCATTAAAAATACAAAGCAATGGAGGTATGAGTAATTTTTCAAATAAGAAATGTGTCAATATAATAATACTAACCTCGAGAAATATCAAGTATAATTATTCTAAAGATAAAATGGATGAAGTTAAAAGAGTTTATGTTTTATATGTATTTGACACGTGATTCATGATTATTTTATATACATTGATATTACAATTTCAATTCATCTTTCTATTATTTTTAAATTTTTATATAATAAACCTACTAACTCTTCTTATTTTCAATTTCACTCTCTTCCCATTTTTAAAATCTAAATATATAAAAACCTTATTTTGCTTATGAATCATGATGTAGAGGACAACTATTATTGTGATGCATTTAATATCTAATATAAATATATTTTTTTATTCTTTTTCACTTTATTCATGAAACTTCTTATATAATAAAAGAAAAATGTCTTTCTAAAGTAAGTAAATAAGATTATATTTATCCTTAATTTAAAATAATGTAATTTTATCTTAATCCACTAAATAATATAACGGTAAATATATATTTATTTGCTAACTTTGAAGAATTTTTTATATATTTAATAATATGATTCATGATTTTTAACCCATTCATTAAACATTTTATGCATTTATCCCTGCTCACCACTATAGTGAAACTTAGGGATGCCTCGCTGAAGGGTCCTAGGAGAGGGGAAGGCGTATGGGAGAGGATGGAAATGGGAAAGGGAGTGCAACAGGAGGGGATTGAACCCTGAAAGGTATTAGGGCAAGGCTAGGAGAGAAAGAATAGAGAACCAAGAGAGAGAGAGAGCGAGAGAGAGAAAACAAAGGAATGAAAATTTTATCTATTGTATTAACGACAAAAAATGATCTCATATTGTACATATATAGTGAATAGCTTTTGTTTGAGCTTAACCAATTTTGTTTCAGTTATAACTAACTTTCTATTATTAGTTATACCTGCCTAACTAACCATTCTCTCTTATATCCTCTCACAAAATCAGGATTGGAGGAGTTCCAATTCTGAGTTTGTCTCTAAAGCATTGAACAGAGAACTAGAAATGACCTTTGTTAAGATATCTGCAACTTGTGCATGAGCTGGAATGTGACTAATTTTGACTGTGCCTTTAATGACATGATCTCTGAAAAACTATAAATCAATCTCAAAATGTTTGATTCTGGAATAAAGAATGGGATTAGCAGCAAGAAGAACTACACTCAAGTTGTCACAATAGACCATTGGTGGAGTTGAGAGAGGAACATACAATTCAGTGAGTAAGGATCTCATCCATATTAATTCAACTTCAGTGCTGGATCTAGAAACATCATGCTGCTTATTAGAGCACCAACTAACCAGATTTAAGCCAAAATAAACACAATAACCTGATGTGGATTTGCGATTTTCAAGATTAGACCCCCAATCGGAATCACCAAATCCAACCAAGTCCAATGTAGTAGGTCTTTAAAGATGCAAACCAGCAGAGGAAGTAGTAGAGAGATATCTAAGGATCCTTTTTACTGCCTTCCAATGAGAGTCAAGTGGAGTTTGCATGAATTGGCATATTCTATTAACACAATAAGCTAATTCAAGTCTAGTGATAGTAATATATTGCAAACTACCAACTACTGACCTATAAAGACTTGGGTCATTGAATGGTATATTTCCAGATGCTGAGACCTTCAAATGAACAGTCATGGGAGTGTGATAAGGCTTGCAGCCAGTCATTTTGGCCTTGACAAGCAAATATTGAATATATTTGGTCTGAGACAAGAGCAAGCCACCTGTAGCAGTTTTCTAAACCTTGATTCCAAGAAAGTAGTGCAATGGACCCATATCTTTCAGTGCAAATGAAGAATTAAGGCTATTGATAAGATATGCAATAGCTAAAGAAGAATTCCATGTAATGATAATATCATCTACATAGATGAGGATCAACATCGTGAATGTGGAATTAATTCTGATAAACAAGGAAACATCTGATTTGGTAGAGACAAAACCTAATGCATATAGAGCAGAGGAGAGCTTCTCAAACCAGGCTCTTAGGGCTTGTTTTAGACCATATAGGGCCTTTGTCAGTTTGCAAACTTGACTGCCAGTGTCAATTTCATATCCTTGAGGTTGAGCCATATAGGTCTCCTCTTGTAAATCACCATTCAAAAAGGCATTGTTGATGTCTAAATGATTTATGAGCCAATTGTGAAATAAAGCCAATGTTAGGAAATCCTAATTGAAGCATGTTTGACAACAGGACTGAAGGTTTTAGTGTAATCAAAACCAAGTCTCTGGTTAAACCCCTTAGCCACTAATCTTGCTTTATGTTTTTGGATGGACCCATCAGGATTGTATTTGACTTTAAAAACCCACTTGCTGCCAATAGGAACTCTATCCTTAGGTAAATCAACTAGAGTCTAAGTATTGTTTCTCATTAAAGCACTATACTCATCATCCATTGCTTGTTTCCAACAAGGTTGAGAAAGTGCTTGCTTGATAGAAGTAGGCTCTAAGGAAGCTGAAAATACCTTTGGTTTATGAATCCCAGCCTTTGGCCTGGTAGTCATAGGATGAAGATTGATTGGTGTAGAATCAGATGGATGAATAGGAGCAATAGTTTCCTGCTAATTAGAAGCTGTTACAGGAACTATAATATGTGTAATAGCACTAGTGCCTTGTTGATCAATAACTTGTTCAGATAATTCATTAGTAGCCATAGCAGTAGTATGAGGAAAATGAGATGCAGACTGACCATTATGACATAGAGAATCATGAGACAAAATAGGTATAACAAGAACAATAGACTGATATGTTGACTCAAGAGTTATATGTAAATTTGGAAGAAAAACAGTGGGATTAAGTTTAAAGGAAAATAAGTTTTCATAAAAAATGACATGTCTGCTAAGAATAATTTTTTCCTGAAGGTGTTAGATATTGATAACCTTTGTGCTGTGTCTCATACCCCAAAAATACACACTGTTGGGACTTAAAATCAAACTTGTGTTGATTATAGGGTCTAAGAAAAGGATAACATGCACATCCAAAGACTCTAAAAGTGTCATAAGAATGCTTTTTATGAAAAAGAACTTCTGTAGGGGATAAGTTTTTAAGAATTGATATAGGAAGAGATTTGATTAGTTAAGTAGCAGTGAGAAAAGCATGATCCCGGTAAGAGAGAGGTAATGATGAGGCTGCTAATAAGGTTAATCCTACTTTAGCAATTTGTATGTGCTTCCTTTCAGCACTTCCATTTTACTGATGTGTGTAAGGACATGACAGTCTGTGAATGATTCCGTGTGACTCAAGATATTTGGATAAAGCAAGATATTCTGTAGCATTATCTGTCTAAAGCACTTTCAATTTTGTACTTAGTTGCAACTCAGCCAATTGCTTGAAATTAAAAAAGCAGAAAACACTTGGGACTTATTGTGCAGAAGATAAATCCAAGTATACTTAGAATAAGCATCAACAAAATGCATATAATATATTGCTCCTTTTATTAAAATTAAGAGGAGCTGGACTCCAAACATCACTATATACAAGTTCAAGTGGAAAATTGTATACAAATTTTGAAACAAAAAAAGGTAATTGATGAGACTTGCCCATACAACAAGCAGAACAAACAGAAAAATGTTTAGGAATAGAAATAGACAAATTACAAGACTTTAAGACCCTAAGGACTATTTGAGAAGCAGCATGTCCAAGTCTTGAATGCCAAAGCTGAAAATCTGAATTTGAACTAGTTGAAGCAAAATTGAAAACAACTAGAAAGGTGGAGGATACTTGGTGTAAACTGTCAAAAACATAGAGTCCATGCTTAAGGGTTCCTTAGAGAAGTGTCTCCTTGGTAACCCAAGATTTAACAAAACAAGAATCAGAATGAAATTCAAAATAAACAGCATTGTCTTTGGAAAATTGGAAAACACTCAATAGATTATTTGTAATTTGAGGAACATGTAACAAATTATTCAAGAGAAAGGATTTTGAACTAGAATTAGAGGCAAATTCAGAATTCCCTATATGCATAATGGACAAACCTGATCCATTCCTAACTAAAACTTTGTCATTACCATTATACTCCATCTTTTGCATCAGATTAGAGGGCTCGGGTGTCATGTGATGTGTGGCACTAGAATCTGGGTACCAATTGGGATCATGTAATGTAGCAGGTGTAGCTAGTATGGTACTCATTGAAAGATTGGCACTTGGAGCATTATGAGAAGCCCCATATCTATTGTCAGAAATCTGATTAGAAGTACCCGAACCAGAACTAATAAAATTAGGATCAAACCTATGCCAGCAATTAAAAGAAATATGACCAAATTTCCCACATAATTGACAATATGGTTTGTTGAATCTATCTCCTCCTCTACCAAACCTACCCTTGCCTGAGCCTGAGAAGGTTTGGTTTCGAGGATTTGGACTGAATCTTGTTTGATCATTGGAGAAAAATCCTTGAGATCTGAAGTTTCCTTTTCTCTATTGATGCTGATTGGATTGAAATTGAGTCACATTTGCCTGGATCAAGCTATTATCAGCTTTACTAAACCGCTTAATTTTTTTTTCTTGTGCCATAAGAAGAGTTTCAATCTGTCCTACTAAAAAAGGATCAGTTCTTGATGTAATTGATGTGACAAAAACTTTATATTCTTCAATTAATCTATCTAAAATTGCTTCTATATGATCAGTTTCATCAACAGGTGCTCTAATTGATGCCAAGGTGTCCACGATCTTCTTGATTTCAAGAAGATATACACTTACAGAGGCATGTTTCTTTGTATTTCTCAGTCGAAGCTTAAGTTGTCTTACTTTTGCATGAAAATGAGAAGAAAAGAACTCTTCAAATCTTTTCCAAACCTGATATGAAAATTCATACCCTACCATACGAGTTGTAAAAGACTTACTCATTGATGATAACTGCCAAGACAACAAGAGTTGATTTTGTTGTTCCCAATTGAGAAAATCATCACTGATTATTCCATTTTCTTCATCTTCAGTAGTTGCAAACTTCTTAGGAATTGTTGTTCATGTGATATACTTATGAAGTTTATACCCTTTGATAGTTGCTAATGCTTGCTGTTTCCAGGGTAGAAAATTTTCTTCATCAAGCTTGATAGAAACTAGATTTGAAAACGTATGAAGAACAAAGGAACTTAAGGTTGACATTGCCGTTTGAAAAGAATCTTGGGAAGCCATGGAAGCACGAGTTCTGATACCATGAAAGGTATCAGGGCAAGGCTGAGAGAGAAAGAATACAGAATTGAGAGAGAGAGAGAAAAAAAAACAAAGAAATGAAAATTTTATCTACTATATTAACAGCAGAAAATGATCTCATATCATACATATATAGTGAATAACTTTTGTTTGAGCTTAACTAATTCTGATTCAGTTATAACTAACTTTCTGTTATTAGTTATACCTGCCTAACTAACCATTCTATCTTCCAAACCCCTCAAACCCCTCCCACCAAGCACACAAGACCAAATGGCCAACCAAGTGAGCTACAGCTCACGGGCGTCTTAATTGTATCTATTACCTAACGTTCTTTGAGGAAGACTTGTGAATGATTTGTGTTCCACGATTTTGCAGTCTCCACTTCTTGAAACATGCTCTAATGCTTACAAAAGGGGCATTAATTTGTGGTAAGCCTTTGCTCATATGGTGCTTCTCCTGGTCTTTAAGACGCCTCTGTAGAAGTAAAGAGATGTAGTTTTTATTGTAAATGCAGCTTGCCAACTTCTCTTCATAGCCTTAGCTGTATAACATATTTCCATGCAATAAAAAGTGAACATTTATTATGCACACAATCTCTTAACGACGAAAAATAAAGGTAAATTTCCTTGCATTACATCAAGGATTTGCCTAGAAATGATTGGCACTGGTTGCTCGGTTGCCTTGGTTTTGATCTTCAAATTCAATGATAGAGGGTTGCGTTACGGTGAAAAAAGATGCCATTCTAGGGTGAAATTGATTTATGTTGTGTCATTGTGTATCAGTCCCTACTTTATTTCGTGGGATTTCATTACATTATCGAATATATGCATACCTATAGTTCTGAAATTTTGAAAATAAAAAAAAGGAATCATCCTAGTTTTCTCACAACTATCTCAATACGAGTCTTGGATGCCTTGAAGTCCAGAAGAGCAGAAAGTAAAGCATTATAGGAGAACTTCATTAAACCTGTGTGATTAATGATTGAAAAATTGTACGCGTAAAATCAAAAAGCAGAAAATGGGTATGATGAACCCAATGGTGTGTTAAATAAACTCAAAGGTTTTGGTAAACTGTTTCTTACCTTCTCAGTTCTCACGGCCAGCAACAAGTCTAATCAGACAAGAAGTTGGAACAGTGAATTTGATTCATGCACTTGTTATGCGGCGTTAATGTTTCAAGAAATGTCACTGATGGATGTTTTGTTAATATTATTAATTTTTTATTACATTCTTTTTATTTCTTCGCTATCTTAAGTATTCTCCTACTCTCCCATGTTTTAACTTTCATATTACATCGTAGTTAGTAGCCACATGATTACATGTGATCTATGTTTTTGGATTTTGCGGCCTATAATGATTTCAACTCATCCTTTGAAGTTTGGAACTTATATCGGACTATTGTTTTGGAGAGTTCAGATAATGCTAAAGTTGGTGTAGCACGTGCTTAAGAAGTTCAAAAATTATCTAAAGATTTTCTTATAATCGGTGATGATAAGAGCTCCGTTTGCTTGATTAATTACCCATACGTTGTGGTTGACAGCTTTTGTGATGTTGGATGCAAAATTGAGCTGATAAAGCTGGTAATCTGTCCTGGTTTTTTGTTTCTTCATGTCTAGCATTTTTAATAAATTCCATTTCTGAGTTCCCCTGATTATGAATCAGAAGGTGGAGGATTTCTTTGTCCTCATTGTCTAATTGTGAAGAGAAAGTTGCAGGACCACCATGTCCTCTCATGAATGATTTTTACTTTCACATAACTGGTGCCTGTTCCTTGTTGCCAGATTAGATCCGCAAGAATATATATTTTGCCATGAGTGTGAGGCGCGTCATCATAATGCTTCATGATGAAACATGCAGTGGTCCCACTCCCTACATATTCATAGGTAATAGTATGAATTTAATTTTGATGATCTTTTAATGTGAAAAAATTTTACAGTTATGTTTAATAATGTGTGACACTTTTTTTCGTTTTCACCAAAAAAAAAATTGATTATTATATATCCTTAGGGGTGTATGCATTATTGATACATTTTTAAAGAATGTCAAATTTAATGAAAAAATGTTAAAAATAAATAAATATGATGAATAATATTAAAAAATATAAAAAATATGTATTAACTATTAATGATAAGAATATCAGAACTATTTCACCAAAAATAGATTATCATTTCTAAAAATATGAGGAATAGCTTTGCCTTATATGCACCCCACAAATGGAAGGTACATGGATATACCCTCTATCCAAGTCATAGATTAAGTGGACTTATCAGTTGAAAATGATCAATGTTGAAATTAATCAATGTCTACCTATTAAACAGATAAACCTAAACCTAGTCACCCCACGGCCTTACCAGAATGCAACCCCAACCACCACCAGAAACCCAGTCATTGGCAACCTACAAACCAAAACTGACAACCTCCCATAACCGGATCACCATCGCCCCTGAACCTTCATCACCATCCAAACCCTGCACCACCGTGTCATAGTCATCATTGCCAGAGCTCTGCCACCAGACCCAGTCACTAGCCTCTGAACCAGGTCGCATTAGACCCACCCTTGTTGCCGCCAAATTCGCCACAGCAAACCACATCGTCAACCACCACCTCAAGCCTAGTCATCGGTGACCCTGCAGTTGGTGGCAGTGATTTCGAATCTCATAGATCGGTTAAACCTGCTATAACTAGTAACTTTAAGATGCATGTGTGCACCTGTTATGATACCAAATGACACATGTGAAAATACACCTAGCATAACAGAATTGGTTGATGGCTCAAGACAGATGGCTAATGATCCAAGAAATCAGGAAGTGAGGAGAGGTATGAGAGGGAGAAGGGCTAACCGAAAATATGCTGTTGAGAAGTATGTGATATAAGGGAAATTGAAGGCATAAGAGGGGGTGGGAATTATGTTAGCTCATTTGTCTCCTTCCTAAGATTCTACTTCTCTCTCTGTTGCTATTCCGTCCTTCTTCCTCTATCACTATCAGTACTTGTAGTTTTCCTTAAATGGATTAGCATCCATATTTACATTCAGTTATTTCATTTGTACTGTTTCTATCTCTGTGTGTACTGTTTCACTGGCAAGCTTAATACAGAGACTCGTTTCCATTCATAAATTCTCTTTTACTTGCTTGTTTCATTATATAAAAGGGTACAACCCTTACATTAGTGTTTTCATCTACTCACCATGGCTGATAACACTCGCATGAAAGAATTATAAGCTTCCATCAATGCTTTGAATGCTACAACAAAGAAAATGCTTGAGGATTCTGATAGTCGCCATGCTGAATACCTGCAACACTGTGCTGATGATTTGAGTCGGTTAGATCGTGTGGAAGCTCACCTGGGTTCCTTACAGTTGGGTACCGCACTTTTGGGTGGGTCGAACACCACCTCTCCTACGCATACAACTCAACCATTTCAGGTCAGGAATATTAAACTCGATTTTCCTAGATTTGATGGCTCGAATGTATTG
Organism: Ormosia semicastrata; assembly: GCA_029884595.1. Taxonomy (NCBI): domain Eukaryota; kingdom Viridiplantae; phylum Streptophyta; class Magnoliopsida; order Fabales; family Fabaceae; genus Ormosia; species Ormosia semicastrata. Next base: position 116,410,168 of record JAQQTO010000063.1, read on the forward strand.
CATTGGATTTTCAAAGCTAAACAGTTTTTTGACTATTACTCCACCCCTGATTTCCATCGTCTTACCATTGTTGCAGTTCATATGGAGAACGATGTGGTCCCTTGGTTTCAAATGATGACCAGAAATAACCCTTTTAAGTCTTGGGTTGCATTTACTAGGGCCCTAGAGCTTGAGTTTGGTTCATCCCCTTACGATTCACCAAGAGCTACCTTGTTTAAACTCACTCACACCACCTCTGTAAATGATTATTATCTGGAATTTACTGCTCTAGGTAACCGTATATAGCATCTTAGTCCAGATGCTATACTTGATTATTTTATCAGTGGCCTTAAACCAGATATTCGCAGGGATGTACTTGCCCAGAGCCCATTTTCCTTGTCTAAAGCTGTTTCCGTAGCCAAACTCTTTGAGGAAAAATATACTCCTACGTCTAAACCATATGTCCCTTTTATCAGCACTAAACCCTTCCATATGTCTCAACCTTCCACTTCCACAAAACCCAACCTGCCACCATTACTACCTACACCACCCACCAAACTAACTACTATTTTCAACCGTAACTCTAATGTCAAGAAAATGTCCCCATCTGAAATGCAACTTTGAAGAGAGAAAGGACTTTGTTATACTTGTGATGAGATGTTCTCCATTCACCACAAGTGTCCCAATAGGCAGTACTTATTGCTTTTAGTAGAGGACGATGATCAATTTTCTAAGGAACCGGATCCACCTGATGAGTTTCCTACTGATACTGTTCTTAATTATCATGAACATCACTTATCCTTCAATGCTCTAAAGGGTTCACCTGGTCTAGGTACATTAAGATTTCAAGGCTCAATTCAAGGGGTCACTCTACAAATCTTATTGGATAGTGGCAGCTCTGACAATTTCTTGTAACCTCGGATTGCACATTGCCTTAAATTACCTATAGAGCCTGCTGCGAATTTTCAAGTGTTAGTTGGTAATGGTAACACTCTCACAACTGAAAGGTACATCAGTAACCTACGGGTACAAGTGCAAGGTCATGTTCTGCAAATGCCTGTTTATTTACTACTGGTCACAGGTGCAGATTTGGTTTTGGGTGCTCCCTGGTTAGCTACATTGGGTCCACATATTGCCGATTATAGTGCATTGTCACTCAAATTTTATTTGGGTGACAAATTTGTTATCTTACATGGAGAACAGCAAGGCATGCCTCAACTTACTCAGTTCCACCACATCAAAAGGTTCACTCACACTCATTCAATTGCTGAATTTTATACCTTGTAATTCCAGTCCCTGCCTGCTGCCACTGAGGGTACTTTTGCACTTCTTGATGACTTGTAACCTGAACTGAAGATGCTACTATATCAGTATCAGGATGTCTTTGCTTCTCCTTCGGGTCTACCACCCAATAGATTCCATGATCGTGAAATTCCTCTTCTTGAGGGCAGCAATCCGGTTAAAGTCAAGCCATATCAGTACCCTCACAGTCAAAAGGCTCAAATAGAAAAAAATGGTTCAAGACATGCTCTCTCAGGGTATTATCCAACCTAATACTAGTCCTTTTTCTTCACCTGTTGTCCTTGTCAAGAAAAAAGATGGTACTTGGCGTTTTTGTACTGATTATAGAGTCTTGAATGCCATAACAATTAAGGATAGTTTTCCTATTCCAACTGTTGATGAACTTTTAGATGAATTATTTAGTGCTACACATTTTTCCAAGTTAGATTTGTGTTCTAGGTATCATCAAATTCTGGTTAAGCTTGAAGATAGATACAAAACAGCTTTTCGAAATCACCAAGGCCTCTATGAATGGCTAGTCATGCCATTTGGCCTCACTAATGCCCCTGCATCTTTTCAAAGTCTAATGAATCAAGTTTTCAAGCAACAGCTCCGCAAATTTGTTCTTGTTTTCTTTGATGATATATTAGTTTATAGTCCATCTTGGTCCACTCACTTGTTGCATCTTGAAGAGGTCTTACAATTACTTAGGCACCATTGCCTATTTGCTAAATTTTCTAAGTACAGTTTCGGCCTCACAAAGGTGGACTACCTAGGCCATATGGTTTCTGAAAATGGAGTAGAAATGGATTAATCTAAGGTGAAGGCTGTTTTGGATTGGCCCTGTCCTACATCTATCAAACAATTGAGGGGTTTTCTTGGTCTAACTAGTTACTACAGACGTTTTATCAAAGGATATGCCTCTATTGCTATGCCACTGACTTCCCTACTCAAAAAAATTGTTTCAAATGGGATGATCAAGCCACCTTAGCTTTCAATGAGCTGAAACATGCCATCACACAAGCTCCGGTGTTGACATTTCCTGATTTTACCCAACCTTTCATTCTTGAAACTGATGCATCTGGTTCGGGTATAGGTGGTAAACACCTCATCGCATACTTCTCTAAAAAGCTTAGTGCAAGGTTGCAGAAGCAATCAGTATATGTTAGAGAATTGTATGCAATCACTGAAGCCATTGCGGAATTTAGGCATTATCTTCTTGGTCATAAGTTCATAATCTGAACTGATCAAAAGAGCTTGAAGTCACTCAATGATCAAGCCATCCAAACTCCATAGCAGCAAGCATGGCTTCATAAGTTCCTGGGTTACAATTTTTCTATAGAATACAAACCGAGTAAGGAGAATATTGCTGCCGATGCCTTGCCTAGATCATTCTTCATGGCAATTTCATCGCCTAATCATGCAATTATTCAGCAACTTAATGAAGTTGTTCTTGCGGATTCTAATTTGACTGCACTGAAATATCAGTGTTTGCAAGGCGTGCAAACTAATTCTCATTATCAAGTCCGCAACAATATGTTATTTTGGAGGTCCAGGTTAGTTGTACCTCAGCAGCCGAAATTAATTCAAACCATTTTAAAGGAGTATCATTCCTCTCCCATTGGTGGATATTCTGGAATTAGCAGAACCAGGGCTCGAATTGCTAGCCAATTTTTTTGGCCTTCAATGCACAAGGACATCAAACAGTTTGTATCTGAATGCCTTATTTGTCAATAGGCCAAGGTTACTAACACACTTCCTGCTGGGTTGTTGTAGAACTTGCCTATACCTTCTCAAATTGGGGAGGATGTAGCAATGGATTTCATCACTGGGCTTCCCTCTTCTAATGGCTATACAGTGATCTTGGCAGTGGTTGATAAATTATCTAAATATGGCCATTTTGCCCCCATTGAAATTTGATTTTTTCCAGTTTAAAGGTGGCAGAAACTTTCATGCATTCAGTTGTCAAATTACATGGCTTTCCCAAAACTATTGTGTCTAACAGAGACAAGGTTTTTACTAGCAAGTTTTGGCAACACCTTTTTAAACTAAGTGGCACTTCATTAGCTATGAGTTCTTCATATCATCCACAAACTGATGGCCAATCTGAGGCTTTGAACAAATGGTTAGAACTTTACCTATGATGCTTCACCGGTGATAATCCTAAATCTTGGTCAAGGTTACTTTCATGAGCTGAATTTTGGTATAATACTTCTTTCCACAGCAGCATTGGTATGACCCCTTTTAAGGTGGTATATGGCTGTGATTCCCCTACCTTAATCAAGGACGAGCACTCCCCTAATGATCCATCTACACTGCAGGATATGTTGATTGAGAGGGATACTGTTTTCCTGCAACTAAAATCCAATCTCAACAAGGCTCGGTGTTTCATGAAAAAGTATGCTGACAAGAAAAGAAGATTTTTAGAGTTTCACATTGGAGACATGGTTTTTGTTAAGCTTCAACCCTATCGACAATATTCAGTTGCCTTACATAGAAACCAAAAACTTGGCCTAAGGTACTTTGGACCTTTTCCTATTATTGAAAAAATAGGACAAGTTGCCTATAAATTGCTGCTACCACCTTCGGCTAAAATACATCCAGTTTTTCATATTTCCCTTTTGAAGCCTTGTAAAGGTCACCATGCCACTCAATACATTCCTTTTCCTTTGCTCACTGATGATCAATGCCCTATGTTACTTCCCAAAACCATTCTGCAGTCCAGAACCATCATTCGTAATACTCAACAAATTCCACAAGTTTTAGTTCAATGGGACGATTTTCCTATTGATGATGCTACTTGGGAAGATTGGCTGCCCTTGCACAACACTTTTCCATCCCTCAACCTTGAGGACAAGGTTATTTCCAATGGGGGAAGTAATGTTATGATACCAAATGACACATTTGAAAATACACCTAGCATAACAGAATTGGTTGATGGCTCAGGACAGGTGGCTAATGATCCAAGAAATCAGGAAGTGAGGAGAGGTATGAGAGAGAGAAGGGCTAACCGAAAATATGCTGCTGAGGAGTATGTGATATAAGGGAAATTGAAGGCATGAGAGGCGGCGGGAATTATGTCAGCTCATTTGTCTCCTTCCTAAGACTCTACTCTCTCTCTCTGTTGCTATTCCGTCCTTCTTCCTCTATCACTATCACGTCTTTCTTCCTCTATCACTATCAGTACTTGTAGTTTTTCTTAAATGGATTAACATCCATATTTACATTCAGTCATTTCATTTGTATTGTTTCTATCTCTGTGTGTACTGTTTCATTGGCAAGCTTAATACAAAGACTCGTTTCCATTCATAAATTCTCTTTTACTTGCTTGTTTCATTATATAAAAGGGTACAACCCTTACAGCGCCTCCCTAATATAAGGTGCATAGTAGCATTCTCTGAGTTGAATACACATTCCTAAAAAATAGAACAAAACAGAGATATCCCAACATGATTTTCGAAATACGAGAAGGAAAGATAAACCAAAAAAGAAAATCAATATGTTGTGCACTCAGATATATAGACTTTGGTTCCTATTTTGATTTACCTACTAGAGGCTATTGCTGATAAACAATACTTTTGAATAGATCCTCACCACTTGGCGGTGCACTCAGATATATACCCTTTATTTGTTAAGTTCTTCCTGGTTTTCCTAGCCGAATGACTCGCTTGCTTTTGTGCCAGAAACTGCATTATGAAGGGAGGGAGAACTGCCTGTCTAATCTCTGATGGTGAAAGACTAGACCTCGTGAGTGTGATGGGTATTGCCATCCTCAGTTGAGATGGGCTGGACATCTCGAGCTTTGATATGCACATCATTGTTTCTCTAACTGTGACAGATGATAATGGTGTTGGTTGGGTCCAGTTCTTTGAGTTCCTTGCTACTGTCTTGTAGTTGTAGCACTTCCTAAGAACTTTCCACACAAGGTGCCTTGCTAGTTGCTAGACTCTGGCATATTCTCTCCAACATTCTTGCTTCCTTTTTTATCACCCTTAGAGAGCAAGGCCTGATCCTTAACCCATAAGGAAGAGACTTTAGAAGCCATGTGTTTTACAGCCATCCTACCGTGACCTTCATTGATTGAGTTTTGGTTCGTCTTCAATTTGGAAAGCACAGTTTTGTTCTTCATGGCCTACGACTCTGCAATAGTAACAGAAAGAATTGAGCTTTTCATATTGGAAATTGATCTAGATCTTCCCCTCCAGTTTGGAGGAGAAAAATAGGCCTCATTTAAGTGGTTGTTGTACATCAATAGCAACCAGGGATTTGGGGGAAAACCCATGTGAGCCTCTAATGGAAAACAAAGCCGCTTTTTTAACTTCACCGATCCTGGCACATAGCTTCTGGCCAAACTCAGCAGTTTTGGTGTGCCATGGGATTCCTCAGCGTTGCACCCAAAAAGGAACCAAATTCAAATCATATGTTTGCAAATCTTGGCCTTGCTCTCATAGCTAGAGCGCCAAGAGTTGATTTTTGTATAGCCATTGTTGGTTGCGAAGCACACGATGCATTTTGATTTCATCATCATAGTAGATTTAACCTATAGGATTTCGATTCCAACTCTTCACACCAAAGACCTTTCAGAAAATTCCAAATTGCCGCTACGACTATGGCTTGAACCTGGTTACGCTCCGAGAAGATCCGACCAATCAGACTGTTCTTCGCTTAAGTAGTTTCATTAGTCATCGAAATGGATGACCTCTTCTTCTTTACTAATTGTCGTCCCCTCTCAATGAATGAGTGCCATGGTCACTCTCACCGTTGATCCTATTAGATTTTTTTTTTCACATTATCTTAACGAGTCTACATTAGACTGTGTGAATATTAAATGTGTAAGTATCATTTTCCTTCTTTTTCCCACTATGAAACTTGATTGCAAATTTTATTGATATATGCAAGCTTGTCTAGAAATCTAAAATTTTGGAGATTAGACGCTCCAATATAAAATGTAAGATTTCTATCTATTATTTATTATTTAAAATAATTAAAATTATGTAATGTTATTATATATATGGTTATTTTTAATAATTTAAGGTATATTCTCTCTCTCTCTCTCTCTCTCTCTCTCTCTCTCTCTCTCTCTCTCTCTCTCTCTCTCTCTATATATATATATATATATATATATATATATATACACCAATAAGTAATTATTCATATTAATTTATAATACCATAATATTGATTTTTTTAAGTAACATGACAAAAATAAGCAATAATTTTTATTTAAAAATAATAATTTACTAATAATAAAAATTTATAAAATCTTGGGGGTTTTTTCTCCTTTGTAGTGAGCTGGCCCTAGTTTCTCTCTTCTTCTTTGTGGGTTTTTTTTTTTTTCTCTTTTGTGGTATTTTGGTTCTTTCTTGTTGGTTTTTTTTTATGGAGGGTTATCACCTGTATCCTTCAGTAGCAGTCTTCTTTGTTTTCTTTCTTATTTCTTAGTTTTTCTTTTATATATGTTATTTTGGTTAGATGTGAGCAATTTGACTTTGAGTTTCTTAGAGATACCTTCTATTATGGTAGATTTGGAATTTTTAATTTTAGTTTCCTTATATCAATTGTATGTCTTGGCCTTATGGACATTATGTGCCAATTTCTATATCATTATCGATAAGCCTTGGCATAGGGAAAAACCCTTATTGGAACAAGATCAAGAAACTCTATGCTTAATGGAGAAAATTGATGTAACTTACTCTTTGGTCTCTTTTATTCTCCATTAGCTTTATTTGTGAGGATTTATAGGGGTTAATGTGGTTTTCTTGTCTTATTCCTTCCTTCTTTCCTTCTTAGCTTGTATCAAGTGATCTTTGATAATCACCTATTGATTTATACATTGGGAATGCGGATTCCTTTCATTTTCAATAATTAAGGGCAATTCTATAATATTCATCTTTTTTAAAGAAAAAAGATATGATACCCATCAAACATTTTATTGGCAGTTATTTATTTTTAATATAATTTTAAATATTTATGATGAAATTAGCATTTAATGAATATTTAATAATTCACCCTAAATATCATACTCATTAGGGTACCATAAAAATTTCCTTTCAATAATGAATATCTATCTTTTGATAGAATTTTTTTAAAAAAATCTTGTTATTATATATAGGGGTTATTTTTGGTAGTTTTAATTAATAAAATGATATAACTGATAAGAAAATTGATCTTTATATATAAACAAGTAAATTTAATGATGGTAATATTAGTAATTCATAAAACATGGTCAAGTCACTTGTACAAAAATTGAAGATCCTCACATTGATTTAAAAATATATATTACTCTTACACACTATGAACATCTTAATTGCATAGCAAACATCTAAAAGACTAAAATGACTACGGTCATCTAATATCAACACGTTAAAATGGATATCTTATAAAGTTTTTATTGGTGTATCGATATTAGGCCAGATAATTCCAGGGTTAGAATAATTTATATGGATTAATATAATTATATTATAATTTTTATAAAACTCATTAATTAGATGTTAAAATTATAAGAGCATTTTATTTAATCAAATTATGATCAATATAGTTATTGGGTCTGTTATTGTTAAACATTACTCATATGTGAGTTTTGTTTATGGATCTTATATATGAGTTTACTATGATAGGTAGGTTTAACCTATATTGTTATTTTATACAGGAAGAGATCTCTATTCCTAATCATTTTAGTGCGTACAATTGCCCTATTGATACTGACGCGTGAACAACTACTACGGGCCTATGGGATGAGAATAATTTATCTCCCTCATCGAGATCGCATTTAAGGATTTGAACATGACAGCCTCATCGTTATCTTTTTCAAGTAATCTTAATACTCAATATATATTATTGTATATGTCATATTTGGGGTTAATTGATCTGGGACATCTAGTAGTTGGTATCAGAGAGGTTTTAATCTTAATTATGACTATCAATTTTTTGTTTTACCTGAAAATTGTATGAGATTTAAAATTGAAGAAACCTAAAACTCTAACGAATATGATGTTCAATTTGAATTTTTTTTTTCTTCATCAATTTTGAAAATCAAGTTAGGGCTTTTGCAAAATCGAAGTTTCAAGAATCTAACAATGTGCCTCATGGAAACCCTCTCAGTTTTGCTCCAAAACCCAGCTTTTGTGTGTGTTGTTTCCTTAAATTAGTATGGGGGTTTCATAGATCATGGTATTACGAGTGTAATGACATATATATCGCAACAAAAGGCTGAGAAAACAATGAGAATTTCATAAAATAAAAACTCACGAAACCATTTCTTAGCATCACTCACAAAACCTAGAAATTGTTATAATTTTTTGAAAATTTAACCTATGGGAATTGTAAATCCCGGCTTCCTAAATCCAAAGAGATATGGATCGCTTGAAAAGGCTGAGTATTGAAGGAGAAATCGTGCATGACCAATTCCATCATGAATGGGGTTGCGCGACCCGTTTAACAGGAAACAAGTAAGGAAGACAATATCTTCCAACCATGCCCACTCACGCTCCAGGCATGTGGGGGCACATGAGATGTCTAGAAAAATGATTTTTAAATTATGTTTCTTCCTATGCACTTCACATGCTTGATATTATTTTTTGGATTTTTTTATTTTTTATCCCCATTTATTATTTATTCCAAAATTTCTAGAGTTTAAAATTATTAAAAACATATAGTACTCTCCTCTTTTGTCTTTAGAAATTTTTGTATATTATTGTGACGCTGCTAGGCAAGATATATATTGTGTATTCTTAGAGTTGATATTGTCTGATCACTGAAATAATTCTTGGTACTATTTTGTACATAAATTAATATGTAATGTTTTGAAAGTTATTTATTTGTTATTATTTATGCAATTTAATTCTAAGAATTGTTGTTTAAAGTATTGTGGTACTGTTTTTAGGATACTTTGGATAATTGTGAGCTCTCCTTTGCGGGACCAATTGTATTGAGGTGTCATTTTGTCAATAATGTTGCATTGGGGATTGTATTGATTATGCATTTACCCTATGAGTTTGTCTTCATTAATACGATTCATGTTTATTTGTTAAAGTCATTTAGGTTGTGTCCTTAGAGTTCTCAATATCCTATCAGTACTAGCATTAGGGATATGATTTTGATATCTGTGGGAGTATGCTCATGTGTTATAATTTGAGGTCCTTAGGCAAGATTACAATTGCATGGAGAGCTCAATTATGGTTATTTGCTCAAATATTGTACACATTGATATGCTTGACAAAATCTCCTTTTAATGTATCACTATTTCAGCTTTACCAATCCAAATCAATGCTTTAACAAAATTGAATGGGACTAATTATGATGATTGGGTGGAGTCTATAAATTATTTCTTGCTATCTCTAGTGTTGATATTGCTCTCACTGAAGATGAGCCTTAGAGACCACAAATGCATCTTTCACTACAGATTGGAAGAAGTATGGAAAGTGGGTTCAATCTAATAAAGTCTATTTGATGACCATGAAGTATAGCATGGATAAGATCACTAAAGAGAGCATTCCTGAAATAAATAATGCTAAAGAGTTTCTCAAGTTTGTTGATGAGAAATTCAAAAAGTTTGATAAAATTGAAAAAGCCTACTATCTCTCTTTGTTAATAAAGACTACATATGATGGTGTGAGTGGTGTTCGTGAACATGTCTTGACGCTTGTGAACTGGTACAACAAGTTGAAGTCCATGAAAATGGAGTTGGGAGAGGACTTCCTAGCCTGGCAGGTGTTTGAGTCTCTTCCAGCTAATTTTGATATTTTAAGGACTTCTTACAATACTTAAAAAGAGAATTAAACTATTGATGAGTTGATATCACATCCTTGCTCAAGAGGAGTAAATAATGAAAAGGGCAAGACCCATAATGTTTAGTTTGCTTTTGATAAGAATAATGACAAAAGGAAAAAATTTGCTAAATGCAAGAATAGTAAGCCCTAATTTAAGAAAAAAATGGATGATAAGCTTGGATATCCTTCTGGACCAGGGAAGACTTTTGGTGTTAATCCTGAATATCAGCTCAATGAAAAATGTAAATTCTGTGACAAATTTAGGCATAAGCAATCTGATTGTTTGAAGTTCAAGACCACTATTGAATTAAAATTTAGTAAGCAGATCAAATGTGGAAGGTTTAATAGGGGTGGTGAGTACTATGGCAAGTATGATGAAACTAGTAGATATCTTGGACCTTTTGCTAGATTCTTATAAGACTGTGGTATTGAGACACAATATACCATGTTTGGCACTCCATAACAAAATGAAGTTGCAAAAAGACGAAACTGTACTCTTATAGATATAGTAAGATTTATACTTAGTCATTATACACTTCTAGAATTCTTGTGGGGAGATGCTTTGAAGACTGCTGTTTATATATTAAATCATGTACTAAGTAAATATGTGTCGAAGATTCCATACGAGCTTATGTCAAGCAAACAGCCTAGTTTGAGGCATTTTTGTATTTGGGGTTATAAGGTAGAGGTGAGACTTTATAATTCACAGTTAAAGAAGCTCGATCTCAAAACTATTAGTAGTTACTTTATTGGCTATTGTATTGACTCAAGGAGTTCTAGGTTCTATTGTCATTCTCATATTACTAGAGTTATTGAATCCGATCAGACTGTCTATTTTGAAGGAGACTTAGAGCATGATACAACTAAGGAGTCACGTGTTGTTGATTTCAAAGAGGAGCAAGTTGTTGTTCCTTTACATGTTGTTCCCTTTTTAGAGATAATGGTGTCTCCTTTGATCCATGATGATGTTGTTGATCTTGTTGATAATGTCAATATCCCTCAATAAGTCAAAAATAATGTATAGAATCCAAATGTTGTTGTGGCTCCACCTAAAAGATGTGAGCGAGTTCGTATATCCACTGAGTCTACTAGATTCAGGGATTATGTTGTGTACCTACAAGAACATGAGTTTAACTCAGTTGAAGATTCTGATCCTATTTCCTTTCAAGAGGCCATGGTTTGTCTTGATAGTGCACAATGGTTGGTGGCTATGGAGGATGAGTTGGCTTCTATGAGAAAGAATAATGTTTGAAAATTGGTGGAGTTGCCTACTAGTTGTAAAATTGTTAGTTGTAAATAGGTTTTTAAGACCAAACACGATGCTAGAGGAGAAGTTGAAAAGTATAAGGCCAGATTTGTTGCTAAGGGATAGAACTAGAGGGAAAGCATTGATTATAAAGAGACTTTCTCTCCGGTTTCCACTAAAGACTCTTTTCATGTTGTGATGATTTTGATTGCTCATTTTGATTTGGAGATCCATCATATGGATATTAAGACTGCCTTCCTAAATGGTGATTTATATGAGGATCTGCATAAAGATTAACTTGATGGTTTTATTGAAGATGGTAAAGGTCATATTGTGTGCAAATTGAGAAGATTCATTTATGTATTGAAACAAGCTTTCAGACAATGATACTTGAAATTTGATTATATTGTTGGCTTTCTTAGTTTTAAAGAAAATATTATTCACCAATGCACTTATGTAAGGAATAGTGAGAGCAAATTCATCATTTTTGTTTTATATGTTGATGATATATTATTGGCTAGTAATGATATTGATTTTTTGTATTAGACTAAGTAGATATTGACAGTGCACTTTGATATGAAAGACCTTGGCGATGCCTCTTTTGTTTTGGGCATTGAGATTCACCATGACAGATCTCGGGGTATTCTTAGATTGTCTCAAAAAAGTTATATTGAAAGGATTCTGAATAGAATTAATATGAAATATAATAATCCTTGTACTGCACCTATTCAAAAGGGTGAAAGACTCTCTAATACCAAGTGTCCTCAAAATGACAAAGAAGTTGCTGAAATGAAGAAGGTCTCATATGCTTCCGTTGTTGGTAACCTTATTTATGCTCAAGTTTGTACACGCCTTGATATTGATTTTGTTGTTAGTGTACTTGCAAGATAATTGAGCAAACCTGGTGTAGCTCATTGGCAAGCTACAAAATGAGTTATGAGGTATCTGCAGGGTACCAAAGATTATATGGTCACCTATAAGAGATCGAATCACCTTAAGGTGATAAGCTATCCTAATTATGATAATGGTGGTTGTTTAGAAGACCACAAGTCCACATTAGGGTATATCTTTATGTTGATAGGAGGAATTATTTCTTAGAAAAGTGTCAAATAAACACTTATAGCTACTTCCACTATGGAGGCAGAGTATATAACTTGCTATATGGCTATGCGTCAAACAGTATGGTTGAATAATTTGATTTCTGAATATCAAACGGTATGGTTGAAGAATTTGATTACTGAATGTTCTGTTGTGGAGAGTATTTTTAGGTCTTTTACTATTTATTGTAAAAACTTTGTTTCTGACTCGCGTCGAGCATAACCCTACAGAACTTATGGTTGTAGATCCCCTTACCAAAGGTTTAAGTATTAAAGTCTTTGTTGATCATGTAACCCGTATAGGCATAGTGAGGTCTTTTGATGTTTTGAGTTAGTAGGAGTTTGTTTTGTAGTTTTATTGTGACCTTATTTTATTATTATGTCTCGAGGCCTGAAATAATTATATTGTTATTATTATCATTGCCATATAATATCATTATTATTATAATTATCTGCCCAATTTTATTTGTTTGTATTATGGCATATTGTGAAAACATTTAGACACAGTCTCATTTTGTTATTGTGTTGAGATATTTTTTTATATATCAGAAAGCATTTTGGACAGATGTTTGGGCCATTTTGTTGGGAATTGTACTTTGATCACATATTGACATGCAATTTTATTATACTTTCCCATTACCTATATTTCACATTTTGTTAGGTCACCGGGATGAATATCTTACATGTATAATACAAGTATTCCTATTGAGTATGATTATCTGCATTGTTGAGATGCTTGTAATTTCATTTTAGACCAATAGTTGAGAGTGCTGACTCGATTTTGACATCATGTTATGGGCACATATAGTTTAATTAATTTGAATAATTATTTTCTTATTGAAATAATGTAATATGACTTATGTCATCCAAGTGAGAGAATGTTAGAATAATTAATATGGACTAGCATAAATCATATTATAATTTTTATAAAACCTAGATTAATTGGTTGTCAAAATTATAAGAGCATTTTGTTTAACATAAATTGTGATCAATATTATTATTAGGCCTGTTGCTGTTAAACACTGCTCATATGTCAGTTTTGTTTATGGATCCTGTATATGCACTTATCATGATGAGTAAGTTTAGCCTATACTATTATTTTATATACAATGAGAGACTTTTATTCTTAATCACTCTAGTGCGTACAGTTACCCCATCGATACTGATGCATGAGCGACTACTGTAAGATAGGAACAATTTCTCTCCATCATCGAGATCTCATTCAAGGATTTGAACATGGTTACCTCTTCATCTTTTCCAGGTAATCCTAATACTCAATACATATTATCCTAATCCTTGTTCCATTAACATTAATTTTAGATTATTTATTATTTTATTCATTACAATTTGATTTTTAGAATATTTTAATCCTTATAAAATAAATAAAAGTAAATTTGCTTTAAAATAATTGTCCTTTATTCATTTTGTAAGGAGTAGAATATATTTAAAAGTAGGTTTAAATAAATTAATTAATAAACAATCCAGATTTAATATAAATGGACGGATAAGATGTTGTCATGTGGTATCATCATTTGTGAGTTAATGAATCATAAGGTTTGTTTGGTTGAACTTTTAAAATAAGATTTTTTTTAGATGATTTTTGTTAAATGTCGTTAAAAAGGTAAAACCTGACCAGACTGGATAGATGAACTAGTCAAAGTGTAGGAAAATTGACCCAGACACTATTTAACTTCAATACCAAAACAAAAAGTAAAAACTATTTTATGTTTGAATTTAATATTAAAGAATACTTTTTTAATGTTTGAAAAGCAACAAAATCTAGCTAGAAAAAAAGTCTTTTTTAGTGCTTTTACTTTTTTAAAAAGAAGTAATCCAAACATGATAAAATATGCAAAAATATCTTTTTTCATCAAAATAAGTACATCCAAACAAGCTAATAAATGAAAGAATATATTGGAATATTAGTTAAAGTTTAAGAACTAATTAAGAATGTTTTAAAGTTCATAATTGTAATTTGTAAAAAGGTTAAAGTTTAAGATTTCTAAATACTCATTTCCTTATTCAAAATATTAATTACATGCTAATAGTTTCTTCATACCACATACATATAGTATATCTGCAACTTTTTTTTCATTCAGACGAATTTATTTTAAGACATGAATAATTAGTTAAGCAAAACATGTATGTGTATAAAAATTAATGTTTTTAAAATCAGAGTGATCATTAAATCAGTAGAGACATTGGTTCATTGGTTCAATGTTAGTCGAATCATAGTCGAATTGGTAAAAATTAAATATATATTTTTAATTTTATATAATATATTACATAATAAATTAACATACTAATAAAGTATATATCATTCATAATTAAATAATATGTCATATACATGAAGATAATAGCCCAATTATTTATTTTATATAAAAAGTAAGCTTTATAATACTCTCTCGTGCAAGTAATTTTAGTAGTTGTGACATTATTATTTACTTTTTTTGGAGAAAATTAATTAATTAATTTTGACAATTGTATATTTGTTATGTTCTTAAGGCTTGGATTTAAAGAATTTGGAACCTCAAGATCATTTCCTATGCCTTGTGTTAAGCTAAACATAATGCTCTTGCTGGGCCACACACGTTAAAAGCATGAATCAATTGCATCATAAATAAGGATACAAACATCGGGCCCACAATTGAATAAATTGAAAAAAAAAACTCAAAAAGGTTTTGTTAACCCAGTCACCCATGTTACTACGCAGGCAGCTGGCCCAAAGCCTAAAGCCTCACAAAGTTAAGTCCACAAGCTATTTAACGAAGGCTGGGTCTGGGTGCAAGTAAAACGCTGCCGCATAGAAAATAAGAAAAATTGACTTAGAGGAGACCAGAGATAAAACGGGAGTTGCGCCGCTTAGGGATCGCACCCGCATGGGCAGAGACAGGGAATACCTCCTCGTTCCTTGTTCCCGTCCTCGCCTCCCTAATTTTTTTCTATTCCCATCCTTGATTTTCGTTGTGGGAGAAAAATTCTCCTCATCTCCGGTTCTTATAGGGAGATGAAGACCTTAATATTATTTTAAAAATTCAAAAAAAAAATTAAAAATATATATTAAGTTTTAAACAATTTCATTTTAAGTCAATAATATTAATAAATTAAAATAACAAATTACTATGAAGTGATATATTTTTACTTTTTTAATTTTAAATTAATATAAAAATAATATAAATAAAAATTATTAAAAGAAACATAATAATAATACATATATATGATATAATCAATAATAATAATTTAATAAATTTTTCAAAGACAGGGTTTCATGGAATAGGGGATACGATTCTTGTCCCTGCATCTGCTTCAGAGGGATTTTTATCTTCATCCCCGTCCCCGTCTCCGCAGGGGAAAATTCTTCAAATTTTAGTCCCCAAATGGGGCAGTCCCACGGCTATCCTCAAATGTAGGGAGATTTTGCCATCCCTAGCGTCACTGGATGGCAATAGTGCGGCACAATGAGAACGAAGGGAGGAAAAGGAATAGTGAGATATTTCTATTGTGTCTCGTTCTCAATATGCTTGTTGAGGGAAGGAATAGCTTTACCTACGACATGGTGGTGGTGCAGTGATGATTGGCTTCTTGGCGACAAGGCAACAGCTCGTAGTGGATGAGAGAGATCAGAAAAACATGGAATGGGGAGAGACTATTCAAATCGGCGAGTCATTGGTTTAACTTGTTTTTTGGTTTTTATCCAATTTTTCTTATCACCGATTTTATGACTTAAATGGACCAGACACATAGCTGGTTCAACCGAAACTAGTGAACCAACCAGTCCAGTCCGATTGTTTGATCACTGATAAAAACTAAGCTTCACAATGAGCAAGTCAGTTCATCACTTGGTTTGCTAATAGTTCAAAAAGTTAAAAATATTGATTTGTTTATTAAATAAGTTGATTTTGAGTTTTTATATGTTTGGCTTATTGATTTATGAGTCGGCTTTGATACGTTAATAATCACTATTAAGAATAATAGGAAATTAATAATAATGTTTTATTTAATATATTTTAGTATTTGATTTTTTCTTGTCAGGTTGAATTATTTTTTAATTAAATACATGTAAAAGTATATATATTTTATTGAGTAATAAATTATAATTCATTTAATTTAAAAATCCAATTAATATAAAGCTTAATATTAACTTATTAAATTTGAAAAGTTCTTAAGCTTTAAGATATATCAAACTTGAATCAAGAAAATATACTTGATTTCTTAGTAAATTGAAATTGAGCCAAGCAAATTCAGTTCAGCTTGGCTTGTTGTTAGGCCTAGTAAAAACTTAAAGGGTTAAAAAGAAGCTTAATTACTTAAGTAACCCTGTGAGTGAGTATTTCAGGGACACGTGTGGTTGAAATAGAAGTTTGTTTGGATAGGTAGTGGTAGGAGAGGATGGAAGAATCGGCATGCAGAAAAGGAAAAGGACTGGAAGTGGGTAGGTGGATGACTTGGACAGTTGGACCCTCTGAGGTGGAAATCTTCAGCTTGAAAATATAGGGTATATTAGTCAATTGAGTGCAAGACCAAGGCCACAACACACTTTCACGTTGTTGCACGTGTGTTAGATTGGAACTGCAATGTTCTTGTGTTTTTTCGACGTCGAATTTGAACTTCATCTCCTTTGAATTTTTGCGGGTTGGTCTTAGCCTTTTTCATACGCGGGCCAGTGGGTGGAGTGATCAGAATACGTCAAGTTTGATGACTCTACTTAAATAGCATAACAAAATAAATAAATTAAAATAATAAAATATTAATTTGAAATTAAAAATAATTTAAATTAATCTGATTCAAATGAGTTAGATCCGAATAAGTCGGACTAACCCAATTCGATAAAATTATATAAGGATGAGTTGAACTAATAAAATATCAACTCAAAATTTACATAATCCAATCTGACTTAACTTGAAAATAGTCTAGTCCAAATGGATCGAGTTAGCCTATTTTGACAGCTATACTGGTAGGGTTAAAATATAAGAGACATTTATCGTACGGATATATCCATGCAACAAATGAGTTTTACCCTCGATAACTAGTTATTTGATTTAAAAAAATTAAAATTTTTATTTGTGAATATAAATGCTTGTAAATATTATTAATTAAAATATATAAAATTTATTATATATAAAATTAATTATTTATAATAAAAAAATGTGTTTAAATTGTAACACCCTAACTCGATACCAACTAATGTAACACTCGATTCGATTCCAACTAATGTAACACCCTGGTTAGGGCATCACATTTCTGACTTCCGACTCATAATCTGAAAATAAGTTCGCACAAGGTTTGAGTTATAAAAGATGAGTTTCAAAATTTCTTCTTTACTGAAACGTAAATTTATTGAAAACATTAGGTAATATTGAAAATCATATTTCAACTATTCATTATGCAATATTGACACTAATTAATATCACAATTTAAAGAGAAATATAAAATTAACAGACTTTTTTTTTTTTTTACAGGTATCACGGGTCCTACTTAATAAGACGGTATAACACTAACGAAAAATTTTAACATACTTATTCCTTTTTCTCTGTTCATCTTGATGGACATCTATTCCTTTTTCAACACCGCACACCTTCGAGTGAATGTCCACTCCTTATTGTTATCACCAATCTCAGAGTATTCATCGCCCGTTATGTCTAAGACAACTCGATCCTTCTATTATTTGATTTTAACTGTACAGACACAACAAAATAATATAACAAAGAGGTGAGATCACCTACACCAATACCAACATAAAGACGTGAGAGATAACACAAATAGCTATATCATATAGATAGATCATACCATAATCATGCTATCAGCATTAATCAACTATCATCATCTAATCATTTATCAATTCAATCATTATCCAAGTACTCAAAACAATTGTCATAACCAATAACTAATATTTCTCAATTAATATATCACACAGATATAAATGCTCAGATTTATGCATATGTCAAAGACTCATTTTATCAAAAACGACTCCATGGAGGTTTTCACAATTTCGAGAAGAATACCGGTTAATTTGTCATTTTAGCCCAAAGACAATCTCCCGGTCGTTGAAAAGAATCGTGTTCTTGTCGGTATCGTCAATGCGTTGTAGTAACGGACTACATCGCCAAGTGGCAATTTTCGCTAAATTGTCCAGCGGTCGAAACCGACGCCCCAAGATCCATCATAGACCTCACTATCAATTCTCATTCCCTCTTCAACTACAAGGGTCATAATAGCTATTAGCTATCTTTTTATACAATGCACGAATTTATCAGTGCAAGTCCAACCCCAACGGGTCAAATCTTTTCAATTTCATTTGTACAATGCACGAGTATATCAGTGCAAGTCCAACTCCAACGGGCCAAATCTTTTCAATGCATGTATAATGCACTAAATCCAAATACGGGCATCTCTTTCCAATGCATATAAAATGCACCAAATACCAATCATAGGTAAAACACGTCACTCTCTCATATAGTGTCCATACACTGGTTAAATAGTAATTATACTGTATTTTTAATACAAAATCATGTTATCATGTTTTCATAGTTATAAAACACTTTCGCCGTATTTTCACAAGATTGCGCAATATTTTCATTATGTTTTCACAATTCCAAAATGTTTCTGTTACGTTTTCAAAATATCGTAACACTTTTGTTACGTTTTCAAAATTCTGAAATGTTTCTGTTATATTTTCATAATACCGTAAAAATATTCTATTACTTTTAAATCACATAGTGATTTTTCAACAGTAGTTCAAATTACGTAAAATATTCCTCAATATTCCAAAATAATATTAATTTGGACTTTCAAATAATTCAATATCATTTTCAACACGTTTTTAAGATACGTAAATAATTTTTCACCACAATTCTATTACGAAAAATATTTCTCAACCTTCAAAAATTTCATTTCATCTTTTCTTAAAATATTATGACTTTGTATTTCATTTTTCACATTTTCTTACTCAAGAAAATCTTTTTCCAAGTTTCTTTACTCAAGAAATTCTTTTTCAAATATAATTCACAAAACTTGAAAATAAGTTATACTTGAGTAAATTCTCAAAATACCATTATATTATCCATTTTTCCCCAAATCATTTCCAAATTAACCTACTTTAAAATAAATTGAAGTTTAAAAACATTTTCGTTTACAAAACTTAATTTTTCAAGTGAGTAAAATACTCGATTCCCTTTTCATATTTCTTGTATTAAATCAATTATATTTTTACTTGAAAAATTATTTTGTTTCATCAAAATCTAGGTATTACTATTGAAAAATTATCAAAACATTTTTTCTTTTAAATTGATATGGTTTTACACAAACAAAACAATTAAAGTTTTATTTTCAAAACCAAAGTACCGATTGGTCATAACACAAACCCATTTGTTCAAATTCATTTTCACTTTCTTTGCAAATCCTTTTTCATTCTTAGTCAAAAATCTTTTCCTTAATATATATTTTCTCAAAATCACTTTTTATTAACCTAGTCCTACAAAATCATATTGAGTTGATTTAATTATTGTTTCTTAACTTTAAATTTCCTAACGTTTTCCAAAACCCAATAAATAAATTCTCTGTTAAAAATTTTAAGTTACAAACGTTTCCTTTATATCACTTCTAAAAATTGATTAATTTGAAGTTCAATACTTTCAATCTTATTTTTCTTTTATTTATAAAAATTACACTTCACTTAATTTATAACACTTAATTCCCTTTTCAAAAATCCTTATTTGAAAATTCTTGTATTTCATAGTATCAAAACATTTTTCTAAATTATCAAAACCTTATAGATGGTCATTGAAATCATGAAATATTTTTCTTCTAACTTAAATAAATTTCATTCTTGTTTCTACACAAAATAAATCAATAAAATTTCATTCTAAAATTTGTGTTCATGTTTTCTTAAAAAAAAAAACAAACCTTTAGTTCATTTTTCATACTCCTCAAATCAATCCAATTTTATTCTTCCATAAACATATTAATTTGTAAACACCTATTTTGAGGTGTCTTGGCCGAAATTCTAATTGTTCTAGGGATCAAAATTTAATTTCCTTGTTCTTGAAAATTTTCAACATTTACCCAAATCAAGGGCATCAAAACCGTAGTTCTTCCTTGGCCATTGGAACCAAGATCAATTTTCTTTCCATCCACACATCATGGCATACATATATATATTTCATCATAAATATCACAAACATGCCATATACTCATCATGCATATTATAAGTATACTATCAAAGCCATAAAATCATGCAAAGCATATTAAGGATAGACAAAAATAATCAAAGCACAAGAAAATAAAGCAAAGCTCATAAACACAATTAATTATTACATGACCATGGATTGGAATTCTCACATGAATTCACAATCCATCAAATATAAGACCATCTCCCACCATCATAATTGGTTGGTGAGATGGATCTCCCTCTTACCTCTTGAAGATCCTCAAAGCTTCTTGATTTTACTTCTCTTTCCAAGTCCTTCACCACCAAAGGCTTCTCAAATTCAAAACAAAATACATAGAAATTAGTATACTAAGCTTGATTAAGAGGAACCATGGATCAAACATGGTTTATATCATGAAAAAGAGATAAGAATTGAAGTCTTCTTACACTTCACCTTAAAAACTCAATAACTTGGCTCTTGAAGAAAGTCCATGAAGATGAATGATTTTGAGAAAGTCTCCAACATGAAAGTTACTTAGAATATCATGTAAATTCAAGATCTATGGTTGGATGAAATTAAAAGTGATGGGTGGTGCTTTTGGTGGTCATGGCCGAACCATTTGGTGAGAAAATGAAAGAAAATGGTTGTTTTGTGTTCTTGGCTTGGTTGAGTGATGAAGATGAATGATTTAGAGAAAGTCTCCAACATGAAAGTGTTTTGAATTGATGAGAGGATTCAAGATATGCAGCTAGATAAAATTATGAAAGATTGGAAGTGGTTCCATGGGTGGTGACCGAATGCTCAAGGAAGGAAAGAAAATGGTGTTGTTCTTGGTGTTCTTGACAAATTGGAAAGAGAGAAGAGAGAGAATGAGTTAAGTGTTATAAAATGTGATACAAAATGAAATCAAATGGCTGAATTGAAGTGGGCAGCCGTAGCATTGCATGGAGAGAAAGAAGAAAATAATTTTGCTTTAGGAAAATGACCAATAATTGGTCAAGACATCTAATTAATGTCTTCAAGCTTTTTCTTTGGCCTAAAAAGGTTACTCCAACATGTCTCAACATGTCTCTTCTTCTTTCTTGCTTCTCCAACCGTCCCCCCTTCATCATGCAATCCAAAGGAAGCAAACAAAACAATAATAGTCATATTGACCATGACAAACAATAATGGTCATTAATTTAGTTTGCATGGCTATTATTGGTGGTTCAAGAACCATGTAAAAGTCTCCCCAAGCTGCATGAAAACCATGTGGCTCCTTGAGTATTTTAGGGAATTAATTGTTCTCAATTTACACCTAATTGCATGCTAATTAATTAGGTAATTAGTTAGGTTAAATTTTCTAACCAATCTTAACTAACATTCTAACTATATAACTAATTAATTAACATATTATTTCATATATTATAATCTCTAATTAAAATTAGGATATCTAATTAAGAATTAGATTATAACAATTTAACATTTAATTTAGTTTACTTAACTTGTTAATTAGGTCATTAAATTAATCAAATTAGGCTTAATTAGTTACTAATCAAATCATTGTTGACTTTATCTTTTCTTTAGCCTAAAAAGGCTACTAAAAAAAATTGTCTCCTCCTAGTCCAAGCATTCCAAAATCATCCCCCTTCCATAATGCATGAAGTTGTCATCTTTTTTATACAATTATTTGAAGATTCCCAAATGATTGATTAATTCAACGGTTAGATTTTAGGTAGACTTTTAATTTGAAGACAAGGCATTGGATCCTTCTCCTTTAAATTCTAGCCATTAGATGTGTCTCCAAAATAAATGGTCAAGATTACTTCTTCTTACTTTTAATCCAAGGGTCATAATTAGTCTTTACTACTTTTTAAGACCAAATCTGTTGATTAATTCTTCATCCAATGGTCATAAATGGTCTTTGTCACTTTTTAAGACCAAATCTCCACCCTTGATCAATTCTAAATCCAATGGTTGTAAATGGTCACTTTATATAATCAATTTTACACGCGTTGATTAAATACTGATATTGAAGCTGCATTTAATTTTATTCCACACATTGATTAAATCAATGATGATTATCTTATGTTTCTTTATTAAATTTATTTCTTAACCGTTAATTGAATCAATAGTGGATATCCAAACCACCAATGTTGACTTAAGCAATATAATTTCTATTTTTATCTACTAAAAATCTCACGAAAGAATATATTTATTGTATTTTTATCTTAGATAAATAAATACAAGACAAAATAAATTTTCTAAAACTATTTAGGATTAGTTTAGTAAGATCTCCGCCTTCTAAACAAGATACAAATTTTTTTATGCGTAGAAAAATTTTTCACTTTGCGGGACCCACCTGGGCCCACGTAAGGTCACATGTGCCCACAAACACCTCGTGGGGTCCACAAACAGAAAAAAATTCAAAATCACACGTAAAATCACAAAAATTAGAAAACGTATGAAAATCAAGTCAGATTGTTAAAAATAATTAACAGTCAAGAAAAATAAATACAGAAAATTTTTCTCTACAGGAAATTATTATTTTGATAAATCACTCAAAACGATCAAATCGTTGACGGAATAAACAAAATAATTTTACAAAGATCAGAAATTACTAAACAAGAAAATTGTCAAAATTATTGTTTAAAGATAGAAAATTTAGGGTGTTACATAAATATTATCAATTAAAATATATAAAAAATTTATATACACAATGAGGAGTGATTCAAGTTTTCTATAAATGTGCTTAAGTGTGTATATAAATATTATTAATTAAAATTTATAAAAAATTATATATATAATTATTTATAATAAAAAAATAAATAAAATATAATATATATTTTAAATTACATGTCATCAATATTATTCACTGATTTGATATAGTAAATTATAAAAGAATCTTTTAAAATGAGAATCTTTAAAAGTGAGTAAGTAAGTTCATATTAATCATTGATAAATGAGTTCACATCAATCATTAATAGTTGATGTGAGTTTATTTATTCACTTTATAAGAATCCTTACTTTAGAAAATTATAATCCACTAAATTAAGGATCAAGATCTTTTTAATTTTTTTCTCTCAAATGATCAATTGTAGAAGAGAAAATGACAAAAAAAAATTATTAATGAGATTCAATTAAAGTTTGTGAGTTTTTTTTTATAATTTTATTTTTTTTCTCTCTTATAATTAATTATTAAAAAAAATTTGAGAGTATCTGATCCCTAAATTAATAGTGTTGGCTGCCAGATTTAATTTTATACCAAATCAACAATATTAGCTACCAAGTCATCGATGTTGACAGTTGATACATGTCGTGGGTGGATGCATGTTAAACGTTTCCTTAAATATAGCAAAGCCCCAAAAATCAAATTAATAAAATGGCAGTAAACATCAACCTAACTATTCACGAAACTCCCCCAACAACTTAAAGCAAAAAGACCAGAGTGGGAATTACAAAAAGACCAGCGATTTTAGATTTTGATACTTGTGAAAAGTGACAAGGCATGCCTTGGGATTCATCGGCTTGGCCGAGTCTGGCTTTGTTGTTAGGCTTGGCAATTTCTATTTGCCGCGTGTTAACCCTACCCGTCCTAACTTGCATGAGGAGGGTTTTAAATCCGTTCTGCTATGGGGTGGGATGAATGTGAATTTTGGTCAATGTACCTCATTTTGTCTCCTATCTCATATATTAATAAATATTATTTAACTTAATTATATTAATTAATTTTTATTAATTCAATATTTATTTTAAACATATTTTATAGTTTATGTAAAATAAATAAATAATTTTAAAATTATAATTAAATATTATATAGACTTCATATAAAATGTTTATAGATGTGACGCAAGTACAAGTTTTAATATTTTTTTTGCGAGATGAAAGTTGGTGTAGGTCTTAATCTTAAGGGTACAGAATGGGTTGAGTTGAGTAAAAACTCATCTCATTGCTAAGCTTATTTGTTCTTGTAAGTTTTTTTTTATGATGTCAAATCCATTTTTCTAATTCTATAATCTTTTTATTTTCAAATTTGATCCTCAATCTAAATCGTATTCCATGTTAATAATTAATATTACATTTGGTATGAATGAATGAATATCATTTGTATTTAATTCTTAAATTAGAGTATTTCTATGTTTGTTAGTAAAAAGATTATGAAATATTAATTTTATTACATAAGTTTATAGCTCCCAAAAAAAGGTAACATTTGATTTCATATTTTTGTGGAAAAGAATTTAGTTTAGATTAAAGTTTTAGTTCATATACTTTATACTCATTTTTAATTTAATCTTTATAATTTTTTTTTCAAATTAGTTCTCATACTTATAAAAAGTTTTTAAAATAATCATTATCTTTAACTTTGGCTCTAATACAGTTAATTTAGTTCCTTTTAGACATTTTATTGAGTAAAATAAAGTACCTGAAGAAGTACTTATTAAACAAAAAAAAATACTTATTTAAAGAAATAAACATATACTAGAATGAATGAGTATCTATTGGACAAATAATTATTTACTTAGAAAAAATAAACACCTACTAAAATGAAAAACATATAAAGGAGTTCATATTGAATAAAAAATATTTATTTTATTAATTAATTGACAATGTTATTATAACGTTATAACAAAAGTTAATAACGGAGATTATCTTAAAAACTTTTATAAGTATAAAGATTGATTTGAAAAGTAAAAAAAATTATAGAGACCAAGACTTTAATTTAACATAGAATTTAATATACTATTTTAAATATATCTTTATTTAATTTATAAAATTACATGCATTAACCTTTATAATTTATAAAGTATTCTTACTCTCCCTTTGACTTATTTCTCCTATTGATAATATGTGGAATAATTTTTTTATCATAATTTTTATTTAATTTTTTTTATCAAAGCTCTCAAATTCAACACTATCAAAATTAATACTGCGTCAATATCATAAAATACAGGACCATAATTATAGCATATTAGTTATAAAGAAAGAAAAATTAGTTATTATCAAAATTTCTCTTATTAAGTAGTTGGAAAATTAATTTTAAATATTATTTTTAAAAAGTACACATTCATAAGTTTTTTCTACATTTTTCCATTAGGGTTATTTGTATTATATACATCAATTGGATTTCATTTTGTGTTGTATCTCATACATTAAATTGCGGAATCATTTTCCTGTCATCTTATTTTTAACTGTATCAGACTATAGAATTGACATAGGATTCTAATTTAGTAATTCATATTCCAATTACATAAAATATTTCATTGTTTGCAACAAATGAACATAAGTTTAAGCGTTGTTTTTTTCTTCTTCTTATTTTCATGTTATTAACATGTTAGAATGAGTGAAAATTTATGTGAGTTTTAGATTTAAATTAATATTTTTTTTTTCATACTGGAAAATATCTTTTAAACACTATTGATTTCTATTGTCTTTAATGATAATACTTTTTAAAACAATTAATTCACGAAGCATGACAAAATAAAATTGTGTTGGATTTTTCTTATGTGAGAAAATTCTGCTCTATCATAAATATGACGTGAAAAGTCAAAATAACATAGTATTTCCTTTTTCCCTGCTTAATTTAATTGATTGGTGATGTTGATCATAAGACAAATATTTGACATGTTGTATTAGATTTGATAGGATAAGTTAATACAATATATTATGATCTTATTAGTTATTTGGTATAAATATTATATTGTATAAGTTTATCCATTAAACTCTTCTTATATATTAAAATGATGGATAATTTAATCAAATTTTAAGGTGAAATTAAATCTAATTGGATTTTAATGTATAAGCTCCTATAAAAACATTTCTATTACAATTTTAAATACTTTGATATCCCCAACCATTATGTATTAACCCTTATACTATCAAGTCTTATACTATCTGACCTTATACTAAGGCCCGTTTGGTACGAAGAATATGATAAGACCTGATAATATAAGGCTTATGACATAAAAGTTGGAGAAATCAAGGTGTTTAGAATTAAATGGAAAATATTTTATAAGAGTTTATATATCAAAATTCAATAAGGTCTAATCTCACCCTAAAAACTTCATTAAGTTATCTATCATTTTAATGTATATGAATAGTTTGATGAATAAACTTATACAATACAGTGTTTGCCTGAACAATTGATAAAATTATAATGTATTGTCTTAATTTATCTTATTCAACCTGATACAATATGGCAAACAGACTCACTATCAGGTCTTATCTTATCCGTCATACTAAACAGATCCTTGGCAACAATATTACATATTAGTTTATTTTGCAAATAATATGAATTACTAGTTTCTTACCACCAATGAGTTGTACGGGTTTATCTTTAAATGAATATGATATTTTTAAAGTTAAATTATAATTTTGGTCTTTATAGTTTTATTTATTTTTAATTTAATCTCTATTTTTTTTCTTTTCAAATTAATCTTCACAGTTATAAACATTTTCAAAATAATTCTCATCATCAACTTCTGTTATAGCGCTATTATAACACTGTCAGTTAACTAATTTACTAAGTGTTTTTGTCTAATAAATGCTCTTTTAATTTTTTTTTAAATACTCGAAAGGTGTTCCTTCATTCTAGTAAGTTTCTATAAGTGCTTCTTACTTCTAAGTATATGCTCCTTAATTTAGATGCTCTTTTTTTTTGTAAAATATCCAATAGAAATAAAATTGATAATGTTATAACGGAAGCTGACAACATAAATTATTTTTAAAATGTTTATAAATGTAAGGACAAAATTTTTTTAAAAAAATTATAAGAACTAAATTGAAAATGAATGAAAACTATAGGATCAAAATTATAACTTAACCTATTTTAATTATTAAATGAGCATCTTATTTAGTGGACAAATATTTAGTATGCCTGAATTATTGATTTTACATTTTTAAAAAACACTTATAATCGAAATATTCTAGAGAGAACATTTAGCTAAAAAAATTTAGTGAAAAATAAATTAAATCAAATGTACATCTAATCTTATAAAGTGTAATTAAAATGATCATTCATAATTTAATAATTACATGAACTAATTTTATTTTGTCTATTTATTACAATATTTACCTATATTTTTTAGGACAATACTTAGGCTCATTTCTTTATGTCTATTACATCTAGTCCACTAATTAAACTATAACATGTATTCATTAATTTTCTCTCTCCTACTCTCTTTTAAAAAAAAATGCACACATGTCATAACTTGATTGATGAAATTGATGTAATAGACAAAAAGAAATAGACCTAAATTTTATCCTATTTTTCAAATCTATATGCATAACTTATTAGGTCATGCATGAATAATTTTAGATTAATATATTGAAAGTTTGGTAAATAAATAAAACGTTTAATTTTGATGCATTGTTAGTGTAAAATTTTTCACATCATCAACTAATCATACATTACACCATCAACCAATTTAAGCTAATAAGATTTTAAGATTAATTTTTATATACTATCAATATAAATTAGTTTTCACTATCATCTAATTTTGTGTTGACACTTTATTTAATAAGTTTGACGATATTAACAACTACATAAGATGTCAAACTCATTAAATGATATAACAACAAATCATTAGATACAAGTATAAACTTTTTTTACATTGACACTATAACAAAATTAAATTTTTAAGTTTTTTGTGTGCTTTTAAATTTGATAGTTGATATGTACTCATATATATTAAATATAGTGTCATTATTTATTTCTCAAAGTAATTTTCTTTTACTCAACATTGGTTGGACGTAGTAAAAGTGAATCATACAAATAATGTCAATGGTTCAAATCTTTGAATCGCCACTTTTAAAAAGATTTTATTTAATCACCATCATCAGTCCAGAGGTTAGTCTCATTGAAATGACGATAGGGATACTTTAGTCAAAGACTACAAAGAAGTAATTTTCTTTTACATTTGATAATAAAAACTAATTAATATTAATAGTTCATAAGGTCATTAATTGCTTCACAAATCTCAACACAATTTTACTGACTTTAGTGAATGAAAATATATGTAAACAAGGAGAATCTTAATTTTTATTATTTCTTTTTCTATTCCCTTAAGACTTTTTATCAAAATAGGCAGTGGTCGAACATTTTTTTTAATTTTCTCTTTTGTATAAATTAATTAAAAGATCATAAATAACATTTATTAAATTTAAGTCTATATGCATGTACATACAAATTACTTAAATAATTGTTAATTAATAATTAGGTTTAATTATATTCTTTACATTCAAGTAATTAATGCATCTATCAAGTTCAACTCAATTTTACTATATATATAAAGAGAGGGGATTGTCAACCTTCATATGTTCATGTGGAAGTTAACAATCTCTATAAGTTTCTTTTAAAAATAATTTAAACTTATTGACGTTTTAATTATTTATTATTTTACTCATTTTAGTTATTTATTCGTGTGAAGGATTAGTCACGAATTTTGTAATCGGGACAACTTGTTTTAGCCACGATTTTTTTCCACAATAGACCATGGTTAAACTTCACAATTTTTTAGTGACATTTTTTAATTGTGAAACTAATCCCTTCAAATACGAAGTAATATGGTTAGGCCCTCTCCACAAGTAGTATTTTCAAGACTTGAATCTTTGTCATCCTCTCATAGCATAGTCTTAATAATTTTTATACTTAAAAAATGATATTTCAAGCTTGTGGCCCAACACGCATTGAGTCAACTCATAATTAGATTAGACCAAATCAAGCTAAATTTGTGTGAATAAGAATTTTATTAGCCAAACTCATTTTTTTATTAGGTTATTCAAGTTGATCCATTTTTACAATTCTAGTTCCACCTCCATTTTGGTGTAGTTTCAATTATCAAACATCAATTAAAAGGAATAAAGTTTTTGGATAAAAGACTAAAACCTAGTATGTAATTTTTTTTTGGGGGGTAAAAAGCTAGTATGCAATTTTAATAGATGCATTTTAAATTCTTGTGGAGTAGCCAAAAATAAGAATGGACCTTCCTATTTTTATTTTAACCCTTAATTAATTTTTAAAAAAACAAAGTTTTATTTAATTACTTCATTATTAAGTTTATATTTTAATTTAATTTTTTACAGATTATTTTTTTTCATTTAATATTTTATTAAACTTTATCACAATTTATGTAATATTATGTGATTAAATTTTGCTTAACTTAAGATAAAAAAACTATCTTAAAATCACTTCAAGAAAGACGAAATCAATACAAATCTATATACATATAAAATAAAGTTGAATTGAGTTTAATATGGTTATTAATAATACGTTAAATAATACAAAATTTAAGATAGAATTTTCATTCTTTATTTTAAGGTAAATACATTAAATACTAATCCCATTTAAGATAATACACTGAAGTTACATTTGATGTACATGATGACAATATAAGATATGATAATATAATATAATAAGATAATGTCGATTGTATAAACAAGTTGATAATGTAACAAACATCCGATTTCTTAATTAATTTTAAAATATATAATTTTAGATAAACACATGTTATCACTTTACTTAAAATTTATATATTATATATTAAGGGGTTAAACCCTTTTAAAAGATAGTATTTTACATACATATATTTTCTAAATTGAGCACCTATTTATAAAAAATGAGGCTTACAAAAGTCTTTACATGGTACAACAAATTTACATATTTATAACTTCAATACTATATCTACTCATGAGTCTCCTGAAAATAGCAGTAAAGATGTAATCCTCTAACTCTGAAGATTTATATAAACTTGTCGCACATGAATATCATTCATGACTCTTACTGTCAGAATTATTTGAAATGCTACACCACAGAGGAGTGAGATACATATCTCAATAAGAAGATGCAAAAACAGGTATACATTTACCACTCACTCTTTACCATTCTCTATTTCTAAAATCATATCTAAAAGTCCACAAATATATAAAACAATATTTGAGAAATAACTTAGATGAATAATAAATAATACAAAAGTTAAGAGTAAATACTTTCTGACAAATTTATAATAAAAGAATAAGTAACTTTGTAAAAATGATAAATCTCAAAATTTTTTTGTTCCTCATATTAGTAAAATAAATTGGAAAAGGAATAAACAACATAAAAATGAGTATTTAATTAAGGATAAAATAACTCAATAAGTAATTCATAGCTTCATAAAAATAAGTAACTGGATATTCTTTTCACATCATTACTCAAAAACTTTATTTTATTATCTCTTTGAAAATCATCATCTCTTTGAGAATCATCAACCCATTTCCATACTCTTAATCAAATGTGTCTCTTTCTCTTTATTAGGGTGTCCCCTAATGTTCTCATCATGACCACAATAATTTGATTAGAGCGTCCTCAATCCTCTCATCATGACCACAATTAATTTGATTAGGGCGTCCCCCAATCCTCTCATCATGACCACAATCATTAAAAATGATTAAGACGTCCATTAATCCTCTCATCATGGTCATAACAGTTTGACCAAGGTGTTTTTTGATCATCTCATCATGATCACAATAATTTGATTAAGGCGTTTCTTGATCCTCTCATCATGGCCACAGTAATAAATTTGATTAAGGAGTCACTTAATCTTCTCGTCATGATCACAATAATTCTCTTCTTGCACATTGATTCATTCTTATTCATGGGACATTATCTTTTATCAAACTCTTTCATAAGAATACATTCAACATAAAATGAATAAATATAGAAGGATATATTGGTAAAACAGTCATAATTATGGTATAAAAACACTGATAATATTTTCACAGTTAAATTCAAAATAGTAGTAAAACGATGATAACTTTCACGATCGAATTTGATAACCTTCAAAACAGCATTTATTCAAATAGGCAATATCCTATTCGAATAAACCTATAACAAATTTTAGCTTGTTGTAAAACTTTATTCGAATAAACATTAGCTTATTCAAATAAAATCATTTAAAAAAAAAGACTTTTGTAACGTTTCTGATGGGTTTATTCGAATAAGCAAAGCCTTATTAAAAAAACTCAGTCAAAAATACCAGTTTGCAGAAACTAAATTGTCACTATTACATTAATATAAAAACAAAGCAACGTGAATGATTGAAAAAGAATGGACTAGGATGTATGGATGATAAAAACAAAGGATAAAGAATGGTGTTTTTTACATTTCCTACCTTTGAATTGACTTATAATTGTTAAAAGAGAGAGTTGGTGTTCGGTTAGAAATGGAGGAGTGAAATTTGTAGAAACAAACCTGTTGTTTTAAGTGTTTGGATGGGTGTGTGTTGTGCCATGAATGAAAAGGAGATATGGTATTTATAGGGTTCAAGTTGGGTTTGCTTCATGTTTAAGGGTTGTTAGGTGTCATAAGGGGATTAGCTCTCCTTAAATCATTTCTTCTAACGTGAAATGGCTTATGCTTCAAGCCTTTACTAATCCTTCACCCATCACTTTTCTTGTTTCTTCCTTTTGCTCTTGTTTCTTCCTATTTCTCTACTTGCTATGTCTCCTATTTATAACCGATTCGCTTGGTTATAATTTGTACACGTTACACTAATTCTTATGGTGTGTGCATGTGTTGTTTATTAATGAATGGCCATGTGGCTTTAAGACCAATAAGGATGCAAGATTTGTGATTATCACTTCCAAATCCTTCAATATAATTTTAGGATGAGTAAGCATAATAACTTGTAGACTATACCATTTATTCTTCTTTCTTTTCTTTTCTTTTTTTATTTTAACTTTCTCATTAAGTTAGTAGTGACTTCTCTTATAAGCCTTCTTAACTTTCTAACTAGGAAGCTTCTCCCATAAGCTTCTTTTTAACTTGTTAACTAAGAAACTTCTTTCATAAGCCCCTTCTAACCTATCCACTAAGTGGCTTCTTCGTAAGCCTTCCTAACTTACCCATTAACTTCCTACATGTGTGATTCACTTCCTTGCCTTCTATTTATTCCTTTTCTCTATAATCGATCTTTTGTAATCTTGATAATCATAACTCAAGAGTCCATGTTATGACACATGTCCAAGCTGACTTCACTTGCATAGCTCATCATCATTAAATGCTTAGACATTTGTCTACGTATGGCCTTGCATGGCTTCATATATTGCCTTTTGTTCCAATCATTTTCTTAACACTCGTTCATATAATTATTTCTACTATTTATTGTTTCTTTGGTCAAGAGAACACTTGACTTGATCATCTTATCATTCTTCTTCATCAATTTTGTTTCTTTAATCTAGTTCCATTGAAACTGGTTTGGCTGAAGAATCTAGAGGAAAAGAAACTAGATGAAAACTAAGCTTTATTTCTAGTTTCATGTAATGTGCTGCTCTTCGTTTCTGATATTCTGCAACCCTTTATTTGAATAACCATGTGGTTATTTGAATAATCCATTCCATACATATGTTTTTAGTAGATAATTTATTCGAATAGAAATAATTCTATTTGAATAAAATGATACGTTCTTATTTATAGAAATGAGTATATTTGAATAATTGATTGATTATTCGAATAAAATGACTTTTATTCAAATAATATTGTTTTATTTTAATTTTGGGAGTTGTAATATTTTATTAAGGTATAAATATTTTTATGTATCTATATTATTATTTTTAGGGATGTTGCGAGATAAGTTCTTATACTATCAAACATTTGGCACAAATAGTATAAGCAACTTGATAGTATATGTAACTATTTAATATGACTATACTACTCTTCAAAGATATTTTTGCATCAAATATATTTTTGCAGAAATGAATCACTGTAGCCAGAAAACTCGATCGAACACCAAGGACAATGATCGAAAAAATTAACGGGTAGAAAAATTATATTGTGGTGGGATGAATCAAAGCCAATTTAAGGCTAAATCAATCTTCAACAAAAAAAAAGTATATCAAAGAGAAATCCGATGAATCAAAGCTAATAACACAGATCGAAGCAAATCTAGTACCAATTGCCAAATACACACATCGGTGCTCATGTAACCAAAAGGTGAGTAAACAACTAAAAACACATCATCTCCCCCATGAGGAATTTTGTCGAAAACCTTAGTTGCAACCACAAGATCAAGAGCAACCACTCCCATGCTCAACCAGAATTAAGAACCATCAACAAAATAACAAACCATCAACAGAATAACAAAGGAAATAGAAAGAATCATCACACCAAAGAAACAAATTGAAAACGAAAGAGTATGCAACCTAAAAAGCTATGAGTAGAAGCCATGGAGGCCAACACTAGCAAATCCAGAAACAAGCACAGCTAGTGTTAGACAAAAAAACTACCAACAAGAATGCATCTGAAACACGATGGCGCGTGGTGGTTGCGCTCTCCTCCTCCGACAGCTTCGCCAACGCTTCTGGCGTCTTCAACTAGTTCTCGTGTGCACGCATGTGCATTCGCAGGTTCGCATCACGCCTGAAACCTTTTCCAGCAGAAATTGATGTCCTCAGTGAGCATTTCCATGGCGTTGTGCTCCACGATCTTGCAATCCTCGTCTTCTAGAACCTCGATTTTCACATTGAGCACCTATTTACCCTTCTCAAAGATGGGAAATTCCAAAACTAGTTTTCTTCGAAGAGTTTTCCGCTATAGAAGTGATTCATTCCTATAAAAATATATTGTAGTTTGTCACTGGTGGAGATCTGGTGGTGACTAGTGTTGCTAGCTTGGACGATGGTGGCTAGGTGGTCTGTTTAGTGGTGGCGGAGGAGTTCGTTGGCCGAGGAATGAGAGGGACGGTGGTTGCTCTAGGTGATTGGGAAGAGGTTCTTGGCAGAGAATGAGAAACTTGGATTGGGAGGGATGAAGTTGAGGGGTATGGTGGGAAGAAATATCCTATTAGGTCTAATGGGGGGAGGATAGAGTAATTAGACTAGAATATGATAAAAAAAAGTTTGACCTAATTTAACTATACTATCATATTAAAGTACCAAACACCTGACAAAGCTTGATAATATTAACTAATACTATCAGGTC
This sequence comes from Ormosia semicastrata, assembly GCA_029884595.1. Taxonomy (NCBI): domain Eukaryota; kingdom Viridiplantae; phylum Streptophyta; class Magnoliopsida; order Fabales; family Fabaceae; genus Ormosia; species Ormosia semicastrata. The sequence continues at coordinate 116,444,618 of JAQQTO010000063.1, forward strand.
TTCCTTATCTTATTTACTAAACGTAGCCTGAACATTGACCCAACTCGTGCATCCAACCAGATTTATATCTAGTTTAAGAAAAAAAAAACATGTGAAGGAAAGACCTTTTGGTAATTTTCTTTTACATTTGGTAATAAAAACTAATTAATATTAATAGTTAATAAGTTCATTAATTGCTTCACAAATCTCAACACAATTTTACTGACTTTAGTGAAAATATAAGTAAACAAGGAGAATATTAATTTTTTTTTATTTCTTCTTCCATTCTGTTATGACTTTTTATCAAAATAGGCATAGTGCTCAAACATTTTTTTTAAATTTTTTCTTTCGTATAAAGTAATTAAAGGATCATCAATAACATTTATTAAATTAAAGTTTATATGCATGTACATATAAATTACTTAAATAATTATTAATTATTAATTATGTTTAATTATTTTTTAATTTCAAGTAATTAATGCATCTATCTAGTTCAAGTCAATTTTTTACAGAATTAATAACCTCTATACCTTCATGTAGAGATTAACAACATCTACAAATTTCTTTTAAAAATAACTTAAACTTATTAACATTTTAATTATTTATACTTTTACTCATTTTAGTTATTTATTCATGTGGAGGATTAGCCACAATTTTTGTAACTATAGCTACTTTTTTTAGCCATGTTTTTTTCCACATTAGACCATGGCTAAATTTTGCTTTTTTTTTTTTGTAGTGACACTTTTTAATTGTGAAACTAATCCCTTCAAGTACTGAGTAATATGGTTAGCCCTCCCCACAAGTGATATTTTCAAGACTTGAATCTTTGCCATCCTCTGATAGCATAGTCTTAATAATTTTTATACTTAGAAAATGATATTTCGAGCTTGCGGGCCAACACACATCGAGTCAACTCAAAATTGGATTATGCCAAATCATGCTAAATTTATGTGAATAAGTATTTTATTAGTCAAACTCATTTTTTTTATCGGGTGATTCAAGTTTATCTATCAAGGTCGATCCATTTTTATAATTCTAGTTCCACCTCTATTTTTGGCATAGTTTCAATTATCAAACATCAAGTAAAAGGAATAAAGTTTTTGAATAAAAGACTAAAAGCTAGTATGCAATTTCATTTTTGGGGTAAAAAGCTAGTATGCAATTTTAATAGATGCATTTTAAATTCTTGTGGAGTAGTCAAAAATAAGATGGACCTTCCTTTTTTATTTTAACCCTTAATTAATTTAAAAAAAACAAAGTTTTATTTAATTACTTCATTATTATGTTTACATTTTAATTAAATTTTTTACATATTAGTTTTTTTCATTTAATGTTTTATTAAACTTCATCACAATTTATGTAATATTATGTGATTAAATTTTGCTTAAACTTTCAGATAAAAAAACTGTCTTAAACTCACTTCAAAAAGACTAAATTAATACAAATCTATATACATATAAAATAAAGTTGAATTGAGTTTAATATGGTTATTAATAATCCGTTGAATAGTACAAAATTTAAGATAGAATTTTCATTCTTTATTTTAAGGTAAATACATTAAATATTAACCCATTTAAGATAATACACTGAACATTGACCGAACCCGTGCATCCCGCAGGATTTATATCTAGTTTAAGAAAAAAAAAACATGTGAAGGAAAGACCATTTGGTAATTTTCTTTTACATTTGGTAATAAAAACTAATATTAATAGTTAATAAGTTCATTAATTGCGTCACAAATCTCAACACAATTTTACTGACTTTAGTGAAAATATATGTAACCGTGGCTACTTTTTTTAGCCACGATTTTTTTCCACATTAGACCATGGTTAAACTTCATTTTTTTTTGTAGTGGCACTTTTTAGTTGTGAGACTAATCTCCTTAAATATGGAGTAATATGGTTAGTCTCTCTATATAAGAAACTAGGAGTGTAAGTGGATGATTTGATTCAGTTCATGAGGAAAAATAAATTCGAACTAATCAAAATCAATTAGTTTGATTTGGTTTGGTTTTCGTATTTTTTGATAGCCAAATCCAAATCAAACTAAACCGAACATCTACGGATTGGTTTGATTCAGGTGATTGGGTTAACCATTTTTTTAATACAAAAATCAGTTAAATAATTAGCTTTCCATAGCAAAAAAAAGAAAACATAATAAACTTATGAAAAAATTTTAGAAATAGAATCAAACTTATTAATTTGAACGCTAATAATTATTTTATGTTTCAGAATGTGTATTAAAAAATTCATAAAAAGGAAATAAAGAAACATATTGATATTTGTATTAAGAAATTATATTTGAATAAGTTAAAATATTTTTCAAGAGAGATTTAACTTGGCAAGTTGTATACTACTATTATTCAATTAAAGAGGAAGTTGCGAGGCTACTAACCTGAAGGTATATATGTAACCAATTGAACCCCTAAAGACATGAGTGGAGCTAATGGAGACTTGATTAGTTGAACTTTGAATCAGCAACCTAGTGAATCCAAAGTCTCCAACCTTTGCAGTCATATCTTCATCCAAAAGAATTTTATTGGACTTCAAATCATAATGCACAACAAGAACTTCACTATTATTGTGCAGGTAATCCAATGTACAAATAACATCAATATCTATATTTAGTCTCTCTATAAGGTTCAACTTATTTTCATTTGCATGCTTTCTCTTCCCCTTCATCCAATCTTTTAAGTTCCCATTACTTAAGTATTCATAAATCAGAGTCAGAAATTCATTATTTTTAAAGTCAATACTAGAGCATTTAAAGTCAATTCATCGTTTCCAAGCTTCTAAGTTCAAATGATGTTATTGTTGTTACCTTCACTTTTCTGTTCTTTATGTATAGTAGCAAGTAAATTATCAGACATAGTATTAGTGTTACCACTGTGGCTATGATGATGTAATGTCTGACATACCTTCTTCCATAGCCATGAGGCTCATATGCAAAATACAAGTAAAGTTTTTTATTGCCTTCTAAATGGATAACAGAGAGATTTTAAAAAACTTCACCACTAGGAATGGTTCCTTCTAAATCATTATAAGAGAGGTTCAAAAGCTGAAGGACATATAGATTTTGAAGTTCAATAGGAATGGATCCAGAAAGTTGGTTGGAAGAAATATCCAAAGTTTCCAAACCTCTCACATCTCTAAGAGTTTTTGGAATAGCACCTGATAGTATATTCTTGGCCAAAAACAAATTTTCTAAGCTCAAACAATTATTGAATGAACTGGGGATGCCACCAAATAATTGTTAATTTTTCAATATATACTATGCCTAATATTGACTAGAGTTAATTTTATAATCCAACCAACTTATTTAAGAAACTAATGATGAAATAAGTTAGAAAATTAGTAATTATGTAGACCATGACTAATTATTATTAATAGAGTTAAAACACTAGTGTCTCTTTCAGATAGGACTAAACATCTAATTGTAAGAAATAAGTAAATAAGTTTGTTAATAAAAATCCACTAATATCATGAAGTATTATGAAACCAAGACATGGGTTCATAATGCTTACTTGAAAATTTTCTGCAGCCCTAGGATCTCCAAGATTTTTATCAGAGTGAACTATCCTTGCCTGCAAAGGAAAGAAAGGGTAAGCGGGGTAAGAGATATATCACCTCTCATCAAAGTGATAGAAATGAGTCAATTTTTAGGTGGATAAAAAATAACATTAATTCAGGAAAAAAAGAAAAATGAAAAATATCAACATAAATATCATCTTCCACTCTTTCTAAATGTCAAATCCAAAAGTAAGCAGAAGAGAACCATTGTTTCACCTTCGTGGTCAGTGAGCTATGGTGCTGGTGAGCTGTGGTGCAGGTGAGCATAACCGAATGTTTTGGTAGAGGAGTTTTCTAGCTTTCTGCATTGGACGAATGGCGCGGCCCGAGCTGTGGTGGAGCAGATTTGGCCTGAGCTGTGGCGGAGCAGAACCTACGGAGAGTTGCGGTGCCAGTGAGCTGCGGTGCTGGTGAGCAAAATTGAACATTTTGGCAGAGGAGTTTTCTGGCCTTCTGCGTTGGACAAAGACGACGTTTTAAGGCTTAGGAATTGGAAAAGTATTACCAAAAAAAAAAAAAACAAGTAGTAACCAAAAAAGTTGTAGCATAAATAATATAATAATAATAATAATAATAATAATAATAATATATAAATATATTGTTTGGTTTGGTTTGGTTTAGTTTTAAAATTTCAAATCTGAAAATCGAACCAATTAAGCTTTAATTGGTTCGAATTTTACCCGAACTAATCAATATATCTAAACCAAACTGAATCAACTTAATTGGTTCAATTTAGATGGATCTGGTTGATCGGGTTATCTGAACCAATTTACACCCCTACAAGGAGCATTTTTAAGACTTGAATCTTTGTCCTCCTCTGATACCATAGTCTTAATTATTTTTATACTTAAAAACTGATATTTCTAACTTGTGGCTAACCCGCATCGAGTCAACTCATAATTGGATCAGGTCAAATTAAGCTAAATTTGTGTGAATAAGTATTTTATTAACCAAACTCATATTTTTTATTGGGTTATTCAAATTGATCCATCAAAGTCGATTGATTTTTACAATTCTAGTTCCACCTCCATTTTGGCATAGTTTCAATTATCAAACATCAATTAAAAGGAATAAAGTTGTTGGATAAAAGATTAAAAGTTAGTAAGCATTTTTTTTTGGGGTAAAAAGCTAGTATGCAATTTTAATTGATGCATTTTAAATTCTTTTGGAGTAGCAAAAAATAAGAATGCACCTTCATTTTTTTATTTTTAACCCTTAATTAATTTTTTAAAAAATTCTACTTAATTACTTCATTATTATGTTTACTTTTTAATTTAATATTTTTTAGTTTTTTTCATTTAATATTTTATTAAACTTCATCACAATTTATGTAATATTATGTAATTAATTTTTGCTTAAATTTTTAGATGAAAAAACTGTCTTAAACTCATTTCAAGAAAGACTCAATTAATACAAATCTATATACGAGTAATGTTAGGAACACACTTTTTATCACACTTTTTTCAATACACTCTTTTCTATTAAGTCATGTCATATACTAAAATAACATTTAATCTCGATTAATATGTAATCAACTTGATTAATGTGTAATCAACTTTGAGTGACGTGTAATTAAGTTTAAGTGTTATTTTAGTATGTGGCATGACCTAATAGAAAAGATTGTGTTAAAAAAAATATGATAAAGAATGTGTTCCTAGCACTCCTCATCTATATACATATAAAATGAAGTTGAATTCAGTTTAATATGGTTATCAATAATCCTTTAAATAGTATAAAATTTAAGATAGAATTTTCATTCTTTATTTTAAGGTGTTCTGGACCGTGATCCGAGATCACGTCCCTTGGGGTCCACCCAGCCCACAACATGCCAGAGTCTGTCATAGACACCCTCAGTAAAAACTTGCTTATAACATGCAAATGAGACCTCAGCTATAAGCACATTGGACTACGACATTAGTAGCAACAGGGGTCCAGATTTTCGGTGCAGCAGCGCCTAGGACCCATGAATGTTGAAACTGATGATCGAGTGTCTCACCCAGAGCATACGAATCAATCCCATATATCCAGACACCAATTCCAGGATATGGTGTAACAATATATGGCAATGTTGGAAGAATAATACCACAGATTAGAAGATATTGGATGGGCTACGCAAGCAGGTCAGCCCAAATCACAATGTCAGAACGAAAGGCGGATTGCAGATAATGAGCAGAGGGTACTGCATGTTGACGTCACTATGTCCAATGTTATCAATAACAACCCAGACCCACGCGTTCAAGAATAACCTTTCTCTGCTCAGCTCTTGGAGTACCGAGTCCCAAGAAACTTCAAATTTCCAGCTAATATAGAGCTCTATGATGGGGCCACGGACCCCCAGGAACACTTTAACGCTTATGTCCAATCTATGTGCTTCCATAGGAGACCCACATAGTTACTATGACGTGCCTTCCCCCTTTCCCTGAAGAAGGGAGCCCTCAGGTGGTTTGTTACCTTGCCACAAGGGTCCATCACTGACTGGTCAGACCTCAGACAACGTTTATTGCTCCAATATACTACTAGCAAGGAACAACCTAGGCCCATTGAATCCTTATCCAAGATTCGCTAAGGGCGTGATGAACCCCTCCGCGACTACGTTAGAAGGTTTAGCGCAACATGTACTAACGTGGAGAACTTCGATGATAGAATTACCCTCCATTATGCCAGAAGTGGTCTCTGAGTTAATTTTGAGTTCTTTGTATCTTTAGCGAAGAAGAAGCTAGAGAACATGCAAGAATTTCGGCAATGGTCTCAGAAATATGTATACCTTGAGGAAACAGCTGAGGTCCAGAGGAGATGGAAGAAAGGTAAGTCCTCTCACCAAAAATCTAACCACAATTCCTCACGGTCCCAGAACTCCAAGGATAGTCCGCTCTGGGGCAAGTACTCCAATTATACTCCTCTGAGCACCCCACGAGAAATAATCTTGAGGGAAGTGTTACAAATTGAGTTTTAGGACATCAAGAGGCCACCCCTATAAAGAAGCACAAGTAGAAAGATCACTCCAAACACTGCACATGGCATAAAAGCTATGGCCATGAAACTGAGGACTGTTATCAACTCTGCGATGCAATTGAGTTCTTAATCAGGGCAGGACGACTGCAACAATACATCAGTCGAGTCCAAGATGATGACCGCTGCAAAAGACAAAGAGAAAGAAGACGCAGTCCTCGACAAAGCCCATCTCCATGCCAAAGGAGAAGAACTCAGAGCCCTAGGAGAAGATCCCAGAGTCCACCTCGTCGTGATACAAACGACCGGCAAGATAGGAACGGGATGCTCCATCTGATGACAACGATAACCGTTAGACCCAGACTAATAGAACTATCAACACTATTGATGGTGGATTTGCTAGTGGTGGTTAGTACAATGGTGCTCGGAAGAAAACCCTCAGAATGGCGGTGTTCAGTGTCTCCCACTCTGAGTCTAAGACATGAACCGGGGAGAGGAAAATGCCCTCCATCACTTTTTTGAATAAGGACTATGGCTGAATTATCCTGGATCAGATGACCCACTAGTCATCTCGGGAATAATCTCTAATGCCGAACTCCGACGTATCTTTGTGGACCAAGGGAGTTCGACAGACATCATGTTCATGGACCTTTACAAAAAATCAAAACTTCCACATACAGAGCTAACACCCTATAATGGGGAGCTCACAAGGTTCACTAGTGAGAATATCACCCCAGCAGGTTATTATGAGACCCAATTGAATTTAGGGTCCTTTAAACTCTTCAGGACAGTCAAGGTAAGGTTTATGGTCGTGGACTGCCCTTCGGCTTACAACATCATCTTGGATCGCCCTACCTTAAATGCACTTGGCGCCGTGGTGTCCACCACCCACCTATTCATGAAGTTTTCCAGTAAGAATGACGAGGTCGTCACAATAAAAGGGGACCAAATTGCAGCCCAGAAATGCTATAATGAGAGCCTCAAAATTTGTAGAGTTACAAAGAAAGTAAACACTGCTACATCAGTCTTGAATCAGATCAACATCTTTATGACTGAGCTAGATGTTCGAGAGAAAATATAGGGTACCAGACCCTAGTCAGAGGGCGAATTACTGTCTATCCAACTTAGTGCCAAGCCAGATTAGGTAACCAAGATTGGAATAAACCTGGAAGAAAAAGAAAGATGTCAGCTGATTGAGCTCTTACTTAAAGATAAAGATCTCTTTACCTAGACGTCCTCTGACATACTTGGGATTAACCCCGCTTTCATCTGTCATCACTGTCTATCAGGGAGGATGTATGACTGGTTGCCCACAAGAAAAGAAAAGTTAACCCTGAAAGGTAGTAGATTATTGAAGAACAGGTGAAAGAGTTGTTAAGTGGCGGTTTCACCAGGGAAGTACCTTATACCACATGGTTATCTAACGTGGTCCTGGTGAAGAAGTCTAATGGGAAATGAAAAATGTGCATGGATTACATAAACTTAAACAAAGCTTATCCCAAAGATCCGTACCTATTTCTTAATGTGGATAAACTGGTAGATAGCTCCTCAGGTTTCCACTTGCTATCATTCATGGATGTATACTCCAGGTAAAACCAAATCCTAATGTACCCTAGAGACAAAGACAAGACTGCCTTCATCACGGACAGGGTGAGCAACTGCTATAGAGTCATGCCCTTTGGTTTAAAAAATGCAGGAACCACCTACCAGAGAATGATAAACAGAGTCTTTGAAGACTAAGTGGGGAAGATGCTAGAGGTCTACAACAATGATATGATATTGAAAATACCATAAGATAGATCACATATCACGGAACTCGAAAAAGTATTTGCATAATTCCAGAAGTACAATATGAGACTTAACCCGGAAAAGTATGCCTTTGGAGTCCAAGCAGACAAGTTCTTAGGTTTCATGCTGACCCACCACGGAATTGAGCTAATCCAAACAAATATCAAGTGGTGCTCAACATGCGAAGCCCTCAGAATGTTAAAGAAGTGCAACAGCTAACTGGCCAGATTACGGCCCTCACACGATTCCTTACTAAAGCTGCTCATAAATCTCTCCCCTTGTTCAAGCTACTCAAGAAATGGAAGGATTTTGAATGGACTCGGGAGTGTGAGGATGCCTTTTCCTCTTTGAAGAGTCTTCTGTCCTCTCCCCCTATATTGACAAGACCAGAATCCGGTGAAACATTGTACTTGTACCTTTCAGTTCATGAAAAGGTTATAAGCTCAATACTAATCCGAGAGACAGATGAGGGATAGAAATTAGTCTATTTCACAAGCAAAGTTCTACAAGGTCCAGAGCTCCAATACTAGAAAATTGAAAAGGTTGCCTTCGCACTCGTCATTACGATTAGAAGACTGAGACAATACTTTCAGTGCCACCCCGTGGTGGTAAGGACAGAATAACCTATATGACAAGTGCTGCAAAGCCAGACTTAGCAAGGAGAATGATTGCTTGGTCCATCGAGCTTTTTGAGTTCAGAATCGCATATGAGCCTCAACTTGCAATAAAGGCTCAAGCGCTCTCTGACTTCTTGACATAACTCACATCAAACCTCGGTGACCTCGAAGGAATTTCTTAAACCATATTCATTGATGAATCATTGAACCCCAAGGGAAGTGGTGCCGAGGTAATCTTAGAAAATTATGAATAAGTGACATTAGAAAACTCCCTGAAATTCAAGTTCCCAACCTCAAACAATCAGGCGGAGTATGAAGTATGTATTGTCAGACTAGTAATGACCAAGGTTATAGGAGCAACTAAGATCACACTTTGTAGTGACTCCCAACTTGTAACTTCCCAGACCCGAGGTGAATATCAAGTCAAAGAGCCCCTCCTTTAAAGATACTTAGACAAAGTACAAGAGCTCCTTAAAAGCTTCCAAGAGGCTAAGATAGAGCATATACCAAGAGAACAAAACTCCAGAGCGAACCTCTTGTCTAAGCTGACCAACACTAAAAGCCCTGGAAACAACCATTTCGTGATCCAAGAGACCATCTCTCAATCCTTCATCACGGATCACGCCATTTTTCAAGTGGAAAAGGGAAGAGTGTACTTGGATCACCTCTATCATAGAGTATCTGCAGTCTGGAGCCACGCCCTCTGATCTAAAGGAAGACTCCAGGCTAGTCAAGATAGCAGTCAGGTACACCAACTATGATGGATAATTATACTGACGTAAGTTTTCCTCACCCCTCCTTAAATGCCTCACGCCAAAGGAAGTAGAATATGTATTGGTTGAAGTTCATGAGGGAAGTTGAGGACACCATCTGGGAGGCAAAGCCCTAGCCTTAAAGGCACTCAAGGCGAGATACTACTGGACAACAATGGAGGAAGACTCCCATGCATATGTTTGGCTTTGTGATAAATGTCAATGTCACTCAGACCATTATCAGGCTCCCTCAGAGGAACTATCCACGATGTCTGTACCCTGGTTATTCTGCATATGAGGTATGGATATATTGGGTTTATTCCTCTAGGCACTTGGTTAATTGAAATACTTTGTGATGGCAGTGGATTACTTTACAAAATGGATCAAGGAAAAACCCTTGGTCACGATCCCCTCTGCCCGGGTTTAGAAGTTCACTTGGTGCCATATCATCACCATGTTTAAAGTTTTGGATCCATTGTGACAGACAACGAAACCAGTTCAAGGATAAGAGTTTTGAAAAGCTGCTTGCTGAGCTAAAAATCAAGCACCATTGCAGTTCTGTTGAGAACCCTATGACAAATGGGCAAGCCGAAGCTGCCAAATGGGTTATTGTCTATGGAATTAAAAGAAAGTTAGATGAAGGTAAGGGAAACTAGGCTGAACAGCTAGACCGCGTCTTATAGTCCTATCAAACTACGCCCCACTCTACAACAAGTGAAACTCTTTTTAAACTCATTTATGAGTGCAAAGCTATGATCCCAATGGAGATAGGAGAACCAAGTTAGCGTCACCAGTAGTTTTCACCTAAAAGCAACCTTGTACTAATCAGAGAAGACCTTAATTTTCTAAAGGAAAGAAGGCGCGTTGCCCATATACGTGATACAACTATCAAATAGAGGACAGTGGCCAGGTACAACTTGAAGGTTATTCCAGCCAGGAGACCTGGTACTAAGGAGAGCAGATATCAGAGGTAGCAATGCGTCCCAAGGGAAATTAGCTCCTAATTGGGAAGGGCCCTATCGCATCGTGATCAGCATCGATAAAGGAGCTTACACCTTGGAGACATTAACAGGAAAGTCAATCAAGAATTATTAGAATGTGGACAAACTTAGAAAGTATTATAGCTAAGTGCCCCTTAAGGCCTAGTCTTTTAGTTTACTTTGTTTGATTTGTCCTAGTTTTGGTAAGCATACACTCTGTACGGACTTCCATCTTTTGATTTATCAATAAAATGGAGTTATTCAGATATCATCTAGGATTGTCTAAAGTCCCAAGACCCTCAAGCTAGAAAATGCCTTGAGAGAGTCTAAAGCCCATTCCCTGTAGAGTACAAGGCATCTTAAAAAGTTCAGGTAAAAAGGAATAACACACCAAACCTGTGCGAGCATTTTGGTCGTAAGTTATGGGCCAATACCCAATCTTCAACACTTGGCCTTGACCATTTTAAGGTTAAGAAATAAAGTGGCAATGCAGGTTATGATATTCGTGGTCTACTATCAGGTTTCCATCGAAAGTCTTATGTTAAACAGGCTTTGAAGTTGAAAATTCCTAAGTGACAGTTATTTTTCCACTATAAACCATAAACATTAAAGACCCCGGTTACGGATCACCCTAATACCTAAGTCAAGTGGGATCCTAAGTGCTAAAAAAATGGGGCATTGGACCCCAGACCAAGGTCTTGATTTTAACTTATACCTAATTCAAGTGGGATCCTAAGTGGGTGTTGGACCCCCAACCAAAGTTGTGATTTTAACTAATACCTAAGTCAAGTGGAATCCTAAGTGTCAAAACAGTGGGCGTTGGACCCCCAGACCAAGGTTTTGATTTTAAATTTTGCCTTAGTGGAATTCCAAATTCTTAATGTTTTGGGCATTGAACCCTAGGCTAAGGTTTTAGTTCAATTAAATAAAAATCCTAAGTCCTTTAAAGTGGTTACAAAGCATATCTGAAGATCTTGGTACATTTGGTAGCCTCTAGATGGATGGTATATTTTCTCTTGTGAGCTTTCCTTAGAATCCATTCCTTTGATTCTTGACTCTCTCGGAACACAAAGTCTATCTCTAAACTTTGTCGTTCCATCCTCAGTCATAACAAAATCCTCTTAGGTTCCTAAGAAGATTTGCTCACTACTGTCTCTTAGAGCTTCATCCTCCTTGTGAGTTTCTAAAATCTAAGTTCTTAAGTCATCTACTATGCCCACTCTACTTACTATGAGACTATGTGGCATTATAGTCACTGCTAGACTCAAATTCCTAAAACTCTCAAGAGGTTCACTCTCTTGGACAGTCATCGGGGACACATATAGGACTTTCCTACCTAGTGCATCAGCCATTGCGGTGGCTTAACCCAAATGATACTATAACTCAAAGTAGTGATCCTTTCATTATAACAGAGTTTTGCTTAGCATTTCATCCATCACCTATGTCTCATGTGCAACTTCTTCTGATCAAACAAATGTTGCATACTTATATGATCACCGAGCCTCAACTAGCTTATCTTGTACCATACCCAGAAGAGTTCTATTTCTCTCCTAGGTGGTACTCGGTTACTTTCCTAGGAAATACCTCTGGATTTCTAATTACCACAAATATACTCCCTAAGACTTACTCAACTTTCACTTTCGAGGAGGAAAAGGAGAACATATCCTGAAATCCCCTCTACTAAGAAGTTGTTCACTTATCTAGCTCTCAAAACATAGACTTGAAAGAAATAGGCGTAGAAGAATCATTAGATATAAACCTCAAGGTCTTATCTAATAAACTCAAAACCATGCCTAGTCTAACGTCCATGTTAAACAAAGATAAACTGATAAGATTCTCCAAAGGAAATATTATCTTTAACTTTACACAACAATCCAAACTTACTAAGGAAGTTATGACTACTTTCCTATTGGTGTAGACAAGGATGAAACATGGAGAAACACAAATATAGATAAATTTGATCTCTTTCTACTCTCATATAAAATTATGGAGTGGGGGTATTTCTGAATCATATAGTAAAACTTAAAGGTCATCTTTAACTATGTTCTTACCTTATATGAGATCGGGAGTTTGGGCCGCCTTCTTACTATTCAGAGTATATACTCTTACTCTAATTTGAGCTTTAAGGTTAGGCATTACTCCTTACTTCTCTGTACACTTATTTAAAAGTGTTTTGATCAGTCATAAGTATAACATACTATTTGGCCAACTTAACAAGGTCTGCCACCATGTTAACTCCCACATCTATCACACTTTGGTCTCTTCACTTTTACTGAACCTCACTCATGTCCATGTAACAGCCTCCCTCTACTCCTAGGGGCCATTAACATTTACTCAAGTATTATCTAGCATTGGCACATCATTCAATTTCCACCTTCAGTCTGCAACCCTTCCTAGGAATCGAACCTGCGACTAAGCCTTTTGTTTCGCGACTAAGCCTTTTGTTTCCCTTAAAGGGAACGCCTCTCACCAGTTGAGCTGCAGCTCAACTAGTTTTTTATCTTGAGGATGACTAGGTCTAGAAGCACACTTCATATACTTATCATCCTCTCACTTCCTCTTGTGAGAACCTTGCAACTTCTGTTCCACTTGAGGCTAGGCGTAGGGACCCTCAACTGTTCTCTTTGATTGGTACTAAGAATACCATTATGCCTTTCTTAATCAATCGAAAATAAGGCTTTCTTTGCCTGTTTCGACCAATCATAACTATGTTAATCGAATAACTCTTATAGTATGCTCGATTAACCTTGAACTTTTGCCAAACGAATAGTTCCCTCTGTCTACTTGGTTAGCTTAACATACCATTCTGTAATGGTCTACTCAAATAGTTCTCCATTTATTCTATTCAAACTACCACTCTGGTCTAATTCAAAAAGAATATTGCAGGAGGATAAACTAAAAATTTCCAGAACAACGACTTTCTTACTCTTTCACTTATTCATGATTTTACTTCGAGTATCATGAAGAACTTGATACTATCCATTCTTCGTCATCCTTCACAAACAAAGAATGATGATCACAAAAAAATGAATGCCACAACCCCTTAACTAAAAGTTCTATGGGTTGAAATTTGATTATGTAGCTTGCTCTGTACTTATCACTTACTTCTTAAACTTAGCCATTTACTAGCGTACTAATATGCTACCTTGTTTAGGTCTTGAGAACTCTATCTTCTTGGCATTCTGGTCACCAAATCTCTGCTTCCTTTTCTAACATATAAGAGACAACCAAAACTCTCAGGTCATCTGAATAAACCTCAACTGTGAGGAATTTCTCCGTTCTCTTAAGCCACTTCCACTTACTCCCAACGGGTCTTACTTACCCTTACAAGATGTAGGATTGACCTTTCTAAACTTTGAGAGATTTGAGGAGTTTCGGTCTTTTACTACCACCGCTTCATACATAGACTATACTAGTGGTACTAGCTACTGAGATGAAATTACTTCCATCCCTTCTGAAACTTTGCTTGTGATAGTAATATGCTTCCTCTTAGCAGTTGCCTTCTCTTAGAACTTCTTCAGCTATTTTAGATGAATCTTCACTAAAAGAATTCTCACTTCTCCTAGTTCGCCTTGGTGAAGTAATGGTTTCCCAATCACACTATATGTAACGGTAACCATTAACACTCCAACCTAAGGCCTGTCATGAAATCCTATCCATATACCCCACATATGGGACAAGAAATGCACAAAACTTAATGAAAAACTCTAAACTTATCTAAACTTAGTCAGTCCACACCTCGGCTCACAGGATGAACTGTTATGATATCATAATGTAACATCCTAATACCGATACCGTAGTATATCTGACACATACCTAAATAAACAGTATCAGTCATGCTACTTCTAACTTAATCATCAACTAATTCATAATATTTAAACAAATAATTATAGAGAGTCATAACTAAAAGTCATACATATATACAACATTATACATACAAATTTTACATTCTCAAAGAAAATATAAATTAATACATAAGCTTTGAACTAAAAACATAACTAAACTCATCTAGTTCTTCTATATCTTCGTCTTCATACCCTCTTAAAGGACCTTGACCTAGATTTACATGGAAACACAGCGGGGTGAGAAATAAAATTCTCAGTATGAGTAACCAATACCAGTACTAAAGCATTTATACTGAATAAATGTTTTCTGAAACTAAATATATTATACTAACTTTTCTGGTCTAGTTATTCATTATCATGATATAAGTACTATAAGAATATCACCTTATAATGAATAACGCTATGAACATTAAAATAACAGTTGCACTAGGTAAGTGAAACTACACTCACTACCACTAGAATGTTCACATTCTGACTTTATGTAAACCATGATCTAACAACTATATAATCCTTCACTAAGCTCATACATGTAGTTTAACTATTTTTAGGAACTGAATTCCTTCATCTAGCTTATTACTTATTTATCCTTAGACTGACATAGGATATGTTCATCCTCAGCCTAGCATAGGATATACTGATCCATTTTTTATTAAGTTCAACTTTAATAAATAAAGGAATCAAGTCTTGCTAGGATTCAACCTCATTAAGGGAACCAAGTCTTGCTAGGGTTCAACCTCATTAAGGGAGCCAAGTCCTGCTAGGGTTCAACCTTATTGCATAAGGGAGCCAATTTGTTAGGGTTCAACCTTATTGCATAAGGGAGCCAGTTGCTAGAGTTCAACCTCATTACATAAGGGAACCGGTTACTGGGGTTCAACCTCATTACATAAGGGAGACAGATACTAGGGTTCAACCTCATTGCATAAGAGAATCGGATGCTAGGGTTCAATTTCATTGCATAAGGGAATCAGATACTAAGGTTCAACCTTGTCAACAAAGGAACTAATTTCTTACTAAACACTCCACTCAATCCTAACTTAATGAGAGAATAGAGTATTCTTCTTGAAACTAGCATAATCAATTCATCTTTAACTACAAGAGAGTGAATCATGTCTATAACTTTCTTCTTAAACTTGTTTGTAAACTACCTTACCATCACATCACTAATGACATTATAAACCACACTAATATGATAAAAGGTCCTAGACTTCTAGTCCAAACAAATCCTTCTCTTAAAAAGTTTGAAAACTCAACTTATTCTTATATGCTAGGTGGGTTATTTCCTTTGTGAAATATCCTTAAAAGTGTCTTAATACACTTAAAGAAGCATACATAAGTGATCTCAACTAATAGGGAACCTCAAAACATCAAGAATATAATTTCTAAAAAATCCTGGAACTCATGCCTAGGTATGACTTTCCCACGCCTAGGTGTGGCTGTAAAATCCTATCTCACGCCTAGATATGACTTTACCATGCCAAGGCGTGGTACGCTCTGTTTGGTCAAGACTAAAAATTGATCAGTCCACGCCTAGGCGTGACCAGGCTGCACCTAGGCGTGACCAATTCTGCAGAAAATTCTGCAGAACCAAGCTAATGTACAAAAGGGTCCAAACCAATCCCTAAACCTCTAATTATGGATTCTAAGTGATTTCTAACACCAATCTAGGCTTTAAAACTTGTTGTAACTCTTTTACAACCTATTGATTCATTTATGCATAGATTTAGTTTAGAAATCTCAATAACTCTAATCCATCTTTCCAAGTTTCTCATGAACCAAAAATGGATTAACTTAAGTCATAAATGGCCATCTAGCACTCAATAAGTTAAAACTAACCTAACTTAATCCTTGGAATCAATAATCAAGCTAAGAACTAGGATTTGAATTTCCAAATCCATTTTTCCATTCAAAATCCCTAACCCTATTCAAAAAGAACAAAGGGAAAAAATGAATAGAAATCCCCTACCTCATGTGACGATCAATCTTCAAGCCTCTTGATCTTGCTCTTGATCTTCCTTGGGTCTTTCTTCTTCTCTTCCTCTTCCCCTCCTTTCTTTCTTCTCATTTCTCTCTTTCTCCCTTTCATTTCTTTCTTTTTCTGTTTCTCTGTTTTCTACTTCTTTTGGTCATGGAAAGAAAAGAGAAATAAAGAGAAAATGAGTAACTTAAGTTTCTACACTGAAACTTATATTTGCTAAGGACACTCGAATCATACTTATTCAAAATTTTTAACTTCCAACAACTTTAGAATAAATCCTGGGATTCATCTAAATTGTTGTTTCACATTTATCCTATTTTTTCATATTTGTTGTTAGTCAATCGGTATTAAAACACACAACCAGTATGTTTAAAAATACCAAACTGAATCTGATTATCCTCAAAATTTAACTGCATCTTACTTAGCTCATTTATGACCTAGAAACAAGTTATACATACTTGTTTTTCTCAACTTAGCCTTTAAAGCTATTTTCTAAGTTATTTTAGGCTACTTTTCACCTTCTGTGTTGCAACAAAGTGCTCAAACTAATTCAGTTTATCACAAAATTGAATTGACATGTTAATCAAGTATTAGACTACCTTTCTAACCCGTTTATCAGCCTAACATGTTACTGAGGGTGTTAAAAAACTCACTGCAAAACAAAGCAAGAATCAGATAACAAGAAAAATATATAAAGAAATTATCATGCACAAAATTAAATGCGGACTTAGAAGAAATAAGGCCCACTTGCTAAACTCACATAGTAAAGAAGTCAACACACTCAATCTCATCCTAGTCTAGGTGGTGTTTTTCTTTTTCAATCAAGTCAATAAGGGTAGTCCACGCCCTCTTGGTCCAATACATGCAAAACCTCAGCTCCCCGTCATTGTCTAGCTAAAAAGGACGAGTCCCTATGACTGCCATTAGTTTGAAGGATTTTTTTCCTCGAAGTCCTTATAACTATCTTAGAAAACTCAAAAGATTTTCTGACTGAACCATGACTGGACTTTGAGCCAGGTATTTTGAGTAGCACCACCACCCTGAAGACTCCACCGAGTGTAGAAATAAAAAACGCCCTCTCTGAATACCGCAGTCCAACCAACCGACAAATTCTCTCGAAGGCAAGGATGTTTGCCCAACCGTTAGGGTGAATCTAAGTCAGAGCAGCGTTGAGAGTACAAAGGACAACAAGCTAGAAGCCGTTGAAGGGGATCCGAAGTCCAAGTCGGGTGAAGAAATCCTCGTACAGGAACATGTAGTGTGCACCTTCCTCCCGTGAGGAGCACACCCTTTCGTTCTCTAGGGACATGATTTGGAACTCGCGATCCCTCCTACCTTCCTCCGTCAGTATCAAGTAACCTTGAAGTTTTTCAAGCTCTTCACCAAGTTAGAAGACGGACACTCGATCATAAACATCACCATTAACCCACGGATACAACAGCCTTGGACCGTGGGCAATCACTATGGGATCTTCGATAACCGACACCTGAACTTCCGGAGCTGGCACTTAGGGCCTAACCGCTCGTCTCCTGGCCATTAAGTTTCTGGAAACACCCACAGAGGTCAGTGAGTAATTGTCAGAATCAGTTAACTTAAAGATTCAAACACGGAAGGGGGAAGATGGAAAAGAAATAATTCATGCCCACATATCGGCTTCCATGCCTACCAAGGCTTAAGCCTCAGGCAGACACCTCCACCACTTATGATGCGACAAAGAAGGTGCTCCACATAGCGAAGCCATTAAAGAGACCCAAAAATAAAAGTTTCTTTACTCGTTTTACTAAAAATAGAAAGGGAATGCACCTAAAAAAATGGGTGAACAACCATTTTGTGATGCTAAAAATAGCAAAAATAAATTAAGGAAAGGAGAAATACCTTGAAGAAATGAAGGAAAATTAACAACTGAAAAGCTGAACTGTTGAAAACTATTGGAAACTACATTCTTCTGCTGAGAAAAATCATCGGAATCGTCTCAGGCCACTGGATTTCAGAACAAAACAATAAAAGTGGAAAAGAGGAGCTCTAACCCCTATTTATAGAGGCCAAATGGTTAAGGGGCATTTCCATCCTAACAGTTCAGATTTCGAAAGATGCTCATTATGGCGCGCGAAACACTAAGCATGACTACCCAACCAAGGTGGTCCACGTGGCCCTTGCAGCTGTCACGACAGTTGAAAAGACGGTTACGTAGCAAACTAAGCATCACGCAACCTATACACTTGAGTCTGAATTTTTTCTACGAACTCCAGCTACACTTGGAATGTCTATTTGTGATAAGATGACAGAAGGATAATCCGGACCACGACACTCCCAGAAAGGTCAAATGACTTAATCATAAACGACCAAAACCTATGAAGCACGAACACACCATTTTGGTGCTGTGTCTGTGTGTCGGACACACAATGACACACATATGACACGGGTGTCGTATGTGTCTGATTAAAAAAATATATTTTTTTTGTTCAAACACGTCGGGGACACCGTAAAACAAGGCCAATTTAAAAAAACTTAATTATCATTTAAAATAAAAAAGTAAAAAATAGTGATATACCTAATTATCAATTACTCATTACCCAAACTCAATTATTCAGTTACCAGTGCCACTTATCCTAACCAGACCATGATGTTTTTCACTATGAGGCCACCCTTCCTATCTAGCTGTCTATCTCCGTCTATGACTAAGCCATCGTGCTACCATCGTGACAATGGTGGAGAGCAAAATGAAGTTAATCCTTAGATACTCTAATTAATTTTTTTTGTTATACATGTAATTGTATATGACTAGTTCTACTAAGACAAGTTAGTTTCGAAGAATTTTTTAGAAAATATCAATAAAAATGATGTTTCATGTTTTTTGTGAGGGACTTACCAAGTAACAAATAATGACATATATGATATATGTCAAGATATTGTAAATCTTGAAGCTTATATATATCATGTTATAAATTATGAATCTTTTACTTAAATTTTTAATTTATCTATATATACATGACATGTTCATGTCCTACAAGTTTTTAATTTTGGTGTGTCTCTGTGTCTGTATCTGTGTCCATGCTTCATAGACCAAAACTCTTAACCCCATATGAAATGCGGACCACAATTTAAGGTAAAATACGGATACCAACACCCGAGGGCAGAGACTTAATCTTGCCGCTTTGTTGTACCAACCAAGTATCAAGTTTGGGGCAATATAGTGTAACATCCTGAAAAAACATGTTAGACTTGTAAATGGGTACAAAGGTAGCATATTACTTGTTTAACATATCAGTTAAGTTTGATGACAAACTGAGTTCGTTTAGGCACTTTGTTACAACCCAAAGTGTGAAAAGTAGTCTGAAATGACCTCGATAGTAGCATAAATTGCTAAGTTGAGGAAAATAAACCTAGAGAGTTTGTTTCTAAGTCACAAATAGGTATACGAGGCTGTAGTTAAAATTTGAGAATAATCAGAGTTAATTTGGTATTTTTAGTCATACTGGTTGTGCATTTTAATACTGGATTGACTAGCAGCAGATATGAAAAAATAGAGTTAAGATGAAACAATAATTTAGATGAATTTTAATACTTATTCTAAAGTTGTTGGAAGATAGGAAA
The DNA here is from genome assembly GCA_029884595.1 of Ormosia semicastrata. Lineage (NCBI taxonomy): Eukaryota > Viridiplantae > Streptophyta > Magnoliopsida > Fabales > Fabaceae > Ormosia > Ormosia semicastrata. Next base: position 116,464,669 of record JAQQTO010000063.1, read on the forward strand.
CTTGATTTAGCATAATTTAAGTGTCCTTACCAGATATAATGTTCCAATGTATGACTTAAATGGCAAAGTAGGACTGCTTTCTCATGTCCTTCTATTTCCCACGGTTCTAGAACAAGAAAATAGAAACAGAAAAGGAGAAAAAGAAAGAAGCAACCGAAGGGGAGGAAGAAGAGGGGAAAGAGGAGCAGAAGCCAAGGGAACTAGAAGATCAAAGGGAACAACTTGTGGATCATCTTGTCTTCAAGAGGCAGGGGATTCTAACCTCAAATCACATCTTCTCCTTCACCAATTCTGTGGTAGGAGCTAGGTCATATAGGAGGAGAAAATGGACTTTGAGAAGCAAAATCTATTTTCTTACTCAGTTCTTGTTTCCATTGTTGAATTTAGCTATTTTCAGCTTGTTGGAATCAAGATAGATGAATTGGTCTTTGGACCAATTTGTTTAGTTCCTTAAGTTGGAACATAGAGGTTGAGTTTGTGAGATTATGGTTTTAACCATTAAACCATGATTGAGTAAGCCAATAGATGAAATGAGTATTTTAACATGATTAGAGGTTGCTAGTGATAATAAAAATCACTTGAAACCATTTTAGGATGGCCAAATTTTTTATTATGTTCCAATTCTGCAAATTCTGGGCTATGTGACCAGTAATTAGGCGTTGAAAGTTGGGATCTCAGGCGCTTGTAGCCCAAAGAGAATTTGTGTGCAACAGTGCATTGAGTGCTCAGGCGCTCGGTGCTGAGCGCTTAGACGCTCGTCACAGGGCAAAACAGAGCATGTCTCTGCCTAGCTAGCGCTCAGGCGCTAAAGAATGGGCGCCCAAGTGCCCAGAGCATATTTCACCAGAATCATTATTTTGGTGAGTTGAGTTTCCTTAGTTGTTAGGATCCCTTTCATATGCCTTGCAGAGTGTGTTGAGATACTAATAAGGGTATTTCTAAGAGAGAAAGACCATCTTGCATATATGGGAAAGTAAGAGATTTTAGTGCATCCGAGGGTAATGAATTGTGATCTGATAATAATTTCAGCTTTTTAATGTTCTTTGTTTGATCTAATTGGATTCCATATGAGTTTAATTGTTAACATTTAGCTAAGTTTCTGATTTAGAATTATCTTTGGATGTTTATTGTGAAACTTTGCTAAAATGTGATTATAAACACTCATAAACGTGTTGTGATTTTCAGGAGATTCATGAGTGATGGAGTCCATTGGTTTTGAACTATTGAGAAGAGAGTTGAAGGACTTTAAAGGAATCAGTATCAACCCCTAGAAGCAAAGGGAGAAGGGTATGCACGAAGAATCAAGGCTGATCTTGATTATATTGAATAACACGGCCCGTGTCAATTGACACGGGGTAGGACGTGTGCTATTCTGAGTTTGAAGATTTGAAGAATTTGAACAACACGGCCCGTGTCAAATGACACGGGGAGGCCGTGTACGCCTCTGACTTCACAAGGAAGGATGATTTGAAGCCCTTGACCGATAACACGGCCCGTGTCAATTGACACGGGTTAGGCCGTGTTCCCTTCTGACCTTGGAATAGCTGAAAAATTAGCTCCGAGAATCGGACACGGGTTGGGCGTGTAGAAGGACACGCCCGTGTCGTCGCACCAGAGGTTAAGTTCGTGCTTTAATGTTAAATTAGGTTTCCAAAACCTATAAATAGGGTGACTTTGAGCCCTTTAAGGTATTCGGACGTAGAGAGACGTGAAGGAAACCGAGAGAAACACAAAGACCAAGAAGGGAAGGATTCGATCGAGGATTGGAGACTCGGATTCGAGCGATCAAAGATCAATCACTCTCAAGCTTTGGAAACTAGTTTGATCTTTAGTTTTTCTTTTCTTCTTTTGTTCGAACAATGTTTTCTTTTAATTCTTCTTCGTTTTTGAATTTGCCATGTGTGGCTAAACTTCTTGATTGGTTAAGGGAGGATGAAACTCTAGTTTTGATTATGTGAATCTTGCATACCTCTTTATATCAATACAATTATGTTTTTATTCATATGTTTCTGTTCATAAATCAATATAAAGGTTTTTATATTCTTGCCAAATTTCGAGAGTGGTGAAACTAGGATTGCTATCTTGTGATTGCGGTGGTATGACTAGTGAGACATATGATCTAAGTAATTTAATCCTTGTGTGATTAGACCTTAGTGTGATTGGTTTTCTAATTCTTAATGTAATCATTAGGTAGGTGTAAGAGCGGTTGCTTTACAAATAACTAATGGTTAGGGTTTGATTTGAGCGGTTGCTGAATTAAGCGAAACTTAAGGAAAACACGGGATTTATCTCATAATCACATAAGAACATAATTGATCATGTTGGTATAAAGGGTATGTAAGTTAGCATAATCATATAAATCTAGTGGTGGATTCTATCTCTTAACCAATATCTTTAATTTGATAATTCAGTTTGTGTTTATTGTTTCGATTTTAGTTCAATTTCTCTTTTCAGTTTTAATCAACAAAACCCCCTTTTACTTTTTACTGTTTTATTGTTCACCAGAGTTTAATTTAGGATTTGGATTAATAGTGTTAATTGAATTGGTTCTCTGTGGATCGACCCTTGCTTACTACAACTAGTTGCAAGGTTTTTATATTTTTGGTGGAACTTAGCAACTGTTTTTGATATTATATTTAATCACATTCCACACCACACCAAATTTTGGCGCCGTTGCCGGGGAACTGATCTTCTAATTGCGCTATTAATTTGTTTCCTATTTTTTCTCTGTTTTTGTTTTAATTTTAATAGTTTATTTGTTCTTTTCAACTATCTTGCGGTGTTCATGTCCCGGTGAAGAGGTGAACGAGCAATTGAGGAATCGAGGCATTACTTTGAACAAATCACTCGCAATTCACACCTGGTGACGTTGGAAGCTGCCCGTCACGTAGATCTTTCCAGCTCTGCGGCATCTGAGATATCTGAGCCGCCTGAAGAAGTGATGGCAGAAAATACATTAAGGATGTTGGGTGCTCCGGACTTAGACCAACAACCTTTGTGCATAGAAATTCCTGAGAATGAAGAGGCATTTGAATTGAAAACTGGACTGATTCATCTGTTACCATCTTTTAATGGACTAGCCGGAGAGGACCCTAACAAGCATCTGAAGGAAATTCATGTTGTGTGTTCTAGCATGAAGCCTGCGGGAATTTCAGTGGAGCAAGTCAAGCTGAGAGCTTTTCCGTTTTCCCTAAAGGACTCTGCAAAGGAGTGGTTGTACTACTTGCCGCCCGGATCAATTCAGACATGGCAGGACATGGCTCGGGCTTTCCTAGACAGATACTTCCCTGCATCAAAGGCCGCAACAATCAGAAAAGAAATTTGCGGCATCCAACAAAGACATGGGGAATCACTTCATGAGTACTGGGAAAGATTCAAGAGATTGTGTGCTAGCTGTCCTCAGCACCAAATTAGTGAACAACTTCTGATACAGTATTTCTATGAAGGTTTGCTAGGAATGGACCGTAACATGATTGATGCTGCCAGTGGAGGAGCCCTAGTTGATAAAACTCCTCGAGAAGCCAGAAATCTGATATCTAGAATGGCTGCGAACACTCAACAATTCTTTACTCGGAATGATACAGGAGTGAGAGCAGTTAAAGAGGCTGACACTACTAGTCTGAGAACCAAATGACACATTTGACTGCCATGATTCGAAGCGATGGACACCGGGAAAGCACCAAGTACGGGCATGTGGAATTTGTTGCTCTTCGGGACATCCCAACGATATGTGTCCCACTTTGCAAGAAGACTCAAATGAAGAAGCCAAGGCGGTGGGGGGATTTTTTACGCTCCATCTAAGAACTACAACCCCTACTCCAACACATATAATCCAGGGTGGAGAGATCATCCCAACTTTGGCTATGCAAAATGACCTCAAGCTCAAGCGCCACCCCAAGCCTATGGTCCTCCAGGGTTTCAAGCAAAGGCAAGCACCTTTTCCTCCAAGGCAACCACAAGTTCAGGCCCCTAGGCAACCTGAACCTTCATTGGAGGATCTAGTGAGGCAAATGGCCACTAGCAATATTCAGTTTCAGCAAGAAACAAGGGCCACTATCAGTACTTTGCAGAACCAAGTGGGACAGTTGGCTACTGAGATCAACAAGGTGCAGAGTCAGATTTCAGGGAAACTTCCCTCGCAGCCAGAGGTGAACCCGAGAGAAAATGCTAGTGCTGTCACCTTGCGAAGTGGGAAGACACTTGAAGGACCCACATCTTCCCCAGTCACTGAAAATAAAGCTCAAAATTCTAAGGAGGTAGATGAGGAGGGGCTCAATTCTAAGACCCCTAAGGTAAGTGTTTCTGACCCATGTCCTAAATATGTCACTAAGGCCCCTTTTCCGAAAGCAGGTTGATTAAAAATAAAAAAGAGGAAGCGGAAAAAGAAATCTTAGAGACTTTTAGGAAAGTTGAAGTTAACATTCCTCTGTTAGATGCCATAAAGCAAGTGCCTAGATATGCTAAATTCTTAAAGGAGTTATGCACTAACAAAAGGAAGTTGAAAGGTAATGAACGAGTCCAAGTGGGAGCAAATGTTTCATTTGTTTTTAATAGGAAACTCCCAACTAAATGTAAAGATCTGGCACATTTACTATACCATGCACTATCGGTAATGCCGGGTTTGAGAGGGCCATGCTAGACTTAGGTGCATCCATTAATGTTATGCCCTTTTCTATTTATGCATCTTTACATCTAGGACCTTTAGAACCTACTGGAGTTATCATTCAAGCGCGAGACAGTGTCTAATGCATACCCTAAGGGGGTGGTTGAGGATGTTTTGGTGCAGGTCAATGAGCTGGTGTTTCCAGCAGATTTCTATGTGCTGGATATGGAGGAGGACAAATCTCCCAACTCTGCCCCCATTCTGTTGGGGAGGCCTTTCCTCAAGACTGCCCGAACTAAAATTGATGTGCATTCGGGAACATTGACTATGGAATTTGATGGCGAGTTGATTAGATTCAACATCTTCGAAGCCATGAGATACCGAGTGATGTCCATTCTGCTTGTGTTATTGATTCTTTTGATAATTTTGAATCTTTAATTTCTACTATTTTTGAGTCTAATCCATTTGATGTTCTTGATACAGTTATGACTCGCAGTTTAGATTTTCAGGATTCAAAGAAGGATGGCCGGAGCGAGGAGGTTGATGAAGTGGTGGCGGCCTTACATACACTCTCTTCCACCTCAGAAGGGTATGAGGTATCATATGTTGAATTACCTTTTACTACCGATGTACCCAACCTTACATTGTGTGAGGCACCGAGCTAGAGTTGAAGGAACTACCTCCCATCCGAAATATATTTTCTGGGCGAGAAGGAGACACTTCTGTAATAATTGCTAAATCCCTCACCAAAGAGCAAGAGGAGAGCTTGATTTTACGTGTTGAAAGAACACAAGATGACCATTGGGTGGACTATTGCGGACATCGGAGGTATTAGCCCCTCCATTTGCATGCATCGAATCTTAATGGAGGAGGGGCTAAACCAAAGTGAGAGAACCACGAGAGGAGGTTGAATCCCCCAATGATGGATGTTGTGAAGAAGGAGATACTTGAAGCTCCTAAGTGTGGGGTTATCTACCCCATTTTCGACGATAAGTGGGTAAGCCCGGTCCGGGTAGTACCAAAGAAACGGCATTCTTGTGGTAAGAAATGCGATAATGAGCTTATTCCCACTAGATTACAGACGGGGTGGCGTGTTTGTATAGACTATAGAAAATTGAATCGCCACCGAGAAAAGACCACTTTCCTTTACCTTTTATTGATCAAATGTTAGAAAGGTTAGCCTAGGTCATTTTCATTATTGTTTCTTAGATGGGTTTTCGAGGTTATACCAGATTGCTATTGCTCGGAAGATCGGACAAGACCACTTTCACTTGTCCTTTTGGCACCTTTGCTTATAGGCGAATGCCTTTTGGGACCTGTAATGCACCAGGGACCTTTCGAGAGATGTATGGTGAGTCTTTTTTCTGATTACATAGAAAACATCATTGAGGTCTTCATGGATGATTTTAGTGTATTTGGGAATGGCTTTGAAAAATGTTTGGAACATTTAACTTTGGTTTTAAAGAGATGCATTGACACTAACCTGGTTTTAAATTGGGAAAAATACCATTTCATGGTAGAAGAAGGTATTGTGTTAGGTCATGTAATCTCTGCTAGGGGCATTGAAGTTGATAAAGCTAAGGTAGAGCTTGTGCGTTCCTTACCCCCGCCCACAAGTGTGCGGGATATTCGTTCTTTTCTTGGTCATGCAGGTTTCTATCGGCGCTTCATCAAGGATTTCTCTAAGATATCAGCACCCCTCTGCACACTTCTCCAAAAAGATGTGTCATTTCAATTTAATGAGAAGTGTATGAAGGCTTTCACCACACTTAAGGAGTTGATGATTGAGGCACTTATCATTAGGCCACCGAATTGGGAGCTTCCATTCGAATTAATGTGTGATGCTAGTGACTTTGCGGTAGGGGTTGTCTTAGGACAGCGAGTTGATAGGATTCCTTATGCTATTTACTATGCATCAAGGACCCTAAATGATGCTCAACTGAATTACTCTACAACTGAGAAAGAACTTCTTGCTGTTGTTTTTGCTTTAGAGAAATTTCGATCATATTTAATTGGCTCTAAAGTAATTGTTTTTTCTGATCATGCAGCATTGAAGTATCTACTGGCAAAGAAGGAAGCGAAGCCAAGATTGCTTCGATGGATTCTGTTGCTCCAAGAGTTTGACTTGGAAATTAAAGACAAAAAGGGGAGCGAAAACTTGGTGGCGGACCATTTGAGCAGATTGGTGACTGAAGAGGAGGACTTACCTATACCAGAAAGCTTTCGGGATGAGCACTTAATGGCTATCGCGACCACTATTCCGTGGTATGCGATATTGCCAATTACTTAGCCACCAAGGACTTTTCGGTGGGCACTGAACAAAGCACGGCGAGATAAGGCGAGGAGTGATTGCAAGTACTACATTTGGGATGATCCTTACCTTTGGAAGCATTGCGCGGATCAAGTGATTCGGAGATGTATCCGGATTCGAGAGACTCACTCCATTCTATCTTTTGCCATACTTATGCTGTGGAGGACATTTCGGTATGAAGAGGACACCAACAAAGTGCTTGACGGTGGTTTCTCTTGGCCTACTATCTTTAAAGATGCTTATGATTTACGTAAGTCATGTGGACCATTTGTCGGAGAGAACGGTAATATTGGTCCACGAAATCAAATGCCTCAAACTCCCATAATCTTTGTGGAAGTTTTTTATGTTTGGGGCATTGACTTCATGGGGCCGTTTCCTCCTTCTTTTGGTTTCTCTTATATTCTTTTAGCTGTGGATTATGTTTCCAAATGGGTGGAAGCTAAAGCCACCAAATCGATGATTCTAAAGCTGTTGTGGATTTTGTGAGGTCCTTTATTTTTTCCGGGTTTGGCACTCCAAGAGCCATCATTAGTGATCAATGAACACATTTTTGCAAACAGAATTTTGAAGCCCTGTTGAAAAAATATGGTGTGGTGCAGGATCTCTACTTCTTATCATCCTCGGACTAATGGCCGGACCGAGGTATCCAATCGGAGATCAAGTCCATCCTCGAAAAAGCGTGAATCCTACGCGCAAGGATTGGAGTACTAGACTTTCGATGCCTTGTGGGCTTATCGGATGCATACAAGACCCCTATTGGCATGTCCCCATTCGATTGGTTTATGGGAAGCCCCTGTCACTTGCCGGTGGAGCTAGAACACCGGTCTTCTTGGGCTATCGGGCAAGTTAACTTGCACTTGGAAGGTCTTGGCAAACAGAGAAAACTCCAAATTCGGGAGTTGGAAGAATTGAGGAATGAAGCCTTTGAGAGTGCCTTCATTTACAAGGCCAAAACCAAAGCATTTCATGATCAAATGATCTCAAGGAAAAGTTTCCACCAAGGCCAAAAAGTGTTGCTATACCAATCCGGACTCAAATTATTTCCGGGTAAATTACGTTCTAAATGGATTGGCCCATTTGTAGTAACCACTTGTTTTCCTTCTGGTGCAGTGGAGATCATGAACGAGGCCTCTGGCAAGGCATTCAAGGTTAATGGGCACCGTCTCAAGCCTTACCATGAACTTAGGAGAATGCGAGAGGTTGAAGACATGCCTCTTCTCCATCCATCTTATGAAGCATAATGAGGAGCATCACAATGTCTGGCTGAGGACAATAAACCAAGCGCTCTTTGGGAGGCAACCCAATCAGATTTGCTTTCTTTTCCCTTTCTGTTTTGCGTTGTTTAGCTTTTTAGTTTAGCTTATTTTTAAGTGTTACTTGCTTACTGATATCTGTTTCCTTGCTGCTATGTGTGTTTTGATTCGCTCAGTTTTTAGTTTGATTGCTTGAGTTCCTGGTTTGCTAAGTGTTTGCGGTTTTGAGGAGAATTTAGAGTGCTTCTTGTAAGTCAGCAAAGTACACGGGGTGGGCCGTGTCCCATGACACGGCCCGTGTCCCTATCACAGCAATCCCATTATTGCAGAAATTCACACGGGATGGGCCGTGTCATATGACACGGCCCGTGTTTTCGAGGTAAGCACGTTTGGTAATCTTCCGAGCAAGTACACGGGTGTGGCCGTGTCCTATGACACGGCCGTGTTGTATGGACACGAGAACCCTTGTTTTCCCGTGAGCGGTACACGGGGTTGGCCGTGTCCCATGACACGGCCCGTGTACTCGTTGCCCGGCCTTCCTCTCGAAAGCAGTAGTACACGGGGTGGGCCGTGTCATATGACACGGCCCGTGTACTCGTACCAGAGCGTCATTTAAACCCTGAGTTAGGGTTTCTTGCCCCAAATTCCCTCTTTTCTTCTTCCCTTCTGCGCAGCCCTCACACCCATTCCCTTCCAATCTTCACCATTACCTTCACTACCCTCAAATTTCCACCACATTCCATCATCCCCCTTAGATTTATATCAATTTCCACCATCTCTGCGCAACTCCTCTCCCTCCTATCCACCATCTCTGCGCCACTTCTCTCCTCTCCATCCCTTTTCTGATTTCACATTCCACATTCTTCATTTTTCTGTTTCCTCAGATAATGGGGCCTAAGAAGCGTGTCAAAACCACTGCTTGCGTCCCTGCTCGCTCCATCCCCATCGCGGCCGGCTCCCAGACGTGCTCGGTCTCCCTCACCCCTCGTGAGCCCTCACCCCCTCAGGTGCCTATTCATCCTATCGATAGAAAGGTAGTGGTTCCCACTCATTTTTTAGATGTCGATACTCTTAGGGCCATAGGATTGTATGATGAGGTGTTTGCTCTTTTAGGTAGAATTGGTTGGGTTGATTTTGCTTTGTTACTGAGAAGCCTACTTATCTTTGCATTGACTAGGGAGTTTGTTTCTAGTTTCAATCGTAAGCTTTACCCTCCTGTCGATCAAACTAGATGGCACGGGGAAATCACCTTTAGGTTGCTAGGTAACTCCCATTCCATTGATATTCATATGTTTAGAGTTATTTTTGGTTTTCTGAGGGGGGAAAATATGTTACCCGTGATTTTAATGCGATCATGTGTGGTCCGCCCTCACGTACACAGGTCCGATGACTATGATCCTAAGATGTCGAAAGCTTCTCGGCTTCGGTCCCCCGCCCATCGCTATATTCGAAATGGTTAGCTAATACTGCGTGTGGTCGGGGGAAAGTCAAGGACCATTAGCCGTTCCGAGTTATTTTTCTTACACCTTGCATGATTGAGGTGTACACTGTTAATGGGGGGTATTGGCTCGTAACCAGATTTCACCATGTCGGGACCACTACAGCTGGTCGCATCGTGTTAGGAGGGTATGTCACCGCTATTGCGGATCACTTTGATTATTTGGATCTGTTGGAGGAGACGCCGGTTCGGGGTTCAGTGCTATTGATGGGGCCATTTTGGTGTCCATGAAGCTCTGTACTCGTATTAATGGTGCTCTCGTCTTGCTTGGCGCTGATGGAGCTGCCTTGCCTAGAGCTGATCCGGCTCCTGAGCCCCATGAGGATATTGCTGTCTCCCCTCCTCCTGAGTTTGCAGATGATGCGGGTCCTTCTACTCAGCCAAACTTCATATGATACTCTTTTGGCCCGTCTTGACTGCTTGGAGGTGGATCGCAGCACTGCGTTCCGGCGCTTAGAGGATCGCTTTCAGGCTCGGAGGTTGCGCAGATTGGCGGATGGATGCCATTGATGGCAAACTTGACCTTTTGCTCCAGCATTTTTCTTCTCCCCTCCCCTTCCCTGATGTATTCTTTTGAGGCTGTGTCCTTCATTTTGATGGTTTATTGTACATTGTTCTGATTACTATTGTTACTCTTTTGTATTGAACTGAGTTTCATGATGCAATACTTCATTTCTTCGCATATACTTTGTCTATTCACTTGCATTCATTTTCTCTGTTGTGTCTGCTTTGACATTGAGGACACCGTCTCTGTTTTAAGTGTGGGGGGGAAGTTGGGTTTGAGCCTCATTGCACATCCTGATCTTAATGGCATATCTGGTGGTGCATGTTTTTTCTAACTGGTTTTTAGAGTATATTGAGCAATGAGCAAGTGATTGATTTTTAATTGGACAGGTTTTTAAGCCTAAAGGAGTTGACTTTCTTGCTTCTAAATTTGCACTAAAAGGTTTTGAAAATTGAAAGGGTTTTGAGAATTTGATAAAATTTGAACCTAGTGAGTTTTTGGGCCTAAATATGAATGACTAATTTTAAGTCACTTCGTTCTTTGTCGTGTGATTCCACTTGTGATTATATGTTTTTGAACTTGATTTGACTCTCTTTAAAGTTGCAAATGATCATTGCACATTTTGAGATGATAAAGGCATTTCTTTCTTTTAGCCATCGGCCAAATAGCTATCCTGGTATTTTGATCCATTGTTTCACCCTTTGAGCTGAATGATATCCTTTCTTTTATTATAGCTCAATACAAGCCTAATAATGAAAAACCATTGCTACCTACCTTAGGGAGTAGAAGAGCTTAATAATTATGTTGGGAATTGTGTTTGAATAAGTGTGGGGGTGATTACAATGTTTTGCCTAAAAAAAAAAAAAAAAAAGCTCTCAAATGAAAAAAAAAAAAAAGAAAAAGAAAAAGAAAAAGAAAAGAAAAGAAAAGATTGGTTGTTGAAAAGAGAAAATCAAGCGAAAGATGAAGATGGATTGAAAAGTGGGGGTAATTGTGTAAAAATGTTTGATCTTTATATTTCCCAATGCTCTTCTATTTCGATGGTTTAACTTGATTTATCCTTGATATATCTTACCTTGACCTTGACCCCATTACAACCTGATCAAAGACCTTTTGATCTTTGCGTGCATGTGATTTAGGTGATGGAGAAGTAGAGGCTTGTCAAGCCTATGGTAAGGCATGTTTTCATGAGTTGGTTGAGAGTGAATACAAGCCAAAATACTTGAGTGAAAGAGAGTACATCTGTGAGGATTTATCATGTTGGCTTAACCCTGATTTTGGATTGACCTGTCTTGCGGATTTGGATTGCTGAGAGAGAAAATTCCTGAATACTTAGATTCCTTTAAAGGATTGATGTGTGTAGATCTTTGCTCATTGTTCAGTACTTTCATTACTTTTTGGGAAGCATGTGCTTGATTTTATGTTTTTGCCCAGGAGTGCAAAAGGATAAGTGTGGGGGTATTTGATCTGATAATAATTTCAGCTTTTTAATGTTCTTTGTTTGATCTAATTGGATTCCATATGAGTTTAATTGTTAACATTTAGCTAAGTTTCTGATTTAGAATTATCTTTGGATGTTTATTGTGAAACTTTGCTAAAATGTGATTATAAACACTCATAAACGTGTTGTGATTTTCGGAGATTCATGAGTGATGGAGTCCATTGGTTTTGAACTATTGAGAAGAGAGTTGAAGGACTTTAAAGGAATCAAGTATCAACCCCCTAGAAGCAAAGGGAGAAGGGTATGCACGAAGAATCAAGGTCGATCTTGATTATATTGAATAACACGGCCGTGTCAATTGACACGGGGTAGGACGTGTGCTATTCGAGTTTGAAGATTTGAAGAATTTGAACAACACGGCCCGTGTCAAATGACACGGGGAGGCCGTGTACGCCTCGACTTCACAAGGAAGGATGATTTGAAGCCCTTGACCGATAATACGGCCCGTGTCAATTGACACGAGTTAGGCCGTGTTCCCTTCTGACCTTGAAATAGCTGAAAAATTAGCTCCAGAATCAGACACGGGTTGGGCCGTGTAGAAGGACACGGCCCGTGTCGTCGCACCAGGAGGTTAAGTTCGTGCTTTAATGTTAAATTAGGTTTCCAAAACCTATAAATAGGGTGACTTTGAGCCCTTTAAGGTATTCTGGACGTAGAGAGACGTGAAGGAAACTGAGAGAAACACAAAGACCAAGAAGGGGAAGGATTCGATCGAGGATTGGAGACTCGGATTCGAGCGATCAAAGATCAATCACTCTCAAGTTTTGGAAACTAGTTTGATCTTTAGTTTTTCTTTTCTTCTTTTGTTCGAACAATGTTTTCTTTTAATTCTTCTTTGTTTTTGAATTTGCCATGTGTGGCTAAACTTCTTGATTGGTTAAGGGAGGATGAAACTCTAGTTTTGATTATGTGAATCTTGCATACCTCTTTATATCAATACAATTATGTTTTTATTCATATGTTTTGTTCATAAATCAATATAAAGGTTTTTATATTCTTGCCAAATTTCGAGAGTGGTGAAACTAGGATTGCTATGCGCGTGTTGCGGTGGTATGACTAGTGAGACATATGATCTAAGTAATTTAATCCCGGTGTGTGATTAGACCTTAGTGTGATTGGTTTTCTAATTCTTAATGCAATCATTAGGTAGGTGTAAGAGCGGTTGCTTTACAAATAACTAATGGTTAGGGTTTGATTTGAGCGGTTCTTTGAATTAAGCAAACTTAAGGAAAACACGGGATTTATCTCATAATCACATAAGAACATAATTGATCATGTTGGTATAAAGGGTATGTAAGTTAGCATAATCATATAAATCTAGTGGTGAATTCTATCTCTTAACCAATATCTTTAATTTGATAATTCAGTTTGTGTTTACTGTTTCAATTTTAGTTCAATTTCTCTTTTCAGTTTTAATCAACAAAACCCCCTTTTACTTTTTACTGTTTTATTGTTCACCAGAGTTTAATTTAGGAATTGGATTAATAGTGTTAATTGAATTGGTTCTCTGTGGATCGACCCTTGCTTACTACAACTGGTTGCAAGGTTTTTATATTTTTGGTGGAACTTAGCAACTGTTTTTGATATTATATTTAATCACATTCCACACCACACCAAATTGCCATAGATAGGTTTCTAGACCCTTAGGCAACACAAAGTTGCATTTAGTATCACATATGAGGTGATGAGGATAGGGTACACTAGATATAAGTAAGTTGAGTTCGATTGGTAATAGTCACTTGCCATAGTGCATGAGTTGCTCCTAAGAGAGAAGGTGGAGTTAGTGATGCATGAATGGACTTAGTATTGATATAGTATAGAAGTTTCAGTCTTTAAGCATTCCAATAGTTAGGAATTGTCTAAAGTAGGTACCTAGAACCTTGAGTACACTAGGGTGGCATAGTTTACCACTTGTGGTGTGATAGTAAGGCAAGCTAGATATAAGTATCATAAGTATGATTACTTAGCTAGAAACATGGAATATGTTCCTTTATGAGTTAGAAGTGAGCTGAGAGTACATGTTTGCTAGTGTTTAGTTCTTCACTTGGTTAGAGAAAATCATGTGATGAGTTAATGTGGTGGTTTTGTATAAGACATACATAATGCTGCATAGCTTCCTGATACTTGTTAATTCCAAAGTAGAATAATCTTTAATGATGTACAATCATATGGTCAAAGGAGATAGATGAGAAAGTTCAAAAGTCTCTTTAAGTGAGGATTTAGCCCTAGTTGCTCATTAGTTCCAGGATTACTAGTTTTTATGTAGTGGAAATAGTACTCTCACTAGAGTGGGTAGGAACTAGTCCACTCATTTATCTAGTAGTCGGAAGAGTCAGTCTTCTTATCTACAAGTTTAAAGAGAGTTTGGAATAAACAAGTGACACACACACACACAATCATGTACATTTCCTATTCCTTGGCAATTGTATGGGCAGTTGTCTAGGATAGATGATATTGTATAATCGTATGGGTGATTGTTCAATATCATTGATGGTATGTTTATGAATGAACTAGTTATGATATGTTACAACTGTGTAGATAGTTGTTCTTATCGTACGAGTAAAGGACTTAGGCTTATAGATTATGCGTTGTGTTAGTGAACCTTTACATAACAGCAGCATGTGAATGTTCTAGAGATATTGAATAGAAATTTGATATCTAGTAGCAACCATAATCTATTATGTTTAAGTTTAAGTTTTATAAGATTAAGTAGATGTGAGACAACTTGGATATGTTATACAGTTGTATGGACGATTGTATAATGTTAATATAGTTTATACTGATATGTATGCAGTTTACATTGTATAATGCCATGAAATGTGTGAATATTACTGATAATTACATGTTCTCACCCCTTTTCTGTGTTTTCATGGTAATAACAAGTCAAGGCCTTTCAAAGGGTAAGAAAATAAAGTAACAGAAAAACTAATGTAGTTTAGTTTTATTTGTTTTTTATAAGCAAAGTTGGTGTATTTAGTTATATTTACTTTGAGAACGTAAAATTGTATATATAACACTTTGCCTTTTTGGGTTATTGATGCATGTGTGTATAACTTTTTAGTTATGGCTCTCCATATAATTGTTTAATTATATGAGATTAGTAAGATAGTAAGAATAGAAGTAACGCGTTTAATGCTTTATGTCTTTATATATATAGTTATATTGAGAATATTGTATTAGGGTGTTACATATAGCATCATTACAGGGTGAACGTTGGACTCACCCTGGAGGAAAAAGAAAAGGCGGAGAACGGAAAGATAAAATAGAAGATATAAGATTCAGAAAAAAGAATTTTATTATTCACATTCCGTACATTGTCAGCTCTAACAAAAAGGTATACATAAAAGTTTTCTCCAAGACAAAAAAAAGTCAAGAACACCTACTAAGAAGGTTGGGCGTCATTGACGATGACGACCACCGGTCACTGCCACCTCTATGGTTCTTCCAGAAACCAGCAACCATCTCTTTCCTACTGACCAATAGGAGATTGTTCAGCATTAAAAGATTGTTCCACCAGAACTGCAACTTATTTCACAATCACTCTAAGTTGCTTTAAATCACCCCAAGTTGTTCAAGGAGATTCTTTTCAAACTTGGAGCCTTCCTACATATCCCACTGCACTCAGGAAAAGAAACTGTGGAAGCGCTTGGTCAAGTGCCTCTACAATAGTGCGAAAGGAAGAAGACGAAGCACGAATTACCTCCATGCATATTGGGAACTACACAGACGCAACAAGTCTCCCCTGGTACATGGGGAAAAGTTATATTTTTCTACGTACATCGGGAGAGAAAGGCTTATGTCATCTAGATGTATATTGGCCAGCCTACATAGGGCAGTTACTTGGTCCCCACAAAGCCATTACACTGAGAAAGAAATGCCTTCATAGGAGGGACCGGCCGTAAAAAAAGTAACCACCTTTAAAGACTTTGGAAAGAATAGGAAGATGATTTTAGCAGAGGGCAAAACCCTTCACATGCGTGCAAAAAATGAAAAAGAAATCACTATCTGAAAGGGAATCATTCTCAAGAAAAATCACAAAACAAGAGGAATGCCAACCTCAATGCAAACATTCCCTATTTATAAAAGGGAATGGAGTATTCTAATTGGCCCCAAAATAGGTGAGCTGAATGCACATTGGAAGCCGTATAACCAATCAGAGATCGAGAACAACACAAAACAGTTATCCTCTTTTAAAGGATCTTTAATTCTCAATAAAATCAAAGCAACAATTTCTCAAGAAAGCCCAAACTAGTACGAGCTACAGAGTAAACTTGCAAGAAAGGACAAAGACCCTGTGAAGCATGCATGGGGGCAACAAAGGGTATACCTCGGATGGCGGAATGGCAACGTAAGCAATAATCCGCCACGAATTCCGACTTCATATGCCAACCCCGGAGGTATTCTACAATGAATAATAGACTTCAGCCCTTTGGATTCCTATGTCTATTACGCGCCATGTGCTCCTTTCAAACTTGGTACCTTGACACTTAACTATTCCACTTAAGTGCCAAGTTGGGGGTAACTATTCTGGTCTGTGATCCGGGATCACTTCCCTTGGGGTCCACCAGACTAGCAACATGCCAGAGTTTGTCATAGATGTCCTCAATAGGAACTCGCTTATAACACGCAGATGAGACCTCGACTATAAGCACATCAGACCACAACATTGGGTAGCAACAACTCTATCGAAAGATCTGCGTAATGGATAGATCCTGATAATATCAATTATTGTCAATCTTGATCTTACAGAATAATAACACCCGCAATTGCCTATAACTGCCCATAAACACAATATTTATATCCTGATCTTATAAGGATCATCTACAACTAAACAAAGAACATATCTCTTCTTGTTACTATTACGAGAATGCATCTCTTCATTATAGGAACCTATCTATCTAACCTCTATAAATACCAGACTTATTTACCTCTCTAAATAACTTATCACTCATTGTATAATTATACTTGTGCACAACCTGACTTGAATGTTGAAGTCTCTTTGTAGGTATCAATCCCCTCATCTCAACACGCTTCTACTCTATTGAAAAATCATTTTAGCACAACGGTTAAACAATTTAAAAAAATTAGAAGTGAAGATCAAGAAAACTACCGTAATGTGCTTATCTCAAATACATATCTAAATCCATCTCAGAACATAAGGTAAATACATTAAATACTAACCCATTAAAGATAATACACTGAACATTGACCCAACCGTGCATCCTACAGGATTTATATCTCGTTTAAGAAAAAAAACATGTGAAGTAAAGACTAAAATAAAGTTTGTCAAAAAATGGAAGAGGTTTAAAATTGGCTTATTCGGCTGGGACGTTAACTCCACGCTGCGCCGTTTGTTCATGTATCCAAAATAAGTGGCGATTTGCAGGTGAAGAACACCAAAAACAATTAACAAATCAAACAATTTGACTTTTTTGCCATATCACATTCCCAAATTCCCATAATACCCTCAAAAATCTCCATTGACGAAAACACCCCCTCTTCCAACTACCCCCGCCACGTTTCTACCGGTCGGGTCTACCCAACACACCCACAACCATTTACTTATAAAACCCTCGCCAAACTTCCCTCACTTTCAGGCACCTCTGAGAAAGCGTGACCTGAATATTTTTTTCCATAGATCCTGTTTAGAGGAAGTCACATTACCCAACAAAAACAACCTCAATGGCTGTCTCCACCGCCAACTCTCTAATTCCCACCAAATCCTTAATCCCCCCGACCCACTTTCTCATCCCTTCCACCAAACTCAACCAATCTTCCTTTCCCACCAACCCCACCAGGCCCGGGCCCAAGCTCAGGCCCGTACCTTCCATTTTAGCCGTCCACGCCGCCGAGCCCGCCAAGAACCCCGTGATCTCCGACAAGCCCCCCAAGCCGTCTTCTTCCTCCGCCGCCGCCACCACCATCGCCCCCCGTAATGCGGGTCAGGTGAAGTGGGCCCTGGACAGCTGGAAATCCAAGAAGGCCCTCCAGCTGCCCGATTACCCGAACCAAGAGGAGCTGGAGTCGGTGCTCCAGACCCTCGACACGTTCCCACCCATCGTCTTCGCCGGTGAGGCCAGGACCTTGGAGGAGCGTCTGGGTGAAGCTGCCTTGGGAAATGCCTTCCTTCTTCAAGGTGGAGATTGCGCTGAGAGCTTCAAGGAGTTCAATGCCAACAACATTCGTGACACCTTCAGAATCCTTCTCCAGATGGGCGTTGTCATGATGTTCGGTGGCCAAATGCCAGTAATAAAGGTACGCAAAAAAGTATCAAAATTTCATCCCAAATTTGCATAAATTTCCTGATAAAGATGAAAATAAAGTGAATTGTGAATCCAACAATATACACACTCTTACACACACGTCTCTTTTACCATTTATAAATTACCTCACCTAATTTTCAGCACAATTATACTCTAATTCTGTCGTCTAAAGTAGACATGATAAATGGAGAATTGGGTGGGTGCTGTAAGTTTATGCAACAATTTCTCACTGGGAAAGTGAAGTGTAATTAGCATTTTTCTTTGGGTATTGTTTGTTTAGGTGGGAAGAATGGCAGGTCAGTTTGCGAAGCCAAGATCGGAGTCGTTCGAGGAGAAGAACGGCGTGAAACTGCCGAGTTACAGAGGGGATAACGTGAACGGAGATGCTTTTGATGAGAAATCGAGGATTCCAGATCCGAATAGGATGATTAGAGCTTATTGTCAGGCGGCGGCTACTCTGAATCTTCTGAGATCTTTTGCCACCGGAGGGTATGCCGCTATGCAGAGGGTTACACAGTGGAATTTGGACTTCACAGAACACAGCGAGCAGGGAGACAGGTATTTATATATTTGCAAATACAAGACCTTGCCTTTCCGTTCTTGAATTTGTGTTAAGTTTTTATAACTTTTTGGTGAAGAGGAGCAAACGATTGTATTGTATTGGGGTGAGAACGATCCATTTATATTGGGTAATGGGTTATAGTTTTTGGGGTGTACAAACTGAATTTCATGTACAAATAACATGTTTGACAAAACTAGGATTTGAGTGGAGTTGGTTTGCAAACTATAATCTAAGCATGTGGTCATTTTCACCAGTTAAAGGGGGGTCGATATCATGTCAGTATAAATAAGACGAATTTTTGTTTACTACCCTTTACATCACCACGGCTCCCCTGATGTACTTTCCAGTTTTGGGTTACAGAAAATATAGATCGGCCTTCTTTTGGTTGTTAAGATTTTAAGGGAATAAAAAGGATAGAAACTAATACCAGAAAAAAAAAAAAGGATGGAAGCTAATTTTTTTTTTAAATCTTTTTGTTTAATAGGAGTTAAGGTAGAATGATAACTTGTAAGTGGTGGCAAATGGAAATATGTTTATTACATGAAAGGTGGTGGGAATTGGGTTGTTGTTCCTCACATATGATGATGCTGACTTCAACAGTACAACTTGTCGGGGTCATAATTTTATGAGGATATATTAAATCAACATGAGTTGTTGTGGATAATGATAGTTATACATATTGTTTCTCTCACATGTCTCACATAAACGTGACTTGAAAAAATTTCATTGGTAATCCCAATCTATTCAACAACTCACTCACCAATGAGAGAAATCATATGTGCAGCTTGTTTTATTTTTCCACAAAGTTGTGTCCCTGCTAGAGAGACTAAAGGACGCACTCTGCAATCGAAGTTATTAGATTGTATGCGTATTTGTGCAGTTGCTGTGACTTTGAACAGATAGAGCCAAATTTTATTGGTGCATAAAAGAAATGAGAGTTTGTTATACCTAATTTTTGCAGCATTTAACTTAAGAGATAAATACCTTAGGTTGGTACTGTGTATTTTTACAAGGTCTAGTTATGTTAATCTTTGATGATATGTGTGGCTTCAGGTAAATTAAATCTGTTCTTGGCATGGCAGGTATCGAGAGCTTGCTCACCGAGTTGATGAGGCCCTTGGATTCATGGCTGCTGCTGGACTCACAGTGGACCATCCCATAATGAAAACAACTGAATTCTGGACTTCTCATGAATGCTTGTTATTGCCATATGAACAATCACTCACTAGGTTGGATTCAACTTCTGGCCTCTACTATGACTGCTCTGCCCATATGCTTTGGGTTGGGGAAAGAACCAGGCAGCTGGATGGTGCCCATGTTGAGTTTCTGAGAGGAGTTGCTAATCCCCTGGGAATTAAGGTTTGTACATGATTCTTATCAACCAACTGCAATTTCTTTTTATGAGGTCATGAACAAGCTTGAGCAAGCAAATTAAATCACTTTATCTCGATGATTGTTAAGTCTCAAGTGTTTGATTTTTCATTCCTCGGATTGTAACTGGCTTTATTTGCTTTTATTGAAGTTGTGTGTATTTGATATATTGGCAGGTAAGTGATAAGATGGATCCAAATGAGCTTGTTAAACTCATCGAGATCTTTAATCCCCAAAACAAACCAGGGAGAATAACTGTGATCACGAGGATGGGAGCTGAAAACATGAGAGTAAAGCTTCCACATCTAATCAGGGCAGTGCGCAGAGCAGGACAAATTGTCACATGGGTCAGCGATCCTATGCATGGAAACACCATAAAGGCTCCATGTGGTCTCAAAACTCGCCCCTTCGATGCCATCAGGGTATAATTCTTGTGACTCGTTCTCTTTTGATTGGTTATAAGTGGCTGTTGGGTAGTTTTAAATATATATATATGTTTGGATTAAAATCAAATTTTAGTTATTATCGTCTTCCTCAGCAGAAAATAAAATCATTTTACTCTGCTAGTCATAATCTTTGGAGAAAAAATTATTGCTTTTCAAACTTCTATTTGAAAGAAGGAAAAGCTTTGAAAAAGAAGACTGGAAAATAATTAAAGTCCTGTGTAATTTGTCTATTTTCAATGGCTTTTGAACTGGTCCTTAATGGTGGGCTACCAGTCTGAAGGCTATATAATATTTAGAAGCTGGAGTGTTGGGTAGAAAAGGGTTTGGTTGTAGAAGTAGGTGAATTATTGAAGTATTCAAGTCATTATTTGGTTCTTTGGTCTGTAAGAAATGTCATTGTTGGATTGGGTTGCATTTCTTTATCGGGTAGGTGAGATTGGACATTTGGGGCCCGTATGGTTGTGAATATTATTAATTGTTACCAACTTATAGAAAGAAACATATCAAACAACTTTATAACCTTTTTTTTGGTATATTATTAGAACTTTGTAACTTTATTGGAATACAATGGTTCACGAGTTATGATTATTGATGCCACCAACTTTTTTCAATGAATTGGACAGGCGGAGGTCAGAGCATTCTTTGATGTGCACGAACAAGAAGGAAGCCACCCAGGAGGAGTCCACCTAGAGATGACGGGTCAGAATGTGACTGAGTGCATTGGTGGGTCAAGGACGGTCACATTTGATGACCTGAGCTCACGTTACCACACACACTGTGACCCTAGGCTCAATGCTTCACAATCTCTTGAGCTTGCTTTCATCATCGCTGAACGGCTCAGAAAGAGTAGGATCAGGTCGCAGCAGTCTTTTGCCTGACTGTAAAACAGGGCTTTGAAAACCAACATAGATACCTTTGTTCTTTTTCCTATGTATTTATCGATGGTTGCAACTTTGTTGTAACACAAGAACATGGGCCTGGACCGGTTAGCTAGTTAGCTTATGTTGTGTACTGTATTTGATTCTGTATACTGCCTAGTAATGCGTTTGAACTTGGAAGGACAAGAGTAATGATTAATAAAGGAAACGAGTAAGTTTTGATTGCGTTGACAACTCGAGTCTATATTTTTGGTGTACTCGAATCCATGACGACGAAGCACTCGCCTGCTCTTGTATTAATACTAGGGTGGTATGGGTTCGAGTTGCTACTAGCTCAATTTATGATATTTCTTTAGGCTGCGTTTAGTGGATAAGATAAGGAGAATATGGTAGTATTACTTAATACCATCAGGTCTTATTAGATGTTTGGTGTTTTAATATGATAGTATAATCAAATCAGCTCAAATTTTTTTATCTTATTCTAACTTGATTATGCAATCTTCTTCTCACTTCCTTGATTAGACCTAATAAGGATATCTATTCTCACCTTATCGCAAGGTTCCTCTTCCTCCTCACGACTCCTTTCCCTCTTCTCCGGTGAAGGGGATTAAACTTGCAAAAAACATGTTGTAATTGTGGTTTTTTTAGTTCAGACATGCTTCACCTTCTTCATCTTAGAAGATGGTCATCTACCTTTCTTCCTCAACCTCTGCTTCCTAACAAGCCTTTTCTCCCTCAACCTTATCTTCCTGGCCAGCTACATCCTCAGCTTCTACTCCTGTCTCTCCTTCAGCTTCGATTCCAAGGGAAGCTTGTCTACTGGGACAGTCTCTTTCTGGCTTTTTGGAGGAGGAAGAGCAGACTAGGACCCACCACCTTCCTTTGCCGAAGTTGCTCCACTGACACCGTCGGCGGCGGTGGCAATTCCAACAATCACCAAACCTGTCCTCCTCTTGACGGCAAAGGGTGTCGAGATTCGAACTCCGCTCAAAGGCTTTGGGGGCACACCAACGAGTTTAAGGTGTACTCTGGAAACTGAGACACCCAACAACACAGACTTAACAAATGTTTAGGGCCAAATCGAACACAACAATTTAAAGGGTTGAAAAGAGCAGAGCTTACCTGGGGTGCTAGCAATGACGAGAATAGACGAAGAAGAAGAGGAGGAGGATGATGGAAGGGGTGAATGGAGTAGGGTGAGTGTGAAGGAATTGGAGTAGAGAAGAGCCATATTGTATTGTGGCCTTCTTCAATGTTTGATGTTTAGGGCCAAATCGAACACAACAATTTAAGGTGGAAAAAATGGGGAAAATAATTGATTGAAAAGAGTATAGCTTACCTAGGGTGCTAGCAATGGCGAGGATGATGTTGTGCGTGGGGAAGAAGATGAAGGGTAATATAGTGATACTAAATAGTTACATATACTATCAAGTTACTTTTACTATTTGTACCAAATGTTTGATAGTATAAGAGCTTATCAACTTGTTTATACTATCAGACTTTATCGTATTATTTTATACTATCATGCATGTCTTATACTATCATGTGTATCAAACGTAGCCTTAGATGCGAACCTTCTTTGTTGAGGATAGTAGTGCTTCGAGGACAAGTTGAAGACTTGAGGTTATAGGAGCATGAATATTAGAATGTGACTATCTCGAACATGAGTGAAGAGACTAATAGTTCTGTTGCTTTCAGATTACTCTCATTTCTTTTCTTTTTTGGTGATGGAGATTGCTCTCATTTTTTGACCTAGAAGATTGCTTTCATTGATATATATATATATATATATATATATATAGAGATGAGTGTTTATTGTGAGAAGTGAGAGGACTGAATTTGACCATTGGATCTTTCATGAATGGTCAAGATTAGAAGATAAATGCATGTGACCTTTTAAAGTTGTCACATAACCTTTAAGTAACTTTTAATCTTGACCATCCATGTATGGTTGTATGGTCAAGATTTACTCATTTCACCCTCTCACAATAAAAACTTCTCTCACTAGATATACCCTATATATATATGGTTGTATGAAAAATCATATATATACATATGTGTGTGTGTGTGTGTGTGTGTGTGTGTGGTTTATGGGCTTTAAGCCTACATTTAATGAATATGGCCTTAGTCCATTTTATCATATGCCCATTCAGTTAGCTTTTGGAAATTCAGAAACCAACATAATTTTTTTGGAAATAAATACATGGTTTATGGGCTTTAAGCCTACATTTAATGAATACGGCTGTAGTCCTTTTTTATCCCATGACCGTTGAATCATGTTTGGGAAATTCAAAAACCAACATAATTTTTTCAAAAATAAAAGTAATGTTTCTTTCGAATCTCTCCCAAGGTATTCCCTTAATTCCCGCTGGGTTGTCTGATGGCAGAGTCTTAGCCACTAGATATTAAAGCCCTGCATGATAAGTAAAGTTAGTTCAAATTCCTTATACTAGAATTAGGGCAAACATTACTATGCACCCTACTATATTATGGTGCATCATGCACCACCTAAAGCATCCTACTATGTTATGGTGCATTATGCATCACCTAAAATTACCTGCTATTGCAGACCATTTCATTTTTTTTTATCAACTCGGATTCAATCTCAGCCACCTCTGCCCAGATTCTAGTGAATGCACATGATGACACATTAAAGCTCTGATAGCAGCACAATTCTAGTGGCTGGCTGAGGGCAAGGTGGCAAATACGGTAGAAGAGTTGGTCGGAGGAAAAGCAGACCTCAGATACAAAGATTTGAGATGACATTTGTCGCACCACCAGTACCCAAACTAGAACCACTGACAGCCACCACGAACCGTTGGAGCTCTGCCTAGAAGGCCCAGCCACCAGTACCCAAATCAAAACCACCAATAGCCACCATGAACCATCAAAGCTTTGCCCACCAAACCTAGCCACGAACTCGAACCCCATCCACGTGATACAGCCAACCACCGTGTGAACCACCATCCAACCCCAAACTCCATAAGCCAGACCCATCCAAGTGCATCGCCACTGTCGCTCTACTGATTCGGACCTCGCCCCTCAACCACTGCCTGTTCTGCTAGGCTAACAATATTCCTGTAGAAGCCAAAAGACTTTTTTTTGTTTGTTTGTTTTTTTTTTCATTCTTTTGCCCTTGAAACTAGAGGTGAAGGGCTGGTGTTGCGGTGGATGGGGACAAGGGTTGGTGACCGATTCGTGGTGGTCAGATTTGGGTCCAAGATGTTGATGACGTAGTTTGGGTTCAACAGGGGTAAAGACAGTGGTGATCTCAACAGAGGTTGAACCACAACCACCCCATATTTATCGCTTCCACGCCGTTATCGCAAGAGAGCTTTAGCGATCTACCTTCTCCGATGAGTTTGGAGTTTACTGTTGAGATATTTCCTTATCTTAAATCTCAACCAATAAATTTTTTTATCACTAAATCAAGGGCTTAAAATAATTGGTTCATCATGCACCATATCCTAAAGGGTGCGTATTAGATGTCACCCCAAAATCAATAGAAAAAGCAACATAAGTAATTTAGTATTAAATTTTACACTTTTAGCTATAGGAGCTATTCATGCAATATTTTAGTTATAGGAGCTTTTGGTGTATCATACACCCTATCCTAAAGGGTGCATATTAAATGTCACCCCAGAATCAATAGCAAAAGCAACAGCAAGCCTATTTGGTTTTCTATTGGAGCATGGCTTTCCTTCACTTAATTTAATTTGATGTTTTTGGGTACAATATTTTAAACACTTTAAATTTTACATAATTTGTTCTTATAGTTATACTATCATTGTATTCATTAGTTATCTCAGTTAGTTTATATTAGTTAGTCAGTTAACACGTTAGTTAATTGGTTTGGAAGTTAGTTAACAGAGTCAGCAAGTTAGTTAGCGAGATAATTAGCAGAGAAGATTCATGTATATATATTTCAATTTTGTTAATGAATGAGATAGGTGATTTTTCACTCATATACAGTTTAATATGGTATCAGTAGTTCTCTGAAAGTTTTCGCGTTCTCAAATTTTTTTGTTTTACCTTGGTTTCCATTCCTTTTCCATCAGGAATTTTCTTCATCATCACCATGGATGAAGCTGACACTCCTTTTTTTCTTCATCCTTCAGATAGCCCTGGTCTTGTTCTTGTCTCTCAGGTGCTCACTGGAGACAATTACAATTTATGGAGCCGTGCAATGAAGATGGTTCTCTCGGTGAAGAACAAGCTCGGGTTCATCGATGGTTCAATCCTTCGTCTAGCTGATAATGATCAAAATCTGCTTCATTCTTGGATTCGTAACAATGACATTATCATTTCTTGGATCCTTAATGTAGTTTCCAAAGAAATTAGTTTCATTATCATCTATTCCACTTCTGCTTATGCGATATGGCTTGATCTCAAGGATCGTTTTTAGCAGCAAAATGGCCTAAGGATTTTTTAACTTAAACGTGAATTGATGAATCTTCATCAAGATTCTTTGTCTGTAAGTCAATTTTTCACCAAGATGAAGTCTATCTTAGATGAATTGAATGACTATAAGCCTTTAACTTCTTGCACATGTGGTGGCATTCATCCTTTGTTGGATTATATTCAATCTGAAAATGTTCTGCAATTTCTAATGGGCTTGAATGATGAATTTGCTTCTGTGCGTGAGCAAATCTTGTTGATGGATCTTCTTCCTTCTATCAATAAAGTTCTGGCTCTCACGCTTCAAGATGAAAGACAACTCAATGTTGGTTCTAATATGATGAATTCTGAATCTCAAATGGCGTTTGCTGTTACTGCTGCTCAATCCAAGGGAAAATCAATAAAGAAAGATCATCCTGTGTGTCGTCATTGTGGAATTATTAGTCACACTATGGATAAATGTTATAAATTACATGGTTGTCCTCCAGGCCACAAGTTTCATAAATCACAATCTGGTTCTTCAAGCATTGTAAATCAAGTTTCTGTTACTGATTCTACACCTACTGAAACTAATGGCATTCCTGCCCAATATCACCAGTTGTTGGCTATGTTAGTTACCCAATTATCACAGTCAACTAAGCCTATTGTGGAGCAATATAAGTTTCCTTCATCTGTTCCTTCTATAGGTATAATCCTGTCTACAAATTTGTCACTTTCCTTGTCTAATTCACAATTTTGGGTCTTAGATTCAGGTGCTTCTTGTCATATTTCATTCACTTTACACAATTTCATTTCAGTTCAACCTATAACAAATGTTTCAGTTACTTTACCTAATCAAACCTAGGTTATGGTTCCCTTCTATTAGATTGAGTTCAATTTTACTTCTCACTAAAGTGTTTTACGTTCCTAGTTTTAGAGTTAATCTCTTGTCAGTAAGTACTTTTTTAAGAAAAAATTCATGTTCAATCGCTTTCTTTCCTGATTATTTCTTAATACAGGACAACAACACAATGAAGATGATTGGCAAGGGTGATATGATTGAAGGCCTCTATGTCTTCAAGACTACCTCATAATCAATCCAATCACTTCCAAGTGTTGCATCTATTTTACAGCTTCCTGGTTCTTATAACATTTCTACAAAATCTAATTCTTGTGCTTGCAATTGTATGTTTTTCAATTCTTGTACATTACCTACTCATGTTTGGCATTTTCAATTGGGCCATCCTTCTCATCATAGGTTGCAACTATTGCATAATAAAATTGACTTGCCAAAATTCAATTTTTTTCCTTGCAACATATGTCCTCTTGCTAAACAAAAAATGTTATCTTTTACTTCTCATAACTTTGTCAGTTCTGCTCCATTTGACTTAATTCTTTGTGATATATGGGGTCTTTTTCATAAGCCAACTTATAATGGTCATAGATATTTCTTAACTTTAGTAGATGATCATACTAGATACACTTGGACTTCCTTATTGAAATATAAATCAAACGCCACCAGGTTAATTAGGAGTTTTTTTGCTATGATAAATACTTAGTTTGGTAAGGTTGTCAAATGTATCAGAAGTGATAATACTAAAGAACTCTAGCGCAGTGATTATCTTGCTGAAAAAGGTATTATGCATCAATTGTTTTGTGTTGAATGACCTGAGCAAAATTCAATGGTGGAAAGGAAACATCAACACTTGCTTAATCTAGCAAGAGCCTTATATTTTCAATCCAAGGTTCCTTTGTGTTTTTGGAGAGATTGTGTTAATACTGCAACCTTTCTTATTAACAGGCTTCCTGCTCCATTACTGGATAATCATTCCCCTTTCTCTAAACTCTATGATAAGGATCCTGATTATCATTCATTGCAAATCTTTGGCTGTCTATGTTATTGTTCTACTCTTCCATCCACTAGGCATAAATTTTCTCCTAGAGCTCAGCCATATGTTTTCATAGGGTATCCTACTGGTTACAAGGCTTATAACGTTTATAACCTTGAAACTAGAAAAATTCAAATTTCCAGAGATATTGTCTTCCATGAAGATAGTTTTCCTTTTTATTCCACACCCCATTCTAATCCAGATCTGGATCCATTTTATAATCAGGTTCTTCCTCAAATTATACCCACCACTGATGTTTCATTTAGTTCTCCCACTGATATAGTTACTTACTCAATAGACACATTATCAACCACAGCTCCTTGTACATCTTCCTCTTCTCTTTCAGGTTCTGATTCACTATTTGCAGAACCTGCATCTACTGCCTCACCATATGTTCCTTCTGTTTCACTCAGCAAATCTACTAGGATTTCAAAACCTCCTTCATATTTGTCCTCCTAAAAATGCAATCAGCTCACTTCTTCTTATTCTATACCTCCTCCTACTTTATATAGTAACCTTAGTCCTGAGTTCAAACACTTCATTTGTCAAATCTTAACAATATATGAACCTCAATATTTCCATCAAGCTGTCAAAATTCCAGAATAGGAGCAGGCTATGTCTGAGGAATTGCAAGCAATGGAGTCTAACAGGACATGGACAATTGTACCTTTGCCATAAAATAAACACCCAATTAGTTGTAAATGGATATATAAAGTAAAGTATAATCCTGATGGAAGTGTGACTAGGCATAAAGGCAGGTTGGTTGCTCAAGGATTCACTCAACAAGCTGGTATAGATTATGTTGAGACCTTTTCACCAATAGCCAAACTCACTACAGTCAGAGTACTCTTGGCCTTAACATCAATAAAGAAATGGCAGTTGGTGTAATTAGATATCAACAATGCTTTTCTTAATGGAGATTTGTTTGAAGAAGTGTATATGAAGTTGCCACTTGGATATACTCCTCAGGGGGAGAATTCTAATCAAAATCTTGTTTGTAGATTAAACATGGTCTTAAGCAAGCTTCAAGACAGTGGTTTACAAAATTTGTTACTGTCTTACTAACTCATGGCTTCACTCAGTCTAAGAATGATTACTCTTTGTTTAGCAAGGATTATGGTTCCTCTATGGTTTTTCTCTTAGTTTATGTAGATGATATCATCTTAGTAGGACAAAATTCTCAATCTATTGATGATGTTAATTCCTTTTTGAAGTCTGCATTCAAGCTTAAAGACCTTGGCCATTTGAAATATTTCCTTGGTTTGGAAATAGCTCAATCTGCTAATGGTATTCATCTATCTTAGAGAAAATACATTTTATCTCTATTGGAATATACTGATTTTACAGATTGCAAACCTGCCTCTTTGCCTAGGGATCCTAACCTGAAACTTAGCATTGATGATGGAAATCTTTTGCCTAATGATTCCCGATATAGAAGGATCATAGGTAGACTACTATATTTGACTCTTTCTCGTCTTGACATTGCTTACAGTGTCAATAAATTGAGTCAGCTTATGTCCAAACCAAGGACTACTCATTTGCAAGCTGTTCATCACCTTCTTAGATATCTAAAGGCCATTTTTGGTCATGGCATTTTATTTTCGTCCAGTTCTTCTTTCACATTAATTGCATTTGTTGATGCAGATTGGAGTTCTTGGGTAGACACCAGAAAATCAACTACTAGATATTGCCTCTTTATTGGCAATTCTTTGGTTTCCTAGAAGTCTAAGAAACAAGTTACTGTGTCAAGGTCATCATTAGAGGTTGAATACAGGGCTATGACTACTGTGACTAGTGAGATTGTTTGGATGTTTCAGGTTTATAGGATTTTGCAGTCCCAATTGGTTCAGTTCGGTTATTATGTGATATTCAAGCAGCTGTTCACATAGCTTCAAATCCAACATTCCATGAAAGAACAAAACACATTAACATTGATTGCCATTTCATAAGGGAAAAAGTGGTTTTTGGTCTCATCAAACTAATTCATGTAAAAACCAGTCATCAATTGGTAGATTTGTTTACAAAGGTCTTGCCTTCTACTCAATTCACCAACATAATTCACAAGCTGAGACTTATTGACATCTACTTCCCACCTTGTGGGGGAGTATCACTGTATTTATTAGTTATCTCAGTTAGTTTATATTAGTTAGTCAGTTAACATGTTAGTTAATTGGTTAGGAAGTTAGTTAGCAGAGTCAACAAGTTAGTTGGCAGAGGAACGTTAGCAAGATAGTTAGTAGAGAAACTTCATGTGTATATATATATATATATATATATTTCAATTTTTTAATGAATAAGACAGATGATTTTTCACTCATACACAGTTTAATGTATACTAACAATTTTTTTTTAGTAAGAGATACTTAAAATTGTTTGACCTTCTCCCTAACAAATGGCTAGCCATTGAGCTATAACAATTTTAGTTCTATTTTTTTTGGATACTTTTTTATTTTGGTTGACAATTTCATAGGACCCTCTAATTTAGGAACTTTTTTTTTGGTACAAACTTTTACTATAACAATTTAGTAACTTTACTATTACTATGTGCCTCTCTTCCATTTTGATAACCACAAACAAGGGACAAAATGTATAAAATGAACAAAATATAAAATCTGTTTCCCAAGTCAAAGTTGCATTACTGCATAGTGTAGTTGTCTTGAACTCACATATATATATATAAGGAGGATCAATTTATATCAGTGTAAGTTTTTTTTCTCTTACACTTATTTTTAACCGTTAATTTTATTTTCATCTAATGGTTACTTTTAATAAAATAATCTCAACTATTAGATGAAAATAGAATTAACGGTTGAAAATAAGTGTAAAAAAACTTATTAATCGATGTGAACCGATCCTATATATATATATATATATATAAAAGTAAATTTGACTTGAAGAAATAATGATGAATTTTAATGCTATTTCACGTACTTAATGTTAATTATTTAAATTTATCAATTGAAGATAGAAAAAGTTATTAGTGATATTATTTAAATTAAAAATATGTTAGAAAAAGTTATCGATTGAATTTCTTTTTTTAATTTTTCAAATTATTGCAATTAAGTATATCAACCAATGACACAAATGATATTCTTGCATTTTTCTTTCATACAGATTGTAATCATCCATATTAAAAGCCTAAAAAAGAAAAATACCATTATTAGCCAATAATCGTCATTGAAGCTTTATTTATAATTACTACTTTACAATGCTCTGTTATACATAAAACTTAATATGTTAAACTCTTCTTTATCTTAATTTCTTATTTTATTATAACCCAAAATTTCTTTTTTTTTATATTGTAATTACAAATTGTTATTAACATATCTTATTAGCTATAAAATATATTTCAACTACTTTTTCATAATATAATAGGAAGAAATAGTCGAACATAATGATCAATAATATACCTTCTTCAACAGGCTCTATTCGACCAGTGACAAATAGAAAATAATATTCCGAGTCTTAAGGTTATGGGATATTCTAAATATACACTGTCAAAAAGAATTAATAAGTACAAATATAGTCCGCGTTGATGAAAAGGTTTGATTTTGCAATATTTTTCAAACTATCCCTTTATTTCCTAACATATTACTTTTACTATAATTTCAATGTTTTGTTCTTCTCTTAGCACAATTACATCCATTCTTCTATTGAAAAAAAAAACATTTTTCACAGATTCAAGAATATATTGAAAGAAGAAAAAAAATTGATTAAAAATTTTGTTATGTCAAGAAATAGAGACAGATATGTCGTGGTTGATAACAATCAATGCATATTGCATGGTACAACTATTGTAAAGGAAATTGATTATGATGACAACATAAATCTTCATCAAACTTCTGAGTTTGTAACCTTTGAGAATTTGCAGACTTGATGTGACAAATTATGTCCTATAGTTGATTGCTATAAAACTTCAAATTTTATTTTATTAAGTGATTTAATTTCGTAAAATTAAATAACAATCATTTTACCATCTTCATCCTCTAGATGTGATTATAGTTATTGCTGTAAGTCCACTAGAAAAAGAGATGACAAATGAAGACAAAGTTGATACAATGATAATTCAATTACAAGACATGATGTGTAGTACATGCATTTAAAATTATATCGATTTTTTAATGAGCCCAATCTTGTTTATTTTATTTTCTACAATAATTTACTTAGAATTATGCTTATCTACTTGGGATCAATTAATTTGTTTTTAAGTTATATTTTTGAGGGGAAACAAAGTGAAAGCCGCAATATGCAGGCTATACAGTGAAGTGTTTATTGAACTTTCCTAATATAATTATTTATACTTTTTAGTGTAAACTCTTTCGTATTTAAAATTCACGTTGAGTTTTAACTAATTTAAAATTGAGTCGAGTTAAATTATAAAAGTATAAAACTTTTTTATCATTAATTTTTTTATTCATAAGATTCAAATTCAAAATTTTATTTAAAAAAATGTGTCAAATTATTTGAACCAACTATACATTAATATATAATTATCTATACTATCTTTTATTATATGGACAATAATTTTTATTCTCATTATATATATATATGTAAAATTTATTGGCATACATTTTTTTCAATTACTTTTACTCTAAATTATGTATTTTAAATATAAACAAGCCCATGCAACAAATGGGAACTAGTAGCAATGTACGATACACCCTTTAGTCTTTACAGTTTGGGTCGCACTATCCTAGGGTACATAAATTGAATTAACTAATTATTAAATTAAACTAACTACTTATTTATATATCCTTAATAAAAAATTTATTAATTATTTTTATAACTAATTTTATTGCTTCTAATTATTTATTTAACTAAATTAACTATACTTTATATCATATTACTTAGAGATATCAAAATCCCATATAGATAGTATCAAATTTCCATTACAATTTACTATTAGTTTGATCTGTATCTAATATACACCTTACAAAATAGGATGTATGATACTCTTTTCAATAAGAGCCATAGATTTATGGTTAAAATATATGAATAGTTAAATTTGATGACTTGTAACTTGTAAAACTGGTTACATTCATCATTTTCCTCTCCCTTCCTTCCTCCACCACCACCAGCCCCAACAACCGAAACCACCACTCCAACCGCCGTCAAAGCCACCACTCCAACCACCGAACCCAACACCCTTGCCGCCAACCCCCCAACACCCATCTCTATCGTCCAACTCCACTCCACCACCACACCCCTCCATAACCATCACCATCTTCCTCCAAGCTTCCAAACCGTGACCACCACTCTCCAACCTTCACCCACACCACCACTTCATCCTCACCACCACTTCATCATCACCATCTCCACCATCACCATAACTTGACCACAAGCAATCGTACGGATCCTCCACCGTGACCTCTGCACACGAACTAGAACCACCACCGTGACCAGCCACCAGATCCAGCTCCACCCCGTCCACGGAAGCCGTGTTGCTGGCATCCATATACAGACCTGCAACTCGCAAACAATAGCCACACACGCTGTGAACCCTCCACGATCCACGTCTTCACCCACTCCACGAGCAGAACGACTCACCACCAACCAGATCCCTGAGTTCAGCCACTGTCAACCGTGTTCATCAGCCCAGATCCGTGAGCAGAACCACCGCGACCCGTGAACTGTGCGTCGCCACCCAGTCGTTCCATCGAACCAAATCCAACCAGATCTGCGAGTCCGTGCCGACCCAGATCCGCAACCACCACCATACAGCCGCGTCGACTCACCGCGTACCCTCGCACGAACCACCGCGATCCGTGTCACACCGCATCTAGCCACCGCTCGCACCATCCTACACCCTTGATCTGGCCGAACAGAGCCCATATTTGGCCACCGCGAACCGACCATCGGCCACCAGTCCTTGCCATCGTCCACCGTGACCAACAACCCAAAACCACCCAGATCCAAACCCAAACCCACCTTGTCCACTGTCCATGCTTTGGAAATCGCAGTGGCTCGTGGGTGGTGGATGGCAGTGGTAGGAAAGGCAAAGGGGGAGGAGGTGGTGGAGGAGAGAGAAGATGAATGTGTTAAAAAAAATATAAAACTAAAAAAAATTGAATAACCGATTAAAAATCAAGGTGTATGGTACACCAAAACTTAAAGGAGTATATTAGCATCCGCCTTAATTTGACTAAAGAAGACTTTTTTTGTCTTTATCTTTCCATAAATAGAAGGTAATTACCTTGTATTCTATTTCTAGGTGATTTTTTTAATTTTAAAATTATTTTTATCATAAAAGTTACTTTATGGGATGGGAAAAATATACACATAGGATAAAAAAGTGTGCCCCCATAAATAAATGTTACTTGTGCTTGTACATTGTTTACATGCTCTTCATAGTCACCCACATATTTAGTTGAAGAAAACATTTATGTCAAAATTTTTGTATGCATTAAAAAAGAGTTTTGGTAACAAATACCCTAATAAGAAAGTAAAAAAATAAAGTTTTAGACAATTAAAAAATTACAGCAACAATATAATTAAAGTCTTTTTTTATTAAATAAGATTAACTACATAAATTAAAAGATGTTACTGTATTTTATCAAGAACTAAATTCCATGATAAACCATTTAAGTCTAAATTATTTCTAATAATTTTACCTAATTTTTTTTTAAATATTCTTTATGAATAAAAAGGTGGATACACGGGTCAGTGTAAAGTTTCTTTTTTTTTTTCAGTATCATTCAGTGATATGTTGACATATCATTAAAATATTAAAATCTTTTAGGCAATAATTGTGATAGTTAACCTTTCTCGAATAATTTGGCATAAATGACTGATTGATAATGAAAAAAGTTTTCCTACATCAAAATTTAATCCTACTTTAAACGGCTTCATGACTTTCCTTTTTGGTGTTCTATCTTGTTTTTGTGGTGATTTGGTACCCTCCTTTTAGGTGTTTTTTAAATGGGAACTGCTGCTCGTATATATCCTTCGGTGGCCGCCCTCTCCATTTTATTTCTTGCTTTGGTCCCCTACTTCTAGATGTCTTTCTTGTTTTTATCGACAAACTCAGAAAGTGTAATTTGCCACTCTTCTTTATTAACTTTTTTTCTTATCTTCCTGAAATGCCCTCTTGAGTCAAACTATTGGTCTATTACTACTCTTATACATATCCAAAAACTTGATTAACAATTATAATATTAATTTTAAATATGAAAATTACTTCCTAACAATTGTACTATATTTGTTTTGGCTAAAACTTTATTTATATCCCTTATATTTCATAAATGTTTCAATTTAGTTTTAAAAGATTTTTTTTTCCAATTTACATCTTAAAAGTTACTTTTCTTGTTTGAATGTTGTCCTTCTGCTTAATGGTGTCCAAATTGCTAACTATATGAATTTCATGTGACTATTTTTCACTTGACGTGAATTTCATATGTTTATTTTGAGATCAAATTAAAATTTTCGTAAAACATAAAAGACATAAATGAAGTTTCATCCTAACATAAGCATGTTATTTTTTTCCTCTAAATTCATCTTCTCCCCTAGATTTTAGGGTTGCAGAACCACCACTATCCACTCCTATAATTTTATTCCCAACACAATCATCAAACAAAATCACCACTAATTTATTTAGATGTATTTAGAGGTGATTCATGTCTTCTTAAGCGATTTTTGGAAAGCAACAAACTTCCTTTTGCAAGTAACATATCAAAGTACGAGCCAACAGAGGGTGGAGATAAGTTTGGCCAGATTTCATATCTTGCCAAGTAAGTAACTGTCTACACAATTCTCTTGCATATTGTATATTAATTTCTTATCAGCTGAGATTTTTTCTCTACGCATTTCAATTTGCATGTTTAGATTATCTTGCAATATGAAATAATCCCACCCATAGGTCAATTAAAATCAGTTTTGCTCCCGCGCAAGGATGCTAGAGCACAGAAGATGGATACCCATTTGAGATAATTTTCAGTTCTTTAAGAATGTTAACCTTTATCCACCTTGGACGATGGCCTTCACAATATTTAATAAAAATATTTTGATAATTCATAATTGAAACTCAAAGAGTAGTCTATGGATGCAACTCCATCCCAGTTCTTGTCGATAAATTGGTAAATGTGAACTTTTTGAATGCTTGTTGATTTGTGGGCGTAATGGAGACTTTGTTCTACATGCACATGAAACTATTTTGGATGCGTTGATGTGGAAAATTAACTGATCTTTGTACGGGCAAGGTTTTAGACTTTTATTTTGTCTAACTATCAAGAATATAAGCATTATGTTTATTGAGAGTTAAACTATGCAGTTATACAACCTTTTGTGCCTGCACAAGTTTGCCTTTGTTCCTGTGTTCCATAGATAGACTATGGCTTTTTCCTTGTATTCCATAGATAGACTATGCAATTGTTAAAGTAACATAGCTGGAACTCTTCATTGTGTTTCGGAATTGTAGGTGTTACTGTATTTTGCAAGATGAGAACATCTTGGGAGCTATTTTTAGTGTTATTGGGGGAGTTGAACAACTACAAAGCCTTTCCTTGACCGTTTTCTGCATTAATATTTTTGGTGCCTGACCCTGAATGCACAGTAGAGCCACAGCGAAAATAGCACACACACCAAAAATAAAATAAAATAAAATAAATTAGTGGCCCGTTGGTTTTTTTTTTATTGATTTTATTCTGTTTGATAATTCAGAATAGAGGGCCCCCTCCCCTCCGTTTATAGTTGTTGCAGTTGTCAAGATTTACATATTTTTCTTCTTTGGCTCAAGTGAACGCTGTTAAATCACAAGTTCCTTTGCTGTTTATGTGTAGATAACTTTCAAAATATGTTAGTAACAATTTTAAATAGTGATGAAAATTATTAACACAAAATACTAACAATTACCTAACATAAACAATCGAATCCTGTTGGCTTTGTTAATTGATTCCGCAAAGGACACATGTTCCTTTGTCAGCCATAACATAAACAACAGAACAGTGTCGGCGTTGTTGATTGATTCCGTAGGGTACAAATGTTTCTATGTGCCAAAGATGATTCAACTTGATAAAACTTCAAAAGCAGAATTTTGGTGTAACTTATAGTCAAGTACTCCATCTGTTGGTTTAAGTTCCTCAGAATTAAAGAGTCAATTGTCACATTAAGAAACCAGTCCCAAAAGCAAGCTCATGGTTAAATTATAACAGAATAGTTAGCAACATTAATTTATCTCTAAGTTTTCAATGATATGAATCAATACTAGATCATATAATTATATAAATGAAGTTGTAGGTATGAAGAAGACAGATGCAAGGCTACAAAATCACCCAACGTTATGAGCGGGTCATAAAGGTAGGGTCATTGCTAATATACATAGGGTGTGTTTAATATGAACTTTCCGGTCAAAGGTCCTACCATGGACCTTATAATATGAGACGTCAGATTTGTGTAAAATAAGATAGATGGTTGTGATTGTTGACCGATTACTTGTTATTTAAGTAACACTAAAAGTTAAAAATTAATATTAGTCCTTGTAAAAGTTCATCTATGATCATTGGTAATTGTAAAATTAGTCTTTTGATAAAAGAAAATTATGCAACAACCTAAACACCAGATCTGAGTTGGTGTTGAAGACGGTGGCAGAATGAGACTCTCCGATGACGTAGAATTTTGAACCACCATTCCTCCACCACGCCACTGCCACCCAAACCACCAGAATACCCAACTGCGACTAACATCTTTGCCATCCAAAATAGCAATCCACCGAACCCAGATCATAACCTCGAACCCGGCCACGTATGCGACGCCGATGGTGCGCGAATCTGCTGTTCGAGGTGGTTTCTAGAACCCAGCCACGTTTGCGACGCAGATGGTGCACAAATCTTCTGTTCTACTGTTTGAGGTGGTTCCTTTGGTGGTGGGTTTAGGTTTAGCTCACGGTGGTTGAAGGATCTGGGCGGCGCTACGGGTGGTAGTCTGACGTGGCACGGCTCATGGGCAGCGGACCTGGTGGCTGGGAGTCGCGATTTTCGGCTAGGATTTAGGTGGTTAGGTTTTCTGGTGGCTGGGTTTTCAGGTGAAGGGAGAGGACGACGATGTTGTGGAAATAGGTTTGCCCCAATGATTTAATATGTTAAGTTTTGATGATGACAAATACAAGACAAAAAGAATGATGTTTATGCTTTATAGTTGTGCTTAATAAATGACAAATGCATCACAAAAGAATGTTGATCATGTTACATAGATATGCTTAATGGGATATATTGGATCATGCATGATTATGTACTTTATTTAGTTATACTTCACTTAATAATCATGCAATGAGATATATGCAACATTCTTATATGCATGTTAGACTAACTAGAGTTATACATTTATGAATCATGCATATTAAGATATTAAGTTATGAATTTAGATTAACTATGCTTGTTTTAAGTGAGCAATACTTTATAGGATAGTCCAAGTACCAAGAGTGAGCATTGCAACTAGAAAACAAAAGATCACAACTATGCTCAACTCAAGAAGGATAAGAATGAAAAGATGTTCCAAGCTTTTGCAAGTTTTGAAGAGAAGATTTTCTTTGGAAGCTTGGATTACATCAAGAATTGATGGTAGCAAAAGATCAAGTCCCAATGTTCTTCAAGAATAGCTTATAGGACTTAGATCTTGTGTAAAGGTAAAAAGGAATCACATTAAACTCAAATAAGTTTTAAACATCTTTACAAGTGTTTCTAAAATGCTTAAATGCCCAACAAAATATTTTTGGAAAGCTAGTCTTGGTGGTATTTCAAATCTATGAAAAATAGTCAAAGATCTAACTCAAAATACTTTTTTGATCATAACTTTCAAAATACTTTGATTTTTACTTTGAAATATCTCATTTGAAAATAGACTCAAAGATCTTTCCAATGACTGATCATTTGCTTTAAACGGATAAGAAACGAAAAAGTTATGACCAATTAAAGTTTGAGTTTTGAAAATCTAACCTTTGGTTACTATTTTGATCATATCTTTCAAAATACTTTGAGTTTTGATCTGAAACTTCTTTCATATGAAAATAGACTCAAAGATCTTTCCAATGAGTGTCATTTGATTTAATTGGATAAGAAATGAAGAAGTTATGACCTTTTAAATTCGATTTTGAAAACTAAAAATGGTGTAATCGATTACATAAGTCATGTAATCGATTACAACGTTGACAGAAGCCGTGTAATCGATTACATAAAGTGTGTAATCGATTACAAAGTGCCCAAAAAGCTTGTAATCGATTACATGAAGCTTGTAATCGATTACCAAGTGCCCATGAACGTTTCTAATAGCTATAAACGATTAGTTTTCATAGAAAATCATTATTAAACACTACTAACAGCTATTTTATCATTTGAGCTCTCTATATAAGTGATATTTGAAGCATTTACACTTAGAGAAACTCTTGAACACTTAGTTTGATTCTTAAATTATTAAAATCATATTTTGAGCTTTAAAGTGTGAATCCTTTATACCCATTGAGCTTCAACTTGTATTATCCACTCTTGAGAGAGTTTTCTTATTATCAATTCTTTGTTATTCAAGTTGTATATCTACTCTTGTGAGAGTTTCTATTCTTTCTATTCATCTTGAAATCATTGTAAGAGGGTAAGGTATCCCTCAAGAGAGAAAAGGGTGAGGTATCTCTTGTAGTGAGACTCAAACACAAAGGGTGAGGTATCCCAAAGGTGTTGTGAATGCTCTTGATTGTAAAGGTCATCAAGCACCTATGAAGCTTGAAGAATTGGAGGCTCTAGCACAAGGGTGAGGTATCCCAATGTGTGAGAAGTGCTTTTATATGTACAAAGGTTTTCCTAACATCCGTGAAGTCTAGGAGATAGTGAAGAAAATCTCAAGTTAAGCTTGGGGACTGGATGTAAGCCACAAGTGGTTGGTGGCTGAATCAGGATAAATTCTTGAGTTTGATTATCTCTTCCCTACACTCTTTAAATTCAGTATTTGGTGAAATATATTTATCTATTGCATATCTTGATGTTTTGATTGTTACAACTCGATATATAGCTTATTCACTTAGTTCATCATATATCCCAAGTTGTATTTGAATAATCCTCAATAGTTGTACATTTATTAGACTTATTCCGCCGCATTTATTAATTGAGTTATTCAAAATGCATAATTTGTCAAAGTTGTATTAAAATTTGTAATTACCTAATTCACCCCCCTCTTGGGTAATGGTTGCCATGGCTAACAAGTGGTATCAGAGTTTCGTGCTCTGGTGAAAGCTTAACCGCTTAGAGTTAAAGATCCTTGTTTGTTTGACAACCATTAAAAACTTTTCAAAATGAATGGTTTTGAAATTAATAAACCACTATTCTTTGATGGTGCGAATTTCGTTTATTGGAAAGTTAGAATAGAAATTTATATGCAATCTATTGATATTGATTTGTGGGATATTATGCTTGATGGATTTACTTGCAAATCAAAATAACCTTGGAATGACTATGATAAGAAATGTTTTTCATTGAACATTAGAGTAATGCAAATATTGAGAAGTGGTTTAAATGATGATGCTTATGCTAAAATTAAGAATTGCTCTAGTGCTAAAGATATATGGAATGTTCTTAATTCTATCTATCTTGCTAATAATAATTTTGTGCATAAAGTTGTATATAGAGAGCAAGAAGAGGAAAAGTCATTGAAGGAATCTTGTTGTGCAAAATATTCTCAAAATGATGCTCAATTTGAAGAGGTGGCAAAGCAAGACAATAATGAGGAAGATGATGATTTCCTTAAAGAGCCAAGTATGCTAAGAATAGAGACTACTTCATATATGGCTAAAAGGGAGTTTGAGGTAAATAATGCTAAACTAGATTATAGTCCTTCCTATGATGAGTTACAATGTGCATATGATGAATTATATGATGGTTTGTTGAATTTAGAAAATAAAAATTTATCTTATTTGGAAAACATTTCCTCCATTGAAAATGAAATTGAGATTTTGAAAAATGATTATGCTTTTCTTGATGAGGAAATGCCTTTGAAATGTGAAACCTCAACTTCTTGTGAAAAATGCATTAATTTAGAAAATCAAGTTGAGAAATTATATTGTGAATTTGCCAAAGCAAATGATTCTAATTGCTTACAATCCATGATTGTTAATAAGAATGAAATTGATGTTATTTCACATGAAAATTCAAGTAAGGCTTGTGGCAAAAATGACATAGAATATAAAAACAACAAAAGACTTATGTTTTCCAAAAATGATCTTCAAAGGACCAAGTCATCATTAAATTCAATTATTTGAAATTTTTGTGGTCATTTAGGACATATTTCTCATTTGTGCAATTATAGAAGAAATCCTTATATGAGAAATAACTTAGTTTGGGTTCCGAAAAGTCTTAAAGGTTCTAGTACTAACATTGAAGGACCCAAGATGAAATGGGTACCAAAATGTCCTCCTAGTATTTCAATTATGCAGAAAACTTCTCAAAAGGATAGACAAATTGGTCAACTAAAGAAGGAATCATAAAGGAGAATGCTTCCAAAGCCCATTAGTAGAAGTTTTGATCAAAGAAGGAAGATGACTTTAACCAAAGCTTCTCAAGCACAAAATGTGGAACTTGCAAAGTTCAAAACACCAAAAGAGAAGCAATGGGTAAGGAAAAGAGTTTCGTTGATTACCAAGGCCAAGGTATCAAACGTTTCTACCTCTTATGCACATTCACTTGTAAAGTCAATAAATTTGAGGTATATTCCTTATAGGCCTTAGGTAAAGGATAGAACCATGTGTGCTTAGTAAAACTTGAATATTATGTTTAGCACATGATTATGTTTATTCTTATTGTAACATAAGCTTCTACAATGCCTAGGTATGTTTACATGATGTTTGAAATTGCCTTGAGACATTTTGGAACTAATTTAAAGGTCTTGAGATTGATCAATTACTATTTGAAATGCAAAAATTGAATTTAGCAAGCTTGTAATCGATTACAAGACCTTTGTAATCGATTACAGAGGCTCTGCCAAGCATTCCAAGCAAAGTCAGAGAGCGTGTAATCGATTACACATACTATGTAATCGATTACAATGTTTCCAGAACTCATGTAATCGATTACATCAACCCTGTAATCGATTATAAGGTTTCCAGAAAGTTAGTAATCAATTACACAAAACATATAATCGATTACAATGATTCCAGAGGGCTGGCAATCGATTACACACCCATGGTAATCGATTACACAGGCTTTAAAAATGGTTTTAAGTGCTGGAATGACCATTTTCACTTAAAATTGTCAGTATATCATGAATGTATGCATATTATTGGCTATGAGCTTAATGGTAATTGATTGTTTAATTTTTTGTGCTCAATTTACATACTATGAAAAAAATTAATTTTTATGAGAGCAGAATGGATTAATAATCAATGACTAACCCCTATGGATCCAAAATTGGTGGATACCAAAGAAATTTCTTTGAATTGTGTTGTAGGGTGACCATTAGCTCAAGCATGCAAATGAAGTGAAAAACAACCGTGCTACTTGAGGTTAGGAAAACTTAAAATGGTCCAAGTTCTCCAAAAGTGATGAAAAACATAAAAAGAAAGACATGGAGAACCACAACATTCTCAAAGGGCCTTGAGGCATAGAAGTTGGAGTCACCTACAAAAACTCAAAGAGTACACTTTTAGTGATATCAATTTCGTATCCTTACTTATACTTTAAATTGTATATCATGTGATATTTGGATAAGTAAAGATTTGTTTTTATGTCTTATCATGCCTTAAGTTGTGCTTTTTTAGCACTATGTTTTAAAAATATTTTTATATATGCTAACATGTTAGATATGCACACAATTTGCTTGGAATGACATGTTATGGCAATATCTTTGTTCTTGAGCTTGTGACCAATTCTCTTCGCTCAAATATGTAAATTCACTTGCTCATAAGTAGTTCTAATCCTTTCTCTTTGGTGCTCAATTTGCTTATATGCTTACTTAGAGATTGGATAGTTAAAAGTTATTTGTCTTCTTGTTTGAAATTGCTTGATATGTTCATATTTTGAAAACAAGAAGTAAATGATTTTTTTTTGTTCCTTGAACTTATCTTTGAACTTCAATTTTTTTTAATGAAGTATATCTTGAAATGAATCATGAATGGTTTCAAAAGTTATAGTTCCACGGTTTTCTAATTCTTTCATTACAATAAGAGACTTCTTGTTCTTGATTGACATGTGTGCATACTAAAATTCCTTACTTGATATTACATGCCTTACATGATTATTGTTTGCCCCAAAATGCTTATATAAGTTTTGATGTTGATCATGTATTTCTTGATAAACTTGAATCTTGCCTTGAAAATGCTTAAACTATACTTTTGGATTCAAGTGCATATATCATTCTTTTGTTCTCTTTAGAGCTAACAATTCATGGTTGATAATGTGGTACATGTTTTACATTGTATATCAACTTAAATTATGTTTGTAAATAAGTTTAAATGATATTTGATGCTAACCCATGTTTTAAAGAACTTTTGAAATATAGTCATCAAATATTGAAATATCAAGCATATGTGGATAAATGAGAAGAGTTAAATGAAGAGGGACATAAGAATATTTTCTTCAAGTGCAATGGAATGGAATACTCAATGGAAGAAAGCACAAACTCAAAAGTCCAATAAACGAAGAACATTCTAAAGAGCATCACTCTCTCAATAAGTATCTCTATTCCTAAACTATTATGGTGTTTTATATGCTATGGATAGTGTGATACTTATTGATAAATTGATCTTAAAAAATTAGATGCTTTCCTTACATGAGAAGTATGCTTAGCATTGACAAAGTGCCTAATTGGATATTAACTTGTTAATTTTGTCATTGTATATAGGGTGGATGATATTAGTTCTATACATGTTTTGATCCCTATAGCATATTTCATCAAGGTGAATGTTTGATATCTATGATTCTCTTGACCTATGGTTTCTTAATGGTATAACATTTATGAGAATCATGCTCTTTTTGAAAAGAATTTCTTATTTGATTAAAAAGTTTTTTTTTAAGGCAATATCTCCTAACATATTTGAAAGAAGCTTTTCAAGTTTCATATCCTTGAGAATCTTTTGAACTTGTCTTAAGAACTTGAAA
The DNA here is from genome assembly GCA_029884595.1 of Ormosia semicastrata. Lineage (NCBI taxonomy): Eukaryota > Viridiplantae > Streptophyta > Magnoliopsida > Fabales > Fabaceae > Ormosia > Ormosia semicastrata. The sequence goes on from JAQQTO010000063.1 coordinate 116,508,190, forward strand.
GTATTTTCACCTCCTAATTGTCTTGAAAATTTGGAAATAATTCGATTTGTGATATAAATGTAGTACTCTCTTCATTGTTTTGAAATGTTTATTAAATCTTGAGAGAGTATTTAAGAAAGTTTCCAAATAAATCTTTTGAAATGTTTTATAGAGCTCATGTTAATACTTCAAAAGATAAGCCTTGTTCTTAAAAAATATATATTTTATCTTTTCAAGGCTCTTGTTTAATGAGAAAGAGAGGAGATGTACTTTTAAATGTCCCTTTGACTTGGATTTGATTACTCTCAAGAAATATATGGTTTCAATATAAAACCCTTCTACCCTTCTAAAATGCTTGTGGAAATGTAATGTATTATTATAAAATTCTTTTTGAAAGGGGGAGAAGTTTTTAAAATGATTTTGTTTGAGGGATTAAGAATATGTATCTATGCCTTACTTTTCTTTATGGCAATGTGCTTATATGGTCTTGGCATGCATATTTCCCTTTATCTATCTTATGCTTCAATAAGGGGGAACTTATCTTACATATCATTCTTCCATATCCTTGTTGACTAAGAACATATGCATAACTATGTTAAATCATTATATTTGATATTTTGATAATATGCATATTTTGAGGGGGAGCCTAGTTCTTAAATTATTACTTATATCTCTTAGCTTACATCCTTGTCTGACATGAAATATTTTATTGTTAATACTATCAACATATCAACTAAGATCATTTCTTATTGTCTTTCTCTCTATCAATGAAAGAAAGTAAACTTTCTTAAACTTCATATCTTTTGATTCTTTCATTGAGAAGATCCTACCCTTCTTGACAACGTGAGTTTTATCTATAAGGGAGAAAATATTATATTTTCTTCCCAAGCCTTTTTGTTGATGTCAAATAGGGGGAGTGAAAATTGGGAAAAAAATATGTTCTTGTGCTTATTGCTTGATATGCTTACATGAATATCTATTCTTCTATATTACTCAACACATTTTTCTTTAGTGATTTGTCATCATCAAAAAGGGAGAGGTTGTGGAAATAGGTTTGCCCCAATGATTTAATATGTTAAGTTTTGATGATGACAAATACAAGATAAAAAGAATGATGCTTATGCTTTATAGTTGTGCTTAATAAATGACAAATGCATCACAAAAGAATGTTGATCGTGTTACATAGATATGCTTAATGGGATATATTGGATCATGCATGATTATGTACTTTATTTAGTTATACTTCACTTAATAATCATGCAATGAGATATATGCAATATACTTATATGCATGTTAGACTAACCAGAGTTATACATTTATGAATCATGCATATTAAGATATTAAGTTATGAATTTAGACTAACTATGCTTGTTTTAAGTGAGCAATACTTTATAGGATAGTCCAAGTACCAAGAGTGAGCATTGCAACTAGAAAACAAAAGATCACAACTATGCTCAACTCAAGAAGGATAAGAATGAAAAGATGTTCCAAGCTTTTGCAAGTTTTGAAGAGAAGATTTTCTTTGGAAGCTTGGATTACATCAAGAATTGATGGTAGTAAAAGATCAAGTCCCAATGTTCTTCAAGAATAGCTTATAGGACTTAGATCTTATGTAAAGGTAAAAATGAATCACACTAAACTCAAATAAGTTTTAAACATCTTTACAAGTATTTCTAAAATGTTTAAATGCCCAACAAAATGTTTTTGGAAAGCTAGTCTTGGTGGTATTTCAAATCTATGAAAAATAGTCAAGTTTGTGTTTTGCAAAACTGACATATAGTTACTCTTTGGATCATAACTTTCAAAATACTTTAATTTTTACATTGAAATATCTCATTTGAAAATAGACTCAAAGATCTTTCCAATGACTGGTCATTTGCTTTAAACGGATAAGAAACAAAAAAGTTATGACTAATTAAAGTTTGAGTTTTGAAAATCTGACCTTTGATTACTATTTTGATCATATCTTTCAAAACACTTTGAGTTTTGTTCTGAAACTTCTTTCATATGAAAATAGACTCAAAGATCTTTCCAATGAGTGGTCATTTGCTTTAATTGGATAAGAAATGAAGAAGTTATGACCTTTTAAAATCGATTTTGAAAACTAGAAATGGTGTAATCGATTACACAAGTCATGTAATCGATTACAACGTTGACAGAAGCCGTGTAATCGATTACATAAAGTGTGTAATCGATTACAAAGTGCCCAGAAAGCTTGTAATCGATTACATGAAACTTGTAATCGATTACCAAGTACCCAAGAACGTTTCTAACGGCTTATAAACGACTAGTTTTCATAGAAAATCATTATTAAACACTACCAACAGCTATTTTATCATTTGGGCTCTCTATATAAGTGATATTTGAAGCATTTACACTTAGAGAAACTCTTGAACACTTAGTTTGATCCTTAAATTATCAAAATCATATTTTGAGCTTTAAAGTGTGAATCCTTTATACCCATTGAGCTTCAACTTGTATTATCCACTCTTGAGAGAGTTTTCTTATTATCCATTCTTTGTTATTCAAGTTGTATATCTACTCTTGTGAGAGTTTCTATTATTTCTATTTACCTTGAAATCATTGTAAGAGGGTAAGGTATCCCTCAAGAGAGAAAAGGGTGAGGTATCCCTTGTAGTGAGACTCAAACACAAAGGGTGAGGTATCCCAAAGGTGTTGTGAGTGCTCTTGATTGTAAAGGTCATCAAGCACTTGTGAAGCTTGAAGAATTGGAGACTCTAGCACAAGGGTGAGGTATCCCAAGGTGTGAGGAGTGCTCTTGTATGTACAAAGGTTTTCCTAGCACCCGTGAAGTTTAGGAGATAGTGAAGAAAATCTCAAGTTAAGCTTGGGAACTGGATGTAGGCCACAAGTGGTTGGTGGCTGAATCAGGATAAATTCTTGAGTTTGATTCTCTCTTCCCTACACTCTTTAAATTCAGTATTTGGTGAAATATATTTATCGATTGCATATCTTGATGTTTTGATTGTTACAACTCGATATCTAGCTTATTCACTTAGTTCATCATATATCCCAAGTTGTATTTGAATAATCCTCAATAGTTGTACATTTATTAGACTTATTCCGTCGCATTTATTAATTGAGTTATTTAAAATGCATAATTTGTCAAAGTTGTATTAAAATTTGTAATTACCCAATTCACCCCCCTCTTGGGTAATGGTTGCCATGGCTAACAGATGTAGCACTGGATCTAGGTGGTTGGTGCACAGGGCTTCTGTGGCTTGGTCGCGCATGGTGGCTTCCTTCGCCGGCTGTGGAAGACGATGCAGCAACCGATCCACCATCCGCATTGCACCGCCAAACCTCCGCCCAGATTGATGGTGGTGCAAGGCTAAGAAGTAGGTTGTGGGTCATGAGTCTTGGTGTAAGAAATAACAATGGTTGCAGGACTTTGAAAAAAAAAAGATAAACTTTGAGGCAAAATTGCAAAATTTTAAAACTTATGAACATAAGTAAAATCAAAAGTCTAGTGGTAGACCTTTGACCATAAGGTCCAGCATAAAACGACCCATACATTCTACTATGTTAGAGTGTATGATACACCCTCTATATTTTACCTACAATAGCAAGTTTTTTTTTTGCAGGTTTCTTTATTTTTGTTTTATGTTTTTTTTTATTTACACATCACCACCACCACTGCTGCCGGCCGGCCACTATCGACCCAGCCAACCTTATTTGCCGACCACTTTCCGCCACCGTCTGCAGTTGGCACCTTTTTTTGGATAATACTATTCATATTTTTAAGTTGTACAACTGTATAAGTAATACTAGTTAAAACTATATTAGTCTTTTATATTTTTTCATAAATAATTATGAATATTGAAAATTTTACATATTTTAACTGATAATATTTAGACGAATATTTTTTTAAAAAACCCTTTACAATTTTCTCTATGTAAGTGTGTAAAGAATTTTTAAATATATATATCTTAACTAGTAATGTTATCGAGTTTAATTTTTTAACTAATAATGTTATCAAATTTTAACTAATAAAAAATAATATTACTAAATTTTAACTAATAATATTTATATACAATAATATTTTTTAAAAAAATATTATTTTTTTTCTAAAATTATAATTGTATATGCTAAAAATCCTATAAATTTTAATTAATAATATTTATATAATTGTATAATTTAAAAAAATTAAATTAATAAATTACATGTCATTCTTCATATTCAGTTGATGTGTTTTTATGATGAATAAAGTGTATATTAGAAATTGCCATAAAGGCAGAGCGCAAAGTCCGCAAGGACAGCTATGCTGGTCGATTCCCACTTTATAATATAAAATCCACCAACATTAGTCTACTTTTCTTATTCATACCTCAGTTTCCCAAGAGGCAAAAGTGGAAGCTGTCACAACTTGCTTTACTTAATATTCTCCTCTTTGGAAAAGTTCATGTGATGTTACATTTCTAGGAAAATGGTACTTGGATCCGGGAGTTCCTAAATTTGATCATATCCACACGTGTCAACGCATGACGCGGTAAGGGTAAAAAGAACTGAAGGAATAACCCTTTAGATGTCAAAACTATGAAATAACAAGCCATACAAGTGGAGCAACTCATCTTAATTGAAAATGAACCAGCAAGGAATTTCAGCCCCCATTGAGAAAAATCTATTCACAGAATACAATAGCTCAGCTTGTTCTTGTACACACTTAAAGAGGAGGGCACACAAAATCACCACTTGTTTCTATATCTTCAAGATCTGCATCAGCATCTAAGTCATCCAGGTCCATGCTTCCTCCAGTAAGAAGGCCACCAACCTTGGGGACGTTAAGAGATTTTCTCGCTTCTTGTATAATGGATAGGACTTCCTCAACACTTTGTAATGGATTATTTACATCATTGCTTTGCCAGCTTCCACCTTCCATTAATTCTATGGGCAAGTTCCTCAAAAACCATGGATGGTTTTTAATTTCTGGTATTGTTATTCTCTGCAAAATGTCATAAATGGCTCAATGAAATTCAAAAGGAAACTACAATACATTTCAAAGTACATTGGTTGAATTTGAGCCCACAAACCACACATTCTTGAAGCCAACAGAGGGAAAAACAGCACTTAAACATGCATTGGTAGGACAAAAGCAGAACTTTAGAGTTACTAGCAAATGATTAAATGAATATGATGAGTGGTTATATAAGCACTGTGCTCCAGCACTACAGCAATTAAACCATGTGGCTTGTAGAAATTTGCAGATAAAGAAAACAACAATTAGATTTTAGACATCAAACCAACTACCTTTTCAGGATTTGCCACAAATATTTGTGATAGAAGATGCGTACATTCCATGGAAACTCGTACATAATCGGGGACTGAGTACTGGACACTAAGTATCCTCTGTAATAAGCCACAAAAGGTCCAATTGAAACACCATATCAGAGAAAGTATAACTAAACAACTTACTCTTTTTTCTAGACAACTTCTATTGCTTATGGATTCAATAAGTCAGCAGTTATCACTCACACCAATGGTTTTTCTAAAGTTTCTTGGATCCTCTGGGTCTTCAAAAGGATAAGCCCCAACTAACATCACATATAAGGTGACTCCGCAAGACCAAACATCTGCAATCTATAGTTTTCATTGAAAATATACTTAGCAAAGAAAACAACGAACAAGATACAGAAAGGACCACCTTTATTTAAATAGTGAAAAAAATGCCAAGACGAAGAATAAGCAATAAGGAAGAAATAAGACTTTACCTTTCCATCATATTCTTTCCTCGTCAGGACCTCAGGTGCAATGTAAGCTGGAGTTCCTACCGTAGACTTTGGTTGTGAATGCAATACAGATGACTAAAAGACAAGGTAAAAACAAATTAACATCACTTGACGAAGGTGGCATCATCTAGAGCTATAGTCCTTGTTAACATTGCTACCTTTGAGTAACCAAAGTCACAAATTTTGACTCGTGGTGCAGTGCTTCCATCTAAGAGTGTGTTTTCAAGCTTCAGATCTCTATGACATATTTGCTGCAAAAACATTCCTTTAACTAAAATATCTATGCATTGTAAGGGTACATGATTAATGATAAAGGATTGGTTTAGTTTTGTACCATTGAATGACAGTAACTGACTCCTGATATCAATTGCTGAAAGAAAAATCTTGCCTGATGAAAAATAACAACAGTTAAGGACCAAAGTTTCTATATGAATTATAGTATGTACTAGCTTAACAGAAACAATCAACTAAAGATGGACTTTGTTCAACCTTCATCAAACGGACACCTTTACAACAAGATACAATCTAAATAATATCATACTGAACTGCATAAACTATTCAAATAATACCTCCCCTTTCTATATTACCTCATCCTCACTGAATCTACCAGCATTGCATATCCTCTCATAGAGTTCTCCTCCAGCGGCATACTCCATTACTATGGCTAGATGTGTTGGTGTCAGCAGGACCTGCAAGTAGAGTCATCAAAGCTCACAAAGGATATTTTTTTCTTTTGAAACTGTGATTGGAATATTATTCCAATGGAGGTATGTTTGCATTGATAAAACAAATAGTACATGGTTCAATATGAAATTTATTCAAAGGGAAGAACCAAACACCAACACTACTACCCACAAGAGCACAGGAAAGGGGGAAAACAGAAAATTAGTGAGGGACCTGCTCTGCTATCCATCTAATGAATTAAATTCCTATTCCTAACCCACTTCAGTAAATGGTAGAATTAAAGAATAGGAGACTAAATATGAAAGCAGATCAATATTCAAATTCATAAAGATAGTGTTTTCATTGCTAACTTCCCAAGTTCCCATCTTTATCGTGACTGTGTGTGTTGGAAGTATTTAGTAACTACTTTCCACCACACAAACACATTCTACAGCATGCCATTTCACATGCCCATAATTACATCAAAGAAAAATTAGCAAAGAAAAATATTTCCCAATCCATAGACATTGAACTAAACCAAGAAGCCAGATGAGTATATAAGCACGAGTTAACATAATAGAAAGGTAGCAAAAATAGTAGGAGTCTCGAAGACCAAAAAAAAAAAAAAAGAATCTCATATTTGCTGAATTTTATAGTTTAGCTAGAAAAAGAAGAAGAAGACATGTCCAACTTCGGGGTAAAGCAGTTCACTAACCTCTTTGAATCTAACGATATTGGGATGCTTCAATGATCTATGGTTCATGATTTCCCTCTGGACATTCTCATCAATCTGCAGTACCAAAATCGACATATCTCCACAGTGAACGAGAAACAAAAATCACACACACACATGTACATACATAGCACCCCAGATGAAGAATTACCGACAAGGAATTATAAAATAAAATATAAAAAAACTGAAATTGGAAGGGTGAAAAAGATGAAGCAGACCTTCTGGCCTCTCTCAATAAACTTGACTGCAAATAACTCTTGGGTGAAATTGTCTTTAACCAGCTTGGCTACAGCAAAATTCCCAGACCCAATATCTTTGATAATCTCGTAACGCTCCATGTATTACTATTGCCCAATACGCAGCCAGCACACACACGCGACCTGCTTTGATCACTGCAATTCTACACACCCCTGTATTCTGTTTTTTGACATATAAGGAATGAAAAGCAGAGCTCAGAAAAAACAAATGTATTATTCGTTTGAGACAAAAAAGTAGGTTAGGGGCTTTAAAATGTGCTCAATCAAAGTCTTAAACTTAACAAAGAAGCAAGCCAATGTGTTTGACTAGAATGTGAAATGCTGTTGTCGATAGACAGAGAGTGGCAAATGGGAAAACAAAAAAAATGACAGTGAGATAACGCAACGCCAGTGGGTGCCACCGAAAGACTACCACTTGTGTTGACGAAAGGAACCTCCCTAGCTCCTAGTTTCTACACTTCAATTATCATTATAATTATTTCTTTTGGTACACACTTCAATTAATTTTAAGTAACTTATATTTTTTTAAAATATTAAATACACAAAATTTCCACACACATATTTCTTACATTTATTTATGTCAAAGAATTTAAATATAGATATGTAAAAAATAATATAAGTCTAGAAAAAAAAATTATGAAGATATAAGGTATATGTGTATGTATGTATTTAATATTGTTGAGTTTTTTTTATAACATCAATATTGTGGGTGGGGATTCCCATAATTGATGTCTTTTTAAACTTTTAAAAATATTAATATGCTTTATTTTTACCTTAATTCAGTGGAGAAGATAAAATTATTAGTGAAAATTAATTAAAGACTCGCTATTCATATTTATTTCTAATATTTTAAATGTATTTTTTACAACATAATTCAAAAGTCGTTTATATTTAATTTAAGATTTAAAATATTATTGTGTCGTATTCTTTATACAATTTACAATCATATTGGGTAGAGTAGATTTTAATTTCTTTAATTTAAATATTTTATTTTATTTTATTGCAATAATTGTTACTAAACAAAAAAGATTAAATAAAGTTTGTAAGAGTTTAAATTGAAATCTTAAAAATTAACTTTTTCAATAAATTGGTAAGGGTGAGCTACATTAAAAGTAATTTAATAATATAGAAATTATGAAATTAAAAATAAAATTTATTGAAATAAGAATTAGTATTAAATCTTTGTAATAAAGATTAGGAGTACTCCTTATAAGTTAAGGCAAAACTAGAAAGATATTATTATTATTATTATTATTATTATTATTATAAAGAGATAAATATCTAAAAAGGTAGTTATCACTTACTTTATGAAAACAGTTAAATTAAAGTTTTGGTTTTTGTAGTTTTTATCCATTTCTAATTTAATTTTTATAATTTTTTATTTTCAAATCAGTTTTCATATTTATAATATTTTTTAAAATAATTTTTATCATTAATTTTTATTATAATGTCATTATAACATCATCAAATGACTAACTTAATAAATATTTTTTATCTAGTAGGTATTTTTTTACATGCTCATTTTGTAAAATGTCCAATAAATACTTTGCATTCTAGTAATTACTCTTATAGATACTCATTTCTTCTAAGTGGGTGTTAATTTGTTAAATAGGTACTCTTGTAGATGTTATTTTTATTTTTGTAAAATATTTAGTGATGATTAAATTAACAATATTATAATGAAAATTGATGATAATGATTATTTTTAAAAATTTTATAACTATAATGATTGATTTTAAAAATAAAAAATATAGAAATTAAATAAAAATGAGTAAAAAATTATATATATTAAAATTTTAATTTAAAAAATAGGTAAAAGTGCAATATTTTGCACCATATCATATGGTGCATGTGCACCCAAAATTCACCATAGTTAAAATAATAAAAAGCTAACCAAGGACTTCTATATAAAGGGGGTGGCACCACAGGATAGGGAGGAACATAAGTGAAAAACAGAGAAAAAGAAACGGAGATAGGGAGAAGGAGAAGAAGGAAAGAGGAAGAGAAAAAGAAGGAAAAAAAAAAGAAGGAAGAAAAATCTTGTCAAAGAAAAGGTAAGAAAAGAACTTCTTCTTCTTCTTTTTTTATATTTAAATCGTGGTACCAAATATTTTTATTGTTAGTTGAATATGAGTATGATTATACGTTTAAATAAATATTTTATTTATAAGATTGTTTAAATTCTTTCTTTAATGTTTTGTGCATATTTTATAATATCCTCGTTATTCCTATTTAGTTGTGTACATGTAATGTTTAGGTTAGAATCTAAAAACTTGATTTATTTATTTATTTATTTTTATTTTTTAACTTTGAAATCCTTATTATACTTGATAAAATTTAGAGTTATTATAATTTAAATATTAATTTTTTTTATGAGACCTCAATATTATAATCTATAAAAATTAAAATATTATTCAAGACTTAAGTTAAATAAATGTTCTTGATTTATATGAACTTTCTTATCTTGAGTTATTATTACTTTGACTTGGAAACAATTTTAAGACCTTTATATATGACCTTTGTAATGAAAAGACTCTTGTGCAATAAATAAATGTGTTTGGTTTACAATAATTTTCTTACATTATGCTATTGTTACTTTGCCTTAGAAATAATTTTAGGATCTTTATATTGACCTTTGCAATGAAATTAAGGACTCTTGTACAATAAACTTACTATCAAGATCACGACAAAACTATGAGCTGTGATGAGAATCTTTAAAAGAATTAATTAATTAATTAATTTTAAATTAAAGTTGATCTCTTGAGAAATTGATATTTAAATTTAATAACTCTAAATTTTGAGAATTTTAGTTAAATGCTATGGTTTATTTGAAGTTTATTGTAAGATTGGACATGATGAGTTTATTTTGTGACACATGATTTATATTGTTTGTATTTGCATGTAATGACAAATAAGTAATTCAAAGAGAACACACTTAAAACTTTACACCTAATAGCCAAGAAGAAAGAGAAATAAATGAGATTTTTTTATATTTCTTGCCTTAATTAATTTGAAAATGTCTTATTTTGTCGTTACATTGTTAAAAGTAATAATAGATATATCATATAGAATATGAAATAGGATTGAGGTTTTCAACCTCGACAAGGGAAGACGAAGACAGAACACGAGTGACGACGAGCAAGCAAGTGTAGCAGTGATGAGCCAGCAAGTGCAACGATGGCGATCGGTGAACTCAACAATAGGAACTTCTTCGCCATTGTTGGTGAACGACAGATAGAATACGAAATGGGATTGACTAATTTTTTTAAATTTTTTCTAGTAAAATGAGTTAAGTTTGAAAGGAATGGTTAAGTGTTTAAAATTTGCACAACAACCCTTATGGTCTTTTTTTTGGAGAAATTAAATTATTTGAAGGATTAAAATTTATAACATATATTATAACGAGTTGAAAGTAGGGGTGTGCAAAATAACCAAATGAACCAAATTGTATCATAAACTGAACTGAACCAGATTGTAAAAATCCATTTTATTAAAACTGATTCATATAACTAAATCGAATCTTATTTTTATAAACAGTTCGGTTAATTGATAAAACAAAAAGGTTTGGTTCAGTAAAATAACCAGAACTCCATCCATGAGCAAACCTGTCATCCCCTGCCAAACCCACGAGCTTCCGCCTTGCTGAATTGCTTGAAATCTCCACCCAGCCGCACCAGCAGCACCTCCGCGTGCCACCACGTCGTTGCCATCCTCAACACAGCGAGTCGCAGTGAACCCGTTGGCCAAACACCTGAAAAACTCGCAGGACCTCGTCGTCACACCACCGGACAGACCCGAGCCCGACTACCCAGATCCAACCTCACACCTCTGCTCCACCATGCCGTCCGAGCCAGCATCCCACCGCCTAAGACGTCGCCACACCTCGCACCAACTCCGACGCAGGTGCGCCCAGATCTGCATCGCAACTCCTCCACGCGCCGCCAAAGTAGAGCCCATCATCTCCCTCGTGGGAACCACCACTGCGCACCAACCGTGAACCAGCGTCGCCTTCCCCGGAGTCTTGCCTCACCATCGTGCTGCCGCTCCACCGCGAGCGCTTCTTGAAGCCACAGCCACCAAACCAACAACGCCCAAATCTACCACCGCCAGCGAGGTGCGCAGCCACCACTGCTTCAGTTGGTAGTCAAATGAGTCATAACCAAATGGGTCACTAGCTTACTGATAACAATGGACCAGATCCGTGTTTTTAGGTTGAGGTTTGATGAGATTTGGGTTCTAAATGGTTTTAAATCCAAACCGTGTATGAATAGGTATCAAATTTAAACCGGTTCTAAACTAATTCAAAATCGGTTCAAAGCTGGTTTACCAAACTTAAACTGGTTTGGTCTAAAAAAAAATTGATTCGGTTTAAAAATCAAATCTTTTTATCAGTTCAATTCAGTTCAATTTGATTTTTTATGTAAAACTGAACCATGCCCACCCCTAATTGAAAGCTGAGATGAAAATAATATGTATATTTCTCCAACTTTGATTGGACCAACAAGGAAGGGTACTAGTACCTTTCCAAAATTAATGGTACCAAAGGATTTACTTTCTTAAATACTGAACTTTTCATAAATTTTTTATCAAAATAAAATGTAACAAAAGAGGTGGCAAAAAATAATCCATTTTTCGTTAAATCATTGGTGCCCAGTCAAGATGGTACCAATACCATAAAGTCACCTATTTTATGATGTTAATATGGTATGATTTATTTATCTATAAAATACTTGTGGTAATTAGTTGGGTTAGTTGATGATTAATCTATATAATTTATAATTAATTATATACACATGTGATTAGTTAATAGTTTTCCTAATCTATATAATCTATGTATTAGGCTTATAAGTTGTATCACACACTTTTACTTATTCAGTAAGTTTCACATTTATCTATTTCTCAAAATTTTCTTTCTAACTCTTGTCATGTTTCTCAATAATACTTGTACTGATATGTTTTATTGATTGTAGCTCGATTGGTGTAGTTTTCAGTCTTTAAAATTAAAATGTTAGAGATTTGACTCTCGTCAGTTGTCACCTGCTTTTCTTAAAAGAAAATGATGATATTATATTTTTTTAGAGATATAGGTATTGTGTATATTTTTTTTAAAATATATGATTGAAAAAAATAATAATAATAAAAATAAGTATAATAAATAATATTAAATTAAATATAAAAAATAATATATACACTATTTTTAGTAAAAATATCAGAATTATTTCTTAAAAGCTTACACATCTCTAATCTGATAATCTCTTTATTCAAAAAATCTCTTTATGTAAGAAAAATTAAAATATTAAAAAAAAAAAAACTAGTAGACTAGTTGCCGCGGTAAGGCTCCTAATTCGTAAACGTATTTGCTGTGTGTGGGTCGGATTTGGCGCCCATTGAGCTGCCATGACACTGGTGACTAAGGATTAAAATGAGCTAACCTATTCGAATTTGACTTATAAAATATTTGATGAAATTCATTTGTTTAATTAATTAATTAAATAAGTTTAAATTTTAATTTAGAGTCGATTATATAATAAATCAAGTCTAAATTTTATTAATTCAACATTAAAAATTTATGAATAACTCAATTATATAAATATATATATATAATACATATTTAGTGAAAAAAAATTATTGTGAAATGATAAAAAAAAAAATAAATCTTGACTATGTAATCATATATAGATAGTCAATATTAAAAGTTATTTAAAAGTTATGTGACTACTTAAAAATGTAAGATACATTTACATTCTAATTTTGATCATTCATGTATGATCCAATAATCAAGATTAACTTCTCTTACATATAACAATAAATATTTATCTCACTGTAGATATGTTATATATATATATATATATATATATATATATATATTTAGTGAGAGAAATTTTTATTATAAGAGGGTGAGAAGAATAAATTTTGACTATACAATCATATATAAATGATTAAGATTAAAAATTACTTGAAGATCATGTGATCACTTAAAAAAGTCACATGTATTTATATTCTAATCTTAATCATTTATAAAAGATTCAATAGTTAAGATTCACTTTTCTCACTAGATACATTCCCTATATATATATATATATAGTGAGAGAATGTTTTCTTGTGAGAGAGTGAGAAGAGTAAATCTTAACTATACAACCATACATAGATGGTCAATGTTAAAAGTTATTTAAAGGTTATGTAATCACTTAAAAAAGTCACATACATTTATATTCTAATCTTGACCATTCATATAAAATCTAATAATTATAATCCACACATCTCACCTCTTATAATAAACATTTCTTTCATCAGATACATTTTATATAGAGAGAGAGAGAGCATATCTAATGAGAGAAGTGTTTATTATGAGATGATAAAATGAGTAAATCTTGATCATACAACCATATATGGATGATAAAAAATATAAGTTACTTAAAAGTCATGTGACCACTTAAAAAAACCTCATGCATTTATGTTTTAATCTTAACCATTTATGTAAGATCCAATTATCAAAATTTATTTATCTCATCTCTTACAATAAAGATTTCTCTCATCAAATACGTTTTCATATATATATATATATATTACAATAATTAATAAGAAAATAAAAGTTGTAGGATTACTAAAATTATTTATCTTAATAAATATTTATAAAAGGTTAACAATAAATATATATAATTGTCAACAAGTTTTATTTTTGTGCACAAAAAAGGATCATTTTATTGTAAGAATATGTAGAATATTTTTAAGTGTTAAATCTTACTTTGAAATTTTTTTTGTAATAATGAAAAATTATGAATTTTTTTATCATTTTATGAAATAAGTTATAAAAAAGTCTTTATTTCTATTTTTAATTCATCGTTTATTATAAAAATGTTTATTAATTATTAGTTTAATAAATTTTAAAAATAAAAATAAAATATTTTAATTAAAAAATTAATAATAAAATAATAATAATTAAAACATAAATAAACTCAATCCAAACTTTTATATTTTTAAACAAATCAAATTCAAACTTTAAATTTGACTAACCTCATTTACGTTCATACCAATAACAACTTCATGTCCACATCTGTCATTTCTAACAAGATTCTTTCAACTTTTAATATTCTTTTCTCAGTTGTTATAAAATGGGATTTAGATATAGATATTGAATTATTGTAAAAACAATCAGACAATCACCAGACCAATGTCACAAAAAACTAGGTTAAAAAGATTCTCAAATCAGATGAAGCCTTTACCTGGAATGATTTCTCTAATATGTACCTTAAAATATATAATTTATTGATGAATTAATATTAATAAATTATTAATTTAGCAATATTTATATTTTTACATAAATTTAGTTAGATTTTTTTATGAATAATTATATATATAAAAAAATTTATAAATTTTAATTAATAATATTTATATACACTAAAATTTACATATAAATCCTATCAAATATAAAAAGAATGTGATATATTTATGAATCCAAACATAGTAAGTCCTTACTAACAAGCTACCTTTTACCCCAAGGGTAAACCCATCGTTCACCCAAAAAAGAAAAATTTGCTAAACCCATCGTGCAGTAGAACTTTGCACTTTACAGTTACACCAGTGGAATAATTTTTGTTGTTCTAGCATATTTAAAAGTACAATTATCTTATGTACACGTATGTTATCGAATTCGATGTCTATTCTGAATAATATCATAAAATGGGTTAGTTAGGCAGAGAAAATTGAAGCCCAAATCATTTTTGGCCTGGCTTAGGCCAGCTAGATTTTGATTTGGCCTAATGCGGCGAACTAGGCCGTTGTAGACGGAACCAACTTATTAGAGTTGTCAAAAACAAATTGAATTGGATCATTTTTGAATCGGATTGAATTATATAATGTTACGCTTCATGTATCATATAAAGAAGATATGATAATATAAATTAATACTTATTAAATATTATTTAATATTTAATATATTTAATTAATAGTATAATAAAATTAGGTTATGTCATTTTATTTTATCTAAGTTGATAATCATATCTCTCTCCTAATACATAATAAGATATGATAGCAGATTTTTATTTAATCTTATCCTTAATTTCATTTTTATTACTCTTCTCCCTTACGCCACTATCACCACTATCACCACCATCACCATCAGGCCGTTGTGCTACCACCACCACCGCCGCCGCCACCACAAATTGTCACATCATCTACCGCCACCTCAATTTCATTTTTCTACTAATATTTTGTTAGTTAAGTCTAAGTCTAATACTATATGGGTTAAGGGAGAGCCCACTATATATAAATTTTAGTCTCAATTGAAAAATGTTTAATAAAAAAAGAAAACTTAGTAATAAAAAACAAATAAAATGAAATAAGAGAAAAAAAAAAAAAAGCTCTGGAGGGATAAGCAAAAGAAAGCTAGTGGCCAGTGGTCACGTGTTGGGTGTTAGCGGTGAGCTTAATACTGGGTCAGGAAACTTAGACCCTGGAATAGAAAAATATAATGCTGATGGTGCTACGAAAAGTTTTGTTTAATTTATAATGGAGTTCAGGCCATGGCCCAAAATAAGTATTAAAGGCGAATCTGATGAATTAGGTGTGAAAATCCTTAATATGGTTAGAGCAGTCACAAGCGACCTGGCATTTGGTCTCCACGAGGTGGCATTTCGTGCAAACGGAGAGGGTGGCGTAGATGTCGCCGGAAAACTGGTTACCGGAGATATCAAGGTACTCCAATGAAGAGCAGTCCCTAAAGGAAGGATGGTAGCAGGAAAATTGTTGGAAGAAAGGTTAAGACCTTTGAGCCCCACCCCCCATTTTCTACTTGTTCACTTCAGAAAGCCTCCCACGTCCCATCCCATCACTTTCTTTTCATTTCTTTTCACCTTAGAAAGCCCCACCCCTCCTTTTTTCCTCCCATGTCCCATTTTTTGGTTTTTTATTTATTCTTTCTGCAGGTTATAAAAAAAAAAAAAAAAAAAAAAGAGCGCAAGGATGAACAGAGTTTTTTGTTATAATTTTTATATTATTAAATCAAATATATATATATTTTTTTTTATATTTCATCTAATATTATTTATTATATATATTTTTTTATTATTTTATTTCACTTAATTACATCTCTTAAAGAAAGTATAAATAATACTTATACTCTTTTTTAGAGATATAAAATGATCATTTTTCTTTCTGTTATGGCTGTTTTTTTTTTTTTTGACACTATCCGGATGTTTTTATGAGCTTGAAGGTTTCAATGCAACATAGTACCACCAGAAGATAGAAAGACTAAAGAAAAAGAAGGAAAAAATAACAAATAACAAAATAATAAAATATATAAATAACTATAATAAGGATTAAGAAAGAAAAGAAAGATATTAAGAGTATTAAGAGTAAGAACAGAATTTGAGAAAAGAATGAATCTTATTATTATTCAATGAGATGGAGTTGATTTATATATAGTACATAATACTAATCATCTAAACTAACTCTGATAACTAACATCTAATTGCGGCATATGCCATCTCTGAACAGCAGTAATAGTAAGCAAAATTCTGACAATAATTAATTTTGTTATAAGTGAAAAAGTATTTAGAAAATTCACACTAGATTGTTATGCATAGTCTTTGACTACCAACTTTACTTTGTATATGTCCAGAGATCCATTTGCTTTATACTTGACCTTACAAATCTATTTGCAGTCAATAGTATGCTTGCTAGGGGGTAAAGTAACTATTGACCATGTATTATTTGCTTGCATGAATTGTCATAGCTTGCTGTCATTATGGTATATGTGTAGCTTGATGAAAGAATTGTGGTTCATAAATGGAAGAAACTTGACAAACAAACAATTTATATGAATCTAACAATCTATGAAGGGACATGTGATTAGAAATAGGATATGTATTAGAAATTTGACAGGCATAATCATGCAAATAAGCTAGTGGTCTAGTGTGTCTAGATTATCTTCTTGAAGAAACTATAGGAATAGAAAGAGAGCTAACAGTATGAACTATAGAATTATCAGTTACTGTAACAAAATTATTTGTGGGAGAGTGACTATTATGTGCTATATCAGAAAAGTTAGATACAGGCTTGGAAATAACAAAATCACAGAAAAAAATCAATAGTATCAATAGGAGGAGAAATGGTAGTAAAAGGAAAAGTTGATTCATGGAATATTACATCTCTAGATATAAAGAATATGTGTTTTTGTAGGTCATATAGTTTATAACCTTATAACCTATTCGATAACCAATAAACACAGCAGGGATTGCTCTAGGAGTAAACTTTGTTCTTTGTGACAAAAGAGTTGAAGCAAAGCACAAGCAATCAAAGACTTTTAATGAGGAGTAATCTGGAGTTTTGTGGAATAACAATTGAAAAGGTGATTTATTTTGTAAGATAGGTGAAGGTAATTTATTTATGAGAAAAGTGCTAGTAGCTAGGTACTCACCCCAGAAGTTGATAGGTACCTTTGATTGAAACAAAAGAGATCTAACAGTGTTGAGGAGGTACTGATGTTTCCTCTCCACTACTGAATTCTGTCATGGCCTTTCAACACATGAAAACAGATGAAGAGTTCTTGTTCGTGCATAAATTCAGTATGGGCTAACTCCTTGGCATTATCTGATCTAAAATGCTTAATTGTTGAACCGAATTAAGTCTTGACCATCTTAAAGAACTAAACCACAATAGCAGTAGCTTCTGACTTGAGTCTTAACAAATAAGTCTAGGTAAACTTGGTACTGTCATCAACCAATGTTAAAAAATACCTCTTACCATCATATGTAGGGTGATGGTAAGGACTGTGAACACCCAATTTTGTCCGAGGTGTTTTGTGAATAAAAAAAACCCATTAACCCGTAACCCATAAACCAACCCATTAACCCATAATCCATTAACCCACAACCCATCGAGTTATCCTTACACTTAAACTCATCACTTATCCTAAAACAGACCTCATCGTTATCCCAATCCCTAAGCACTTATCCTAAAAACAGATCTCATCGGTTATCCCAATCCCTAAGCACTTATCCTAACTATCCCAAACAAACCTATCCTAAACTAACTATAACTCATCCTACCACAAACTTATCCTAACATAAACTCATCCTAAACAAACTAATCCTAAACCTCCCATCATTTATCCTAAACAAACTCCTAATCACATTCTAACTCAAACACCTCACCTAATCCTCTCCTATAAAACACCTAACCCACACACGAGAAAATCATGGGAACATATGCACAGAACCTATACTAAGAACACGACATACTCTCACCTAGCCTCACTTACACACTTCGCCTACATAGCCATATTATTCTCTCCATAGCAAATTTTTGCACAGCAATTAGCAAAACACCCCCGCCACGAAGTCATCACCTTCCTACGCCAAATACCCCTCCTGTCACGAAACCACCACCAAATCCTCCATTAAACCAAGCCTCCATCATTCCACAACCACTGCCCCTTCACCGTCGAACCACACCGCCCAACCACGATCTGGTGACCATCAAAGCCCAACACCACCACACGCCGCTCGTTGCGCGAATCACCGTGAAAAGGCGAACCTGCGCTGCACCGGTCGTCCCACGCACGGGATCCGAGCCCGTCGAACTCTAGCGCGCCACCGTTAGGTTCGTCGGAGCCGCTCCTCCCCTCTCTCGGTGCTCCTCCCCGTGACCAGCCCGCATCTCTGTTCTC
Source organism: Ormosia semicastrata (assembly GCA_029884595.1). NCBI lineage: Eukaryota > Viridiplantae > Streptophyta > Magnoliopsida > Fabales > Fabaceae > Ormosia > Ormosia semicastrata. The sequence continues at coordinate 116,527,237 of JAQQTO010000063.1, forward strand.
TCTGTAAGAAAAAAAATGTTCCAAAGCAAAAAGAAAACCCCCCTCTTCGTTTTGCTTTTCGTAAGGCCCCAATTATTTTTTTTCTGATCAATTTTTTTTTTTTTTTAAGTAGTAGGGTCATTGGGCTAAAAAATGGTAAAAGTAAAAATAAAACAAAAATAATTGATTTCTTTAAAAATAATAGTAATAATAATATGGGTTATCGAGTTGCGACATGACTTGCTAACCCTTGTATTTTGTAAACGTCGAGTTACTGTGACAATTGATGGTTTACATTATTATTATTATTATTATTATTATTATTATTATTATTATTATTATTATTATTATTGTTACTATTATTATTATTTATATTATATTTAAATTATTATCATGTTTTCAATTTTTTAAGTTAAATCGCTAATTGATAATCTTAAATAAAAATTGCGTAACAAACTTGATGAATAATGGGTGACGTCTCTAGCGTGACGCGAAGCTTCACCTATTCAATCCTTAATTTGATTAAGCGAGTCGCGACGACTTGTTAAATCAAATTTTTTAAATAATTAAAAATAAAATCAGCCATTAATTGATAATTTTAAATAAAAATTTTGTAACAAACTTGATAATCAATGGGTGACGTCTCTAGCGTGACGTTGAGCTTCACCTATTTAATTCTTAATTTGAATAAGCGAAGCTGCGACGGCTTGTTGATTCAAATTTTTAAAGTTATTTTTATAATAAAATCAACCAACCCAAAAATATTTTTTAAAGAACTACGTGACTTTGAATTCCTCATTGCACTTGAGGATACGTAGGAGCGGGACTCCAATTCTGTCAAGCCAAAAATTAAATTTTCATAATTTATTTGTTTATTTTATATTTTTTACGAAAGGGGTAAAATAAATATTTTCAATAATTATTAAGAATTTGCATAATTAATTTAAGGTACCGTCTTAGGATGGGTGTGTTAGGGGTGCTGTGGGATTAAGTTTCCATCCTTCCCTACACATAACCGACTCCCGAATTCAATCTGGTTTCAAAGACTATTTTTCTTGGGTTTTCTAATTTTTCCTAATAAAAAAAATAAAATTGGTGGCGACTCCTAATTAAATATATTTTAATTTAAGTTGCTATTCCGCCGTGATTTATATCAGTCGCGACAAGGACCCCAAATATCAGAGTAGATTAAGTCAAAAGGAGATTGAGACAAATGGTTATGTGATACAAAGGATAATCTTCGAAATTTGGCTAATGGACAGATTTCACAATTAAAATCAAGAGAAGAACCATGATGACTAAAAGAAATTTCATTACTCAGCAATTGTAAAAACTTTGGAGATAAATGTCCTAATCTTGCATGCCAAGTCTTAGCTGAAACATTACAAACACTAGGAATTGTTCAAGAAGAAAAAAATATTTGAACTAGGTACAACAATTTTACAATTTGCAACATCTTTACAATTTACAAGAGGTAAAGTAGAAATGATTTTTGCTGAAGAGACACTTCCCTATGAGCTTGTAGCATCAGGGGTGTACATGTAAAGTCCTCCCTTCCCAATCATCCAAGATTGGTTGGATGCCTGAATGGCGAAAAAATCAGAAGAAAAAATAATAGAAGTAGAGGAATTAGTTAACAAGGAACTGACAGAAATCAAATTCACATGAAAATTAGGAACATACAACATATTATGTAAAATAAGACATTTTAACAATTGGACAGTACCAATAGCAGAAACCTGAATTTTTTATTTATCAGATAAAGTGACAAAGCAATTTTGTAAAGGTTTGTGAAAAACAAAATGAGACAAATTACTGGAAATATGACTAGTGGCACCTGAGTCTAGGATCCAATAATTAGACTTAGTAGGAAAGGCAACAGTGCTAGCAGATAGGACAATACATGTTGCACTGGTGTCATTGGAATCCATAATAGGCTGAGAAGCCTGAGTGATTTGGGTTTGCAAAAGTTAAATTAATTGCTGATACTGCTGAGTAGTCAGCTGCAATGATGACAGATTATTGCTTGAATCACTGGTTGAAGAGTCAATAATCATATTATCTGAAACATGATTTATAGAAGCAAGAATTGATTACTTGAATTTTCTTTTTCCATAATTTGGTGGGAAAACCATGAAGTTTATAACACTTATCTTTAGTGTGTCCTAAAACTCCACAATGAGTGCACAAGGGATGATCTTTCTTGCATTGTTTACCTTGAGGATCATAATTCTGTCTTGTAGAAGTATTCTTGACAACAAATGCCATTTGATCAGCAGAATGAGAAGCAGTTGTACGAAGTTCTTACTGTTTTTCTTCTTGCACAACCAGAGAAAAAATCTTTGCAATGGAGGGAATCATATCCATTAGGAGAATTTGACCCCTAATATGAGAACAACAATCATTGAGTCCCATAAAAAAAATCATCACATACTCCATGTGATGATGTTCAATAAAGGGACGAACACCACCACATGTACAGGTGTTAATTGGTCGATATTCACCAAGTTCTTCTCAAAGGGTCTTAAGCTTGGTGTAGAATTGACTTACTGTTAAAGAGCTCTGAACAGTGTTCACGAGCTCTTTCTTGATATGAAAAATACAAGGAGTGTTCTTTTGTTGAAAACGATCTCTGAGATCATCCCAAAGTTCAACAGCATTGCTGCAATATATGACACTAGCAGTTATTTCCTTGGTGAGAGAGTTCAAGATCCAAGAACAAACAGTGTCATTATTACGTTGCCAATAAGAAATCAGATGTAAATCATCAGTGGGTTGAAGAATTGAACCATCCATGAAGCCATATTTGCTCTTAGCATTGAGTGCCATCTTCATTACTCTTTGCCAAGAACTATAATTTTCTTGTGACAATGGCTGAGAAACAAGAACAAGACAAGGATGATCTAAAGGATGAAGAAAGAAGGGATTGAAAAGATCATCTGAATGATGAGTCATGATTGAAAAAAATAAGAGAGAAAAAACTTGAAGATTGAATCAATCGAAGGGAAATAAAGACGAAAATTGTAGGGAAGGAAATGTGACAACAGGTACCATATTAAGAGTAAGAACATAATTTGAGAAAAGAATGAATCTTATTATTATTCAATGAGATGGAGTTCATCTATATATAGTACACAATACTAACCATCTAAACTAACTCAGCTAACTGATGAACCATTAATATGTCATATTTTTACAGTTCAATTCCTTGGTTTTTCATATTCTTTTTATTTATTTTTAATGAATTTTGTTTATAAGTTTTGTTATATTTTTAGTATTGTTTGATTGTATTTTTATTAAGTATTTTGTGTGTTTTTATCAGGTAATTATATGGGGAGAAGATTGAATGTGTAAAGGAACAAGAAAAAGAAGAATTTAGCAACAGAGTCCAGTGCTTAAGCGCTAGTGTTGGGGCGCTTGAGCGCCCAGAGCGTATGCAGCAACGGTGATGAAGTGATTCAGCGCCTGAGCGCTGAGAAGAATCGCCTGAGCGCGCAAGAGAAGCAGCAGCGCACATTGACTTAAGTGACTGAGCGCTTGAGCGCTCAGAATTGGGTGCCTAGGCACTGAGAGCGTAACAGCAGACGTGAATTTCAATATAATGGAAAAGTTACGCCAAATTCAACACATTGAGCATATTACGCAGAAAATTCCTAATCCTGAGAGAGTTATTTTGCGACAGCAGACCTTGGAGGACGGCTTGAAGGAGGAATTGATTCTTGAAGGCTTAGATATCATAATCTCCATTAAAGGGGTTTTGATTTCTCTTTCTTTTTAATTTCCCTTTTCCTTTGGGTTTTCTTTCTATGGGTTTGTATTCTGATATGAGTTTGTTTTTATTGAACATGAGTAACTAAACTCATAGCTAGGGCTATGGGGGATCTTGTTTTCCTTATTATTTGGATTTGATTTCTAATTTGATTATGATAATTTCTTTTTGGGTTTATCATATTACTTGTATTATTATCAGAATTTGATCACTTTTGACATGTGTTAATTCATTGTTTGACTGGTGACTATCCGTATTCAATGAGTGGATCTATATGGTAAGCCTAGGATTAGATTGGTGAATTACTAAACATCGATTTATCCTATAAATAGAATTGACGGTATGTTAGTTCATCTCTTGAATTGAAGCTTAATGCATTATTGATTAATTCAACTACATAACCAAATAGATGAATTAAATTAGGAATAGAATATTGTTTCATCTATGACCATTGAGATTCAATAGTAAATAAGAGAATATTGGCAAAAGAATGACCTACATCATAATTGAAAGAAAATCTAAATAATTGGATTCAAGTGAACCTTGCGCCCTAGTCTCTTTCTCATTGATTATCTTTTCTTTAATTTGATTTTAATTTGAATTTCTTTATATACTTTCGATTGTCTGGATAACAAAGAGTTTTGTGAATCTAGTAATTACCATTTATTCCTCGTGAGATCGATAATTGAAACTCAAGTCCTATATTACTTGGTGATAGAGTGCACTTACTCTTAGTGTATTTTACACGCATCAAGTTTTTGGCGCCGTTACCGAGGAATAAGTTTGGTAATATTAGAAGCGAAAAACTCTAGTTAATTTAGACGCCATTTTCTTTTATTCCTTATTTTATTTTTATTTTTATTTCTTATTTATTTTATTTTATTTTATTTTATTTTATTTTTATTTTTCATTTTATTTTGTTTATATCTTATTTTAATTTTTTTTATTTTATTTTTTTATTTTATTTTATTTTATTTTATTTTATATTTAATTTTTCACTTCCTATTTCTTGTTTATGTTTACTCGATCTCAGTTTTCTGATTTGGTATTTGATCCAGTAATTGAGAAAATAGCTCGCAGGTTAAAGAAGTAGAATTTTATTGTAGTTGTAACAGAAGATATAAACAGGATGGAGAGGCAACCAGTTATTGAGGCCAATCGTGAAAAAAAAGCTATCCCAGCAGAGCGAACCATGTTTGAGTATTCTATGCCCACTGTTGAAGGGTATGGAGGAAGTATAATAAGACCAGCTGTGACGGTAAATAATTTTGAGATCAAACCAACATTGATTTCCATGATTCAAAATTCAGTTCAGTTTGGTGGATTGCCTTTGGATGATTCTAATCAGCATTTCGCTAGGTTCTTGCAGTTGTGTGATACTTCTAATATAATGGAGTGATAGATGATGCAATTCGATTACAACTCTTTCCTTTCTCTCTTAGGGACAGAGCAAGCCAATGGTTAGCGTCACTACCGAGGGGTTCCATCACTACTTGGGATCAATTGACACAACAGTTTATGGCTAAGTATTTTTCTCTTTCTAAATCTGCTAAGTTAAGGAATGATATATCTTCATTTGTGCAGTTTGAAATGAACACTCTTTATGAAGCTTGGGAGCGCTTTCAAGAGTTGTTGAGGAGATGTTCACATCATGAATTTCCCGTATGGCAGTATGTTCAGACTTTTTACAATGATTTGTCACCTGTAAACCGTTCACTCATTGATGCTGCTACGGGAGGTACTATATGGAGGAAAACACCTACTAAGAGCCAAGTATTGATTGAAGAGATGGCACTGAATAGTTATCAGTGGCAGAATGAGTGTCAGGCTCCTAAGAAACAAACAGGTATACATGTTGTTGATTCTTCTACAGCAATTCTGAGTCAATTGGAAGCTTTGACGAAGAAGGTGAAGACTTTAATGGTAACAAATAGTGCAGCCCCACCTATCATCTGTGAAGCATGTGGAGGATAGGGTCATTCAAGTACAAATTGTCAAGTTGGTAGTCCTTTTGCCCTCGAGCCTGAAGGAGTTAATTTTGTTGGTAATTCCAACCGACAGTAGTACAATCTATATTCAAATATGTACAATCCTGGTTGGAAGGACCACCCGAATTTCAAATGGGGAAATCAACAGGGCTATCAGCAGAATCAGTAGAGAGTTCCACCACTACCTCCTGGTTTCCAAGCACCTGTAGAGAAGTCGAGTTTTGAAGATCTGGTTATGAAGTACATGCAGATTTCTGATGCTAGAATGAAGAACATGGAGACTCAGATCAGTCAACTGACTACATTGATGACAGCGAGGGCACTAGGGACATTGCCTAGCACTACTGAGGCTAATCCAATGGAACAGGCTCATGCAATTTTCCTTAGAAGTGGTAAGGAACTTGAGGAGTCCTCTCAAAAGAAGGAAATACCATAGATTAAAGATACTCTTATTAAGTCTATGCATGATGAAGAGAAGGCAATTGAAGATGTCCTTACTGAAGATGTCAATCAAGAAAGAGAGGTTGAGAAGAAAGCACCAAAGTGGTAGAAAGTAAAGAAGCATCGTGAGTAGAGCATAGTTTATGAACCATCACCATATGCTAAGATCCCATTCCCTCAGAGGCTCAAGAACAATCAATCAGATTAGCAATTTACCAAATTCTTAGAGATATTCAAGAAGTTGCAAATTAATATTCCGTTCGTTGAAGCCATCTCTCAAATGCCCAAGTATGCAAAGTTTCTGAAAGAAATACTTACAAAGAAATGCAAGCTTGAGGAGTTTGAGATGGTATGCCTTAATGAGGAGTGTTCTGCCATTCTTTTGAAGAAGTTACCTTTGAAATTGAAAGATCCAGAGAGTTTTACTATTCCTTGCACTATTGGTAACTCTTATTTTGATAAGGCATTATGTGATTTGGGTGCTAGTGTTAACTTGATGCCTTTCTCTGTGTTTAAGAAATTAGGGATGCAGAAATCGAAGCCCACCAACATTTCACTATAGTTGGCTGATAGATCCATCACTTACCTGCGTGGTGTGGTGGAGGATGTTTTGGTGAATGTTGACAGATTCATATTCCCAGTTGATTTTGTGGTGCTAGATATGAAAGAGAATGCTGATATTCCTCTATTTCTTGGAAAACCATTTTTGGCTACTTCTGGAGCTGTGATTGATGTACCTCGGGGTGAGCTCATCTTGAGAGTGGATGGAGATCATGTGATCATTAATGTCTTTAGGGAGGCTAAATCATCCCTAATGTCAAATCTCCATTCTCTTATCAATTTTGTTCAAGCTAAGAAGCAGGAAACCTTAGTTATCAAAGACCCCCCGCCATCATACCGTGTTGATGTTAATCTATTAGAATGTCAAGCTGCTGAAACTGATAAAGGTCCTCCTAAGATTCATGCTTCTTCACGAATTGGTCATTCATCTGTTGATCGAGAACGACCACCATGGTCTAGTAGAGTCAAGCCGCAATTGGGACAGTCAAGCTCTTGTCAAGTTCACAATTCTGTTGGAAGCAGTCCCAAAGCCATTGTTGAAGGGAGGAATAACTATTTTGAAAAGAAAAAGACGTCCTCCTATTTCTCTTACTTTAAGCTACCTTGATTTATCTGAAAAGGCAACGTCGAGCTAATGACGTTAAACAAGCGCTTCACAGGAGGCAACCTGTGTTTCTTCTTTCTTCATTTTATTTTAGTTATTTTTATTATTTTTATTTTTCTTTTAGATGCTATTCATGTGTTTTGGAGATTTTATTTTTTAGATTCTGTTGTCGCTATTGACTCTTGTACTTCTCCTTTGCCTGACATTGTGTCACTGTCTATCAAGTTGTGTTCTTTTCTTTATCCCATTTATTTCTTTTTCTTCCACATTGAGGACAATGTTTATCTTAAGTGTGGGGGGGTACTTTTACAATTTTTGTCAAAAAAAAATTTTTTGTTGAAGCACTTGAGTAATGTTGGTAATTAAACCAAAATTGTGTGTTAATATCTTGATTTATTCTGAGCTGATAGAGATATATTTTAGAGGGAATTCCATTGATCATGAGTTGATAATGTGTGAAGCAATCTTTTTCATTGAAGTAAAGTGAAATTTAGCATATTTAGTTAGAAATTAGTCATGTCTGCTTGCTGTTGTTCTCTTTATTAACTCTAACTAGAAAGTGACTTTTGAGCCTTAATGATTGGATTTTTCTTCTGGAGTGAGTTTTCTCTTGATTTATGTGAGCTAGAACTTGCTTTGATATCTTGTTGAGGCTTTAATGATTCACATACATACTTGAACATGATTAAGGTAATTAGGCTTAATTCTTTCTTGACTTCCAGAGTTATATTGATTAAATAACCCCTTAGTTGCCCCATTTGAACTTGAAATTGATTTCTTTGAATACCCAATTGAATAATCAAGTTGAATTCTTTGGAGTAATTGATGTGTTGATTGAAAAGTCTTGAAAGGTTGCTTTTGTCTTCAAGGGTTAAAAAAAGGAAAGTTTGAAAAAAAAAGGAAAAAAATGAAAAAAAGAAAGAAAAGAGAAGAATTGTTGGTGAAGAATAATGAAAATTTTGGGTTGAAAGTAAGAAATTATTATATTCTTGTGCATCATGCTCTATCTGTCATCTTTTCAGCCTGATTCTGCTTTATATTAATTTATTCATGAGCATTTTTTTATCCTATTTTATCCTTTTTTCCTACCTTCCATTTTACCCTTGGCCCCGTTACAACCAAAGAAAAGTCTTTTTGATTCTTGTGTTGTATGTGAACTTGAAAGTGGAGATGGAATTGATAAGCAAGCCTATGATATTGCATTTTTCAAGAGAAATTTGAGTGATCTCTTTGTCCTTTAAATACTTAAGCGATGGAAAGTTGAGTGATCTCAGATGTTTGATGAAGAAAACAGTTGCAAACTAGACTCAAGCCTTTAATTGTTTAAGTGCCAAAAGATCTTACTTGATTGGATTTGATTGCTGAACTTGAATTTCTTTTAATTGTGGAATTTTCCTTTGATTCATATTTCTTGATGTTGAATTTGATCTTGTTGTTGATTCCTATTCTTTGCTTGAGGACAAGTAAAGCTCAAGTGTGGGGGAGTTGATGAACCGCTAATATGTCATATTTTTACAGTTCAATTTATTAGTTTTTCATATTCTTTTTATTTATTTTTAATGAATTTTGTTTGTAAGTTTTGTTATATTTTTAGTATTATTTGATTGTGTTTTTATTAAGTGTTTTGTGTGTTTTTGTCAAGTAATTGTACAGGGAGAAGATTGAATGTGTAAAGGAACAAGAAAAGGAAGAATTTAGCAACAAAGTCTAGCGCTTGAGCGTTGGTGTTGGGGCGCTTGAGCGCCCAGAGCGTATGCAGCAACGGTGATGAAGTGATTTAGCGCCTGAGCACTGAGAAGGAGCACCTGAGCGCGTAAGAGAAGTAGCAGTGCGCATTGACTTAAGTGACTGAGCGCTTAAGCGCTCAGAACTGGGCGCTTGAGCGCTCAGAACTGGGCGCCTAGGCGTTGAGAGCGTAATAACATACGTGAATTTCAATATAATGGGAAAGTTACACCAAATTCAACACATTGAGCATATTACACAGAAAATTCCTAATCCTGAAAGAGTTGTTTTGCGACAGCAGACCTTGGAGGACAGCTTGAAGGAGGAATTGATTCTTGAAGGCTTAGAGATCATAATCTCCATTAAAGGGGTTTTGATTTCTCTTTCTTTTTAGTTTCCTTTTTCCTTTGGGTTTTCTTTCTATTAGTTTGTATTCTGATATAAGTTTGTTTTTATTGAACATGAGTAACTAAACCTATAGCTAGGGCTATGGAGGATCTTTTTTTTTATTATTTGGATTTGATTTCTAATTTGATTATGGTAATTTCTTTTTGAGTTTATCATATTACTTATATTCTTATCAGAATTTGATCACTTTTGGTATGTGTTAATTCATTGTTTGACCGGTGACCATCCACATTCAATGAGTAGATCTATATGGTAAGCCTAGGATTAGATTGGTGAATGACCAAACATCGATTTATCCTACCAATGAAATTGATGGTATGTTAGTTCATCTCTTGAATTGAAGTTTAATGCATTATTGATTAATTCAACTACATGACCAAATAGGTGAATTAAATTAGGAATAGAATATTATTTCATCCATGATCATTAGGATTCAATAGCAAATAAGAGAATATTGGCAAAAGAATTACCTACATCATAATTGAAAGAAAATCTGAATAATTGGATTCAAGTGAACCTTGCGCCCTAGTCTCTTTCTTATTAATTATCTTTTCTTTGTTTAATTGCTCATTGCTTTTCTTTAATTGTTTATTTTGATTTTAATTTGAATTTATTTATATACTTTCGATTGTCTGGATAATAAAGGGTTATACGAATCTAGTAATTACCATTTATTCCTCGTGAGATCGATAACTGGGACTCAAGTCCTATATTACTTGACGATAGAGTGCACTTGCTTTTAGTGTATTTTATGCGCATCACTAACTATCTAACTGTTAACTATCTAACTGTCTAACTAACATACATTTATACTAATTACATACATTTATAAATATAGTAGATTGTGAAAAAAAAGAGAACACGGACACTGTACTTTGCATTGTCCACTGTGTAATTGGATTGTTTTGAAGTTTGAAGTTTGAAAGTTGCAGTAATTGTTCATATTCATGAGGAGACTTTTTATGAACTTATATGTGGCAGCACCTCAATGGGTTGCGAGGAAAAGTGAAGGTGACTGTAGTACATCAACTTTTTAAGTTTGGTTGTCGGGTTGGCCCGGCCTGAATAAGGTCAGCCCGAATTCGGCCCGAGCTTCATCGGGTTATTTTTAATTATATGTTCATTTTTGTTAGTTTAGTCTCACATTTTGTTGGGCTATTTAGGATGGCGTATTGGACTTAATTGACGGCTCTACAACTTATTGATCTGATGTTTAATTATTTAATTAATAATTTTTATGATATGTAAATGATTTTATCCTTGCATTTTTTAATGTAAATTAATATTTGTATCACAAAAGTAATTTATTTTATATTTGTTGGTATTTAAAGTATGTAAAAGAAAAATATAATGATGAAACATAAAGATAAAATTTTTAAATGTTAAAAATATAAGCAAAGAATTTTAAAAATAAAAATAATTCGAGCTAATGGGCCAACTCGCAACCTGCATAAAGTCGAGCTAAGTTAGTAAATTACTAGTCTGCAACACCTTTGGCTCAGTTTAACTTGAAAATTGATTTGACCTACATGGTGAGTGGACTCTCGATCTAAACATGAACTCTCAATTCTATTCTCTCTGGAAATCTTGTTTTTTTTCTATCTTTCAGGTGAGTGGAGTGTTTCTGATGCTAAAATTGAGGAGAGATCGGTAGATTTTATAAGCAACCTACTTATTTCCCAAGCAGCCAATCTTTCAACATTTGACTTGGTCCAACAAATAATGATGAGTTCTTAATCTTCAAGAAACGACTTGTTCTAATTTTAAGTGTCAAGTTATTTCCATGTCCTTCCAGTTTAAATGTAATAAATTTATTTTATTCTTTTAATATTTTTCTCAAATTTTAGATATATATATATATATATATATATATATATATTAGTTAAATAAAATTGGGTATTATCGTTTCATTTTTATTCTTAAATATTTTCACATAAATATTTTTATGTACTTATTATTATTATTAGAGATGTTACAAAATGCGCACTTAATCTTCAATCACAAAGCTCACCAAAACTAAGAGTATCTTTTGGGTTTGGTCAACCTGTTAATTTATTAGTTTTGATCCAACTCAACTGATAAATGGTAGGTTAGTTTGAGCTCGTAAGTTGAGTTGTGTTTAAAATTATTCAACCCACAAAAAAAGGCTTAGGTTGCGAGTTGGGGTTTTCCCAGCCTGCTCAACCCAACCAAGCTAGCATATCATTTTTAAAAAAAATGCAAAGTCATGGTATGAAGATCCTTTGTATCATTTCAGGACGCTTTTTATCCACTTTTGTGTGAAGCCAATTAAGTTTAAGCATTGAAGTCATGTTGAGAATATGACCAAAGAAAATAAAATGAGAAATTGGTGAAGCATATTATTAACCATTATGATGAGAAACCGATAGATTGCGTAGATGACAAGAAGTTTCTTGAAATAAATAACAATGAAGTCAACAAATACAGTAATTCATACGCTATCTATAGTGTCAGTTACTTCAATTGGCTTATGTGACTTACTGTTTATGGCTTTTAGGATTTGTTGTATTACCGTAGTTCATACTTATGTTTATTTAAGGCTTGTCATTGACTAGAGAGAAATGACAAATGTTCCAGACAATAACATATAATCGTAGGATACCTAAAAGACTAAAGTACCCTTACACACTTAACACATTAAACATATGTTATTATTCTTAACACTCCCTCTCAGGTTGGAACATAGATATCAATCATTCCCAGGTTATTACATATAGTTCAAACATGTTTTAACACAACCAACTTTTGTTGGAGCTTTTCCCGAACGAAATGGCAATCTACTTCAATGAGTTTCATTGTTTCATGGAATACAAGGTTATTAGAAATATATATAGCAGCTTGGTTATCACACCAAATCTCAATACCAAGTTCCTTCAGCAAATGAGATATCCACATGAGTTCACATGTAACTTGAGTCATTGCCTTATACTCATATTTAGCACTAGAACGAGAAATAGAACTTTGCTTTTTACTCTTCTAAGATACGAGATTACCACCAACAAAGATACAATACACGGTTATGGACCTCCTATCAATTAGTGATCCTACCCAATCTGTATCAAAGAGTCCCTCTACTTTGTAGATACCTTGATCTTGGTAGATAACCCCACGACCTAGTGCTTCTTTAAGATATTTCAAAATGTGAACAACTACATCCCAATGTGTAATTCTAGGTGATGACATAAACTGACTAACTACACTTACTACGAAAACAATATCCAGTTGTGTCATAATGAGATAGTTCAGTTTTCTCACAACTCTCCAATATCTCTCTGGGTCTTCCAATAAATCTCCATCTTCATTATTCAACTTCACATTAGCTATCATAGAATTATCATAGGGCTTACAGTCTATAAGTCTAGTATCTCTCTGCAAATCTTGCACATACTTCCTCTAGGAAAGAAATATCCCTTTCTTGCTTTTACATACCTTGATCCCAAGAAAGTATTTTGACTCCCCTAAATTTTTCATCATAAACTGGCTATGAAGAAATGTTTCAAGAGTGTTGATACCCAAATTATCACTAACTGTTATCATAATATCATCAACATACACCATTTATAACCAAAAGATGTGCATACCTCCTTTTCAGCTGCAGCCAATAACAACATAGATTTGAAGCTAAATACGATAAAATTTTGAATGCATGTGGCCCTTGATTAGAATATAAAGCTGGCAAGTATATATGGAGAAACATTCACTAGCTGTTGAAGCGAACTATTATATATAGTTTTTGAGTTACATTTGCTGTGTCAGTGCCCTAACAGTAATTGGACCACATGAGCATGCATATACATTGATAATGATAATTAATCCCGACACCAGGCTTGTTGATGATATAAGGAAGGTCCACTCATGAAACTAAAATAGTTGCAGACAAAGTAGCAACTAGCAAGGCTGGGTTTGATATCAAGTATCAACTTAATTGGAATTCGTTTTTGCAGGTGCAGCTGCCTTGCCCATGCAAGCTGCTAGCACCAAAACTGCGCACTTCCCTCACGGTAACCAGAGCAACATGTAGCGGCTCCAAAGCCCATGTATTTTTCACAAAAACTAATTACCCAGAGGATTGTGGCCTCCAAAACTGTTCCCCTTCAAATCATTCCTATTGATATATATATTAACATATATATAAGAGCATATATATTATACATACATAAACTCTCAATTTATACTTGGTTTTCGAAACCAATTTGACAAAAGTCGTAATCGTACACGGTTACAATTGAAGGTCCAAGGTATGGCGCTCCATGAACAATTAGGTCATTAGGCATTGGTTTCTCCTCCAGCATGGCATAACCTGTAGCAGTAGCACACAAATTAATATGCTGACATATGAATCAAGATAGTTAAATTGAATCTGGATCGAAAAAGATAAATTAATGAAGAGAATTAGAACATTCAAAATTAAATCACCAGTAAGGGAAGGGATAGAGACGTCTGAGAAGTAAGTGGAAGGCCTTCCAAACTCTTCAGAGTATGGTGGAGACAGCACGTCTAGTATTGCACATGGCGTCAATGCTGTGAAAGAATGAATGTTGCCACCACTTCTTGGAAATAATATGGATGGCTCGTGTGGCGCTTTGTATACTTCATCTATTACCCTGCCCGCCAATCCTACTGCATCCACACAACAATATTGACCAAGACAAATTGTTATGGTCAATTTGAAGTTTGTGTAATACGGCGAGAAATTCAGATTAAAACCTCTTATGGAAGATGTTTAATATGCTCTTTAAATGTATTGGAGCACCTGTGCATTCAATGGGTTTTTACTCATTATAAACAGTTAACTTTTTTTTTTTCAAAATTTTATTATTATGTATATAAATATTATTAATTAAAATTTATAAAAAAATTTTTATATGTATAATTATTTATAATAAAAAAAAATATGATTAGTCTAAATTCTCAGTATGTGAATCTACTTATGTGTGAATATGAACAATTGAAATCTGTAAAATTTTTTATATATAAAAATGAACCATATATATTACTTAATCATGAAACACCAATGTTTCAAAACATTTGAAGAGCATATTAAACATTTTCACCTTTATGAAGTATTATTCTTACTTGTTTGGTTCCCAGAAGAATCCAATTTGATCCAATCATAAGCTTTGACATGGACAGAGCCATATAGAAGCTTGCTCAACACTGTCATTCCCGGGTGATCATGAAGTGGAAATACCTTTCCTGCTGGAAAACAGAACACGCCTATCTGCATGTTCTTAGAATTAATTAGATTAGGATCACCATGGCTCGTTAACCATCTCATTCCTATTTATTCATAAACAAAAAGGGATTAACATATAGTACTTATATTTTCAACTCACAGAGAAATTGTCACATTCATGAATGTGAATGTATGTAATTTCAGAGAAGCCTTGCCCACAAAGCAATCCCCTGCTGCCACCAACGTTTGAGTCTGATATTGGAGAATCACACAAACCGAACTCGTCAATTCCTACATCTATAGCTTCAATTTTGTCTGCAAATTCATTGACATCAAACCTAGGAATTAGTCTTCTATATGCATACCACATAGAAGCTAATATAGTGATTTGGAAAATGATGCAGACAAACAAAACAAGTGCACTTGATTCAGGATATATAGAAACCTACCAAGGAGATTTTTTAGTGAATGGATTTGTTGAAAAGTTGGAAGCCTCCCCTGAGAAAACAAGGCATGGCAAGCATCATAAAGCACTTGTATTTTGCTCCTCTCCATTGTCTGTGTATAGCTTAACCAGTTCTGCATGTATGTGGCTGGCCAATTTTTAAAGCATCATAGCTATGGGCAGTGACTAAATAAATGGAAGGACATCGAATAACGGAAAAAAGAGGGATGTCAACCAAACCTGGGGCCTTGATCTGACTTATATTATATTACGGTGGGCTTTTATTTTTTCAATTTTTTCCGCTTTCGGAAAGGGAAAGGGTTCTTTATTATGAGAAATTCTTACTTAAATTCTGAATATCTAGATGGTACACCAGATTAATTAAGACTTAATATTTTTATAAATATTTATATTACATAATTAATTTTATAAAGATTCATAAAAATATTAAATTTTAATTAATTTAATGCACTCAATTTAGATACTCAGAATTTAAGTAAGAATTTCTCCTTTATTATCAACTAAGACAAGCTGGGGGTGGAAGCTTGAAAGAGTCAAAATTTTTAAGATAATTTCTACCCTATGTTTAGAGATAAAAATGGGCTGTAGACTACAAAAAGGTGGAAAAAGATAAAACAAAACATATCACAATTTGTGTAATCCCTGCCGTTGCTTATATTAGAATTCTTAAATCGTGTCACACGTTAAAGAAACAAGCAGTGTTGTTGGTAGTATAACTAACAAATGCCTGTTTTGTGTTGTTGGCGAAGGATTAGGATCATTTAAGTGTTGGTTACGTACACACTGCAAAGCAAAAAAATATTGATCAAGTGTAGGTGCCGAAAAGAGGAACATGTGCACGTTGAAATTCGGTGACTATACATCAGGACAATAATGTTCTTGTAATTTGCCAAACAGAGGTCCCGAGAGATTCAGGTTGGAGTGGGAATTCCGTGGTTCCTAACTCCTAGAAACATTTTAAATTGCATATATGTAGGGAGAGTAATCGTTTATTACGAGGGGAGATAAATAAATCTAAATCATTAAATTATATAAGATAATTCAAAATTAAAAATTATTTATAAATCACATAATTATTTTAAAAAGTTAAATAATTTTGTATTTTAATTTTAATCATTTATACGATATTTGAATAAGGTTTGTTCCCTTCTTTTAATAAATATATCCTATATATATTATATATATATATATTATAAAGTAACATTGGAAATGAAACTTGAAGGTCGTATGATTTAAAAATATCAGAACACTATTTATGAAAGATCCAATGATTTTTCTACCTTTCATAATAAAATCCATGATAAAATTGTGTAACATTGGAAATGAAACTTTTTATGAGAATATTTTTTTCCACAAATCCATGATTCGTGAACGAAATTAGTCGTAAGTAGTTATAATTAGTTTTATTATAGTTTACACTCCATCCCGTCTACTTCTCATATGTTTAATGAATAAAGATTATTTTACATTTTTTTAGTTGTATAAAATTGTTAAATATTTTTTTTAAGATTATGAATTAAATGAGAAAAAATTATATAAAAAAAAATGATATATGATAAAAAATATAAAAAATAATATAAAAATAATAATAAAATAAAAATTGATATTTAATTATAAACTTTCATGGATCTCTAGTTTATATCTACACGCAAATTAAGGTGGATTTGGTAGATAAAAAAACAATGAAAGGAGTTTGCTTTGGAAATTACATTAAGATAAGTTTCTTTGAAAATGTGTTGCCATACATCCTAAAGATGCTTTTCAGAGATTGGTAGAGATATTCTAAAATTATTATAATTATCAGTTATTTAATTATTTTAACATCTTACATTTTTAATGTGTTTAATTTTTTTTTTATTAAGTGAAATAAAATAAGTGAAATAAAATAAGTGAAGATGAATTAAAAAAAAAGAAAAAAAATATAATATAATTATTATTTTTTTATTTAAAAGTTTATTAATAGAATAGAACTAAATTTCATTATTTATGTGTTTTTTTTATTTCACTTTAATTTTAAAAAAATAAAATTAAACATTAGAAAAAAAAAAATAATAATTTTTTATATATTTTATTTTTTTTTATATATTTTAAAATTCTTAAATAAAAAAAATTAATTTTTTTTCTTCATTCACTTTTATTTTTCGTTATTACTTATTATCAAAACATAATGTTACAATATGCACTTTATGAAAGACTCTTTGTCTTCCAATCCACCAGAACATAAAATTGACGCACTTAAAAAAGAAGTTATCCCACATAGCACAGAAATTACCAAGGCAATATGAGAATTGCAGTTAATTTTAGACAAATCGTCCAAAGATTCTTATTTCAAATCGATATACAGAACAATTGACTGTATGCTAATATCCTCTTTGTGCTATCGCTAGACATAATTTTGATAAGAAATGTTAGTAACATATTTTTAAATATTTATTTTATTATTAGTTTAAAAATAAGTATTATTAATATTTTTAATAATATTTTTAAATATATAAATAAATTAATAATAAAACAAATATTTATTCAAAAGAATATATTACTAACATTATTTAGGGTTTGTTTGAAAAAATGAAAATTAATTATTATTCGAATTTTATAATCGATTATAATGAATTGTTATAATCGATTATAATCAATTTATTTTTATGTTTATAAAATTTTAAGTTTATTTATGATATAAAAAATTATTTTTATGCATTAAATTACTAAAAATATATAAAAGAATTATTTGATTAAGAACAAAATAATATTTACATATCAAAATGTAAGAAATAATCTATTAAAATTATAAGCTCCAATTTTTCTTATGATTATTTCGAAAAAAGGTTTTTATTTTGTATTGAATTCGTGTAAAAATTTTTTTAAAAATAATCTATTTTACCTAAATATAATAATTATTTTATAAAATAACTGGAAGAAAGATTTAATCTTTTCCAAATAGTGCGAAAAAAAATTGTTAGTGCAAGCTAGGTTTCTTATTATAATTGATTTATAATTTATAATGATTACAAATATTATTTAATTATATAGCACTGTTTGCGTCCACATGATCATAGTTTAAAGACTAGTTTGTGTAACATCCTATTTTTAATTAATTTTAAATTTATAATTTTAAATAAGCACACGATATTACTTTTTCTAAAAATATAATATATTATATTAAGAAGTTAAATTCTTCAAAAGTTAGTTATATACACGCAATTAAGCACCTATTTACCAAGAATTAGGCTTACAAAAGCCTTTTCATGGTACTACAAATTTACAAATTTATAAACATTAATAATATATCTACTCATGGATCCCCAAAATAACAGTAATGATGTAATCTTCTAGATTTGATCACGAGTATCATCCAGTACTCTTATTATCGGTCAATACTCTTAGTTAATTGTACCTCTTTTTTTCATTAGAGCTTCCCTCAATGCTCTCATCATAATTATAATAATTTAATAAGATATTTTACAATTTTTTTATCATGATCACAATCATAAAAAATAATTAAGGTATTCCTTAATCCTCTCATCATGGCCACAATAATTTGACCAAGGCGTTCATTGATTCTCTCATCATGATCATAATAAATTTGATTAAAGCGCCCCTTAATCCTCTTATCACGGCCGTAATAATAATTTCTTTACACATTAATTCATTTTTATCCATGTGATGATATTTAAAAATATTTTCTCTATAAATTAATAATAAACTTGTATTAAAATAAATATCATTATAGTAAAATAGAGCACTAATAAAGAACGTTAATAATAATAATCAATAATTAATATATCCAATATAAAGAATAGCAAAAAATAGCTCATAATAAAATTAATTAATTGAAAGATTGACAAAAAAATTAAAAAAAATAGCTCATAAAAATTAATTATATTTAAAATCTTAATTCTAAAGTTTTTCTGTTAGATTTTATCATAATAACAAAATTATATCAAAATAAATCTTACTTTTATTCGAATAACAAAAGTGTTATTTGAATAAAAGCTTCTGAAAAATAACTTTTGAAGTGTTTTGATAGACTTTATTCGAATAACAACCAGTGTTATTCGAATAAAGTGGTCGAAAATCATTTTCCAAATTTTTGTATTGTCACTTTATTTGAATAACATCAGTGTTATTCGAATAAAGTGATCGAAAATCACTTCTCAAACTTTTGTAATATCACTGTTACATTAAATTAAAAGTTGAGCAATGTGAATGGATGCAAAAGGGATGAACTAGACGGTATGGTTGGAAGAAATAGAGAAGAAATAGTAGTATTTTTGTCATTTCCTACCTATTTTTAGAATTGAAACTTGATAAAATGGTGATTGAAGATGGAGGAGAAGTGTTGAGCAAACAACGCTTGCTAGTTTGTGGCTTGGGTACTGTGATGTGAATGAGGGGTGATGAGGTATTTCTAGAGCCACAATTGGGCTGCTTTCCGTTTGAAGGGTGCTAGGTGTCTTAAGGTGGTTTAAGTCTTCTCAAAGTCGTCTTATGTAATCATGGTTTCTTGCCTGATATTTATTCCAAAGTGAACACTTGTCTTTGTGTGCTTCATTGTGTAAGCTAGGATTCTAGATTTTCTTCATGCAATTTATGTCTTCTTGCCATCTGTTTTATGGCTTCCAATCCAGGATTAACACCTCTCACCGCTAATCATTGCTTCCCTTCCTTAGGATCCATTTGTTATGAAAGATATGATAAGATTTGATAATATTAGGCCTAATAGTATAAGGTCTAATAGTATAAGACT
The DNA here is from genome assembly GCA_029884595.1 of Ormosia semicastrata. Classification (NCBI taxonomy): domain Eukaryota; kingdom Viridiplantae; phylum Streptophyta; class Magnoliopsida; order Fabales; family Fabaceae; genus Ormosia; species Ormosia semicastrata. The sequence goes on from JAQQTO010000063.1 coordinate 116,547,122, forward strand.
CGATAATATAAGACCTAATATGTAATGGTTGGGGATATCAAGGTGTTTAATGAAATGAAAATGTCTTTATAGCAGCTTATACATCAAAACTCAATTAGGCATAATCTCACCCCCAAGGCTTGATTAAGTTCTCTATCATTTTAATGTATAAGAGGAATTTGATGAATAAACTTATACAATACAATATTTACACTAAATAACTGATAAGGTCATTATGTATTTTATTAACTTATCTTATTAAGTCTAATACAATATGTCAAGCAGGTCTTTAGTCATGACTCAAAATGACATTTGTTCATGCTTATTTCACTGTGCCTATATCACCTTCAATTAATGTTTGGGACACTTATCCTGACTTTTTTACCAATCTATCATTAGTGACAAACTTATTTATCAAATTGTCATCATTTTCAAATTATTTATCAAATTGTCACTGTTTTTATCACGTTAAAAATTTTTATTATTTTTCGTTCCACGTAGACTACGCCAACAGGCGTGGTGCATCTAATTAGGATGCACCAACACATGTGACGTTTTTCAAGTGGATGAGCTACGCGTGTTGGCGCATTCTAGTTGGATGCGCCACGCCTGTTGGCATAGTCTACGTAGAATGAAAAATAATAAATAAAAAAAACTACGTGGCATGTGTAGGACACTTTAACCCATTCCACGTGAATATCTTAAAAAATGACATCCAGAAATACATATAATTTACATATCTATTAAATTATACACTACAATATTGAAAGACATTAGTTTCAATTAGCTTATTTATATGTCAAGTATTTACTTTTGATCTGTAAAGTAGTGGATGTGTGATTTTAATATTGATAAAGGAAAGTAACTAAATAAGATAATAAAGTACATTTATTCAATATAAGACTTTAGTAGTGGCAATGTAAAGCAACAAAGTACCTTCTTCTTTCCTAACTTCTATACAATATATATTTTTAAGTTTCCTTTGATGCTGCTAGATACTTGAGTTTTAGAACCTTTGCTACGACAAAGGCATTGATTGTGAAGTAATTAAGTGTTGAAATTAATTTACCAATTTTTATTTTTATTTTTTGTATTTTAGCCCTGTTGACTGCATTCATTGGACATCAGCTGCATAACTAACATTACTTGAGGACGAAATGCGCCGCGTAGAAACAGTCAATGTAAGGCCTTAGTCATAGACTCAATTTCTTCGCCCATTATTTTTTCTTATGATCCCTACTCCTAAGATAATGTAATCGCCTCTTTTTCTTTCCTTATCTGTTAGATGGCTACTGATACACGAGAAATAATTTTCATTTCGCAGCATATGATTTTTAAGTTTTACCAAAGTTTTACTTAGTTATTTTACCTTATCAACATCAAAGTCTCACATTAAACAAATGTATTTTATTATCTTACTTAATTGCTTTGTCTTATCAATACTAAAATCTCACATCGACTACTTTATAAATCAGAAGTAAATACTTGACCTATAAATAAGCTAATTGAAACTGATGTCTCTCAATATTATAGTGCACTCTTTAGTAGACATTTAAATTATATGTATTTCTAACGTCATTTTTCAAGAGATCTACGTGGAATGAGTTAAAGTACCATGCACATGCCACGTGATTTTTTTTATTATTTTTCGTTTCACGTAGACTACACCAACACGCATGGCACATCCACGTGAAAAATGCCAGATGTGGCGCTTCCTGATTAGATTTGGATGTGTCACGCGTATTGGCGCATCCTAATTGGATGCGCCACGCATATTGGCGTAGTTTACGTGGAATGAAAAATAATAAAAAATTTTAACCTAACAAAAATAGTAATAATTTAATAAATAATTTAAAAAAGATGATAATTTGATAAATAAGTTTACCTCTAATAATAGATTGGTATATTTGCCCACTTATCCTTAGCCTTAGTCGTGCCTCACCTTTTCAAAACTTTCTTCATCCACCTATTCCCTAGTCATCATTGCTTTCCAAGTTCCAATTCTTCCATGTCTCCTCTTGACACCTAATGGTGATGACTTCATCAATCTTACATCATTCATTCAGTTTCATTAGAGTCATAGGAATTCTAGACCAAACAGAGAAAAACTAGTTGAAAAAACTAAACTAAGTTTTCTTTCTTCTTTACAATGGAATGTATCTCTCATTTATTCTGATATTAGTCACTTTATTTGAATAACAATATCCTTATTCAAATAATTCATGTGCTAACACAACTAACTATGATATTTTTAGCTTATTTATTCAAATAACAATATGTTTATTTGAATAACTCTTTCATATCACAACGTATATATGCACTCAATAACTTATTTATTTGAATAACAAAATACTTATTCGAATAAAATAACAAGTTTTCTTTATTCGAATAATCTTTTAATTATTCGAATAATAAGACTTTTATTTAAATAGTTTAAGAAGTTTATTTTTTTTAGGGATGTTACAGTTTGCAGATTTATCTAATCTTATTCGAAGAACCTGAAGTATAATGAGTGAATTTTTAATTATGAGATACAAATATGAGCTCTGTGGTATTGAAGATAAGTGTTGCCTAATACATATCAAATGATCAAGAAGCCTGCATCAGATCCCTTTACACTTGGAGCACCATGAAGAATTTGGATAAGAAGAACGCTATTTTCAATTGAAGACCAAGTCGATTCTGGAAGGGAGGGACTATGGAAGATTAATGCTGAAGATACCTATGATGGAGATAGGTCAGCTCAGATTTGCTTTTGCTTCTGAAGTTTAGGGATTCCCGATTAGTCGATAAACCTCCTGATGTCACAATTCCTGAACGCTCTGCTCATCCCTGATTCGCATTTCAAGTTCCCAAATAGATATGGATGACTCCTTGAAGACTACTAACGATCTGATTATCCTCTACAACGATCATAATAGTACTGGTTTAAAAGGCAATGGGTATTAGTGGAATTGCATGGCAAGGACAAGAGCGTTTCAAGTAGAGACAAAAATGCTTTTGTGCAGGAGCATACTGTAACGTTCAAAATTTGAAGTGATATATAAACCCATCACTTACAATTAAAGGATTCAACACAGGAGAAGAGAGAGAACGCAAATAGAAGAAAAGAATAGATTCATTTGTGCTTTTAGTCTAGTATCATCTTTTAAATCTTTGATTCTCTGTTGAGCTTGTATAGGAATATCAATATCTCTGTTTGAGCTATACACTATTATCTTGTAAAACCCCGGAGAGTTGTTTCTGACTTGAGTTAGGGTTAAAGAAAATTACTTGATTTCTATCTTGTTGATATTAGAGTTGCAAAAAACTATTCGATTTTAGTTTGAAAAATTTAAAATTGAAGTTACACATTACTTTTTTATTTCATTTAATATCAATTGATTTTATATATATGTTACCTCAATCTTTCGAGTGCAAAACTTGTATAAATTTCTATATTTAAGCTATCTCTAACCATTATCTTTTAAATTATCTTACACGATTGCATGTCATTTCCACGGTATGTTTGATTTTCATGCCTGTGCAAGATTCACTAATTTTTATATTTCTTTCACTGTGACTAACGAGCTTATATTTCTTTCTATCTATAGGAGCACTAGTTTTTGATTCTAAGCGTTTTTGAAAATGTTATATTTGGAGAAATAATTGATTCAACTATTTCTTAAGTCTTCTTTTATTGTCATAAATAGACTTTGCTATAAGTCATTGTCACACTACTATCAATCAATTTCTTGGAAATATAATCATGTTAACCGACAGAAGGACCGCCACTTCACGATGATCGTGACCTGTGGAAGAAGTGTCTTCCCTCAAATACTTTCTCTGTACATGACTAATAACAGTAGTTGTGTTGTGACAATCACTACTATATACTCAAACCCATTGGGCTATGGTCGAGCATTTGCTTCGCCCACCAACGATATTTTTTATTTGCGGTAGTTGTGAAGGCAATGTTGATCAGGATTTGATTTCGTGCAGGAACACCGTATTGTAGTCAGACACTATAATTTAGCTTTGGAAAAAACAGGCACTTACAACTTCTTCCACCATTTTGCTGAGAGCCGATTTCTCATTGGTGTTTTGGATTGAATTCTATGGATCATTTAATCTGTCATAATCAGAAACATAGTGGAGAGTAGACTTGCAGTCTTGAATAAGTGTACGAGAATTTCCAATAAAGACTTCATCTATAATCAAATTGGCCTCAAGCTACACCCAATTTCATAAGAAAAATCCTACATATACATCACTACTTCTCACATCTCTCATATTATTATATGACAAAATCAGAATATATGTGTAAAAAATAAAGTATAATAAGCTGTAATGTAAAAATTATACACAAATTTGAAGTGATGCGTAAAAAAGTATGTATGAATAACATTATTCTTCCATAAACATTCATTGTGTTCAGTACAAAACAGTTTTTATAGTGTCACAACCGTTCTGAAGAGCATCTTGCCCAGGAGAAGGCAACTAAAAAAAGTCAATTTATTTTTTATTTTTTATTTTTTGGTCTAGGTAGAAGATAGCCAAATAACTAGAAGTAAAGGAAGACCAAGAAAGAATATAGGTGAAACGATTAAAAATGATTTAGATTTGAATGATATTTCTGAAAACTTAGTTTATGATATGGTACAATGGCGTCATTTGATCCATGTAACCAGTCCTACCTAGTGGGAAAAGACTTGATTATTGTTGTTGACTATGTATCACCACAAACATTACTGTGAGACTAATCATTAGACACTATTACAACTTAGAGTTCTTCTCAACAATTGTCTTCTTTAATATTTGAACTTTGGTCCTCCCTCAGTTAGGAATGCAGCTCGCTTACCACACAACATTCAACTCTTATTGGTAATCGCTTTTTCCATTTAAAAATGGAATGGTGCAATTGGTCACATTAAAAATTGTGGCCTGTATTCTAGAGTTTAGGTTCGGGGTTAGATTAGCACTCTACACCATTTGTCTAAGAAACAATCACTTATTTAATTTAATATTATCTATTAAATTAATTAAATTGGTCCTAATTATTTAGAATTGAATTTTTATTTAATAATTTTAAAATATTCTATTTTGTCAAACATATTATCAAGAATGATAAATAATCGTAACAGTGAATTGGTGGCTAAATAACTAGTATTCTATAGAATAAATTTAAATCCTAACATAGCGTGTGAAAATGGTGAATTAAAATCTAATTGTGCAAGAAAATATTCAATAAAGTGAATGGCCAAATAAAATTTTAACAAAAATAAAATTTGATTCAAGAAAATATTTTTTGATAAAGTGTAATGTTCGAAATGATTTGCAAAAGATTTTCATAAAATAAAATCTCAATTTGTCATAATTACGAAGTTGGGGATATATGAATTTGTTTTCATTTAATTTTACTTTTTTAATGAAAAAATATTTATTGAAAAAGTAATTTATTTTAATTGGGATATTAGACTAAGTGAACACATTTGACAAGATCTAATAATAATAATCTTAAGAGTATTGGGTAGAGTCTAATTGATCAACTCCCTGGTCATTTCTCAATTTTTTCCATCATGGGTCATATTTAGTTTAATGTACAAATGATGGGGCTAATGTTAAGTTACGAATGTATATGACAAATAATAAACTAATAAATTAACAAATTAACACATGGAACAAGATTTTTATTAGGGATTTTTCTAAAGCCCCAAGAGCACACTTAGCAAAACTAGAAATATACCATTCACCTCAAGAAAGTAAAGATGTAACCGTCACAACTAATTTTGATTATTCCATCATCAAATCTTATTCCATATATTAAAATATGTTGAAACATGTAATAAAAAGATGATAAAGGCAGGAAAATATATCAGATAGTAATAAATTAAGAGACCTAAAGCATAAAAAACGTAACAGACCAAAAGAGAAAGAGTAAATTAAGATTAGGAATTACATTAACAGTGATGTTGCAACCTTCTAACCATAGTTATTAAACTCGGCTTAGTTATGGACTCATTTAAGTTACGAGTCAATGGGTCACACGTTTTAATTGATAAGTCACTAGTCGAATTACATAAGATAAAATAAATATATAAAATAATAATATAATAAAAAATAAAAATTACATACATACAAATATTTGAGTTTAGACCAAATCTAAATTAGTAATAGATTTTTATTTTTACAAGATTATTTAATAAATAAATTATAAATTATATATGTTATAAAACATGCATATTTTGCATGTAATGGATGATGATCTTGATTATCCCACGAAAATAGAAAAATTAGTTAAAAAGGATTATAATCCCTAACGGATACTAATCCTAAATAACTACATTGTATAAACCTTAAAACGCTCTTATAAATACTCTGTCAGGTCTCAAAGGTATAGAAATCATCTGATATACAGAATAAGATTTTGAGTCCATATTTTCTTGTCTTGATCTTTCTATATTTCTCTTCTCTATTTACAATACGTTATCAGCATGAGACTCTACCATATGAGTGATGACTTGAACAACTTAAAGGTTCTACGAAAAGAGTTTGTCTTTTTATCACATTCTTTGGATTAATTTAATTCATTACTTTGTTATTTCTTATAGTTTTTTTTTCATATTAGTCTTAGTATGAAATATTTTCATGTTTCATCTATAGAATTTTTATTATGAATCTTATTTGACTAACACAATTATCATATTTTGTTTTATACTAAATTTGTTATTCTTGATAAATTATGGAAGAGATTACTATTCAAGCATCCCTGAAGGATTGTATAAAACCAATGATTTTCTATGATCATATTTTATATGAAGATTTATAGTATAGTTCCTGAAGAACTACACCTTTAGACCGTGATTGAATCTAAAAAGATCTAATTGATCTTAGTATAATTTGAAATAAAGAAATGTGAGAAAAAACATTATTGATCTTTTTATATCTCTCGAATATGCTCTTGTAGTAACAAAATGAGAATTGTTTTAAGAAATATTTTAAATCAAGTTTATGTATTCTTATAATTGAACACAAAAATGGATTATTAATGAAAAACCACAAAAGCCACCAAATAGGTTGAACTCCATTTCTTGAAGTGAATGTTTCATATTATAATTTTGGATTTTGAGTATGACAAAGGTCGTGGTTATGACCATTGATGTGGCATAAATTAGAAAAATAATCATTACTATGGTGGTTCCAACCTTTCAAAGAATACATATCAAATGAAGTAGGGAGATATTAATGAGAATCATTTATTTGACCATGGTCCTATAAATAATATGCTTTTGGGTGTGTCTATTTTTGTTAAATATTATGAAGAAAAGTTTTATCACTTGATTGATGATTTGAGTAGTTGCATTATTTTCTTGGAATTCATATTTGCCATTTTCATATGTTTTTTTTATTTTTTATGTGATTTAAAATCATCACATACACATTTTCTCTTATTTTATTAGTTTACAATATTTTAAATAAAATATGTATGGTATGATTTATCATAATTTTTATTGATTGAAGAAAAAATGTGTTTCTAATTCTTTATATTGTTTCTAATTCTTTATATATATAGATCGGTAAATTTATATATATATATATATATATATATATATATATATATATATATATATATATATATATATATATATATATATATGATAGTACAAAAATAATTCAAGTCTTCAAAATAGCTACTATATTTTGTTACCTTAATGAACAAATTTTTATACATTATGCTTTATTTATTATCAAGTCAAATAGATATGATTAGTGTAATTGAAACACATTTTAGTGTAAACCAGAAGTTTGCTATGCTCTTGTAAATCAGAAGTTTACAATATTGTTATAAATTAGAAGTTTCCTAGTCTAATTTTTTTTTATTTGGCATATGGCCAATAAGGCTATCTTGGGTTAATATTGATAATTCATAAGGGTATCATTGAAGGACTAGAAGATTCTTCAATATAATGAGTTTTTATGTGCAGAGTATTCTCAATGCAAATTGATTATAAGATTATCACAAACTAAAAATAGAATTGAATTTGTTGAATTTTTAAGAACAAATTTAAGATAATATTGTGGATTATATCATAAATCATGTGTATCATTTAGATATTTTATGACCAAAAGTCAATTGGTCACTATGTACTTATTATCAACTCATAACCTGGTGTTTGTGAGATTATGCAAGGTATTTGATTAAGAGCACAAATTTTTAGATTAAGACAATTTATCTTGATAATGCTAGTGAATTTACTTCTAAATCTTTTAGTGATTATTATATAACCATTGGTAAAATGTTGAACATCCTGTTACTTATGTTCAAATGTCTCTAATTGATAGCTAAATAATATATTGTGAGAACAATATTCTAAGTTTTTGCTTAAGGTATGCATGCTACATGTTGTAGCACTTGTTGGTATAAGACTAATAAATAATTATAAGTTCTCCCTTATACAGTTGGATTTTGGCTTGACGCCAAATATTTCTCATATAAATTTTTTTCCCGTGTGTGATATAATCACTCATGCACTATTACTTGTCTTTGCAGGACATTTTGTAGGTATGGCAGTCAATGAATCTAAAACACTCCAAAAGCATGATAGACCTATTGGTGCAAAGAACATTGTTTCTCGAAAAAAAAACTTCAAAATGACACTCTAGAAGAGGTCATTGACACTCCTGAATAGGTCAAAAATAATTTAGATCAACAACCCCATATTTCTAGGGAAGTAACCCTAGAAGTGGTTCTAGTACTAGCAAATTATGAGGTCTCATTAAAATTTAGAAATATAAGGGGAAGAGATGAAGTTGTTGTTGATAATATTTTTGCATATACGATTGCTTCTGAAATTATCAATGATAATGAGCTTGAGCCTCGAAGTGTAGAAGAATGTCAACATCAAAGTGATTAGCCAAAATGGAAAGAAGTAATACAATCTGAGTTAAATTCCTTAGTCAAATGTAATGTATTTGGACTAATAGTCCAGACATCTAAATATGTCAAATATAAATGAGTCTTTGTATGGAAAAGAAATGAGTTAAATGAAATTGTGAGATATAAGGCAATTTGAGCTGGAAGTTCAATGATAATACATTTGCGAATAAGAGCAAATTAATGAACTGCAAGAAACATTTTCTATTGCAAAAGGATAAATAAATCCTATACCAGCTATAAATGCTCCATTTAGAATTGGTATCAAATGAGTCAAAAACATGCAAGAAGTATGGTAAACCAATTGATTCTAAAGACAAAACCCAGAAAAGAAAAGGAGCAAATAATATTGCTAAGAAGACAAATAATCATAAAAAGGATACTTTTAAAAAAGAAATTAGAGACATAAGTAGGACTCTTGAAGTAGTTCGAACTCTAGAAGTAGTTCAAACTCCAGAAGAAGTTAAAATACCTGAAAATAGTGAAAATAATGATATCTCAATAAATTATGTCTCTATGGGTAAAGTGATAGAATCGAAAAGAAATAGTTGTCGACAACATATTTTTATAGTGCGCAATATTATGAATAATAATGAAGATATTGAAATTAGAATCGTTGAAGAATATCAACGAAAAAATGATTGGCCAAAATAAAAGAATGTCTTGTACGAAAAATTGAACTCACTTATAAAACGTAAGGTTATTGAATTTGTAGTTAAAACTTTACAAGATGTTTTAATGGACCTGAAGTCTAAATCTTAGAAGGTGCAAAATCTGTTGATATAAATGAATGCAATTACGTTTTGATATCTGAAAAGATTTTTTTCACACAACAAGTTGAGTACTTCTAATGAATGTTTTTACATAGTGTTGGAACATTTTATGGATGTCTCGATACATGTTATATATATGAAAATCCCCAAATGATTTAAAATATCAACATCCAATGAACTTAATTTACATATTTATGTTCTTTTGCTCATCATATTAAGACTTTCTTATTGAACATTAGTACTTGTTGATATGCAATATATATTTATTTCAAAATTTCTTAAAGTACTTTATTTATTTATGTGTCTATTTATAGAATTTGAAGTGAAAGATCTTTAAATGATGAAATTTTGTCTCAGCCTGCAAATCGAGCATTTAGCAAATTAAATTTTGTCTATCAAGTTATAGAGAACAAGTTCTTAAGTGATTTATACATATAAATTATATATATTGAGTACAATAATGCTTGTTAGATTGGTGGATTTAAAGAAGATTACGAAGATCTTAGTCTTGAAGCAATACTATACCTTAGTGCTATAGAAGCATACATGCATATTACTAAATACTACATGACCTAATATAATATTATTTTCATGAACTTATAGCAACGTATAATTCATCACCAGCCAAAAGACATTAGAATGAAATTAAATATATTATTTTTATCTTCGAGGCACAACTGATGAGATTATTTTATTCACATGAATCTATGTCAAGCTAATTGATTGTGCAAATGTAGGATATTTATCTGATCCAAATAAAGTCAGATCCCAAATAGACTATTATTTTCATGTGGTGGTATTGCTATATTATGGTGATCCACAAAGTAATTTATAGTTGCTATTTCTTTATATAATGCAGAAATTACAACAATTCATGAAGGAAGTCGTGAATGTTTCTAGTTGAAAGCTATGATTCATCATATTCAAGAATCTTGTAGATCATTTTATGAAAAAGAAATTCTAACTGAAGATAATATTGTTTACAAAGCTCAACTGAAAGAAAGATATATCAAAGATGATAGAGCAAAATATATTTCTCCAAAATTCTTAAGGGGAAGTGCTATGAATAATATTGAATATGGATATCTAAGAGCCATAAGAGTTACAATGTGCTGACTTAAAGACATTTTACGATTAGTTGTATTTTGAGGGGAAGTAAGTTACCTATGAATACTGTACCCTTTTTTCTTCGCTAAGTTTTTATCACACTAAGTTTTTCTTAGCAATGTTTTAACGAGACATATTCATAGTGTATTGTCATCCAAGAGAAAGTGTTGTAAAACATGCATATTTTGCCTGTGGTAAATGACTATCTTGATTATCCCATAAAAATAGAGAAATTAGTTAAAAGAGATTATAATTCCTAACGGATATTAATCCTAAATAATTGTATTGTATAAACCCTAAAATGTTCTTATAAATACTCTTTCAGGTCTCAAAAGTATAGAGATCATCTAATATACATAATAATATTTTGAGTTCATATTTTCTTATCTTAATCCTTTTATATTTCTCTTCTCTATCTACAACAATATACAAATTTTATGATTTTCCTTAAAAAATGTAATCGATATATTTTTAATAAAAATGAATTTAACAATTTCTTTTTACAAACACCATGCAGGTAGTTTGCTTTTTAGGCCTTAAAAATCTGTTTCTCAATCTCATATAAGCCCATTGTTATTCACAACACCTTATTAGTGGCTTTCTATTGCTATTGGGCTTAGGGCTTATTAGCCCAAACCTTATCAAACGTAACCCTTGCACCTCTTTCATTTCTTCTTCCTCCTTCAAGCGCTGCACAAAGCAACGAGAGTGACAGAAGCATGGAAACGGTGTAAGACGCGAACGAAGAGCAGTGATCAGTATGCGAGAGCGGGGACCGCGACGACCGTCTATAGGCGTAGGCAGCATGGCGTTCTTTGTTTGAGCGTGGGCCGCGTGATTTATGTTTGTCAGTCCTTGATGAAACAACATATTGGGGGATTAATTCATTCCGTTTTCCTCTTGGCTTTTTAATTTTTCTTCCCAATTTGTTCTTTTGTAAACATCACATAGTTTCAGCTTTAATCAGCTGGGTAACGGGTAACGGGTAACGGGTCACCAGTTTTTTTTTCCAAAAACTTGACGAGTGAGCTGATTGCATAATCGATCTAGATAATGAATCGAACCGGCCAACTAACCGATTCACCGGTCGATCAGCATGTTCGGTCCGAGTTTAATAATATTATGCTTCTCGTTAACATTAGCGCCTCCCAATTCTAGCTAATATTGGCAACCTTGGGGCTGATGTGTCCTGTCCTTAAATGCCATCAAATGCAGCCAAGACAATAAGTAAAAAGAGAAAATATTAAAATCTAAGTAAAGAAAATACAAAGACTATGGGCTTCTCACGAGCTTTAGCCACAACAATAGATAATAGGAAGGCCACTTTGAAACTAGGAAGGAGAACAAGTAAATGATAAGAGAGAAGGCTAAGGTGCTTTGGATTCAATTCTTGCTCGGATGCTGAGGCTCCAAAATCTAATTGTTGGAAGTTAAAATTAGTGGCTTGGGCTGCTAAATTGAAAGCTATGTAAATGGGCTAAAAGCTAGCGTGACCCAGTACAAAATGCTGCCTATTGGGCCGAAAGCTGGTCAAACGTTGGGCTTTGACATTTGCAGTAAGGCTAAAAGACATTTGATCTGGTCCAAATTGAAGATAAGGGAAGATGGAGAAGTGGATGTTTAAAATTTTGCATCGCTTCCGGATTGCTTGTAGCACTCAGCCGATCCTTTTAGGAACTGGGGCTTGGAAATTGCTATCCACATTTAAAGGTAAAAACACTAAACTGCCACTGTTGGTAAAACTATTTATCAAAATGCTATTTTAGTTAAACTATTTATCAAATTGCCATTTTTTTAAAACTATTTATCAAAATGCCACTCTTTTGAAACTATATACCAAATTTAACCTATATCGTTTAAATTATTCATCTTTTTATCCTACGTGGCATTTTTAATATTTTTCACGTCAGTAAGAGATGCAAAGTAGGATGGCGATCCATGTGTTAAGCCAACACGGTTGGCGTGCTGCATGGATGCGCCATCCTACTACATGATCCTCTTCGACATGGACAAAGCGTGTAACCAAGTCATGCACCACCCTTATTGGCGCAAACCAGTATATATATATGGTCCCATCCATCCTATTGCTTCAATTTTCTTAATTCTCACTATTTCTCTACAAATTTATTCTCTCTAAACGTTTTGAACTATCTAAACGAATTCTTACTAGAAATGGTTCTGGATCTCTATCTGTGATCAAATTCAGATCGTTTGAATTATTTACTTATGTATATATCGTCTTAATATTGTGTGCATCTCATTTTTACAGATTATATGGCAACCATACACGGATGAGAGGGTTCATCTTTTGTAGTTAGTAGGGACATAAAGTTTATGGTCCCTCTCATATGTTTCCACATTTGTTGAGTGGCTGTGACCGCAGCGTGATGTCTTAGGTTTGGTTGACTCAAACCCAATTTATATCTTTTTCTAAAGCGAAATTGGTATTAGTCTTTTTTTGAAGACTTACCCAAGGATCGAACACATATTCATTCTTAAGAAACAAAATTTCAGTCTTCCAACACCAATGTTTATTCCAATAGAATTCATCACTCGATGGTAGATTGATGGTCATACTCATCTCCATTTTGAAAAGTCGGGTTGTTTAATTCACCAATTACCAAGATCTTTAACAAAAACCAAACCGAAGAAAGCAAACATATTTAATCCAATATATGGGCGTGTACTCGATCGGAACGCTGGGGGTGCGAGCAATGAGATTCCCGTAACAAGCCTCTCTCCTTCGACTATCCTGTGGCTATGTAAACAAGCATGTGTGGTCGCCAATCTTCCTATTATGCCTACCGCCGGTGTAATCGAGTACAAATCTGTCGAGCTGGAGCGGTCGCGAGTTTATGGAGGTGGCTAAACTAAATGAAAGGTGTTATATAAAGTGGTATGGGTTGGTCAAGACCAACCTGGCGCATCACGCGGTACAAATACCCTAATGGTCAGTTGGTGCCACTCAACAATGTGGAAACATATGAGAGGGACCACCTTGCCGAGTGGTAGAGAACTATTTATGTCCCTACCACCACACAAAAGTTGACAAGTGTTGCCACCCTCTCATCCGTGTATGGTTGCCATATAATCTGTAAAAATGAGATGCACACAATATTAAGACGATATATACATAAGTAAATAATTCAAACGATCTGAATTTGATCACAGATAGAGATCCAGATACCATTTCTAGTAAGAATTGAGTTCGTTTAGATAGTTCAGAACATTTAGAGAGAATAAATTTGTAGAGAGATAGTGAGAATTAAGAAAATTGAAGCAATGGGATGGATGAGACCATATATATCTTGGTTACGCCAACAAGGGTGGTGCAAGTGACTTGGTTACGCCACCCTTGTTGGAGTTTTCTTTGTCCACGTCAGCAAGGATGCGCCAAGTAGGATGGCGCATCCATGCAGGTTACGCCAACCGTGTTGGCTTAACCTACATGGATGCGCCATCCTACTTGGCGCATCCTTACTGACGTGGAAAATATTAAAAAATGCCACGTAGGTCAAAAGGGTGGCAGTTTGGTATATAGTTTCAAAAGAGTGGCATTTTGATAAATAGTTTTTTAAAAAATGGTAATTTGATAAATAGTTTAACTAAAATGGCATTTTAATAAATAGTTTTACCAACAGTGGCAGTTTAGTGTTTTAGCCCACATTTAAACTCACAAATGGAGTCATTTTGACAGTTTTTTTATCATGGAAGCTAGGTGAAAACATGTTGAATGATTGTCCCACAGCTTGGAAGCACTTAAGGAAGTTGAATAACTGAAGAACTTGCTCCCGATTTTTAGGAAGGTGAGCTTAGAAACCTGAAGATGTGCAGAAGTTGCAGTTTCTCAACTCTAATTATATAAATAGGCTTCTAAGACTTTGAGGAAGGGACCTGAATCAATTAACCAAAAATTCATCTTTTTTCATTTAGTTTATCTTTATTTTTCTTGTATTTTACAACTTTTCTTTACATTTCCAGCACATTTATAGTTTTTCTTACAGCTTTTGTCTTTACTTTATGCAATTTCATTTGCTTTGTATTTCGGAGCACAATTTACTTTATTGTATCTCAGCTTTCTCGCTTGTAGCCAATTGGATTCTAAGTTTTTTAATGTAATTCAGTGTTTCTTAGCATTGAGTTAGTCATTATATTGAATACATTGTTGAGGGCTAGGTTTAGTGTCTCAAGAACCCATACCGAAAGGCAAGTTCCCCCTTTTGAGAGCTTTCTAAGGCAAAGCACATACTATATTGGGATAATGGTGGAAGTGTGGAGTTTTGCTTTTGCTTCGTTGACAGAAGCTAACTTTTGCTTTTTCGATACCAACATCTCTTTGGCACATCCGGTAGGACTCTCTAGATTCCATATCTCCATGGCCTCTAGGTGTTTCTGAACTTATTCAACATTTTGAGCGTATGCAATTGAGATCAAGTCGTTGTATTTCTACCGCGACTATGACTTCCCAAGCTGAAACGCACATTGTTCCTCATGTTGGTTACTCGAGGGCAAATACTAAGACACATGCTTTTACCGTTGCTGGCTTGCTGCATAGGTCATAGGTAAATATTGTAGGCTTGCATCATACAACGATGCAAGGTGATAACGTTGCCTTGATGCGATATCAAATTGACCATAGTGTAGGCGAGATTGTTCCTCTGATAACGGCTCAGATAGCTGAAATAGTGAGGCCTCTCAGTGTGAATGAAGTCCAGAGAAGTAGAGAAAGAGAGGCCAGGGACGTCGCTCAAGGAACTTTCACTCAATGTGCTCAACCATTAGTGGGGAGTCCTTATTCTATATCACCACCGCTAACTTTTTCATTATCGACAGGATGGCAAACGACTTCTGTGGCTAGAACTCCTGTATACATAGCCCTAACGTCTCCTTGGTAGTCGATGGGAGCACAACAGACTCAAATGTCGACAAGTTAGTACAGTTATGCTACTCAAACAATGCAAAGGTCGGCTACACAACTATTGCAATACGATCAAGTTCAGATATCCCAATGACCGTTAGCAAATCCTAGTAGCTTTAATATTGCAATGGCTATTCAACTGAATGTTATGTTGAATATGCCTGGCTGCACCCTTATGTGGCAGCCGGCAACTGAGAAGTATATGTCTCCCAGTGCCATAGCCTAGCCATGAGAAACACCCTCGGTCAGATCATATGGCTTTATACCCATGCAGGGTTATGGATCAGGGTAGACACCTTATTGTGCTCCAGCCACAAAGGTTAGGCCAAGGCATACACCTTATTATGGCTAGGTTTCAAAAGCTAGGTAGTCTTTTCATATTGATGCAAATCAAATAGTCGATGTCTTGAAACAACATTTTGGGGTCAGTTTAAAACTAAATGAAAGGCTTGTGTATAAAAAGCCATATCTTGAGCAGATTGACCACTCAACACCTTTGCCGAAGGGTTACAAATACCCTAAATTTTTCACGTTTTCTAGAGAAAACGATCATACTACTTTGGAACATATTAGCCGATTCACTGCCCAATGTGGGGAGCTCGGCCAAAATGACTTTTATAGGTTGCAACTATTTCCACTCTCATTAACCAAATTGGCTCACCGATGGTATACTAATTTGCCACTCAGCTCACTCTAAACCTAGAATGAGATGGAACGGTTATTTCATGACTATTTTTATAAAACATAACTTGAGTTTTCAATAGTCGATCTAAACATGATTAAACAAAAGCTACATGAGCCAATAGCTAAGTACTTAGAAAGATTCAAGGAAGCGAAAGCTCTATGTCAACCACCCTTACTTGAGAATGAATATGTTATGTTAGCTATAGAAGACATGTTAGATTTCTTAAAAGAAAGATTAAATTGATTTTGCATATTTGTCTCAGCTAACTTCTAGAGCCATTCCCTATGAGACATGGTTCAAGGACAAAGAAAGAAATAGATCTTCCAAAGTTGATAGAGGCCCACATGGTATTTCACTTACAGGTTATTATGCCTACCCAGTTGATGAAGAATACATACATGATGCAGAGGGTGAAATTAGTGTAGCAGAAATAATAAAAAGATCAACTTACATATGCCCAACTTTTAAGGCATTAAAAGCTAAGCAAAAGGAGTAGGCATGAGCTAAGGAGGAGTACTAGTTTGATATCTCCAAAGCTAACCAGATTTTTGAATTTTTGCTGAAAGACAACCAAATCAGGCTCCCTAATGGCCATTGTATCCCAACATCAGAGGATATCAATGGCAAAAAGTATTGTAAGTGGCAAAACTTATACAACCATTTTATCAACAATTGTGCTATTTTTCGGGCTGCAATACAAAAAGTTATTAAGGGTGAGAGATTTAAGCTCTCAGACAAAGGAGCTTTAGAGATGGCAGTTAACACAGATCCTTTCACGAAGCAGCTTGCCATCAACATGGTGACAGTTCCAAACCTGGGAGCTAATGTGCCAGCATTTCAAGTTAGTGCAAAAGCAAGGCTCACCTGGGTACCCAAAGGCTTGGGGGTAGTTGATAAACCTGCTACTGTTACTTTGCCTAGAAATAATGAACCTTTAGGCAGTAGAAACAGAAGAGTAGGTTTTCAACCTGGTGTTATTACTGATAATGTGTCTTGTGTTGAAAGGCAAGTGCAGGAATACCCCCTTGCTGATGGAAAGACATGCTTGCAAATTTCTTTGATAACAATGAGGCCACTTAGGATGGTGAAGCTAAAAGCTAATGTTAGAATTGATGAATGGTTTCTCAACCAACAACCAAAAGCTACTCGAAAAGTTAGCCTCAACAAGCCACAATAAGGGTATACCAAGACCTATAGAAGAAGGTGGCAACGGAAGAAAGCAGCAGAGAAAAGAAACAAGTTGTTCCAGATGCTGGAAGAAACTAAACATCAGCCAAGGTGGACTCGTAAGCAAGTGACTATCATTGATGCAGAGTCTAGCAACCGTAAACAAGTATTGGAGCAGACGTTGAAGCAGTTTCTTGTAAAGAAGCAAATTCAGCAGCTCTCGCCCACTGTTGTGAAATCAGCAAGTGCACCAAATCGTAAAAGTAATAAAAAGTGAGTAAGAGTATCGTCCTACAAGGATTAAGTTATTAATTACTAAATTCGATGAAAATGACACTATTTAAACTAAAAAAGAAAGAGAGTTGGTAAAAATAATAAAAAGAAAGAATAAACAAAAATAACAAAAGCTAAATTTAATTAATTGGGTAGAGTTGGAAAACAATGATATGAAAATGTTAGGGATAAGATTTCACTTGAACTCTTTAAATGCAAAATCAAATATTGGTTTAATCAAGTTCTATTCCAATGATTCATGGTCAATTCCCAAAATTAATCAATATTCAATCCCTTGGTATATTAATCCTCTTACACTATTTAGAATTAACTAATCCTTTAGTCTAATCCCAAATAGAAAGGCATTATCAAGAATGAGGGAATTAAAAGAAAGATCACATAACTCACAACGTCTATTCTTATCGATTGCAGAAATTATGGTGTTTATCACAAGTTATAAGTTCATGCAATTTTTTTAAAATCATACATAAACTCAAAAATCATTTTCAAATTGGTCAGATTTAAAAAAAACATTAAGAAAATAGATAAACATATAAATCATGAAATAAAAACATTGATTAAATCCATAAAAGAATTTACATAATCCAAGAACAAGATCCATCATCACCTTAACAAAAAAGGGCTTAGTTACACATGGAAAAAAAAAAGAACACAAAGAGAAGAATATGACAAACTCCATTATAAAAAGGCGGAAAGGTTGACAAAAATTTCTAATCTTCAAGCCTAATTGGGCCTACACCACATTAGGGTTTGTGCATCTTGACGGCTACTGTGTTTTTGTCCAAGTCTGTAAGAGTTTGGCATAACATTTCTATTTAAAAAAAATTCAGCGCGTTCTGTTACGCATTTAGCGCTCAAGCGTTGAGTTTCCATCACTTAGGCACTGGTCACTTAAAATCCACACTGCTGCATACGCAACCAACGCTCAAGCGATGGCTTTCCAATGCTTAGGCGCTAGCTTACTTAAAAGGAAAACTCTAGCGTGCAACGCGTGCTCTGGCAGTGGGTGTCCAACGCTCAAGTGCTGGCGTTTGGATAAAATTCTTTCTTTTCTTCCTTGTTTAGGCATCCAATCTTCTCCATGTGTAATTACCTAACAAAAACACATAAAAACACGTAATAAGAACACAATTAAAATAATAAAAACATAACAAGATTTGATAACAAAACTTAATCAAAAAGATTAAAAAATGATGAAAATCCAAAATTTTGAACTGTAAAAATATGAATTTTTACAGGTTCATCACCGACCCAATAAAACCAGTAAGATCAGAATGAACCTGAGAAAGACGAAGGAGGATCACAACTTCAACTAATTCCTCAGCCAACAAAGCCATTGACTGAAGAGGAGCTATTGGATCTGGAGCTACAAGAATTGATGGAGAACGAAGCAAAACCCCTTGATATTCCAGGTAATTTAGACTTACAAGCAATATTGGAGGAGCTGGTGGTTAGCATGATTGGTGTAATCCTTGCTGATTTCTCACCTAGAGGCAATCTACCCACTTGGAAAGGAACATATTAGCTTCCGAAGTTGAATGAGCCACTTTGTCCAATGATGAATACCCAAAGCAAGTGGCTAAAGTTGTGTTTGAAAACCTTAGGGAAGTTATAGCTAGACAATTGAAGCCACTTTATATCAAGGCTTATGTGAATGACAGGCCTATTGCAAGAGTCTTTATTGACAATGGGGCCCTCAACATAATGTCGATGACAACCCTAAGGAAGTTAGGGAGAACTAAAGCCGACTTGGTCTCTACCACTGTGCAAATGACAAAATTTTATTGGTGGAGCCATAACGACTTCCCTGTGGAGCTTACAGTGGGAAGCAAAACAACTACCACTACTTTCTTCGTGGTGGATGCTAAAAGCACTTACACATTGCTTCTTGGGTGTGACTAGATCCATGCCAACCGGTGCATTCCTTCATCCACAGATTCTCATATATTGAAATGGTGATGATGTAGAAATTGTGAAGGTTGATGACAAGCCTTTTACAACAGAGGTTGGTATGACTGAAGCTCAGTTCTATTCCCCTTATGTTACAACTCTGACTAGCTTGATGCAAGAACCCCTTGGGGTTAATAGTTCCATTGAATGGACTAATGAAGGGTTTTAGGTGAAATATGAGGCTAATAGCTCAGCCACCAAGATTGTTTAGAAGGAAGTTATCAAAGACTTGTAAAACATACTGGCCGCTTACAGTGCAAAAAAACAAGGTATCATCAACTGCGCCCAAAGAAGCTGAAGTCAATGAAATAATATGCACTGAATCTCCTTTGTGAGAGGATGTGAAAATTGTGGAGACTCAGAATCCGTTTGTTAAAATCAACTTAGGCACAACTGATATGCCTAGAATTACTTTTATTAGCGGCATGTTAGAAGCTAGCTTCCAAGAAAAGCTAATTCAGTTGCCTCAGATAGTATTATTCTCCTCCATTGCTGGGATTTGATGAGCTTAGGTGGTCAAGGAAAAGTTTTACTTCATGCTAAACTTCTGGATGATCAAATGATCGATACTTGCAGACTTGTACTGGCCTGACCGCGGTGATACTGCAAAGTTGAGGCCCCTTAACGATTTGTGGCTTTAAGGACCATTAATGTGGCATAAAGATCCGATCGGCGCCAACAGTTAGCAGTTCGAGTCGTTCACGTGGGTGAAGGTGACACGCCCTGCAAATGGGCCTAGGAGTATCCGATCCAATAGCTTTAGGACAATCAGGATGATATAAGTTTTTGTCACAGGTTTACCAAACTTTCATATTAAAAAAAAGGGTTTATTAAACTTTTTGGTTTGTGACCCACCTACCTGACCTCTTACTCAGAAAAAGCACTTTCAAGGCCTAACCAAAACAAGCAGTGCCTGGTCGAATCCAATCTCAAAACGGGTACTCATCAATCCAATAAAGCTATGGGTTCCAATTGAGCCCACTCTTCCAGTCTTCCACTGTCAACAACGTTCCATATCATTTCAAATTTCATGCGAGTTTCATGACAAAGAAATAAAAAATAAAAAATAATAATGCATGCGAACTTTGAATTTCAAACGAGGGAATACTGTTACAACAAACCATTACTCCATCCACACCCAGTCAGCAATAGCATGGGATTGCGTGTTCCTCATACCTTTCCGCCACACAAAATCAAAAGCCCCGTGCTTGACAGCTATTCTTCTCTCTCTATTATTAATAACTACCAAACCGCATTTTTTATTTTTTTAGTATATTTATGTAAAATTAAATGCATCATTTGAAAGATAAAATTTACTTTAAGATATTTTGAAGTATTTGCTGATGCAAAATTATAAAATAATAAAATGAGATAATAATTGAGATGAAAATATTCAATAAGAGAGTTAAGCGATGTAAAGTAGTAAAAAGTGAGTCAGATAATTATTTGAATTTATGTTTATTATTTTATTTATATTATTAAATTGTTAGAATTGTATATAAATAAATGAGACAAGTTATATAAATAAAGATTTGACTCATTTTATTAACTCATCTTATTTTAAAATTAATTGGGATAAGTTAGGATTTTAAAAATTTAATTAAATGTATTTTCGGGTAGAATTTGAATTAATTTCGAGTCGTCTTAATCTAGTTTAGTGTCACATATTTTTTAAAATTTATACATTTTTAAAATTAATTATAAATAATAAATATTTTAATTTAAATTAATAATTTTTATATTTCATAATAATATATTTATATTAATATTATTTATTTAAAATATATATTATAAAATATACTTTAATTTTAATTTTTATTTTTAAGACTTAATTATGTAAAATATTCAAATTTATAAATTATATCTACAGATTGAATTGGTCAGATTTAATCTGACCTTTATTGAGTTATGGTCATATCAAATTTGAGTCTAAAAAATGACTCAATTTCGAGTTAAGTTAAATCTATCTCATGTATACTCTTAATAAATTCTCGTTAAAATTAGTAATTTATCTAAACCTTAGAATGAGGAGACCATAAACTTTTATTTAGAAAAATAGTCAATCCCACAATCATAATAATAATAATAATAATAATAGAAAACCCAGCACAAACAAGTGAAAAAAAAAAACCAAAAAAAAAAACCAAAAACACGAACGCGAGGGCTAATTTTGACCCTGTAATTGGTAATGGGATCCAAAGGTGGATATTGCGTCTTCAAAAATAAGCCCCTTATTTCCCCCTCAAACGGAATGATCGGTGGCCGAACTGAAGTACAACACAACCCAACCCCCGCTTTCGGTTTCCCCACAAACAAAAATAGCCACCTCCCCTGAAACCGAAACCCCTATTTCTATTTCTTCCTCTGCAGCCCCTTCCTTTCCCTCTGCTGCGCCTCTCTCTCTCTATAGCGCCTTCTCTCTCTCTCTCTCTCTCTCCATCCAATCCCCAACCAGATCTCTCTCGCAATGGCGACCGCTCCCTCCCCCCGCGAAGAGTTCGTGTACATGGCGAAGCTGGCGGAGCAGGCCGAGCGGTACGAGGAAATGGTGGAGTTCATGGAGAAGCTGTCCGCCGCCGTGGTGGAGAACGAGGAACTCACGGTGGAGGAGCGGAACCTTCTCTCCGTGGCCTACAAGAACGTGATCGGCGCCCGCCGCGCCTCCTGGCGCATCATCTCCTCCATCGAGCAGAAGGAGGAGAGCCGGGGCAACGAGGACCACGTCGCCGCCATCCGCGACTACCGGTCCAAGATCGAAGGCGAGCTCTCCAACATCTGCGACGGCATCCTCAAGCTCCTCGACTCCCGCCTCATCCCCTCCGCCTCCTCCGGCGACTCCAAGGTCTTCTACCTCAAGATGAAGGGCGACTACCACCGCTACCTTGCCGAGTTCAAGACCGGCACTGAGCGCAAGGACGCCGCTGAGAACACCCTCAACGCTTACAAATCTGCTCAGGTTGTTGCGATTTTTCAATTTTCCTTTTCTGTTATGTGTGCGATGCAGATCTGTTTGGTTTATTAGCCAGATTTGCGATTGTTAAGGTTCCACATGGATTTAGTATATGAGCAAATTATCATTTATAGTAGTTTGGATAATCTTCAATGAGCTATCTTTTAGGTGGAGTTAAGCTCACTTATTCTAATAACGATGAGTTACTGTATATATACACACACACACACACACACGATTGGTTCAATTAGATTGGAATAATGGAATCTCTAGGATAACGGCGATTTTGAGTGTGTGCATGATTGGTTTACTGGTTTAAAATATGTGATTTTTCGGATTTTGTTTATTTGGAAGTTGGAACGTTTGTGCTAGGCAATTGATATGTGGCTTTGAAGATTTTTCGTTAGTAACCTTTTTGAATTTTGATCGAGTGGTTCGGTTTCATTTTGGTGGGTGGATTTTGGCCTGTGTTGTTTTTCTAATGTTTTAATTTAACTGTGCCTGCAGGACATTGCGAATGCTGAGCTGCCTCCAACTCACCCGATTAGGCTGGGTCTTGCTCTGAACTTCTCTGTGTTTTATTATGAGATTCTTAACTCCCCTGATCGCGCTTGCAACCTTGCAAAACAGGTTAGTGTTGGAGAATCTGAATATCTTGTCCTGTGTTATTTCTTTCAATGAAGGGAGTTGCTATGGTACTCTTATAGGTATGGTAGTGGTACCCGGTGTGAGTTGTTAAGTATTTATTGATGATTGTAGATTTCATAATAAATTTTTAAAAGTCTGTTAAATATAATTAGCAGCTAGTTGAATGCTTGACAACTTACTGTGTGTATCAAACTTGAGAAAAAAAAGACAGGCACTGGAGTAATTCCCTTTAATGAATTGCCATTTTGATTATATGATTTGATGTTTGCTGCGTGAAAAACAATAATATGGCCGGATGCAGTGAAATAGTCAGTGTTTGTTGTCCTTGAATTGGAATAACATTCATTGCAACAACTCCAATATTATAATTTCATTAATGTTGAAGTAACCCTGTTGTTTTAGGTTCTGGTAACTAACTAGGAATGTTTTATATTTTTTCCTTGATGATGATAGTTTGCAAGAAGAGCATAACTTTGGTATAGGTTCTTCTATTCTATAATGGTATATCACTTACTCATCAACAATTTTGTTTATTTCAATATTTACTAGGCTTTTGATGAGGCGATTGCCGAATTGGATACATTGGGAGAGGAGTCATACAAGGATAGCACTTTGATCATGCAACTTCTTCGTGATAACCTCACCCTTTGGACCTCTGACATGCAGGTATGGTTTTTGAGTTTCACAATATCTTTTCTATCTTGTTATCTCTTAATTATCTTTACATAATCTGTTTATTGATTTCGGTTTTATATTTTGGTGGGGTTCCAGGATGATGGTGCAGATGAAACTAAAGAAGCAACAGCTAAACGTGATGATGAACAGCAGTAAACATATCTTGCTGCTAATTAGTAATTGAACTTCTCTTCTATAATGTTTTTTAAGGGAGAAGTTGCTGATTGCTAATCTCAATGCTACTGAGATTTTAGGCATTCAAGGTCTTTGTTATGAATTATGGATGTACTGGGCTCTTAGTTTGTCCTTCCATTTGTACGTGTTTCTGAATTGCCCACTTTCTTAATGACACTGAAATTTCTGTCATGCAATTGGAATATTACGATTCTATTTTCTTTAGCAAACTTGATGTGCTGATTTTTTTAGGATGCGAGGGTTTTGGCTTTATTTGTATTCTTTCTGAAGCCTAGAAATCTGAGTATAGCCCGATTGGAATTTAACGTGTTTTGTGTCCACTTCATTCTGTTTAGGTCTGCTTTTGTTGATCTTGAGCGCTATTTGTGTGCAATGCACATGGAGAAGTGTTTGATCTTAAAAGTATTATTTCTAATTTTCAGATACTTCTTGAATGGTATGTTAATTTTAGTGGTTGCCTTCGAAGTAGTGAAGAAACCTAAATTATAGGGGCTTTGGAGTTATAGATGGTGCTCTATGATGCTGTCCTGGTTTTATCCGGCTTTTGGTCAAGCCAAGGCGGGCTTTTTAACTATTTTCAGTGGTGTAACTAATAGTAAATGTTTGAATTTATTATCAGAGGTTCAATGACTGTGGACGTGGCAACCGTCTCAACTTGGTTGTCTGTTTTTTCATCGTGAAAAGATATTTCATGTTGTCCTTTTCTTTTTCTTTGTATGAGGAAAATTGTCGTAATTCTTTGTAATAGCGTGAAGCGCCAAGTACAGGGTTAAGACGTGCTACTTGCAGTCTGTATTCATGTCGCATGGCCTCTGTTTCAACGTAATTTTTTCTTCTTCTTTTTTCTGCGTTTTCAACGTAAATTTTTTAAGTTGAGTGTTTTGGACCTAATTCCCTTTGAACTAGATGGTTTTAAAAAAAATCAAAAGGATAAAATTGGAATGAAGGAAAATAGCTGTTATGAGCTGATCAGAACGCAAAGGATGATATCTTGAGATTTTGGAAAGTTGGAATTTTGACCTAATATGTGCCTCTGTTTGTTTCAAGAGAAAATGAATGGGAAGAAAATAGGAGGAGAGAAAATATATAGAATATTCTATTTTCTCTCGTTTGGCAGGGAGGAGAAAATAGGGAAGATGGAAAAATAAGGTGTGGGACCCACGCCAAAAATTTTCTCCTCCCTTATGCGCAGAAAATGAGAGATCTGAGTTGAGGAAGTTTGACAATTACCCTTATACCCTCAAATCCATTTCAGCCATGTTATTTCTGAAACTCATTTCATCAGCTCATTCCTCCCTGTTCTCTCGTGCTTTCAGCTAGGAAGACGTCGTTGGTGCACCACCGACCTGGTCACAATAAGAAGACCAGGCCGATCGTGAGAAGCTTGTACCACTCTGCGACGCCGGTCAGCTTGTGGGAAGTCATCCCTGGTTGCATCGCCGGTCAGCTTATCCACCACCGAGTTGAGGTCCAACACAAACTTCGCGCAGAAGTTTGCAATAATTGAAGTCTGGAGGTCATACACGGCCGTGTATGCATACACGGCCTAGGACCGTGTATGATTGAAAGTTTCGGAATGGGAGTTGAGGTCCAAAATTCAGGCGTGTTTCAAGCACAAAGTTAGTAGCACACCCGCCGTGTATTATTCCAGCCCGTATTCGACGCACCTTGTATTCGACTCTGGTTCTGTAATCCGACTTCCTTTTATAGTTGCCTCAATATGAAAGGTATATTAGTCATTTTATATAATTACGTTTTCTTTCTTCTCACTTTTCTTCTCAACCAAACAAAAGAAAGAAAAGTTTTTATTTTCTCTCTTTCCATTTTCTCTTGATCCAAATAATAGGAGAGAAAATGCAATTTTCTCTCTATTTTCTATCTTCTCTATTTTCTATTTTCTCATTTTCTCTCTGCTCATTTTCTCTCCTCATCCAAACAAAGCAGGAAGGTTTTGGATAAAGGAAAACTCTAGAGGTATCTCAGGCCTCGAGATTTGAAGTTTCTATTGTAATCATTATATGGACAACACGTGTCTCATGATACTTAAGATGATGTATCACAAAGGGCTCTCTCGTCAGCTTAACTTATTAATCCTTTAATTAATTAACACTTAAATAGCACTTAGATTCTCTTGAACCAAGATTCCTTAACCTTCTGCCATCTACTAAAATAGCTAATGACCTGCCACCTTTAAAACCTTAATATTTTATAACATAGGACTATCGAATCGAAATAAACCAGTCAAGTCACAATCCCAACAATTAATGCCTTTTGTCCCATTTTAACTTGGATTCTCTATATATTTTGTTGCGTGGCTTTGCATGAGGGAGATATACACAGAAAAAATACGAACCCTGAGACCACGTCTTGAGCATCATAAGTTTCATGAGACACTCCCATCTCATCCTCTCACAAGAAGCCATGGATGCTTCAGTACTAAGCCATCTAAATCAAAGTATCAGTCCATTTTCACTCACACCTCACAAGTTTACGAATCTATTTTCTTTCTTCCTTTAACTATCTATTTTCTTGCTAACTTCCCAAAATATGTACCAAAACAATTGGCGACTCCATTGGGGTGGTGTGCAGCAAATGGATTTCACTCAAAGTAACCCAAACTCAACTGCGACCCCACTGGTCACAATAAGAAGAATATCCTTTAACTTGGAAGATTTTCCAGAGAATGATGAAGAGACACCTCAAGGTTAGGTAGGGGAAGCGGCACTAGGAACAAAGATGAAGGGAGTTCTAAAAACCCAACCAGAGATTTGGCCTGGAAATCCCCTTCACTCACGTTGGATACAACTCACCACATGTGGTGGTTCCAGCGGTGGTGATAAACTCGATTGTTGCGAACCAAGAAAGTCTGATGAAACATGGTGACAGACTTAAGGGCGAGTGCACAAGGCAACAATAACAGAGCTACACCAGCAATGGGAGTGCAAGGTGGAGTTATTCCTGAACAACTAGCAACAACAAGAGATGATGCGGTGCAGAGACCAAATGACGCCCCTATAACCCAAGGAGAGCTTAGGCGCATACTCCAAATGCGAAATGAGGGGCATGGTGCAATCTCAGAACTGGTGCTGCCGTTCTCCTTGGAGGTGTCAACAAGATCGTACCCTCAAGGTTCTAATGGATCATCTTGGTAATGTCGGTGGCGATTAGTCATTTCAATTTGTGCATTCAGTATAAGTTTTGCTACGACCTTAACAACCGCCCATATTTTGAAAGTTTGGCGGAATGGGGAGCACTAGGGAGCATATCATGCCATTTTTAGATGACTTAGGCGTGTTTAGAGGAGACAAAGACTTAAGACTACGGGAGTTATTTACAACATGGACTTAAAACAGGGAGAACCTTCACGTGTGGTATGCCAAGTTACGCCCAAACTCCATTCATACTTGGGAGAAAATGACGTCAGAATTTTGCATCAGGTTTCTAGAGGAAGAAGGCACCTTGCACATCATGGACCTTGTAATATTCTCTCTAACCAATTAGTTTTAATTATGGTTATAGAAGTTCAGTAACTCTTGTAAGAGTTACTTGTTAACTTTAGTAACCTTTTTAAGTTAGTTAAGTTATTTTGCTATAATACTAAATGTGAAAAATAGTTGTTAATAACTCAAAAAGTAACATAAATTGTTAGAATAAGAGAAATAAATATGTTACTTTGTGTTAGAACTACTAAGAATTTCTAAAATTCTCACCCTTTTATATTTGTATTTCCATGATAATTCTAGGGGAAGAAACTTTAGCCATGTGAGATGAAGAATATAGATAAGGAGTTGTGTTGTCTTAATTTTTGTACGAAATAATGTACTTAGTTTATTTGCATTTTGTGCCTTGACGACCTAGATTGTATATTGTACAATAATGTACAAATTAATTATAAAAGTGAAATTTACATATATATGTATATTATATTACCCTCGACAGGCTCATAATTATATATATATATATATATATATATATATTATAAATATTTTTAAAAATGATATTAGTTTAGAAATGACGTGTCTAATTGTAATTACTAATGTATAAATCCGGATATACTAGTAGTATTAGTATTGGGACGTTACATTATGGTATCAGAGCAATTCATCCTGTTAAGCTTGAGGTACGGATTGGTTATGCTCTTAGTATGTTTAGATGTTCATGTTATATGTTATGCATTTTTCTTATCTTGATGATAAGATATGTGAGTAGAATTGCATAATAGCCTTAGGTATGAATGTTAATGGTTACTTTCGCACTATTACATGATATGAAGTCTGATCAACTCAATATGTATTATTTTGTGTGTATAGGGGACTATAGCATTATCTAGGCACACTCGTAGTGGTAGAGCACCTACTGGTGATAATACGACGAATATGACAGAAATGTTTAGGGAGATGATGGCTATTATGAAGGAGCAGATTGTCGTCACCAACAAGGTATTAGAGAGAATGTGGACAAATCCACCTCCACAGCCAGTAAATGATGAATTGGAAGTGAGTAAAATTTGAAGTTGAATTGAGAGATGATATAAAAAGGGTCATAAGGCCTTTTGAAATTTAGGATTTTCCTACCTTAGTGAATAAGTATAGGATTATAGAGTCTCGTGACTCTAAGCCTCA
Organism: Ormosia semicastrata; assembly: GCA_029884595.1. Lineage (NCBI taxonomy): Eukaryota > Viridiplantae > Streptophyta > Magnoliopsida > Fabales > Fabaceae > Ormosia > Ormosia semicastrata. The sequence continues at coordinate 116,575,999 of JAQQTO010000063.1, forward strand.
ACAGGAGCACAAACCATAAAACTTCCAAAAGAGAAAGAGAATGAATGATAGGTTTGAAGGGGATACTTCTCAATTTGAGTACCTATAGGATAAAGGAAAGTAGGTTCAAATAGAAACTTAGAGACCAGAGTGTGCGAAATGTGGGAAATATCATAATACAAAAACTTGTATAAAGGATCAAATTGTATGTTACACTTGTGGTAAATCAGAGCATTATGCCAATAAATGCCATAAGAGACAAGAAGTGAAATTTGATCGGACTGTATGCTACATATGTGGCAAACCAGGACATCATGGTTAGACTTGTCCTCAAGGATTGGGAGTGAGACCTAATCGTAGACCATAAACTAGAGGAAAAGTCTTCACTCTAAGTAGAGAAGAGGCAACTCAATCTTTCGACTTGATACAAGGTATACAGTTGTTGTCCTATTTATTAAGGACTTTAATTAGTTTATGTTGATGTTGTGGTTGATAAAACATAATTGAAACCAAGAGGATAAGTGCTTTTGTATGGTGCCTGAGTTTAGATGTCTTGTTGTGACAAATTAATGTACTTATCTTGTTTTAAAGGTATGACATAAGGCAAATTTAATGAAATTTGAGTTGATAACTTGGGAGTTTTTATTTTGATAAAAATGTGAATTTTATCTTGCTAAAAACTATAATTGAGTGAATAAGTTCTTGTATGGATATGTTAGTAAGTTGTTTTGGTTTGACTAATTTATTGGATGGAAATCCATGGATTAAATGAAGTTATTTTTTATTTTATAATCTATTATCTTTATATGTTGTTCAGAAGTAGTGAATCTTTGTACGAAATAGTTTGAGATCGGTTTTGATGTTTGGAGATCATTTAATGATAATCAATTACTTTGAAAATTTATATGAAACAGAGGCCTACGTGGTTGTTAAGCATCATGTAAGATATTATTGATAATAAGTATAACCAAAGACTACCTTTATGGTTATACCTAGATTATAATGAAATAACTAAGAGGAAAATAAGTTAAGACAGGATTTACTGATAAAGATGGTATGAGATGGAATTGAATCAAAAGAAGCTACTTGAGAGTTAGAGTTATTTGGAAATTAGATTCTAATAATTACTCGAAATTTCCCTATCAGTTAATCAAATTTTGAGGACAAAATTTTTTAAAAATGAGGAGAGAAATATAACATCCTCTCTAACATATTAGTCTTAAGAATTGATATAGAAGTTCATTAATATTTGTACTAATTATCTGTTAATTTTGGTAATTTTCTGAGTTAGATTAAGTAATGATGCTATAACTTAAGATGTGAAAAATAACTCATATTAGCTCAAAATTTAGCACGAATTGCCTATATGAGGGAAATAAATATAAAAAATTAATTTCTATGCCACAAATAAGTAGAATGAGTTGTGGTAAATTTTGAGGAATTAACTAAGCTAGTTTGACATTTAAATAATACATAATGAGTGTTTAAATACTAAATTAAATAGGAAAGTAGCTCAGAAAATTATGAGATTTTGTGAAGATATCAAATAAAGGATGAAGAATATTTTAAAAATGAATACAGGTTAAGGTAGATACTTAAAAGCCTATTAACTTAATTCCTTAAGTTTAACTTAACTTAAAGAAGAGTAATAGAGTTTAAGTGGCAATTAACAATATATAAAAAATTATGGAATGATTAGAATAGGAACTAAAAGAAGTCCTAAGATTTTTTATAACACTTATTAAAGTTAGAAAACTTGATAATAGAAAATCAAAGTATTTTTAAGAGATACAACACTTCCATTTGGTCATGAAAGTCAAATGTTCCTATCTTGAAAAGTTCCTCCACTACCTATCCACTTTTGACTCTTCTTTCAATTTCACACATAACTAACTGCAGCTGATAACACTGTATTTTATACATTTTGTAATCCTCTCATTAGGCTTCTTAAGGTTCAATTAAGCTTAATTAAGTTAGTTTTGACACATTTTATGATTTTGAGCCGAATTGGACAATTAAATAAATTATTGCATAAATTAACCGTAATTATCTCTTTGGCAATGTTTAGTAAATTGACTATAATTTGAGTTACAAATATCTGATTGATGTGATTTTGGTCTTGTAGGAAAGCTTAGACAATTTCCTACAACTTTGATGTTGAACACTTTTTCAGAATCAGACTTCTTGGAGGTGATATTGGGCTTTGAAGTCAAAATAGAGGAGCTGAAATCAGGTCTAAACACTCTACAGTAATTGGACCATATCTTGAGTTCTAGAAATGATTTTGGACTGAAACTAAATTCATTTTAAAGCAAATATCCAAGCTTACAACTTTCATGAAAACCACTTTTCTCAAAAATAAAAAAATGACTGGACACAATATGTGCATTTGCATTATTATAATATTAATAAATAAAAAAATAATAAATAAAATATCGAAACTTAATCGTTAAGTTTCAATATCTGTAGATCATTTGAGATCACCGTAGCATTATGTGTAGCGTGAATCAGCGTTGTAGCTCCACTTCAAATTGCCTATAAATAGGCGGTCAAATGAAAGAAAAACGCATTGTGAGGGGGGAGGGGGATTCGGAGACGCAGAGGCAGAAACAGAGGAGGAATTCCTCCTCCTCTTCTCGAATTCTTCAATTTTCATTCTTTTCTTTTTCTTTATTCTACTCTATGTGTAAATAAGTTTTTCTCCACTTGGGTCAAAGTGTGAAGCTCTTAATAATAAAATAAGGTTAGATTTATTCCTCTCTTGTGCTTTAATGATTTATCTTTTTAGTAATTATTATACGTGTTATATTTTATTTCTGATAATTTAGAAACTATCCTTATAAAGAGGAGTTCTTGCTTTATTGTAGACATAATATTGACACAGTGAATGCTTGATCCCATTTATGAGTGATGATATTAATGATTAAAAGAAATATAATATAATTACGTATATTATTTTAATGGACTTTTAACATTGTATTTTTCGATTGGAACCTCCATGTTGCGAGGATTCTAATTGAGTTATAAAAGGAATTAATCTTACTTTTCTTTTATTACCAAGAGTGGATCTTTTTACCCAAATAAATAATTTTTACCATAGTAACAAAATATTTACTTCACCTTAATCTTCAACAATTCCCTGTGGATCGACCTCGGACTCACCGAGAAATTTATTACTTGAGACAACCTGCACTTGGGTTTACAATGCAACAATTAAAAAGTGTGCATCAGCAACAAACAGATAAGGGAGAAAGAAAAGAAAGAAAAGAAAATAGAAAGAGAGCAGCAAAAACGTGAGAAAGAAAGAAAGAAAGAAAAGGAAAAGAAAGAAAAATAGAAAGAAAGGAAGAAGAAAGACAAGAAGGAAGACCAAGAAAAGGAAGATTCTAATATGATTTACTTTCAGAAATTTTCTGTCGGAGTCGAGAATTTTATAAAAGGAGGAGAAATATAACATCCTTGATAACATATTAGCTAATTATCTGTTAATTTGGTAATTTTTGAGTTAGATTAGGTAATTCTTGTAACTTTCAGACATAACTTCACTAAAGGAATTGAGGTAGGGGTGTTGTGTAATCTTGCTTCCTGGATATTGCATGAATTAGTGAATTGATATTGATGGTTGTATAATTATGTGTGGTTGATGAGATTTGAGTATGAATGCATGAATGCGTGTGTGTGTGAATGAGTGAATTGATATTGATGTTTGTATAATTATGTGTGGTTGATGAGATTTGAGTATGAATGCATGTGTGTGTGTGTGTGTGTGTGTGAATTGATATTGATGGTCGTATAATTATGTGTGGTTGATGAGATTTGAGTATGAATGCATGTGTGTGTGTGTGTGTGTGTGAATTGATATTGATGGTCGTATAATTATGTGTGGTTGATGAGATTTGAGTATGAATGCATACAACCATTAGATTATGAGATTGAAGATGTTGTGTTGATTTATTTGCCTTACTACATGGCTTATAGACTGAATATATGTATATAGTGATTTAATTGATTTGGAGTATGAAAGGATAGCAGAAAAAATGATGTTTTCTTGTATTACTAGTGCAATTTCGTAGGTGCTATTTGAATAGGCCTCTGCTCTATTCGAATAGGCTTGGGCAGAATGCATAAGATTGAGAATTTGAAGCTGCTATTCGAATAGATCACTGGTCTATTCGAATAGACTTCTCTAGAATGCTAGAAATTTGATGTTATTCGAATAGACTTAGTGAGCTATTCGAATAGCAGATTTTAGAAAGCCATGAAATTGGATGTTATTCAAATAGAAGACTAGCATATTTGAATAGTAGAGTGTAACACCTCGAAATTTCTTTCTTTCTTTGTTATATATGTTTTTATAATTTTTGTGATTTTGTGAATTATTTGATTATTTTGATTATTTTATTATTATTATTTTTGAACTTTTGGTGTGTTTGAAAACGGAGCCAGAAAAATAAAAAAATTTCAGGCCTGAGAAAATTTTGACTATTCACACGGAGCCGGAGAATCTTATTAAATCCGAAATCAGGAATAGATTTTAAAATTTTCTTTCTCCGAGATTTTATCTAATAGGTAAAATCTAGGACCTTCTTTTACCTAATGAGCAATCATTACGGGTTTTACTAGCAGTAACTTTTGTTCTATGATAAATAGCCACTAATAAAAACCTAATTATGAACTTAATTAGTCCTAATTCTTGAGAAAGTCCTTTTGTGACTCATTTTACTATTAACCAATGGAAAGTTAGCTTATAGATTAAGTTTACTTGAAAGTAAAAAAAAAAGGCTATGATTTAAGGTGAACCAATAAGAGGTAAGATAGAAAATAAAATGACAACTCCACTTGCAAGGAGGCTCACGACCATGGAGTGGTTCTAGGACCATCTTGATTGATCTACTTGATTTCATCTCTCTATATAAACTTATCATGCATAATTTTCAAGAAATACAACAATCAAGAGCCATTACAAAATTCTCTCATCCTCTCTCTTTGATAACCCATTGCCAAGCCCTTCTAAATCCTCTCCAAACTTGATCAATTCTAAATAACCACATATCTTGAACCTAAACATCATTCTAAGACACTTTTTTGTTGTGAGTTTCTTCTAAACCATCCATCTTCAACCTTTTCTCAAGGCTTAAAGTTTGAAGGTTCTAGGTGAAGTTCTTGATCTTCACTTCTAAATTTTATTTTTAATTTCTAGACCATGATCTTGATCCATGGTCATCTTATTTCAAGCCTTAGATGTTAATAAATTTATATTTGATTTGTTTTAAGGGTCTTTTTGGTGGTAGAAGTTGTTTCAAGGAGCAACAAAGGGACTTTGATCATCACCTAAGGTAAGAGGGAGACTAACCTCATCAATCCATCTTGGTGGTGAGAAACGAATTTGTGTTTTGATTGGTGAAAAAAAAATTCTTAATGTGAATTTATTCACTCAATTGTATTATAGTTAGGGATGGAAATAGGTCGGTGAATTTCGACTGTTTAGAAAATGAGTGCTTGCTTTTTTCATTTATTAAGCTATTATGCTGTTTATATTTATTTATAAAATTTTATTTTATTTTATTTTGCCTTTCAAGGCTTGTTTATATGAGTATTATAGTATACATGAAATTGTTATAGTATGAATTAATGATTGAAATTCTTTATATGCTATGAATCATGTGAGAAAGAAATAATTTTTGGTCCCAAAGACCTCTATGGCTCTTGGCCATATAGCTTAAAGATGGGTATCCATGACAAAAATATTTTATTAATTGAGAAATTAGATGATTAAGTAATAAAAACATGATTTAAGGATTTATAAAATTAAAAGGAGATTGAATAAAATTTTATTATTTGAGAAATAATGATTTTTGGCTATGGTGATGGAAATAAATTTTTTGAAAGATGATTGTAAATCTAAAATATTTTATTTAAGAAAGTTTTTAATAAAAGCAATGAAAAATATTTTAAATATCTTGATAATACTGAGGTTTTTATGAAAAACGTAAGAAAATATTATTTAAAAGAGGTTTTGTAAGAATACGTTGGAATTAAAGTCTAATTTTTATATTAAATATAGTAAGTTTTAAATTGAACTTAGAATGTTAATAAACATTTTATGCAATTAAAAGTACGTAGAAAAACCTTTACGCGAATTAAAAATAATGATTTTTAATTACATGATTAAGAAAATGTTTTAAAATTTTTATGCGATTGAAAAATATTGTAAAAATGTTACGCGATTTATTAATGTAACAAAAGTGTTACACGTTTGTAAAATATAGTAGAAATACTATACGTTTGTGAAATACAATAAAAATACTTCGCTTTTGAGAAAAATAGTAAGTTTTACTGTTGGCCCGATGTACTGGACTCGGATACGTCAGTTGACGTTTTAGCCCGGTGCTGGCTTGTTTTTACGTGAAAGTCACATAGTTATCAATTATTGATTTATGAAAGCATTTGAACATGCATTATCAAAGTCATTGTGAAGGTTGTATGCTTAAGAGATTGAATTACACATTTGTGTGGGTGAGAATTGCGTAGTGAAGATCTATGAATGGCCTTAGAAGCGTCGGGGTGCAAGTAACCCATAAATGGCCAGTTGGTAGCTCTACTGTGTCGTGGGGACTGATGCAAATGCATCGACGATCTCGACGAGACACTACTCCTTTCCAGATACGGTGTAGACTGTCTTGTATAAGTCATAATGTGCATGTTGAGAACATTAAAGCACTTATATTGAGGCTGACGATATACAGACATGTTCTCCAATTCATTCTCTCTGATATTTGGTTTTAGCTCCATGGAGTAAGGGTCTATTCAATGTGCATATGCATAGACTGTTAACATATTGCTGTGAAATATATCTATATGCATATTCAATGAGTTATCTATTGAGATATATCTTGACTGTAATTATTGTATCTGTACAGTATGGCTTTATTATTATTACTATTTCTTTGCTGCCATTTTGGTATTTAATGTAGGGGATCTCACCTCTTTGTTGTATTATTATGCCTGTTTTCTATTTTATGTTTATGTCTGTGAAGATGGAGATGGCAACGAGGAAAAACCTGATAGGTTTCGTTAATATATAGTTTCATGGAGGAACGAACGCATGGTGTATTCACTGGGATACAGAACGCGTAGAGTATTATGGAGACATTACTGTATCCATGAGTAGGACCCGCCATGGGGCCACTACTTTTACTTTTAACGTTACGGTATATTTAGAGTTTCATATGCTTATGAGGGATTTGTGAGATAATATTTACTATACTCCTAGGGAAGACTCAGAGGTATCTTCTATTCGGACTCCCGTTCCTGGAGACATACCCCAGCCAGGGAATTTGCCACTGGAGGAAGACCCGGAGGAGAAACCGGAAGAGGATCCAGAGGAAGATCAGGTGCAAGACCCTACTCTTCAAGTTTTTGGTCTTGGGTTAGGTTCAGTTTTGATATGGTAGTTGTGCATATTATTTGGAATACGTAAGCTTTATGTATTTACGTTTTGTTAAATGATGTATTTCTATGTAAAGAGTATTATTCAGTTCTGTATGCTTAGTGTTCTTCGTTTTCTGATAAGCATGTGTCTTCCGCGAAAAAGAAATTTTAAAACCCAGATTTTATATTATGTAAATCTTTTATTACTTGGGTTTAATTTTAAAGAGTTTTTAAGAAATGTAATTCCCTACGGAGGGTGTTACACAAAGCTTAAAATAGAGACTTATATGGTACCACATGAATCAAATTGAATGAGATCCTAAATTAGATCAATGCTTACTATGAATATGCACTTGACAAACTAGAAATATGATGAAAATGTGCATTAGATATATTCAAAAGATAGGTTAAATTGAGATGTTCTCTTGTTATATGCATGAGATGAATTAGAAATTGATTTGCTCGTTTACAAAGATAAAGTTGAGCTAATATTGAATGATAGATTATGATATGCTCCTTTATTTATTAAAGATGAGCTAAAATTGAATTGAATTGACATATAAAGTGTTCAAAGTTTAAATTTTAAGGGAGATCATCTATAAACTCTGGGTAGAGAGATAATCTTGAATAATCTCTGGGAAGGGAGATAATCTATAAATTCCGAGTAAGGATATAGTCTTGAATAAACTCTGAGAAGGAGGTATCCTTGAATAAACTATGAGAATGGGGATAATCTAGAATAATCTCCGGGAAGAGAAATAATCATGAGAAATCCTCAAAAAAGGGAAAATAATCCAGAAATGATCATGAGGAGAAGAGTAATCTTCGGAATAGGTGATGATCCTAACTTTATTGTTGAATATATTCCTTGAGAAAGAAGGAATGAGATCTTTTATAGTTTTGACTAAAGATACTCAAGAATAAACTTAGTTAATTAATGATTTATGTTGGGTTGAGCATATATACATTATTATGAATTTATTATTTATATACTGTATAAATTTGATGTTGAATACTTGCATTGGAGAAGAATGTAAATATTCTAGAGATATTGAGATATAATTTGTGCTAGAAATCTTCTTGACATAATTTATGGCTATTTGATAATGTGGTGAATTTAATACAATATTTGATTATATAAATGATGTTGTGGATTAAAGATTAAAATGGAGTTTTTGTCTCGGGAAGAGAAATGACTTATTTTATTTTTTGTCACCTTTTATGATAATATATATATATATATATATATATATATATATATATATATATGATTTTTTTTCAAACACTAAAATTATTATGATGTTATTTTATGTGTTAGAACTTATGAGAATTTCTAGAATTCTCACCTCTTTATATTTGTATTTCCATAATAATTCTAGAAAAAGAAACTTCAACCATGTGAGATGAAGAATATGGATGAGAAGTTGTCTTGTCTTAATTTTTGTACAAAAGAATGTACTTAGTTTATCTACATTTTGTGCATTTAAGGCCTAGATTGTATATTGTATGTACAAATTATGTATAAAAGTGAAATTTGCATATATATGTATATTATATTTTCTTCAACAAGCTCATGCTTTTTATATATATATATATATATGTTTTTACAAAAAATAACATTAACTTAAAAGGGAAGTGCCAAATTTTAATTACTAAAGTGTAAATCTAAATATACTACTAGTACTAGTATTAGGACCATACACACACCACATAAATGCTACATCGTTACATTTTGTATTTTCGTAGTATAATCAACGTTTAGAGCATTTAGTTTTATAATCTTTCACCCCCAAAATTTTAACCAAAAGACTATGCTTAAAGAACCACAGCATTCTGAACATTTCTCTCACTCTATCTAGCACATCAAACCTCAACATGCGAACGAAGGGGACCATGAACTTAAAACTGACTAATTTGGAAGTTAAAAAAAGTTGCTAATATCATCTTGTTCGAAAAACGTTAGCATAATTTGCCCATATGACAACAATAATCACATATTCATAAGAGTAATGCTATTTAGTCAAAAAAAAAAAACCCAGAATTTTGTAGTTGGATGGAATAAAATAGAATCACTCAATCATCCAAGCATCCCAAGTCGTTATGGCAAAAAAAAAATTGAAACACAAAAGATAGAAAATTTCATCATCATGCCACTATATTTGTTTATCATGTAACGTTCGTCATTCCCCGAATATCTCCAAATGAACAGAAACAAATGCAAAATTGTTCCTTTCTCATGTTTTTGATTAGTTTCAGTTCAACTACCAGAAATTGAATAAACCCCATTCCCAGCACCTAAAAGGCATGTACCATATTCATACCAGTTCAAAGACCTTTCCATCCAGGGCTTGGAACAAGCTGGGAAAACACCAGTTGATCCGACGAAGGCGAAAAGAGGATACTTGGGGACAACAAAGGGACTGGAGAAGACGGCACCGAGTTCTCTAGAAAGCGCATGTAAGCGGTGACAGGAGATTCAGCAGCTACGCGGACAGAGGGAAGTGGTGGCAGAGGAGAAAAGGGCGCAGCGGCGTTGATGGGGTTGCTGGGGATGACAGAAGCGCTGAACGGCAGAGGAGAAAAAGGCACAGCGGCGTTAATGGGGTTGCTGGGGATGGCGGAGGCCCTGAACGGCGGAGGAGAATTCGAAAAAGGCGCAGCGGTGTTGATGGGGTTGCTGGGAATGGCAGAGGCGACGTTTATCGACGGCAATTGTGGGCGGTTGCTAATCTGCGCCAGCGGTGGAGGACGAATGCGCTGAAGGCGAGTGCTTGGAGGCTTGGGTTGCCGATTAGGTGGTGGCGGTGTTGGGATGCGGTCCTGAGCAGGTGAACCCGTGAGCTTTTGGACCACGTCCCTGAAGTCGTTCTTGCTGATGGTGTAGACTGGTGGTGGTGGCTGTTGCTGTGGGTGCGGCAGAATATGTTTGTTGAAGGTGTGGTTTTGAGAAGAGTTAAAGGCGGGTTTTTTGATGTTGGGTTTGGAGATGTTATGGGAGAGCTTCTTAAGTTGCTTCAGATAGTGATCTTTGTTATGAGTATTGCTGCTAGTGGCACTGGCTTTAGTAGTAGTGATAGTTGTAGAGTCTGCGGATTGATAGCCCCTTTTGTTACCCATTACTGTTTTCTCTCTCTAGATTAGCAGAGATATGCTGGTGTGAGTAACAAAAAAAAAAAAGTTGGTAAAAGAAAGGAAAAGAAGGAATATGTCCGTTTCTCTTTGTTTCTCTGTCTTCTCTTACAGTGACTCTCTCTTTCAGATCAACCAGTTTAAAAAGAAGAGAAGAAGTAAGAACCCGAAAAGAAGGGATGCACCCCTATGTATATTCTCTCTTCCTTCCTCCTCTTTTAATTATTAATCTTATCAGCTAATCTGTTAATTAGCCCTTAGCCCCAGTGTGTGTAAGGTTCGATGTACTTCAAAAAAAAAAGTTAACTTTTGAGTGAGTAATCCATGGGGGGAGTATCACACTCAGTCATCGTCATCTCTCTGGCTGGTCAAACTTGCTACAGTTCAGATTTTGGTAATGTTTTGAAGCTTGCCTTGGCTGTTATTGACTTGGTCACTTGGCCCCGGCACATTAAATTAAATCATGTACGTAAACCAAAAAAAATAAAAAATAAAAATAATGTACGACAAGGTTCAATGATTTATGATTGATTGATTAAGAGGGACACATGCAAAAATAGAAAAAAAATCTTAATCAATCTTTTCCATAATTTTCTTAATTATTTAAATAACAAATTTGGCTTTTTATTCTCAAAACATTAATATTTAAAAAATACTTTTTTTATTTAATACTCCTATTTTAAATAATTAAGAGGAAAAAATTTATTAAGAAAACATGATATTACTCATAGTTAAACAAGAAGAAATATTAGTATTACCAAGAAAAAAAACGAAAAGAGGGTGTCACCACTCGGTTGATAAAGCAATCAAAGAATCGTTTTTGATTAAAAATCAAAGAATCTTATGGACACAGGAAGAAAAAAAAAGTGAAGAGCAATAAGAGGAATCAAGGAAGGTTTTTGTTCTTGTTTTGGACCTGCATTCTACAGATATTGTACCCAAATTATGTGCATGTAAAAATATCATAGTCAAAGAGTAAAAAATAATAATTATTATTATTTTTCTTTTTAAGATGAAAAAATAAAAGTTTTTTAATATTATAAAAATTAAGGGTTTATTACCTAAACCCACCACAGGATTATTTGTTGGGCATTAAGCATTTTAAGCATGTAATTAATAGCATTAATTATTTTCAAAACCTTATTTGAACAGTTTAAAATAACTAATTATGTTAATAATTTTCTTAAGTACTAAACTAAAAAGTATTAAATATTTTTTAAGTTTTTAAGATATTAAATATATTTATTTATTTTTATTTAATATATTTAAAAGATTATTAAAAAATATATGAAAGATATATCTTCTTATTTCGGGTCAAAAGGCCGTTACTCTGCACTGTGCTAGTCAGTGATTATATTGAATGTTGTTCCAAACTGGATCCCTATGCCCCTCATGATTACCTGTTAACTCTCTTTTGGCACAAATAATATTAATAAATAAATAAATTTGTAAGAAGTTAAAAGGCATTATATGTTGTTATTTGGCTTTTTTATATAAAGATTTTTTAATTAGTTTTATTATTAAAAAATTAAAATAAGAAATTTTATATAAAAGTAAAAAAATTAATTTTTAATATATTAAATATTTTATTTTTTATAAAAAATAGTTTATTTTGAATTCTTAATAAGTATTTTTAAGACACTCTTTAATAAAATTCTTTATATAAATAATATTTTTTTAATTAATAGAATAAATTACAAATATCTCATATTGTTTAAGTCATTTTTCTTATTCACAACAAAATTTTATTTGTGACACATAACTCTTCTCATCTTTGGTTCAAATTGAAAACGATTAATTTTTTTTTATTAAAGATGACAGTTTGGTTGCATGTGACTTTCTTGTGAATTCGTCTCTTTTATACAATTTGCTGTTTAATCTTTGAATAACAAAGAAAGGTGAAACCATCTTACATTTGGGACCTACATTTGGGTCCGACAGGTGTAATGACGTGTCTAACTTTATATTCTTACATTATTTTTTAATATTACTTTTATACAGAACAGGATCTTCTCTGGTCTAAGATAAATTAAAAAGGGTACTATTGTTAATTTCACCTTTAAAAGTTATTATATTATATTTATTTTTAATATTTTATTATATAAAAATTTAATTTTAATGGTTAAGATCCTTTATAATTATTTTTTAACTGCAGAAAATCTTAATATCTTTTTACACTTAATTAATAATATATAAATTCATGATTAATTATGTATATTAATTGATTAATGAGTAAATCTAAGTTTTAACTCTAAATTATAAATTTATTCATTAATTAAATAATACACATAATTAATTATAAATTTATATATCATTAATTAAATATAAAAAATAATATTAAATAATAATATAAGATAAGTATTTCTCATAACTTACGGACTAGTGCAACGAGTGAGTGAGATGGAGGATACAACTAGTATAGTTTTTTTAGTAGGAGTATGATGATAATAAACAAGTCTCAGAACATATATGTTTTTAGTTCTTTATAATAATTTTTTATTTATGTCATTTTAAATATAGTGATTTTTTTATTTGTCTTTTTTTCTTAGTTCTCATATTAATAATGTCCACCTTAACATCTATAATAATAATAATAATAATAATAATAATAATAATAGGTTCATTTAGAGGTAAGGGTCATACAGGTCTATATGAGATCCTAACAATATCAAGGCATGCTCATTTATCTATTAACCTAGTTATGTTAGGCTTTTTGACCACTGTTATAGCTTACTATATGTATTCTATGCCTCCTTATATGTACCTAGCTACTGACTGTCATTGTTCACATATCGCATGTGGATTAGTTGATTTCTCATAGTTGGTGATATTGCGCATGTGACTATTTTTATAGTAAGAGACTATGATTTAACTACTCAATACAACAATCTATTAGATAATAGAATAAAAAATAAATAGAATAATTTGACTATTATATTTGAATATTATATTCATATTATATTAATTTATATTAATATATTAGAATATATTCTATAAATATCCTTCTATAAATATTCCATATTAATAGAATATAGAATATTTATAGAAGCATTAATAGATTAATAGAAAATTTATTATTAATAGAAAGAATATACAATTTAAATATTCATATTAATAGAAAAAATTAAAAATATATAGAAAAAATAAAAAATATATAATTAAAGAGAATTACATTTTTTAATATAAAATAAAATCATTTTTAATATATAATAAATTAAAACATTATATAGAATTATAATCTTAATTATATTAATTTTTATTATATTAATTATTTATATAAATATATAGATAATTAAGTTATTATTATATATATATATATATATATATATATGAATTATTATTATAGATTGGTGGAATTCTCATAGTTGGTGTTACTACACATGTAGCCATTTTTATGGTAAGAAATTATGATCTAACTATTTGATACAACAATCCATTAGATAATAGAATAGAAAATAAATAGAATAAAATACAATAATTTGAATATTTCATATGAATAATATATTCATATTATATTAATTATATTAATATATTAAAATATATTCTAAATATTCTATAAATATATTAAATTCTATAAATATACTTCTATAAATGTTCTATATTAATAGAATATAAAATATTTATAGAAGTATTAATATGATTAATAGAAAATTATTATTAATAGAAAGAATATATAATTAAAATATTCATATTAATAGAAAAATAAAGATATATAGAAAAAATAAAAATATATAATTAATTAGAATTACATTTTTTAATATAAAATAAATTCATTTTTAATATATATAAATTAAAATATTATATAGAACCGTAACAACAACAATAATAATAATAATAATAATAATAATAATAATAAATAAATAAATAAATAAATAAAATGATTGAATATATCTTGCCGCTTGAGACTAGGGATGGCAACGGGCGAGAGGCGGGGATGGGTAGTAGCCCCCGTCCCCGCTCCGCGAATAATATTGCCCTCGACTGTCTCCATATCGTCATGCGGCATTCTGCGTTTATCATTCCCCACGAATAAACGGTACTTACGATATCTCATGTTCAATAAATTATAAAAAAATTAACAAAATTAAAAAATAAAATAAAAAAAATAAAAAATGAAAAAAAGTATAATCCATAATTTTTTAAAATTTTTCAACATAACTTAATTTAAAAATAATATCAAACACCTAAAATATTTTTGATTTATATAACTCTACTATATTTTAATTTATATAATTAATTTTTTAATAATTTTATATAAAATATTTGTATAATTTTTTGTGGTACTACTGAGTACGGAGGAAACTACCCCCGCCCTTATCCCATTTATTAAACGGGGATAACACAAAATGAGTATTTATACCCATAAGAGAAATTAAACGGATATTACCTGTCTCCATCATGGGTATTACCCGCAGGTACTCACGGAGGCAGGTAAAATTGTCATCCCTACTTGAGATACTCTTCTCTCTGGTTCTATTTTTCTAAATTAGATTCATACTAAGTTAGGCCTGGAAGTGTAGTCCAACCTTATATGTATCTTATTGGATTCTAACCTTAAAGAATATTCTTGGACAGCACTCAACTTTTGTATATATAAATTGTGTGGATAAAATCAATTCAATATATATATATATATATATATATATATATATATATATTTAATATAAAATAATTGTGTGACATGAGAATATGTAATTATTTAAGTATTGATTAATTTAATCTATATAACTGTGTAGATAAATTTTAGACAAGTATTTCTTCAACTTTAGTTGTATAAACCCAACAATTGTGTTACCCAATTTTACCGTGTACTGTGTCGGCTATCTCAATACAGAACAACATTATTGATTAAATCTGGTATTAATACTATTCTTGTAAGTTTTGTTTTGGGCTGGTATGTCGGATCTACGCCCAATATAAGCGGCCCAACGTGATTGATCCAATTGTTGCTCCTTATTGTTGTGGTTCTTATGGCTAACTACTTACCCACTAAAATAAGTGTTATATCTTATCAAAATTCCTTTTTATTAAGAATATTTTAGGATCTTATCTCCTTATAACTTCTAATTATTATTATATCTAAACAATATCTCTTTAGATATTACTTTCTTTACAAATAAACACATTCTATAAATACGGATTTAAGTCATTCAGATATGCATATACTATAATATATTTTTCTCTCCTAATATATAACCTTAACTTGAGCGTTAGAGTTCTTTGCAGATATACTACCTCCCTTTCCTCCGCTGTCGTGCAAGGAGGAAACCACCATCAACAACCCTTCAACAATCGTTTGGAGACACAATTAGATATACTCTTTGATCTCGATTTTGGACATTGGCATCGTATGTTGGAAGAGATAAAATCTATTCCCATCATATCAAGTTGCCTACAACAACACAAGTGAGTTTCACAATGCCAATATTTCAAATGGCATTAAATCTCCTTTATCACGTTATTAATGGCATGACAATAATTGAATCAGTTATTATCTCGACAAAGTACTTTGGTCTGATCTCATCTCGACCAATATTTTGACAAGACTTTGCCTCTACAAGTATCACGACCTAATTTCATCTCAGTCAAGTACCTCAGCAAGACTTCGTGTCAACGAGTACCTCAGCAGGACACCGCTTCCACAAATACCTCGACTTGATCTTATCCCGGCCAGTAGCTCAACAAAGTACCTCAGCCTGATCTTAACCCGGTCATTACCTCAACATAGTACCTTGGCCTGATCTTATTTCAGCTAGTACCTCGGCTGGACTTCGTGTCCACGAGTACCTCAGCTAGACTTCGCATCCAGGAGTACCTCAGTTGGACTTCGTGTCCACGAGTACCTCAGCTGGACTTCGCGTCCATGAGTACCTCAACCTCTTCTCATCTCGGCTAGTACCTCGGTAAGACTTTGCCTTCACAAGTACCTTGGCCTGATATCATCCCAGCCAGTCAGTACCTTGACAGGAATTCGTATTCATGAGTACCTTAGCCTTTTTCTCACCTTGGCCAGTACCTCAACAAGACTTTGCCTTCGCCAATACGCTGGCCCGATCTCACCTCAACCAGTACCTCAGCAGGACTTCGCCTCAATGAGTACCTCAGCTAGTACATCGATAGAGTATCTTAGTCTAATCTTATCTTGGCCAATACCTCAGCGTCTATGAGTATCTTGGCCTGTTCTCAACCTACCTAGTACCTTGGTAGGACTTCGTGTAACATCCTTAACTCTATTACTAATAACGTATCTGAAATTACGCATTATTAATAGAAATTAAGCATGACATTTATATAAAGTATAATAAATTTAAAAATACATATAAGAGATATATAAAAATATGAGTCTGTAGTGGTTGGGATAGCATACATATATTATACATATCATTATACAAGTGTACAGATTTAGTTACAAAACTTATACATATAAATGTACAATTTACATTTAATACTTCTAAATTCTCATAAATACATCTCAAAATACAAATGATTCCAAAATGAATATCTCTCACTAAACTCTGTCTTTGCACATCATCTTCTAGCTCCTGTCACTTCTCCTAAAAATATCATGGAAATAATACAACAAGGGTGAGAATTCCAAGAATTCTCAATAGTTTTAATAAAAACGGTGTCATCACAATACTTCCAGCTGTTTCGAGAAAAATATCTCATTTTGAAAACTCATTTTTATAACGTAGAAAAGTGAAAAAAGTCAAATCCAGTCCTTCATCTTCTCGAAATAGAATTTTCAATTTAACTTTAAATTAAAGAAAAACTCTTGTTATCAAAATATCACAAAACAAATACATCACAATATGCAAACTCAAGTTGAAATTCAATTCCACATATAAACCTTTTTTGTAGTCATATAAGATAACAAATATACTTTTATAACTCAGTACTCATTTACCCATATGCTTATTCCCATAGAACTAGGTCACCTCACATAACATGGGTTCTTACTTGATAATAGTATGCTTTCAGGTCGGCTCATCCTAACCTATTTATGACATTGTCATCTGTATCACACAGAATTATTCCGAGTATCCTATTCAGATTGGCAATAGCCTATTTTCAGGTTGGTGCACTCCAACTTATTTATGACAATGTCATCTGTGTTACACGGAGCAATTCCAAGTACTCTTATATACATGAGGAAAACTCAGGCAAGTGAGGAAACTCGTGAGGAATTTAAGAATATAGGATCCCCTTCCTCACAGAGCTTCATCTCCATAATTCTAATAGAATTATAGATACCCTTCCCTCATAGAGGATCAACTCCAAAATTCACTAATGCCCAACAAATTCAAATACAAAAGGATACTCATAAGTTGGGAATAACATACTATGATAAAATGTAATTTTCATGTTCTCATACTCAAGTCAATTTAATACAATTCAAATACAACTTCTATGAGCACTGAATATTTAAATACAATCTCAAGTTAAAATATTATCTCAATCTTAAAAAGATAGGAGAGCAATCACACATGCTGATACCAAATCCAAATAGTTCAATTTTCATGCTCAAACATTCCAAATGCATCATAACTTGAATTCCAAAATTCTATCAATGCACAATTTTGACACAAAGTTTTAAAATATGCTACAATAATTTATCTTCTATATACGAGGATTTAATCATTAGTACATAACATATCTATATCACATTTATAACACAAACATTTTTATCAAATATACGTTTATATCACATAGACATTTATTTGAATAACTAATATAGTTATTCAAGTATCATTTATTTCCCTCCCCAATTCTGAATTCACGTATTCACATCTTCCGTAAAGTTATTCAAGTATCTAATATATTATTTGAATAACTCTTATATCATACCAATTCTGAATTCACGTTTTCATTCTGTTGAACAATATTATTCGAATAGCTAATATGCTATTCGAATAATGATATACTGAGCCACCAATTTGTCATTTTGAAACAAATCTATTCGAATAGCTTAAATGATATTCGACTATGAAGTAACAAAAATCACTTTCCATTCTTCTTTATTCGAATAGCATACATGTTATTTGAATAAAGAGTAGCAGAATCAATCTTTTTTGCTACGTACTCCAGGCTTTGTATTACTATTACATTTTTTCATATAATCTCCAATTTATAAATAAATCACAAAAACCCTACTTTACTTTCACTAGCTTGTTGCAACTTGTTTTCCTTTTTTTTTTTCCTTCTTCCTTTCTTCCTCTTGCTTCCTTCTTTCACTTGCTTTTTGTTCTTGTCTTCCTTTGCTTTCTTTCTTCTTGCCTTCTGTTATGTCTCACGTGGAATGCAAAAAATGGGTAAGCAAAGTTTGAAAGAACATTCAAAGGTGGTGCTAAAAAAAATCAGAAGGTTAGGCGGTGGAGTGAAATAAAAATCAAGGGTAGGAATTCTTGCTGAAACTTCTATATTCCTTAGAAACACTTTAATTTTCTAAAACTATGTTTTCAACTTCATCAAGTATTATGAAAAAATTTAAGATTTCACTTAATCCTTTAATTCACAATTTCGTAATTTTTCATACACTGTTATTTATCAAGTAAGCTGCACTACATTTTTTAAGTTAAATCGAACCTATAAAGTAAGTAAATATACTTGTCTTAACTTGTTTTCCATACCAAAATTTTCTTCACACTCTACTTACCATCTCCAAATAGTTTCATAATTTTATGAGTTACCTAGTTATATAATTTGGCCTTTAAACATGTTTTCAATATTATTAAAAATGTCAAACTAATTCATTTAATCTTTCAAAATTTACTACAACTCATTCCAATTATCTTCATCTTAGAAATATTTTTTTTTATATTTATTTTCTTCATTTTAACTATTTATCTCAAAATATGAGTTATTATTCACTTTCAATGTTATAAAATTGCCCTCAAACTTATCCAAAAGATTACCAAAATTTAATAAGTAACCTATACCAATATTATTGAGCTTCGATAATACTAACTAAAATTATTAGGTTAGGAAGGATGTTACACTTCACTTCCATCGGTACCTCAGATCTCATCCCGGCCAATACCTTAACAGAGTACCCTGGCTTGATCTCATCTCGGCCAATACCTCAGTAGGACTTCACGTCCACGAGTACCTCACCCTGTTCTCATCTCGGTTAGTACCTTAGTAGGACTTCGCGTCCACGAGTACTTCGTCCTGTTTTCATCTCGGCTAGTACCTTGACAAAGCTTTTCCTCTGCTAGTACACTGGCCTTATTTCACCTCGACCAGTACCTCGACAGAACTTGACGTCCATGAGTACCTTGGTAAGATCTCATCCCAGCTAGTACCTTGGCAGAGTACCTCGACTTAATCCCATCTTGGCTAGTACCTTAGTAGGACTTTTCCATGAGTACATTGGCCTAATCTCATCTCAGTCAGCACCTCAACAGGACTTTACCTTCACGAGTAGCATGGCTCGATTTCATCTCAGTCAACTACCTTGGCAAAACTTGGCATCCACGAGTATGCCGACCTATTCTCATCTCAGCCAATACCTAAAAAAAGGGCCACCCACAAGGCTTTCTGTGGCCGCCTTGGTGATGTCTGAGAGATTTTCATCCTAAAATACGCATTAGTTATCTCATATGTTACCCACAAGATCATCTATGGTTCAAGGGATTTTCATCCCTAGACACGTGCTTGTTATCTTATGCACTACCCATAAGGCCATTTATGGCCACCTTACTGTAGCTTTCAAGGTTCTCACCTCATCAGAACACCCACTTAATCTTAATGCACCCTTAAGGCCACTTAAGCCGCCTTACCGAGGCTTGCAAGCCTTTCACCCATGTCAAACATGAAAAGCTTAACCCCCTAGGTCCACAAACTTGATGTGCGAGATCTACATCACCCTAAAACACCTTGAGTTAACGCCAACTGAACTCCTAGATGCTAGCTTCATTAGAGGGTTCAAGGGTTTTCACCCTGATAACACACTCACCATCTGTCAGGGAAACTCGTAAGGCCATCCATCAGTGCCTTGTCGAGGTTCATGGGATTCTGATGGGTGTCGAAACCAACAAATTTAATCTTACTCTTTAAACAAAAAAAAATTACATATAGTGATGAGTAGGGTCGAATCCATAGGGATTGGTAAAACTTACTTCTCTATAAAAATAATAAAATAAAATAAATAAAGGGAGGTTGGAGTAGGAATCGAATAAGGTAACGAAAGCAAAAGTTAAATGATAAAATTCAATCAGGAGTAGAAATCTAGTCCAAGGAATAATTTCAGTATTGGTTCATGGAATTGATCATTGATTCAAAGGTAAATTCTTGAATCTTTTAATAAATTGGTTATAGTTATTAACAAGCTCTAATAACCAATCTCTCCTTACCTTCTTGATAACCAAAACAAGCTCTTTGATTACTTCCCTTACCAATAAACAACCTTAAACAAGCTCTTAGGATTTAATTTATCGATAGCATTAAGATTTAGAGAGACCCAATTTTAGCTAATAACGCACAAGCTCGGTTCATTTAAACTAGATTATATATCCACATAACATAAGCCAAATACCTTGTATTGAGCCCTGTTATTTTACCACTAATTATTAGAACGATTAGACAATTACGAATCTAATGTCCCGATTGGCAGTATATTATCCTGCTAATTGAACAAAGGGCCCTTTTTGCATCAATAAATAAAATAATAATCGATGAATAATCTCAGAATATATATAAATATCAAAGAATAGAAGAATAGAAGAAAATAATTAGATCTTACAATTCTTGAAGAACCAAACTTCAATTATCCTTGAACTAGAAATAGGGTTTAGTTGCACATGGCTTCCATGGAAAATACAAAGAAAAATCAAAACAAAAGCTATTGTCTCTTCTTCTTTTGCTGAAATCCTTTTTAAAATACACTCACTCCCCTCACAAATCAGAGATAAAATCTAAAATTAATCTAGAAAATATAAATCTGAAAATATCCTAAAAGATAATCTCACTAAATCAGGAAACAAAATCTAAATTAAAAACCTAGATAAAGAGTCAACAAAATCCCAAAATTTTAGGGATAATATTATCATGACAACTTCCTAAAATAAAACTTTAAACAATCTTTCAGAGTATCTCCAAAATAATTGGGTGACCCACGTATCATTAAAAAATAAGATTTGCTGAAACGAATTCATTTCACTAGGCGTGGGTTTAGGACGTGGGCACGCCTTGTTCTCAGACATATTCACTTCACTAGGCGTGTGTTTAGGACGTAGGCACGCCTTGTTCTCAAACATCTTCTGGTTGCTCTATCATACTCCTTCCTTGTCAAAACTACATTTTGAGTCCATTTTAATCTAATTCTCTAACCTATCCCACAAAACACAAAATACAAACATGAAGTTGTGATTACAAGTATTTTACCAATCAAAACATAGGGAATTGACATAAAATATATGTACATTATGCATGCTATCAGATTCTCACTTCATTAACACATCCTAAACTTTATCGCGCTCCTAAGGTTGTCGTGGCCACCTTATCAAGGTCCACTCATACTGAGATAACACCTTTCTGGAGACAAAACTTACCAAGCATGGCTCGAGATACGACAACGCATATGCCTGGATCTGAGAATATGCAATCCTCTTCGAGGTCACACCCCATTCTCCAAGTGTGAGGAACCCTAAGCTGGGATCCCACTTCGGACTAAAGGTATTTGCCCTCAAACTCGTAAATACTTAGACTCTGCTCTAATGTGTCCATGGACCTTACCTCACCAAATACGGGACTCCTAACCGACATTCCTACTTCGGGATAGTACGGTCATGAAAGCTTCCTATATCTAAGAACCTCCAAAGATTTTATAACCCAGTTCCAATATGTAACAGAAACTCGGGTTACAAAAGAGTATGAGTGGAGGATAGCTTTCCTACAAGCCTCATATAAAGCCTCTCTTTTCACACGTGTTTGAAATGACAATAGCGCAAAAACCAAATGGTGCTTACCTCTCTTAGTGTGACACATGGCAGTACAATAAGCTAAACGACCTCGGCTGCCAGACAAAGCATTGCAAGAAAGGCAAGCATTAATTCACCACAAATTGACACACCATGGAATCGAACATCAAATCTCGGCAACACATTTGCCAAAGCTGCCAAAGTAACAGATCTCGGGTATTTCACCACGACGGATTCTCATCACTGGAGGCATAATAGTGTCGCACAACAGATCCTGCTCCAAAACATCAAGCCCTCCATGCTGGAGGCAATTCATCACGACACAACATAAGTTTAATTCTAGTGCCTAATGCAACAATGTTCAAAAGAGGAACTTAAATAACGATATCATATTATCCACAAAACAAGCAGACACTCATAAATTTACAGAGGAACATGAATAACTGAATAAACGAATGTATCGCAAAATAAAAAAATAAAAAAATCCACCAATGACTCTTTTTTTTTTGTTGTCATTCACCAATGACTACACGATGCAAAATCCTACTACAGTGTTTCAATTTTTGTGTTTGAAATGTTAATTCGTTTTAAGTACAAGGACGTCTTAAGACCAAACCTCCCAAAAAAAATTGAAGAACACAAAGCCCAATACGAATGGAGTAGCTCCTTCGGGATGGCTCTCCCAAGTTCTCTATTCTCGTGATTCAAAATCATCGACACGTGGCTCCCAAACACCCCTTTGACAGTGGACGTCATTTCTCACTCTAAGCTCACCAACGCAAACCAAGCTATTACCTTTCTCTTCTTTGACCTACAAATCCCAACACCCCAAATCCCCTTCTGTTGTGGCCGCCCCCCCTCACTCAATGGCGGAACCTGCTGCCGACAAATCTCAAACTCTGGCCGAGGTTCTATTCATTCATTTCTCATCAATCACTGCTTTCGTTTTTTTTTTAAATGAATTTTAATGGTCAATTATGCTTCCAAGCCTGTATGGATCTTCGTTTTCCTTTATCCTAGTTTATTTAAGTTCCTCTTTTTTTTTTTTTGAAAATTAGAAAATGAAAATTGAAGCTTGATTTATTTAATCTGCAATTTGGAGTACTTTGAGCTAGATCTTGGTTAGGTCCAATTTGTACTCAAATTTATTTTTGGAGCATTGTGTTTTTTATTTGTCTTCTAATGTCTGTCATGAAAAGTTAAGCTTAACGTAATCCATCACATTTTCTAGTGGGTTATATCTACCAAAAACTCTAGACAAAACCTGAGGTTACCTACCAAAAATTCGAAGCCAGATCTATACCATGGGCACAAAGTCAAGTCTCTATATTGGCCAAATAACCTTATTTTAAGGTTGAGTGATAGGTTCCTAATCTTCAATATGCCGTTTATATGACTTAGACTTTAGATTTTTTTTCCCCTATTTTTGACAGAACTGTATACATGTGCATTAAGTTATGAGAACAACAAAAGGATTGGACACTAGGAAGACAATACTACATCAGGGAATTTGCAAGTTTTACTTATGTTATGCTTAGTCCTTCAATAGATGACTGTATAGCCAAGTTGCCATCATTATTCATTGTGGATGATAAATCATTTATATGCTTGCTTAATGCTTAGTCTTGTCCACTGCACCATGGGCATGTACAAGTTACGTGTGAAACTACATCTCATGGATATCAGAACCCCCAATAGGTAGAATTGCTGAAGTATGATGTTTTGCTAGCTTCTATCTTTCCAGTTAGGTAGTGATGACCTTTTCCCTCAATTTCCTCAGCTCAATGTATATCTTTAATCTTTTTACACCTTGCATTTGCATTCTTTAGCACTTGGATGATTGATTTCTATAAAGCATAGACACACCATTTTGGTGTTGTATCACGTGTCACACATGTGTTCGACACTGACACTTATATGACACATGACGACACGCGTCCGACACGTGTCCAATTTTAAAAAAAAAATTGGGCTCCAACACGGTGGGACATGACTCGACACGGTGTGGACACGGTCATTTCAATTTTTTTAAAAAATATAACACCTAGAGGTTGGGTCTGTTTTACACTTATAATCAATTTTTAATAATAAAAAAGAAAATAAGGCAGAGGTGCTTTTGTCTCGTACCAATTAATATATATATATATATGTCCGTGTCCTACAATTTTTAGAATTTGGTGTGTCCGTCTCAATGTCTGTGCTTCATAGATTGGTTTCCTCTTGTTATGTGACTGTGAGATGAAGGTAGTGACAAATATTTTTTGACTTGCAGCAATATTTTGTGAAGGACAAACAGGAGAAAACAGATGTAGTCGCAAAACCTGTTGAAGTGAAAGAAATTGAAAAGCCAAAGGAGGCTGCTTCCGAGGAAGCTGTTGTTGAGAAAACTGTGGAAGAAACAACTCCTGTTACCCCTGCAGTTGCTGATGAAAGCAATGAAGTCACCCCTCCTGCTGAGGAAAGCACCAAAGAGCAAAGTAGTGGAAGTACTGAAGAAGAAAACTCGGGTGATCAAGATGCAGCTGAAGAGACCCCACAAATTATTATTAAGGTGACTTTTATTTAACTAAATCACTCTTCTAGAATCGTAACTTAAGTACATCATAAGCATGCTTGATGCTCCTTCTTTCAATATGTTTATATTTGTGCTATTGTTTTCCAGGTTGAGACTGCTCCAGCAGATTTCCGTTTTCCAACTACAAATCAAACAAGGCATTGCTTTACCCGATATATTGAATATCATCGGTGGGCCATACTCTGTTGGTTCTTTTTTCTATTGAGCTTGTTGCTCACACACACTGAAGAATTGCACCATTCTTTTATTTTAATCATCGAATTCCTTGTGTAGATGCATAGCTGCAAAAGGAGAAGGTGCACCTGAATGTGAAAAGTTTTCTAAATATTATCGTTCTCTTTGCCCTGGTGAATGGGTATGTATTTTCAATGTTGAACATTATTTGTTATCTGCTAGGCATTAGGATCTCTTGTCCATTGAGATTTATTTACTGACATTTCTTCTTGCTAATGTCAAATTTCCATACGTTTATGGTCTTGCTGGACTTTATTTCATGAAATGGGGTTGCATCTTTTAATCTGTTGGTAGTAATATAAATTCTTGTAAGGAAATTGCATCTTGTATGCTACAACTTACTTTTCTTTTGTTTTTTATCCGCTTCACATGATATATGACTTTATGCTAAATCAAAAAAGATAGACAATGATATCTGTGAAAAATGACAATATAACAGTCATAGTTATTAAATATGTAAGGCTGCTTTATGGAGAGGGAGTTCTTAAGTATATTTCGTGGTGAATGTTCCTATACGAGGATAGATGCATAATACTTTGGACCCTCATAGTTTTAAATGTTCAATTAATTTGTGTCAGCTCAGCTCTTTATCATCTTTAACAAGATATCATGCCTCCATCCTTTAACTCTTGTGGCTTAACCACTTGGATTCGGTTTATTAGCACCTTTATTTGTTGTTTACAATAATTAGCACCTCCTTGAATGAAGAAGCCACACTTGAATGACTTGTGAAGCATTTTACTTATTTTTAAAGGTTTCAAACAAACACTTAATTGAAGAAGATTAATGTCTGATATAATTCCAGCAAGCAGTGTTTTGTGGTCAGCACTGGTGTGTATATTGCTTATATTGAATTTTATCTCCCTACAGTGTGGGGGCCAACCATAAGTTTCACATTTAGAAATTGACCGAAAAGTGATTTACATGGCTTTAGAGTTCAGCATCATCATGTGTAATATTTACAGTAACTAATTTTTTCAAATGGATGCCTGGTGAAAATTTTTTCATTACCAGTTGCCATCAGGTCAAATACAAAATATACAATTTTGATTTTTCATATCCTTTTTTTCTCAATGACTTATTTAGTACATTTCGCGAAAACTTAGAATCTTCTTTTAGGTGTTTTTTTTTTCTGCTGCTACTTATCTTAAAATTGCATTCATGGGCTAATAGTCTGTTTTCATGAATTTGTCTATGCATCAGATTGAGAGATGGAATGAGCAAAGGGAGAACGGAACATTCCCAGGCCCGCTGTAGGTGGCTCATGTCTGAAATTGCTGTCAAAATTGGCTTGCAGTATTACATTTAAAATTGCTAGAGATAAACTCTCAAACCTTTGGGGAGTGTTCAATGTTACGCATTGGGTTAATAAGAAATTTTGGCTGTCTATTTGAACGAGCTTGAGTTGTACAAATTCCAGGAAACGCTTCTGGTGAAATGCCCAGAAATATGCGTTATTATTTACGCTATGACTATGAGGGATTGCCAATTCTAGTCTTCCATAAAAAAAATGGTTCTCTAAAGGAAAAAATGAAAATAGGTTTAAACTTTAAAAGAATGATTTAAAATAGTAAAAGGTATTCCAAACAAAAAAAATAGTAAAAGGTCTAAGGAAGCATTTTTGGTACTTAAATGACCAATGATTGACCATTGAATGACTATTAAATGAATGGTTGTTGAAGGGGGAAGAGTTAGAGTTGTTGAGTCGTAAATAGCCCTTGTCAAGTTGTCAAGTTGCATAGCTTATTATTACTATTTTCTGGATATAATGGTAGCAAATGAGATTCGAAGTTAAAATTTCATGCAAATTACCCAAGTTTCTCTCTGTAGCCTAATTTTAGTGGCTTGTTGCATTGCTTGGTTTGAGGTTCTTTTTCTGAGATTTTAAAATGTTAATAATCGACAGAATTGTCTTTTGGATATAGGTAGAACAGTACTCATTTCTCCTTTGGGTCTAGGTAGAGCAATACTTTTGCTCCTTCGGACGGGTGGATTTTTTATTCTTTTCTTTTTTAATAAGTGAAAATGTGAAATATTATTTTTCATTCTGAATCTAAATATTCATATTTTCATTTGAAATTAGGTTTTTAAGAAAATAAGACACCTATGTAATTCCTAGTATTAATGCATATCAATTGAACTACAGATCATAAGTTCTAATGGGAGTAACAACTCCTTTAATTAATTATTTTAAAAAAAAAACAACTTTCAGATAATTTGAATATCTAAGTTTCAAGTTTCAAGTTTCAAATAATCCCTTTTGCTAAATTCATTTGGCTTTGAAACACATTAAATACAACAGCTTCTATAGTACCCCGGACGCATGGATGATTGTATGTTTGCTACAGAATTACCGGCAAGATGGATCTGTTATTAGCCCCGATTCCCTGAGACTGAGGCTGTTCATGGATGGGCTTAATATTATAGCTAGAAAATCAGGATCAAATGGAACGTTACCATTGCTTCCTTTGGAGGATTATTGTTGCAGCATTAGATTGCGGGGATAGGTGAGTTCAAGTAATTTTGTAAGAATGAAAGTGGCAATTGGAGAAGATTAAGTGATGAAAGTGGTAGCATATTATGACACAAATTTTAAGTGATTGGAATACAATGAAGTTATTCATCAAAACAGTGTAGCAAATGAATGAAACTGTTCCATTCTTTGAAATAGCTTACTTCAACTTAACTAGAGGATAACGGTGCTTTCTCCAAGAATAGTTACATAGAAGCTCAAAGTTTTCCAGTTAAAAAACAAAAAGAAGAGAAAAATAAGTCAAAACTTGAAATTCAGGGTGTCTTGGGGGAGGAAGCAAAGATCATGTGGTACTATATTTTTAAAGTTTGAGTTTGGTAATATCGATCTTTGGGCGAGGATATGTATATGCCTCATAGTTGATTTTTTGGCCCAAGGTACTCAATTTTGTGAAAGTGGTTATCAGATCAACCTGAAAAAGTAAAGAATCCACAGAGAGTAACAAAGTTAATTTCAAACCAAACAAAGCCTTAAAAATAATTCAGAAGTTAGAAAAGAATGAATGTCAGACTATATGACCATAGTAACTACATTGGTTTTCTCTGCCGATATATGGAATCATTGATCATAATTTGTCTATAGTTCTAATCATGAGTGTCTCAAAGGTTAACAGGATAATTGAGATAATTAACGTATCTCAGTAACCTTTTTGCTGCCCTTGGATGGAGAAAGATACACACATATACTTACCTCATAATCTGTCTGAGAGACTGTTTCACGGCTCCGTCGGTATTTTTCAACCCATGGAGCAACATCCGGATCAGTGGCCAATAAGGTCTCTGTTGCAGTCTGATCAGGACCTAAGAATGCAGATAAAACAGCCAGCTGGCCAAACAGATAAATAAATAAATTAGTAATATTAACTTCCTTTTTTGTTGTATGGTAAGTATTAAAGGATGCTTACTTTTTCATTTTTTTTTTCATTTAATTTTTTATCCCTTAGTCTCCATTTTCATATTCCAAAAGTCTATGCTGCAGAGTTGTATGAAAAGAAAAAAACAAAACAGATTTATGAAGTATCCAATATATGGTGGGAACAAAGCTTGAAGCAAGAAGTTCCAACTTGCAGGAATAAATTGGACATATACTTTGACAGAAGACTAGCTAGTGCAAGCTGAAGGTGTTAAGAATGGCCGAAGAAAGCTAATAAATTTGTTAGTATATAAACGTTTGTATGGCCATTGAATGGTAAAAGTTTTACATGGTTGAGTTCAAACATGGAAGGCAAATATGATTCTGGTTTTTAAAGCATAATCATCAATTCATCATATAGCATATAGTTCAACTAGACTTCTATGATCCAGATAAATAATGGCTTGCTTAATTAAGAACTTACTAGAATGAAGTCTGTCATGACTTGCTTTCAAGATTTCATCTTAATCTTTTTATTATTTTTAGGTGGAATTGCTTTCATCATTTTAAAGCCACACTCGAGGGAAGAAATGCTTATGTCAGGGTCAGGCTAAGTTGAACTTTGCAGCATATAAACCAACGTCTTAATATATTCTCTATGAGCACATAGCATCTTTGATTGTATGTGCCTTTCTATATTTCAGTTAGAAAAAATAGTGATCAAATATGTGAAGTACCTGGCGAGGACCAAATCCTACAGCAGAAAACTTGTCTTTCAGTTCCTTAACACTTGCTTTCTCCCATACAGGAACTCTACCCTCTGGATCTGGGTCTTGAGCATCTGCCCTACCAAATTGCTTATCGAACAAACCCCACTGATGCCATAATAAAAATTGCATGCATCAGTGCTCAAGTTAGGGGAGGCTTTTAGTAAAGGGAAGATTATTATGGAGTGACCTTCATGGTGGTGTTGTTAAACACCTCTACCCATGGATCTTTTATAATCTTTTTGTGCGACTTGACTATGTGTAATTATTGATAATCAACACGTCTTTATCCCACATTTAACATACATTTCACCTAAAGATACACAGATGTTGCTAATAATAAGAAGAACCCCACTACTGTACCACTCCCATCACCCCCGAATAAAAAAGAAAAAAAAAATGATGAACTCCACTAGACTTTGAAAAGTAGGAAAGCAGAATAGGTCAAAGTGACATTGACCAAGAGGAAGGCTGCCAAACCCAGAGGATGGAATTCTTGCAAACAAAAAGAGTAATTTATTTACTTAGTTATGTGACATATATTGGAGCGTTCATACAATCATTCATAAAGAAAATCCAGCATACAAAACTTCTTATCAGTTGTAACATATACGTTAGCTCATGCTTCGAAGTACTCAATTAACAATGAACCTAAAAGCTTCACTTGAGGATTGTCTGGTCAGCATGACCATGAAGATATGGCTGGATACCTATATTAAGCAGAATTTGTGTAGGAACACATTAAGAAGCAAACCTGCCCATTTGATCCATATGCATTGTACACTATATTCCCTTTCTC
Organism: Ormosia semicastrata; assembly: GCA_029884595.1. Taxonomy (NCBI): domain Eukaryota; kingdom Viridiplantae; phylum Streptophyta; class Magnoliopsida; order Fabales; family Fabaceae; genus Ormosia; species Ormosia semicastrata. The sequence goes on from JAQQTO010000063.1 coordinate 116,606,219, forward strand.
CTCATTTCCACCACATTTGCGAATGGCAGAAGCTAAGAATGTAGCCTTGGCAGCACTTTGTGCTACGAAAAAAAAAAGTCAATAGAGTCAGGGGAGTTTGAACATATCTTCGCAACCTCTACCCATCTTAATCACAAATGAATTTTATAAAAATGGTTATAATTAACAGACATATAGAATATACATGTGTAACGTGTATTGTTAATTACTATTAAGCTTCAACTTGGTGACATTAAAAAGTATAACCTGCATAATGGATGAGATCTGCATAGGAAATGGGTCCACCTTTGGAATATGAATCTATCTCCTTTTTTGCTTCTTCTAATAAATTCAAGGCAGCAGAAAGCCCCTTATTTTCAGGTCTACTTATTTCTGAGCTTCAGGCAGAAGAAAAAGGGAGAAAAGATTATCATTATCAGTAAGCAAAAAGAAGTGAAAAATCCTGATGCTTACTAGTGGAGAAAGAGGAAAAATCTCATTGCTGAAGAGCTTTCTAACAAAACCAGAAATTTAACATATACTAATAAATAAGAAAGCACAACATCCAGAGTTTAAACATTTTTATCACATTTTACGAAGAGAGAAAGAGAGAACTAAAATAAGTAGGAATTTAGGATGCAGCAATAACAACCATCTCAATGTACCTTATTTAGCAGACTAACTGTTTCATAAAGAGAATATGAAGTATCCACCTCTGGTTATTTATTAACATCATTGGATTTAAAATATTAGGTTTCATCCTTTATAGGGCACAATCTCATGAATGTTAATTCCAAAGGAAAAGAAGTACCTAAACCGTATAGAGCCATTTGGGCCACCCGATTTTGTTGCCTACAAACTTAAGCAGATGCCAATCAGTATTTATTTTAAATGATGGAAAAAAACTATCCCTATGTGCGTCTGTGCGCGTGCGTGTGTTTTTCTCACCTTATCATACGTGAAAGCATCATTCATAGCCAGTGTTAGTATGGATGGAATAAGATCAGGATTTCCCTGAAAGCAGCCCAAATGTCAAAATAGATTATATCCACATCGAGTTCTATTTTCTTGATGAATAAATATATGCACTTACAGAGTATGATAAATGTATAGTCTACATACAGACAATTTTTACTGTTATAAAATGCAAGTCAGCATAATATACCTTTATGGCCGTAGAAAGTGTTCCCTGAACTTTAGCTGTAAGAATAGAATGTTAGAACTTTGCTGAAAAGAGGGATCAGTTGAGTTTCACGTGACTAACAGTCACATGAAAATGTAGACCAAAAGGATCTTACATTGAAATTCAGAACGCTGTCTGCGTTGTATCAAATCAGCAGCATTAGCCATTCCAACAAGAGATCCAGAGCTTCCTATCAATTCCTACAAACAGATACAACTGACCGAAACTCATCATCACATCAATCTTATCCACTAAGTATATATATTATATTATATTCATGTAAGCAAAAATATCTACAACTATGAATAACTTCTGTTGCATTAGATCTTCAAAAGGATAATGCTATATGAACAATACTTAAAGAGACAAAAAGAGGCAACAAATATGTAGAGCCATTGGAATTGATGAAAACAAATATGTAAAGGATCTTACATTGACCTTCATGTGGATTGTAGAAAAGTTTAAGTTGATCAAGTGGCAAATCTACTGGCTAAAATGTTGTTTATATATCATTAAGCTATTCATAAACATAAAGGTTGTTTAGTTTGTTTTTGTTTTCATTTTTAATTGATATGTTTTCACCTATGATGCATAGATACGGATACAGGTATTGGATATGACACATGTATGGTACGGGAATGTATGGTATGAGAATATGACTTTTGTTAAAAAATTAAACTAACATTCATCAAGTATTCGAATATCTGGTATAGTATCGGGTACGTATCCGACACAGGTATGGTAAACATTATGAAGTACACGTACTTCATAAGTTTTTACTTATAATTACAAAATTTTCACTGTGTTTCCACTTTGTTTTCACTTTGTTTCCTATTTTTAAGATTTTGTAAAGGAAATAATGAAAACAATATTTTGTTGTTTTTACCATTTCCTTCGCAAAATCTTCAAAATAGGAAACAAAGTGAAAACAAGGTAGCATTTTTGTAGTTATGAATGAAAATAAATCAACTGAAAATGAAAACAGAAAACAAACCAAACATTACCATTGGTGTTGGGGACAAATTAAATAGAGAAGGCAGTTCGGCTAGCTCTGAGTCATTAAAATTAGGTAATGTTGTTTTTACCATTGAAGCTCATCATCATCAAACAAAGAAAATTTGGTAGAACTTTCGGAGAGGGAAAAAAAAAGAAATAGAGCAAAATGCAGAAGTAACATGGTTTCAAGACCAGAATTAAATTTTGCAAACATAAAACAAATTCAAATGAATCCACCATTGTAAGTGTTAAGAGTCCTACATCGTCTGCCTCAATCTTTTAGGTATGGTTTATATATCTGTTAGACCACTCCACTTAATGTCAACTGGTTTTAGGTTGGAATCTCACATGGTATCAAGACCAAGATCTCATTTCCGTTGCCTACTTCGCTAGGCTTCTCTCGCCTACTTCGCTAGGCTTCTCTTCTCTCGCTTACTTCGTTAAACTTGTTCCTGCCTACTTCGTTAGGCTCAATCTTTCAGGTGTAGATGGAGGGGTATTAAGAGTCCCACAATGCCTGCCTCAATCTTTCGGGTGCGATTTATATATCTGTGGTCACTTCACTTAATACTAATATAGCTGTCAAAACGGTCGGGTGTAGATGGAGGGGTATTAAGAGTCCCACACAGCTTATTTCAATCTTTTGAGTGCGATTTATATATCTGTGGTTTCTTCACTTAATACTAATATAGCTGTCAAAATGGGTCGGGCTAGTTCGAGCCAGGTCATTTTCGAGCTATGTAAGTTTCGGACTTATATTTTATTAGCTCAGTCCGCCCTTATGTAACGTAAACGGTTCGGCCCATTCAAGTAGGGCCAAATCGAGTTATTTTTAATTTTAGGCTGGCATCTATTAGTTCAGTCCGCCCATTTTGTCGGACTATTCGGGACAGTCCATCGGACTTAGCCCATTTTAATGGCTCTAAATACTAATTAGTTTTAGGTTAGAATCTCACTGTAAGAACATGAAATTTATAGTTTCCCACCCGTGTCATTGTCAAATTATGATTCCATTTGCATTAATAAAGCATATTCATCAGATGAAAAGGGTAGATCCTTTTTTTTTTTTTAATACGAAAAATTATATATAAAATAGAGAAAAGAAATAGGGAACACGTTCGATTTCCCAAAAATTTAACCATTCCGAAGAATGGCTCTTACCAAGCCAATGGTCGCCCCGAAGGATTTAAGAATTTCTCTCCGTCTCCAATGGAACTGGTGTTCATCATTAACATCGGTTTTGATTTTATTACAGCAAATGGGTACCTAAGAACACAATGAACAACGGTTATGATATTGAGTTTTACTCCGAGCAGCACAGCAAGAACACCCATTTGTCATATCAATTCAAACCCATTTCTCATTATTCATAAACAATGCTACATAACAGCATTGCTAAACTTAGGAAACCAAGAATTGTAACAACATTGTATGTTGACAGACACTCATACGCAGAGAACAAATACAGCAAAAGTGCAAACTTACTGAACGAGGTTGGTATCGGGTGGTGGGTGGTGGATCGTGAGCAAGTGGAAGCAGAGAAGGGAAAGTTGAGAGGAAGGAGACACCCATTGCTGCAACTACAACTAACTTGTTCGGTGTCTCTGCAGAAAGAGAGAGAAGGAAAGGGTCATGCAAGATGGGAGCTTTAAGTTATGTGGAGTGTACCAGGTCACGGATAATATGCATTATCCTGAGAAATCTTTTGTTATTGGATTGTCTTATTTCTGACCCAATCCGGAGAAATTTGACACATTGGAACCGACCCAATTGTGTTTAGAAATTTCTCCCGTGTCAAGAAAAATGTTTTCTTTCATAAATTCTTAACAAAGCATGATCTATTATGTATTTTTTTATATTTAAATTATTACTTGATATGTATAAGATTATATTTAAAAATTAGTGTATTTTTATCATGACACTTATGTTCTTTTACATATTAAATAATAACTTAAGTGTTCATGATATATTATGTTTAATTAAAAATTATATTTTTTTATATATCATTAAATATGCGATATATTGTTATCCTTATCTTTCATTTTAATTATAACTATTTTGTTCACATAGACAAATTTAAGGGAGGTGAACATGGTCGTACTTCTCTCAATAGTCTAATTTTCTACTAGACAAAAATAAGTATATTATACATTAATAGTATAATTTTAGCTCATCCTATTTTTTCTCATTTTTAACTTCTTTATGATAGATTCACTAATTTCTCTTACTTTGAGTATTACTCTTCTCCTTTTAAAATTTATATATAGATAAAGATTTTATTTTGCCAACAAGACATGATGCAGTCACAATGATGTGTTTAATGTCTAATATTTATTTCTTTATTTTTTTTTCATTCTTTTCATAAAACTTAGTATATAATGAAATTAAAAGTTCATTTTATATGTGAGAATGATATTAAAATGTAACTATTTTAATAAATACAAGATATAAATATAATATTGACAAAGTAAATTAAATTTATATTAGGTTATGTTTTTTTAAAAAAAAATTAATTATTGAGTGTAATATACTTATTAAGAATCTTTTGTTAAAAAAAGAAAAAAAATATTACTACATAAAAGAACAAAATATTTAGGATTAGTATGTAAAATATAAATATCACTACTTCTTAGCTTTTATGGTACATACTATGACATATATTGCATAATTGATTTATACTTTTCAACCCCTTCACTATACGATAACTTGCACGAGTTAGACACTCATGGGACTTGGAGCATAGGTGATGAATTTTTTAGATCCATTCCTGCTTTGTTTGGTGTCTAAGCAGAAAGAGAGACAAAACGGTCATACAAAATAGGAGTTTTTTTTTTTTTCATTATTTTGGGTCACGAATAGGAGTTTAAGTTATGGGGAGCACACTAGGTCACGGATGCCTGACTATTGGATTGTCATATTTCTGACCCAATCTGCAAACATTTTCGACCCTTTGGAATTGACCCAATTGTGTTGAGAAATTTTAAGATGCTTTCAGTCTTTTGGATCATTGAATATGTAACACATTAATTTTGTGGACTATTTATTGTCTATCTATTTAATTATATTTTTAATATTAATTATAACTGATGTGATATATATTTAATAATGTAGAGGAAGATGCACCCAAGAATCTCTCAATTGTGTCACATAACAATTCTAACATTTCAATATAAAAAAAAGTCATTATTTGTGAAAGATTAATCAGCTACAATCTGGCTAAAATTCGTTGCAAAAAGCCTTGATGCAAAATTATATGTGGCATATTTTCTTTTTCGCCTCAAATTTGTGGCAACCGTATTCGCAGCAAACATCTTTGACCATTCACCAACCAACCTCGCACGAGTTAAGTGTTTGTGGCAAATAAATCTGTCACAAAATTTACAGGTTTATAAAAAAAAATATTGATCTGAAAATTTTATTTCCAAAGCCAACAATCCAAACAATTTTACATATTTTAGGCTTCCGGTCCAAACTTCTGTTCAATTCCATAAAACAAACATAATACAAACAATCATTATTTAAACAAAGTTGATTCAAATACAACTTGGTCCAGACAAAGTTAAAAATAAACCACAACTTAAATCCAAACAAAATTAAGAGATAACCACAACGTGGTCCATACAAAAGTTCAAAAGAAATTAAACATAATCCAAACACAAAGCACTAAAACATCAATGTCACTTTATATCCTCATCATCATCGTCATCTTCATGCTCATCTTCATTATCATCATCATCGTGCACATTTACATTGTGGCACAACAAAATTAATTGTTCCATTAATTCATTAAGATTTGTAGTGTCCCATTGCTCCTCCTTAAAATGGTGTCCAACAATTATGATCTCATGGACGATCTTCTATGCATATGATTCTATATTTGCCCAGTGCCTAAGGTGCCATCCAACCAAGTCAACAGCGTGCAGTCAATGAATTCAAATTGTAATATAATAATAAAAGCATAAACTAGTGCACACCTACTCAACAATGGAGTTGTCAGTTAGAGCAACTTTGTGCTTGTTTAGCTTATCATAGCCCCTATTCTCCAAAAAGTTCTCTTACACTCTTTAGATTTAGGAATCTAGAAAAAGGCTAGACTTCTCTTAAAAATTGATGTATCACATATTCACATTCCATAATTAAGTATGTTTTAAGGATTATATTAACCAAGTAAGTTACTACTTCTACGGGATATACCATTTAATTTTTATGATATGTTGTTTAAAATATTTGTGTAAAAATAAATAAATATATTCAATAACTTTGATAATAAATACGTTTGATTAGATTATTTTTAAATTTATTAAAAATCATACATAAAGACAAAATTAAAAGTAAATAATTAATATCGCTTTTTTGAACAATAAATTGAAACAATGAATTTTTAAAAATAACAAAAAAGAAAATATGTGATTCCTTAATTTTAATCTTAGATATATTTGACTAATAATAAAGGAAAGTCATCGAAGTTTGTTTTGGAAGGATTATATTAACAAAGTATAAGTATAACCTATAAGTGATACGTCTCTTCTACGAGGATATCCATTTAATTTTATGATATGTTGTTTAAAATATTTGTGTAAAAATAAATAAATATATTCAATAACTTGATAATAAGATATGCCGTGACGCATTTGATTAGATTATTTTTAAATTTATTAAAAATCATACATAAAGACAAAATTAAAAGTAAATAATTAATACCTGATCAATCGTTTTTAAATTGAACAATAAATTGAAACAATGAATTTTTAAAAAATAACAAAAAAAGAAACATATGTGTTATGTAATTAATAAACACAATATTAAATATTACCAAAGCATATTAAATTTGTCACTTTTTTAATTTTATATTATATATTTTATTTAAAGTAATTAGTAGATTCCTTAATAAATGTTTACAAAATTTTATTAAGTAATTTAAATAATTTATAAATAAATATTTAAATTCTTCAGGCGATAAAGAATGTTCTCTATGACTTTGCTACCTTTGAAAAAAAATTTATTTCAAAAGAAGACTAGGAATCACTGAATTGGTTGAATATAAATAAAACTCCAGTATAAGTTGTTCTATACATGCCCTAAGTTGCATGCAGTGGAGAGTGCATATGCTCATTGCCCCTACTGGCTTGTCATTATATTAGAAAAGAAGGAGTGCTTTCCTATCTCAAAATATTACCTTGGTTTATGTACTCAAAAGTGTAGTTGAACTTGTGCATAAGGAGTGACATGTGAGGGAAGAGCAATTTCCTTCTTCTTCTTTTTTTTCTTCAAGGAAGAAATGGTGTTTTGTGTTGGGCCAAGAATAGTAATGCACTTTGAGATCCCCTTCTTTTTCAGAATTCTAATATTTCGTCATTTTTAAGAATTCTAGTTTTGTTGCCTTTTTTTTTCATTTTTTTAAATTACATAAGAAAAAACAAAAGATGACATCCTCACACGAATGAGAGGGAAATAAGAATAGCTTGCACATTAATAAAATATTTCAAACATAGAGATTAAGCATTCCTATTTCACAAAAAACATGAGACTATTTGCACTTCACTAGACTTATAAAATTAAAATTTCATGGATAAAATTAGATATCGACATTAGGCAAATTAATAGTATTCTCATTCTATGGTTTGTATTTTTTTTCCTTTAATGAGTTAAAATTGGTGTTATATTTTTTTAATTTTCTTTTAGTTTGGAGGACCCCAAACTTTACTAGACAAACCTTCAAGTCTTTGTTAATGAAGTAATTAGATGGGCTATTTTTACGTGAATTGGACCTAATATGAGCAGCGTTGTTGAACAAGTCAACATTATTTGTGAAGATTTCATTAGTGTTTTAAGGAAATTAAAATGTATGAGAGCCAAAATATTACAAATGCTAGAAAAACTCAATTGGGTCTTTATTAAAGAGGATCCAAAGCTTGAATTTGGTTATGAAAAATTTGATGTATTGTCTTATTGGAAGAGTCATATGCTTTGTTTCCAATATTTTTAGTAATGGCATACGATGTTGTAACTATATTACAATTTCTACTATTGCTTCGTAATCATCATTTTCTTTCGAAGCACATGTGCTTAACAAATATAAAAGTTGCATGCTTCAAGAAAAATTGCAAGCTCATTTTTGTATTTGCAACTGGTTACATGGTTTTGTTGTTAATGGTAAGATCATGCTTGTGTTTGTTTGCTTGATTTAGTTTATTGTTTTGATTTTTAGGATTTTAATGTTATAGGTTGTATTTGTAGATGGAGATGATGAATCACCTATAAAAGTTGAGACATCTTTGTTAGTGGAGAATTCTACTTTAAATATGATTCTTGAGATAAATGATGATTTAAATGAAGAGGAACATGACAGTTAATAGTTTGAATCTAAGGACATAAGTTTCATTGCTTGTATTTAGTTATGAACTCATCGTTTTTATTGCTTATACTATGTATTTACTCTTGTATAGTCATTTAAGCATATAAACCATTACTATAATATTACTTTTCAGGTTTGTTTTTAATTTGAGGATTTGAGATTTGTTTGTTTCATAATTATTGATAATACCTAATTTTGTTCATATTTGTTTTACTAAGTCTGATTTTATTAAAAAAAGAAAAATAAAAAGAAAAATAAATTTATTTTGAAAAAAAAATGGGTTACGGGTCAACCCATGACCCAATTCTTTTCCTTTGCTGCTGCTGCAACCCTAGTCACCAAACCCTAGCCTCCAAGCTGCACAACCTCAAACACGGCAACTTTCCTTTTCAGTTTTGATTGAGATCATTGACAAGATTTATTCCTTAATTTGCCTTTCAATCATCAGGAATTAGGGAGAAATTTTCAACAGGTTTTACCCTATAAATCCTAAGCAATCACGAAGAAAATTTCCACAGACACGAAAAATACCCTCACCATCAGCAGTCACCAATTTCAACCATCAAACACCTCATTCCAAGCTTCCAAAGTGACCATAACAGAACCTCCACCCCTTCACCTTCATCATCTTCAACCTCCAAACAAACACCCACACCACCAACTAAGCCACCATCTCATCCACTCTATCTTCAACCTAGAAAAAAACCACCATCACCCAACCAAAAATCACTCAACCAACCCCACAGTAGCCACTGTCTGACCAGAACCGCCGCCCGACGTCACTGGAGTTCAACCCGCATAGATCTGTCGCTGGCACTGCAACCGCACTGCTCCACCGTGACGCGCCCCAGCTCCGCGCGCTAGATTCGACAAGCCGTCGAAAACTGCATCAGCTCTGCTCACGGCGACGCCGTTCGCAAACCAGATCTGGCCGCCTGTCGTCGCTGTGCTTCAATCTCACTAGAACCCAGATCTGTCGTCGCTGAGCCCGATCCCGTCCAACCAGCGGCGACCGCCGCGATCCTCCGTCCAGAAATGCCTAGCCACCTCCCCTGTCTCGTGAGCTCCACCCTCAAACCCTTTTCCTTATTATTTCCTTCCTCTGTTTTGTTTTCAAACTTTCAGTGACTAAAAGTCTCATTTCTCTTAATTTGCTGTTTTGGTTTTTGTTTTTAAATGTTATTATTATTATTATTATTATTTATTTAATTATTTATTTGTTTATTCTTTTGGATCATTGCTGATTTAGGATTTGTATATTGTTTGTGATTTTTTTTATATTTTTTGTTCTCTTTCTTTATTTCTTTTATTATTATCTTATCTTTAGTCTTTTGATTGATTTGTATTTGTCAATTTGATGTATATATTACTTGTATATTAATTTAATACACTCATTTTTATTTTTATTTTTTTGCATTAATGCATTAATCAAACAATTTAAAACTGCTGACGACAGAAAAATTGGAAGAGGATTGGAGTACCGATCAATTACGTTCTTCCCAATACTCTTGAGACTTTATATTAGATCTTCTCAGTAGCATTGGTGAAATCTAATCCCCACAAAAAAAATTTAAAATAATTACGTAAATTAAAATACAACTCTTTGTTTATAAACCAAAATAAATCATTTTTGTATAATAAAAAACCCTCAAATAAAAGCGAATAATTTCACGTAGTCTCAATCTTATGATTGTGATGAATTCAATTTTTTTTTTATTTTTAGGATTTTTTTCTCTTGCTTTGTCACTTTCAAAAATATTTTATTTTATTATTATTATTTTGTAAAATTCATGTTAAATCATTTTATCTCATCAAAAATAAATACTTTGAAAATTCTTTTTTTCTTTTGCAAAACTAACACTTTTTTTTTAATTCACCACTTTTATATAATATGTTGCAAGCTTAGAATTTATTCCAAAATAATGGCTATTTAGCTATCCATTCCATGCCTTAGTCATTTATCATTTTTTATAACATGCTTGACAAATGGGACATATCAAAATAAAAATTAAAAAAAATTAATAATAAAAGACTAATTTAATTAATCTTATAAATAACATTAGATTAAATACGTAACCATTCTTAGAATGGACGGTATAAATCTTTTAACACCTTCCCTACCTGTAATCAACCCCCGAATCACGAATTCTGAAATGCAGACCATATTTTAGGTGTCCAATTACATCATTTCATTTAATGGATAAAGTGATTAGTAGCGACTCCCAACACCCCGAGGTCTTTTCTTCCTCTTTTTTTTTTAATTTTCGCAGTTCCCTTCGAGACGATTGCGACAATTATTATTCAATTTCTATTAAATGCAGTGAATTCGTCAATGTTTTTAGGGAGTACATTAATTATTTGTGTTTATGGAGTATGTCAATTTTTTTCCAAAATTCTTAGAGATAATTATTCCCAAAAGGTCTTCAATAGGTAGGTAATCCAAAATTGTTTATAGTTTATTATGTTTTAAATTATGGCATAAACAACCTATGTACATAAAATTATTAATTGTTGTTCTTTAGAGGTGTTTAATGTTGGTCAAAGAATATTTTTCTAATTGAAGCAACACTTTGAGGTGCTTGGTGTTGATGAGAGAGTATCTTTTCAACTGATGCAATACTTTTTCTTTTTTTATCTCACTACTATGCAAATATCAAAATACAGATGACCAGATGAGAATTATGAGCAAAAGGACGAATATGATATATATTAATTAATCACTTGATTAGTTTTTTTGACCTTATTAATCGCTTGATTAATTGGCACCAATACCAATAGGATTATTGTATTATTCACATATTTCTAGCTTCCTAATTAGTGCATGCTAAAATACTTCAATGATAAATAGTATCATATTCATGTTTTATATATTTAAATTAGTCATTTTTTTATCACCAAAATAAAAGTTAGTCATGTTTATAAGTTCTTTCCTTATTACACGTAGATTGAACATGTAAAAATATTTATCTTTTATGGTCATTCATAAATGGGAAAATTACACTGTTTCTATCAAATTTTGATAATCTAATCGATGATATGATTTTAGAATCTCAACTTAAGAAAGAGAATCATTTCCTCTTATAAGCTCTTTATTTTTGCACAATGTCTGAATTCATGAATGAAAGTGTCGAGTCGACGAAATGCAAAATGTTATTAACATGTATAACAAATAGTAATTTGATTTAACTAAAAATAAAGAGTACAACTTACAAAATTGTAAGTGTTACAACAACAACAAAATAACAAAGGGAAATTGAACTAAAGAACTAAATGAACAAAAAAAAAAGAGAAATCTTAAAAAAGTAAAGGCACTTGAAGGGCTCTTTTCATGCTATGTGTGTGAGGAGTCGCGAGTGTCAAGCCTATTTTTTTCTTCAGTTCTACTATTTATACTTCCTCTACTTGTAATCACTCCTGCTCTTTTTGACTTTTGAAAATTTTGAGATTTTTGGCTCCTTGACAGTAGTTGAGCTTTCCTTTCAGGATTTGCCTCCATATTTTCCTCTTTATATGTCTTTGGCAATTAGAGATTCTGGTTGGTTAGTGTCCTTTTGATCGACATGAATCCGAACTAGTGTCAACTTTTCCCTTTTTGTCAACTTTACTTCCTGCGTTGAGACTTTTTTAGTGTCAACTCCCTTCTTTAGTCATATGGTCCTTCTACTTATTGTCCCATTTTCATGATTTCTTGTCCCTTTTTCCATATTACTAAAAATTCACACACATAATTCAAAAGTTGGTGGAGTTATAATTTCTCATGTTGTCTTTAAGCCACACATCACTCATGTAGGTACGACATATATATATATATATATATCACTATCTTTAAAAAATCTTGTTCCACAATCAAGCATATTGACATGTGTTAGTCATGACAACTATCATCAAAGTGAGGTAAATTAGTGATCACAAATTCTTAAAAATAACTTTAAAAATTATACATTTTGATATACTCAATCAACACGTATAATGAAATAAGTCTAATAAAGATATAATTATTATAAATTACTCAAATACAACTTAGGCTATAAGAGAAATCAAGTAAATAAGTTAGATATTAAGTTCTTGAAATCAAAACATCAAGATAACAATATATGCAATAAATAAATATAATGTACCAAATATTGAAATTAAAGAGTGTAACGAAGAGAGAATCAAACTCAAGAATTTATTCTGATTCAACCACTAATCACTTGTGATCTATATCCAGTCCCTAAACTTAACTTGAGATTTTCTTCCTTATTTTCAAGCTTCAACTAGGTGTTTGATAAACATTTACAAAGAAGAGAATTCCTCACACTCTTGGGATATTCCACCTTAGTGTTTGAGCCTCACAACCAAAGGGATACCTCATCCTTATCACAAACTTTGATGGATGTTTCACCTTCTTGCAATTTCCCTTTTCAACAAAGGAATACCTTACCCTTTGTGTAAAAATCTTGAGGGATACCTTACCTTCAACTTTTCTATAGGGACATCTCACCCTTAATCTTATTTAAGGGACTCTCCACTTTCTTGTAAATGTTTACAGTAAAGATTACAAGATACACTCTCTCAAAGAGTATATATACAACTTGAAGAATAAAATAATATATGGATTTTACAATGAAGAGGTCAAAATATGATTTTGATGATTCACAAATTAAGTCAAGTGTTCAAGTGTTTCAAGAGATCTCAATCTTTCAACCTTTACTTATATATAGAGTCCAAATGATGATTTAGCCGTTGATGATGTTTAGAAGTGTTTTCTTATGAATACTAGTTGTTTATAGCTGTTGGGAGCACATTCTAGCTTGTGGTAATCGATTACAACATGTTGGTAATCAATTATAGATATTCAATTTTGGTGGTAATGAATTACAACTTCCTAGTAATCGATTACAAGCTTTTATGAGTGTCTAAGAACAAAGTAATTGATTACAACGACTTGGTAGTCCATTACAAACATTATGATATTCAAAAACTGACTTTAAATAGTCATAACTTTTTCATTTCTTATCTGTTTTATGCAAATAAACATTCGTTAGAAATATCTTTGAGTTTATTTTCATATGAAATAAGACCCAGAACAAAACTCAAAGTATTTTGAAAGTTATAATCAAAAGAGTGACTAAATGTTAGTTTTTCAAAACTCAAACTTGGCTATTTTTCATAGTTTTGAACTACCACCATGACTAACTTTTCAAAACATGTTTGTTAGACATTTTAGCATGTAAGAACCATTTGTAAAGATTGAAAAACATATTTGAGCTCTTTCCTTATAAAATCTCCATCTTTATATAGGAGAAGGCCTAAAAAGAAAGTATATCAAATCCAATCCTTAGGTTTCTTGATGCAATCTAAGCTTTCAAAAATTTCTTCTCTTCAAATCTTGTAAATGCTTAGAATATCTCATCACTTTTATTCTTCTTGAGTTGAGTATAATTGAGATTTTTTACTTTCTTGTTACAGTGCTCACTCTTAGTACTTGAATTATTCTACAAGGACTTGCTCACTTAAAAAACATACTTAGTCTAAATTCATAATTCAATATTTTTATATGCATGATTCATAAATATATAACTCTAGTTTGTCCAACATGCATATAAGACTTTTATAAATACATCCAAATAAAATATTTATTAATTACTAATGGATATATTCTATAAAAGATGCAACAAATAACACTTAGCCCAATATGCATGATTTCTTGCGCAACACTTGAAAGTACATCATGCACATATTCATTCAAATAGAGTCATATCCAAAATACAACTCATATAACATATTATTAAATATATTTTATAAAAGATGCTACAAAGATCTCAATGCATAATTCTTATATTAAATATAACAAAATAAAATACATGATCATGCACGCTACAAAGAACTCAATGCATGATTCTTATATGAAATATAACAAGATAAAGTACATGATCATGCATGATCCAATATAATATATTTCATTAAGCACATGTGTGTAGCATATTCATCATTTTTTTATCTTGTATTTATCATTATCAAAACTTAATATATTAAACTATTGAGACAAACACATCTCCACAACATGCCTTTTACCACTATGACAACTGATTTCATATATTAAGTCAACATAATATATTTCATTTGGGTTATGCCTTTTGTTAGAATCCATATCACTTAAAATTTTAAATCAATTGATTAAAAATTCATAAGCATAAAAGTAATAGTAAAAATTTAAAATTGAATGAAAGAATATCACAATCTCATCTTTTTCACTTCAAAAGTTGCATTCAGAAAATTCAAATCCAACATTTAACAATAAATTTAAACCTAGCGAAATACCTCTTTGACCACTTGAAAGTGTGCAAGATTTCTTACAAAGACATGAAGATTTATATATATATAAAAAAGAATTATATACACAGATAATATATAAAAATGTTAAGTTCTAAACAATAAAAAGGAAAAGATTACTTACTTCTCACTTATGAAAAGAAAGATATTATCTTTAATTGCATAAAAAAAGTGCAAGTGAGTTATATTATACATCAATATTTGTGATTTACCATAGAAAATTCCTAACCAATTGTTATATAATTAACAATTTTGCCAATGCTCATATTCCTAACATCTATTTAAATAATCCTTTTGAAAAACAATATTTCATAAACATAAGGAAGTCAAAGCAAAGACTCCATCACTTTTGCTTTTGTTACCACTTGCCATTGATGGGGCACAAACGCAACAATTTCTAGAAGAATGAAACGAAGGAAGAAATGGAGGAAGAGAAGAATGGAAACAAATAATTATCTATGTGTGCAATGTTGTCGATAGAGAGATGTGCTTGAGGGGGAGAGAGATTGAGAGAGATAGAGCATTGTTATTGGCAATGGCAACTATTGATGGCGGTAGCGCTCGACAATGGCAAGTTGGCAACTACCGAAGATAATATTGTCTACAGCAAGATGGGATGAGTACGATGGCGTTGAGCAGGGGTGTAAATTAGTTTGGATTATCCGATTAATCTAATCAATCTGAACCGAACTAATTAAGTTGGTTTGGTTTGGTTTGGGTATATTGATTGGTTCGGGTAAAATTCGAACTAATTAAAGCTTAATTGGTTTAGTTCTCAGATTTGAAATTTCAAAAATGAATTGAACCAAACTATTTTTTTTTCTTAAACTCGTGAACCCGTTTCAATTTTTACCAAATCAGTTCCAAACTATTTCATTTTTTCCCCAAATCAAACCCTCACCCCTCTGCTTGCCAGCTCACCCGGTCGCTGCTCGGCTCACCCTCGACATTGCTCGCCTTTGTAGAACTATATATATATATATAGTAGCATAATTAAATGAATTTATGAAGTCTTTGCTGCATAATCTCGTCTTTTTTTTCTTTGTTTTGTTTTATTATAGTAGTTCTTTATATTTATAACATGATATTAGAGCTGAATGATCTTAAAGAGACTTCTAAACATGAGAATTAATTTCTAAATCCAATCAATTTAACTCAAACTATGTCCAATTTACAATGATTCTGAACTTATGAGATTTGTATGACTTAGAGTTTGTTCATGTGTTTGGGTCCTACACCTAACCTTTGTTAAAAACTAATAATAATAATAATGATTATGCAGACACTTACTTATTTAGAATTTAAACAGTAGTAATAATATAAATAAAAAAGAGGAATAGCTTCTAATAAAATTCTCAAATGGGTCATCATTGTCATCTTCTTATTTTTATTTTGCTCTCTTTCTCATTATGATGTGAGTCGTGGGCTTGATTTTCATAGTTTAAAGAAACTCCACTTAGTGAGAGCTCTTTAAAACAAAGAAGAAACAATGAAGAAAAACAGAGAACAAAAGAAAAGTGGCTTGTAATTTGTAAAGTCATTCTCCATGCTCTTGATGTGTCTTTCCTATATGATACTTAGAAAATTTTCTTTTCTCACTATTTTGGCATTTTAGGTTTGATATAAACAGGAAATCTCAAAGATTAATGATCGTGTGACTCAACTTGAAATTGAATGTTCATTGCCTGATAGAAGAGCAAATGTTAGTCTCTATTTTAATATTATTTAGAATTTTGGATACATTGTGTGTACTTTTCTGTATTGTATGTATAATTGTTTAGTTAATTTTTGTGTTAAAAAAATAATGGTCAACCCGATCACCTAAACTAAATCAATCCGTAGATGTTCAGTTCGGTTCGGTTCGGTTTGAATTTGACTATCGAAAAATAAGAAAACCGAACTAATTGATTTTGATTGGTTCGGATTTATTTTTTCCTAAGAACCGAATCAAACCACCCAATTATACCCCTAGCGTTGAGGGCATCGAAGTGTTAGGGTTATAATTGAGAAATTTTTTAAGAACTTATACACTAAAATTTAATCAAACTAATCTTATATGACAAGAATTAATTAAATTATTCATTGTTTTAATATATAAAAGAGAAATTTAAAAAATAAATTTGTACAATATGATATTTATATCAAAAAATTAATAAAATTATAATATATTATATAAATTTATTTTATTAGGCATAATACTGAGCCCTAAAATGCTCAAACTTACAAATGGATCCTAACATTACAAAAGTCCCTAAAGGGCTCAAACTTGCTTTGTTTAAATCTTAATTCTGTTCACTATACAATTACATAGGGGTAGGGCCAAGACCTTCCCCCTTCCCCCAAAATTTTCTTTAGGATCCATTATTTTTATTATTTTATTTTCTTGGGCATGGCCCTCATCAAATAATGAAAAATTCAGGGTATAGCGCCACTACTAACTATCCAATCAAATGACCCCCAAAAAATAAAGGTAAACAAATTCAATGTAAAATGAGCATTAATTTACTAATAATATAATTTTACAACTTTTTTTTTTAGAATTATAATTTTTTTTTATCATAGATAGTTGATTTAGAAAATTCTATAGATTTTAACAAGTAAATAGCTCACCCATATTAAGGAGGAGGAAGGGTTATAATCACTTGCAAAAGACTTTACCAGATGAACTAGTTAACACCTTTAATCAAATGTTCTGTTTAGTTTCTTTCAATAGTGCAGTATGTATATCTAATAAAATAATTGGTTAATCGATGTATATTTTAACTAATTTTTTTAGAGTTTAAATTTGATATATTATGAGTATAAAGTTTTTTGTACTATCACTTAATCATATATTATCACGTCATTAAAAGAGTATAAATCTTGAAATAGTTGTTGTAAAAGTCAAATTTTTTAAATGACATTCCAATGTATGATTGAGTAATATTGTAAAAAGCTTTTACATGACATCAAAATTAAATCTTTTAGGATAAAATATATTTATTTAAAAGAAAAGTATAGTGATAGATATAGAGTACTTACAATCACATTAATTCATGCTTTCTCAAGTGACAGTATTTAGTTAATAAGACATTTTTAATTAGATATAATGTACAATCAATTTAGTGAAAAGCATCTAGTTGGTTTGAGAAAATATTTAGTGAATAACAAATAAAATATTAATATCAATTTTTATTTGATAGTTAATTTCTTTTTTTACGTGTATTTGGATTTTTTTTTACTAGGTATTTGATAGTTAATTTTGATATCTGTTAATGTAAAAAATAAAATAAAATTATAGTATAAGTTAATTATATGTTATTATATATTAAAAGGTTTTGATTTATCATCAATTTTTTTAATAATGTATCAATACATAATTGAAAATAGTGTAATATTGTCAATGAATCAAAATTAAATTCTTTTAAAAAAATTAATACATAAGTGGTTTGATACATTGACATTGTGCCTACCCAAAATTTTATTTAAAATTTATCGTTTCTTATTGTTGGTAATCCAAAAATAGCAAGGTTGGACTTATGGATTGTAGGCTGAGAGAAAATGGTATGGACATGTGAGACCCAACATGGTTAGTGGCCCAAAGTATTTGAAATTCCAAAAAAAAAAAATGTGTTTTGGACAACAAAGTTGTGTTGGCCAAGTCAAACCATGGATAGGGAGTTAGATAGAAAGTGGCGGCTAAAAAATAGGATATAGTGGACATGACGGTCGTTTTCAATGTTTAAACATGCAAAAAATGATATTTTGATTAAGTTCCTTTATTGAAGTTGGGTGAAAACATGTCATGGGAGTACACCATGACTTAGGAATGCTTGGATGGATTTAGTGGCTAAAGATCATGTTCCTATAATTTAAAAAAGTAGACTTGGAGACTTAAAAGTGCATTGAAGTTGAGGTTTTTTTAGCTCTAAGTATAAAAAGGCTTCTAAGGCCATGAAGAAAGGACTCCCAAATAATCACACAGAAATAATTTATTTTTCATACAATTTATCTTTAATTTTTTAGCATTTTAAAGCTTTTCATTTACCTTTTCAGCAATTTATCGCTTTCCTTTATATTTCCAGCAAGTTTACAACTTTTATATATAACTTTCATATTTAGTTTATGTAATTTTCATTTGCTTTGTGTTTCAGGGTACAAGTTATTTCATTGTACTTTAACTTCCTTATAATTTATTATATTCAAGTTCTTTAATAAAAAATAATATTCTTTACATTATTTGAGTTGTTTATTTCGAATTCATTATTGAGACCTTTCTTTAGTACCTCAAGATCGTACATTGAAAGATAAATTTTCCATTTTAGGAGTTTTCTAAAGTGAAGTTTATCCTTATAGTAGAACAACCATGAAAGTTTAGCTTTTGCTTTTCCACACCAACAGTTATCCACAACTTTTTGCAATTCTACTCTAATCCTACCACTTGTTGTGCATGATGTAACATAATGTAGCTCCATTCCCTGCATGATTTGAAGTTAGATCTAGTAATGCGATAAAGAGCTCGTCAAAACATTGAAACGAGTTTTAATTTTGTTGCGTACCCAATGCAGACTATGTTTAAAGTATAATTGCTAATAAAGGCATATGATCAAGTTTTGTGAACATTATTATTATTATTAATGTTTGATATCTGTGCAATGCACGAGATAAATTAAAAAACATTATAAAAAAATATACTTAATATAAAGATATAACATTCTAGATAGTTTAAATAAATTCGATTAAGTTATAATTAATGAAATTTATAAGGAACTCACTTAAGACCATTTTTTGTTATCTTTAATTTACTCTTTCCGTGCTATAATAATCAGACTATATAGTTATTCTCAATAAATATATTTTTTATATGACCTTTCAATAAATAATTAGTTTATATAGTTTGAGATAATTTTAATTTTTGATTCTATAGTCTTTTCTTTAAATATTAATTTTTATGTGTTTATTTATTTAGATGTTTTATCAACTTATTATTAACATTATACAAAAAAAATTACTATATTTTCTTAGCTTAAAAAACACTTAATAAATTCTTAGTTTCTTCAAAATAAATTATATTTAATTAATTTTACTATATGTTCAAGCAAAATTTTTACTCTTGTGTGATGTATATATTAAATTTTTGTAAATAATATAAAATAATTATATATGAATAAATATAATATTTTAAAAATATAATTAATTAATTTACGATGAAAGTATATATATAGTTGAGATAGTATTACAAAAATTTTGAAATTGTAAGATTAATCACCAATAAAAATAATTAATAACATGGTCAACTAAAGATAGATGAGAATTTTTTAAAATTTTTTTAATATGAATTAATATGTAAAGATATATATGTCAATGTAATTAATATGTGATTATAAATTTTTATATTTGTATGCATGAGCAATAAATTTAATTTAGATTAAATAATTAATAACATAGCTAACTAAAGGTAGGTGAAAGTTTTTTGAATATGAATTAATATGAAAATGTATATATGTCAATATTGTGAATGCTTATGTCTTGAAGCATATCAAATGGGTTTTTGATGATAACAAAGCCAAAGATGAAGATCAAGATCAAAAGAGAAGACCAAGATCAAAAGATAAAAGACCAAGATCAAAAGAGGTATATTAGATATAGGTCTTAGAATATCAATGTAAAGTGCTCTCTAAGTATTTCAATGATTCTCAAATGATTTTCCAAATATTGTTTTTAAAATAAGTGAAAAAATTCAAAGTTAAATATGTTTTTCAAGAAATGTCATTTTTAATCTTGGATTCAACACTCATGAAAGGTTTTATGATTAATCAATCATCTTGAGGTGTTAGAAATGGCTTACAAGCTTAATTGGACTTGAAAAATGTGTTCAAAGGTCAAGGTAATCGATTACACATGTTTTGTAATTGATTACAAGCTAAACAGTTGTGTCGGTAATTACATGGTTCATGTAATCGATTACACGCAAGTCAGAGGCCGTGTAATCGATTACATTGAAGCTCAGAAAGGCAAGAACACGTTCAAGGAGTCATGTAATCGATTACATAGATAATGTAATCGATTACACATAAATCAGAAGCCATGTAATCGATTACACCAAGAATGTAATCGATTTACGTAACCCGAAAGCCAAGAACACATTCAAACATCCATGTAATCGATTACATAGGTAAGTATGTAATCGATTACACGCGGTTGATTCCCAACGGCTATTTTAACTGCATTAAATGCTTGGCTTTTTCACCCTCAACGGCTCTTTTCTTCATACAACTTATAAATACTTGCCTTGGGTCTTCATTAAGGGTTGAACTTCACTTTATAACATCAATCTAACACTCATACACGAGAATTAATCCTGAAAACGTTTTTGCCCTGTTTTTGTGAGAAATTTTGAGATATTCAAAAGGGACATTATTAGAGCTTCAATTTGTATTTTTCTACTCTTCAAGAGAGTTTCTATTTTCTATCTTTTGTGTAAACTGAAAAAGAGAGGGTGAGGTATCCCTCTAGAGTAAAGGGTGAGGTATCCCTTAGAGAGTGAGGTATCTCTCAAAGTTAGAAAAAGGTGAGGTATCCCTTGAGGGTGAGGCATCCCTCAAAAGGTTGTAAAGGGTGAGGTATCCCTATTTGAGGCTCAAGCACAAGGGTGAGGTATCCCAAGGTGTGTTGAGTGCTCTCAATTGTAAAGGTTATCAAGCACCTGTTGAAGCTTGAAGATAGTGAAAAATCTCTAGCGGTTGCTTGAGGACTGGACGTAGATCACAAGTGGATTGGTGATTAAACCAGGATAAACTATTGTGTTTGATCTTCTAAACTTTATCTCTTTACATTTGCACCTTAATTATATATGCTTGAGTTGAACTTGATATTTAACTTATTTGCTTGATTTATCCTATATCTCAAGTTGTAGTTGAGTAATCTATAATAGTTGTACATTTATTATGCATATTCCACTGCATTTATTTATTGAGTGATTTAAAATGCATAATTTGTCAAAGTTGCATTAAAACCAGTCATCACCCAATTCACCCCCCTCTTGGGTAATGGTTGCCATGGCTAACAAGTGGTATCAGAGCTTCGTGCTCTGGTAAAAGCTTAACAGCTTGGAGTTAAAGATCTTTGTTTGTTTGGCAACCATTACAAGTTTTTCAAAGTGGAAGGTTTTGAAATTAATAAACCATCATTCTTTGATGGTGCGAATTTCGTTTATTGGAAAGCTGGAATGAAAATTTATATGCAATCTATTGATATTGATTTGTGGGATATTATGCTTGATGGATTTACATGCAAATCAAAACAAACTTAGAATGACTATGATAAGAAATGTTTTTCATTGAACATTAGAGCAATGCAAATATTGAGAAGTGGTTTAAATGATGATGCTTATGCTAAAATTAAGAATTGCTCTAGTGTTAAAGATATATGGGATGCTCTTGATTCTTTCTATCTTGCTAATAATAATTTTGTGCATAAAGTTGTATATAGAGAGCAAGAAGAGAAAAAGTCATTAAAGGAATCTTATTGTGTAAAATATTCTCAAAATGATGCTCAATTTGAAGAGATGGCAAAGCAAGACAACAATGAGGAAGATAATGATTTTCTTAAAGAGCCAAGTATGCTAGGAATGAAGACTACTTCATATATGGCTAAAAAGGACTTGGAGGTAAATAATGCTAAACTAGATTATAATCTTTCCTATGATGAGTTACAATGTGCATATGATGAATTATATGATGATTTGTTGAATTTAGAAAATAAAAATTTATCTTGTTTGGAAAACATTTCCTTCATTGAAAATGAAATTGAGATTTTGAAAAATGATTATGTTTTTCTTGATGAGGAAATGCCTTTGAAATGTGAAACCTCAACTTCTTGTGAAAAATGCATTAATTTATAAAATCAAGTTGAGAACTTATATTGTGAATTTGCCAAAGCTAATGATTCTAATTGCTTACAATCCATGATTGTTAATGAGAATGAAATTGATGTTATTTCACATGGAAATTCAAGTAAGGCTTGTGGCAAAAATGACATAGAATATAAAAATAACAAAAGGCTTATGCTTTTCAAAAATGATCTTCAAAGGACCAAGTCATCATTAAATTCTATTGTTTGTAATTTTTGTGGTCATCTAGGACATATTTCTCATTTGTGCAATTATAGAAGAAATCCTTATATGAGAAATAACTTAGTTTGGGTTCCAAAAAGTCTTAAAGGTTCTAGTACTAACATTCAAGGACCCAAGATGAAATGAGTACCAAAATGTCCTCCTAGTGTTTCAATTATGCAGAAAAATTCTCAAAAGGATGGACAAATTGGTCAAGTGAAAAAGGAATCATCAAGGGGAAGGCTTCCAAAGGCCATTTGGTAGAAGTTTTGATCAAAGAAGAAAGATGAATTCAACCGAAGCTTCTCAAGTACAAAATGTGGAACTTTTAAAGTTCAAAACACCAAAAGAGAAGCAATGGGTAAGGAAAAGAGCTTCCTTGATCATTAAGGCCAAGGTATCAAAAGTTTCTACCTCTTATGCACATTCACTTGTAAAGTCAATGAATTTGAGGTATATTCTTTGTAGGTCTTAAGTGATTAATTGAATCATGTGTACTTGATAAATTTTGAATATTATATATAGCACATGATTATATTATTGTTACACCCTTTACTCACTACCTTGCATATCTCTTGATAATAAGGTATTCTATGACTATGGATGCTTTCTATGCTTTAAATTTTCTATACATTTCTACATGTGATAATATGCTAGATAAGTTCACTTATTGTTTGAAGTAGCACATTTGATAAAAATATCTTAGAACTTGGCATATTGGATAAATCATAATTCTTGCTGCATAAAGTCACAATCTTCTGCATAATATATTGTTTTGCTGCACAATTATGAGTTTTTGATCATAATCTATTAGTATCACATATTGTTGTGCTAAATGATTTATACTCTGATATTGATCCTGCTGGGCTGAAATAAAAATCTAAATGCTTATGTCTTCTTTTTGATAATGCCAACGGGGGCGAAGATTAGTGAAATATATTGCATATGTATTGCATGTGTACGGGGGAGTTTTGCACTTTCACATATTACATCTCATGCATACATTACGGGGGAGTGTTGCACTTAATTATCTGATAATCAATTAAATGCATATATTTCTCATTCTGTTGAATGTTTAGTTTGTCATCATCAAAAAGGGGGAGAATGTGAATGCTTATGTCTTGAAGCATATCAAATGGGTTTTTGATGATAACAAAGCCAAAGATGAAGATCAAGATCAAAAGAGAAGACCAAGATCAAAAGATAAAAGACCAAGATCAAAAGAGGTATTGACAACTGTCGAGATTACCAAATTTAAATCAATTTATAACCGATTAACCAAAACTGCTTGTAGCATAAGGTAACACCGGGTCGAGCCCGTAGATCACTCTAATTATGAAGTCAGATTAAGAGGTTAATAAATAGGGGAAAAGAGTTTTGCAAGATTAAATAACAAAGAACAATTAAAATGAGTAAACAAGATTGAGAAAACAACCAATCCAAGAGAATTAACAAATCTTGATTTTAATCCATCCTTGATCTTTATAAATCTGTTCAACTATCAACCAAATCTTTGGTCTTAGATCACATCAAGACGCCTCTCAATGATCCATGGATCTTCTATTAGAAACGCTTCTAAAATTCAATTAATTAAGGTTAGACAAATTAAGCATCCATCCAAAACCCAAATTAACTTAAAAATCAAGATCCAACCAAGCTAAATATTTCATCAAACATCTTTGATAAATTATATAACCTCTGAATTCATCTCTTGGCATATGATAATTACGCAATTAACATATGCAAATCCCAATCAAATTAAGCATTAAATCAGAATTTAAACAAGAGAAGAAAAGAAAGAGAAACTTGATTAATAGATGAACGTATAACGATTAAAACGAGATCTCAGGATTAATCATCAAGCTTGTCAATCTCTTGGATTGATTAAAGAAGTTTAGCTCTCCATAGCCATCACCATTGGAGAACCTTCAAGAACCATACAAAAATGAAAATAACAAAGAGAGAGGAGGAGAGGAAGAGAAGAAGAGAATTCTCCAAAATGAAACACTAAAACTTTAATTATAACAACACTACTACATAAAAGCTCTACATACTACAATGATCTGCATAGCCTCCCTTTTATAGAGGGTTTAGAGGTACAAAATGTCAAAAGGGGGCTGAGTCATGGTGGTTGAGTGGAGTAGGTGGATGAGTGGAGTAGGTGGATGAGTGGAAAATGTTGAATGACTTTTGGTGAGTGGAAAATTATGGAGATTCTTTGTCTCCGAAATCATGCAGCTCTGAAGTCATTGCATTCGTCATTTTTGAGCCAAGTGGTCTTCATGAAAATTTTAGGTCTGGATCTTAGCTTTCAAATGGCTTTGGTTTGAGCCCAATATCATTTCCATAGCTCCAGATATGTTCAAATTACTGCACACTGCTCAGGTCCAAACGCAGCTCCTCTGTTCTGACTTCCAAGCCCAATATCACTTCTAAGAAGTCTGAATCGGGAAAAGTGTACAACATGAAAGTTGTAGATTTGAGTCTTAACTATCAACCATCAAAATTTCAGCCCATTCTACAACTTTCACCACGAGCAGTATAATGAACAGTACGCATAGGTCATTCTGCCAGGAGCAACACTTTAGTTCTTGATTCAATGCCAATTTGAGCCATCCAAACGTGTGATTGAGTCTTTGATGTCTTCATGAAGATTGTAGAGCTCTCTCTTATCTTTAAAATGACATAAGATTCACCTTAAACATCCACATACAGCCCAAGATATGACCCAAATACAGGATTAGTGTAAGACGTAAATCATGCTGAAAAATTCAATTAAATCCATTTTGAGTTCAAAACATACAAAACATAACCAAACTTAATTTATTAAGTGCACGGAGAGTGTAAATGACTAAAAATGAAGGCTTATTAATGCATCAAATATATGAACATCAGGTATATTAGATATAGGTCTTAGAATATCAATGTAAAGTGCTCTCTAAGTATTTCAATGATTCTCAAATGGTTTTCCAAATATTGTTTTCAAAATAAGTGAGAAAATTCAAAGTTAAATATGTTTTCCAAGAAATGTCGTTTTTAATCTTGGATTCAACACTCATGAAAGGTTTTATGATTAATCAATCATCTTGATGTGTTAGAAATGACTTACAAGCTTAATTAGACTTGAAAAATGTGTTCAAATGCCATGGTAATCGATTACACATGTTTTGTAATCGATTACAAGCTAAACAGAGAGCTGGTAATCGATTACATGGTTCATGTAATCGATTACACGCAAGTCAGAGGCCGTGTAATCGATTACACCAGTGATGTAATCGATTACATTGAAGCCCAGAAAGGCAAGAACACGTTCAAGGAGTCATGTAATCGATTACATAGATAATGTAATCGATTACACACAAGTCAGAAGCCATGTAATCGATTACACAGAACCCAGAAAGCCAAGAACACATTCAAACATCCATGTAATCGATTACATAGGCTGTGTAATCGATTACACGCGGTCTGACAGACCCCAACGGCTATTTTAACTGCATTAAATGCTTAGCTTTTTCACCCCCAACGGCTCTTTTCTTCATACAACTTATAAATACTTGCCTTGGGTCTTCATTAAGGATTGAACTTTACTTTATAACATTAATCTAACACTCATACACGAGAATCAATCCTGAAAACGTTTTTGCCCTGTTTTTGTGAGAAAATTTGAGATATTCAAAAGGAGCATTGTTAGAGCTTCAATTTGTATTTATCTACTCTTCAAGAGAGTTTCTATCTTTTATCTTTTGTGTAAACTGAAAAAGAGAGGGTGAGGTATCCCTCTAGAGTAAAGGGTGAGGTATCCCTTAGAGAGTGAGGTATCTCTCAAAGTTAGAAAAGGGTGAGGTATCCCTTGAGGGTGAGGCATCCCTCAAAAGGTTGTAAAGGGTGAAGTATCCCTATTTGAGGCTCAAGCACAAGGGTGAGGTATCCCAAGGTGTGTTGAGTGCTCTCAATTGTAAAGGTTATCAAGCACCTGTTGAAGCTTGAAGATAGTGAAAAATCTCTAGCGGTTGCTTGAGGACTGGACGTAGATCACAAGTGGATTGGTAATCGAACCAGGATAAACTATTGTGTTTGATCTTCTAAACTTTATCTCTTTACATTTGCACCTTAATTATATATGCTTGAGTTGAACTTGATATTTAGCTTATTTGCTTGATTTATCCTATATCTCAAGTTGTAGTTGAGTAATCTATAATAGTTGTACATTTATTATGCATATTCCACTGTATTTATTTATTGAGTGATTTAAAATGCATAATTTGTCAAAGTTGCATTAAAATCAGTCATCACTCAATTCACCCCCCCTCTTGGGTAATGGTTGCCATGACTAACAAATATAATTAATATGTGCTTATAACAAATAATAACGTAGTCAACTAAAGATAAGTGACAATTTTTTGAATTTTTTTTAATATGAACTAATATACAAAGGCATATATGTCAAAGTAATTAATATGTGCTTATAACAATTAATAACGTAGTCAACTAAAAATATGTGAGAATTTTTTGAATATAAATTAATATGCAAAGGTATATATGTCAAACTAATTAATATGTGATTATAAATTTTTATATTTGTATGTTTAAGTAATAAATTTAATTTAAATCAAACAATTAATAATGTGGTCAACTAAAGGTAGGTGATAATTTTTTGAATTTTTTTGAATATGAATTAATATGCAAAGATATATATGTCAAGATATTTAATATGTGATTATAACAATTAATAACATTGTCAATTAAAGATAGGTGAGAATTTTTAAAATTTTTTTGAATATGAATTAATATGCAAATATATATATATATGTCAAGGTGATTAATATGTGATTATAAATTTTTATATTTGTATTCGTGAGCAATAAATTTAATTTAAACCTAACGACATATGTGTACCTTCCTTTTAAATTACAACATGTGATGTCATATGTCAATTATTGAAATAATATATTTGTCACATGTCAAATTTTTAAATATATTATTCTATATCAGAATGACACATGTTAGAATATGAAGATATGTACATTTTCTTTATTTGTTTATTTATTATTATTATGGATACAATGCATACTATGTTTAAAGTGTAATTGCTAATAAAGACATACGATCAAGTGTTGTGAACATTATTATAAAGCTTGAGAATTGGGAGCTTGCGAACATCTCAAAGGACTAAGGTTCTGGTTAGTCGTTAAATAAGAAGAATAAAAGGACTAAGGTTCTGGTTAGTCGTTAAATATGAAGAATAATAAGCAAAGAACTACATCAAATTAGTTTGTCCATGGAAGCCCAGTCAGTCACCCACTACTTCCTCCCAAACAAACATTTGCCTTGACTCACCAGCAGAGTCGGGCTTCTCCATTTCACCGTTAGCTTATGTTATGTCGACATCGACAATGATTTCATGTAGTTTGCACTATTTCCTTCTAAGGCAAACTTTAATTTTGTGAGAACGGTGGTCGCGGTGACTGGCTGATATGTGGATTTGAAAATCCCAGAAGGAAGGTGGGCACTTTATTTTCTGCTATCAAAGATTGGTGAAAATTTCAAAAACAGAGAGGGACGTTAATGTTAGTTTGCACTTATTGGCCAGTGAAACTGAGATCATTGGTGCAGCTTTTGTTTGATTCTCTGTGAGGAGCCTAAGAAGGAAGGGAGGAGTGAAATCGAAGAAATGGGGGAGGTGGTACATACAGCTATAATAGCTAAAATACCACATGTTGGAGTTGTAATACTAAAAGCCTTTAACTAAAAAACACTCTCAAAGCATTATTTTTTTTTCAGACATTTCAAAAATCTGAACTCTATTTCCTAAAATGAAAATGATAAAAGTCATCTTAGGAGAATGTTATTGTGCACCCTCCCTTGACCTTTAGTAGACAGTTTCACCGGTTATAAGGGTGTAAAATAACATTTTAACCATGATAGAAATCAGTTATAAGGGTGTAAAATAACATTTTAACCATGGTAGTTGTGCAGATTCTAGCGAACAATGCATTGGAGTTCCATTGGTTGGCCGAGGGAAAGGTGGTGAACATGGTGGAGGGGTTGGTCGGAGGAAAAGCAGACCTCAGATGTGTAGATTTGAGATGACAGTTGCAGGAGGAGAGAGAAAGAGGGCGCAACGAAACCAGCTAGACTCGCTGAACGTGCGTCAACTGCCACCATCAACGTCGCCACGCACCTGCCTCCCTCACCAAACCCGAATCATGGCACACCCCATCCAAACTGAACTCCGAAATCACCACCATGCCAAATCTGCGACAATCACACGAGCCTGTCACCCCCTAACCGACCTTCCATCCAAGTCCGATCCCACCTTGTCCTCTGCCAAAGCTACCACCTCCGACCCAAAAAAAATCCAACCGAGACCTATGAACTCGTGACCATTTACCATCATGCCCCCTTGGCCGAATCGTCCATGAATGCAGACCTAGAGGCCAAGTAGCTCATCGCCAAGGTAGCGTCACCGTCAAATGTGTTTAATGTATTTTATGTAATTTTTACTTATTTATTTTGCTTTAGTCTTATTTTGGGTTTGATTGATCTGTTAGGGTGGTTCGTGAACTTCACAAGTGCGAGGTGGTGGCTGGTTGACCTGTTGGGGTGGCTCAAGTGTGCTGTTAGGTCTCTTAGGATGGCTCCAATGGTGGTGACTGATTGGTGAAGGGGAGCTCCAGCAAGGTCACTGCCAGTAGCAAACCCTCTACTTTTCAAGGTTTACCTACCACTCAAGTAGCAAATGTTAATTTTCCACAGTTGACCCATTTCAACTAATTTTTCAAATGTATCAATGGCTTCTATTTACTGTGCATTCATGCACCCCCTAAATGGAGGGTGCATGTAAGACGTACATGTTTTGATACCTATTTTCTGTCTCCAGTGAAAATGGAAACAAGAAATGGGGCAAATAGGGCCTAACCTTTTTCTTTTCCTTTCATTTCTTTTCCAGTTTTCCCCAGCAACTAGTGTTCCTCAACAAAAAGAAACCTAAAATTTAAAGTTTCCGTTTGCTAAGAAACCATCTGAATTTCTTTCCAACCGACAAATAAAGTTCCACTACACTTTCACCCAAAAAAGAAAGTTATACAGGACCACCAACCATTGTTGGGGAAGGAAAGAACAATAAACGTATGCCAGGTGTAAAAAATAAACGATATTTTACATTTTATTGTCTTCAAAGAAGTAAGAAGAAAACGTGGTACTACGTAAAGATTTCTCAAAAGGAATTACAGTAACGTGTGATTGAATCCCTGGCCATCTCTGAAAGCTCTAACTCTCTTTCTAAATAAGTCCTGCTCACAGAATGAATGAATCCAGTCATCCCAAAGCTCCATCCTACCCTAGAACAGTAGAATCCAAGAAGTTCTCATCCCAATCTATAATTTTGTATATCAAAACCCCGAATACGGGATTCTTTTTTCCCCTTTTTCTTTTATTTTCATTTTCCTTTCCTTTATTTTTCCTTCCCAAATTAAAAGGGTATACATGTAACAGGGACACCGATATATACACTCTGCCACCACAGCTTTAACACTTTCCAGCTGCACATCAGATTTTATGCTCATATTTTGGTAAAGGATTATGCATGTGCCACCCTTTTGCCGAGGGATTTTTTCAAGGAAAAAGTTCTGCAGTACCTGATCTATCTAACAATGTGAGAGATGTTTAGATGTGGTGGTTCTGTTCGGCATAAACAATCAGGTAAGGGATTAGCGTAAAAGGCTTCTTCTGAGCGAAACCTTTCCATGCCCTTCGTTCCAGAAATTGGCCCTTTCCTCTTCCTTGGGGAGCCAAGTCTGCACAATACACATAACAAATGAAAAATCAAATAAAGATTCGCCCTGTGATCAGTATATTATAAAAACGAGTAAATTAGAAAACAGACTCTTCAATAGGTTTTAAACCAGGAAGATTCATAATACCAAAAACTTCATGTCATGTACTTGACAGACATGACAATTTCCCAGATAAAGAAAAAGAAAAAGAAAATCCTGTATCAAACTTATAAAGAAAATCCCACCTACCATTCGTGCAAACATGCTACTAGTGGTGTTTGGCTAATACTCTACCAATGAAGCTTGAGATCTAGTTTTCAAAAATAGATCTAGCCTAGGCTGTGAGGCTAGTTGGGTCAAATTCATTCAAAGCAAATGAAATGACCTGTTTCACTAATGGTCAATGGACAGGAAATGTTCCAGGAATAACAATAATAATAACGGTAAGTAGAACTATGATATGATACAATCACGTAAAAGGGCAAATGATGAACAATCAATTATATAAAGTGAAAGAACCATAAACATAAATATATAGATATTTAACATTCACAAAATTACTTAACATGTACACTACCAATGACATACCGTCTTCTGTGGAGATCAATAATCCTATTTGATAGTTTTTTCCCCTCAGTCATTGTTCCCTGATTTAGTTTATCAAACAGACGAACAAGGGCTTTCCTAATTAAAAGAAGAGAGGACAAACAGAACAGCTTTGTAATGGATGAATTGAAAAGAGTTTATTAGACAATTTTAAAAGAAAAATAAATAAAAGTTTATCTTCTGCTCAAGAAAATGACAACCTTACCTGTCTGGAGATATTGTTCTTCCATGTCTAAGAAATCGGCGATGACCTTCAACAGCCCTTGCCATGTTTCCAGAATAAGAAGGTATAAATACATCACTTTCGATAGATACAATATAGTCAAGGGCAGCCATTTGAGATGCATGATTAGAAAAGGGTTCAATCTCCTCAATGGATGCCAATTTTTCCTGAAATTAATCACAGGTAGGTTAATCAACATGATACCAATGCTTCTCAGCTGGCTGCTATTACCCCAGAACAGCAGGAGCGTTGGCTTGTTGAACATAACAATATACATTATCTTCCTCCTTAATTAACTGTTATTATGTGAGTGAGAAAGAGAAGCCACTCAAGGAGGAGAAGCTGAGAAAAAGAGTTTTTAATCATTAATAATGCAGGGATCATTTTTTAGTAGTTTCTGAAATAACAGAAAAGCTATGATAATTTAGCCTTTATAATCCAGCTCAACCCTAGTGCTCTATAGCATTATATTATGGGCTGTAGACTACTCTAGAAATTGTTTGCTCATAACAAACGACAAATCCTTTTCCCACTAAGAGGGATCGACTACATGGATCAAACAACGCCACTATGTCCTGTCAAAAACCATTTAGACTTCTTGCCATAAGCTCAGCACCTGCCATTGATAGAATTTTTTTCCCTAGAAAAAAGAAACCTTCGATAGAAATCATGGCAGCATCTACATAATTTAATTGAAACATGAGCTTAACCAAACACAAAATGTCACTAACCAAAACTCTATATAGCTTACAGTCATCTAAGCAGCATCTCAGCTTATGATGTAAAGCTCCCCATGCATTTAAATAATATGGGAGGGGGCTCTCTCTTTATTTTAGGATAGGTTTTCCATTTCCAAAACATCTTTAACCTTTAGACACTGCTTCCTTTACAATTAAAAATATGTAAGGGATTTGGATGAACATGACATTATAAAAACCTTCCCTATAAAAACTCAAAATTTATTACTCAATACCGTATATTATCAATTTACAACTCAATATTGTATATATTATCAATTTACACATTGAAAGCTTCAAGTCAATCTTTGTATGATACTGAAAATACTAATTCTTTATCAAACTTCATTTACAAAAAAAATTTGAAAAAAAAAAAAGCTCTATCAAATGTCACCAACAAACAGCAACACAGTATTGCAATTCCTTACCTTGCTCATTAACAATGGATAGCGGGATCGTAGTTCAGCCATATGAGACTCGCCCCCATATATCTCTCCAGCAGCAATATATATTGGAGTCTTTGATGGGTATCCAAGAGCAGTAAGAAAAATCCCAACTTCCTTTGGGGTTAAGGGGCAAAACCCTTTGGACCTCTGTTCTCTGGGATCAATGTCCTTTATTTTCCAATAGGAAGTGTTCTCTCTAAAAGTTTTGCAACAATAATAATTGTCAAACATCATGTACGAGAAAAGACATGAGACTCAATCATTTTGAAGCATACATAGTTCCATACCTGATCATCCGTAGCTCTTCAGCCTCATCGGGAGATAAATCATGTGTGCACCCACTAAATGCAAGCATATCCTTCTCATAACGTAAATGCAATGCAATATAAGGACCAAGTGACCTCATCCTCTCCACCAACAACTACAAGGTCCCAAAAAGTATTAAAGAATGAAAAATAAAAAACCATCTGATAGTCATGGACCAAGTAGGAGATAGCAAAAAAAGAAGCCAATAAGAGTTAAGATCTCCTAATATACTTTTCCCATTTGTTCAATGCGAGGAGAGAAACGAAGAGCCTCATAACAAGCACGGCAGCGAAGCTTCTGAATATCTGGGGGTAGATTGTTGTTTGCTAACCGTGAATCAGATTTGGAAGCTCGAATAACCTTAAGTGGTTATCAATAATTAGACGATTGCACAATATGTTAGAAAATAAGGCAAATAAAATAATGATAACATAGAACTGTATATAACAAGAGATTTCCAACATACATACTTGGTAATCTTCCCACAAGCTAGCAATCTCATTCTCATAGTAATCAATTCCAGACCAGCTTATGAATTGCTTGACCATTCTGGTTGCATTAACCAGTTCATTGGGAAGCTTCTTAATGATTTTTACATCATTAGCTAGAGAATTCATAAAATGCTCTTCATCAAAAACATCAGAGAAATTGCTGAAAATAAAAATAAAAAAACATAAAATTCAATTAAGTAAAATCCAATACAGATAGAGAAGCTACAACAGAAAAGTAATAGTCAATAACAGAATTAAAAATACCTAGTATCTTTCCAAAATGATCTTTTATCAAGTTCTGGAATTACAAGAGCGGCATTTATGATACGAGCTACAGCTACCATATCACATATCTGCAGCAAAGGGAACATTTTCAGCTTCTAACAACACAATGGAATGGGAAATCCAAAACTGACAAATACAATACTTCAAGGTCCTCATTCACGATACTGTCATCCATCAGCATAACAATCAATTAAGCAGGATAAAAATTCAATATCAAGTAACTTGGCATTAATACCAATAATATGCACATGAGAATAATTTAGACAGAGAGAGAGAAAGAGAGAGAGATCAGACCCCAGCTCGCATTTGGTTGAGCCCACCATTTGTATGAACTAAAAGGTATCCTCGTGACTCAGTAGGAGCTGGATAAACATTTATTACTTTAAGTAAGTACCAAAATAATTCATAGTTGCAACTCTCAACAAAAGTTTAAGTTTCTTACTTGTGTAATTAGGAGTAGGCTTTGTACAGGGCTGAAACCCACGATTTGATGGAGGCTTCCATAGCTTCTCATAATCTGAATCCCCTCTTGAACCATTCAACTGTCAAATCTAAAGGAGTGAAAACATGAAAGGTGCATAACTGCTTTGCATAATTAAAATATAGATACACGAAGACACCCCAGCATCTCTAGACATGAACTAAAACTAAATCAAACAACAAGTTTAAAGTCATACGATTACACAACTAGATGCGATTCACAAACATTATAAATGAGCAGAGCCAATAGAAACACAAAAATATCTGCAAAGAATAAAGTCCCCACCTGGTAGATGGGGAACAGAGAGGAAATAAATTAATGAACAAAAATACATGTTTACAGTTAACTGATTTTCTAACAATACTAACTTAATAACCTCTATGTTTGCATAAATATATTTTTATTAGATGTAGTGGATTCTATTTCTTTCTCACATTTTCTCAGCATCCAAACAGATCAGATCACCAAATCAGTTACTAGCTAGTGTTGACATGAAGCACAAAAACCTTGGAAGTAGGAAGCGGAACTTTGGATAAATGGGGAGGAGCCAGCTCTCGAGTCCAACTTTGCAGATCATGAGTCTGTCAAAAATTGAATCAGAGAAGGAAAAAAAAAAGGAAATCTTTTAATCACTAACATATCAACCGAGAATATCAAAATTTCCCAAAATAAACCAAACTTAGCCGTTAATGGCAATCTTCTTCAAGTCAACAAAGTACAGAAAGTAACAGTGACAATTGAAGCTTTTCAAAACAAAAATAGTAACCCTAAAATAGGGTAAAATTAACCAATGCAGAGTAAAAACTGTTGGAGAAGATCGCGGGATTTCCCAGAAAATGAAGAACCCCATATAACAATGAGAACCCTAAACAAAATAAGAAAGTTTTTTTTTTCTTTTTTCTGAGGAAAATGAATAACAAGAAAGGGGGGAAAAAAATGAGACAAAACAAACCGTGGGGATCTTGTCATTGAACTTGTGATCCTTAGGCTTGGAGGAAGGGACAACGTGAACATGGACAGAGAAGAGAGCCATTAACGCTATTGAGCATATGGCTGCGGTGAGCATCTTCCTCAGCAGTACCAACGGAATCCACCTGCGCCTCTGCATTCCTTTCACCCCTTTCTTAGCTTGTGCCTTTGTGGGGCACCAATTTAACCCAAAGTTAAGGCCTGTTTTTTTTTTTTTTCTCTCTCTCTCTCTATACACTCATTAAAAAAGACAAAAGAAAAGAAAAACGCATAATATTGTGTTGGTATATTCAGCACTAATCTTAATCTCTGCGCATGAACGCTTTGTGATGTGTCATGACTCGTGTGTGTGTGTCTCAGACTCGGTTGTGTTGGTGACTTGCAATGGAAGACCAGGACAACAAACGGGGGGTGGCTGTTCGGTTTGGTTTTGGCTTTTCTCAATTTTCTCAGTGTTGTGCAGTCCTGCCACTATGCTGTGGTCGGGTTTTCAAGATAATCTGAGTTTGGACATGGCACTAACTTGGAACTGGATTATGACTTGTGAGAGGGAGCATTATTATTAGATTTAATTTTGATTTTGATCGGTTTCACAGATCACAAAAAAAAAAAAAAAGATTCGTTTCAAATAAAAAGTTTATATATTATCATCCAATTTAATGATGCACCGCTACATTAGTTTAAATATAACAATAAATTGTTTATCAAAAAATAAAATAATAAATTATTTAAAATATATTTTATTTTAATAATATAATATTTCAATTGCTCACTTAAAAATATTATATTCCCTAAAAAATTATTTAATAATATTTTGATTCATGTCCGGACTTGTCTTACTAACCCGACCTCTCCTACTAACCGGACTAGAACATAAAATTTTAATTATAACATAAACCTAAACCAACTAATCGATATTTGTAGGCCGCAATTGGAAATAGTTCTTTTAACTCTCTTTTCCCTTTTGTTTTGAATTCCAAATTTAATTGTTATATAGTAAATAGTTAATCAATATTAAATATCTAGCTACTGTATCGAAATTAAAATTAAATAATGAAAGAAACATCGAGTTACTTTTAGGATTGTTTGATCTTGATATTAAATATTACTTAAGATTTTTCTCTGTAAAAATCCAATATTATTATTTACAACAACAACGGCATGAAGCAAAAAATGTATACTTAAGAGTAGATAAAAATTGAACTCTAATTATAGGTATAAATTTTCAGTAAAGTTGGTGGTTTGTCTTAGTTTTAAAATGGGGAGACCTCTCTTTACTTTATAATTTTTTTTTGTAAAAAAAAAAAACAACAACCTTTGTAAGATGACAATACATATTGTTATTTAAAAAATGCACAATAAAAATAAAGAATTTATTAAATGTGTGTTAATTTGAATAGAAGGGACTCAAATCTCTTAAGTATGTAGTTTTAAGTTTAATTCTAGGATTAATATATATGTAAGTGACATAATTGAGAGGGATCTTTATTTAGACATCTAATTATATTTCAAGATATTAATCTCTCACTTATTGAGTGAGGGATGCTCTAGGAACTCAAGAAAAAAAACAAAGTTTTAATTTTCATCTACTAACAATGTAAAGATATTTTACACAATAATCTAATAGTATCTTAACACATTATTGTTTTTTGCCACATTATTCTCTTATGAATTTAAATAAAATTTATTAAACTAAAACATAATATTTCAAAAAATAAAAATAAAAAGTTTATCCTATCTGGTTTGGTAAAATTCCTAAGGATGCCAACAGAGGCGGGCAGGGGCAGGTAGTGCTTCCCTCACCCCCCCCCCGCCCACCCTGCTCCCGTATCCGTTACGAGTATTCATTTGTGAACTTCACAAGTAGATTGCTATACGAGTATCTGCGGGTAGTTAATAATTTAAAATAAAATCTTAAAAATTATAAAAAAAAAAATAAAATAAATTTTAACACCACATATCACAACTTTATTTTACAATTTAAGATTAAAAGAATATTATAAATAATAAACTAAATGCAATTATATTTTGCAATAATCGATCTACAAAAATAACTATTATATGAGTGATATAAAATAATAAAAATATATATTTTCATCTCATCTCAAAATAAAAAAAATTATAATATATAATATATATTAAATAAAAAATATATTTCACGAGTTTGCAGGTATTCGCAGGACGGTGACTATAATCCCCGCCCTCACGCTCATTTTATTAAACGGGTACCTATCTTCCCCCTCATCACACATAATTCTCACAGATCTCTACAAACACAGATAATTTTCACATCCCCTAACAATTCCCCCATTTGTTGACCTATTCCTCTCATCCATGACAATCTTCAAGTGGAGCAACAGTTACAGTCTTAAAAAATGTATCTTTATTGTTTTATTCTAAATTTTTCCTGTTACAATGCCTCAAATATGTATATGCAACTCCATTGAAGATTATTGTTTTTCAAAACACTGTTTAATGAAATTATTGGATAAAATGTATTATCACTTACAGGTTATGTTATCACACTTTATTTCATTTTTAAATAAATTTTATGCTAATACAATTACTTTCTCCACAAATGTAGTTATTTAAACACCCATTGCCATTTCTTGAAATTTGAAATTTTTGAAGCCATTCTCAAAGTTATCATTTAGGACTTTTATATTCTTATATCAAACAGTGCATATACCTATTTTCACACCTTATCTAATATCATTCATTATACATATTTTTTTCTATCACTTTCTCTCACTCAATCACGTCCCTTGAAAATGGTGTGAACAGTCATACACCCTTAAAAAAGGGTGTATAACTAACATTTTCCTATCATTTATGCTCCACTTGAAGATTGTCATTGACTAGAGAAATATGTAATTAGTGGGTAAAATACACATATTTTATGCTTAGTTTGATATAAATTTAGATGAATTTTATGAGGATCTATGTCATTAATGATTAAATTATCCTTGATAATTTATATTTGGTCTTTCTCTATGTTTTCAGGTTCAAAATAAATGTTTTAGTATGGTTTTATAAAGATTTAGTTGAGTTTATTCCAAATGAGATAAACTCGGGATTAAAATCGCCAAAATTCTTACAATTCTTGACATGTGTGTGGTAAAACAAATGTAACTTGAGTTACGGAAGTCGAAACAAAGTGTTCGGGTAGCATTAGAAAACTAAGAGAAGGAGATACAACTTTCATGAAGACCACCAAGGTTAAATCCCACTCTAGAAGCTCAAACCCCCCTCCTATGTGTGAGACATCAGGAAGCCACCAGTATGCCCACATGGGCCCCTCGTGCGAATTCCCATGACACACAAGCAAGCGTGCAATGTTGCGAAAATCAAGTTTTTTAAATCCAATCTATGTCTTCATTAATTGAGGATAAATTAGGAAATTTAAGTGGAGATACACCTTCATTATGGTAAAATGGATTGAAGGATTAGAAAGCAACTTAATTGGGGCTTTTGGAGATTAGAGGCAACAAAGATTGAAGAACAAGAATTAGAGGCAAGATCAAGGGGAGGAGATGCATCCATTAAAGACATCCTTCTTTCTTTCTTCTTCTTCTACTTTTATTTTCTCTTTCTCTAGGATTGATTCATAGTTATATTTTTATCTTTTAATCTTCTTTGTGTTTTAATTGTCATGTGTGACTAAATCTCCTTTTCTAGGTTTAGAATGAAGTTCTTTACTCTATTAAGTAGAATATTTATTTTTTTTCCTTTATTATTGAATTAATTATTATTTTTTATTCTTTCTTAGTGTTCTTAATACTTGGGACATGTTATGCAACATACTTGCATGATCTTAGGTATTAAATGAATGATCAAGAGATGAAGTCTAATGCTTGATAATTTAGGAATTGAGCTTAGAAATGCTTGATAATCTAGGAGTTGAGTTTAGAAATTAAGACCTGAAGATAGGCTTGATCCTTTGAGAGTTAACGGGATATCATAGAACTTAATGAGTTTTAACTAATTTAATTGTCATAAGAATGAAGTTGATTTAGTTTTAACACTTTTTTAATGCCAAGAGATTAGGCTTTAAATAATTTAAGATAAACCGCTTTCAAAAAGATAGTTAATCATTAATAAAGGAGAATTTATCATAATTGGTAATTGTAATGAATTCCTAATCTTAGGGCGTTGATACTTAGTTCACCTCTATCTCTTTAGTATTATTAGTTTTGTTAGTTGTTTTATTATTTTTTAATTTCTTTCAATTTATTTTATATTATTATTTTCATTCGCCAAAATAATTAAAGTTATCGTAGTTTAATAATCACACTATCTTCATAGAAACGATACTCAACTCATCACTTTATTACTTATTGACGACTCATGCACTTGCAGATTTTCTACAATAATAGATCAACAAATAGGGAAGGAGCAAGAAACAAATCGAGCAGATACTAAGCATGCCAAAGGAGAGGTGAGAAGAAAATAGAGCTAACAAAAGAGAAGATGGATAGTTGTAGAGTTATGGAAGAAGATGACGAGATAAACTCTTCGTTTTGTTTTTTGAAATATTATGTTTTAGTTTAATAAAATTTATTTAAATTAATAAGAGAATGATGTAGCAAAAAATAATAATGTGTTAAGATGCTATTGGGTGACTGTGTAAATGAATGAAAAATTAAACTCATAATAAAAAAATTAAACTCATAATAAAACACTACATAATTTTATAGTTAATTTCACTTTACTGATAATCATATATAAACATACACTCGTCCACATTAGAAAGAGCTTAAGATGTTGGCGGTGACTTCATACGAGATAGGGAGAATATTTCTTGAAGTCATGTCATTGTGCGTTTTATCAAAAGAAAAATAAGGAAATGAAAAGAGAGAAAAATGGGTTTGAGAAAGAACAATCCAAGCTGAGAATGATGAATAAAGTCATCAAAACAGGCTAACCCAGGTGGGTTGAGTTGGCTCACCACAAGTTGGTCAAAAAGTAGGTTGGGCCAAATTGGCCCACTTTGATGGTGAGCTAAAAAGTGATTAACTCGTCCTAACCCATTAGAGTAGGTGGCTTAAACAAGCTAGCCCACCAAAAATTAAAAAAGAATAAAAAACAAAAAAAAGAATATAATCAGATTAAATGTAGATTAAATCTAATTTATTCTCTTCTCTAGCAAATAACAACACTAAATTTTAAAAAAGACAAAGAAATTTAAATGGAATGAGTGAGAGTTGAACATGGAGTTGATTTTGTGATTGTAATAATCCAAATCTAATAGTGATTGCATTAACAAGTCCTATACTCTCTAATTGAGTGCGAAATCTAAACTCTAAAGGAACAACAAAAATAGAAAACTCAATAGTGGCCCTTCGATGGTGAATAGAAATATAGGATTCATCATTTATGTGTTTGTGTGGAAGAGAGAGAAGTAAAGCATGGTATTGCATCTTATTTGATGGTGGCTTATGGTCTAATGACAATGGGCTCTAATGGTGGATTTACATCTTTAAGATCTTTGCTAGTGATTTCTAGCTCAATGTCAACTAGCTCTAATGGTAGCTTTGTAACCTCAAGTCCTTTGACAATGGCTTCTAGTTCGACGCCAATAGTGGCTTCTAGTTCAACGTCAATGGTGACTTTTGGCTTTAATGATGGCACGATGGACAATGATGGCTTTGACGGTGGCAATGGCTCTATAATGGTGTTGGCTTAGGATTATATGAGAAAGTGTGAGAGAGAAGAACTATGGTTTGCTTAGTGGTGTTCAATGCTTTTTCATTTTTTTTAAAAAGAAAAGAAATTTGGGTCAACTTGTAGTCCAACCTAACTTGAACTCACTGGTTAAGTGAACTGGATCAAAACGACCCATATTTTTGTAAGTGAAACTTCTAACAACCCAACCCACCATTTTGGTAGGTTGAGCCAGGTTAGCTTACGGGTCAAAACTCGCATTAACAACTCTAATGGTGAGTTATGTACTTATGTTTGCGAGAAGACAAAAATTATAAGTATGCATTTTGGATTTACAAGCTTATCTTCTAGCATTCATTACTCAAGATAACAACGCCTCTGTCCTCTTTATGAGACCTTCACCTTGCCTCCTCAATCCTACTTCCTCACACTATATCACTCACAAGGAAGAGGGGATCTTCCCAATTCCAATCCCATGTGATAAATTCAATGCATGGTGTGAAGCATGATCAAAATGCAAACTTATCAAAATAATAGAATGGAAATAATTAAAGGTGTCCTCTCTTCTTCATCATGTTTTTTTTTTTGCAAATCCTAGATCTGGTGGAGCAGCCCATCAAAGAAAACAAACTCGTGCTCGTATTTTATGGGATATTTAATATTTTGTACAAATATTAATTTTTTAAGAAAATTTCGTAATAGGAATCCTTTGTTTTTTTTTTTAATTAAAATGTCTTTATGTTTGATGCAGTTTGGAGAATTCGACATCATAAGATAAAGTTGGAAGATGACTAACGTTAGATTTAAAACTTGCAAAAGCATGCTTGTTAGATATGTCAGCTTTTGAGATATGAGAATTTAATTTAGAGCTACACCTGCTAGTTTGCAATTGATCATGATGTTAAGAATCAAGATTTGAAATTACAAGTGCAAATAAATAGAATAGCTTTAAAAAAATAAAAATAAAAATTACTAGGTATCTCTACACCCTTTAGGTACTTAGATGCAAAACTAATCCTCATTGGAGATACTAAAAAGCCCTTCTTACAAGCAAATGTGCTTTCTTGCAAGTTTACAAATAATTTGTCTCATTAGATGCCACCCATTATGTGAGTTTAATTTTAGGACTTAACATAAATCTAAAGGTGGTAATAATTTCTCCTATGGCTATATTTGGTTTGGGGGTAAAAGAAGAGAAAACTTTATAGGAGTAAATTTTAGAAATCTAGAAACATTTGGTTGATAAGGAAACAAATGATTAAAAATTTTGGGGAGTAAAATTTCTCCTTATTTTTGGGGCAAACATTGCCCCACTCTCAACTATTGTAAAATTTTCCTTACTTTTGCTCTCTTCATTCCTCATCCTCACTCACTTCAACTATCACTTTCACTTCCTATTTTTTGGTAGTTTCACTACCTTGGATTTGCTACGATCAGAAACTCCGGCTCGATTCTCATCCTCCAAATGACATTGTCATGCTTCGTTCAGATGAACATTCCTCCGGTTCAATTCGCGTCCTCCACTTCTTGAACCCACCAAATCAAGCTCTTCTCATCCTTAATCCAACGTCATTTTCCTCTTATTCATGGCTCCTTCATCTCATGACTCTCATTAGGTCTTGGATTCATCAGGTTTGAGCTCTAGAGAACTTGTTTAGTTGTTCTCGATTTTACGATAAAATCAACTCTCGTCCATTCTGAAGCACTATGTTAATGACTAGCTGATCATTTTTTCCATTGTCAATCTTTGTTCTCAGAGTTCATTTTAAGCCACATTTGTCGCCAGAGAGAATTTCTTGATGGGAACAATGATTGGGGAGATGAATTTTGTTGTTTTAGAGAGTTGAATGGGTAAACTTTACTCCAACAAAATGAAAAAAAGAAAATTTAATCAATTAACTCATATTCCATAAAAAGATTTTCCTTAAATTTTTCTTTCATAAATTTCACCCATGTACCAAACATATACTAAGAGTTTTGTTATATCTTCTAAATAATGTTCTTACTACTTACTAAAGAAAGTATTAAATGAAAAAATAAATAAAATTAATATCTAAGAAACATAAGAATTAAATATTTTCTTTATTTAATAATTAAAAAATATTAAAATGATAGATTAAAAAGATTTAAAATTATTCTTTCTCTTAATTGTGGTATTGCACTATGCAGCTTAGCAAATTTGCAATCATAAATTCAGGATTCAGGAAAACTAAATTGGTGCATAATGCTCATTATGG
Source organism: Ormosia semicastrata (assembly GCA_029884595.1). Taxonomy (NCBI): domain Eukaryota; kingdom Viridiplantae; phylum Streptophyta; class Magnoliopsida; order Fabales; family Fabaceae; genus Ormosia; species Ormosia semicastrata. The sequence goes on from JAQQTO010000063.1 coordinate 116,649,359, forward strand.
TCTTTTATTACAAGTTCTTTTGGTAAAAACTAATTATCACATTTTAACTATAAGATGTGGCTACTTGATAAATTGAATTCCATGAGTAGATTCAACTTTTAGGGCAGGATCAAATTAAAAAAAAAAAAAACTTGTAGGGTAGGAATTCAAAATTTCACTAGCTTGAAGTATAATGTGGTGGGGCCCAGCCAACATCTAAGTAGAGATTAATTCCATACTCTAAAGGTTAAAAAAATAAAATAAAATAAATGTATTTTAAAAGTAATATTCTCATTGTCTGTTAATAAAAAAAATTTCAATGTCTGAGATTTGATTTAAAATTCATTCTTTATTATTATAAATTTAATCCAATGATTAATATGATTATACAATCTATGTATTATGTTCTTATTAGACTAAGTGTAGTGCTTTAAGAGTGCAAAAGAGCTTCTCTGAAAGTTGTGGAAACAGTTCATTATCTGTAAAGAACGTAGTCTTGCTAATGAGTGCTCTTGTTAGCAAATTCAAAAAATAAACTTTCACATTTTGAAATGCCTTCTTGGCAAAGAAATTTTTTGACAAGTATTAATTATATAAATACTTAAATCAACAATTGACATATATAAATAATTTTCAAAAATAAATACATTTTTTGCATGACCATCATAATCTTATATATCGACTGTTAATTTGGAATTTTAAATGCTTGTAGTAAGCATTGCTACTTGACAATTTATCTTATAGGTAAGGCATCACATCTTCTTTAAAATATTCACGTGACATTAATTCTTCTTTAGCCATTGATTTTTGAAGAGAATTATCTATCATCACATTTCTTAAGTCCACCCGTGTCAAACGACTTCTTCGAATTTGAAATAACCAAAATCTATTGTTACACGTGGCAAGAGACGCTGAGGCTCGTTAAAAAGTATTAAGTAAGATACGCGTCATCAGAGACGCTGTTTTTTTCCGCATTTTGGGGTGATAATTGAAAGAAAAATACTTATATACGTTTACTGATTTTGTAATTGTCTATATTTAATCTAATTATATTTTATTTTCAATTTAATGACTTATATAATTATGCGACACTATATATCACATTTTTATTCAAATAATATAATTCTTAAATTACACGAGAATTTTTAATTTCTCTCATTAAAGAAACTGAAATACTGCTCCAGAATCCATATCATTGATCAACCGACCAATCATCTATCAACACGACTTGGAAATTGGAATAATCTCAATGAGTGATTGAGTGGAGGCAGTCCTGGTGCACGATTAGCAAATCAACATTAAGAAATAATAAATCTCACAAAGTCTTAAACAAACATGAAGGTGAGGTGTGATTGATTTTTTTTTTCATTTACTTTACACTCGATTTAAAAAGTCTTAACTACTTATTTATGTTATGTGAAGCTTTTATAAGATCCTTTATTTGTACAATTTTCATTTTTCTTAGCAAATGGAGCATAAAAGTATAACCCACTAATTAAACACGTCAGTGTCAATGTCCCCATGGAACGACATATGTGAGGCACATCAACATTCAACAACACCAAGCAGTCAAGTACCTACCAACTGTCTTTGCAGTCAATAAGGTCCCGCTAATAATTGTAAGAAAATGGAAATTTGCAACTATTCTATTAAACTGCTAATTAAAATTGAACCTTCCCTTCTGATTCAATTCCGACTTTACAATTCATGCTCAATTCGTGGGGAATAGGGAACACATAAGAGTTGCTATAAAGTGTCAACAAATACAATTTACCAAAAAAGAAAAAAAAGAAGTGTCAACAAATACAGAAAGAGAGTGGGTTGGGGCCTTGGGCTGGCAGCTGGCTCTTCTAGCACCCAGGTGAAGTAGTGGTATATGAATATGTAGCAATTAGTGGAAGTATTAGGGTCCATGGATAATTAATAATGTCTGCTGATCGATAAGCATTGGAGTAATTGGAGAGCGATAGGGAACACATATGACATAACAGTTGCTATAAAGTGTATACAGAAAGAGAGTGGGCAGCCTTGGGTTGGCTCTTCTTGTACCCATGTAAAGCAGTAGTATATGAACATGTAGCCATTAGTGGAAGTATTAGGGTCTATGGACAATTAACAATGTCTGCTGATCGATAAGCACTGGAGTAATTGGAGAAACAAACTTAAAGTAGGAGTTGAGCAAGCCATTAACACTATGACGTTGAAGATAAATTATTGCATAAATCTGAAGTATTTAAGTTAGATGTATTAAACCAAATTCAATTATATCATTAATTATAATATATTATAATAATTAATTATTAAATAATTATAATGATTATCTATTAATTAATTAATAATATGATTAATTATACAATATTCAAGTTTATACAATAATTTCCTAATGTCGAGAGGCAAATGAAAATCTGACAGCTGGTGGGAAACATTAAAAAGGTGCTTTTCCTAACCCTCAAACTGGGTTCGATAGAGTCGTGGTCCATATCAAAGTATAGCCGGAAGGAAGGGTTACATCGAATATCTTCGTCATTTCTAAGGTGGGGTAAGTAAATGGCACATCATAAGTTGAATTAGTCTTAAATCATTACTGTGATGAATGGAGCAAGCTAAGCACTTAATTGTGGGTGTGTTGATGATCGAGTGCATGCGTGGAATCTTGGTTATTCTGAGTACCGTTTAAATTTTACTTTATTTTTTTTAAGTATTCTTATTTGATAGATAAAAAATTAATTTTTTAAAATAATTAAATATTTAAGTGAAATTTTTTATTAAATATGATAATATTTTTATATTAATATAATTAGTTTTATAATATTTATTATAAAATATTCTTTAGTTTCAACTTTATATTTCTAAAATTTTATCACTTAATTATATATAATGTCTAATATTATACATTTTATATAAATATTGAGTTAACTCAATTTTAACCAAATCATTAATTGAGTCATAATCAAATTAAATCCAAATCATAAAAAAATGATCTACCAATATATCAAGTGAGCTTTAAATCAAGCTAAACCCTTTTCAACTCATCTATTGAACAACACTGGTACATATTAAATAAGAAAATTATCATTTTACATCTCTAAAAAGGGATATAAGTACTATTTACATCATTTTTAAGGAATGTGATTGAGTGAGAAAAAGTGATAGAAAAAAATATGTATAATGAATGACATTAGATGAGATGTAAAAAGTAATGTATATACTATTTGATATAAGAATATAAGAGTTGTATTAAATAAGGAAAGCAGAAAAGGCATTGCTTTTAAACAGACCTGCTAGCCAAAGTTAACAAATGGACAGAATGAAAAGGAGCTACTACTAGTAAGTAGAAATCATCCCATTATTCGTTTACCAAAAATATTTTAACTTTTTTTTCATTCTACTCACAAATTCATATTATATCTCGCGTAAATATTATAATTACATACAGCTTAGTTTAACACTCTTTTCACATAAAATACAATACACAAAAGTTGTAGGTATTTAGTTATACACCAAACATTTTTTCAAGTAGAAATTAGCAAAATGGAATGGAATAGTAATTAGTATGTAACTGTGAGGCGTTTTATCAATTATCGAATGTCTTGTAAAAAAAAAATATTGAACAAAAAATGTTATTTGCATATAAAAATTTATTATCGTTTATCAATTACAAAATTTATTTTATTGTACTAAAAATATCAAAATTAATTTACTCTCACCTAATAGGAAAAAGACTTTAATTGTTTTTTGTTTTTTAAGATAAACTATAGATTCATTTAATTAAAAGTCCAATAACACTTATAATTTCAGTAAAATCAATAAATCTATTAAGAAGAAGAAAATAAATATAATATTTATCCAAAACCAACCCATGATCAGTAACTTTGCTCATGGTCCATAGACTATCGATGACAACTCATCTTTCATTGTAGAAATCAACACATAACGTGCTGTCGTATGAAGTGAGTATCCACATCCATTATCTTGGTAGATTTGAAAATATCTTGTTGTTATGTAAGACCATGGCATGTGATTAACTTGAAAAAACTAAAACTAGAAATTTTAGATATATCATAACATGAAATAGATCTGAGAAACTCAAAACCAAACTTTTCAAGTCTTTCCCAAAGGTAATAGATATAGAAGATCTGGATAGCTTTATTAGAGAAAACACTAGAAAAATAAGAAAAAAATGAATGAAAATGAAGATGGTTGCTGCCAAAGGATTGGAGCGGTAACTTCCATTAAACAAACACCCAAAAGAGAGGATTAAAGCACCACAAAGGAGAGAATATGGGAAGAGATAATTAAGGATGACTCAGCTTTAGTTGTTGTTGTTATATAAAAAAATATCAAAATTTATTATACTGTTTTTCATACTATATATTTATATTTATATAACTTTTTAATAATAGGACATTTTCATATTAAGAAAAAATAAAGGCAAAACTACTTTTGTGTAGGACTATTGTTCCTTCCCTTCTCTCGGATGGCCGGTGTAAGTTGCTAGGATGGCTCCAGAAGCTTCTTCTATGGGTCGGATCCGTCGATTTGGGGGTACCTGCATGGACTCAAACGCTCAAGTTAGTAAGTAATAAAGAAGAAAATGCTAGGAAATATAAAAAGGTAGAAAGAGAAAGGAAAAAACCGTTTTAGGCACTGTAGAAATGCCTATTTATGGTAAGGTTAAGGTACACACTAAGCACCCTAGGATATAGGTAGGCTTGTAGTAGGCTAAAAAAACTCTCCATTGCAATACTGACTCGTGTCTAATTCGTTACAAGTATTTTGGAGGATATCTTAGGCAACAAGATCGAGTGCGTCCTTCGGGTTAAGGGTCGGGGCAGGTTGAATGGTCTTTATCCGATTGGGTTTGATGGGTCGGGTCCCACAAGTTGAATCGGGTCAAGTATTGTCTTGGGGGATAGGTCATTATGACTCGTATGATCATAGGGATGCTAGACGATTTGGGCCGAGTTTGGGGTGTTGAGTTGGGCCTTTTCTCCTGGTACGATCCACAGCCCTCTGGATTTGAGTGAACTAGAAGACCTAGCGAGTGAACAAGCTTTGGAGCATTGATTGTTTTAATGAGGGTCGGTCGTCTTCTACTGATTAACTTGAACGTATTTCGTTATTGTAATGCTCGAGGCCGGTCACTTTCTTGAGAATTTCAACTTTAAATCCCAAAACACTTGGATTATCGCGTTAATGATGGAAGCTCTCACTTTGATCACTGGTTCATGTCACATCATATTTCCCTAACTATTAGATCTTTGGTACGATTGATCCTGACCGTTGGCGATAGGAAAGCATCTGTGTCGTTGGATCAAAGGCCTTTTCGTCTCTTCTGTTGGATGATGTTCTCTTATCCTGAGCCGTTGGATCGCTTGATCCCTAGCCATTGGATCGAAAACGGTTTTCAAATTCATTTCTTTCTTCCCTTATTAATTCACTTCTTCCTTCTCTCCTTTTCTTTTCTTCACTTTGCTTTTTCTCTGCAACTCCAATTTCTTCCTCATCACTTTTAACCTCAAGCTTTGGCTTCTTGTTCTTTTGCGAGCTTGCATTTTCCAGGACGCTTCTTTCTTCCATTCTTACAGGTATTGTTTTATTTGCTTTTCTTTTCAGCTTTACCTTTTTTGGGCTTCCTGGTTCTTTGAGGGTCAGGTTTGCGATTGTTCTTTGATCTTTTCTTTTGTTTTTGTTAGGTTTTCCTATGTTAGTGTTTTCCATTAATGGTGAGGTTTTGAGAGGAAGGTACCGACGGGGAGAATAGTGATGAAAGTGTGACTATTGTTGGTGAGAATCCCCCACAAACTCCTAATTGACATAGAAGGGTTGTGCCCTGGTTGCCAAACTCGCTAGTTTATGGCAATGGTGTCCTGGAGTTTGACAGGGTTAGAATGGATGCCTAGAATGCTAGAACGAATGTATGTAGATCAGTTATTTTTAGTTAGGCTCAGGCTATTATCCACGATATTAGTAGCCACTATAACTTAGTTGACTATGCCTCGTCCCTATCTTCTAACTTGTCCTCAGATGTTGTAGATTCTTCTGGTGACTTCAGCTCAATGGCAGAAGATCAAAGGATTGAGGAGGAAATATTGGGCAAGGAAGGTTCAGTTGGGGAAGACATTCCTTGGGTTTTTTTTTTCTGAGGAAGTTCTTAGAACCTATTCTGAGTATCAATCAGTGGACGACATGGTCAGCTTAAGGTCATGGCTTTGGATATCTAAAGTCGGTCGGGAAGATGAATTCATTATGGAGCCTTGTGATGAAGAGAACACGAGAAGTTCTAACCCTAATCATGTGGAATGCAAGTTCAAATTTTTCATGTACGGGACCTATTTTAGTCGGCTCAATCTTCATCTCATTTTTTACTAATTTTGAAGCTAACATTCTGTTTATTAAGAACATTGCACCTTCGCAACTACATCCTAACAATTGGGCATTTGTTTATTGCTTTGAATTGTTGTGCAATAATTTTGGCTTTGTTCCAATGTATGCCAAGTTCTTCTTCTTTTTTCGGTCATGCGCCAACAAAAAAGAGTGCACTAATGGTTTGATATCTTTTAATGAAAACTATGGTCAAAAGATTCTTGGCCTGTTTGAATCTTCTTATAAGTCTTTCAAAGATTGGTTTTTCAAGGTTGTTCCGGGTGAAACCATTCTTCCCTCCTTTCTTGATGAAATTGGGACTACTAAGTTGCCCGAGGGTTAGGTTGCTGGGGTTGGGAGAAATTAGTGAACTTGAGTTCCTAAAGAATCATAGAAAGTATTCGTATAAGTGCTCCCATATCCTTCAGGTGGAATTTGATCCCGTAGTGCTTAGGTATTATTTTTGTAAGTGGTTTTTTTAGTCTCTTCATCGGATTGTATTGCTTTGTACTTATATATGATTTCCTTGTTTGCAGAAACTAGTGAGATGGCTGGAGACAACGGCAAAGTTTTCACTCGGGAGCTTGCCATAAGAAGGATAAAGAAGGAAAAAAGAAAAACGACTGATGGTGTCGGTAGTTCTGCTCCTAACGCTTACATTGCTACCAAGCAAGCTAGGGAGTTCCTAGCCAAAGCGCTTAGGGAACTCCTAGCCATGGTGCTCAGGTTCCTCCAATTACCATCGTTCCCCCTTCCCTCGTCATTCAAACTCAAGACACTGTGGACCTTACCTTCGGTCGAGAATCACCACAAGTTGAAGCTAAGCCATCTGTTGAGAGGTTGGAGACCTTAGTCGACATCGACTCGATGCTTACTTTTTTCAATGAATTTAATGGTGGTAATCCCAAAGAGCCCCAATTTCTCTGGGATTGAATGTTTTGTGTTAGGCGGTTCATTGATGAACGCCTGATGCGGAGATGGATGTGGCCAAGTTTGACGAGGCCGGGGCAATAGGTCTTGCCCACTAGATCGTTGTTCACTCCCTTCGTACTGCTAGCATAGCATGATCCTTGATGTATCAAGCTAATACTAGTGTTGAACTAAACACCCAACTAAAGAGAGAAAGAGATGAATGTTGGGAAGAGCTAGCGAACATCCGTGATAGGATGGGCCATGTTGAGGAGCTAGAGAAAGAAAAGTAAGAGTTGGCTGAGAGCGAGGAAAAACTGACTAACGGCCTTCAGAAACTGAAGGAAGCCTCAAAGTCCTTGAAGATCAAGCTTAGGAATTCAAAGAAAAAAATTTAATTCCTTAGATAAAGATTTGAAGGCTGCTCAGCTTTGACCTACCGAGGCAGAAAAGTAGCACAAGAAGCTACTAAAAAACTTACCAATGTTGAAAAAATGAATGAGGAACTTAAAGCCTTAATAAATGAAATGGAACAGGCCTATTTTAAACAGTATCGTGATGGCTTTAAGTGTGCTGTTGAGCATGTTCGGTTCTTTCATCATGATATTGGCCTGCTTGAGCTAGGAACCTAAAAAGTTGTCAAGGATGGGGTACTCGAGGGCCCAAAGGATTCCAATATGTCGGATGATGGAGATGGCTTGGTAGAGGGGAATGAGCAGATAGTGGAACCCACGACTGATGGTGCCCAAGGATCGGGCGGTGATGAAGAACGGGGGAACGCGTTTAGCTTATAATACTTGACTTCTTTTCTTACCTGTTTTCTTTCTTTTGTTAGATCGGTTATAATTAGTCGATCATATTTCTGAAGCTATAATGACAATGAACCTTATTTTTTACTTTTGTTGATACATTCTTGTTCTCTTTGATATTGATGCTCTTGCCCAATCATGACTTATCTACTTAACTAAAATCTTTCAAGATAAGTAGTTTTTTTTATGAAAGTAATCAAGTGTATGTATAGTTTGGACTGCATAACTGACATGAGCGAATAAGAAAGGTATAACTTAAAATTAGATCAATCAAATAAATCACACATATGTCATCTACCTTTCATAACCGATTGAGGAAAGGTATAACAATTAGATCAATCAAATGAATCACACATATATCATCTAGTTTTCACGACTAATTGAGAAAAGATATAACAATTAGATTAATCAAATGAATCACAAATATATCATCTAGCCTTGAGGAAAGGTATAACATTTAGATCAGTCAAATGAATCACACATATATCATCTAGCTTTCACGATCGAGTGAGGAATTACCGATAGATCCTTTATTTAAAGCCGGATGTTGATTCTGATTATAGTTAATTCCTTTCCATGGGTATGATTGTGCAACATTCTGAGTGACGACTTGGGTTGAAGAACATGGTCACAGGATTTTTTGGAGCGCTCGGCAGGATCATGAGTTTTGGAAACCTCTCCTGTTGTTTTGAGTGACAACCTGGGCCAAAAAACGTGGGCACAAGATTTTTTGGAGCGCTCGGTAGGATCAGGGGTTTTGGAAACCTGTCCTGTTGTTTTGAGTGACGACTTGGGTCAAAGAATGTGGGCATAGGATATTTCGGAGCACTCAGCAGAATCAGGGGTTTTGAAACATGTCTTGTTGTTTTGAGTGACGACTTAGGCTGAAAACCATGAGCACAAGATTTTTTGGAGTGCTCGGCAGGATCAAGGGTTTTGGAAACATGTCCTGTTGTTTTAAGTGACGACCTAGGTCGAAGAATGTGGACACATGATTTTTTGGAGCACTTGGCAGGATCATGGGTTTTGGAAACATGTCCTATTGTTTTGAGTGATGCCTTGGACCGAAGAATGTGGGCACATGATTTTTTGGAGCGCTTAGTAGGATCATAGGTTTTGGAAACATGTCTTGTTGTTCTAAGTGATGACTTGGGCCGAAAAACTGGGCATAGGATTTTTTGGAGATCTTCACTCAGTTGGTTTTCATGTTAATTCTTGCCTTGTGTGTGCATCTGTTTATTCATATCAAACAATTGCACACCTTATTAATAATTGAAGTCAAAAAATATTATTCATGTCAGTCGTAAAGTAGTGAGGTAATGACCAATATAGTAAATTGTGATAACTAGAATTGATGTTCAAAATCATACATTATAAACTAATTGGTGTGCCTCATTAAAACCTCTAATAAGAAAAAAACCTCGAAAAACTCCTATAGGTAGAAAATTAAGTACATCACTTATTTTCTAAATAACAACCTAGCTTGGCCTTTATATACATGTTTTGGCCTTCAAGAAAGTAAATGATATTAATTTAAAAAGCAAATGAGTAAAAAGGTATCTCAGTCCTATTAACTGCTCAGCTGTAATATTTTCTCAAGTTGGTCGCATTCCAACTCCCGGAGATCGACTTCTCGGCACGCTCGACAATATTGTACAATCCCTTCCCCTGCTTTACAACGACCTTGTGAGGTCCTTCCCAGTTTGCTGCTAGCTTCCCTTCACCTGGTGGCTTTCCATGGATTTCTGTTTTCCTAAGTATGAGGTCTTCAACTTGAAACTTTCTAGGTCTGGCCTTGAGGTTATATCTTCTTGCCATTTTTCTCTTTGCTATCTCCTCATGAAGGTGAGCCATCTCCCGTTCCTCTTTTAGTAGGTGAAGTTCATTCCTTTAATCTTTTCCATTTTTTTCATCTTGAAAATTCATTCTTCTCAGCGTTGGCTCTCCCAGCTCGACAAGTATTATGGCATCGGCTCCATAGGTCAGTCAGAAAGAGGACTCTTGAGTCGTGGATTAAATCATGGTATAATATCCCCAAAGAACCTTTGACAATTCTTCAACCCCATATCCTTTGGATTGATCTAGTCTCTTCTTTAGGCTACTCAAAATTACTTTATTGGCTGACTCCACTTGACTATTTGCTTGCAGATGTTTGACAAATATGAATTGTTGTTTTATGCCCAACCATCAAGGAACTATTTGAATCTCTTATCAGTAAACTGGGTTCCATTATCCAAAATAATTGCATATGGCAAGTCATATCTGTAAATCATATTTCTCCAAGTGAACCTTTTAACTATTTCAGCAGTAATTTGAACAAGCAGTTCCATTTCAATCCACTCAGTAAAATAGTCAATCGCGATCAATAAGAACTTGATCTGCCCCGGAGAAGTAGGGAAAAACCCTAGAATATTGATTTCCCACTAACAAAATAGCCAAGCAAAACAAGAAGTGTAGAGTTCCTCAGGTGGGGCTTAATGCAACTGAGCAAATCTTTGGCATTTATCACACTTTTTAACATAATCTAGGTGATGAACCTTTCAAAAGTCATGTTCTTACAGTTCAATTTCTAGGTTTTTCATTCTCATTTAATCTGTTTAATTGAGTTTTGTCCTTAAGTTTATCATGTTTTTATTATTTTAAATTATTTTTCTTTTCTTCGTATTTTCTTATGTTTTTGATTGGTATGTGCATAGGGATGAAGAATGGATTTGATTACATTGAAGAACTGCTAGAAAAGCTCTCTGGACACTCAGCGCTCAAGCGCTGGCTAGGCAGATTGTGGGAGTTTCTTTGTTACCCAAGCGCTCAAGCGAAACTGGTAGAAATAGAAGATTATTTCTGGTAAGCCAACGCTCAGGCGCTAGTAAGCTAACGCTTAAGCACGTGCATTATGGGAAAATTTGCTTCTGGTGAATCAGCGCTTAGACGTTTTGAAGTTAACGCTCAGGCGCTAGACGCGTAATAGCATAAGATTTTGAAATTATAAATAGAAAGTTACACTAAATTGCAACACCACACTGTGACAGTCGTCAAGACAACTCAACCCTAATTTGGTGTGAGCGCATCAAGGCTTGAAGATTAGGAATTTTCTTCACTCTTTTCACTAATTACCAATGGAGTTTGTCATCTTCTTATCTTTCTTTTGTTCTTTTCCTATGTGTAACTAACTTTCCCTCGTTAGGGAGACGATGAATCTTGATACTTTGATGATGTAACTTCTTTTATGGGTTTAATACATGTTTATATTTCATGATTTATGTGTTTATCTATTTTTTTAATGTTTTTCTAAATCTGACCAATTTGGGAATGATTTTTGGGTTTATGTATGATTTGAAAAAATTTACATGAACCTAGAACTTGTGATAAACATCATAATTTCTGCAATCACTAGGAATAGACGTTGTGGGTTATGTGGTCTTTCTTTTAATTCTCTCATTCTTGATAATGCCTTTCTATTTGAGGTTAGATTAAGGGATTAGTTAATTCTAAACAGTATAAAGGGATTAATATATCAAGGAATTAGATATTGATTAATTTTGAGAATTGACCATAAATTATTGAAATAGAACATGCTTAAACCAATATTTAGATATGCATTTAAAGAGTTTAAGTGAAGTCTGAATCCTAACACTTTCTTATTATTATTTTCACCTCTTATTAGATTGCTTGAATTTATTTTGTTTAATTTTAATTACTTTCTTTTAATTATTTTTATTCTTGCTTTAGCCAACTTTCACCTTTTGAGTAGATTAAATAGTGTTAATTTAATGAACTTGATAATTGGCGATATATTTCTCGTGGGACGATTCCCTTTTTACTACTTTATTACTTTTTACGATTCAGTGCACTTGCCGATTTCATATCAAGTTTTTGGCGCCGTTGTTGGGGATTATTAATTGTTAATATTAATTAGTAGTTAAAAGAGCACTAATTTAGGCGTTTGTTTTATTTTATAATTATTTTTTATTTAACTTTCTTTTATTTCCTTAACGTCATTTATTTTTATTGTTATTTTCTTTACTTCACGCTGGTTTGCTTGTTGTTTATTTATGCAAGGTTCTTTAGAGTCAGAAGAATTATTTTTTGATCCAAAGATAGAGATAACAACTAGGACAAATAGGAAAGCAGCTAGAGAAATGAAGAAACTTGAAGAAGCAGAAGAAAAGATGGTGGAAGTAGCTGTAACTGCAAAACGAAGACGCATTATGACTGACTATGCTACTCCATCTTCTGAAAGTGTCTCAACCAGTATTGTGCGACCTACTATCCAAGCAAATAATTTTGAAATTGAACTAGCTCTTCTACAGCAGGTACAAAAGAATCAATTTGGGGGAGGTCGGACAGAAGATCCCAATTTGCACATTGCCAATTTTTTGCAACTCTGTGATACTATCAAGTATAATGGAGCTAGTGATGATGTCATACGGTTATGACTCTTTCCATTTTCTTTGAGAGATAAAACTAAGAGCTGGCTACAAGCCTAGCCTCAGGGAAACATTTCTACTTGGGATGATCTAGTTAGTAAGTTTCTCACAGGGAAGCCCAGCCTCAGATCTGCTTGCTTCACTTAAAATCAGGAAGAATCTCTATATGAAGCATGAGAAATATTTAAGGAGCTTCTTAGAAAATGTCTTCATCATGCTTTTGAGGTTTGGCAGCAGATCTTTTACAATGAGTTAAGTCATCCTACTAGAGCAATGGTTGATGCATCTGCAGGTGGGTCTATAAATACAAAAACTCCAGAACAAGCCCAAGCATTATTTGAGACAATGGCCACTAATGAGTATCAGGTTCCTAGTGGAAAAGTTACAATCAAACAAGGAATGTTGGAGCTTGGTGTTGTTATACTATATTTACACAGAATTAGACTATGATGCAACACATTGTCAACCTTACTAAGCAAGTTGGTAATTTACAAGTAAATACAGTTAATCATCAAGGTCTGACTTGTGATTTTTGTGGAAGCAACCATGTTAATGGTCAATGTGAGGCAGAGAATTCAGGTGTCAACATTCCAGAGCAGGTGAACTATATAGGAAACCCTTCAAGGCCACAAGGTAATCCTTATTCTAGTACTTACAATCTAGGCTGGAGGAATCATCCTAATTTCTCTTGGAAGAATCAAGTTGTACCATTGAATGCTTAGCCTGAATAGAAGTCTCCTCTTGAGATTGCAATGGAGAAACTTTCTCTGCAGACCTCTATTTTTGTGCAACAGACTTCAGCCTTTATGGAGGAATTAAGAACCAATTTCAAGAATCAGGAGACCATTATTAGAAGTCTTGAGAACCAAATAGGGTAAATGGCGAAGTAGCTTCAAGAAAGACCTTCAGGCAGTTTACCCAGTCCTAAGGTGCAGTGTAAGGTGATCACCTTAAGAAGTGGTAAGACTTTAGAAGAAAACAAGAATGAAGCATCTGGTTATGCAAAAAATTAGAGTGAAAGTACTAAGGTTTCGATTGAAGAGGTTTTGTCTCAAGATAATAGTAAAGATGTTGAAGTTAAGGAAGAACAATCAAGAGTGCAGAGAAAAAAGAAAGACTTGGAACTGAAGAAAATAGTTGATCCTTCACTCTATGCTAAACTTGCATACCCTCAATGATTTAGGAAGGAGATTCAAGAAAAGTAATTTTTCAAGTTCTTAGAAGTTTTCAAAAAGTCACAGATAAACATCCTTTTTGCTGAAGCACTTGAGCAGATGCCCTCATATGCTAAATTCATGAAGGACTTGTTGTCAAAGAAAAGAAAGTTGAAAGAGGATGAGACAGTGATGCTTACTGAAGAATGTAGTGCGATAATTTAGAGGAAGCTACCCCCTAAGTTTAAAGATCTAGGTAGTTTCACCATTCTTTGCACCATCGGTAAGCTCACTATTGGAAAAGTTCTTTGTGATCATGGAGCCAGTATCAATCTCATGCCTATATCCATTATGCACAAACTGGGAATTGAATCAGTAAAGCCAACAATGATCTCTCTTCAACTAGCGGATCGATCTATCAAGCATCCATATGTTATAGTTGATGATGTACTAGTTAAAGTGGATAAATCCATCTTCTAGCTGATTTTGTAGTCCTTGATATGGAAGAAGATGCAAACATCTCTCTCTTTTTAGGCAAACCTTTCTTAGCAACTGGAAGAGCATTGATTGATAAGCAACAAGGAGAGCTTGTGTTGAGAGTGCATGATGAGAAGGTCACATTCAGTATTCTTGATGCAATAAAACATCCTGCAGAGGAAGAACAATGCCTTATAGTGGACATAGTTGACTCATTGGTTGAAAAAGCATTTGAGCATAGCATTCTTACATCTCCACTTGAATCAGTTTTAGTAAATTCTAAAGTTTTAGTGGATGATGATGTAGAGACAAAACCATAAATATCTAAGTGCATTGCTAATTTGGAAGCTCAGCCAATTGTCTCTCGCTCTAACTTCCAAAAAGAAGAATTGAAGAAGGAGGTTGAGGGTATACAGGAGCCATCCAAGCTAGAATTGAAGCAGCTTCCCTCTAATCTCAAATATGCATTCCTTGGCGAGAATAATACTTTTCTAATGATTGTAAATGTGAATCTTAGTCCTGAAGAAGAATAGAAGCTTTTGAGAATTTTGAGAGAGTATAAGCCAGCTATTAGGGGACCATTGATGATTTTAAGGGCATCAGTTCTACTATTTACATGCACAAGATCTTAATAGAGGATAACTACAAGCCAATGGTGCAACCGCAAATAAGACTAAATCCCACCATGAAGGAAGTGGTAAGGAAGGAAATGATGAAGCTTTACGATGTAGGCATTATTTACCCTATCTTAGATAGCTCGTGGGTCAGTCCAGTTCAAGTTGTTCCAAAGAAAGGAGAGATGACAGTGATAGCCAATGAAAAGAATGAACTCATCCCTACAAGGACAGTCATTGGCTGGAGAATGTGTATTGACTATAGGAGGCTCAACAGTGCAACACGGAAGGATCATTTTCCCATCCCATTCATTGATCAAATGGTAGAAAGACTTGCAGGTCATATATATTATTACTTTCTAGATGGTTATTCTAGTTATAATCAGATCTTGGTGGCTCCCGAGGATCAAGAGAAGACAGTTTTTACTGGTCCATATGGAATTTTTGCATACCAGAGGATGCATTTCGGATTATGCAATGCTCCTGCAACTTTCCAGAGGCGTATGTTGTCCATTTTCTCTTATATGATTGAAAAGTTTGTTGAGATTTTTATGGATAATTTTTCTGTTTTTGGCTCTTCTTTTGATACTTGTCTTTCTAACTTTTCTTTGGTTTTGAAAAGATGCCAAGAAACTAACTTGGTTTTAAATTGGGAGAAATGTCATTTCATGGTGCATGAAGGTATTATTTTAGGTTATCGCATTTCCTCGAAGGGTATTGAGATTGATCGAGCAAAGGTTGAGGTTATTGAGAAACTACCCCCTCCCATCAATGTTAAGGGAGTAAGACGTTTCCTTGGGTATGTCGGCTTTTATAGGAGATTATTTCTCCAAGATTACTAAGCCCTTTTGCGAGTTGCTTGTTAAAGATGCACCATTTGTTTTTAATGATGATTGTTTGCATGCATTTAATCTTTTGAAAAGTAAATGTTTTTCTGCCCCTATAATTGTTGCTCATTATTAGAATTTGCCATTTGAATTAATGTGTGATGCAAGTGATTTTATTGTGAGTATTGTTTTAGGACAGAGAAAAGATAAGGTTTTGCATGTCATTTATTATGCTAGTAAAGTTTTGAATGAAGCACAGCTTAACTATGCCACCACAGAGAAAGAATTACTTGTTGTAGTCTTTGTATTTGACAAATTTTGTTCTTATTTGGTTGGGTCAAGAGTTATTATTTATACTGACTATACAGCTTTGAAATATCTCTTGACTAAACAGGATGCAAAGCCCAGGCTCATCAGATGGATTCTACTTCTACAAGAGTTTGACTTAGAGATTAGGGACAAGAAAGGAACAGAGAATTTAGTAGCTGACCACTTGTCGAGAATCACTGATAGAGGAGATTCGGAAGAAGCACAGATGTCCATTAAGGAAGAGTTCCTAAATGAACAACTTTTTGTTGCACAATTATTTCCTTGGTTTGCAGATTTTGCGAATTACAGGGCGACTGGAATGGTTCCATCAGATTTCATATGGCAACAACAGAAAAAGTTCTTTCGAGATGTCAGGTACTATGTTGGGATGAATCTTTCTTTTTTAAAATATGGGCTGATGGTATATTGAAAAGGTGTGTGCCTGAGGAAGAAGTGCCAAACATTCTATGGCACTGTCATAGTTCTGATTATGGAGGTCATTTTAGAGGCAACATAACTGCAGCAAAGGTATTACAATCTGGTTTCTATTGGCCTACTTTGTTTAAAGATGTTCACAAGTTTGTTGAAAGCTGTGACAGGTGTCAAAGAGTTGGTGGTATTTCCAGAAAACATAAGATGCCTCTCAATAATATTTTGGAAGTGAAGCTGTTTGATGTATGGAGCATTGATTTTATGGGCCCTTTTCTTTCTTCATTCTCTAATCAATTTATCTTGTTGGCTATTGATTATGTTTCTAAATGAGTGGAAGCCATTGCCACATAAACTAATGATGCCAAAGTGGTTGTCAGGTTTATTAAAAAGAATATTTTCACTAGATTTGGCATCCCTAGGACAATAATTAGTGATAGTGGGAAACACTTTTGTAATAGACAGTTTGAGGCTATTTTGAGCAAGTTTGGTGTTAAACATAAGATAGTCACTCCTTATTATCCTCAGTCAAGTGGTCAAGTAGAGGTGTCTAACAGGGAATTGAAAAGCATTTTAGAAAAGACTGTTAATACCTTTAGGAAGGATTGGTCACTAAAGTTAGATGATGCATTATGGACATACAAGACTACATATAAGACTCTCATTGGTAGATCCCCATATAGGCTGGTCTTTGAAAAATCATGTCATCTCCTTGTGGAACTTGAACATAAAGCATTTTGGGCAATTAAATTTTTGAGTTTTGATGTGAAGTCTACAGATGAAAAAAGGTTCCTACAGATGAACGAGATGGACGAGTTTTGGAATGAACCCTATGAGAATGCTTGTCTATATAAGGAAAAAATAAAAATATGGCATGATAAAAAGATTACTTTGAGACAATTTGAACCAGGGCAGTAAGTGTTATTATTTAACTCAAGGTTGAAGTTGTTTCCAAGTAAATTGAAGTCCAAGTGGTCGGGTCCATTCAAAGTCAAAGAAGCTTCTCCTTCTGGAGCAATTGAAATTGTAGAACCCTGTTCAGGAAGAAGTTTCAAAGCCAATAGTCACAGACTTAAGCACTACTGG
Organism: Ormosia semicastrata; assembly: GCA_029884595.1. NCBI lineage: Eukaryota > Viridiplantae > Streptophyta > Magnoliopsida > Fabales > Fabaceae > Ormosia > Ormosia semicastrata. Next base: position 116,666,745 of record JAQQTO010000063.1, read on the forward strand.
GAGGCAAGTTTGATCGACAGAAGTCTTCTTAAGCACTAAGCCAACCTGATTGAGAACAGGCAACGTCGAGCTAATGACGTTAAATAAGCGCTTTTTGGGAGGCAACCCAAATTTCTTTTCTTTTTCTTTTTCTTTGTTGTTTTGTTTTAGTGGTTTTTTTATTTGTCTTTTAGTTTCTATTTTATTTTTTAAAAAAAGGTTGAGTGAGCGCTCAAGAGCGCAGAAGGCAAAGAGCCATTTAAATTATACGTTCCTAACGCTCAAGCGCTGAACGTTCTCATTTTCAAATTCCTCTCAGTTTTCTCATCGTGCATCCATCTCCCAAAATTCTTCTCAAAATCACTCCCCAGGCATTTCATTGTGGTTTTTCTCTTCATCTAGCATCATCTTTTCTATTTTTGCTGTTTGTTTGCATTTAAAAGGGGGGGATTTACCATCATTTACGTTTGTACATTGCGTGGTGTGTTGTCACCATGCATCCATCTTGTTTTCTCCCCTTCTTGCTTTAATTCTTCCCTCATTCAGGTATGTTCATCTATCATTAATCTCAAATTGGTGTTTTATTCTGTTAATTTCATGGATTGTGGAAATTGGGGCTTTTGTGGGAAATGCAAAATTGGACAAAAATTGGATCAATTTGTTGTTGCTACCTGAAATAAATTTTGCAAATTGTTTGATTGGAAATGATTGGAAAGTGTAGTTGCTGAAATTATTGGTTTGGATGATACAGTTGACTCATTATTGTGCTTATTTGATTATGCTCATATTTTGAGTGTTGTTGGCATAGGCTAGTTTGATTTGATTATCAATTACTGTGTGGACTAATTACTTTATGAATGTGGAATATTGACCTGGCAAAGCGATCATGTGAATATCTTAGAATTTTGGTTGAGATGGATCCAATTATTTGGTTTGCGAGTATACTCACGTGCTCCACATTTTTTATTTGTTTTCATATTCTGAGTTGCTGGTGAGGAATTGTTACATTTGGTATTATATTGGTTCTGGTTGTTGTTTAAGGAGTCTTGAATTGTTTCTGGCTGTTATTTATCTCATCTAGTTACTCTGTTTTGCGAATTCTTGCTGAGGGATACTCATTTATTTCCTTTCATTTATGGTTTCAGGAGTTCACAATGCCCCTAATTAAGAGACGAAGAGGTCCCTCTAGAGCAGCCTCTAGCTCTTCTTCATTTGATGCAAATTGTTTCCGATCCGAAATTCATGAAAAAAGGTTTACAAATGCATTGTTGAAAAGGAATTTCGTTCAGGAGTGGGGGCTTGTTCTACAAGAGAACGAATATCCTAAAATTCGTTCACAAATTATAGATAGAGGTTGGGGCAAATTGTGCCAAATTCCAAACCCAGGATCACATACGTTGGTTCCAGAATTCTATGCCAATGCTTTTGTTGACTCCACTGAAGGGAACAAATATCACAGCATGGTGAGGGGGACACCTATAGAGTTCTGTAAAAATGTGCTGAACGACTACTTTGATCAAGAATATGACTTCCCGGGCCAGTGTGATTATCATGCTTTGTTGAGCGAACCTTTGGATGCAAACCTTGTGCTTAGTATGTTATGCAAGAAAGGTGCCCAATGGGCGTTGGACACAAAAAACTAACCCAATTTTTTGAAGAAAGCTAATTTCAAACTAATCCCATGGGTGTGGTGTACTTTTGTTCAGGCCAACCTTCTGCCTTGCTCCAACACTTCTGAAGTGCCAGTCAAGAGGGCCTTGCTTGTCTTCGCCATTGTCTCAGGTAGTGTTGTGGATATTAGCAGGATCATTGCCTTCAACATGCAAATGGCAGCTCAAGACACTTCTGGGAGGTTACCATACCATTTACTCATTTCTCGATTATGTTCTGAAAAGGGTATACAAATTTTTGGTGATCAACTAATCCAGCCCACTCCTCCACTCACAGCATCAGTTATTAAAAGGTATTTTGAAGAGGATTGCATAATTCCAGCACCTCAAGCTCCTGCACCTCCAGGCCCAGCAGTTAGGCCACCTTGTAAAGTGCTCACCCTAGCGCAGAGAATGGATCGATTAGAGTGTGTGCAACGCCAAAACCAGAAGAAATTCAACTACTTTATTCAGTTGTTGCGCGGCATAGCAGAGCACTGATGTGTGTGAAACAACATCATGTTTTGTTCTTGTTTTGCATGTATTCTTAGGCATTTTAGACATTTTTGTTTTCCTTTTTATTTGTTTTTCCCTTAGTTCGGATAACTGCGGTGTTTGTGGAGTTATTGTGTAGGATTACTGCTAAATTGGCCTTGGAATGGATGGAACCTTGCATGATTGAAGTTGGAGTTTTATGGATAGCAAAAAGGTGCAAAAAGAGACTTCCAGAGAGTAGCCGTGGAACCAACCACGGCTGTGGAACTCAACAGCATGCAAAATTAGCCTGTGGCAGAGAGAACCACGGCCTGGCCGTGGAATGATCCACGGCCCCATGAAATTCTGACAGCAAGTTCCACGGCCTGGCCGTGGAATGAACCACGGCCGTGGTTCGCAGCGTGCAGCAGAATTTTAGTTTTTATTTTTATTTCTTTTGGAACTTTTTAGCCAATTAAAACCCTAGGGTTATAAATAGAGGTTCTGAATACAATGAAGGGGTTCTACTTTGGTTCAAAATGAGGCATAAAGGAGGCTTGGGTTCTTCATCTTTCTCCCTTCTTCTTTGATTGTTACGGGTTTGGATGTTCTTGAACATGTTTTCTGATTCTTTCTTCTCTATGTCTGAGTAGTTTTTTTTTATTTCTAAGATTGGGCAATGCCCTTTGATACATTGATAATGATTAATTGACGTTGTTTCCCCTTTTATTAATCTTGAATGTTCTTTGATTCAATCCTTATTGCTTTTATTCATGTGAATTTGCTGGCCACTTATTTGCATCTCATAGGCATTTAGGGACGTACTGAGAGGTGAACCTAAGTGTTGGAACCATAAGAATTGAACTTAAGGTCTAAATCACGAGAGTAGTTTTAGTCTTTCGAGGATTCAATGAATTACCACAAAGCGTAATGGGTTCAATTTAAATTCAATTACCACGAGAGTAGGAATTGGTTTAATTGGGCACGGATCTTGTATCTTGAGAAAGAACATTAACTAATTTAGGGTAATTTACCTTCAATTGAATTTCAGATTTAATAAAAGGGTTGTCAATTAGGATTTATCTTGTATCATTGTGGTATCCCAATCTTGGAAGCTTTCTTGAATTTTAAAATCCCTTTCTTGATAATTCACTATTTTTGTTCTGAATTCTGTTTTCTTGATTTTATTTAATTATTTTGTTACTACGTTCTTCTTAATCAACAATCATATTCCCTTTTGTTTAACTTAATTGAATTAATTAATTAATTAATTGGTATTCATAGACACAGTCCTTGTGGATTCGATCTTTTTATTACTTGACGATGAAACTGTACACTTGCGGATTTCACGCATCAAGTTTTTTGCGTCGTTACTGGGGACTGTGTTTTTCTTGAATATCAGTTTAATTTTTAATTTAATTATTTTAAACCTTTTTATTTTTACCATATTATTACGTTCTTGTTTTCTCTTTGACTCTCTGTAGGTAATTTCTCTGGTTTATGCAAAGTACTAGACGTTCTGGGACTCTTGTTGAAACAGATCCAGAAATTGAAAGAACTTTACATAGAAGGAGAAGACAACAAAGGCAAAGAGTAAGAGAAATATCTGAACCACCACTTGTCATGGCAGCAACTGAGGATAATAAACCGTTAAAAGAGTATGCAGCTCCTAATGCTCGGGGTTTGCGATCTGAGATTGCTAGGCCAGCCATTGAAGCTGAGAACTTCACCATACCGCCTTCCTTACTATCCATGATAAGGCAAAACCAATTTGGAGGTTTACCCTCGGAGGACCCAAATGATCATGTGGAGATGTTCTTAGAATTCTGTGAGACTCTTAAAATTGAAGGTGCCTCAGTTGATACCATTCGCCTCCGGTTGTTTCCATTATCATTAAGGGACAAGGCTAGAGCTTGGTTGAAATCGGTACCCACCGATACATTAACCACATGGAATCAATTGGAGCAAGCATTCTTGAATAAGTTCTTTCCTCATTCCAAGACTGCACATCTTAGAACTCAAATAACAAGCTTTGTTCAAAGAGATGGAGAATCATTATCAGAAGCTTGGGATAGATACAGGGGGCTGTTGGAAGCTTGCCCGCATCATGGACTAGAAAAGTGGTTAATTATTCATACCTTCTACAATGGATTGGAATATCCTTCAAAGGTGTCTCTTGATTCTACAGCTGGCGGAGCTTTGATGAATAGAAGACTTACAGAAGCCTATGATATTATTGAGAATGTCGCTGTAAACCATCACCAATGGGCCAGTGAAAGAGGTAACAAGCCGAGAAAGCTCTTGGGAGGTAAGTTTGAGGTGGATGGTGTTGGCTTAATTATGGCTAAGTTTGACTCATTGAATAAACGTTTTGATAAGCTTGAAAAAACTAGTGTTAATGCCATAAGTGCTGCTAACATCTTTTGTGAGATTTGTGGAGTACAGGGACATATGAGTGCGGAATGCCAAGCTGAAAATGGTTCCTCACAAGGCACTTCGGTGGAACAAATGGAATCATGCCACAATTTCTATAACATTCCACCGAAGGTGCGCAATGATCCATATTCACAGACTTACAATCCCAGTTGGAGGTCACATCCTAACTTCTCTTACCGGAATAGTCAATATCAAGTTGGGCAAGGTAGTGCTCAACCCTCTTCTGGATCTCAACATGTACAAAAATCTAGACTTGAGTCTCTTCTTGAGAATTTTGTTGAGAGCCAGTCTAAGCAGAATGAGGAGTTTAGGCACCATGAGCAAGTTGTGACTGAGGCCATTAGAGAGTTGTCAGCTAAGGTTGACAATTTGGCCATTCATAATAAGATGTTGGAAACCCAGATTGCCCAACAAGCGAGCACTTCACATAGGCAACAAGGTAAGTTTCTTGGTCAACCAGAAATAAACCCAGGGAATGAACACTGTAAGGCTGTGAGTTTGAGAAGTGGCAAGAAATTAGAGGATTCTAAGGGTAAAGGAAAGTGTGACAAAGATGAGGGGAATGAGGAAAAAGATATTAAGACACAACCCTTAGAGGAGGAGGAAACTAGTGAGAAAGTGTCTAAGTATGTACCCCCTGAACCTTACCAACCCCCAGTGCCTTTTCCTCAAAGATTGGCTAAGGCCAAGTTAGATAGGCAGTTTGGGAAGTTCCTAGAGGTCCTAAAGAAATTGTACATTAATGTACCCTTCTTCGAGGCGTTGAAACAAATGCCTACCTATGCTAAGTTTCTTAAGGATATTTTGTCAAATAAGAGAAAGCTCGAGGAATATGAGACAGTAACTTTAACTGAGGAGTGTAGTGCTTTAATTCAAAATAAATTGCCTCCTAAGCTAAAAGATCTAGGTAGCTTCTCTATTCCTTGTTTGATTGGTAACACGAATTTTGATAAAGCTCTGTGTGACTTGGGGGCTAGTGTTAGTCTTATGCCCCTTTCTGTGTGTAAGAAGTTGGAAGTGGGTGAGTTAAAACCCATAACTATCTCCCTTCAATTGGCGGATCGGTCTGTCAAGTACCCCATAGGCATCTTGGAGGATGTTCCCATTAAGGTTGGTAAGTTTTACATGCCGGTGAATTTTGTTGTGCTTGACATGGAAGCTGATGCTACAATGCCGATCATACTTGGACGTCAATTCCTTGCCACTGGAAGGGCTATCATTGATGTCCATGAAGGAAAATTGACTTTGAGATTGAATGATGAGGAAGTAGTTTTTGATGTTTTTAAATCTGAAAATAATTCTAATTCCTTAAATTCATGTAATCGTATTGATGCTACTAAAGTTGTGGATAGTGTTGTACTTTCAGGTATACAGGAATCAGTGACTGATGTTATGCCCTGCAAGGAAGGACCTAAGAAGCATAGTGACAAGTGTGTCAAGAAGCGTGAATTTAAAATCGGGGATAAAGTTCTTGTTAATACCTCGCTTCTACGTTTCTGTCCTAGTAAGTTATGGTCGAAATGGTCTGGACCATATGAGATTGTTCGAGTTTTATCCTACGGTGTGCTTGAGGTGCAGAAAGAAGGTCATAAGCCTTTCATGATAAATAGCCAGAGAGTGAAACACTTTGAAGGAGTGGGGACTGAGCACTACTCCATTGACATCACCTGAGCACAAAAACCAGACCAAAGTCAAGCTAATGACTTTAAACAAGTGCTTCTTGGGAGGCAACCCAAGTTTCTTTGTTTTTGTTTTTCCTTTTAATTTCTTCTTTTTCTTTTGATTTTGTGTGTTGTTTTGTTGGTTTGATCTTTATCTTATGGATTTTGTCTAGGTTTGACCCTTTTGAAGCTAAATTTAGAAAGCGAGTGAAGTGTGAAGTCGAGAAAGTTCCACACCTGACCCATGGATTGAACACTAGAAGTTTTTTCACCACCGAGTGAGTTCTTTTCTTTTATCCCTTCTCTTGTTTTAGATTTTTACATTGGGGACAATGTAAGTTCTAAGCTTGGGGGGGTTATTTTTGTATTTTCATATTTTCATTTTCATTAGTTTCATGCATTTTCATGTCTTGTTTTGCATTGCATTTTCATATCATCATATCTCTTGGGTTTTTGGTTGAACTTGTGCCCCTCTCTTTTGAGGATTTTGAGATGGTATTGATTTGGAACCCAATTGGTTTATTCTTGTAGTTGGCAACATGCATTATTTTAATTTGATAGTAGATGTGATCTTTTGATAGTTGATAATTAGCATATGTTCTCTGAATTTATGCTTCTCATTGAATTTTTAAACCTCTAAATGTGAGTTTTGAGCTTATATGGAACTTATGCATTATATGATTTTTGTTCCCATTCTTTGTGTTGAGTGATATTCCTCATTGATCTTGTGCTCTAGAACTTGATTTGAAACCATTTTGAGGCAAAATTTTTGGTTGCATGCTTGAATATGATTAAGGCATCTTAGATATTTTTCTGGCCTTCTGAATTTGTTACACTTTCATCCACTAGTTGCCCAATTTGAGCTTATTGCATATGTAATTTTCTTGATGCCTATTATGATATATTATTGGTAATAATTTAGAATATTAAATGGAGCAAAGTGGGTTTGAAAGTTGTGAAAATTGGGTTGGGAATCATATGTGAATGACCATTCTCTTTATTGAAAAAAAAAAGGCAAATACAAGAAGATCATAAGAAGCTTGAAAAAGAGAGAAAGAGAGGAAGGAAAGAAAAAAAAAGGAAGAAAATACTTGAAAATATGGAGTTATGATCCTGTTTGAAAAATGCCTTTACTCCATTTAATTTCTATTGGATTACTTGTGTTTATTGAGAATCTTGATGAGCCCTTTTGTGCAAACCTTCCTTTCTCTTCCTTACCTAACATCATTCCCATGGCCCCATTACAACCCTTGAAAGACCTTTTGATTCTTGCATGCATGCTGATTATTAGTAGAAATTTGGTTTCTTATCAAGCATATGGTAGTGCATTTTCTTTGAGAGATTTTGAGTGTATGGTTTCCACCCTTAAACACTTTAAGTGTGGTTAGTAGAGTGAACTTGATTCAATCAGTGATGATGCTTGATTTCTGAGAACTTAGACTCTAATTGGACTTGATTTTGATTACCTCTCAGATTCTTTGTTTGCCTTAGCCTATTGCTTGGATATTTTTTTCTTGGGTTCCTTATTCTTTATTGTCTTTTGATCCCACTTCTTGGTTTGGCATTAATTATTGTTTGGGGACAAGCAAAGTCTTAAGCTTGGGGGGATTTGATGTGTGTGAAACAACAACATGTTTTGTTCTTGTTTTGCATGTATTCTTAGGCATTTTAGACATTCTAGTTTCCCTTTTTATTTGTTTTTTCCTTAGTTCGGATAACTGCGGTGTTTGTGGTGTTATTATATAGGATTGGTGCTAAATTGGCCTTGGAATGGATGGAAGCTTGCATGATTGAAGTTGGAGCTTTATGGATAGCAAAAAGGTGCAAAAAGAGACTTCCAAAGAGTTCCACGGCCTGGCCGTGGAACCAACCACGGCCGTAGAACTCAACAGCATACAAAATTAGCCCGTGGCAGAGAGAACCACGGCCTGGCCGTGGAATGATCCACGGCCCCATGGAATTCTAACAGAGAGAACCACGGCCTGGCCATGGAATGATCCACGGCCCCATGGAATTCTGACAGCAAGTTCCACGGCCTGGCCGTGGAATGAACCACGGCCGTGGTTCGCAGCGTGCAGCAGAATTTTAGTTTTTATTTTTATTTCTTTTGGGGCTTTTTAGCCAATTAAAACCCTAGGGTTATAAATAGAGGTTCTGAATACAATGAGGGGGTTCTATTTTGGTTCAAAAGGAGGCACAAAGGAGGCTTGGGTTCTTCATCTTTCTCCCTTCTTCTTTGATTGTTACGGGTTTGGATGTTCTTGAACATGTTTTCTGATTCTTTCTTCTATATGTCTGAGTAGTTTCTTTTGTTTCTAGGATTAGGCAATGCCCTTTGATACATTGATAATGATTAATTGACGTTGTTTCCCCTTTTATTAATCTTGAATGTTCTTTGATTCAATCCTTATTACTTTTATTCATGTAAATTTGCTTGCCACTTATTTGCATCTCATAGACATTTAGGGACGTACTGAGAGGTGAACCTAAGTGTTGGAACCATAAGAATTGAACTTAAGGTCTAAATCACGCAAGTAGTTTTAGCCTTTCGAGGATTCAATGAATTACCACAAAGCGTAATGGGTTCAATTTAAATTCAATTACCACGAGAGTAGGAATTGGTTTAATTGGGCATGGATCTTGTATCTTGAGAAAGAACATTAACTAATTTGGGGTAATTCACCTTCAATCAAATTTCAGATTTAATAAAAGGGTTGTCAATTAGGATTTATCTTGTATCATTGTGGTATCCCAATCTTGGAAGCTTTCGTGAATTTGAAAATCCCTTTCTTGATAATTTACTATTTTTGTTCTGAATTCTGTTTTCTTGATTTTATTTAATTGTTTTGTTACTATGTTCTTCTTAATCAACAATCATATTCCCTTTTGTTTAACTTAATTGAATTAATTAATTAATTAATTAGTATTCATAGACACAGTCCCTGTGGATTCGATCTTTTTATTACTTGACGATGAAATCGTACACTTGCGGATTTCACGCATCAAGCACCTGAGCCTTGACACTGCTCCTCTTGGTCCTATGACTGACGAGGAGATTATGGCTAACATCAATTTCAGTGATGAAGATGAGGACGAGAACGATGATAAGGGAGAGCTAGATTGACTTCTTACCGAAACAATGAGCCTTTCTTTACCCTCTCTTTTATTATTTTGTCTTTATGTTCTTAATTGATTATTGCATTTGCTTTTGATCTGAACAATGAAGGCACCGTGTTTGTTTTAAGTTTGGGGAAGAGTATTTTGTTTTTGTTTTTGTTTTTCTTTTAAATTTTTATTAGGTTTTTTAGTCTTGTGTCATTTTTGTTATAGCTTGGCATGCCAGTGCTTTGAATTGAGTATCCTATGATTAATTAAAATGTGAATTGATTTCTTTTCTAGGATGCCACATGAGAATCCAAGAATTATATTGATATTTATTACTTTGATTATGCATAATTGTGCTTCCCATCTTTATGATTGAAAAAACCTTGGATTTATGATTGCATGACAAACTTAGAGAAAGTTTATGGGAATGCATATGTGTGGATGATTTGCATTTAGAAGTTGTTAGATTCTCTCTTGAAGTGAAATCTTAGGCAGTGCAAGATTAAGGAAATGATAAGGGTCTTCTTTGGACCGTTTGAGCCTTTCAAGCCAATTTGTCAACTTAGTATATCCTTAGGTCCCTTTTGCAGTCTTGTTATTGTTTGCCCTTTATTTCTTTTCTATACCCAATTTTCCTTTTCCATACCCATATAAAAAAATTTCTCTTGCACACCCTTTGTTAAGTGCATTTATTGTATTATTTTATTATTCAAGTCTTTGTTATTTTTGTGTATAAAGTTTTGCGGAGCTGAAAAAAAAAGAAAAAAATTTAAAAAAGAAAAGAGAAAATTCACCCAAAGTATTGTAAAGAAATAAGTTTGGGGGTGGAGATTGTAGAAAAAGAAAAGAAAAAAGAAAGAAAAAAAAGTGAATGTTGTGTTGATTCTTATGCTCCGTTTTGTACTTGTTCTACATTTTATGGCTTGAATTTTGAAATTGGCATGATTTTGTATTTCAACTTTTGTTTTCATTATCCTATCCTTTCTTTCTTAACCTATACCATTGGCCTTACATTACAAGCTTTATAAAGTCTCTTTTGATCATTGGTTATGTGTTGTTTATATTAGTGGAGAGAGAGATGAAAAATAATCCTATGGATGCATATTTGATGTACGTCTGCATTTTTATAAACCTATCTGGCTTTGAACTTCTCTGTGGGTTGCTCTTTCATTCATGCTTATGGGAAGTCATTTATATATGAGAGTTGCATGTAAGAGCAATGTGATAATTGGATGTTACATGTGTGATTCCTTGAATTGAGATTTTGGAACAGTTTCTGAGGTTATATATATATTCATTATCTGGCAATGTTATGTTTTGATTTGCATGTTGAGTCGGCTTAAGTACCTCCCTGAGTTTGGAGCCTTTATAGGGGGATGTATATAGTTGTTGGCTGCCAAAAATATTTTCCTTTTCTTTTTACTTGAGGACAAGTAAAACCTTAAGTTTGGGGGGAGTGATGAACCTTTAAAAAGTCATGTTTTATGGTTCAATTTCTAGGTTTTTCATTCTCCTTTAATATGTTTAATTAAGTTCTGTCCTTAAGTTTATCATATTTTTATTATTTTAAATTGTTTGTCTTTTCTTTGTATTTTCTTATGTTTTTTATTGGTATGTGCATAGGGATGAAGAATGGATTTGATCACATGGAAGAACTACTAGAAAAGCTCTCTGGACACTCAGTGCTTAAGCGCTAGCTAGGCAGAATGTAGGAGTTTCTTTGTTATCCAAGCGCTCAAGTGCTGGGAATTCAATGCTTAAGCGCGCAACTGGTAGAACTGGAAGATTATTTCTGGTAAGCCAGAGCTCAAGCATTGGTACGCTAGCGCCCAAGCGCGTGCATTACGGCAAAATTGGCCTCTGGTGAATCAGCACTCAGGCGTTTGGAAGTTAGCGCTCAGGCGCTAGACGCGTAACAGCATAGGATTTTGAAATTATAAATAGAAAGTTACGACAAATTGCAAAACACACTGCGGTAACCGTCAAGACAACTCAACCCTAATTTGGTGTGGGCGTATCAATGCTTGAAGATTAGAAATTTTCATTACCCTTTCCACTAATTATCGATGGAGTTTGTCATCTTCTTATCTTTGTTTTATTCTTTCCCTATGTGTAACTAACTTCCCCTCGTTAGGGAGATGATGGATCTTAATACTTTGATGATGCAACTTTTGTTATGGGTTTAATACATGTTTCTATTTCATGATTCATGTGTTTATCTCTTTTCTTAATGCTTTTCTAAATCTGGCCAATTTACGAATGATTTTTGAATTTATGTATGATTTGAAAAAATTTGTATAAACCTAGAACTTGTGATAAACACCATAATTTCTGCAATCACTAGGAATAGACGTTGTGGGTTATGTGATCTTTCTTTTAATTCCCTCATTCTTGATAATGCCTTTCTATTTGGGATTAGACTAAGGGATTAGTTAATTCTAAATAGTGTAAGAGGATTAATATACCAAGGAATTAGATATTGATTAATTTTGGGAATTGACCATAAATCATTGAAATAGAGCATGTTTAAACCAACATTTAGATGTGCATTTAAAGAGTTCAAGTGAAGTTCGAACCCTAACACTTTCTTATTATTGTTTTAACCTCTTGTTAGATTGCTTGAATTTATTTTGTTTAATTTTAATTACTTTCTTTTAATTTTTTTATTCTTGTTTTAGCCAACTTTCACCTTTTGAGTAGCTTAAATAGTGTTAATTTAACGAACTTGGTAATTGACAATATAATCTAAGTGGAACGATTCTCTTTTCACTACTTTATTACATTTTGCGATTCAGTTGTCTTACCGATTTCATATCACTAGGCAATCCCTTTCCATAGTGGGCCAGAAATATCCTGCCTTCAAGATTTTTCTTGTCAACAACTGTCCCCCCATATGCTGACTATAAACACCCTCATGTACCTCGACCATAACATATTTAGTCTGATCTGAGCTTAAGCATTTTAGAAGTGGGATGTTAAATCCCTTTTGTTTAGTACATCATTCTGGATGACATTAAAATTAGCAGTTCTCCTTAGTCTTTTGGCCTGCTTTTTGTCCTCTAGTATTATCCCTACATACAAATATCTTAAGATCGGTTATTCCTAGGAATCAGGCTTCAGTACAATTGCTATTATGTACTCCCCCTCTGTGCTTGGTTTACTAATTGTTTCATGGATGATCGATCTATTGTTCCCTAGCCCTTTAGTGCTTACAAGTTTTAACAAAAAGGTCGGCTCTAGAGTTCTGGTCCCTTGAAATGTGCTCCATTCTGAATTTGGTAAACTTTTTTCCTAAGCCTCTGACTTTACTCAAGTATTTAGCTAGTTGAGAATCTTTTGTTTGGTATTCTCCTTTCACCTGCTGAGCCATAAGTTATGAATCACTTTTTGCTACTAGGTCGGTCGCACCCATCTCCTTGGCGAAGGTCATTCATGCAATAAGGGCCTCATACTCTGTTTGGTTATTGCTTGTTCTAAAATCAAATCTCAAACATTGCTCAACCACAACTCCATTAAGCCCTTCCAAAATAACTCCCGCTCCACTTCCCTTCACGTTTGAAGCCTCGTCAACAAACAAAGTCCATTCCTTGCTTTGCTTGATCTCAGACTGTCCAGAGAATTCAGTTAAAAATCCAATAGAACCTGTGCTTTGATTGGTCCCCTCGACTTAACTGGATCCCATGCTTTGGGAGTTCCATCGACCACAAGATCATTCTACCTTCTAGCTCTTACTTTCTCAAGATCTACCTAATGAGTTGATTGGATCTCATAGTGATGGGGTGACTTTGGAAGTATGGCCTCAAGCATCAGATGATTATTATAAATGAAAGTACCAGTTTCTCGATTTTCTGGTATGGTATTTCTGCTCCTTGCAAAATCTGACTAACGAAGTACACTAGGTATTGATTTTTCCCCTTTTCTTTCACCAAGACTGAGCTAACAACTTGTTCTGAGATTGAGAGGTATAGATATAAATTCTCCCCTAGATCATGTTTGCTTAGGATTGAGGGAAAGGCAAGGAATTCCTTCACTTTTTGAAAAGCTTCTTTGCATTCTTCATCCCATTTGAATTGATCGGGCTTCTTCAAGCATTTAAACAATGGTAGGGCTCGGTCTACTAACTAAGACAAGGCCATAATCCTTCCTGATAACATTTGTACCTCTTTGACCGAGGTTGAACTCTTAATCTCCATAATGGATTTACACTTCCTGGGATTTGCTTTTATTCCTCAGTTTATGAGTATAAAACTTAGGAACTTGCCTGCTTGGATTTCGAATACACATTTTTTTGGGTTTAGGTGCATGTTGTGAGATTTAAGTTGATCAAAGATTTCTTTAAGGTTGTAAGTATAGTCACTTGAGGCTATAGTTTTTGCTACCATATCATCTATGTAGACCTCCATAATTTTTCCTATTTGCTCGGTAAATATTATATCCATCAGTCTTTGATACGTCATTCCTGCATTCTTTAGTCTTAAAAGCATCATCCTATAACAAAAATTGGCTCCCTCTGTTATGAAAGTTATTTTTTCTTCATCGTCTGTGTGCATCGGGATCTGGTTGTACCCCGAGTAAGTATCAATGAAACTCAAGAATTGATATCTCGATGCACCATCTACCAGATTGTCTATACTCAAAAGTGAATAAGAATCCTTTAGGCATGCTTTGTTTAGATTGGTGAAATCCACACATATTCTCCATTTCTCATTTTCTTTCTTTATCATCACAACGTTGGAGAGCCATTTGGTATATTTTACTTCTCTTATTATTCCTGCATCGGAGAATCATTTCACCTTTGCTTGCATTGCTTTCCTTATTTCTTCCCTGAGACTTCTCTTCTTATGTGTAATCAGTTTTGGCTTCGGGTCTAAAGCCAACTTGTGACACATGAAGTTTAAGTTAATCCTCAGCATGTCGATTGAACTCCACACAAAAAGGTTGGCATTTTCCTTCAATAGCCTTGCCAACCTATCCGACTGATCAGGCGAGAGGTTTACCCATTTTTTATCGTTTGGGTTGAGCTGTTACCAAGTGGCTTCAAACTCAAGAGCGGGGGTGAATTGAGTTGTAAAAGATTTTGGCAAACTTTTCAAAAAAGAATAATAATAAACACTTGCTTTTCAATCTTTGTTGAAACTATTAATTATTAGAATTGAGTAGATAGATGGAGATGAACATTTTTCACACTAAAACGACCAAGAAGCAAAGTATTCAAGAGAGCATTGAATAATAAAGTGCACAAGTATAAAAGAGATAGAGTAGATAGAAGCAAACTCTAAGATTTACACTGGTTCAGTCACTCCTTGTGACTTACGTCTAGTTCTCAAGTGATATACTTGAGATTTTTTCACTAATCTTCTAAGCTTCAATAGGTGCTTGAAACCTTTACAACAAAAAGCGCTCATAACACCCTTGGGATACCTCACCCTTAGTGTTTGAGCCTCACTTACAAGGGATACCTTACCCTCTTATAAAGATTTATAAGATAAAAGATATATTAAAACTCTCATAAGAGCAAATATTACAACTTGAAGTCAAATGAGTATGAAGGATTAACACTCTAAATAGCTCAAGAATTGAGGATTATTTCAGAAATGATCAAATCACGAACTTAATTCTCAAACCAAGTTAGCTCAACTGTTTCATCAAAGTATTAATGTCTTCAAGTGAAAATATTAATAGCCCATGAAGAAATATAGTCATTTGAAGGTGGTTGAGATTACATTTAATGTAATAATAGTTGTCACATACATGTTTTGATACACTATTAATCGATTAACAATAAGCATTAATTGATTAAAGCTTGATAAAAAGGTTACTGGAAGCTATGTTAATTGATTAAAAGGAAGGGTTAATTGAATACAACTTGAATAGGAGCTACTGGACAACCTTTTAATCGATTAAGGCAAGCTATTAATCAATTAACACATGCTCTAGAATTCAAAAAACAAATCATGAACAACTTTAACTAATTAACATATGATATCAATTGATTAACATATAGTGTTAATCGATTAAGGCATGAAGAAAAATAAATTTTGATGCCTTTAATCGATTGAGGCTCCATATTAATTAATTAAAAACAAAGAAGTTAAAACTTGAAAACACTTGGAGTCATTTTTAAACATGTTAGAAGATACCAACTACTAAATTGAGAATGATAAGGGCTATGTAAAAATATTTTTAAGATATTGGAGACCTTGAGCTTGAGTGTGTTAATCCTAATACTTTCACATGAGATCTTAGTCTTATGAGACTAAGCTTTGAAGAACTTAGACTTGATCCTTGTGTTTGTCAATAATTCCAAAAATTGTTTTATTGTCATCAAAACTCATTGGGCCATGTGGATGTGCACTCTCACTTACATGAGTTTGTACCGATCATTACAAGTACCAATCCTCCCTCTGTTATGGCCTTGATTCCTTAAATTATTGTCTCAGGTCAAGCTTGATCATGCATACCTTATTCTTTTTACTGACATTCTGCATCGGTCTTTGTGTTGGTGATTTTGGCCTCAAAGCGTCAAGATAGCATTGTCTTGCCTCCACTTGCTCAGCATGAATCACTCCTACCTCCTTTTCATCAATCAAAAACTTCATTGTCAAATGAGTGGTGGACACGACTGTTCCTAACTTGTTCAAAGATGGGCGTCCGAGGATTGCGTTGTATGGGGCTTGGTAGAAAATGACTATAAATTTGATATTAATTCCTTTCTTTCCAGTGAAAGTTATCCACAACTCGATATAGCCTTTAACCTTTACTTACTCTCTTGAGAATCCACATAAATTGCCATCAAATGGTTTCAAGTCAGAGTCAGAGATTCCTAACTTTTTGAAAGCTTCCTCGTACAAAATATCTATCAAGCTTCCTTGATCGACCAACACTCATCTTACATCAAAGTTTGCCAGGGTGACGATGATAACCATCGGGTCATCTTAGTTTCGGTGCACTCCTTGAAAGTCTTTCTCTATGAAAATTAATGGGGGCACCTTGTTGTTGACCATTGGTCGAGATCGATGTTCTACTACCATTATGGTTTTTACTTCCCTAAAGTGTCTCTTTCTTACATTGATCGATTCTCCTCCCCCGTAAATCCTCCTGAAATCGTATTGATGACCCTTTTTACTCCACCTTGGTTAATGGCTCGATCGTTAGCTTCACTCTGGCTTCCTTGTGCTTGTCCTTGCTCTTAAGGTTTGGGTTGGTTGTGAGCCCCCTGGTTCTTATTTTGCCCTTTGTCATTACTTCTTTCCCTCATTTTTGCTAAGTACCTATCCAACAATCCTCTTTGTGCAAGGTCCTCCATCACATCCCTTAATCCGAGGCGATTATCTATAGTATGTCTGTATGCTCGATGGAATTCAGATCCTTTTGATCGATCAATGTAGGACGATTGGTGAGTTGGAGCAGGTAGAAAATGAATTAGACCAGTGTTGAACACCTCCTTAAGGATTTCCTCACTTCGAGCATTAAATGGAGTGTATTGGTGAAACCTTGGAGATGGGTTGGTTGGTAGGGGAAAATGTCTATTCTGACCTCTTCTGTCTGTTCTTCTTATGCCAATCTGTCTTCTAGGGTGTTTGTGGGGACTAATAGGTATAGGTCATGGGTGAAAAGATTGAGAACTTTCTGTTGTTTCTCTAGCTTTGGTAGCATCCTCCATGTTGATGTATTTAGAGGACTGAGCAAGAAGATCATCTAAATTGGTTGGGGGTGGCTTTGCTAGGGAATTAGCGAAAGGTCCAAGACACAAACTTGTTAAGATTGCATGGAGTGCCAAAGCTAGATTTAGGCCTTGTATCTGCAAGGCTTCTTCATTAAATTGAGTCATAAACTCTCTTAGGGACTCATTGGGCTCTTGTTTAGAATTGATCAAGCTAGTGGAGGTCTTTTTATGGGATCTACTGGTGGCTAAGTGTGTAAAGAAGCGGTTTGAAAGCTCAGAAAAGTCATAAATTGATCAGGGAGGCAATAATGAGAACCATTGTAAGGCTGATCGCCTCAAAGTAACAGGCAATGCTCAACATCTGATGGGGTCTGATTCACCTGCCAATAACATTGTGGAGTTAAAAGCTTTTAAGTGTTCTTGTAGGTCAGTTGTTCCATCATAGACATCCATCATGGTAGGAGGATGAAAATTAGCAGGGAGAGGTATTGACATAATAAACTTAGAGAATGGGTGACTAGGGTTAAACTGAATCGATGGTGGTGGGGGTAGTGGTGGCATCATATGATTAAGGCTCGAAATCGTTGTTTGAAAGTTTTGAGGCTGAGTTAAATCTCCTTGGTCTATCTGATTCTCTTATTCTTGGTGACCAACTTGCCCTCCAGCTTTTGCAAACGCTACCTGAGTAGGCATTTCCTGAATGAAGTCCTCTGTATTCCCATTTTCCTCTTCGTTGAGTTGGTTGGGGTTTGGTTAGTTGTTGTCTACATTGACACTAGTAACACGACTCCTAGTGATGGCCATGAATGATGGTTGGGTGTTTTTCTAAGATGGCGGTCTGTATTTAGGGTTTTTAGAGGGTGAGAGTAGTGAGAATGGGAAACTATTTTACTAAATTCTCACAGACGGTGCCAATGTTCCTTCCCTTCTCTCGGATGGCTGGTGTAAGTTGTTGGGATAACTCCAGAAGCTTCCTCTATAGGTTAGATTCGTCAGGTTGGGGGGTACCTGTAAGGACTCTGACGCTTAAGTCAGTAAGCGATATAGAAAAGATGCTAGGAAATATAAAAAGGTAAAGAGAGAAAGGGAAAAACAATTTTAGGCACTATAGCAATGCCTATTTATAGTAAGGTTAATGTGCACGATACGCACCCTATAGGTAGGCCTGTAATAGGCCAAAAAAACTCTCCATTGCGGTACCGAAACATATTCAATTTGTTGCATATATTTTTGAAGATATCTTAAACGATAAGATCGAGTACGTCCTTCGGGTTAAGGGTCGAGTATTTGTTAATGGGTTAGGTGGGTCGAATGGTCTTTCTCCGATAGGGTTTGATGGGTCAGGTCCTACAAGTTGAATTAAGTCGGGTATTGCCTTGGGGGATAAGTCATTATGACCCTTATGATCATAGAAGTGCTATCCAATTTGGGCCAAGTTTAGGGTGTTGAGTTGGACATTTTCTCTTGGTACAGTCCAACTATATATAAGCTTACCTAAATAATGATGGGTCCATATAGTACTTAAAGAAACAAAGATGATCAAAATCTATTTCTTTTATGTAAATGTTTAATTTATTACATGAGTTTTACAAACATGTAAACTCCTTATGCTAAAATATAAATAATTTTGCATATAAAAATAAAATGACGCTATTATTACACCAAAAATAAATATAAGAGAATGGTTACAATCATCAAATTTTCAAAGTGTGGAGACGGGAGAGGAGGGTGGGGGTGTGGGTCAGATTCCCTTTCTCCTTTACCGTGAAAGTTTGACATTCGTCTTTAGTGGTGTTTCCTACTGTCTGGTTCTTGGAGAGGATTTTGATTCTGCCAACTCAACTGTCCGTGACTATGCGTGCGAGCTACCACCTGCTAAGGGGAAGGGAACCTATATATAGTTATATACAAATAATACATGCGTATATTTGATGGGTAAACCTTACGGTACCCTAGGTAGTAATTATGTTTTTAGATAATGTGAAATAAAATATAATTAACTTTGTTATATAAAATGATTGATTGCATATTAGCATAAGTGGTGTAATCATTTTATATAACAGAATTAATCATATTTTATGTCAAATCACTTGAGAATAAGATTATTCTTTAAGAGTATTGTAAAATCCTCTATTTTCAAATGATTTTTGAATTGGTCAACACTCAAAAGAACACTTACAGTGCTTCCATAACTTTATTAAATCAATTTTTCTATCCACATCACATATTTATACAACATTTTTACATTTAGTTATTAATATATAAATTTATGATTAATAATGTGTAATTAGGCTAGTAATCAATTTTCAATACATGTTGTTAATCAAAAAGTTTGTACAAAACTTGGTTATTGATAAATAAATTCTTAGTTAACAATATATATTATGTGGTTAACAAGATTAATAATTAATTACTAATATTAGTATAATTGATTATTAATTCGGTTAACGGTACACACTGTTATTCATACATTTATATATTATTAATAAGATGTAAAAATGTTATACAAAAATAATGTGGATGCATCATTTTCGTTATTAAATAAAGAAAAGTAAGCACTACCTAGTACCAAGCAGCTTGTTTCATCATATATGATATGGACACTTGTCTGGTTTGTTATTACCGACAGAATAAGGGGTAGAGTGTTCAGGATCCGTCATAATTTCATAAGGCGAATCGCGATGCTTGGTTAGCCATCCTGGCCTCCCATATTAATATTATACATCAAAGACAGAGGAAATTAAAATAGTTTTTCAAAAGGAAAGATAGAAATATGTTAGAAGATGATAGGCAGCCATGCATGAACCTTTGGTTCAATTGTTTTATTGTTTGTTGATTTTTTTTTCTTTCATTTGAGTCTGAGTAGACCTTTGTTCAGTAGATGAATTGCTGATTAGGAAAAGAGATTTTAGAACAAGTTAGGCCCATAAACAAGGCCCAAAGCAATCCAAGCAGAAGACTTTTCCAAGGTCATCCTTTCTTTTCTCTTTTTCATATGATGTATTTGATTGTTTAGACTATTTTCTTTTCTATTATATGTTAATGGATTCAAATTCTTACCCTCCTTTACCCTATATTTGGATGTTTTTTCATTAATGGAACGGAACGGAATAGATAGGAATGGAATGGAAAGGAAAGGAAAGGAATGGAACATAGTTTACATTCTCTTTGTTTGGAAGTTTCATTAATGGAATGGAACGGAACGGAATTATCCATGTATTCCTCCCATTCCCCCTCAATTTTAGGAGGAACAAAAATTGGGCATTTGAGGGGAAGAGGGGGGAAATGATTCCCTATGTGCTCCATTCCGTTCCTATGCATTTTAAAACTTCCAAATAAAGAAAGTTATTTCCGTTCCTCCCATTCCCTTTCCGTTCCCCTTATTACCTATCATCCAAACATAGTGTTAGAGTAAGGACCGAAAACACATATTCATAAGACATTTTATTGAGTGAACATAGACAAAATTAGGGAAGATAGAATCAAAAGAAATTTTGGTTGATTAATATTTTTTTTCATTTTTTTTACTCTTATCGTAATTATGTATTTATTAAAGGAGATTGTTCCTTCCTCTCTCCTAGCAGGTGGTCTTCTGGTAGCTTGAAAACACCGAATCACCTGTGGGCTTAGTCAACATGATGGTGAGAGTATTTGCAAGACACTTTAATCTTTAAGTAAGTGATGAATTATGGTGGCGATAAGGCATAGTAAGAGAGAGATAGGAACTCCTTTTTATGATATAAGCAATATCTATTTATAGTAACAATGAAGAAGGGTGTGCACCCTGGTGATCATTGATAATGATTAGGGAAGAGAGAGAGAGAGAAAAGGAAAATAATTAATCTTTCTAACTCATCCTCTTAATATTCTTCTTAATTACTAAATGAAAAAAGTATTGAATACTTTTTATATTTTCAAGATATTGGTTGCACTTAATTTTTTATTTAATATTTTTTTTATTAAGTAGTAAGAAGATTATTAAGAGGATGCATTAGGAAGATATAGCAAAGCTCGGGGGAAAAAGAGATAGAGAGATGAACTCTTTTTTATGATATAAGCAATACTTATTTATAATAATAAAAAATAATAATTAATTCTCTTAATTTATTTTTTAATAATAATAATTTTCTTAATTATTAAATAAAAAATATTAAATATTTTTTTATATTTTTAAGATATTAATTATATTTAATTTTTTATTAAATAATAAAAAAATTATTAAAAGAATATTTAAAAAAATATAACAAAACTCTAATAACAATGAAGGAGGGTTGTATTGTGTAGCATGGTGATCATTAGGGGTGTAAATTGGTTTGGATAATCGACCAACCCGATTAATCCAAACCGAACTAATTAAATTGGTTTGGTTTGATTTGGATATATTGATTGGTTTGGATAAAATTCAAACTAATTAAAGTTTAATTGGTTCGGTTATCGGATTTAAAATTTCAAAACCGAACCAATCCTAACCAAACCAAACCATATATTTATATATTTTATTTTTTAAAAAAAATTATGCTACAACATTTTTTAGCTACTACTTATTTTTCTTTATTTTTTGTAATACTTTCTCAGCTTTCAACTCCTAAAACGTCGTTTTCATTCAACATAGAAGGCTAGAAAACTCCTCTGCCAAAATGTTCGGTTCTACTCACCGGCACTGCAATTCTGACCAGACATATGCTATCAGATGCTATTCTAAAAACTCTTGGAGAGGTGAGAGACTTGAAAACTTTCGATCTTTCCTTCAACCAACTCTCTGGATCCATTCCTATTGAACTTCAAAATTTACATGTCATTCAACTTTTGAACCTCTCTTATAATGATTTAGAAGGAACCATTCCTAATAATGGAGTTTTCCAAAAGCTTTCTGCTGTCCATTTAGAAGGTAATAAAAAACTTTGCTTGTATTTTGCATGTGAGCCTCATGGCCATGGAAGAAGGCATGTCAGACATTACATCATCAGAGACACAGTGGTAACACTGATATTATGTCTAACAATTTGCTTGCTACTATACATAAAGAATAGAAAAGTGAAAGTAATAAAAGAACAATATCATTTAAACTTGGAAGCTTGGAAACGATGAATTAACTTTAAATGACTTGAACCAAACTCATATTCGAAAGGGATACATTGTTGAATTTCTCTTCATTAAATATGGCTCTAAAAGTATTGACTTTAAAAAAAATGAATTTCTAGCTCTAGTTTATGAATACTTAAGTAATGGGAGCTTGGAATATTGGATTAAGGGGAAGAGAAAGCATGCAAATGAAAATGAGTTGAACCTTATAGAGAGACTGAATATAGATATTGATGCTGCTTGTGCATTGAATTACCTGCACAAAGATAGTAAAGTTCCTATTGTGCATTGTGATTTGAAACCTAACAACATTCTCTTGGATAAAAATATGATTGCAAAGGTTGGAGACTTTGGATTCGCTAGGTTGCTGATTCAAAGTTCAACTAATCAAGTCTTCATTAGCTTCACTCATGTCATTAGGGATTCAATTGGTTACATATATACCTCCAGGTTAGTAGCCTCACAACTTTCTCTTAATTGAATAGTAGTAGTATATAACTTGCCAAGTTAAATCTCTCTTAAATTTTTTTTTAACTTATTCAAATATAATTTCTTAATACAAATATCAATATGTTTCTTTATTTCCTCTTTATGAACCTTTTAATACACATTCTAAAATATGAAATAATTATTAGTGTTCAAATTAATAAGATTGATTCCATTTCTAGAAATTTTTTCATTAGTTTATTTTGTATTTTTTTATGAAAAAATAATTATTTAGTTAATTTTTGTATTAAAAAAATAGCTAACCCGATTACCCGAACCAAACCAATCCATAGATGTTCGGTTCGGTTTGGTTCGGATTTGGCTATAAAAAAATACGAAAACCGAACCAAACCAAACCAATTGATTTTAATTGGTTCGAATTTATTTTTCCTAAAAAATCAAACTAAATCACCCACTTACACCCCTAGTGATCATTGGTAATGATTAGGAAAGATTCAATAAAAAACCTCTCCAATTATATCAAGCCACGTGTTTATTAGGAATTTTTTTTCTCACTTGTTAGATCAACGTGTCAAATTCTTAGTCAGGTAGATCAAGGAAGCTGAATTTTTTAGGGTCAAGTATGGGTGTTTTGGTCGGATGTGGGTTGGATTGGGGGTCGAGTATTATGGTGATGGGTCGGGTTCAGGTTGCAGAGGCCGGTGATGGGAAGTTGGGCCTAACCTTAGACTCTGGTACGAATTCTAACAAAAATATGAAAGTATAAAAGAAGGTAAACTTGATATAAGAGAAATCTAAAATAAATGCTTTTCACTTTCTATCATAATTTAGGGAACATAAAGTTATTTAAAACAAACAAATTAACTTGGAAATTTAAACCACCCATAGTTGGAAATTAACAAACAAGCATTTGGTAATTGGCAAAGAAAATGAAGGCATGTAACTACTACTACGTTTGTTTGTTTGTTTTTTATATATATATATATATATATTCAGTAATTGATATGTTTTTATTGATTATTATAAAATGTAATATTATTTTACTTTATTTTCTATTTCTAAGATTTTATTAAATAAATGATGAAAATAATAAAAAAATATTTTCACCATTTCTTCTAAAAAATTTCTAAAAAAGGAAATAGATTAAAAATAAGATAATATTTTTATAATTATTAATAAAAACATATCAAACAAAAAAAATAAAATAAAAATAATCCAAACACCCAAATAGTTTGCTATGAAATTGAGACATGATGCGGAATATGCTAGATTTTGCAAACTAAGTATGACAAGAAATAATTAAAAGTGCGAAACAAAAGAAAATGATGATTTTACCATCCACCATATACTGTTAATCGATCATACATACGTGTATGGTCTTAAGCAAAATCCAAGATAAATAATGCAATCCCACACAACTAATTAAAAGGATTCAAGTATTTAAGACTTAGATTTAAGGCAATGCAGGTAGGCTAAATTGGTTTAAGAGATTCAAATAAAACTTTGTATTCTTGTATGAATT
The DNA here is from genome assembly GCA_029884595.1 of Ormosia semicastrata. NCBI lineage: Eukaryota > Viridiplantae > Streptophyta > Magnoliopsida > Fabales > Fabaceae > Ormosia > Ormosia semicastrata. The sequence goes on from JAQQTO010000063.1 coordinate 116,690,766, forward strand.
CAAGTACTCTCTTAGCTAGTAGTCTTAATGGTCATTCCTCTCCAAGGAAATCCTAAGCGCCCAAGGCTATAGGTGATTAGCCTTCATGTAAAAAAATTCTTTTAGGCTGTGTTTGGGAGTTTGGAGGGAAAGAAAGGGAAAGAGTTTAAAGGGGAAGGAAGGGAAGGAAAATGAGAGGTTTATTTTCTCTTTGTTTGGAAGTGTGAAATATACGAGGGAAAGGAAATGGAGGGTTTAAAATATATTTTTACCATTTTACCCTTTATTAAAAAAATAATATAATGAATATTTTATAAAAAAATATTAATGTAAAAAACTAAAAAAAAAAATCTATCTAAAACCTTCTCCTCCTCGCTAACCCATATCCATTCTCGGAGCTTCTTCCACCATGGAACTCCATAGCCTCACCTCTTTCAGCCATTTAATAGCAATTATGAACCCCAACACTTTCTAATCAGATTTCTATGGAACCAAACATCAAATTCCCAACACTTTCTTAATTCTGAATGCAGTTTATGAGATAATTAACATCATCCCCTTCAACACCCACCTCTCCCCCGACCACCCTTCCCTCCGCTTCCCACGAGGTGTCCGCGCCGCCTCCTCCGCCCTCGATCGTCGGCGACCTCGCCTCCCCCCACAATGGCACCCCACATGGACCTCCTCGGCGGCTCGCCCTCTTCTTCGGCTTCCAAAACGACAACGTCTGCAACCAGCGCGAACACCTCGTCCTTCACCTCGCCAACGCTCAGATGCGCCTCTCCCCCCCCCGACTCCATCGACACCGTCAACCCCTCCGTCCTCTGCTGCTTCCGCAACAACCTCCTCAAAAACTACACCCTCATTCCAGAATGCATCTGCTATATTTTTCATCGCATGGCCATGGACACAGAATCTTGGAGGACGGTTACGTCGATGAGGAGAAGAAGGGAGGTTTTCAGGAGGAGGAATATTTGGCAGGGACATGTGGGTAATTGCAGACCCAAACCCCCCAATTTGGGGGAACTAAAAACGGGGGGCATACGAGGGTATCTATAATCCCTTTTTCCCTTCCCTCTTATTTTCAAAAGTCCCAAACAAAGGTTTTTTCACTTCAAACCCCTCCCTTCCTTCCCTTTCCCTTCTAATCCCCACTCCCAAACACACCCTTAGTGGGTACTCTGGAAGTAATCCTCTAGGTGAATTTCTGTTTGCCTTTCAAGTTCCCAAACATGTCATTAGAGTCCTGATAGGTAGTATTGAAATAACCTATTTGACAAAAAAAAAAATCTTAGATGTAATTTGGGATTTTTAAGAATATCCGTTTCTAATTTTGTATGCAAAACAACAAAATAATTATGTTTACATTAAAATTTATTATACCGTAAAACTCAAGAATATTTTATAACATAATAACAATAAAATTTATATGATTGTTTGATAACAATATTGGTTCATTAGTAATTTAAAACTATTAATAGCATAATTCTCTTGTTATTATATTTAAGATTTTTTTAGTAATGTATAAATCAATAACGTAGCAAAAAAATGTATAAATTAATAGTTTGGTAAAGTAAATCAAGCATTTGTAAAAAAAAAAAAAAAAAACTATGATGCAAGGCATCTCATTTAACGAATTTGATTATGTTAATAATTATATAAGATGTCAAACTCATTAAATAATATGATAATATATATAAATTTAAGTATAAATTTTTTTAATAAAAAAATAAGTATAAATTTTTTTTACACTCAAATACATTAAAATTAAATTCATAAAATAATTTAACTTTAATTTACTATTATTGTAAAACATTTTAAAAGTGGCTGCCCACGCATTAATGTAGCAATCTTGCACGTGTCTATCGTGTACGTAGATATAACACATCATTACTTTTATACACGTTTATATAAAAATGAGACTCTCTCACAACTTATAAAAAAATATTCATTAGAATTTATTTTTACACATTAATTATATAAGTATGTATAAAAATAACGTGTTACATCTGCGTGTAATCAATAATTCTTCCAACTTTCCTACGTGTACATTTGAGTATTTTCCTTTTTTTTTTTTTCTAGTGTAAGGACAGTTTTTTTTTGTTGTAGTTTGCACAAGTATTTTAAAAATTGGACTAAATGATTAAATTACTTAAATTATGAATCGGTTATATCTTTAATTTAAATAATATTTGATTTAATTATTATTTAATTATAATTTAACTATAAATTTAATCAATTGAATCAATTAAATCATAATTTAAAAATCATATCTATTTAATCTCTAATTTAATTTTTAAAACAATGGTCTGTACTCTTTAAAATTGTCGCGAAGATTGGATCCAAGTCTTGATTCTGCTTGTCTTAATTATTTCCAACTTTTTATTCTTGCGTGTCCCAGTTATGGGGGGACGACATCAATTTTCAACTTTGTGATACCAAGCAATTTTTAATTACTCACAATTTATTATAAGTATTTAAATTATTATTTGATATATATAAATAATAAAAATTATCATAAAATTATTTTAATTTTTAATAATATTTATATATATATTAAATAATAATTTAAATTCTTAACCATATCTATCTTAAAATTTCTCACCACGCAGAGGGAAGGAAATCACAAGGAAGAACATATATGGACTCACGGGTCTTACATGCGAGCTGTAACGTAGTACGGTATTAAGATTTTCCCATATTATGACTATCTCTACTACACGTGTAAAGACTAAATGAAAGAAAAGAATATACAATATCACTCTTAAAAAAATAATTAATAAATAAATAAAATAAAAGAAAGGAGGAACATGTATGGACTCACGGGTCTCACATACGAGCTGTAACGTAGTACGGTATTAAGATTTTCCCATATTATGACTATCTCTACATGTGTAAAGACTAAATGTAAGAAAAGAATGTACAATATCACTCTTAAAAAAATAATTAATAAATAAATAAAATAAAAGAATTCAAGAAATAATTATAATATTTTTATTATAAATAATACATATATTTATTTTTATATTTCATTTAATATTATTTATTATATTTATTTTTTTTATTTTTTAATTATATATTCTTAAAAAATATATATAATATCTACACCTCTTTTTAAAAATATATGATAATTTTTTTCCTTCAAGAAACTTCAAAGTCTCAACACAGTACACCCACCATGAAATTTGTAACCTAAAGAAAATTTCATTGATGTTGCAGTCGCAGATTATTAGATTTGAAATCTAATTAAAATAAGAACAGCCTTACAGCCATCTATACAGCCAAGTCATGCCAGTAACATGCCCCTCTGCAGCTACATAGCTGTTAATGAACAAAAAAACTGAATTGAATAATATTATTCGTTCTCTCCTCATATTTACAACTACCGCCAGAGTAAAACAACAAATATTTGGAAGAGTCCTCACCTAAAAAAAAAAATTGGAAGAATCAAATCTAAAAGCACTAATCAAGTATAAACATCGTATTATCAAATAATGTATATTATTTTTATTTTAGATCCGCGTACAAAATTAACATACGTACTATACGTACCTCTAGTTACATATAGTGTAATAGTTTTTATTTTCCCTTTCTTGATCCGAAAAGTATGTACATCAAGTTTTATACAGAATACACATGCATATACAGCAATACAAGATCTCTGTTTTTCTTTCAGTTTGTAGAAAAGAAAATGGAAGTAAGAACTAATAATCAAGCACTATAAAGCCTATAATCCACCAAAAAACTAAGGGGTGGCAAAAAAATGAAAGAAACCATCACTAATTAGAGATGGTCATCACTTTCAGCTAGTCATGGGTCACAGTTTCTCTTATAGACAAAGAACGAACCAGCTTAGTGCCCTTCTCCTCCATTCTCTTGCTTTTAGGATGAAGCAACTTGAACCAAAATCCACTTTTGTTGGCACTCTTATTATTATGACCATGATCAACACCACCTTCACGATCTCTCCTTCTTGGAACAACAGCCATTGACCTGCTTTTTATGATTCCATGCTTGCCACTCAACAGAAGGATCGATACCGAAGAGCTACTACTCTTTCCCTCGGTTGTAAAACGGAAACAATGCATTGGAGAAGCACAAGAAGAAGCAGAAGATGAGGAGTAATAGGAAGTCAAAGAAGAAGATGAGCTAGAAGAATCAGCAGTGACAGCAGAGGTTGTTCTACGTGAGCTAGAAGCAGATAGTTGACTAAGTTTTTTCCTCAAGCAAAGAGAACACACGCCGGGTGATTGGCGGTGTTTGGGGTGCTTCTTGCAGCGACCATTGCCAACTTTGTCCTTTTCCTTTGTGAAAGGTCTTCGTAGGTTTGGCATTTTGTAAGTTTCATCGTCATTTGTTCTGTGGGCGAGTTGGTTCATATATAGAGGAGGCACGAAAGAGAAATTGAGGTTGTGTGTGTGTGTGTGTGTTTCCACTTTCCATGATACTTCATGGGAGCTTCCTTGTGTTTTTCTCAAGATGGTCTTTTTGACGGTTTTATTTGTACAAGTTGAGAAAATGGACCTAGAATTTCTCGGAATACTTGAGGGTTAAGCGTGGAGCGTGGACGTGTGTGATGGAGGCAAGAGGGGGCCCAGGCGTGGAGTCGGTGGCTGTGATGCTTGTGAGGGTCGCAATCTCAAGTATTGTGGAAAAAGGCCAAAGCTTTCTGTGGGGCGGCGGGGAAGTTCTTAGAAATTTAAAAAAGGGTAGGCGAGGAAGCAACCATGGTGCAAAACAATGCAGTTTTGTACATGTATTGAACACTGAGGAAAACCAGTCATTTGGGTTTTCTGTAATTATATAGAGGCGTTATTTATCCAATTAAAATAGTTTAACTTTTATTTAATTAATTTATAAATTTATTTTATATTCTAAAAAGAATTAAAATAATATATAATTTAATTTAATATCTCTCATATATAAATTTATAATATAAATATAATGTGTATATTTTAATTGTATAAAAAATATTATCCAAACTTTTATAACAAGTCATAGGTAGAGTATAATAATATTTGTGTATACATTTTCATATCATCATTTTCTACTCCTTTACTATAAATGGTTTTACAATAACAAATAATTTTTGTCAAGGTTAGAATTTATTTATTTTTTCTTTGGGTATGAAAAATTGAAAATGGAGAGACTTTTGGAGAGAGAATTTATGAGTCCGGCGATAGAAAATGATTCTTGATTTGGAGTGAGAGTGAAAGAAAAGAAAGCCACTTTCTTTATTTACTCATATGTACCTCTTTATTTGTATTTATTAGTATTTTTTTCTTATTTAATATTCCAAACAATTGGAAAACTACTGTACTTTCCTATCAATTTCATTCCTTTTATATCACGTTGAAAAATTATACTCCGCCTGTTCGCTTAAGGACCGGTAAGGACCATGATATATATACCTGAATTAATTAATCTATCTAATTTCAACACGAAAAGCTGTTAATTTTTAGGAAATTTTTTTTTCAACTTTTATACAAAAGACACACAACACAAGGCAAATTCTAAAATACTATTAAAGTATTATTCTAACCACCTATATAGTTATAAAGTGTCCCGTTTTATAATTTTATTTGAATAGAGTAATATTAATGTAGAAGAATTTCTCTAATACAAATTTCTAAGTCCTGTATAATTTTTTTTTTGTGTGTACCGTATAGAATTTTTTTTATCTAAGATTTTAATGTGCAAAAAAATATAAAAATACAAAATAAAGTGAAAGGATTTTTTTTCTTCACATAATTCTCTTAACATTAACAATTGATGTCGACCGATGACTTTTGGCAAAGGGATACAAAAAAATCCTGGGAAGAAATATATATAGTTTATGAAAATGATATTACTAATTTGCCCTGAAAAAAAAGGATAAAAAATCAAGGAGATAATATTCAAAACAAAATGAGGGAAGAATCAGGGTAGTTTACCCAACTGTATTTGATGATAAAATTATTTATTAAAATGTTATTATCTTAAAATTATATGCTAAAATACTATTATTTTGTTTAGCGTAACATTTTTTTTATCTTTTTCTATTTATGTAAATAATGCTATCAATGTTAGAGTTTTCACGTAGATAACTCTAAATGCTTTAGAGTTATTTACGTGAAAGCGTTAACATAGATGATGTTATCTACGTGAAAGTGTTAACGTAAATAACGTTATTTAGTAGATAACTTCAAACGTTTTGAAATTATTTACGTGAAAATGCCAATGTATATGGAATTATCTATGTGGACAAAAAAAATCATGCTAGATAAAATAGTGATATTTTATATTGATTGTAATGATATAAGTAACTGCTACTGCTCCGACTGTAATTGCTACATGCCTAGCATCTCAAGTGTGTTGGAATGTCATCTGCTACCACCAATCACTGCTACCACTACAAGCTAGTACACTTGAGATGTCAGGGCGGTAACAATGGTAGGTGGTAGCTGAGATGTCAGGTATGTAGCAATTACACTTGGAACAATAGCAGTGGTAAGAAGTTGAGTCATGTGCTAACTTGTAGAAACGGAATCTTCGATATGTCGAAGTCGTGTTCGAGTATTCGTTAACTTAATCCTCCTTTTACGTCACTTCTTATGTTCATTGGACTCTTCGGGTAACCTTGGAATGTCATTACAATTAATACAAAATGTCACACATTTATCTAGCGCATTATTTTTTATTTTTTGCTATCCACATAGATAATGTCATCTAAGTTGGTACTTTAACGTAGATAACGCTAAAGTGTTTAGAATTATTTACTAGATAACGTCATTTACGTTGACTCTTCTACGTAGATAACGTCATCTATATTGACATTTTTACATAAATAACATCAAATATTTTGAAATTATTTACATAAAAGTATTAATATAGATGATATTATTTACATGAATAAAAAAATAAAAAAATATTACACTAAACAAAAAGATAATATTTTAATATATAATTTAAAAAGATGACATTTTAATAAATGATTTTATCATCAAAGATAGTTTGTTTAAAAAGCTAAGAATATCTTGTATTGTGCGTTTGTGTATATCCTAAACTAATTAACTATTTTTACAGCTGGCGGTGGGAATCTGAATAGCAAAATGTCAAAGGAAAAACTCGAATGGGCTGGTGGAGACAACTGTATGTGCTATGTGGTTTACAAATCTGGGACAATAGCATTAAAGACCACTGACTTTCCTTACGAGGAAGGTTATTCACATATAAAAAAATTAATTTATATCATATTTATTTAAAAAAATAGATATTAAAAAAGTGTATTAAAATATATTTTTTATTTAATATCTAAAAAAATTAATATAAAAATGATATAAAATTTTAATATATAAATATCATTACTCCTTTTGCCACTTCTTCTCCGTTGTCTTTTCCTACTGCCGCAAAGTCAGTTATTACTAAGGATTTGTCTATTGGAGACAATAAAAGCACTAGTTAAAGATTTATTTAAAAAAAATTAAATGTGAAGGAAATATTTAATATATTAAAAAATTTAAAAGTTTAATTTTTTTATTAAAAAATTTTTATTTTTAATTCTTTAATAACAAAACCTTAATTATAAATTCTCTTAAGTAATTTTTTAATAATTATTTTAATTATTAGATAAAGAAAATATTGAATATTTGTTATATTTTTAAGATGTTGAATGCATATACTTTTTTATTTTATATTTTTTATTAAGGTTTCTCTTTGGTTATTTTTATTTGTATTGAGGTTGTTGCAAAAGAAATAAAAAAAAGTCATTAAAATTTTTTGATTATAAAAAAAATTAACTTAATTGACTGAATTATTTTTTATTGGAATGTTTAGAATATCATTATAACTCTATTAATCTTCTCTCTCACTTATTAATATCAAATGTAAAATTAGAAAAATTAATTAGTGACTTAATAATTTTATAAATAAATAGATACTTTTGAATAAAAATAATATTTTTAAATGAACAAATAAAATTAGATAGAAGAAGTATTAAAAAAATTAATAAGAAGATGTTTGAAAAAAATATAAATAGATATGCCTGATTAAAAAAATAAAATAAAATCTTTCCTTTAACTTTAGCCACACTTATGAATCTGAGGCTGGAGGAATGTTTGTGTAGGTAATTCTTACCACGTCGTCTCTTTTGGAAAATTTTAATATAGATCTCTTAAAAATAGGTTTATAGATAGATTATGATTTTTGAGTTATTAATTTATTATTAAAATAAATTAATGACTCAAATTAAAAGATAAATTTTAATTAATGACATTTAAATTCATATAAAAATTTAATTAAATTATTTTTTATGAATAATTGTATATACAAATAATTTATAAATTTTAATTAATAATTTTTTATACACTTAAATTTATATATAAATATTATTAAATTAAAAAAATTCATTAATAGACCTAAATTTATTGGGTTCATAATAAGATGCTCTTATCTCTTTCTATATATATTCCCTTAACGTTTAACATGTATAAAATGTATTTTTTATAGATTCGTGCATTATGTCCTTGTCCTTGGCTAGCCAATCTTTGATGTTTTTTAAATCATCTTTCTTTTTCTTTTGGTAATTTGATCATCTTTCTTTTTCTTTTGCTTTTTATGGACTCTTTATATATGAAAAAGGTTCAAGCCGTGGAAAGTTAATTTGGAAGAGCAATATTTCAGAGTTAGAGAGTCGTCTACTTTCTACGTCAACCTATGTAAATCTCCTGGAAATGCAATAAACTTACATTTATGTCTTTGGTGAAAGTAAAAATCAATGCTGATATATCAATTTTGGCTTCTTAAAGATTTGGATGACTTCAACGTAAGAATAAAAAAAACTAGGGTAAATTATAGAGAAAGAGAACCTCCTTCAATTATGGTTATAGCCTATAGTGGAGTAGAAATGGATCAGGCTAAAGTTACACTTTATTTTAAATAAGTCTAACATGGTTATCAAATATAAGATTTGAATTTTGTTTATTTATTTGATATAAGTCATTTTTTATGATTTGTTTAGATTTAAAAATTTATTTAAATACTTATTTTACAATAAGTTTAGACATTTATATAAGCTAATGAGTTTTAAGTTTTTAAAAATATTATATTATTTATAAAAATAATTATATTATTTTAATATTAAAATATCATAATTTATATAAAATAATAATATATATAATTAAATAAACTAGTCTTTTAGGCTTAAAAGACTTTTCTAAAGACCTAAAACCTGCCTCGTTTAACTGAATAGGTTTTTTAAAAAATCTTATCTTATACATTTTGTTAAACGAGTTAGGACAACCCATGCCTTAAATAAATTAATAGTTCTAATATTCTTACTATTAATAGTGCATACACTTCTTTTCACACTCCTCTCAATATCATTCAGCATACTTACTTTTTCCTATTACTTTTTCTTACTAAATCTGACACCTTTAAAAAAAATGTCAATAGTGCATACATTCTTAAAATGAGTGTATGATGATCATTTTTCATAAATTAAACCATAAGCTCCGAATGACTGTCTTACCTATGTTCATCCCTAGCTTATAGTGCAATTACTCTGTTGGACTATCAAAATTTACACTCTACTACCCTTTAGTTAAAACAGCGTGCAATTTGAACCTAGGAGTGTAAATTGGTTCAAATAATTCAATCAATTCGAACTAAACCAATTGAGTTGGTTCGGTTTGATTTGGGTACATTGATTAGTTCGGATAAAATTTGAACCAATTAAAGCTTAATTGGTTCAGTTCTCGGATTTAAAATTTTAAAACTGAACCGAATCAAAACAAACCATTTTTTTTCTAAACTCGTGAACCCATTTCAATTTTTACCAAATCAGTTCCAAAGCCTTTCAATTTTTTCCTAAATCAAACCCTAACTCAGTCAGGCAGTCACCCTCACCCCTCTGCTGTCCCTCATCGCTCATCACCCCTCGTCACTCACCACCTCACCCCATCGCTGCTCAGCTCACACTCGACCCTGCTCACCGCTGCTTGCCGCAGCTCAGTAAGTTTTTAACTCTTTCTTCATCACAAACTCCCCTCACTCTCTACTAGCCTCTTTTTTCCTGTATTCTACGCCCCCTCTAATAGGAACCCCATGGATTTTATAAGAACTAGAGCTGTAAACATATTCATATATTCTCCGACTTGTGGTTATTTGTCTTTCAAAATCATTATCTTTCTAATATTTTCTCAAATCGTACATTAATTTTTTTCGATATGAACATGGATTCTTTCTTTAACCCTTCAAAAAGACATTGGCTTTGGATGTACTAGATAACATTACTTACTAAGAAGGAAAGAATAAACACTAATTAAAGACTACTTATTATTATTAAGTAAGTGAATAAGTGACCACCAGCCAAAGACTCGATGACTTACCATTTTCAATCTGCCATTATAAATCTATAGAAACCTTGTGAGAATTGTAAATGAGAACATTTATAGATTAAATGTAGTCATTTTTCTAATGGGCTTGTTGAGACAGAGTATATCATTAGATATATTAAGGATGAATGATGTACAGAAGATGAAGTTATATGTGTGTCTTTATTTTTTTTTCTTGGCAATACCATTGTTTTAAGTTCCAAAAGTAAACAGTTTAATTTCATAAAAAAATAGTTGTTTAAGCAAAAACTAAAAACTTATGGTTCAAAAACAAAGAAGAAAAATAGAGAACAAAAGAAAAGTGACTTGTAATTTGTAAAGTCATTCTCCCTACTATTGATGACCATTATTATGTTTGTACTGACTATATATTGATATTAGATAAAAATCATGTATATGACTAGTAGTTTTGCTTTGACTATATATTGATATTGAATGTTCATTGCCTGATGGAAGAGCAAAAGTTAGTCTATGTTCTAATATTATTTGAAATTTTAGATACATTATGTGTACTTTTTTGTATTGCATGTATAATTGTTTAACTAATTTTTGTATTAAAAAAATAATGGCCAACCTGATCACCCAAACCAAATCAATCCATAAATGTTTGATTTGATTTAGTTCGAATTTAACTATTAAAAAATAAAAAAAATCAAACCAAACCAAATCAATTGATTTTGATTAGTTCAGATTTATTTTCCCTCAGGAATCAAACTAAACCACTCAATTACATCCCTATTTGAGTCTGTAAGCTCATCAATTGGCTTTCTAACGACAATAGCAACAAAAGCAAGAGCAAGCCATACAAGAACGTGTACCCTCAATTAAGCCTCGAATAAAGCAGCATCCTTCATAGGTAAAACTACAAGAAGTTTTTGTTAAAAGATTTAAGAGAATAATAATAATTTTAATATGATTTATTTGTCACTTAAGAATATATATTTATATATAAGGATTTGTAAGTCTATATTGGATTTTTTTCATAATTACAAGAAAAAATATAGAAAAAATAAGTATCAGATACAATTTATATTATATAAGTTTATGTCAATAATTATATGCCTATAATAGAGTTAAATTATAGAAACTAAATCTATCCTAATACAAGAATAAATCTGTTATAATAACATAAATAAGAAAAAATATTAAAAAGTTAATCATAAAAAATCATGTATGATATTTTAAAATATTTTAAGATATAATAAAAATATTTTTAGATATTTTTTAAATATTCTAACAATTTTGATTCGAGGAAAACCAGTAATAGGACAACAACATGACTCTGGCTGAATTTTGTTTGGGGTAGTTCATCTTCAAAATCAGTACTATCAGAATTGAAGTGTGTAATTGTGGCCCTTGAGTTGTTTTTTCCTTGCTTCAATTTTCTCTTTCTGAATGTGAGGTTTATGAGTACTACTCACAGTTTCCTGCGAGTTTGCAACCAGATCATAACTATCATAATTAGTCATTTAGATGTACTTTGTGAGCTCTCAAGGCCATACTATTGATCTATTCACTTCCCTCACGTATTTGTCAGAAGCATCAGAACTAATTGTAAGTCCTCACAGTATGCACAAATTGTTCATTCTGAAGTGAAATGTTTTCCAACGGGATAAACATATAAGGTGGCTTCCCTAAATCTTTATTCAGAAGGTCACCCTTCTAGTTCCAAAAGGGCATTAGCCACAGAAAGATTCAAGGACTATATGTTGACTTGTCAAAAAACATCAACTTGGAGAAAACAAAGAATTTGATGGGCGGAGGCTCAAATTGCACAATGTCATAACTTCGATGGGGTAATATCGTAACATAAATTAAGGAAGTAAATTTTACCACAGGCACAGTTGAAGGGGCTAATTAATAATTTAGCCATAAAATTAAAATTAAATTAGTCAGTTGTTACTTATAATTTGATTTTAAATTTAATTTACTCGGCACAGTTTAAAATTATTTTAAAATATTTTTATAATTTTCAAACAATGTTAAATGATTGCTATTTAGTCTCTATATATAATAATTTCATTATAAATAATTATAAAAAAATCCATTAAAACTAGAGAACAAATCATGCTAATTGGGATTATTTAACATTGTTCAAATTTCAATTATGTCAATTTCTTAATATGAGGCTACAAGGAATATCTTTGTAAGTCATCTAATCCTACCGTAGATGGTTTGCCTTTAATCGAACTGGGAAGGTGGATTGATCGAGGTACGCCCAAACTGGCCTAAACACCACTTGACTTCAATATAAAAAAAATATTGTTAAAAAATTATAAAGACTTTTTAAATTAATTTTAAGAGTTTTTGTGTAAAGTTTTCTACACCATCAACTACTTATTTATTATTATATATGTGACTTTTAAGATGATTGTTATGAGAGTTAAATATTTTTAATAATATGATAATATATAATTAAATGACAGTATAAAAAACTTTTATATTGAAAGTGCATTAAAATCAAATCCTAATTTTAAACTATAAGTACTGAATTGAATTAAATTATAATTATCAAATAAATAATTTAATCAAAAATTAAATCTGCAGATTTGAATGCATATTACACACCACTAAACATTTTGCATTAGTAGTCATTATATATAGGCAAAATAGGTAATTTGTGATAATTCCATGAAATGTAGTTATTTGTGTCCCATAATTATGTTTCATAGAATTTTATGTCCTTATTATTATGCATATATGGGAGATTTTAAGCTTATATTAGTTAAATTTTCTTTGAATATCTTTCTATATGCTAATGAGTAATTTGAATGTATTCGTTAAATGATTAAGTGAATTTATAATTTATATTTAACTTGGTGATTTTCTTAATGTAGGATGAGCTTAAAACTAAGGAATTGGAGTGATTTAAGGCCCAAAAGCCTAAGAGAAGGACCAAGTGCCATTTTGGACTAGAGGGCCGCGGCACAAGGAGTGTGCGCTGTGGCGCAAAAGTGCATAATCAAGATTGCCATACTAAGACCCAAGGCTAGCGCGCCACGGCACGAAAGTAGTGTGCGTCGTGACCCTTTGTAACCGACTCAATGCGCGCCACGGCCCGTGTTAGTGAGCGCAGCGGCGTGAGGTGCAAAACTGAGCCTATAAATAGATTTTTAGCATATTTTCTTAGAATGGCTTCTAGGTTTTGAGAAGCTACGCCCAGTTCTTCGTGGTTGGAGGCTGAGGAGGCTAAGGGAGGCTAGGATAGAGGTCATCTTCCTTATGGATGATGATTTGAGCTATGAAGATGATATCTATGAGATTCTTTCCTTCTCCCTATGTTTTCTCTTGTCTTTCTTTTCATTTGAGCATGTATTTTGATTACTATTTTCATGTTCAATGATGTAGCAGCTATTTTAGGGAATACTTTGAATCCTTTTATGGATCTTAATGATTTTGTTCTCCTTTGAATTTGTATGGATGTATGATTTTGTTCAATCATATGGTTCTTAATGCTTTTGAAGGTTTGATCAGCTTTTGAATGATTTGTTAAAATCTGATGAACATAGACATAGGAATTTGGATTTTAGATCTAATGTATGGTTGATGCATGTTCGATTCCATTCCAGTGGCAAGATGAGTTGATTCGCTAATGGGATAGAAATATACCTTTTAGCCATGCATAGCGTGTGTTTGAGAATAGATCATTCAAAAGTGGATTTTGAGTTAGCTCTCATGGAAACATAGTGAGTTGAGCAATTGAAATTATGGTTAGATGACCTAGACATAGGCTTTTAACTAATAAAGATTCTCAAGCTAACCTAATCATTGCATTCGTATTTATGAAGAGGATTACATGTTGTTGGTTGAAGTAAAGGGTGAAGAAGGATTTTCTTAAACTCTAAACCATTATCTTTATTGCTTTTATAGATTAGATTTCGTTTGGTTTATGCTTTTTCTATTTCATATGCTTTTGAATAAAATTAGGTAAGCTATTGGTTAATACTTAGCATTTGAAGTAAACTTATCCTTAAGGGAACAATCTTTACTTTTCACTTTATTACTTGAATGACCCGTGCACTTACGACCTATTTTAGGACAAACAAGTTTTTGGCGTCATTGCCAGGGATAAAACATTATTTCTATATTGCTAATATTGACATTGAGTTTGCTTAGTCCTAATTCAAGTTTTTATGTTTTGTTGATTGTAAATAGTTTTAGTTTCAAGTCTTTATGTTTTTGTTGTTGATTTGCTTAAATATGTAGTTATAGTTTGATTTTGTGTTTTGTTATGTTTTAGTTGTACATTCTGTATTTTAAGTTTGTAATCACATTTTGTTGGTGCTGGAGGCCATATTGAAGTAGAAATGGCGGTAGAAACCATTTCCCTACAGAATTCTGCAAGTTTGGTCCTAAGCGCCACGACACAGTTTTCTGAGTGCCGTGGTGCACAAGCACGTTTTTGTAGAATTCTGTAACTTTTTACCAGAGCCGTGGCCCAGGAATGGGAGCGCCATGGCGTAGCACTCAGTTTTTTCCTTTTTCTATTTATTTTCTTTGTTTTTCTTTATTTAGTATGCTCATTGCTAGTTTGGTTGCTATTTTGATATGCTGAGGTACCCTATAGACCATGTGCAGCAAGGAACACATTCACTTTGGTTTGGGGGAGTATCTTTACATGTTTTCACCCTTAATGCTTAATGTTTACACATGTTTTGATATTTAAGTATGTGCTAGTGATAGTCATTATGCTTTCATGATTATACCCTGTTTTGGCTATTACTGGTGAGCTATTGATGCAAGTTTCAATTTTCCACACTTTGAACATGTTGTTATGCATCCTTGAATGGAAAATGATGGATCTTTGGAATGCATGATATACTTCCATTTTCTTGTGTGTGATGGTTGGCCAATGATATAAATGTTTGCGTATTGCCCTCTGTTTTGTGAAACCATATGCAATCTTGAAGCATATCAATGCAATCTGGTTTGTTTTTATGCATGCTGTGTTTTTCACTTAGATGCTTGTTTAACTTTGGAAAGATATGAGTGTTGTTTAGAGAATGTTTATGAATTGTGCATGTGGATGATTTCTTTTATCCTTGAAGTTGTTCTTCAACTCTCTTGAGGTGAAATCCTAAGTTATGCATGATTGAGGAAATGATTAGGGCATTGTTTAGACTATTTGAATCTTTCAAGCTTAACCCTATATGATGATATTCATAGGTCCCTTTTGAAGCCTTATACTGTTTGGCCTTATTTGTTTTTTGCCACCATTGTGTTCGTTAACTTGTTAACCGTTCTAATGCATATGAAAACATTGCATTTTCTTCCTACCCTTATTGTTTGTTGAGTTCATAATATGCTATTTCTTGAAATAAGTCTATTGTTTAGGGGTATTAATATCTTCAATACAAGATGAGTCTGAAGAAACCAGATGCACTCAAAGAAGAAAAAAGCATTGCTTTGCAAAAATAGAAAAAGAAAAGAAAAGAAAAGAAAAGAAAAAAGAGAAAAGAAAAGCAAAGCTTAAGAAAAGTAAAGTGTGAAAAGCATCGAAAATGGTTCTGGCAAGTTTTCTACGTTCAGTGTTGAATACCCTGCTAATATCAGTTAGAGGCTCATGACTTGAAATATCATGTTTATGTTTCTCAATGTTTGTTGTGTATCATTTCCCTTTTATTCTGTAGCCCACTACCTTGGCCTTATATTATAAGCTATAAAAGTCCCTTTTGATCCTCAGTTATGTGTGATTTACATTAGTGAAAATAGGGTTGGATTAGAATTTTGTGGATTCTTTGATTTGTATCCATGTGTAGGTTCATAAATTTATCCGGACGAGCATGATTTAAAAAAGATAAGTTTGACTTGCATGTTTGTGAGAAATGTCATGTGCATGATTTGAAGCTGGATTGAGGTTAGGATTGTATATGTGTTAAGCTTAATTGTAAGGCATGTGCATCTTTTGAAGGCTTAAACAATCATTGTGCACTGGTTATGGTTAAATGAAAATTGAAGTGTTGAATGCATATGAGCATGAATTGAATAATGTGAGTTTACTTGATCATACTTTGTGTTGCTTGAGGACTAGCAATAGCTTAGGTTTGGGGATGTGATAACTCCATAAAATATAGTTATTTGTACCCCATAATTGTACTTCATAGAATGTCATGTCCTTGTTATTATGTATATATGGGAGATTTTATGCTTATATTGGTTAAATTTCCTTTGGATATCTCTCTATATGCTAATGAGCAATTTGAATGTATTCGTTAAATGATTAAGTGAATTTATAATTTATATTTAACTTGATGATTTTCTTAATGTAGGATGGGTTTAAAATTAAGGAATTAGAGCGATTCAAGGCTCAAAAGCCCAAGAGAAAGACCAAGTGACATTTTGGACTAGAGGGCCACGGCACAAGGAGTGTGCACCACAGCGCAAAAGTGCATCATCAAGATTGTCATACTGAGACCCGAGGCTAGCGCGCCACAGCACGAAAGTAGTGTGCGTCGCGACCCTTTATAACTGATTCAATGCGCGCCGCGACCCTTGTTAGTGAGCGCCGCGGCACGAGGTGCAAAACTGATCCTATAAATAGATTTTTAACATATTTTCTTAGAATGACTTTCTAAGTTTTGAGAACTTGCGCCTAGTTCTTCGTGGTTGGAGGCTGAGGAGGCCAAGGGAGGCTAGGATGGAGGTCATCTTCCTTATGGATGATGTTTAAGCTATGAAGATGATATCTATGAGATTCTTTCCTTCTCCCTATGTTTTCTCTTGTCTTTCTATTCATTTGAGCATGTATTTTGATTACTATTTTCATGTTCAATGATGTAGCAACTGTTTTAAGGAATACTTTGAATCCTTTTTATGGATATTAATGATTTTGTTTTCCTTTGAGTTTGTATGGATGTATGATTTTATTCAATCATATAGTTCTTAATGTTTTTGAAGGTTTGTTCAGCTTTTGAATGATTTGTTGAAGTCTGATGAACCTAGACATAGGAATTTGGATTTTAGATCTAATGTATGGTTGATGCATGTTCAATTCCATTCCAATGGCGAGATGAGTTGATTCGCTAATGGGATAGAAATATACATTTTAGCCATGTATAGCGTGTGTTTGAGAATAGATCGTTCAAGAGTGGATTTTGTGTTAGCTCTCATGAAAACATAGTGAGTTGGACAATTGAAACTATGGTTAGATGACCTAGACATAGGCTTTTAGCTTATGAAGATTCTCAAGCTAACCTAATCATTGCATTCGTATTTATGAAGAGGATTATATGTTATTGGTTGAAGTAAAGGGTGAAGAAGGATTTTCCTAAACTCTAAACCATTATCTTTATTGTTTTTGTAGATTAGATTTAGTTTAGTTTATGCTTTTTCTATTTCATATGCTCTTGAATAGAATTAGGTAAGCTATTGATTAATACTTAGCATTGGAAGTAAACTTATCCTTGAGGGAATGATCTTTACTTTTCACTTTATTACTTGGATGACCCGTGCACTTGCGGCCTATTTTGGGACAAACACTTTGGTCCCTCATCTTTATTTTTTTTTCAATTTGGTCCTTTGCCTTTTATTTTTGTCAAGTTGGTCCTTTACGTTGCAAAATGTCATTCAATCTGGTCCTCTGTCAAAGTTCTGTCTGTCCCACTAACAAAAATGATGAGGTGGCATTAATGTTGTTGATATGGCGATCAGGTAGATTGTGTGGGATGAGGTGGTATGAAGAAGCAAAAATGGCATCGTTTGGGGGTTTATGTTGGCTAATAGTGGTAGCCAATGTTAGCATTAACTTCTGGAGGAAAAATTAGAGAGTATTACTCCATTGAAGCTGAGAGATTGCTGACGAAATTGTATGCATACTCTGAGGGTGAGGACGAAATCTGAGTGTGAAGACGAATTTTAATCAACATTTGAAAGAAATGAATGTATTTGTTTCTTTCCTTTCTTATTTGAGGCTAGGGTATGTAACTAGGGCATGTGTTGCATATGGGTGTACATTATGTGGTATCCATGCAATGGGCGGGTACGTTTGGGGTTTCAAATGTGTGGTAGGACATGTGTTAGTTTTGGGGTACTAAGGTACAAATTAGGGTTTAGGTGGGGTATAGTTTGAGGTAGTGGGGTACCTATAGGGCTTAGGGTTTAGGTGCTTAGTTTGTGATCCTACAAATCATATGCATGTGCTTCTTTTTTTATTGATATTGTGTTGTCTCTTTGTCGTTCTTGTTACATTTGTTTTTTCTTTTTGTATAAGTTGACAGTTGGTGTGCAAGAATGGATAAAATTTTCAAAGTAGAGGTGCTCCATGGTGGCTACTTTGTCGGGGTTCCAAAGAAAAAGTACATTAAAGAACAAGTCAAGGTGTGGGAGAAGTGTGAGTGTGATAGATAGAGTTATTGAGAATGTATTGACTTGTTGAGGGAAATAGGATACCTGAAGTGTGAGGCACTGTGGTACATGGTATATAGGTTGTCTCTAGTGGATGGGCTGAAGTTATTGAGGGATGATAGAGGTGCTATGGAGATGGTAAAAATACTTGTGAAGCATGGCCAAGTGGAGCTATATGTGGTTGTGACTTAGAATAATAGTGATGTGGGAGTTGATGATGGAGTTGTTGTTGATATTGTAGAAGAATCTAATATTGATGGGGATGAGAGTTATATGGATGGTGAGGATCATGATGAAGACGTTGCACTAAAGGTTGGATTTGAAGACTTTGATGAAGAATAAGATGATGAAGGCCTCTTTGACATTCTCATTGTGCAAGCCTCACGAAATGAAGCACAAGCTACCATGACATTCCTGTTGAGCCAACTATTAGGCATGAAGGTGACATTGATGTTGCTAATATCTTAATTCGAGATCTTAAAAGGAAAAGTATATAATATGATAAATTTGTGAAAGAGAAAGAGGTGAAGATTGATTCAAGGCCAATAAAGAAGAAAAAGGGTAGATTAAGAAACAAAACTAGTGGTATAGTTATTAGTGAGCCAGGATTACAAGTTACTGAGGAAAGTGAAATTGAATCAATTCAGTTTCAACTTGCCAAAGGTAGAAGTAATCAACAGAGGTTGAACAGGGGATTATCTAATAAAGAGTATGAAAGTGACTCACTTGAAAGCATGCATAGTGAAGATGATGCAAATAGTGCGAAGAGAAGAAAATATATAGTATTCAAAATGCCAAGGTCTATGATAGACTACAAGTGGGAACTAAGAGCCCTGTTTGCAACCAAACAAGACTTTAAGAAAGTAATTAGAACTTATTCAGTACATATAGGGAGATGTTTGATGTTTAAGAAGAATGACAATATGAGGGTAAGGGTTGTATACATAGAGGGATGTGAATGGGAAGGATATGCTGGAAGGCTTCCAAATGAGGACACTTGGTAGTTGAGGAAACTGGTGGACAAGCATTCTTGTAACAAATAATACAAGGTAAAAATGTTGACATCCAGGTGGTTGAGCAAGAAATTACAGAGTGAGATAAAAGAAAATCTTAAATTAAAGCTTGTAAATATTAAAGAGAAAGGTCATACAAAATTGAATGTTAGCATATCAATGTCAAAGGCCCACTGAGGCAAAAAGTTTACACTTGACTTGGTAGATGGCTCATTTAGGGAACAATTTACAAGGATATATGATTACTGCTATGAGTTGGTGAGATCAAACCCATAGTCCTTGGTGGTTGTGGAAGTGAATAGGCCACCAGATTATGAGCAACTAGTGGAAGATCCCACATCCCCATCCTCTAGATGTTTGTTACCAACTTTTGAAAGACGATACATATGTTTTAAGGGTTCCAAACAAAGCTTTTTGGAGTGCATGCCCATCATAGGATTGGATGGCTACTTTTTGAAAGGTCATTATGAGGGGATGCTGCTAGCTGCTATTGGTAAGGATCCAAATGATCAAATGTTACCACTTGCCATAACTGTAGTAGAGGGAGAAACCAAGGACTCATGGATGTAGTTCATGAGATTGATTGCATATAATCTTAGAGGAGTGGAAGCAACAAAGACATGCACCTTTATCTCTGACCAACAAAAGGTATACTTGCATTCCATTTAGTGGTTTATTATAATTATGATTTTATAATTAGTTACATCTTCTTTATAGTTAGATTGCATCTAAGTCTAACTAAATGAATGGCATACCTTTGAAGGAATTTTCTCTAAGGAAGTTTGTTCAAATGATTTCTCGACTTCACTTGTCATCAAATATTTTTCTTTTTCTTTGCCCTCAAAGGCACTAGAAACTCGCTTCGATCCAGTATTAAAAGCACTTGGAGTGGCGGATGCAATCAGTTGAAATATGTAAGGAACATTGATAAGTAATGATATTTGACTACATAAAGTTGAATTGAAGAAATTGCCAAATTAGTTTTGAAGGTACCTTAGTAGGAGCTTTAAGGGCCTTTACTCCTTTTGACTTGGCCTTTGAAGTTGGGTTTGATGGAATAACAACATTTTTATGACTCTTTGAAGGAGTTGATTTAATATGTGCATGGGCTTTTCTCTTCTTCTAATGAGAAACATTTTCCCCTTTACCTTGACTCTCTTCCCCGCCTTCACCATCTGACCAGTTTCAGTCTCTACAAGAGGGCTATCCATAACCGAGCTTTACTGTGTTACTACAAGAATGAAAATATTGATGTCAATTGTTATTTGATAAGAAATGCAATAGTCGAGTCAAAATATTTACTTAAAGGAGGGTAACAAACAACTCGTGGGGTAATATTCTATTAAGTGATACTGGTCAAATGTTAGGTAAGTTTTGGCAAAGGTGACATAATTTTTCTTAGTTTTGCGAAAAACATCAATGGCTCCTCTGGAAGGGTCAAGAAACTTGTTAGTTATGCCAAAAAAAGCATTTGGCAAAGATGGATATTTTAGAAAAATACTTTATGAATTTTTTAAATTAAATCTTGGGATTGGATATTAAGGCTCCGTAAAAGGACATTCGACACTTTCCTCGTGACCCACTATCTTCTCATGAAGAACAAGTTCGACTTCTTGTGTGATTGAGCATACATGTCAAGGATTCCACTTAACCTTGAGATATTCTTCAAACTTAGAGATTTCCTTGAGATGCATATCTTTGCTTTTCTTTGACGATTCGTCATTCTGCACAAGAGAGAACTGATCAGTCATTCCTTGAAAGCATTCTTCTAAGGTGTGATGAAAAAGTTTAATGTATTTCTTTCACCATCTGACAAAGGAAAGAGTCAGATAAAAGATTTCTTGACAAAGGAAAAGAGAATAGTTGGCTCTTCTTTTGACATTTTTTAACCAAGATACCAGGGAGGAAGTCAAGAAAATTCATAGAATTGTTGCACAATTGATGTTTTGCATGAGGTAACAAAGGTGTTGGAATGACTTGAGAAAAACCAAACTACCTAGGAATAGTATGGGCATATGGGTAACTACTCCCAAACCAAAATCTCAGGTAAACTAATGGTCAATAACTGATAGCTGAGAAAGTACGACCATATTTCATCATGAACGAAAAGGTTATCTAAGATAAGAGGTTGAGTAAACCATTCAAGGCCTACTTATCTTGATGCAAATGGAGTGAAGTTGATATCAGTCGACTCGTGGGAGCATTCATGAAAGACTTCAAAAAAGAGTTTGAATTCATTAAGAGGAGGTCGGCCACGTTTGGTAGGCATAAAAGGTAAGCCAGGTGAATACCTTCAATTAACCATTATAAATCTTTTAGTGCTTTATTGGTCAAGTAAGACTCAAGAATGACATTAAGCCATAATTGAAGGAGCCAAAAGGGGCCTCATAAGTTGCTAGTATATGCTTTTAGGCGAAATTGATTGACTACCTTCCCTATCGAATATTAAAGTTGAGCCAAGATTAGTTTTCAAAGGCAAAGGTTTCAACCCTCATAAAGCAAAATAACAAGTGGCAAATAAGATTTTGCGATTTTTGAAGTGATTTAGAGCAAAAGACAAAGGAACTCAGCCAATAAGTATAAAAAAGCCACATGTTCTTCATCAAAAACAGAGTTAGAATCTGTGTTGTGGTTGTTAATTATAAAGCTAGTGAAAGTCATGGAGCCAAAGTTGACTGGGAATGACTTATCAATAAAGAGGTCAAGAGTGATAATTTCACTGGTGGGTTTAAGTCTAACTATAGTTGCTAGGTCAAAGAGAATTGGGCCTTTCATACTATAAGGAAGGTAAAAATTGAATTGTTCCAGAAAAAGAAAGACGCCCCAAGCATGCAAGTATTATACTTAATTTGATGTTGACTAAGTTGGATGAAATTGAAAATGCCTATTTGTTTCTAGAGATCATTCTTAGCAGTTTGAACTTTTTTTAACCAAGCAAGAAAATTTTGTTTGGGAACTGAGGGTGAACTTCTAAATAGCCTATGATCTTTTTGGAAATACCCAACATGAAGAGCTTGTAGGGAAGCTAAGATTTCTTGTTCTTTGTGGTATTGGAAGAAAGTTTTGATTTTTGATTAAGGGAGGGTACATCCATAATGGTCAAAATTCAGCTCTTCGATGAAGTTTAGTTAACGGTCAAATAAATAAATTTGACTGGTTCAACAAAGCAGGGGTATTTGTTCGACAAGAGGAAATTCCAAGAGAGCAATATATTTGACAAAGTATGAGTAATATGTATGATAGGTTACGAAGATTTCAACAAGATAGATAGAAGTTGTCGGGTTGATTCGACTTTGATACTTAATGGGGGGTTTTTAAGTTACAAGGATAAATGACAAGGTGAAATAAATGTAAGTTACTCAATAAGATGATTGTTTGACGTTAATTCAACGCTAGAATATGTCAAGGAAAATATGTGTGTTAGAAGGCATTTGACTAATGGAAAGCATTCGACAATTAGATGGACACTTATTAGCCAAGTATATGAGTTGCAAACACATAGTAAAGTTTAGAAGATTGCAAGGTTGAAGGCATTTGACAAGTAAAGCAAGGGTTTCTAGTTTGAAATTCAAAAAAGAAGACATAAGCTGACAATTATAAAGAAATTCAAATTCAAAGAGAAGAACCCACATTTTTTTTGTCAAGTAGTTTGATAAATGTAAATAGGTGATGTGTTAGTAGTGCATATAGGACACTTGTCCAATAAATAGTAAATCTGTATAAAATAAGGACATGCGTCAAAATCATAGGTTATAGGATTGTCTATAAATAAGCCTTGTTGCAAAGGCAGAGGGATGGTCGAAAAACACTTGAGAAATACCTAACATCTCCATACGTTACTTTGGCACGCACGTAGACACAAGGGAAAATCAACTATGACCTTCCATCTTCTTTACTTTCATGTACTTTTCATATTAATACAATGTTGTTTTAATTCTTCTCTTCTTCTCATTACGTCAAGTGATTAAGTTAATTTGATTTTCTTCTTTTAATTCTCGCACATTAGGTTTCTGCACTTTTTCATTCATACATATTTAAGTTTCTATTCTTTACATTTCATGCATCTTCGTTGATCTTTAAGTTTTAGTCAATTTAATTTCTTTCATTTTACATTCTAATTGATTAATTATTGCATTTTACTTTAATTGCCATTTAGATCGGTGCATTTTTGTTCTTCTATACTTTAGTTTACGTACTTTATGTTTCATATCAATTTATTTCCATGCAGCCTTTAATTGAATGCCAATTTACATTTTGTTGTTTTTGTTTGATTGTTACTTATATTTCTGTCAAGTTTACATTCTGTGAGTTCAATTTAGTCATTTATATTCCTATCATTTACATCATCAATTTCATTCAGTTCATTTACACTTGACACATTTTCTTTGTTTGTCAATTTACTTTTAATGCATATTTATGTTTTCTACCATTTATCATTTGTGCAATTTATTTTATTGTCAATTTCATTTACTTTGCATTTTTACACATTTTGTTAACTTGCTACTTTGTTGAATTCCTTGCTATTGCGCTTATTTGACATTTTAAACTTTCAAGTTACCAAGAACTTGAGAATCCCAAGAGGAGGAGGTTCTCTTCTTAGATAGACGTTTGGAATCATAATTTTATCAACATATAGACAAATTTTCTTTGTAAATAACAAGGAAATAACACCAACCAAAAATTTATTAACAATATTGACGAGATTTCTAGAAGTCCACTTTGCTACATTTGATTGATATCACTTTCTTGTTTCAGAAAGGAAATGGTATTTATAATCCAAATCATGAATCACATAACATATACAAATTATAGGGTTAAAACTTCATCAGGATACCATATATTTGTGTTAGTTAATAATCAAGGAAGATGACATAGTTCAAGAGATTTTGAGAACAAACAATAGCATGAAGAGAATATCTTTACTATCTATTCCAAATGGAAATGTTTCTACAATTACAAATAAAGTATCCCACACTCCTATGTTTATTTATTTAACAGTTTCTGAAGCTTTACATGTGTTGACTTCTCTAGGACACTGAGATACATTTGGTTTGAGTTGCATAAAAGAAAAAATCATATGAATCAGCACTAAATGTAAATGAGATATACTATATTCATATTTGTGGTAAGATTTCTAAAATTCTTATCTTAATCATTCACAAATGCAAATAATCTTGTTTATAGCTTATGATAGTTTGTATATCAATGACCACATCTCTAAACCTCCCTTTTTTTTTGAGAGGAAGATCTGTAGGGGGTGTGGGTAAGAATGATGACTCATTTCTACATAAGATATTATAGGCTATGTTTGGAAGTTTTAAAGAGGATGAAATGAAGTGACTCATAATGAAATGGAATGGAAAGGTAAGAAATAAAATAGAATAGAACATATCACTCCATTGTTTGGATGTTTAATGAGAGAGGGAAATGGATTACTCAAGTCATGTCTTCCTTAACCCCCAAAATTGGAGGAACAAAAAATGGAGGCTTTGAGTGGCAAGGAAGGGACTCCTTGACCCTCCCTTGTCATTTCGTTTCCTCCTTTAAAATAACTCCTAAACACACTTTCACTAAGTTTTGCCATTCCATTCCATATTATTTCCTCCATTGTCATCCTCCCAAACATAGCCTTAAGCTAAACCATGTCTATGGAGGAAAAGACTCGTATTAATGAAATTGAATCTTTTGTTTTATTTTTTTGTCCCTTTCTTTATCCCCTTAATATAATGCTAACTTAGCAAAAGAGAGAGAGGGAGAGGGAGAGAGAGACAGAGTTCTTTCTTTCTTAATTAGCAATGACTTCTCTCATAATTGTTAGTTTTTTTCTACTGATTAGTTAACATTTAATCATAACAAAGCCCAATAGGAAGGGGACATAAGATTTAAATCTTAGTACTAATATGCTATAGAGAGAAAAGAGTCCAATTAGTCAAAAGAATAGTCAACTCATTGGACTACAAGCCTTTGTAATTACAACATAAGGAAGCTGAAAAGTAAGTTTAAGGGTATGTTTAGATGTTGGAGTTTTGGAAGGTTTTGGAGGGAAAGGGAATGGAAGGTTTATTCTTTATTTTGAGTAAACACTCTCTATATTTGAAATATTTTTAAAATACAACAACAATAACAACTAAGTCTTCTTCCACTAGGTAGGGTCGGCTACATGGAACAAACGATACTATTGTGCCCTATCATAAACCAAGTCTTCAGAAATGTCATTCAAATTTAAATCTTTTTTTATCGTTTAACCAATAGTCTTTCTTGGTCTTCCTCAACCTCTAGCTATTGGGCTATCCTCCACCTGATATACTATCCTTACAGGGACTTCTACAGGTCTTCTCCTTACATGTCCAAACCACCTAAGACAAGATTTTTTCATCTTTTCTACAATAGGTACTGCCCCTACTTTCTCTTTAATGCATTCATTCTTAATCCTATCTTGTCTTGTATGGCCACACATCCATCACAACATCCCCATATCCGTGACATTGATCTTATGTTCTTGCTAGCTTTTTACTGCCCAACATTCAGTGCCATACAGTATCACGGGCCTTATAGCTGTGCGATAAAATTTACCCTTAAGTTTGAGAGACACTTTTCTATCACAAATAACTCCTGAAGCATTCCTCCATTTCATCTATCTAGCTTGAATCTTATGGTTTACATCTTCTTCTATCTCTCCATCATTTTGTATAATAGATCTAAAATACCTAAATCGTGTAACTTGTGGCATGGTATAGTCTCTAATTTTTACCGCTAAACTAGCATTAGCATGCTTCTTACTGAACTTACATTTCATATACTCTGTCTTACTCCTGCTTAGACAGAAGCCATGTTCTTCCAAAGATCATCTCCATAGTTCTAACTTCTCATTTGTTTCCTCTCTCGACTCTCCAACTAAGACTATATCATCTGTAAAAAGCATGCATTGTGGTATCGGCTCTTGGATATGCACAATAAACACATCCAAAACTAAGGTAAAATGAAGAAATAAAAAGAAAAATGATCACATAACCTTTCAAACATCCTTTATTTATTTTTATAAATATTTTATAATTCTCTTAATTTAGAAATGAAAGATAAGCCTTTTCTTTCCTCTCTTTCCAAAACCCTCAATTTAAACATACCTTAAGTAAATAACCAAATTGAGCTAAACCATCCTAATAAAGCTCTGAAGAGTGATGAATTAAATATCAATCATAGGAACCATGTAAAACTTATCATTTGATGGAGTATTGAGCACATGATTTATACTTGCAATATATTCTCAACATAGTGCACATATTGAAGAAAAATGGTGAACAATATACAAAACAATGATGTGAATAAGTGATGTTGGAATATACAGACCTTTAAATAAGTTTAATCAGGGACTAAATAGTATGGTAATTTTTCTTACATCACCACATACCCCACTTGCAACGAAATGCATATCTACATTTAATCCAATAATATAAAAATACATTACTGGTAATAAGTATGTACTATAGTACCTAAAATGTGATTCATGGATAAAAAAAAGAGCATTAATTTAGAGAAGAAAGATTGAATTCCACGAATACAATTTCAATAATGTATACAGAGTTATTATAAGCAACATACTAATGCAAACTTCTTGAACAAGATAAACAATATAAAGTAGTTCCAAGATGGCCACAACTTGTTAAGTTAGACATAGAACTGCTATGTAATTTCATTATTCAAATTTAGATGTACATGAGCACATTATATGCTAGATTTATAAAAAAGTTTTAAACTTAATCACTCAATTTGCTAAAATGTCATAAAACAAAATTAATATGTTAACCAAAAATAATGATATGCATGTGGACTGTACGAGCCTAATTAAGATCATACGGGTCCAACTGACCCTAAGCAACCTCATTAGCCCATAACGGCCCAATAAGATTGTAGTACATCAAGAGTTCAAAGCCAGAGTGGAATATGTCCCATGTGACTAGAAAAAAGAGGCATGAATCCAGACTTCATTTCTAGGAGATAACCCTCTAGTGATTAATTGTGCTAACTAGGGTGGATACCCATAACCTTTCCCCTGAGTCCGCCCTGAATTAACACATTTTCACCTTATTCCCCTTACGGACTAGGCAACAGGGGTCATCCTTAGGTTCCCATTTAAACACTCCTAGCACCATGAAGTAGGTATGTTCATTTCTAAGCCTAAAACACTTAAGCCTACCTTATCATTTGCACTAACTAAGGCATCAAAGTGCTCTTATATAGGTACTAAACCCCGCCTCATTGTAGCTTAAGCGAAGCCTTCTAGACACCTCAAGTTTCACCCAGAAAGCAAGAAGGAAAATTAAGCGCCGACCGTTAGGTGAGGTAAAACTTTCCTACCCTATAACCCTGCATATTTTCCCTAATCATGGTTTAAACTCGAAACCAGAACAACACCATAAACCCAGAAACCACCAACCAGAATCAAACTAATGGTACTTAGGGTGATGGAAACCCTAATCCTCCCATTGACCCCAATAACCCTGTTATTCAAACATTCCTTCGAACTATTCAACATATCCAAACACAAAACCAAAGAATGGAAGCCTGTATAGATGAACTCATAGCAAGAAATAACCCCCACAATGCCCACTAGGATCAAGAAGAAGAGAGAAATCAAGACAATACCATGGTTATCTCTTAAGGAAACACTAAGCTTCGAAGCTACCCTCGGCAAAGTTCACACCAAACCACTCTTTCTCAAAATTCATCATATCACACCCTCTACCTGAGGGACTTCGGCTTTCAAACACCATGGAACTATGCAAAGGAATAACGAACCTATAGTAATATTTGACCATGTTCACTTCCAATATGTTGCTAAATGGAGGAACAAATCTGATTATGTGTTGGGCTTTTCCCACCACATTGAAGAAGCCACCTTGCTGTGGTTCTCAACATTGGAACCCAGATCCGTGAATGATTTCCCCGAACTCGCTACACACTTTCTAACACATCTCACTGCTAGTATAACTCACAGGAAGGCATTAACATCCCTGATCAATTTAAAGGAAGAAGAGAATGAGTCCTTGAAGGGGTTATGAGGTGGTTAAACCAAGAAGCGATACAAATCTGAGATCTCAACTAGGCAGTATCCCTATATGCTATACTGGCAAGACTAAAACCAGGATCATTTGCAGACTCATTGGCCAAATGACTACTTACCGATCTAGACGAGTTATGAATAAGACCAACTGGGTACATAAATATTGAGGAAGTAACAATTACCAAACAACAAATGCACCAGGTGAGTAGTAAATAAAAGGCTCGTGTTATATAGGATTTGTCCATACTCATTTGACCAGTATTCATAACTCAGAATCCACGTGGAAGAGGTGCTGGTTCAATAAGAATGAGAGCAATTCTATGTGAAAGGACTAATAGAAGAATCAAATATGTTAAACCATCCTGATTTCTTTCCCAACCTATGTTCGACTCTCATAAAACGTTAATTACTCGGAGAGATCATATCCTCAAGGAAGTCTAAAATTCTATAATAATCAAACCTCCTGAATATATCGGATAGTAGAAAACAAGCCAAAATATGGATAGAAGCAAACAGTGTGATCAACATAAAATGTACGAGCATAAGATAAAGGAATGCATTGCCCTAAAATATCAAATAGAGCAACTAATTAAGCGAGCTACCTCGGGAAATATGTTTACAGGTAAAGAAGCAAAAGTAGAGAGCCTTAGGAAAATGAGGGGAGAGATCGAATGAGGAGTATAAGGCTAGAGCCAAAGCAAAAAATGGTAGAACAAGTTGAGCAAAAACATCTAACCAAATATGAGGTGTGATAGATACTATATCTAGAGGATTTACAAGGAGAGGAGAGTCTAACTCAGCCAAGAAGAGGCATCTAAGAGCAATAATGTCTGTTAATCACCAAGCCCCCTTTTAGAAGGGAAAATATATGGAAGGTCCAATCATTTCATTCTCGGATAAGGATTTTGAAGGCCTAAACTAGAATCTTGATGAACTGATGGTGATTTTGGTGGCCACAGCCAACTATGTTATAAGGAATGTGTTAGTTGATCAAGGAAGCTCAGTAGGCATCTTAAATCTATAAACTCTCAAGATACTCTAGATTCTTGAGCATGTCTTGAAACCCTTCAACAAGAACTTGGTCAGTTTTTCTAGAGAATAGGTGAATATGCGGGGGTATATTAAGCTCTTTACCACCTTTGGCACTAGCCTATTGCTCAAGATCATCCTTGTCAAGTATCTAGTCATAGATGGGAAAACACCTTACAATATTATACATAGAAGGCCGACACTCAACTTCCTTGGTGTTGTGGTGTTCATCCCCCATTTAGCAATGAAGCTTCCTATTTCAAAGGATGAAGTCAAAGTAGTACATGTGGGCCAGAAGGAAGCTTGGTTATGTTATAATGAAAGTTTGAAACCTAGGACCAGAAATATAAAACAAAAAGAGGTAACCTAATCACAGTTACAACATAATATTAATATGACTAAGCTTGACCCTCGAGGAGATGTGCAGGATTGACCACAACCAATTGATAAGCTTTAACTAGTCACTTTAGGCCCAAAGCCAGAGCAAGTAATCCACATCAGAGCATGCCTCACTCCTGACGTCAAGAAGAAGCTGCTTAATCTATTGCAATAGAATGTGGACTTATTTACATGAATTGCAGAAGATATGTCGGGAATGACCCCGAGCTCATCTCATATTAGCTTTCTTTGTATCCAAAAGCTAAACTAGTGGCCTAGAAAATAAAAGGAAGCTTAGAGGAAAAAAGCAAAAGGCTACCAATGAAGAAACAAAAAAAAACTCCTAGAGGTAGGTTTCATTAGATAGGTCAACTACACAACATGGATGTCAAACATCGTGATGGTAAATAAAGTATTAGGAAGATGGAGGATGAGCATAAATTTCACTAACTTAAACAAAGCTTGCCCCAAAGACTCCTACCTACTTCCTAGTATAGACAAACTAGTCGACAAAGCCTCAAGATACCAATACCTGAGCTTTGTGGACACATACTTCAAATACAACGAGATTCAGATGCATTCAAACGATGAAACAAAACGGCCTTCATAACTTAGCATTCTAACTTCTGTTACTGAATAATGCTATTCGGGCTAAAAAACGCTATAACCACATATCAGATGTTCATGAACAAGGTCTTTGCTAAACAAATTGGTCGAAACATAGAAGTTTACATTGAAGATATGGTTGCCAAAACTCCCACAGTTAAGGCAATACAACATGAAGCTAAATCCTGAGAAGTGTGCTTTTAACGTACATGCTAGAAAACCCTTGGGTCTCTTTTTCACTAGTAGAGGAATAGAAGCTAATCCTAATAAGTGCAAAGCCATAACGGATATATAGAGTCTGACTAACATTAAAAAGTTATAGAGACTAATTGGAATGATTGCAATGTTATCAAGGTTTTTTTTCTAGTGGATAGAGGAATGTTAAAAAGCTTTTTAGGAACTCTAGGCATTAATGACCTCAGCCTCAATCCTCACAAGATCGGAACTAGGAGATCAACTATTTCTATACTTGTTCACTTTCGATAAAGCTATAAGCGTGATGTTAGTCAAGGAGGTCGATAAGGAGCATATGACAATCTATTTCGCGAGCAGAGTTTTGTAGGGGCCTAAAACCAAGTATCATAAGATTGATAAGTTGGCACTTGCCTTAGTTACCATATTCCAGAGACTTCGCCAATACTTTCAAAGTCATCAAATCACAGTACGGATAGACTGACCTATAAAGCAAGCACTTAGGAAGTCGGAGTTGGCAGGCAAAATGATTGTTTGGTTAGTTGAGTTGTCGAAATTTAACATACATTATCAACCACAAGGTCTAATAAAATTTCAGGTACTATCTAATTTTATATTCGAATTATCTCCTTGTCAAGATAGTAACTCAGATAATATTTCTTAGACCTTATTTGTGGATGCATTTCCAACACTAATGGAAGCGGTGCAAACATGATCCTTGAGGGGACAAATGGGATATTAATTGAGCTATCTTTGCACTTCAATTCCAAGCCTAGTAATAACCAAGTTGAGTATAAAGAGCTCATTGCTGGTCTAAACCTGGCAACAGAAGTAGGTACTACAACCATAATAGCGAAAAGTGACTCCTAACTTGTTATAGGGCAAGTCAAGGGAAAGTTCCAGACCAAAGATATATAGTTGGCTAATTATCTAAGCAAGGTCCAAAAGGTTGTGAAGAAGTTCAGCCAGTTCAAGATCGAACATATCCCCAAAAATCAAAACTCAAGGGATGACTTATCTAAGCTTGCTAGCACCAAGGGACCTTCGAACAACAAGTTAGTTATCCAAGAGGTAGTTGACAACCCAAGCATTGAAATAAAGTAGGTACATGCAGTGGATGCAAATTCAGGTTCTTGGAAAGCTCCAATCATCAATTTCTTACTAAGTGGAGAACTATAGGTCAAAGAAAAAGAAGCAATGAAATTAAGAAACACGATGAGTTTTTACGTCTTGATCAGAGAACAATTGTATAAGGGGGAGGGTACTAACTACCTCTTGTAAAGTGTGTCGACCTGGAACAAGCCGAGTACATCATGAAAGAAGTACACGAAAGATTTTGTGGTAACCATCTTGGTGGACATTGCCTAGCAAGTAAAATCTTGAAGGTTGGGTATTATTAGTTGACCATGAAAGAAGATTATCTGAGGTTTGTTCAAAAATGTGACAAATGTCAGATGTTTACAAATATTCACCAACCACCACCAAAAGAGCTACATAGCTCAGAAAATCCCTAGCCTTAAAGTATGTGGAGAATCAATCGCATGGGACCTTTCCCAATAGCCACTGGGAAACTGAAATACATGGCTGTGACTATTGATTACTTCACAAAATGGATTAAAGATAAGCCACTATCTACTATAAGCTTGGAGAAGGTTAGGAAGTTTGTATGGAGGAATATTGTTTACATGTACAGACTGCCATACATGATGGTTTTTGACAACGAGACTCAATTCTCTGATAATAAGTTTTGAGAGTTTTGTGAGAAGTGTGGCATCTCATAAGCTTTCACATCGGTTGAGCATCCTCAATCTAATGGACAAGCTAAGGCTGCAAACAAGGTAGTTCTCACAGGATTAAAGAAAAAGGTTGGACAAAGCAAAATGATCATGGCCGGAAGAGCTCCTCAATGTCCTCTGGGCATATCATACCACCATACATTTATCCACACAAGAAACTCCTTTCTAATTAACCCTTGGGTAGAGGCCATGATACTTGTTGAGGTCAGGGAACTAAGTCTTAGAATGATTAATTTCATTGAGGAGCTTAACCAAAAACAGAGAACTTATCTCAATTTGTTAGAAGAAGAAAGAGAACGACCATACATCTAAGAAACAGTTATGAAAATTAGAGCCACCAGGAAATACAATGCAAAGATGTTTAGCATAAAATTCAAAGAGATTAACTTAGTATTAAGAAGAGTTGAGGAATCAGGAAAGCAATCCAAAGAGGGGAAATTAGTTGCCAATTAGGAAGGCTAATATTAGATCATTCATGACATCGAACAAGGTGGTTATAAATTGTCCAAACTCTCAGGAAGAGCTCTTCACTACACTTGGAATGCAGCTAGCTTCTGAAGATATTTCAACTAAGTCTATCTTTGTAAGAGACATAAGGGTATGCATTATTTTTCCTTACTCGAATTTTTCCCTCAGGGTTTTTTTTAGGCAAGGTATTTTAACGAGGCATATTCAGATTGTCCATTTTAGTAAAGTGGTTTTCCCTAGTTTGAATCAATTGAATAAAATAAGTAATTATTCCATTGTTCCTCAATTGTCTTCGAGTGCTTTGAATGTACATTTTTTTACCAATTTAATTAGTCATCATAGGGAGGCAACAAAGACCTTTGTCCCTGAGGATACCCTGGTCCTCGGGAACTTTCCAACAAAGCCCTGGTTAACCTATGCAACAAAGTTCTTGATTCCTAAGGATACCTCGATTCTTAGGAACTTTTCAACAATGCCTTAGTCAACCTAGGCAAAGAAGACCTAGGTCCTTAGGAATTTTCCAACAAGAGATATTATTGTGTGCATACAAACTCACCACGTCACATTTATATACAAAAGATAAAAAGTTAGAGAGAAAAGATGATTTTTTTTTGATAAGTGGGTTTAGTAGGACTCGTTCATCATCTCTCTCCAACTTTTTATCTCTTGTATGTAAATGTAATGTGATAAGTCTGTATGCATATAAGAATATCTCAACCAACAAAGCCCTGGTCAACCCACGCAACGAAGATCTCAATCCTCATGGGTACCCCAGTCCCCAGGAACTTTCTAACAAAGCCTTGGTCAACCCAAGCAAAGAAGACCTCGGTCACCTAGGCAATGAAGACCTCAATCCTTGAGGATACCTCAGTCCTTAGGAACTTTCTAATAAAGCCCTAGTCAACCTAGGCAACGATGACCTCAGTCCTCAAGGATATCTTGGCCCTTGAGAAATTTCCACCACATCCCTGATTAATCTAGGCAAAGAGGAGCCTCACCCTCAAGGAGGGTCAGAAGTTAATTAGAAATTATCAGGAGACTACCACTTGAGCATCATTAGATACAAGGTTCTCTGAGTACTATGCAAACAATAATTGATATTAAAGGTACGACGATACAACTACTTAAGTTTTGCTTGGTCTTAGTATTTTGTCCCCAAACACCAAAAAATTTGCGTATAATCTAAATACTTTGTAACTGAGAATTATTTATTTGGGTATTTTCTTATTCATATTTCACGAAACTATATACTCGAGTACTTCTTTGTATTGATAAACATTCAAGTCATTGTAATCTATCAACCCTAGTACTACTTGACAGCAAAATATTCAAATCATTGTCAAAGAATGGACATTATAAAGGTACCAGCACAATCAAAGTGTGCAGATATGCAAACGAGGAGAGCAAGACCGATAATCGAATTCATCTTCATACAAAATGTTAAAATAAATATGCCAAGACTTTAATCCGAGTTCAACTTCATACATTATACCAAAATACCGAAATGAACAACAAGAACTCTCTTAAGTAAACTAAACATTCTCTTAACGAGCTTGTTCCGGACTGTGGACCGGGATCCTATCCAGAAGGATCAACCCGGCACACACTCCACTGGACTCCTGCATTAATACCCCGAAAAGGTCTGTAAGACCTCGGAACACAGAACTATGATGAGGATCAGGGAGTCAGCGTAGACTTTTGTAACTGTTGATTTGGATTTCTCTGATTCTGTAACCTCCCTTCTCAATAAATGATCGTAACGTCCACATTCCAATAATACCTGCATTGAATGCCATGACTCTAATCATGCTCCATAAAGACTAGGCTAAGTAAACCTAAGAAAGGTAACGATTATTCAATTACTAAAATATTAGCACACAGTCTGACTTGAGCGTTGGAATCCTTTTTGTAGGTACCACCCCCACCAGACCATTACGGTTGAGCGCAGTTGCAGAAAGGAGGAAACCACCACAACATACTTTCTACAGGTATCCTTCTGAATCCATTCAGAACATTTGGCGCCGTCTGTGGGAATCTGATAAACTACTATTCCCACGTTCATCATGGTGAGTATAAGGCAAAACCAACAGAGAGGAAGTGCTGCGCATGCTACCCCTGCCCACGGATAGGGCCCAACGGCTCAGCGCGACCCTCCTTCCGTTGTACCACCAAAAACCTCCGCCGTAAGGAGCAGGCCTGTTCTGGTAGAGACACTCAACGAGGGACACAAAACTTCAGCATCGGCTGAAAGCCCAGTCCCCTCATGAAGGGTCTCTGTCTGAGATAGACTCATCTTTCCCCCAACTGGAGAGAATAATACAAATCAAGGTGTAAGGATCCCAGCACATGCCTGCCTGGGAATCCCGAATGTGGATGCTGACCACTCGCATTATGAGGACAACTAGCAATCTGGAATGGCGAGGAATGAGCTTCGAGAATTATTATGCCAACAGACCGCACTGATTGACAACCAATGGCGTCAGCTGGAGGAACAACGCCGTCGTTTGGGCAATTTAAAAAGGTTTGCGTAGGCTGACAATGAGGGTGGAGAGCGGATCACAGTTCATAGGGAAGCTCATCATGTCGGCGCCGGGATCATAGAAAACAATGACTCGGCCCCCGGCCGCCAGCAGTAATTTTTCGACGCCTTAATGGCGTACAAGGTCCCAAAGAACTTCGAGCCCCCAAGCAACTTGGAGCCTTACGACGGGACCATGGATTCGCAAAAGCACTTGGATGCTTATACTCAATCCATGCAGCTTTACGAGTACACCCCGAAATTGTTATGCCACGCTTTCCCACTCTTTCTAAAGAATGATGCTCTCCGTTGGTTCGTTACTTTACGAACGAAAAATTACAGGATGAGGGGACCTCATGCAACGTTTCTTGTTACATTATAGTACTGCCAAGGAACGA
Organism: Ormosia semicastrata; assembly: GCA_029884595.1. Classification (NCBI taxonomy): domain Eukaryota; kingdom Viridiplantae; phylum Streptophyta; class Magnoliopsida; order Fabales; family Fabaceae; genus Ormosia; species Ormosia semicastrata. The sequence continues at coordinate 116,726,920 of JAQQTO010000063.1, forward strand.
CTGAAGTCGATTGATTCTCTCTCTGGAATTCACCAAAAAAGTGATGAATCCCTGCGCGAATACATCAAGAGGTTCAGTCATACTTGTGTAGGTATAGAAAACCTCGATGACAAGATAGCCCTCCATTATGCCAGAAATGGCCTATGGACTGATTCAGACTTTTTTCGGTCACTAGCTAAAAAAAAGCCGGCTAATTTAGATGAGTTCCACTTACAAGCAGACAAGTACGTCGAACTGGAAGAAATTACCAGGGCCAAAGAGACCTTAGAGAAAGGTGAACCAGTTCAGAAAAAAAAAATCAAAATTCTAACCAACCCCAAGATTCCTCCAAGAGTGAACGGTATAGGCCCAAATATTCTGAGTATACTCCTTTGAACACCCTTCGAGAGACAATCTTGAAGGAGGTCCTTCAAACTGAGCTCCAGGATATCAAAAGGCCACCACCTGTTAAAAAATAATTCCAGATGGATCATTCGAAGCATTGCAGGTGGCACAACAGTTACAGCTATGAAACTGAAGATTGTTATCAGCTTCGAGATGTCATAGAGTCCCAGGTCAAGGAGGGACGTTTGCAGAAGTACATTAGTGATTTTCATGGTCATCAAGACCGCGGAAGGAGAAGGGATCAGAGACAAAGCCACAGTCCACGGCGGAGTCCAAACTAGCGTCGGCAAAGAACCCGGAGTTTGACTAGAAGAATCTGAAGTCCCGCCAGAAGATCCTGAACCCCGACACACCGAGATGGGGAGAACAAACAAGAACAGAACCAGGATGCTCAAGGAGGTGGATATCGGAAAGACAGACTAATTCATACCATTGCTAGAGGTTTCGCTGGAGGGGGAATGTCAAATAATTCTCAGAAGAAGGCACTTCAAATGGCAGTCTTAAGCGTGTCAAGTTCTTCACGGAGACCACCCATCTAAGATAATGATGCACCACTCATTTTCTTCTCTGAAAAGGATTACAGTGATATTATCTGAGATCATGACGACCCACTAGTAATTTATGGAATAATATCTAACGCCAAAGTCTGTCGAATCTTTGTGGACTAGGGGAGTTCGACAGATATCATGTTCATGGATGCCTTTGAAGGGCTGGAATTCCCTTTGTCTACATTGACATCATACCAATGTGAACTTACTGGTTTCTTTGGAGAGAAGATCACCCCGGTGGGATATTTTGAAACTTTTCTAACCTTGGGTGACAGCAGCACGTATAGAATCGTGAAGGTGAGATTCTTGGTTATGGATTGTCCCTCGACTTACAACATCATTTTGGGTCGTCCTACATTGAATGACATTGCTGCTGTAGTCTCCATCACCCATCAGGCCATGAAATTCCTTAACCGAGATAATAAAGTGGTCACGGTCAAGGGCGATCAGATTGCAGCCCGCAAATGTTACAACGAAAGTTTAAAAGTTGGTAAGACATCCCAGAAAATGAAGGCGTGCACACTAATCCCAACCTACCACCAAGTTAATATTTTAATGACCGAATTAGATGCACGTGAGGAAATTAGAGGCATTAGACCCCAGCCCGACGGAGGCTTAATTCCATTACAGCTTGGTGATAAACCTAATCAAACCACTAAGATTGGGGTAAACTTTGACGAACAGGAGAAAGCTCATTTGGTAAAACTCTTGCAAGAGAATAAGGATCTTTTCGCCTGGACATCTGCTGATATGCCTAGAATTGACCCCCTTTCATCTGCCATTATTTATCTATTAAACGAGATGCGAAGCCGGTCTCCCAAAAGAAAAGGAAGGTTGGCCCAAAAAGGCAGCAGGTTATTGAGAAGCAAGTAAAAGAGCTCCTGAACGCCGGATTCATCAGGGAGATCTCGTATACCACCTGGCTCTCGAATGTTGTCTTGGTTAAAAAATTCAACGGCAAGTGGAGGATGTGTGTGGATTATACTGACTTAAACAAGGCATGCCCTAAAGATCCATACCCCCTCCCCAACGTGGATAAGCTAGTTGATAGTTCCTCCGGTTTCCAACTACTATCCTTCATGGATGCTTACTCCGGGTACAATCAGATTCCATTGTACTCCGGGGATGAAGATAAAATCGCGCTCATCACTGAAAAGGCAAGTTATTGCTACAAAGTAATGCCTTTTTGGTTAAAAAATATCTGAGCCATGCACCAGAGAATGATGAACAGGATCTTCGAAGATCAGATAGGAAGAATGCTAGAGGTCTATATCGATGATATAATAGTCAAGACCCCGTCGTCAGGATCGCACACCTCAGATCTAGAAGAAGTGTTTATACAACTTAGGAAGCACAATATGAGGCTTAACCCAGAAAAGTGTGCATTCAGAGTCCAAATTGAAAAGTTTCTGGGGTTCATGCTGACACACTGGGGGATCGAGGCAAACCCCGACAAGTGTAAGGCTGTTCTTGATATGCACAGCCCCCGAAGTGTGAAAGAAGTACAACAGTTAAATGGACGGATCATGGCTCTTACACGTTTCCTGGCTGGAGCTGCTCATAAATCCCTTCCACTTTTCAAATTATTAAAAAAGAGGACAGGATTTGAGTGGACTCAGGAGTGTGAGGACGTATTCATCTCTTTAAAAAATATATTGTCATCCCCTCCAATCCTCACAAGACCTGAGCCAGGAGAAACGCTGCACACATACCTCACCATTCACGAGGAAGCCATCAGTTCAGTACTTGTCAGAGAGACCAAGAACGTCTAGAAGCCAGTTTATTTTATGAGCAAAGTATTGCAAGGCCCCGAACTCTGGTCTGAAAAGATCGAGAAGGTTGCATTCGCACTTGTCGTCATAGCCAGAAGACTAAGACAGTACTTCCAATATCATCTGGTTGTGATAAGGATAGATCAGCCTATCCGACAGATATTGCACAAATCAGACTTGGTCAGAAGGATGATTGCCCAGTCCATTGAGCTTTCCGAGTTTAGGATCACCTACAAACCCAAAGTAGCAATCAAGGCGCAAGCACTCTCGGACTTTCTAGCTGAATTAACCTCAGAAACTAATAGAACCAAAGAAACACAATGGACCGTGTTTGTTAATGGGTCCTCAAACCCAAGAGGAAGTGGCGCCAGGATAATATTAGAAAACCCTGAAGGAGTTACCATAGAAAATTTCCTCAGGTTCGAATTTCCCACCTCGAATAATCAGGTTGAATATGAAGCGTGCATTGTTGGACTAACAATGGCTAGGGACTTGGGGGCCACTAAACTTAAACTTTGTAGTGATTCCCAACTCGTGACTTCCCAGATCCGAGGTGATTATCAAGCCAAAGAGCCACTCCTACAGAGATATTTGTTAAAAGTAAAATAATTTCTCTCAAGTTTTCAGTTGGTACAGCTAGAGCACATCCCAAGGGAGCAGAATTCTAGGGCCGATCTCTTATCCAAACTAGCCAGCACTAAGAGCCCGGGGAATAACTGTTCAGTAATCCAGGAGATCATCCAACAACCCTCAATCACCGACATGACAATTTTCCAGGTTGACAGACAAGAGCGTGACTGGATTATGCCATTGGTGGAATACTTACAGTCCAACAGTCTCCCTGATGACCTGAAGGAAGCTTCCAGACTAAAGAAAACCGCAGTCAGGTATACCATCTATAATGGGCAGCTTTACTGACATGAATTTTCCTTACCCCTCCTCAAATGCCTTACTCGGAAAGAGGCTGAATACGTGTTAGCCGAGGTCCATAAAGGAAGTTGTGGACGCCACCTAGGAGGGAAGGCCCTAGCTTTGAAAGCTCTTAGGGTAGGTTACTACTGGCCGACAATAGAAGCAGACTCTCTTGCATATATTCAAGTATGTGACAAATGTCAATGGCATTCGGATCACTATCATGCCCCACCTGAAGAACTATCCACGATGTCCATACCCTGGCCTTTTTATCAGTGGGGAATGGACATCCTGGGTCCGTTCCCTCAGGCTCCCGGACAGTTGAAATTTTTATTGTGGCTGTGGATTACTTTACCAAGTGGATTAAAGCAGAGCCCGTGGTTACCATCACCTTGGCTCGAATTCAGAAATTTACTTAGCGCCACATTATTACCAGATTCGGGTCCCAGAGTCAATTATGACAGATAATAGGACGCAGTTTAAAGACAAAGGGTTCGAAGAACTATTTTTCGAGTAAAAAATAAAACATCATTGTAGTGTAGTTGAGAACTCCAGAACAAATGGGCAAGCCAAAGCCGCAAACCGGATCATCATCTGGGGATTAAAGAGAAGGCTAGATGAAGTAAAAGGGAACTGGGCCGAGCAGTTAGACCATATTCTGTGGGCCTACTGAACTACTCCCCACTCCTCGACGGGTGAAACTCTTTTCAAACTCACATTTGGGTGTGAGGCCATAATCCCGGTGGAAATTGGAGAACCAAGCTGACGTTTTTCAGAATTTCTCGCATGATGATAACTCCAGATTAATCAGGGAAGACTTGGACCTATTGAAGGAAAGGAGACGTATTGCCCACATACGCGATGCCACGATCAAGCAGAGAATGACATCCCGGTATAACTTGAAGGTTATTCTAAGAAGATTCCAGCCGGGACGTGGTCCACTAAACTTTATAAAGCTAAATACCTTGGCACTTGGCTATCCTATCAAAGCGTCAAGCTGAGGGTAACTGTTCCAGATCGTGGACTGGGATCTTATCCAGAAGGATCAACCAGGCGCACACTTCACCGAACTCTTCCATTAATACCCTAGAAAGGTCTATAAGACCTCGAAACACAGAACCATGATGAGGATCAGGCAGTCAGTGCAGACTTTTGTAACTCTGATCTGGATCTCTCTGATTTTGTAACCTCCCTTCTCAATAAATGACTGTAACGTCCATATTCTAATAATACTTGCATTGAATGTCATGACTCTAATCATGCTCCATAAAGACTAGGCTAAGTAAACCTAAGAAAGGTAACGGTTATTCGATTACTGAAACATTAACACACAGTTTGACTTGAGCGTTTGAGTCTTTTTTGTAAGTACCACCCCCGCAGGACCATCACGGTTGAGCGCAGTTGCAGAAAGGAGGAAACTATCATAACATACATTTTACAGGTATCCTTCTGAATCCATTCAGAACAGAGCTCATTCCTCAACTTCCTCAGGAGGATCTACAATTTTTTCGTTTATGATCTCATTGAAAGCTTTGAGTCTGGTAAAAACACCTTTATTATTCACGAACCTGAAATGTGCTCCCTTTTTATAGTCGTCCACGAACTGCTCGGAGGCCTCTTTCTTCAAGCTTTCCCGTTAAGAGGTTAGTTTTTCTTCATTTTCTTGAGTGACCTTAAAAGCAAGGTTGTGAGCCTCCATATCTTTTCAAACCTTCTCCCGAAGCTAGGTGAGATCTTCAATAGCTTTATCCTTCTCCTCCCGACATTTCTTCTTGGATTTTTCTAACTTAGCCACCTCTTTGATCTTCTATTCCAAAGATTCAATTTTGCACTTCAATTTGTCAACTTCTTTGGAATGGAGATTATACAGAGTCTCCACCTCAGTTTTATAAGCCCTATTTCCCGACTTTAACATTTTCATAACAGACTTAAGCTCTAGTTCAACAGCTCGGGTAATGTTGGCAGTCCGAATGGCATAAACTTTGAGCCATTTACATAATCCCACACCTTCGACCTTCTTATGCTTCTCCTTATCAATCCTTGTGACAAGGTTGTTGTCAACTAAACTATCAAAGGGAAACTCGATGCCTCAAAGAAAGGACCCATCTGCAGATTCATCAAAGCATTTCAGGGTCTCAAGTGCAACATTTATATCCAAGTTCAGGTAAATATCCCGGCATACAATCCTACAGGCAGAAGTTTGTGAGACAGCTACATTAACCCCAGCAACAGGTTGGTTCTTGGTTTGATCTCGAGGAGCATTTTCTGATCACAAGCGCGAACTAAGTCTCAGAAGAATCGCCAGACGCCGGAATAGCCAAAGTCCCAGCAGTAGGGATATTGTCAGTGTCACGGTTGCATTGCATCTACATTGGTTGAGTTTCCCTCTGTTGTAGTAGTAGTCTTTTTCTTCAAATATTTATGCAACTCCTTATCAGATAGTTGTGGCGCCATTGAGCCTGAAACAACAAGTCAGTGATTAAAAAGTTAGAGGATTAAAGGAATCAAAGCTGAAATACAGAAATAAAACTTGCATATATAATCAGTCAACCCTTTCGGGTCATCACCAAGCTGCATGAGTGATGTACTTTCCAAAACTGGGGATCCTGGCCTCCAAAAAAATCCACCAAAGCTCAGTCTTCCAATTACAAACTTTGATACTTAACACCCAATATCAAGACCAGTTTGTTGCGCTAATATAGTGGAAAATTTTCTACCTTATATTCATTTAGAAAAAAAGAGAAGTCTGATTCCCGAGAACTCACCCAAAAGAAATTAGGTTTGAAACCTCTGTACGAGCTATTAAAGGGAAGGAAAAGACATTTGCGAGGGTGACCATTTAGTGATGATACCCAATTCCCTTTCCCCACTCCTTTGATCTTTTCGATTGAAAAAAGTTAAAGAACACCCAAACATTAGCATTCCGACCAAGGAAATAAAACTAAACGTCAAATGATTGCACGAAGGCCCTGTTGTTGTTTTAGCTTTAGTTATGATATTTCAAAAGTCTATGTCCCACATTGCTTAGTCTTCAAAGTTTTAAAGAGTTTATAAATCAACATGTGTTTTGGGCTTTATAAGAAACAAATGAGGTGGTGGGCTCGTGCGCACAAAAATGGGCTGGAGGCTCATGGCCAGTGCAAATCATCGATTTGCCCCCCTGCGCGTGATATCATGAGGCCCGAATCATTTTTTGAAATGTTTAATTAATTTTTTGAGCTTACTAGGAAAATGATGTTTTTGAAGAAGTCAAAACTAACTTGATCATATTTGACTTGGTCTTCCCAACGGGTAAATATGTTTTAACGTTCTAATTAGATTCTAACGTTCCAATTAGTTTTCAACAACCTGATCTATTTTCTAACGTTATTATTCCAACAATTTAACAAACTTAATGTTGCTTTCTAAACGGCTATTTCTTGCCTTTTATATATATTGTTTTCTGACTGTAGTTTTTTAATATATGATTTCTCTACCTCTTCTGATATAGAACATTCTCTTCCTGGGTTAACTGCATTAATCAAATTTCTCTACTGTTCTGCTACCTCGGTCTCTGCCGGGACGAGCCTGTTGAATCCTGGGGGATTCGCACACCCGTGCCATTAAATCCTTGAGGACAGTGTCTTCTCACACGCCTCAGGCTATTCGTTTGATCATGTCTTGCTGCATTGTCATCTCCTTATATTTATAACAATCTCAAGGATTTAATCGCATGGCTGACAACAATGCTGGCAACCAGGCTCCCGCTGACAACCAGACTCCAGCTCCCAACAACGGTGAGGCTGTTCTTTCGTCGACTCCAGCTCTAGTCACCTACGCAAAGCCATTTCCAGATATCTAAAAAATAGAGCTTTTCGATGGCCAAAACTTCAAAAGGTGGCAGGAACGTGTTCACACTATCCTCGACATGCACGGAGTCGCATCCGCACTTACCGAACCCAGACCGCCATCAACAGCCAATCCAAAATTGATTCAGGATTGGACACATGCAAACAAGGTATGCCGTCACACAATTATTAGCACACTTTCTAACGATTTGTTCGATGTGTACTGTTCATACAAGGATGCGAAGGAGATATGGGATTCCATGACCATAAAGTACACTGCTGAAGATGTTGGGAAGCAAAAATTTGTCATTGGAAACTACTACCGCTGGGAGATGACCAAGGATAAAGATATCAAAGTTCAGATTAATGAATACCATAAGCTGTTGGAGGATCTTAAGGTCAAAAACATCACCCTCCCGGACGAATTTGTTGCTGGACTCCTCATCGAGAAGCTGTCTTCATTGTGGAAGGACTACAAACAACAACTGAAGCACAAGCATAAGCAACTATCACCCTCGGATATGATCACGTACATTATCATTAAAGACACCAACTGAAGAGAGTGTTAGGCTGCAAGGGCGAAGGCTTTGACTTCTCGAGCAAATCTGGTTCAAAATAAATCATCGAAAAAAAGGTATGATAATAACAAAAATTCTTCTGATCACTTTCCTAGAGTTACTAATCCCATTTTCAAAGGAAAATGTGCTTGCTATGTTTGTGGAAAGCCAGGTCATCATGCTCCTTAATGTAGGCATAGAGTGAGAAACGACAATCCTCCCAAGCCAAAGGTAAATTTGGCGGAAGGAGATGATATTGTGGCTGCGGTCGTTTCTCAAATTAACATTGTGACCAGTGTGAACAAATAGGTAGTAGACTCTGGTGCTACCAGGCATATTTGTGCGAACAAAGATGCTTTTACCTCCTACACTTCTATAGGGGATGATGAAGAACTTGTGTATCTTGGAGATTCTCGAACTGCTGCAGTTTCGGGAAAAAGGAAAGTTCTTCTAAAGCTTACATCTGGGAAGACCTTGGCTTTGAATGATGTACTCCATGTGCCTAATATTAAGGCCAATTTGATTTCTGTATCACTGTTGGAAAAAGTTGGGATTAAAGTGTCATTTGAATCAGATAAGATAGTAATGACAAAAAATAATGTCTTTGTGGGAAAGGGCTATAGTGATCAAAGACTTTTTGTACTCAGTATTTCTGAAATTATTAATAAAATTGCATCTTCTTCTGCTTACTTGATTGATTCCGTTGATATGTGGCATGCTAGATTAGGACATGTTAATATTTCTTATATTAAGAAAATGTGATGTCTTAATTTAATTTCTGCGACTAGTGATGTATGCTTAAATAAATGTGATATTTGTATTGAATCTAAGTTAACTAAAAAATCTTGTCTTTCAGTACAACAACGTGAATCTGAATTACTTAGTTTAATATATACCAATCTAGGAGATTTAAAAAATACTATGACTAGAGGTGGTAAAAAATATTATGTGACCTTTATAGATAACTTTTCTAGATACACTAAGGTTTATTTAATTAGAAACAAAGATGAAGCTTTTGAAATGTTTGTTTCCTATAAGGCAGAAGTATAAAAATCAATTAAATAGGAAAATTAAAAGAATTAGATCCGATAGGGGTGATGAATATATCTTATTTAAAGAATTTTGTAAAAAAGAAGGCATAATACATGAAGTAACTCCCCCATATTCACCTGAATCTAATGGTGTAGCTGAAAGAAAAAATAGAACATTAAAAGAAATGATGAATGCAATGCTAGTTAGTTCCTCAGCACCCAATAACCTTTGGGGAGAAGCCTTATTAACTGCATGTTTTTCGCAAAATAGGATACCTCATAAGAAAACTGGTAAAACATCCTATGAATTATGGAAATGTTATATGCCTAATTTAAAATATTTAAAAGTATGGGGGTGTCTAGCTAAGGTAATGCTTCCTGATCTTAAGAAAAGAAAAATAGGAACCAAAACTTCTGATTGTATGTTTATTGGTTATGCTGAACATAGTGTAGCTTATAGGTTCCTTGTTTTGCGAAGCGAAGTGCTTGATCATAATACAATAATGGAAACTAAAAATGCTGAATTTTTAGAACATATATTTCCTTTGAAATCTGGAAATAAACAATCTTTAGAAAATATTTCTTTAGAAGATATTTCTTCAGGAATTTATTGTGAAAATTCAAATGAGGATTTGAGAAGGAGTAAAAGACAAAGAAAAGTGTCATCTTTTGGAAATGATTTTTATACTTATCTTGTTGAAAATGATCCTTTGTCGTTTTATGAAGCTATTTTATCTTCTGATGCTCAATTTTGGAAAGAAGCTATTAAAATCGAAATTGATTCTATTTCAAAATGCAATACTTGGACTTTAGTTGACTTACCTCCTGGAACAAAACCTATTGGTTGCAAATAGATTTTTAAAAGAAAATATAATCTTGATGGTTCGATTGAAAAATATAAAGTTAGATTAGTAGCAAAAGGTTTTACTCAAAAACAAAATATTGATTTTTTTTATACCTTTGCTCCTGTGACCAGAATTTCTTCAATTCAGATTTTGATAGCCTTGGCTTCAATTTACAAACTTATTATTCACCAAATGGATGTTAAAACTGCTTTCTTAAATGATGATTTGGAAGAAGAAATTTATATGACACAACCTGAAGGATGTGTAATTCGTGGTCAAGAAAATAAAGTTTGTAAACTTCTCAAATCCTTAAATGGTTTGAAAGAAGCACCAAAATAATGACATGAAAAATTTAATCAAATATTGATTGATGATGGTTTTACTTCTATTGAAGTTGATAAATGTGTTTATACTAAATTAATGAATGGTGAATGTGTAATCATATGTTTATATATGGATGATATGCTTATCTTTGGTACTTGTAATGATATTGTGATAAGAACAAAATCTTTTCTCACATCTAAGTTTGATATGAAAGACATGGGTAAAGCAAGTGTAATACTAGGAGTCAAGATTATAAGGAAGGGTGATAGTATAACACTATCCCAAGAACATTATGTAGAAAAATTTCTTAGAAAGTTTGGTCATTATGACTCGAAACCAATGAGTACCCCTTATGATTCTAACTCTCAATTAAAAAAGAATAGAGGTGATTCTGTTGCTCAATCAGAGTATGCCCAAATTATTGGAAGTTTATTACATTTAATAAATTTTTTGAGACCAGACATAGCATATGCTATAGGGAGATTGAGTCGATATACTCAAAGTCCAAATCAGGATCACTGGGCTGCACTTGTTAGACTCATGAGATATTTGAGAGGTACCATGAACTATGGTATAGTGTATAGTGGATTTCTCACTGTATTAGAAGGATATAGTGATGTTAACTGGATCTCAGATTCAGATGAGACAAAATCTACTAGTGGTTATGTATTCACACTTGGTGGTGGAGCAGTTACTTGGAGATCAGCCAAACAAACTATAATTGCAAGATCCACTATGGAGTTAGAGTTTGTAGCTCTGGAGTTGGCTGGTAGTAAGGCTGAGTGGTTAAAAAACTTCTTGGCAAATATTCCTTTAGGAATAAAACTAACACCGTCAGTGTTAATGCATTGTGATTGTCAAACGGCAAATGCCATTGCAAAGAATAAGACCTTCAATGGTAAAAATAGACATATACAATTGAGGCATAATGTAGTAAAGCAGCTGCTAAAGGATGGAACAATATCAATTGATTATGTGAAGTCAAAAATGAACTTGGCCGATCCTCTGACAAAGCCTATTGGGAGGAAACCAATATATGAAACATCGAGGGGAATGAGACTTAAGCCAATTTGAAATTAACAGTGATGGTAACCCAACCTTTGTGATTAGAGATCCCATGAAGAAGGCTCATATGGGTAAAAATAAGTCACTTGTTAGTTCTGCTAGCACTAATAACTTTGTCCCTTCCTATGGTGTGAGATGTGCCAGACTGCATTATTGAGAGGATAAGCTTAAAAACTTTTAATGATTTTCATATCCCTTATGGGTGGTGTATGATTTACAGCATACACTTGATGAAATCACCTATATGATTGTCAAGTGGGGCCGCTTGTATGAGATTATGGCATATCTCTAGAGCACTCATGAATTACCAGGCGTGCGCATGGCCTATTAGCGCAACACAGCGACAACAGCAAGAATTGTGGGGGTGTAGTGTGACTGGTAGACCTCTAATGTACACAAAGTGTTTTTGGTTCATAGAATTTTACTTCACCAACTCACTGTATGTTATGTCTCTTCCGTCTAAGTCTGGTTCATAGTCCAAAAGACACCAGATTCGATGCATTTACACCCATGATGTTAACCCAGGAAAAATCTTGTTTTAAAATTTTCTTAAATATGTCTTTAAACTTTTGAAATATGTGGGGGATTGTTGTTGTTTTAGCTTTAGTTATGATATTTCAAAAGTCTATGTCCCACATTACTTAGTCTTCAAAGTTTTAAAGAGTTTATAAATCAACATGTGTTTTGGGCTTTGTAAGAAACAAATGAGGTGGTGGGCTCGCACGCATAAAAATGGGCTGGAGGCTTATGCCAGTGCAAATCATCGATTTGCCCCCCTGTGCGTGATATCATGAGGCTCAAATCATTTTTTGAAATGTTTAATTAATTTTTTGAGCTTACCAGGAAGATGATATTTTTGAAGAAGTCAAAACTGACTTGATCGTATTTGACTTGGTCTTCCCAACAGACAAATCTGTTTTAACGTTCCAATTAGTTTTCAACAACCTGATCCATTTTCTAACGTTATTATTCTAACAATTTAACAAACTTAATGTTGCTTTCTGAACGGCTATTTCTTGCCTTTTATATATATTATTTTCTGACTGTGGTTTTTTAATATACGATTTCTCTACCTCTTCTGATATAGAACATTCTCTTCCTGGGTTAACTGCATTAATCAAATTTCTCTGCTGTTCTGCTATCTCAGTCTCTGCCGGGACGAGCCTGTTGAATCCTGGGAGATTCGCACACCCGTGTGATTAAATCTTTGAGGACAGTGACTTCTCACACGCCTCAGGCTATTCGTTTGATCATGTCTTACTGCGTTGTCATCTCCTTATATTTATAACAAGCCCAACTGTTTGGGGTGTAGTTGGGTCAGTGCAATATTCAGCCTGGCAAGGACGAAACACTAAAAGTCAGTGAAACGCCAACTGTAAATGCAGACGAATGAAAAAGGCATCGTAGTTAAAGATAAACCCAGGAACTGTTGTGGATTTTTTGAAGCACACCGGTCGTTAACAAGTAATAAAGTGATTAGCAGAGTATTATTTCTATAAGGATTGTGTAAATATCAAACTATAAGAATTTTAATTGTTTAGGTGATATAAAATGAGAATAAAGTTTAATTAAATAAGAATAGTAAAATAAGTAACAAAACTAATAAGTCTAGGGAGAATAGGACTCAATCAAGCATTAAAGACCTAAGATTAAGAATTCATTATAATTGTTCATCATGATAAACATTGATTTTTCTTTAATAATGATTAATTATGTTTTTGAAGGTAGTCAATCCTAAATTATTTAAAGTTCAATCTTTTGGTATTAAAAATGTGTTAAAACTAAATTAGCCTCATTCTCATGGCAATTAAATTAGTTAAAACCCGTTAAGTTCTATGATATCCCGTTAACTCTAAAAGGATCAAGTCTATCTCTTGGTCTTAATTCTCAAGTTCAATTCCTAAATTATCAAGCATTATATTTCATCTCTCAATCTTTCACCTAACACCTAAGATCAGGCAAATATGGTCGGCAGCACATTCCAAGCATTAAGAATATTAGGAATGAATCAAAAATAATAATTATTTCATTAATAAAGAGAGAAATCAAATATTTAACACAATAAAGTAAAAGGTTTCATCCTAACCCTAGAAAAAGAGGATTGAGCCATACATGATAATTAAAGCACAAACAAGATTAAAGGATAGAGATACAACCATGAATTAATCCTAGAAAAATAGAAAATAATAGTATAAGTAGAAGAAAGAAAGAATGATATTTTCAATAGATGCCTCCTCTCCCCAATCTTGCCTCAAATCCTTGGTGAAAAAGTTATCTAATCTCTTTATCCTTACTCTATTTATAGGAGATTTAACCTAATAGATGTGTATCTTGCACTAAATCTCCTTAAATGGTCCCCAAGTAACTCCTTAATTAGCCCCCAAGTAATGAAAAGATATGATTGGATTTAGGAAATTGATTTTAGGAAACTTAACCTCCTTAATTGGTCTCTAAGTAATAAAAATGATGCTAAATAAATTTAGAAAAGTTCATTAATTGGTCCCCAAATTCCTATTACTTGGCCATCAAATTTTAAATTACTTAGCTAGCAAGTTTTAAAGGTCAGTGCAAGGTGCTGGGGCGCCACTATTTGGGTGATAGGGCACCTGGTTGCTGCCCAAAATATCATTTCTTGACTTGCATGCGATTTTACACTCTCCAATCGCGAGAACTAGGCTTCAATGTCTTCATGAAAGTTGTAGATCTCTTTCTTAACTTTTCAATGCCACCAGAATCACTTTGGTTTGAATTACATAGATTAAGTTATGTCTGTTATACTACATAAAGGTCAAGAAATTTACAAATTTTGGCGATAATGATTCTGAGCTCAACTCCTCTGCAATAGACTCAATCAAATATTCATAAAACATATAAAACATATTTTTTGGATGTAAAAACATAGAGAAAAGAGAAAACATAAATTACTAAGGATAATTTAACCATTAATGGCATAAAATCCCTATAAAATTCATCTAAATCTATGTCAAACTAAGTATAAGATGTGTGTTTTTTTACTCACACATCAAGAACGTTGTCCAAGCCAGGAGAAAGGAATACTTAGTCATTTTTGTCACAAGGACTGCAAACAAATCAAGCTTCATCTCCACTAGCAGATAACGTTATACACCTCTGTTGCATAATAATGCTCTAAGCAGTGTCGTAAAATGAGGCATATTTCTTAACATCGAAATTCACCCACCCGTAAGGATCATCCGATCTAGCATTACGAGCGGCTAAGGTAACCACCATTTGTTTTGGTATATTTAAGCTCTCCTCATCACTAACCTCAATACTGGCACCTTGGGTAGCCATATGATTGTCACCAGTACCTACACTATTGATCATGTTGACCAAGGTGGATTCCCGTAACCTTTCCCTTGAGTCCGGCATAAATCAAAACCTTTCTACATTATTCCCCTTGCGGACTAGGCGGTAGGGGTCAACCCTAGGTTCCCATTTAAACACCTTTAGCACCATGAAGCAAGTATGCTCATTTATAAGCCTAAAACACTTAAGCCTACCTTATTCTTTGCATTGACTTGGACTTCAGAGTATTTTTGTAAATGCCCAAGCCCACCTCATTAAAGCTTGGGTGGAGCCCTCCAAATGAATTTGGATTCTCTTATGTGAACTTTTCACATGATTATGTCATGTTAAGAGAGAGAAGGACGAAAAACAAATTATAATAGGACCCACCATTATTCATGTAAGGTTCATTACTTTTGCTTTTGTGCCTTTAACACTCTTAACATAACATAGGGATGTGAAAAGTTCACATGCGAGGATTTAAATCCCCTCCATACACCTTAAGTATCAGGGCAGAGAGCAAAAAGGAATAGCATGTAAGTTAAAATTGTAGAAAATTGAAACTAGACTAAGAATGTGTTTGTTAGTTCTTGATTTGCAAGAATATCGATTTTATTATTTAAAAAAAAATCACTTTTCAGACATGTACAACCATTTAGATAAGACTTTGAAAAAACATAGAATTTAAAAAAAAATAGTTTTCTGCATTTAATCAAAAGCTTAAATGAATAACTTCTTAAAAGAAATCAACTATAAGAGTAATGTAATAGAAGAGAGAGAAAATAAAAAATACCTTTTTGTGATTATTCTAAACGCAAAATAATTTTTATAAAAATCTCTTAAAAAATCAATTTTTTGTATCATCTTAAAATTATTTTTTTTTTAAACTTATAACACACCTTAAACAATAAAAAGGCACTAGTATCACCGAAAAATGTTAAACAAATGTTGATAACTTATCCTTGCATTTTCTACCCCTACAAAGATCCAGATCCCGAAGTCGACAAATGACAATCTTTAAGAAAAATGATAGTTGCATGGCACCATGACTTACATATCACATATTTAGAAATATGTAATAGAATTAAAGTATAAATGTATTAAAAGTGAAATGAAATTAAATATAATTAAACAGTAAAAGTTGTACAAATATAAGATGATTAAAGGTGGTAAAACAAGCCAATTTGTTCTACTTGTCTCGCCTTGTCCTTAATCTATCAAAATATAAAAAAAGATAAATTAGTTCGTTTTAAAAAATGAGTTGAAATAGTTAAGTCATTTCGTTTTAAGATAGGTTAGCGACGGGTTAGCCCACCTAAAATAAAAAAAAAAGAAAAAAATTAGACAAATTGATGGATCAACTTAGGGATGAAAATAATTTTTATATTCATAAAAATCTCTTCCAAAAAATCAATTTTTTGTATCATCTTAAAATTATTTTTTTAAAACTTATAACACACCAAATTAAACAATATAAAAGGCACTTTATACCGATATCTGTTTAATACAAATGTTGATAACTTATCCTTGCATTTTCTACCCCTACAAAGATCCAGATCCAAAAATTTTATATAAATATTTCATATAAAATTATTAAAAAACTTAATTATATAAATTAAAATATTGTAAAGTTATATAAATTAAAAGTATTTTAGGTGTTTGACATTATTTTTAAATTAAGTTGTATTGGATAAATTTTAAAAATTATAATATTATACTTTTATTTTATTTTTTATTTTATTTTTTCGCCTTTTTTTTGAATTTTTTATAATTTATTAGAAAAAGCCGCGGATATCTGTTAGCTCCGTTTAAAAAATGAGAAAAATAAGGCATCTGCACACGGATATGGAAGCAAAGGAGGAGGATAAGCACGGGGTTAGGAACTGGGGCAATAAAAAAAAAAAAAAAATTAGACATCCCTAGATCAACTTGCTTAATTGCCTAAAAAAAAAAAAAAAATGTAAAAAAAAAAAAAAAAACCATACAAATAAAAAAACAAAAAAATTACAATTTGTAAAGATTAAAAAAAAATAATAATCTAAAAATTAGTATCATATCTATAAAAATACTACAAATACAAATAGTTTCACAAAAATAAAAAAATATCATACTGATATAAAATAACAACTCAACGAGTCAATTCGACCTTGACCTATTTAATTCACAGTTATATGAATTAAAAAATAAAAATAAATTCAATTCTTAAATTTAACTTATTAAAAAATAATAAATTAACAGATTAACTCAATAAGTTAAACTCGTTTTAACGTTACTACGTCAATGCATCTAAATAGCTATATAACTAAAGTTTTAAAACTGTAACCGATAAACACGCAGGGACAATATTCAAAATTTTGATTTTCTATTTGCAAGGATAATAGTGGCCAACATCCCCGAATCATATCATCAAATACAATCCGTTTGTGCCAAAAGAAAAATTGCCCGGCCTAACGTAGACTAACATTCAATGAAATACTTATTGGAGCACTCGTTTTTTTTTTTTTGCTGGGTACACACACCTGTTCCTCCAACTACAACAAAAGCGTAGTCAAGTTCAAGTGATATAACAAACCTTTGCATGGAAACCATTATTGGAGCACTTTTTTTTTTGTTGGGTACACGTTTTCATGATAGAATGTCAAGTGATGATGTACGCTTCCTTTGAAATTGCCTTGTGACTTAACAGTGCAGATTTCCGTCCAAGACCGAGGACGGCCACCAACCAGAAACAGAAGGACAAAAGAAGCCAAATTTACTTGCTTCTATTACTTGAATACTAATAATATGACACCACCAATAAAGCACGGACACGTATAATGTTGAATATGTTTATGTATCAGATACATAAAACACGTGTATGATACACGTATTTTATATATTTAAATGTGTTTAATTAAAAAGATTATTATTATTTTTATTTAGATATATCTTGAATATAGATCAGACACACTTAGACATATCTAGAACATAATTTAGACACGATCTATTAATATTTTATTAAAAAATTAATTTTTATGACTAACGTTCAATTAATAACTCGTAATCCACCAAAAATTCAATTACACAATTAAAGTCTCAAACCACTATTTTTATATATTAATATTTTAAGTTTTATCTTTTTATACGTTACTATTAGACTTTTAAATTTTATCTTTTCATATAATACTATTTTTATCTGCTCTTTCTATCTTTACTCGCATTCAAATTATCCATTTCGTCATCACTAAAAGTTGTCTCATACTATTATTCTCTCTAGTTAAATTTTTTTGGATGAAATAACTTATACATGATTAATTATATTAGGAGAAATTAATTTAGGATATTATTTAAAAAATATCAATAAAAATTATGTTTTATATTTTTTAAAAAGACTTATTAAGTAATAAATATTAATATATATAATATATATTAAAATATTATAAATCTTTAAATTTATAAAAATAATATTAATAAATTATAAATTTTTTTAATTTTATAATTATATATATACATAAATTAAATTCTTTAATTTACTTATATATACACACATATATTATCATATTTGTATCTTATAATTTTTATAATTTAATATATTTTTGTATTTGTGTCGTATTTTATATCTATAGCTGTACTCTATAGGACACCACACTCATATATATATATATATATGGTATATTTATTTTAATTTTATATATAGTATATAATAATATTCAGCCCCATTCAAGCAAATGTAAAATGTCTTAGGGGTGTCAAATGTGCGGCACAAAAAATAATTTATTGTTTTACTTATCACAATCACTTGGGCCACTTGTAATGTGCATTAATGGCGGTTCTGTTTTTAAAACCAGAAGTAAGGGTTACTGCTTACACATAAGGAGGTAACGAGATATTTTTGATTATATATAATTATATTATATTATTTTTATATATATTTATAAAAAATTAAAAAAAAAAAAATTTTTTAAATTTTTTTATCATAAAAAATTATTTTTACTTTCTAATTTTTTATAAATATATATAAAAATAATATACAAGTGTAACTAAAAATTTATCAAGTAACAATCTCCATTCCCAGAATCTTCTTCTTAATAATGAATTAATATTGTAACGTGTAAAAAAGAATTTGTATAGTTAATCAAATCTTGATCATGACATTATACAAAAAAGAAACAAGGAAAATTATAAAAGAAATAAATAACTCTGCATTGATCTGCTAGCTGCCAAGCTTCAAATTACAACCCTATACAATCTCAGTGATAAAAGGCTCCAATAAATTTTCTTTACATGCCTTAAAGGACAATTTTTTTCCCCAACAGTTGTCTGGATAAATCTAACACTACTACATTAAACATTAAAGAGATTTCTGAATTCTGATTAAATCATAAAACACCAATGTCAGATTCATCTTCTTCAACCAGACCAACGTTGAACTTTGCCCAGTTCTTTGTCTTGCAGAGTTGAATGAGGAAGTAACAACCTATCCCAGCTACGGTCATTACACCACTGACCAAAAAAACAGTTTTGGTAGCTATAACCATTATGAATATCAGAAACCCAGATGGTATCAAACACATCATCACCAGCAATGGCAACTTCATTGGAACCCGGTAAGGCCGCTTTATCTTGGGTGATTTCCATCGCAACCAAAGAAATGCAGCAAATTCCAACAGCATGCCCAAACTGTACAAAAAATTTGCAGAAGAGATGATATCTGTGAAGCTCATATAAGAAACTGCAATTGCTATCAAAGTAGATATCAAAATGCCCAACCAAGGCGTATTGAACCATTTAGACCGAATGGCAAAAAACTTGGGCAAAATCCCAATCTCTGCCATACCCAAGATCTGGTAAGCACTGCTGCTTAATTGTGCCTCAAACAGTCCAATTGCCGACAACACTGAACCAAATTCGATCCAAATTTTCAACCATTTCCCAGCAATAATTTCTGCAGCTTGAGCATGGAACCCGGTTTCCCATCTACTCTGATCCACAGAAACAGATCCAGTAACAGCAAAGAGTGGAATCAAGTAAGAAACACAAGTGAAAATAACCGCAACAAGAAGAGCCATAGGGAAAATTTTCTGGGGCCTATCAACTTCCCCAGCTAAAGTACTAACATTGTCCCAGAAATTCAAGTTCCAAAACAGAGTGTTGAAGAACAAATTCCAGTCCTTCTTGACACCCTTTTGCCCCAAACTAAGCCATCTATGGGGATGAATCTTTGGAATCGCAATAACAGACATTAATATGAAAGGCAAGAGCGAAACAACCGCAAGCAAAACGGCAGCGTATCCAACAATTGTCAAACCAGTGTAATTGAGAAAAGAAAGAGCCAGAGTTGAACCTAGAATTGCAAGGTAGCGAGGCCAGCCAGACCCAAAAACGGGGAATATTTTCTTGACATAATCAATGCAAAGAACTGGAAAAGAAGCGATGTTGATGACACCACTGAGGAATTTCCAGGTACCCATTAGAGAGCCCCAGAAAGGGCCAAAAGCGCGCTCGGCCCAGACGACGAAACCTCCGTTGCCGGGGAAAGCGGTGGTTAGCTCGGCGGTTATGAGAGCCTCCGGGACACTCCATATGAAAGGGAATATAAAGAAGCCAAGAATAGCCAAAAGGGGACCGGCTGCTTTAACCGCAGGCTCTTCGCCGTATGGACCCCCAGCTACTTCGAAGTAGATCAGGAATATTAGAGGGATAAGAGTCAGCTTTTTTGCGCTTGTTGGCCTAGTGGCGGCGGTGGTGACCGTGCTTTTGGTAGCAGCAGAGAAGTCGTCTTCGGCCATGGCGGGTTCTTGGGTTGCAGTATGCGTGACTGCCATGACTAGTTCGGTTTGAAAGAGCAGAAGGGAAACACGGCAACAACTGGGATATTTTTTTTTGGTGAACGGAAACAGGGATTTAAATAGGAATAGATATCTGTAACAAAAAAAGATGGAATAATAGATATCGAGTAATCATTCATCGACGTAACTGACTTTTTTTGTTTTTGTTTTTTTTTTTCTTTTTTAGCTTTGGGTGTGTGAATTGTGGACTTTGGAAAAAGAAACATAACGGGCGACAATTACCACGTGTGTGGGCTTAGTTCGATGTATGGAGATAAAGATTCTTTAGACAGTTTTGTTATATCTTACATAGATATCTTTTTACTAATTTTTTTAATATTTAATAGAAAAAATATTAAATAAAAAATTAAATATATTTAATATATAAAAAATATAAAAAATATTTAATATTTTTTATTAAGTAAACATGATGGTTATTACTTCTTCTATTTATTTTTATTTATCTATTTAAGAATCTTGATTTATTTAATATTATCTGTTCATTTAGAAAGTTAAAGGGTATTTATTAATTTTTTTAATCTCACCCTTATCTTTTAGAGGAATACTAGGAACTCATTTTTTATGACACTCTTTGTAATATAAATCACGTTACTGTCAACTCACTTTTAATTAAATTTAAATTTACAAACATACTTTTAACTAAATTTAAGTTTATTAATTATAATCTAAATACACACTAAGAAGTTGAGAGTAAAAGTAGTTAAGAGGTTAGGACATTCGTCGAAATAATTTTATTACTTTTGTCAAAGACCACCAATTGCTGAATTTTGTAATTGGTAAATTTTTTAATTTATTGTAAAATTATTTTCAATTATTCTTTCCGATTGTTTCCCATTATTGTTGAAGACTATAATGATTAGCAATTTAATTAGGCAAAATAATTTAATTTAAGACTAAATCCAGTTATGACAAGAATTTGGTAATTAATTTATGACAATAATGATAGTAGCTAAAAATTCTTTATTTCATTCACAAATATCAAAAATTCAAATAGTCATTTGAGATTAATATATTTATTCAAAAAA
Organism: Ormosia semicastrata; assembly: GCA_029884595.1. Lineage (NCBI taxonomy): Eukaryota > Viridiplantae > Streptophyta > Magnoliopsida > Fabales > Fabaceae > Ormosia > Ormosia semicastrata. Next base: position 116,748,344 of record JAQQTO010000063.1, read on the forward strand.
CTACTTAATATCATTTAACGTCAAAGTGGCCATTTAATAACATTTTTGAATTATTTGCATTAAAGTTGAACCTTATATATATCATATTTTTTAAATTATCTCTGTAATTACTCAATATCCTCTCTCCCACATATGTATTTATGGTATCTTAATATTTTTAGTTATTTTTATGTTAAATATATTAGCTAATTTTACGATTATAATTTAACTTAGTGAAATATTTATTATTTGTTTTAAAATAATTTATCAGTTGTCTTTTAATATGATATTATTAAAACAATTCAAATTTAATTGTATTTATTTTATATTATTTATTATTTACATTATTTTTATATTTTTATATTTTAATAGTTTCTATACATTGTACAAGTGCAAAAGTTAATATGAAATAAAAAAATTTAAAAAAGAGAAATATATCATTAATTAAAAAATAATTTAAGTTTAAAATTAAAAAAATAACATAGAAAAAATAATTTAAAAATTAAATTACTATCAAAATAACGTACATCCATTTACTGTATTGGGGTGGATATATGTTTTAAAAGGGAAAATGATGTTAACATCATTTTTTCCATTACATTGTTATTTATACTATTATTTTATAGTAGTAATTAAAAAATATAAGAAAAAATGATATAATTAATAATATAAAAAATAATATAAAAAAATAGTCTAAAAAATCATGATTATTTTAAAAGATATAACAAAAGCACTATTCAACATGTGATGATCTTTAGTGCCGACTATCCTTATAATATCTTCCACTGTTATGAAAGAAAGGACGAGGACGACATTCAACGCAGACAAGGAATTGGAAGTCTTGGTTTTTGATCGTGTAATGGGATTTTTACTTTGTGTTTTTTTAAGCAACTAATCAGGCATGATTTTCACTTTTTTAGGAAAAAGAAAAAACTAATCAGGCATGATTTTTGTTTTATCTGATAAAGTCCTCAGATTTCCACTTCCATCTTTATTGTTTTTTTATTTGAATTTTAATTATAATGTTTCTAAATAATAAAAGTACGTGTATGTTAATCTAAATAAAAAGAGTTTAAATTTTTTAAATATGTAATTTTATGTTTGATTTTAGAATTTATGTATATAAAAATAATATTATTAAAAATATCTTTATTTAAATGCCTAGTTATATTTTAAGTGATTAGTTTTCACCTTTTGAGTAAGGAATATAATAATAATAATATAATAATAATAATAATAATAATAATAATAATAATAATAATAATAATAAAAGTGCAAAGCCTATGCATCTTGCATGAACTACATATAGGAAGTGTAGATTTTTTTGCAAGAAAAGCACTAAAGGGTTTTACTTTGGAGGCATAAATAAATTAAGAAGCATAAATAAAATTCTCCTGTAATCTTTTAATTCCTTATTTAAAAGTGATTATTAAATAAAAAATAAAAAATATTTAATATTTTGAGAACTTAAAAAGTATTTAATGTTTGAGTTTTTTATATAGTCCTAAAATATTTTCTTAATAATTTTTCTAATACTTAATATAAAAAATATTAAAAAAAAATTAAATATATTTAATATCTTAAACACATAAAAATATTTAATATTTTTTTATTTAGTAAATAAAAGAATTATTAGCAATATTATTTAAGAGGATTAAGAATTATTCTTAATGTTTTCATCATTAAATCATTAGGAGAATTATTAAGATAATATGTTACGATGATTTAGAGTTAATAACAAAAGTAAAAGCAAGTTACTTTAAGTTTAGCATCAGGAAAGCTTTTGCAGCCTGAATGGAATATTTGTTATTAGGTGAACTTCATTATTCACATAATAAAAGTTCTTGTGTTTTTTAAGATAAACCCATGACAGTTAATTTGCGCTACGCCAATTGTTAGGGCAATTGATACTCTCTTTTGTTTATTTGTTTATTGAAATTTTCTCGTAACAATTTTTAATTTATATTTTCTTTATTATCCTTATTATCCTTAAGTGATTTCATTTTAAAAATCAATTTTTTTATTCACACATTTTATATTATTATCTTTATATATTCTTGATTAATTTTACCATTTTTTAACTTTATAGTTTTTATTTTATTTTTTTGGTGTTATAGTTTTTCTTTTAGATTAAGGCTAATATTTATTTTTAAAAAATAGTCATTAATATTTTTATAGTATATTAATAATTACAATACTATTTTCATCTAAATTTTTTATTAAATAATTAAGAGTATTATTTAGATTGTCATTAAAAGAAAATCATATTTATTCGTGATAAATTACATATTTTATTTATAATGGACATCATTATAGTTTTAAAATTTAGACATTTATTTATTTTTATTAAAATAAAATACAATTTAAAGAATTACTTATACTATGAAATAAAAAATTCTCTAAAAATACTTTAAGAACTAAAGGTATTTTAAAATTATCAACTTTCATTACTATCAATGTTCAATTTTATAATGTTTTTTTAGTTATAAAAAGTTGTATCTAATTAAGTTAATTATTTAAAATATTATAAAACAAAAAATTTATTATATTATGCAAATTTATCGATAAAGTTGAGGCTCCAAATGTTAACATGTCTATTTAAAATTAAATAGTATTAAAATTAATTATTTTCTGAACTAATATTAAAATTAATTATTAAATTAATTATTGATATTTTTGTATAAATGAATATTTGGAAGCTCAAATATTAAAATTAATTTATACATTTTCTAACCAGTGTTACACTTGGTTTTAAAATAAAAATAGGAATAAATTATCATTAAGAGAAATCAAATATATAAGTCATTGAATATAATGATATTTTTATTTTAAAGTAATATAGGTTAGAGTAATATAATACTTTACTAATGTGTTACAGGTAAATTAGATTGAAATAGTTTTAAATTAAAAAAATTAACTCAAAGTTAATAGTGAGAAAGAAAACAAATGGAGTATAATAATAAATTTGATGAGCCCAAAAAATATTAAGTTTGATAATTAAAAAAAATAAAATTATTTAGTTAAGGGTAATTTAGGAAGTTAAACTTAAAAATAATTATAGAGGAGTATGGATAGATAAAAAGGAGTGTCAATAGCCCACCAATGCCAATGCTTATGTTTTCACACTTTTAATTAGTATTTTATAAGTCAAAATTATAAATTTTAATGTGACACACTTAAGTAACAAACTTAAATAATATGATAATATTTTAAAGTATATTAATTTTACAGGAAATATCTTCTTTTGAAAAAAAAAATGCATTTATTTCGCATGGGCATTTCACATGCCATTATTTTATCTCTAGTGGGGCATTTCATATAATTTGTTAGGTTTTGTTTGGCACTTGTTAAGGAAGTCAAAATAATTTTTTTTAAATAAAATATTTAATACATTATATATTGAAAATATTTTATTATTTATCTTATTTTCATCAAAAATTTCTTATTTTAGCTTCCTTTACAAGTGTTCTAAGAACATTTATTAGTAAAATCTTAATTTATTTACAATTTGAAACATATGACTTATTATTTATTGGGATTTTTTAATGAGTATTTTGAAGTCAATTTGTTAATAAATTTAAAATAAAAAATATAGCATTTAATACATTGAGAACTTAAAAAAATTATTTTTTATTTAATATTTTCTAAGTTTTATTCCCTAACAAGGTTTTAAATTTACGTCGCAATGTCAAACCAGTGTTGCGGTTTTGCGATTATGTAATTGTTGAAAGAGCAGTCTTTACGAGTTACCAGATTGCAAGGTAGTGAGGCATGAATTTTTACAACTTGGCATAAATTAGATTAAATTATTTATTTTATTGTATAATGTATCATAACTAATAATTTACAATTTTTTTCATTAATAAGAGATATCTAAAAGTAATAAATTAATTGATCAACCCAACACCCCCATGACTCATGATGACACCACGACCCACATCTCTAAATAGACATAAATCGGCCATGGATTTAATACCCATTTCTTGCACCAGAGATCGCGAAACGAGGTCTCCAAATCAACCCAAGAGGCGCTCGGCAGAGGAGGTCCTTCAATAGATCTGAGCTACAAGAGTCTCTCAAGAGGTTAGGCTTTTGTTAGGGTTGATTTGGTGTGTGTTTTTTTACTTTTTATACTAATTTTTTTTTAAAGAAACGGTGTTTGAAGTGAGAAAAATTGAACGGAGGAGCGTTGCGACAGAAACGCCGTTACGCCTCCTCCGTTGTAACCGTAACACCGTTCCATTACGGCCGTCGTGCGTGATTTTTAAACTCAGCCTTGTAGCGGGCTAAAGTGAAAATAGCAACCACCGCGACCGTTTTGTTGCGGCCGCTACAGACGTCTTGTTCCGAGATTTGAAATCTAGTTCCCTAACAAGTATCCTAAATCACGATAAACCCTTATTTATTTTATCCATTATAAAAACTTGCATATATTATTTCGTGCATCACATATGACTTGCATGTGTATAACACTTGACTTGAAATTCCACACAACATGCAGTCTTTTTACTTTTTTCCCGTTTTCTTATTCCAACTTCAAATATAATGGCCACAAAGTATACTTAGTATACAATACATCAGGCACAGGGAGACACACCCATAGAAGTAATCAAAGAGGTAAAAGCATACAAAATAGCACAAAATACTTTACAAGCCCGAGAAGAGCCGTAGTCATATAGATAGTCAAAACGAGTAAAATAAGGGCGTGTCCACATGCGACCCCACCGAGCCTTGTTTGAATGTCGTTCACAGATACCCAACGTTAACAAAATGCAGAAGTGGAAGTGAAGTAGGAGAGAATTATTCCAACCCAAAGAATAGTCCAGTTGATGTGGTGAACGGGCTAGAAGAGAAGGTCTTAGACTAGCTAATCGTCATCTTAAAGCCAAATGGATGCTTGAAATAGGAAGATATCGACGTACATTTGATACACAATAAGACTTTTTTTTTTTTTGCAAAGGTGCAAGCAAGATTGAAATAGTTTAGTGGATCCTTGGGATTAGAGACATCCCAAAGAATATACAAATAGTAAAACTAGTAGGAAAAGAAACCATGTTGTCAATGACAACCATTTGGTGGCTAGTAAGGTTTGAATGCATAAGTCCGTGAGAATTTAAAGATGTGGGCGAAATACTAGTGTGTGATGTGAAATATTGATGCAATATATGATGCAGCCATCTCGAAAGGGTGTCACACTTGGAGAGGACAATGGAAATTGTTCAGTAGTAGATATTGACAAGTATAGAATAGATATAAATTGTTGTCTTTTTTTAATAAAACATGTTGAAATCGAGGGGAAGGGAAAGTTAATATCTGTAAAGACACTCCAACGCTCAAGTTAGATTGTGCACAATTAGAGTTTAAGTTAAAGAGTAATCGATACTTGTTAAAGGTGATTGAGCCTGATATTTATAGAAGTTGGATAGAGAGATACGTTTCCTTAATAGTTGCAAAGGATCCCTATCAAATCAGAATGTTAGTACTACAATTATGAGTAATCAAAAGCAATCATAAGTGTTATTATTACGCAAAATCATGATTGACATTTACGGATACTTATGAGATTTGTGTAAATCTCACAGTAATGTTACTGTTATCCAATGTCATTGTCCAACATCCATTGTGATGAGATCTCAACAGTGTACCATAAATTTTTACTAAGGTATCAACGATTAACTCTGATTAGATACATGTCAAATTGACCAATGAGACAGAATTTGGAATATAAATCATGTTACTGTAAATTTATTTTTAACTAAACTTAAGTTTATAAACATACTTTTAATCAAATTTAAGTTTACCAATTGTAATCTAAATACACACTAAAAAGTTAGGAGTAGAAGTAGTTGAGAGGTTAGGACATTCGTCAAAGTAATTTTATTACTTTTATCAAAGACCACCAATTGCTGAATTTTGTAATTGGTAAATTTTTTAATTTATTGTAAAATTATTTTCAATTATTCTTTCCAATTGTTTCCCATTATTGTTGAAGACTATAATGATTAGCAATTTAATTAGGCAAAATAATTTAATTTAAGACTAAATCCAGTTATGACAAGAATTTGGTAATTAATTTATGACAATAATGATAGTAGCTAAAAATTCTTTATTTCATTCACAAATATCAAAAATTCAAATAGTCATTTGAGATTAATATATTTATTCAAAAAACTACTTAATATCATTTAACGTCAAAGTGGCCATTTAATAACATTTTTGAATTATTTGCATTAAAGTTGAACCTTATATATATCATATTTTTTAAATTATCTCTGTAATTACTCAATATCCTCTCTCCCACATATGTATTTATGGTATCTTAATATTTTTAGTTATTTTTATGTTAAATATATTGGCTAATTTTACGATTATAATTTAACTTAGTGAAATATTTATTATTTGTTTTAAAATAATTTATCAGTTGTCTTTTAATATGATATTATTAAAACAATTCAAATTTAATTGTATTTATTTTATATTATTTATTATTTACATTATTTTTATATTTTTATATTTTAATAGTTTCTGTACATTGTACAAGTGCAAAAGTTAATATGAAATAAAAAAAATTTTAAAAAGAGAAATATATCATTAATTAAAAAATAATTTAAGTTTAAAATTAAAAAAAATAACATAGAAAAAATAATTTAAAAATTAAATTACTATCAAAATAACGTACATCCATTTACTGTATTGGGGTGGATATATGTTTTAAAAGGGAAAATGATGTTAACATCATTTTTTCCATTACATTGTTATTTATACTATTATTTTATAGTAGTAATTAAAAAATATAAGAAAAAATGATATAATTAATAATATAAAAAATAATATAAAAATAATATAAAAAAATAGTCTAAAAAATCATGATTATTTTAAAAGATGTAACAAAAGCACTATTCAACATGTGATGATCTTGATTGCCGACTATCCTTATAATATCTTCCACTGTTATGAAAGAAAGGACGAGGACGACATTCAATGCAGACCAGGAATTGGAAGTCTTGGTTTTTGATCGTGTAATGAGATTTTTACTTTGTGTTTTTTTGAAGCAACTAATCAGGCATGATTTTCACTTTTTTAGGAAAAAGAAAAAACTAATCAGGCATGATTTTTGTTTTATCTGATAAAGTCCTCAGATTTCCACTTCCATCTTTATTGTTTTTTTATTTGAATTTTAATTATAATGTTTCTAAATAATAAAAGTATCTGTATGTTAATCTAAATAAAAAGAGTTTAAATTTTTTAAATATGTAATTTTATGTTTGATTTTAGAATTTATGTATATAAAAATAATATTATTAAAAATGTCTTTATTTAAATGTCTAGTTATATTTTAAGTGATTAGTTTTCACCTTTTGAGTAAAGGAATATAATAATAATAATAATAATAATAATAATAATAATAATAATAATAATAATAATAATAAAAAGTGCAAAGCCTATGCATCTTGCATGAACTACATATAGGAAGTGTAGATTTTTTGCAAGAAAAGCACTAAAGGGTTTTACTTTGGAGGCATAAATAAATTAAGAAGCATAAATAAAATTCTCCTGTAATCTTTTAATTCCTTATTTAAAAGTGATTATTAAATAAAAAATAAAAAATATTTAATATTTTGAGAACTTAAAATGTATTTAATGTTTGAGTTTTTTTATATAGTCCTAAAATATTTTTTAATAATTTTTCTAATACTTAATATAAAAAATATTAAATGAAAAATTAAATATATTTAATATCTTAAACACATAAAAAATATTTAATATTTTTTATTTAGTAAATAAAAGAATTATTAGCAATATTATTTAAGAGGATTAAGAATTATTCTTAATGTTTTCATCATTAAATCATTAGGAGAATTATTAAGATAATATGTTACGATGATTTAGAGTTAATAACAAAAGTAAAAGCAAGTTACTTTAAGTTTAGCATCAGAAAAGCTTTTGCAGCCTGAATGGAATATTTGTTATTAGGTGAACTTCATTGTTCACATAATAAAAGTTCTTGTGTTTTTTAAGATAAACCCATGACAGTTAGTTTGCGCTACGCCAATTGTTAGGGCAATTGATACTCTCTTTTGTTTATTTGTTTATTGAAATTTTCTCGTAACAATTTTTAATTTATATTTTCTTTATTATCCTTATTATCCTTAAGTGATTTCATTTTAAAAATCAATTTTTTTATTCACACATTTTATATTATTATCTTTATATATTCTTGATTAATTTTACCATTTTTTAACTTTATAGTTTTTATTTTATTTTTTTGGTGTTATAGTTTTTCTTTTAGATTAAGACTAATATTTATTTTTAAAAAATAGTCATTAATATTTTTTATAGTATATTAATAATTACAATAATATTTTCATTTAAATTTTTTATTAAATAATTAAGAGTATTATTTAGACTGTCATTAAAAGAAAATCATATTTATTCATGATAAATTACATATTTTATTTATAATGGACATCATTATAGTTTTAAAATTTAGACATTTATTTATTTTTATTAAAATAAAATACAATTTAAAGAATTACTTATACTATGAAATAAAAATTCTCTAAAAATACTTTAAGAACTAAAGGTATTTTAAAATTATCAACTTTCATTACTATCAATGTTCAATTTTATAATTTTTTTAGTTATAAAAAGTTGTATCTAATTAAGTTAATTATTTAAAATATTATAAAACAAAAAATTTATTATATTATGCAAATTTATCGATAAAGTTGAGGCTCCAAATGTTAACATGTTTATTTAAAATTAAATAGTATTAAAATTAATTATTTTCTGAACTAATATTAAAATTAATTATTAAATTAATTATTGATATTTTTGTATAAATGAATATTTGGAAGCTCAAATATTAAAATTAATTTATACATTTTCTAACCAGTGTTACACTTGGTTTTAAAATAAAAATAGGAATAAATTATCATTAAGAGAAATCAAATATATAAGTCATTGAATATAATGATATTTTTATTTTAAAGTAATATAGGTTATAGTAATATAATACTTTACTAATGTGTTACAGGTAAATTAGATTGAAATAGTTTTAAATTAAAAAAATTAACTCAAAGTTAATAGTGAGAAAGAAAACAAATGGAGTATAATAATAAATTTGATGAGCCCAAAAAATATTAAGTTTGATAATTAAAAAAATGAAATTATTTAGTTAAGGGTAATTTAGGAAATTAAACTTAAAAACAATTATAGAGGAGTATGGATAGATAAAAAGGAGTGTCAATAGCCCCCACCAATGCCAATGCTTATGTTTTCACACTTTTAATTAGTATTTTATAAGTCAAAATTATAAATTTTAATGTGACACACTTAAGTAATAAACTGAAATAATATGATAATATTTTAAAGTATATTAATTTTACAGGAAATATCTTCTTTTGAAAAAAAAATGCATTTATTTCGGATGGGCATTTCACATGCCATTATTTTATCTCTAGTGGGGCATTTCATATAATTTGTTAGGTTTTGTTTCAGCACTTGTTAAGGAAGTTAAAATAATTTTTTAAATAAAATATTTAATACATTATATATTGAAAATATTTTATTATTTATTTTATTTTCATCAAAAAAAATTTATTTTAACTTTCTTTACAAGTGTTCTAAGAATATTTATTAGTAAAATCTTAACTTATTTACTATTTGAAACATATGACTTATTATTTATTGGGATTTTTTAATGAGTATTTTGAAGTCAATTTGTTAATAAATTTAAAATAAAAAATATAGCATTTAATACATTGAGAACTTAAAAAAAATTATTTTTTATTTAATATTTTCTAAGTTTTATTCCCTAACAAGGTTTTAAATTTCTGTGCGGTTGAGGTCGCGGTCGTATTGCGATTTTTGCGATTATGGGTGTTGCAGTGTCCTGCGATACAGATTACGGTCGCTATGGTATGAATTTTTTACAACTTGGCATAAATTAGATTAAATTATCTATTTTATTGTATAATGTATCATAACTAATAATTTACAATTTTTTTCATTAATAAGAGATATCTAAAAGTAATAAATTAATTGATCAATATTAAAATATAAATAAATTAGTAGCTACTCATATTTAACAAAGTTCATACATAATTAATTACTTCAACATAAATAAATCAATAGCTACTCACATATTTAACAAAGTTCATACATGAGTGATTACCTCAACCTCAACACAAACAAATTATTAGTTACTAATATATTAAACAAAGTTCATGCATGAGTGATTACTTCACCACATGGTAGAATGACGTGCTGAATCATAACCTCCACTTTCGCTTTAAATATCATTATATTCTGCTCCCCCAAAGACATAATCAAAAAATCCTGAATTTCTTAGTGGTTCCATTTGTTGTTGTTGATCATAGGAAACATTTGATGAAGGATACTGATAAGGCTCTTGGTAATTCATGGAAGGCTGATAGTATGGTGGGGCTGACATAGGTGGATAGTAGCCATGAGACATGTAAGAAGGATGCTGATAATATGATGGATAGTTGCCTTGACTGCCTTCAAATAATGCACCAATACCAAAATCACCAAAGGATTGTGATACACTAGATGAGGAAGAATAATCCAACATATTATTTTCACGCATTCTATTTTTCCTAGGTTGGGATACACCTCTACTATTATCACCGATTACATTATCAGAAGGATTTACATCTGTCTCCATCCTATAATTTATGAGATTTTGATCACGTCTGAAGTATGACTCCTCCTGAAAAGAATGATACGACCCTTCACCTCCTCCTTGACTTTGTTCTGCATTACCAACACTACTAGTGTTATTACTTGGTGGACTTAATCCATTATCATGACCTTGACTAGGTGTTTCACTTGAATCTGAATCATCCCCACCAGCTATTCCTTCACCATCACCATCATAATCAATAGGGAGCCATTCTGAGTTTCGGATCCCATCCAATAATGGTCCCTCTCTCTCCTCAAGCCATAGAGATAAAGGATCTTCATCCTGAAATATATAATCAAGATTAGTAGGATTGAAGCTAGCATCAATCTCTTCTTGACTTCTCCTCATAGAGTCTCTATTTCTCAACTTCATGTTGTAAAATGTAAAGACAAATTTCTGTAATTTTTGGTACTTCAATCTATTTCTTGTCTTTGTATGAATATAGCTAAATGTACTCCAATTTCTCTCACAATTAGAAGCTAAAGTTGTTTGGCTGAGAACTTTTATAGCTATGCGTTGAAGTTCAGGAGTATAAGATCCATATATCATCCACCATTCAACTGATTAAATAAATGACTGTCCATTATTATGTATATTAATAAAAAAATAAAAGGTAAAAAACATCTTGCACTTACACATCAAACACCAAAAACTACAAAATCTTACTAGGATTCATTTGTGACCAAGCTCTTTGAGCTTGTGTTGTGGCAAATGTCTCTTTCTTATCTCGAAAAAGTAATAACTACAAGCACCAATGATCCATATAAGTCTTAAAAAATTATAAGTTTCTAAACATTAACGTATCACAATTTGGTTCTTAGATGACCAATTATGATATATTTCAAAATCTTAAATGCAAATTAATTCACCTGATTGATAGCTTTGATTTGATTATCAATGTTTGCCTTCAATTTGCTTATTACTTTTGTAGTTCCATCCAAGGTTTCCTTTGCTACATCTCTTCCATGTTCAACTCCAAATTGAAATTGAGGATTGAGAAAATAATCTTATGAATAAAAATAATAATAATTAGCATCTCAAAATCAAATATAAGTCTTTGAAAAAAAATAAAGTAAATATATTGATATACCTACAGTATGTAAGTCAGAATGCATGAAGAACCATCTTTTGTCAATGATATCATTATATTGAGTGTAGTAACGACAATTTTTTTGAATAGATTGCTTTGCTCTATCAATTGCTTTATAAACAAAGCCCATTATTGGTTTGTCATCACCACCCACCAATCTCAAAACCTTGACAATAAGCTCAAATACCTTTATAATATCACCAGCCTTACTCCAAAAATCTTTACTCAAAACAATTTTTTTAGCTTCATGTGCAGGTCCGAATTTCTCCTTTCCCCACTTAGATTTTTTGAATTCCTCAGACTCAAACATATTTCTCAAAGCTTGTTTTTGCTTCACAATTGATTCAACCTGCAAAAACTGTGTTGCGAAATGAGTGATTACTGGACGAATAATTTCCCTGCCACCTGTATACTTATTCATAAGATTTACTATCCAAATGTGGTTGTAGATAAACAAAGTCACTTTTTTTGCATCTTCTAGTATTTTTTGGACATTAGATTTTTTTCCAATATCTTCCAAGCATAAATCCAAGCAATGAGCTGCACATGCAGACCAATAAAGATGCGGTCTTTTCTCCATCAATTTTAAACCAGCAGCTTTTAGTGCCTTCTCATTATCAGTGACCACCTGGACAACATTATCTTCTCTGACTTCTTCCACAACTTTATCAAGAAGCTTAAAGTAATAATCAGTGTTTCCATTGGGAACACTAGAAGCATCAATAGACTTTAAGAACACTGTTCCACTGCTGCAATACACTAGGAAATTCATAATGTGCATGTGATTTATGCTATTTGTCTAGCCATCACATATTATTGTCACTCCCATTTCTTTCCATGTTAGTTTAAGTTCATCATCTGTATATTATCTCATAGACTGATATTCTTTTTCCAAGTACACCTCTAAAACTTCATAAGAAGTAATGAATTTAACTTCTAGTCCCAACTCTGCAGCTTCAGTGAGTAAAATGTGTAGCCATGGAGAATTGCATAAGTTCATAGGAAGACGCTCATATATTATCAATTTAGAGACCGCTGCTGCTAACTTATTTCTTAGTGTTTTCATCATATTTGTATTAATTTTTGTCAGTTTCATACTTTTACTTCTAGCCAAATCAACATCCACTGACCTCATTCTGCGTTCAAGATCGCTTGGTTGATGTTGACGAGAAGCTCTACTACTACCACCTGCATGAGAGCTGCCTCCACCTTCATATATAGAATCCAATCTTCTAGTTTGTTGTCTAAATCTTTGTCTGTCTTCCCATTGTCTGTGTGATACAATACTTTCTTCAGTAGCTTGCCTGATAACTCTGTCTTCATCAAGAAACCCTTTAATATCATCATCTTCATCTCCTCTTAAACGTGCCACAAGTTCTTCTTTTCTCTTTCTGAAGTCTATTTTCTTTGCTTTATTATCTAACAAAAGCTTCATCATATTTGCTCTGACAAAAGTTGAGACCCTAACACAACCCTTGACTTCTCATTGGATGTGTGCAAGATGTTCTTTCAACCGAGTAATTCCACCTGTTAACACTCTATCACAGAATTTGCATTGCACATTATTTCTAGTTTTACCAGGTACAATTCTTCCAAAGTACCAACCAATATCTTCACTTGGAGCACCTTCTGCTTTACCTGTTGGAAATTCTTTTCTTGGTGACATTGTTTAACCAACCTATATATAAATATATATGTGTTTGTAATTTTAAAAAAAAATCAATGATAAATTATATAATTAAAACTTAAATATTATAACATATGCTTCAAGCTACTTCATAAAATTTGTTAACTAACAAGTTAATTGAAAGTAAATTTTAATTTAATTCTTAGAATTTTCTAAGTTTCTTTAAAAAAAAAATTCTCTCACCCTTAGTTTCTTATTTTAAATTTCTAATTTTCTTCTCACAATCCCAAAGTTAGTTAATTTTCTAAATCTCTCTCACCTTTAAATTAGTTGAATTTTGAAAAAAAAATTAATTTAAATTAAACAAATTTCTTATGTTTATTGGGAATCAATTGGCTTGGTTCTAATTTTTCTCTTATAATTTTCTCCTTATAATTTTCTCCTTATAATTTCTCCATTTACCCACCATTTTTTTCCCAATTTTTTCCCTCCTCTATTTTCCCAAGCCCCCTCCCCAATTTTTTCTCAATTCCCAAAATTTTTCCTATTTCCACGCCCCCCTCACCACCACTCCCCCCATTTTTCCCCTCCTCTGTTTTCCTATGCCTCCTCCCCAATTTTTTTTTCAATTCTCAAAAAATTTCCCCATTTCCCAAGCCTCCCTCCCATTTTTTCCCAATTCCCACGCCTACCCTCCCCATTTTTTCCCCTTTCTCCCTTATTTCACCCTCTGTTTCTGTGACTTTCACGGTTTCACTTTCACTCTTCCTCCTTCCCTCCATTTCTCCCCTTTCCCATTTGGCCATTCTCGTCCCTCACCCCCACTCCATCACCTCACTCCTCCACTCACCCACGGGCCACCACGACTTTCCCCGGCCACGACCACCACGACCTTTCCCGGTCACGGGCCACCACGGCCTTCCCCATCCACAGCCTTCCCCACTCCTTCACTCCATCACTTCTCTATTTCGTCTTCCCCCTTTTCTATTCCCACAGCTGCACCCATCCACCCACAGCAACCCAACACCCCCATGACCCATCCACAACAACACCCCCACGGCCCCACGGCCTCACGACCCACATCTCTAAATAGACATAAATTAACCATGGATTTAATGGGTTACCTGAGGCTGAGGGTTGAGCTGCTGGCTGCTGCATCACGGAGATCGCGAAATAGAGGTCTCCAGATCAACCCAAGAGGCGGCGGCAGGAGCTCCTTCAATAGATCTGAGCTACAAGAGTCTCTCAAGAGGTTAGGCTTTTGTTAGGGTTGATTTGGTGTGTGTTTTTTGCTTTTTATACTAATTTTTTTTGAAAGAAACGGTGTTTGAAGTGAGAAAAACTGAACGGAGGAGCATTGCGACAGAAATGCCGTTACGCCTCCTCCGTTGCAGCCGTAACACCGTTCCGTTGCGGCCATCGTGCGTGATTTTTAAACTCAACCCTGTAGCGTGCTAAAGTGAAAATAGCAACCGCCACGACCGTTTTGTTGCGGCCGCTACAGACGTCTTGTTCCGAGATTTGAAATCTAGTTCCCTAACAAGTATCCTAAATCACGATAAACCCTTATTTATTTTATCCATTATAAAAACTTGCATATATTATTTCGTGCATCACATATGACTTGCATGTGTATAACACTTGACTTGAAATTCCACACATGCAGTCTTTTTACTTTTTTCCCGTTTTCTTATTCCAACTTCAAATATAATGGCCACAAAGTATACTTAGTATACAATACATCAGGCACAGGGAGACACACCCATAGAAGTAATCAAAGAGGTAAAAGCATACAAAATAGCACAAAATACTTTACAAGCCCGAGAAGAACCGTAGTCATATAGATAGTCAAAACGAGTAAAATAAGGGCGTGTCCACATGCGACCCCACCGAGCCTTGTTTGAATGTCGTTCACAGATACCCAACGTTAACAAAATGCACCCAGTAGTGGAAGTGAAGTAGGAGAGAATTATTCCAACCCAAAGAATAGTCCAGTTGATGTGGTCGAACTCTGGGCTAGAAGAGAAGGTCTTAGACTAGCTAATCGTCATCTTAAGAGCCACAATGGCTGTGCTTGAAAGTAGGAAGGAGCTCAGCACGTACATTTGATACACAATAAGTTTTTTTTGCAAAGGTGAGGCGGGGAACGCAAGCAAGATTGAAATAGTTTAGTGGATCCTTGGGATTCCGAGACATCCCAAAGAATATACAAATAGTAAAACTAGTAGGAAAAGAAACCATGTTGTCAATGACAACCATTTGGTGGCTAGTAAGGTTTGAATGCATAAGTTCGTGAGAATTTAAAGATGTGAGGCGCGAAATACTAGTGTGTGATGTGAAATATTGATGCAATATGTGATGCAGCCATCTCGAAAGGGTGTCGCACTTGGAGAAGACAATGGAAATTGTTCAGTAGTAGATACTGACAAGTATCAGAATAGATATAAATTGTTGTCTTCTTTTTTGGACAGTGGCGAAACATGTTGAAATCAAGGGGAAGGGAGGGTTAATATCTGCAAAGACACTTCAACACTCAAGTTAGATTGTGCACAATTAGAGTTTAAGTTAAAGAGTAATCGATACTTGTTAGAGGTGATTGAGCCTGATATTTATAGAAGTTGGATAAGGAGATACATTTACTTAATAGTTGCAGAGGATCCCTATCAAATCAGAATGTTAGTACTACAGTTATGAGTAATCAAAAGCAATCGTAAGTGTTATTATTATGCAAAATCATGATTGACATTTACGGATACTTATGAAATTTGTGTAAATCTCACAGTAATGTTACTATTATCCAATGTCATTATCTAACATCCATTGTGATGAGATCTCAACAGTGTACCATAAATTTTTACTAAGGTATCAACAATTAACTCTGATTAGATACATGTCAAATTGACCAATGAGACAGAATTTGGAATCGTGATCCAGAACAATTATCTCTAACTTTGACACTTAAATGAGATATTTTGAGTGGGCATTTTTTATAATTTGTTTGTTGTTTGTCGCACATGACTTATTATTTATTTTATACATCACGTGACTAATGATATTATTCGATGCATTGCAGGTGACTTGCACGTACAACTTGGAATTCCACAGAACATGCATTCGTTTGCCTTTTATTTTTCTTTTCCTATTCTGACCTCAAATAAAATGGCCACAAAGAACACATGGTATACATTAGGTACAGGCAAATGCCCTTTGCAGAAGGCAAAACCATACAAAATAGCAATACATAACAAGCCCAAAAAGAATTGCAGCCGTAAGGACAGCCACAATAAGAAAAGGAAGGATGTGTCCACATGTGACCATGTCGAGCCTTATTTAAACACTATGAGTGTCATAGCGGAAGTAGAGCAGGAGAGTACCATCCCAACCTAAAGAACAGTCCAGTTGATGTGGTTGGACCGTTGGACTCCTCAAGGACTAGGCTACTAGAAGAGCAGGTCTAGGACTTGCTAATCGTCATCTTATGAGCCCGGGTGGCCATGCTCAAAAGTAGGAAGGAGCTCACCGCGCACATCTGATATGTAGTAACATTTTTTTTGGCAAAAGCAAGGCGTGAACACAAGTAAGATCATAACTGAAATAGTTCACTGGATCCTTGGGATTCCAGGACATCCTAAAGAATATAAAATAGTAAAAATAGTAGGAAAAGAAACCATGCTGTAAGTGATAGCCATTTGGCGGCAAGTAAGGTTTGAATTAGAGGTCGGGTCAAATATATTTTAGGTTAGTATTTTGTTTGTTTAGTTCAATTCGTTGTGTGGGCTATACTGGTTGGACGTGCCAATTTATCAATCTGATAATTTTTTTTATTTTTTTAAAATAAATTTAATTTTAAAAAAATTAAATTAATAAAAAATAAAAAATTTGAATTACTTAATTTCATATTAATTACAAATAAATTAAATAATTAATTTAATTATCAATTAGATTCTAATTTTTCAAAAAAATAAAAATAATATTATTTTAAATGTATCTTATTAAATTAAATTACATAAAAAATAAATTTAAGCTTAAATTTTAGGTTGAATTAGATCGAGCCATATCGAATCAAATTAACTTTAGACTTGAATTTTTCTAACACAAACTATACTTTTTATCGGACCATCCACACCAAAGCATCTATTCGCCAATTTTGACAATTCTAGTTTGAATGCATTGTTCCGTGAGAATTAAAGATGCGAGATGCAACATACTGGTGCGGGATGCAAAATACCGGCGTGAGATGCAAGATGCAAGAATGTCTATAAGTGGTAAGTTTTATATAGTAAACAGAGGAGAGTGAAAAGTGAGATGCGAGAACGCAAGTAATTCAAGTTCAATGTCTGAAAGTGCTGGAGTTTTATGGCGAATTCTAACATGCACTCTATTATGATGCTATTTTAGGTACATGATACAACCGTTAACTTTTACCTTCAATAGCCTTTTTTTTTTAATGTTTTGTTTTACACAATCAAAAAAATTCTCCCCCACTCCTCCTCCCCTTCACCCTCAGCCACCTCCAGAATGGAGCAACTCTGCAGTCTGCCCATCATAAATTAAGACAGAATGGGCCTTTGAAAAGTTAAATTCCCTCTTACATTATGCTCGTAAGTCGTAACCCATCATGAATCTAACAAAAATAATTGCGTCAACTGCATTTGGAAAGTTATTAACTTGCAAACATTCTAATCATAAACAAGATCAAACCAAAGATTAATTTTTACCGCCACCGAAACAGACAGAGCTGTGCAAGGAAGCAAAACAGAGCCAATTTTTTTTTTTTCTTTTTTGTGTTTCGGTGAAAGAAATCAACACAAAGAGCCGTTGAGTGTGTGTGGTGCGTGGGATCTGATTGAGAGAGAAACGAAGAACACAGTTGTCGGAGCTGAAGTAAAATGACGGCAACACCACCACATCAGCGAGACCAACAGCATCATCGCCGAAAAATGAAGAAATCTAGAAACCGAAGAGTTGTTGCAGAAGACACGCAGATCTGAACAGGAAGGATGAAACCGAGAAATGCAGAGGAACAAGAATCGGGAAAAAAAAACCTAAGAACCAGAACGATAGCACCACCAGAACATGAACACGAAGCCGCCGGTTCGATTTCTGGCTACAGAACCAGAAAGACGGGTTCGCCGTCCTGCATCTCCGGCACCACCAGATCCACCATATCACCGGTCCCTAATCACGAATTAAGGAGCCATCAGGAGCCCACCGCCCATGTCGGAAAGCCCAATGGCGGAAGCCCATACCGGAGAACCTTCGCTACAGAGCCGGCAGGGATGACGGCAGAGAGAAGGGAATAAGGATTAGAAACCTGTTAAGCAGGTATCCGGTCGCTCAATCTAGCCATTGATGTTTTTTAATTGTATATAAATAGCTCACATGCGAAGTGCATCTTGTATATGCCATGCTTTTTTATTATTTTCTGGGGCCCATTTCATATATTTGTTTACTGATTTCACTCCTTACCATGATTTTTATTATGATTTTATAGTACAATTATATTGTGATTACAACTGACACATCATTATGCATTTTTCTATAATTATCTATAATTATATTAAACGTAATATAATTATAATTGCAACTACAATTTAATACCATGTTTTGAACATATACATTAAACAAAATTAAAAGCATACGACATATAGTGATAACTAATACTACAAGAAACATCAATTAGGATAAATATTACTCAGAGCAAGATCTAAATTGGATCAAAGTAGAAAACAGAGTAAATTGAGAAAGAAAGAAACCATGGAAGCACTGCCTCTGTCCTGGCTATCTCTAGGCAAATTCATACCAGGCGCAACACATAGTAGGAGATCCAAGAAACAACCAACATAGCAACAATTGGCGAGCGACTAGTTGCTGATGACTTGATTGATGTGTTGGATGGTGAGGTGGTGGTGGTGGTGGTAGTGGCTGGAGTAGTGGTGGTGGTGGTACTGGGTGTGCCTGTGGTGTCAGCAGGTGAGCCCTTCTCGGATGATGGTGTTGCAGCAGGAGCAGCGGCTTTTCCAGCCTTGACAGTAACAGCAAGCTTCATGCCACCCCCACAATGCCCAGGAATAGAACATATGAAGTAATGAGTGCCAGCAGTTTTGAGGGCAACAGTGGTGGCGCCACTACTGTCTGTACTCAGTGAATTGCCCGTAGTGCAGGCTTTGTAGTCGCTTTCTTTAACTTCATCCACGGTGTGACCAGCTCCATAGTTGAAAACTGTAACACATAAGGTACATGAGGTGCTTCCTAATGTGAATTTTGGATATTAATACTTAATAGCATAGCATTGTGCTTGAAACAAAAGGACCTTACCGAGACTATCACCAACTACAAAGGTCTTGCTACTAGCCCATGTGCTGTAATCAGCACCAGTTGCCCAACCTGAGGTTTCTCCAACGGTGTGGATAGTTGCCAGTGTTGGGAGGGCCATGTTGATTGCTAGAAATAGACCCAAAACCAACGCAATAGAGGATGCCATTTGATGAGATAATGTGGGGAAAGGAGAGAAACACACCACAGAGGAGGCTCTGAGGATGCTGTGGTAGAATGGATTTGTTTTTTATGATTGTGTGAAGGGGATAGGGTTGTTTAAGTTGAGGCCCAGTTGGTCTCTGTTTGCATGTGGATGACTTGAGTTACACTTCACACCTAATGGCTAGTAAAGTGGGTCTCCTGTTCTTTCCATTTCCCATGATGTGAGATAGTGGTTGAAATGATTCTGTCGCAATTACATTGTCCTTGACAAAGCCTGCTAATAAAGCTTCACTTGTAATAGTTTAAGACGATTGGTTAACGGTTATGATGGATTGAGAATCAAGAATAATCAACGGGAGATTAGGCTTATATTTCTCTCTCGCAAAGACGGATTCAGAAAATATTTAATAAAAAAGATAAAATTTACAAATAATATTATTAAATTATATCATAGTATTTACTAATAAAAAGATAATTAAAAAGTACAATTGATAGTAACTATATTAGACATAGATAAAAAAATTAATAACAAGATATGAGATTAACTTGAACTAATGAAAAAAATAAAAACAAAAATAAAGGTCAATTAGCAAAATATCAAACCAAAAAAGAAAAATTAAAATATAAGGAGACTGAAGGTATAGTTTTAATAAAATACTAGATAGATGAAGATCTTAAGAAATAAGAGATGGAGACTTACAAAAAGTTAGGAAGACGAGGTGTTTCTTGTGTCTGGAACTCAGCTCTCTCAAATTGAACTTGCTAAATCAGTGAGTCTTTGTTGTATGGCTACGATCTCTCTGTTCACGACTCACCCACTCCTTTTGAGATCATAAATGGACAATGAAATTGATTAAGAGAAACAGAGAGAATGAATGAAGAGTTATGACTTAATCCTTATATGTCTGTGCTGTGCTGCGTGAGAGCCTGAAAGATGGTGAGACAAATTGAAAAATGAATGATCTTTTTTTTTTTATAATTTAAAAATATTTTCTTGTAGTTGTAAGACTTTAATTACATAGTATTAGTATCAGCCTATCTGCCAAAGTTCACGTAAAGATAGGATTAGTGAGTCTTACTTATATTCTTTTAAGTCTTTTAGCAAAATAACTTCTTGATATTAAAGCTTGTCATCAGATAGACTTTATTCTTCAAATTTTGACCTTTATTTCACATTATAAGTATCTAATAATTATTTTATTTTATTTTTTTGGAGGGACTGTGGCCTATGCACACCCCCTTCAATCCGTCCCTGCTCCTTGGCCTGCACAATATATTATGTGTTGGCCATGTTAGAATTTTGAGTAAAAAACCAAAATATAATAACCCTAAGTTATTTGATCAATTTAATTCTAAATTACGACATGCACAATATAACATAAATTCAAGTAATTAGAATTACTTGAAAAGAAGATAATGATGTTGTCTTGTTTGAATCTTTGAAATCGATCACGAATAGTGAGGGAGAGAAGAGTTATTTCTATTTCACGGTAGTTGCTCACGCCTTAGTCTCGATGGGGTGGTTGTATGCACTAGGATGGATAAGAATATGAGCTTCTCTCTTGTGTATATATTCACATTAGAATAAGTTAAACCTACCCATTATGGTAAGTTCATACACAAGACCCAATAACAAAACTCACTTATGACTAGTACTTAATTATAACAATATTAATCACTATTTAAGCTACAACAATATGTTCTAAATATTTTGACATTCAATTAATCTAGGTTTTTATAAAATATAATGTGACTTATGCTAGTCCACATAAAATTAATAAAGATAATAAAATTAACCTAACATTCTCCCACTTAGACGACATAAGTCATATTATTTTATTTTAATAAGAAAACAATTCTCTAGACTAATTAAACAATATATGACCATAATAAGATTTCAAAATCGAACTAGCATTCTTAACCACTAGTCCAAAATGGGTCTACAAGCATCTCAGCAATGCAAAAAATCATGCTTGAAGAAACACTGATATCATGCATGTAGGGCAATCGTATCTCGATAACCCAACAAATGTGATATATAGGTAATGGAAAAACACAACAAAATTGCATGTCAATATGTGATCAAAGTGCAATTCCTAACAAAATAGCCCAAGTATCCACCCAAGATGCTTTTTGAGATTTAATAATGTTATCTCATCACAACAACCAAATGAGATTGAGTCCAAAATGTTTCTACAAATGGCATAACATAAATAATACTGTACAGAATAATAATAATGATGATGATGATGATGATGATGATGATGATGATGATGATGATGATGTTATCACCTAAACATAATCTAAAGCCCAGTAAGGCAAAGCCCATTAGTTAGTTTCACTGGCTACCCAAAACTGTTAGGTTGTTATACAATTTGTTAGTTTGTTAACATCTATTTTTAGCTTGCAACAACTATTATAAATAGCTGGTTCTGCTAACAAAATAGTCCAAGTATCCACCCAAGATGCTTTTTGAGATTTAATAATGTTATCTCATCACAACAACCAAATGAGATTGAGTCCAAAATGTTTCTACAAATGGCATAACATAAATAATACTGTACAGAATAATAATAATAATAATAATAATAATAATAATAATAATAATAATAATAATAATAATAATAATAATAATAATAATAATAATAATAATAATAATAATAATAATCATCATCATCATCATCATCATCATCATCATCATCATCATGATGATGATGATGATGATGATGATGATGATGATGATGATGATGATGTTATCACCTAAACATAATCTAAAGCCCAGTAAGGCAAAGCCCATTAGTTAGTTTCACTGGCTACCCAAAACTGTTAGGTTGTTATACAATTTGTTAGTTTGTTAACATCTATTTTTAGCTTGCAACAACTATTATAAATAGCTGGTTCTGCTACCTGTAATGATCATTAGTAATAATACACACTATTCTCATTCTATTCAAATTCTCTTCTCTCTTATTTCGTATGATAGTATCAGAGCTCCATTAGGAGCTCTGCTGCTTAAACTCATTCATCATGCTGAAACAAACACAAACCTGCAATCAAGTTTCCAATTCAACTCCGATAGATCCATCACAAAATCAAGCCAGTCCTTATTTCGTTCATCCAAATGAAAATCTTGTTGTTGCGTTGGTGGATCCAGTTCTGACAGGAAGCAACTACCACTCTTGGATGTGTTCAATGAAGAGAGCTATGATTTCAAAGAACAAGTATCGATTTCTTAATGGCAGCATCTTGCGACCAGACAAATTCGATCCGAGTTTCGATGCCTGGGAATGATGCAATAACCTAATTCTATCGTGGATCCTTCGTTCAATTTTGAGCTCCATAGCTCAGAGTCTCATTTTCATGGAGAATGCAGCCGAAGCATGGTAAGATCTACAAGAACGCTTCTCACAGGGCGATTTGGTAAGAATTTCATATTTACAACAAGAATTGTACTCATTCAGGCAAGGTTCTCTGTCTGTGACCAATTATTTCACTGAATTGAAAGTGTTGTGGGAGAAATTAGAAAATTATAGGCCAATACCACAATGTGTGTGTCGAGTATAGTGTTCTTGAAAAGCTATGTGAAATGCTAAACTATTTAGGCAACAAGATTGCATTATTCGATTTCTCACAAGATTGAATGAAAATTTCAGTGTTGTTAAGTCCCAGGTGTTATTAATGGATCTGTTACCATCTTTGAATTGTGTGTTTTCTATGATGATACAACATGAAAGGCAACACGATCTTAGTTCTTCAGAAGAGCCACAGATTATGGTCAATGCGGTTGAAGGCAGGAAGGCCTATGGCCGAGGTAGAGGTTATCCTAATGGAGGAAGAGGTTCCAATGTCAAATTATGCACCTACTGTGGGAGATTAGGTCACACTGTGGAAGTGTGCTATCGCAAACACGATTTTCCACCAAATTTGAAGTACAAACCAGTTTCTGCTATTAATAATGTGTCAGGTGAGGATGAAAGCATAAAGGATGATGATGTATGATTAGTGAAGGATCAAGGAGCTCCTTTTTTTACACATGAAGAATATAATGCTTTGTTGGCTCTATTGAAGCAACCTGCTCCGATTGCACAACATACAACTAACCAGATTAGTGTTAATAACCTACCTCCTTGAAGCAAATCCATTCAAGAGACCTGCAAAGGTAATCATTATTTGTTATCCGCCTTGACATGTACTGATAACAAATGTGACTTGTGGATTCTTGACTCTGGAGACAGATCACATATGCTCATCACTTCAGTGGTTCAGCTCCTACACTGTAATTGCTCCATTAACTGTAAAGTTACCTAATGGACATGCTGTCCAAGCATGAATTGCAGGGAATGTACAAATCTCATCTTCCATTTTATTGACAGATGTTTTGTACCTTCCTATCTTTAATTACAACATCATTTCTGTTTCGAAGCTTACACAACATACCACATGCTGCCTTACTTTCTTTACTGATGGGTGCTTCATACAGGATACCAATTCGAGGACGATTGGTTCGGGTAGGCATGTTAGAGGCTTGTACTATCTAAATTTGTCAAGTAATGGTGGTCCTGACCCTCCACCTATACTAAGATCCACTGTAAATAGTTTTGCTGCATCAGACAATTCAGTTCTTTGGCATTTACGATTTGGTCATGTTTCCTCCACTAAACTTACTATCCTTCATAGAAGTTTTCCATCCATATCAGTAGATAGAGATAGTGTATGTGATGTATGTCATTATGCTAAGTAGAAACGTGTACCTTTCTATTGAGTGTTAATAAAACTACACGAAGGTTTGACTTATTACATATGGATATATGGGGACCATTTTCCACTTTGTCTATGCATCATCATCTTTATTTCTCGACTATAGTTGATGATTTTAGTCGCTTTACTTAGATTATTTTGATGAAAACAAAGTCCGAAACACAACATCATATTCTTCGATTTGTTCAGATGGTAAAGACTCAGTTTGGGGCCATTGTCAAAGCTATTCGTAGTGACAATGGACCAGAGTTCTTGCTGACTTCCTTTTATGCATCAAAAGGCATACTCCACCAATGCAGCTGTGTGGAAACTCCACAACAGAACGGAAGAGTGGAGTGCAAGCATCAAGACATTCTCAACATAGCTCGGGCCCCCTTATTTCAGTCTCACCTTCCAAAGACATTTTGGAGCTATGTTATCATACATGCGGTGTTTTTGCTCAATCGGGTTCCTTCCAAAGTCATTGATGATCGTTATCCATTTGAGGTCCTTCATGGCAACTTGCCAAATTTTCACGACCTCAAGGTTTTTGGGTCTTTGTGTTTCATTTCCACCAGTTCAGTGTAGCGTTCTAAGTTTGATCCCAGGGCACGCAAATGCGTGTTTCTTAGCTATCAAGCTAGGACCAAAGGCTATGTGGCATTCGATCTTCATAATAGGCAGATTGTGGTTTCCAGGCATGCAATTTTTCACGAGTTGATTTTTCCCTACTCCACTCATGGTACTGCTTCCTCTATTTTTCCTCTTCCACATACTTCAGCTGATACAAAGACTTCTGATAACCTCGCCTCCCCCAGATGTTCTTCCAGACCTACACGCAGGCCCTCTCACTTGGCTGATTACCATTGCAATGCTTCTGCCTGCCTCCCTGACTATTCAGGTATCAAACATCCTATTTTAGCTTATTTGTCATATGAGCATCTTTCTCCTGGTCATCGTGCATTCTCTGTTTCTCTTGCATAATTGGCTGAACTCACATCCTATACTGAAGCTAGTAAGCATGAATGTTGGGTCGAGGCTATGAAGACTGAACTTAGTGCACTTGAGGCTAATAACACTTAGGTTATAGTGGATCTCCCAGATGATGTTGTACTTATTGGGAACAAATGGGTGTACAAAATCAAATGCCGTGCCGATGGTAACATTGAATGTTACAAATCACGCTTGGTTGCCAAAGGATATATCCAAACCGAAGGGATCGATTGCTTTGACACTTTTTCTCTCGTGGCCAAGCTTACCACTATTCGGCTTGTTCTTGCCTTAGCTGCTGTGCACAATTAGTTTGATCACCAACTTGATGTGATCAATGTTTTTCTCCATGGTGACTTGACAGAGGATGTCTATATGCTTTTACCCCAAGTTGTTCCTTGTGATTCTCCACACAAGGTTTGCAAGCTGATCAAATCCCTTTATGGCCTTAAATAGGCCAGCCGCAAGTGGTACGAAAAGCTTAGCACCCTTCTCCTCCAATGTGGTTTTAGTCAAGCATATGCAGATCATTCTCTCTTCACTAAGGTTTCTAGTAGTAGTTTCACTGCCCTACTCATCTATGTTGATGATATAGTGTTGGTTGGGAATTGTATTAAGGAAATCATTCATATCAAGTCCACCCTCCATGCACACTTTGGTATTAAGGACTTGGGTGCACTCAAGTACTTTCTTGGTCTCGAAGCTGCACACCCCAAGACTGGGATTGCTCTATGTCAAAACCAGTACTGTTTGGATCTTATTTTAGAGGCTGGACTTATCAATTGCAAACCGGTTAACACACCCATGGACCCTGGGATCCGCTTACACCAAGATGATGGTCCTTTGTATGTGGATGGTCCCAGTTATAGGCGGTTGGCTGGCCACTTATTATACCTTACCATGACTCACCCGTATATCTCTTTTGCCACTCAACAGTTGAGCCAATTCATGAGCCAGCCTATTGAGACTCATCACAAGGCTGCCCTCTGTGTTCTTCGCTATCTCAAGGCCTAACCGGGTCGTAGTCTCTTCTTTTCCTGCACCTCTTCCCTCCATTTGTTGGGTTTTAGTGACACTGATTAGGGCGGGTGTCCTGATTCCTGCCGCTCTATTAGTGGTTATTGCTTCTTCCTTGGAGATTCTCTCATTAGTTGACGCTCTACGAAACAGGTGACTATTGCACGCTCTTCTTCTGAGGCTGAGTACAGAGCTCTTGCCTCTGCCACTTGTGAATTGTAGTGGCTTGTCTTTCTCCTACATGATCTACATGTTTCCTGCACCAAACAACCTGTGATCTTTTGTGATAATTTGAGTGTTCTTCACATCGCTGCCAACCCGATCTTTCATGAACACACAAAGCACTTGGAGATCGATTGTCATGTTGTCCGTCAGAAATGTCAAGCTGGACTGATGCGTTTGCTGCCCTTATCCTCTACTGATCAAGCTACCGACCTGTTCACTAAGGCTTTAAACCAGCCCCCTTTCGGTTCTTAATTTCCAAGCTGGCGTTGTTTGATCTCTACCAACCTCTAGCTTGTGGGGGGGGTGTGTTATCACCTAAACATAATGTAAAGCCCAGTAAGGCAAAGCCCATTAGTTAGTTTCACTGGCTACCCGAATTTGTTAGGTTGTTATACAATTTGTTAGTTTGTTAACATCTATTTTTAGCTTGTAGCAGCTAATATAAATAACTGGTTCTGCTACATGTAATGATCATCAATAATAATACACATTCTTCTCATTCTATTCAAATTCACTTCTCTCTTATTTCGTATGAAATAATAATAATAATAATAATAATAATAATAATAATAATAATAATAATAATAATAATAATAATAATAATAATAATAATAATAATAATAATAATAATATTGTATAGCAATAACAATAATAGTAACACAATCAATTAAGGTCTCAAGACATAATAAATATGAGGTAACTACATAATCATGAAACAAACTCCCATTAATCCAAAACATCAAAATGACCTCACTTTGTAGCTTGCCAAAGAGCTATACCTAGTTTGCTCATGTATCTCCCTAGTATGAAAGCAATATCAAAACGTACACAAACTTGAGCGTACATGATGTTGCCAACAACACAAGCAAATAGGGCCTTCTCTATTTTAGTAATTTCTTTATCATTGTGAGGACACTAGGTATTAAACAGTTTCTCACTTTTATGAATGGGTAAAGTATAGGGATTACAAAATCTCGTATTGAATCTATTCAAAGTCCTTTCAATCTCATATGCCACAAGATTTATCACATGAATCTCAATACCTAAATAAAAAAAGGCAACACCAAGAAACTTTTTTTTATCAAAATGTGCTATCAACATTTACTCCATCTTATATACAAAATCAATATCATCACTAGTCTACATTATACCATCAATACATATAAGACAAGAATAATGAATTTGCTCCCACTATTCGTAAACTATCAGGATTAACTATGACCTACTGAAAGAAATAGGATCAAAATCAAGAATAATGAATTCACTTGTAATAGTTTAAGACGATTGGTTAACGGTTATGATGGATTGAGAATCAAGAATAATCAACGGGAGATTAGGCTTATATACCTATCTCCTTGGCGTGCACAATATATTATGTGTTGGCATGCTAGAATTTTGATTAAAAAACCAAAATATAATAATCCCAAATTATTTGATCAATTTAATCCTAAATTACGGCATGCACAATATAACACAAATTTAAGTAATTTGAATTACTTGGAAAGGAGATAATGAGACTACCATGTTTGAATATTTGAAACCGATCACGAATAGTGATAGAGAGAAGAGTTATTCCTTTCCCACAGTAGTTACTTACTCGTTAGTTTCAATGGTGTGACTGTATGCAATAGGGTAAATAGGAATAAGGGCTTCTCTCTTGTATATATATTCACATCAGAATGAGCTAAATCTACCCATCATCGTAAGCCTATAAACAAGACCTAATAACAAAACTCATTTATGAGTAGTGCTTAACTATAAAAATATTAATCACTATTTGGGCTACAATAATATGCTCTAAATATTTTGACATTCAATTAATATAATTTTTTTATAAAATACAATGTGATTTATGCTAGTTCACATAAAATTAATAAAGTTAATAAAATTAATCTAATATTCTCCCATTTGGACTACATAAGTCATATTATTTTATTTTAATAAGAAAATAATTATCCAGATTAATTAAACAATATGTGGTCACAATAAGATGTTAAAATTGAATCAGTACTCTCAACCACTGGTCGAAAATGGGTCTACAAGCATCTTAGCAATGCAAAAAATCATGCTCAAATAAACATTGATATCAACAAACTCTCACTAATCCAAAACATCAAAAAGACCCCACTTTGTCAATGAGCTACACTAAATTTGCTCAAGTATCTCCCTAGTATGAAAGCAATATCAAAACCTGCACAAACTTGAGCGTACATGACGTTGCCAACATCGGAAGCATATATGACCTTCTCTATTTCAACAATTTCTTTATCATTTTGAGGACATTAGGTATTAAATAGTTTCTCACCTTTTTGTGGGTAAAGTATAAGGATTACAAAATCTCTTATTGAATCTATTCAGAATTCTTT
The DNA here is from genome assembly GCA_029884595.1 of Ormosia semicastrata. Taxonomy (NCBI): domain Eukaryota; kingdom Viridiplantae; phylum Streptophyta; class Magnoliopsida; order Fabales; family Fabaceae; genus Ormosia; species Ormosia semicastrata. Next base: position 116,777,563 of record JAQQTO010000063.1, read on the forward strand.
CAATCTCATATGCCACAAGATTTATCACATGAATCTCAATACCTAAATAAAAAAAAGGCAACACTAAGAACCTTTTTATTAAAATGTGTTATCAACATCTACTCCATCTTATATACAAAATCAATATCATCACTAGTTTACATTATACCATCAATACATATAAGACAAGAACAATGAATTTGCTCCTACTATTCGTAAACTATATCAGGACTAACGATGGCCTACTAAAAGAAATAGGATCAAAATCCTAATAAAAAAACTTTTACTTAATAAAATGAACAAGTGGCTACAACTATCCATAATAGAAACTAAAATCAAATTTCTTCTTATAGAAGGTACATAAACAATGCTCTCTTAAAACTAATTATTGTTCAGTACATAACCTCAAAGAAATAACTCCTATATACTTTATTTTGACACAAACTTTATTTCCTAGTGTGATCATAAACTCCCCTTCACTCGATCTTCTCTTACTTCTCAACTCCTTTCTTTTTCTCAAGCAAACTCTTAAACTTCAAATACCTACCAAGTCAGAAAATCCTCTCCTAACTCCACTTCCATAGACTTCAACTTGTTGTACCAGTTCATAAGCTTCATGACGTGTTTGTGTACACCAGTTTCACCCTCATACTTAGTCTTTGTCAACAAAGATAGGAAATAAGCCTTTTTGACTTATCAAAGTTCTTGGATATATTGCCATGTAATTGAGAAATTCGTAGCATTACTAGTTTCAGGAATACTCTCTTTAGAATTTTTATCCATGCTATATTTCATAGCCATCAAGCAAATTTAATTTGTGTAAGTCCATCTTTCATGTTTCGTCCTATCCGCAGCGAATGACATGTTAGTGGGCCTCGGAGGCTTATCTTAGTGAGAGCAACATTAACATTAAAGATAGCCAAAATCAATTTCATAAACTCTACACATTCCTCATAATTGGTCCCATTTAGTTTTATCATATCATTCATTTGCATAAGTAAAATTGAAAATTGATTTATTGAGATTTTTCTTCAAGCGCATCACTATTATAAAATTGGCAAATATCTACAATCAAGCTCTCTCGTGCAGTTGTAATCCTGCCTAAGGGTCTCAAATTATAACACACCACAGACATAATTAAAATTATGTCCCGAAAGCTAGTATCGAGAAGAAACTAAAAACCTTAAGGACACAACCTTTAATGTCTTTAACTAATCACTAGAAATTATATTAAAAATTATGTCTCTGAAGCTAGTATTGAGAAGATAACATTAAGGCAATATTATTGATAAAATGACACCTTAACATAATTGGTCTCGTGACAGGGAGCTCGCAATTATATAAAGTACCGCAAAACAATATCACAATATTGTAAAAACAACTTTCAGAATCATATTACATAAAGAACAACAATTTCCTATACATTACGTAATATTTTATGCATAAAATAGCACAAATTATTTTAGTGATGAAGTAATATTAAGTCTATGAGTATACAATATATCATAAGCCATATAACGTCAAAAGTATACACAAAAAATTTCAAGACCAAATTCGGAGAGTACCATATAATTTTCATCATTTTAAGATCTAGAAAAAATTAAATAAATATTTAAACATACCAAAAAATTAAATAAAATTCACTAAAAATTAAAATTAGGCGTGTGAAACATTTTGGAAGAAAAAGAAGAATAAAAAAGATCATTTTTAATGCCTCTCACGTGCTTGAAGTGAGAGTGGGCATCGTTGGGAAGCTTCATCTTCCCTACCCAGATAGCTGGTATTTGGATCGCGCGACCCGCTCGCAAACCAGTTCTGGCGATATGGGTTGTTCGTTATTTCTCCCTAAGTCCTTCACCAAATTATGCGATAATGGTGTATTTAGATTTAAAATCCACTGATCTATAAAACCCCTATAAATTTTTTTGAGATTGTTCCACCAAATATTTGGGTTGTTTCGAATATAATCTAGTTAGGTCTCACGATTTTTTAGTGATTTCTCCTTCGTTACTCAGCGTTTTAATGTGTTCTTGGTATCAATGGGTTCGTATAAACATGCATGACGTATAATAGCCCTAAATCAATTTGTGGAATTAAACAACTAAAAATTTGAATCACGTACAAAATTGGAATCTGTTAGGGTTCTTCACGATTTTTCAAGGAATTCTCTATAGTTTCTAATTTGTTTGATGCAATTTATACGTCGTTAGACTCGGTAAATCCTCATCTACAAAAGCCCTAACTTATTTTTTAAAATCAATCAAAGAAAAGAAATTGGAATTTCACAACAGGTTTTTGGGTTTCCTTATGTTCATGCCTCATACATATCTTAATTGTTAGCCATAATTAGGAATAAACATGCTCTGATACCAATTGTTAGAATTTTGAATCCAAACCAAAATATATTAGCCCCAAATTATTTGATCAATTTAATCCCAAATTATGGCATGCACAATACAACAAAGATTCAAGTAATTAGAATTACCTGAAAAAGAAATAATGAGACTGTCATGTTTGAATCTTTGAAACCGATATATTCTAATTATTTTAACATCCAATTAATCTGAGTTTTTATAAAATATAATGTAACTTATGTTAATTCACATAAAATTAATAAAGTTAATAAAATTAATCTAATAGGTGACTCTATCATCTTTTTGTTTTATGGAAATGCATAGTTCTAATTTTGTAGTTACTATTTTGTGTTTATGATTGGGAAGGTTATTTGTTAATGCCTTGAAGGTTGTCAACTTCGTTGGATGGGAGTCTCTCAATATCATACTTAATTACATGAGCAAGATCATGGTTCGGAAATGAATGTTTGCTGCACTCATTGTGGTGCACAGACTAATGAACTGCTAAAATATACAATATCCCATCCCCTATTCCATGGACTAGTGACGGATCCAGAACTTTTAGGTAATTAGGGCAAAGGTAATACTATCAATACAGAAGTATAAAAAAAGTTTCAATAATTATATTATATATTAAAAAATATATTGATACAAAATTATGAAAGATCAATTTATAATTATTCCCTTCACGTTTTCATATTTTGAAAATACTGAATGATCTTTTTATTATTATTACTATCAAACATTTCTCTCTCTATGTATGTAACTAAATAATCATTCAATAAAACTAACATATTTAGAAGTGGAGGCATGAGAGTAGAAATTACACATATAACAAAATAAAAAAGACATATATCTATATAAGATCAAAAAAAAGTTTCAAAGTAAAGTGGGGGCATGTGTCCCCATTCAATACACATGGATCTATCCCTGCCACGAACCAACTTGTTCTCAAAATGCCAAAAAGGAATAATGGAGTTCTAAACATCAACTTGTGCATAAAGGATATCATTGCATAATTCTTGTAAGATTCTAACCTAAAACCAATTAGCATTAAGTAGAGTGGCCTAACAGATATATAAATCGCACCCGAAATATTGAGGCAGACGATATGAGACTCTTAATACCCCCATATTGAGGCAGACGATGTGAGACTCATAACACCCCACTCCACAGATGTTTATACACAACATAGATGAGCTTATCGAAGTAGACGGAGATGAGATCTTGACTATGATACCATGTGAGATTATAACCTAAAATCAATTGGCATTAAGTCGAGTGACTCAAAAGATATATAAACCTCACTTGAAATATTGATACAGACGATGTGAGACTCTTAACAATTTTCTCTTAACATCCTTAAGGAATATAATACATTTAAATTTAATTAGTTTAGTTTAACTTACTCCACCCAAAAAAAATTAAAAAGTAAATTTTATTTTTTCATGTGATTGGAACCATTTTAGAATAGGTAAAATTAGTAATCGCATGATAAGTAATTCACATTGGAGTACGTCATGTAATATAAGGTTCGAGTATTATGAGGCGGAACCGCAGAAGATTAGATTTTCATTTCTAGAAGGGAAGCAAAAAAGAACAAGTCAGCAGAGAAAATGAGGTGAACGGGGCTGTCGAGAGAATGATTTATTTGTGATGCCATCAAAAAGGGATTTGGGGAAGATTGGGAGATCCGAAATCTTAATCCTAACTGCATACCACACCAAGACGACTGCGACCTGGCTCATGTAAACTAAAGTCACCAAAAGCATCTCTTTGCATTTGTGTACAGAATTAAGTTGGAATGGACCATGGTCCCCCCCCCCCACCAGCCCCCCAAAAGTATAAAAAATTTAAAAAAAATAAAGTTGGTGGAGTGGTAGGAGGAGCTGTTAGGTCCCTTTCTTTCTAGCCAGCGACCAACTACTATTTTGCTTTTAGTCAGTGTCATGGGAACAAGCATCATTACTCTAGCTACGTAGTTTACCTCTATCAGCAAAGGAAATAAGAATTTTTATTATGTAGACAAAAACACCCCCTTGAAATTTGACATCACATAAAACCATTTTAATTTATCTATTCTTAGGAGTAACCAGCATGAATTTGGCATTAATCTTGTAAATTCCTTATTATATATAGAAGAGAATGAGATACTTCTGATAAAACCAGTAAAAACAAGCAGGGCAAGAATATCTCCTTGTTAGAGCCATAGTAGCAGCTGTTAGGGAACGTATCTAATATAAAATTGAACAGCACGAGCAAGTGATTAGTGTTCAGCTTGACAGGAAGATACCTATAATTACTCAAGCTCCACAATATGCTTAATATTATCAATCAAATGGGAATGCTAAAAAGACAGACACAAGTTCTCACATCCTCACTTCACACACTTATCACTCTTTTTTTAAAGCTTTAGGATAATACCTTCACTCAACTAAAACTTTTTCTCAACGAGTCAAATTAGTAATTACTTACACCCCTCACATTGACAGCAATAATTTCTCAAATGTACTCAAAGTGACAATCAAGCTTTCTTAGAAAATAATTATGGGTCATATAACAAATTGCCTGCACAGAAATGCATTATTACTAATCATGCCATTTAGGGGCTTGAGAATTAAACCAAATAATGTTTGGGCCCCAACTTTAGCACCTCATAAAAATCGCAATTTACATTATTTGTACAACTAAATTTGACACTCCATATAAACATCGTATACTGATGTAAGGATACGTAGATACCGAAATATATTATATTCTAAAGTAAAATAAACATACTGTATGCCAATGTGATAGAAGTGTAAGTTGGATATCAAATTCTGAGTGTACAAATAATAGAATTGTTACATTAACCATTCATTCACTTCCATTCCTTTAGAACTTAAACCCAGTTTAATATTCAGGCATGGCATTGTTATCAATAGATGGATTAAAAGTCAATACTTGATTCAAATAGTTTACTTCGTTGTAACCTAACCTAGATTCCTATAGACAACTAAAGAAGTTGGTAGCTAGCTATGCCCTGAAGAAAAATTCTGCAATATATTTCTGCCTAATTGATAGTAGTTGCTTAACATATTTAAATATAAAATCTAATACCGAATAGTGTAGGAGTTACTTGCAGGCAGGAAACATTTAAAGTTGTTGGATAGAACACGAGTGTGTGTGATATGAAGTGAGAAAGTCTCACATTGAAAGAATTAGAGGAAGAATGATGCCTCGTAAATTTGGATGGACCATGACTCAATCTAAGTATTTTGCGTCCAATGGTTTCACACTTCAACCTTGCCAACACTCATCCAAGCCCAAATGCTAAATGCCAACTCTGGTATTAGACCTTTCAAGGTCTTAGACTGTCTGTGAGCAAAGAAAACTAAATGGGAAGAACGATGCCTTATAAACGCAAAAGTTACTAAATAACACTACATTTTAAGGTCTCATAATTAATCTAAACGGACCAACTCTTTGGTCAATAAGCATATTCGTCTTAAATGTTGTTGTGATATAACTACTTAGCAAACCCCAAGCAATCACAGCAAGCACACACAATGCGGAAATGGGAAAGTAGTGTAGAAACCAATACCAAGAATGCACAATAACAAAATAGAGAAGAGTAGAGAAGAGCAACACACTAGATTTACCCTGATTCAGCCAATGTAGCCTACATCCAACATTTAGAGATCCTCCACTAAGATTAGAACAAGATTACAAATGATTTGAGAACAAGCTCTCCAATAGGAACACCCTCCTATCAAGCTTTCTCACCCTCTCACTCTCTTGGACTCCTTACTCTTAACAATCTCTTTTCTCTCTTGTGTTTTTCCTCTCAAGATATCCCTAATTTCGTGCCTCTATATTTTCTCTCTATCTCCCAAACCCTAGGAGCTAACCATATATATATATATATGGAAGAAGGGAAAATAAAACAGAAATAGCAGAAAAAACTAACTGGTGCGTGTCTGGGCGCCGCGGCGCTGGCTTATTTATGCCGCGGCTCCCAGTGCTTTCTTGCACTCCTGGTTGCTTCTCCATCTGCTGCTATACCACTTCCCCTTATGGTGTCCAAGACTTGTCCAATATCTCAGGGCAACAATGAGACATCCTCACAAATGTGAAGGAGCAACTTTTTTAAAAGCTTAAGAACTTTAATTTACAAGAATGGGGACAGCAAGAATCAAATTCTTAACTACATGATTATAGACTCTCAGGAGTGATTTTATATCTAACATTAAAATTGTCAGAAAGATATATTTTCGGGAATGCCCAAACAACTGTCACTCCTCGATGCTACTTTCTATGTCTAGTATAACCCTCAAAAACCTTAAGTAAAACACTAGAACTCTGTTATGCAAGATTCTGACTTGGTGCTATGAACTGGAATGATATTGAAAGTGTTCGCATTGAATTTGAAATATTAATGCAGAAGGGAATGCATTCATGCCGTGCTTCAAGCCACAATCATAGATAAGGACACATAACAAAGTAAATGACATATGAAGATGGCCCTTATTTATAGCAATTACTATCTTAAAGCTATATTGAAAGAAAAATCCATAATATAAGCGGGCCCAAATAGTAATAGAATAGGCTTGATATGGAACCTAATGTGTTGGCATAAGCTGTGCTCTCTTGATTAGCCGGGTTTTAAACCTTGGGCCAACACTTAGCAAAATGCATGTAAAGAGTGTGCTCTTAGGGTGTGTTTGGATGGAGTATTTAATGGAAGGAATGTATTTTTAGAAGGGATTTAAAATTATTTGTTATAAAATAACTTATTTGGATATCTTACTAAATCATTTTAAAAATTTTAAGTATTTTAAGGGGGTATTTTCTTAGTTTAAAAAGAAAGAATTTTAATTCTTATCTCTTTAGGTAGAATTTCTAAAATCCTTCGTACTATCTCGTTCTCATGCTTCCCCTTCACCTCGTTCTCTCCCTTCTCTCTCGTCTCAGTTGCATGCTGCTTCCATCCGCATTGCACGCCACCACTGTCGTTCCCAGATCCATCTTGCGCTACCCATCTCGAACCCAACCCACCACCACCGCACCTCCATCCACAGTCATCCTCAAGAACTAGAGCCGCCCCTTTGGTGTTGTGCGAACACTAGGTATACAAATCACATTTTCATCACTTTTGAATCTGTTAATTTTGTTGACTATTCAAGTCTAATCCCAAGCTACATGCTATGTGACTATTGTTTCATGTTTATTAAAGCACTCAAAGGAAGGGTTTCAGAGAGTTTGATTTTTTTTTCTCATGTTTTTATTTTTCAGCAGGAATTGCTGCCAAATTCGTCTGGATCCACCGCCATTTTTAGAAGGTTAGTTCTTAGCTTTCATTTCCCTATGTTGCTGGGTATAGAAAATGTTTCTTGTGGTGTTACAAGGGTGTGAAATCATGGATGTTAAGAGGGGTTTATTAAAAAAATTACATACAATACAATGATTTTTTTTATTCAAGTTAACGATCAGTTGAGATGGTTAATATATATATATATATATATATATATATATATATATATATATATATATATATATATATATATAGAGTTGAGATTTGAATTTATTCAATGACTAAATCAGAAGTAATAGGAACATAGCAAGCTTTAAAACGTGTAAACCAAGCAGCTACTGAAAAAATGTCCTTGAGAATTTAGACCATTGGGAGAGAAATCCTGGATGTCCTCCATTATGTAGTTGTATACATTCTTTGCATCACCCTCCAAAATAATGTTCCTGAATCCAAGCTCCCAAGCAAAAATCAAGTCTTCCTTTGCAGCCAAAAGTTCTGCTTTATGTGCATCCATATTTCCATGCATTTTTTGGGATTTTACAGTCATAAAATTGCCATAACAGTCACAAATTATTTTTACTACTGTTCAACCTCTTTTTCCCCTCACTGAGTTGCCACCCCCAGATACTTCATCCTAGCTCTCCTTTTTCCTTAGCTATGTTGTTTTTTATAAGTCAATGTATGTGTGTGTGAATTGGAGTGGTGAAATAAGATGTTGAAGTAATGCACATGAACGTGGGGAACACATAACCTTGTTCCTTGCTTTGCAGTATGCAGAGTCCTATATTTGTGTGAGTTAATGGTCTAGTCTAGTTGAGAGAAAGACTAAAAGAGAGATAGAGATTGTTATGAAAACTGAAATAATGCATGATGTTACTTTTTTCAATTTATTTGTATGGTTAAAAACTTATTTGTATTGCTTCTAATAATACTTGATGTTACCTTTTGAGATGATGATGGTTATCTTGATCTCTATATAACCATTCTAGACCCAACTCTTTGTTTTTGCTCACAGAAAGACTTGGCCTTAATTTAATTACGTAAAAACTGACTCGAGATACTCTTATGTATATTACAAAAATGAAGAAATGGTTTGTTATGGTACATACATTTTATCTTAGCTTCTATCTTTCTCCCTTTGAATGTTTTTTTGTTCTCATCAACTCATATTCTTCAGCTCCCCTATATATTAGAAGGAACATTCTTAAATAATTGAAAATGCAAATAACATCAATAATATTGATATGTTTCTCACTTTCTTATCATATTGCATTCGAAGTTTCAAACAACTGTTACATTAAGCAATAAAGATATATTGATATCTGATCATTCATTTTCAATGACTATTCTTGAATCAAAAAAATTGTCATGCTTACACCCATTCTTGCAACTCTAGCGCCTCCAGTCTATTAAAGGTGCAAACTACCTGTGATGAAATAAAAATGATTTTAGTCCATCAAAAGGTTTTGCATCATGTAAAGAAACACAAAGGAGAATGATTTGGTAGAATAATGTTATGTATCCAATTGATTTACAGAAGCTGGTTAAATAGAATTACAAAGGAGAAATAAAAGACTGAAATAAAGCTAATTTAAAAAGGGAATATACAATAATGAAATCCTATCAATATCAATAAATAGAATCATATCCTAATAATAATAATAAAATCAGATCAGCAACAAATAAAGATAATTCTGATTGATTTATTTGGTGATTTGTTGCTGATAACACTCCCCCTCAAGATGGGGTGTGTAAGGTGGATAACCCCATCTTGCTCTTTAGCCATAGGAATTGATCTTTGCCCAAGGACGTGGTGAGCAAATCAACAATTTGATTTGTAGAATTGACCTTCATAGTATTAATCAGGCCAGAATAAATTTTTTCATGAACAACGTGACAATCGATCTGTATATGTTTAGTGCGTTAGTGATATACCAGATTTGAGGCAATATGAAGCACAGACTAGTTGTCACAAAACAGCAGTATTGGTATAGAAGGAGAAAAATTTAAGGCAATTTGATTGTTGTAAGACCCCCAAGACTTGAAAAAATAGAGTACTTTGGGAGTTGAAAAATTCACGTGCATTGTCAGTTTGCACTTTTTGAATATGTGTTTGAAAATGGTTTTCAACCATTTTAAAAAATGAGGAATGATGGTATTGACTTCACTTTTGTGTTGTATGAGAAAAAATCATGTACGTCTAGAAAAATCATCAAGCACAGTAAGAAAGAATTTTGCACCAGAGGAATGAGGTTTATTGTAGGGTCCCCAAACATCAAAATGAACTAATTAAAAACATTGAACAGTAGAAATGCTACTGAATGGAAATTTTAAAAGAGTCAGAATAGTAGAATTTCAAAAATATGAGGTGCATGTTTTGATTGAATCGTGTAAGGAGATCAAGCCAGATGTCACGCACACTGTTGATCCAGAGGATGGAATTTGCAATGGTCAAAATAGTAGAATGAACAAGCCAAGATTGAACCATACTATTGCAACGAACCCAATTAGAGAAATAGGAGTATGTGGTTCAGGCTTAAGAATGGTGCCATCAATGAATCCAAGCTTGTGTTTTGCTTCTAGTGCCATGGTGATGGCTCAGCTCCAAGTGGGGTAATTATCTCCATCACGTGAGGTTGGGAGGATTAATGGCAGTCATGAAAGCTCAAAGGATGAAGGACCGATTTTAGGCTGATACCATGTAAAGAAACACAAAGGAGAATGATTTGGTAGAATAATGTTATGTATCCAATTGATTTACAGAAGCTGATTAAATAGAATTACAAAGGAGAAATAAAAGGCTGAAATAAAGCTAATCTAAAAAGGGAATATACAATAATGAAATCCTATCAATATCAATAAATAGAATCATATCCTAATAATAATAATAGAATCAGATCAGCAACAAATAAAGATAATCCTGATTAATTTGTTTGGTGATTTGTTGCTGATAACACATCATCCTAAAGCACGAGCAAACAATCTTAAAACTTCTGAAGAAAGAACATACAACACAATAATATTGATATATTCAGCCGGGAAACAATGGTATCAATCAGCTTTATCTGCTTCTGCCCCACTCATGCTCAACTAGGAAGATGTCTCTTCAGATCTTGCAACTTGTTTAAAAATTTTCCTGCCACGTGCCACCCTGGTTAGCCGTCCCATAAAATTCTGTAGAACAAAATTTCCCACATATCTCCAATAAATAAAAAAAAGTGTTTTAGATTAAGAAATTAGAAAGAAAAACCACGATAACAACATTAGCAATATTTATGAATTATAAATTCAAATGAATTAAGTGAAGTATGAAACCCTCAATTTACCTTCCCTTGGAACTCAAAAAGAGCTGCCTCAGCTTCTTGCTTGGACTCGAAGGACACAAATCCATAACCACCAGACTTTCTAGGATTATCATAAAATATAACCTCTGCAGAAACAACACTACCATTTCCTCTTGAATTAAAAAATTCTCTGAGATCCTTAGACCTCGCTTCATAGGACAAATTTGCAACAAACAAGTTATATGTTACTGCTGGCTTCGATTGCATACGAGGAGTTTTCTTTTTCTTTGGCCAAGCATAATCGAGATTTAATATGCGACCTTCAAACTCCTATAGTATTCAAATAAAGGAAAAACAATATCAAATCATTGATAGAAATTTATGGGATCTATTAATCCTAAAATTTATGACATATTAAAATATATAAAGAGTTATAAGGTTACCTTGAAAAGATGTTCACGAGGAAGTCATTGTTGAAACCCTTAAAAACAATTTTGATAAGGGAAAGATACTATTCTTATCCTACAGTAATCACTCATGCATCAGTATCAAAAGGGCAATTGTACATACTAAAGTAGATAGGAATAGGAACATCTCCTTGTATATGTAAGATATCTAGAATGAGTTAAACTTACCCACTATGACAAATCCATATACAAGATCCATAAAATAAAACCCACATATGAGCAATACTTTAACAACAATAGGCCTATTAACAATACTGATTACAATTTGAGCTAAACAAAATACTCTAATAATTTTAACATACAATTAATTTGAGTTTTATAAAATTATAATATGATTTATGCTAGTCCATAAAAAATTCTAACATTCTCCCACTTGGATAGCATAAGTCATATTACATAATTTCAAAAAGAAAACAATTCTCCAGATCAATCAAACAATATATGGTCACAACATGATGTATAAATCGAGTCAGCACTCTCAATAACTGGTCTAAAATGAGAGTGCAAGCATTTCAACAATGCAGAAAATCATACTCGAAGGAGTATTGATATCATACATGCAACATACTCATATCTCGGTGACCCAACAAAATGTGATATATGGGTAATGGGAAAGTACATCCAAAATTGCATGTCAATATGTGATCAAAGTGCATTTCTCAATAAAATAGCCCCAAGCATATGCCCAATATATTTTGAGATTTAACAAACATCTCAACACAATAACAAAATGAGACTAGGTCCAAAATATCTCCACAATATAGCATAATGTGAACAAATAATATTGCGCAGATAATAATAACAATATTATATGATAACGACAATAATAACAACATAATTGTTTAAGGTCTCGAGACAAAAAATGATGTCACAATATAATCACAAAACAAACTCTCATTAATCCAAAATATCAAAAGACCTCACTATACCCATATGGATCACATGATCAACAAAACTTTGATAGTCAAACCTTTGGTTAGGGGATTTGTAACCATTAGTTATATAGAGATATACTCGACATGAGTTTGAAACTCTTGAATCTTCTCTCTAACAAACATATACTTTGTGTCAAAAGCTTTGAGCGCTTAAAGCTCTTATTGATTTAAGAGAAGCACACTATGATAGAGTTATCACAATAGATAATAAGAGGCTTAGAAATACTCTCCATAATACGAAATTCAATAATCAAATTTTTTAACCATACCGCTTGACTCGTAGCCTCATAACAAGCTATATAATTTGCCTCCATAATAGAAGTAGTTGTAAGTGTCTATTTAACACTCTTCCAAGAAATAGCTCCTCTTACTAACATAAAGATATACCTTGATGTGGACTTGTGATAATCTGGACATCCACCATAATCAGAATCAGAATAGCTTATCACCTCAAGGTGATCTAACATTATATAAGTTAACATATGATCTTTGGTACCATTCAGATACCTCATGATTTGTTTTGCAGCCTGCCAATAAGTCACACCAGGTTTGCTGAAGTATCTACTTAGTACACTAACAACAACAACAACAACAACAATCAAGCTTTTTTCCACTAGGTGGGGTCGGCTACATGGATCAAACGATGCCATTGTGCCCTATCATAAACCAAGTCTTCAGATATATTATTCAGATCTAAATCTTTTTTAATCGTTTCACCTATGGTCTTTCTTGGTTTTCCTCTACTTCTAGTTATTGGGCTATTATCTACCTGATCTACTCTTCTTACAAGGACTTCTAAGAGTCTTCTCCTTACATGTCCAAACCACCTAAGGCGAGATTCTTCCATCTTTTCCATAATAGGTGCTACCCCTACTTTCTCTCTAATGCATTCATTCCTAATCCTATCTTGTCCTGTATGGCCACACATCCAACGCAACATCCTCATCTCCGCAACACTGATCTTATGCTCTTGTTGGCTTTTTACTGCCCAACATTCAGTACCATACAACATCGCGGGCCTTGTAGCTGTGCGGTAAAATTTACCCTTAAGCTTGAGAGACACTTTTCTATCACAAATAACTCCTGAAACACTCCCCCATTTCATCCATCCAGCTTAAATCCTATGGTTTACATCTTCTTCTATCTCTCCATCATTTTGTATGATAGATCTAAGGTACCTAAATTGTGTGACTTGTGGTATTGTATGAGGACGTGTATAAACTTGAGCATACATAAGGTTGCCAACAATGGAAGCATATGATACCTTCTCCATTTTAACAACATCTTTATCATTTTGGGGACACCGGGTATTAAAGAGTCTTTCATCCTTTTAAATAGGTGTAGCACAAGAATTACAAAATTTCATATTAAATCTATTTAGAATCCTTCAATATAAACTTTATGAGATAAACCAAGAATACCACGAGATCTGTCATGGTGAATCTCAATGCCCAATACAAAAGAGGCACCAAGATCTTTCTTTTCAAAATGCATTGTCAACATTTGCTTAGTCTTATTCAGAAAATCAACATAATTACTAACCAACAATATATTATCAACATATAAAAAAAGAATAATGAATTTGTTCCCACTAAACTTCAGATAAATGTATTTGTCAACAGCATTTTCTTAAAAGCCAAGAGAGTCAATAATATAATCTAATTTCAAGTACCAATGCCTGGAAGCCTATCTCAATCCATAAATAGATCTTCTTAATCTACATACCATATGATCTTTACCATCTTTAATAAAATCATCAGGTTAATCCATATATACATCCTCATGCAAATAATCACCATTTAAGAAGGCGATCTTAACATTCATTTGATGAAGCTCCAAATCAAAATGAGCAACCAATGCCATCACAATACGAAAAGAGTATTAAGTGGAAACTGGTGAGAAAGTCTCCTTGTAATTAATGTCTTCCCTCTGGTTATATCTCATTAGCAACAAGTCTGGCTTTATACCTCTTAATTTCACCTCTATCATTACGTTTGGTCTTAAAGACCCATTTGTAACCAATAATTTTATAACCAGTAAGCAACTCCATTAATTCCCAAACATTATTCTTTCTTATAGAAGCCAACTCATCCTCCAAAGCCACCAACCATTGTGCACTATCACGACAAAATGGCCTCTTGAAAGGAAATAGGATTAGAATCCTCAATTAAATTAAACTCATGCTCTTGTAGGTACACAACATAATCCCTAAATTTAGTAGACTCAGTGGATATAGGAACCCGCTCAGATCTTCTCAATGAAGCCACAACAACATCTGAATTTTGTACATTATTTTTTATATGTTAATGAAAATCGATATTATCAACAAGATCAACAATATTGTCATTATGGGTCAAAGGAGATGACATTATCCTTGGAAAGGGAACAATAGGAATAGGAACAACAATATGCTCATCTCTAAAATCAACAATATGCGGCTCCTAAGTTCCACCATTCTCTAAGTTCCCTTTAAAATAGACAGCCCAATCGGATTCAATAATTCTAGTAGTATGAGAAGAACAATAGAACTTAGAACCTCTTGAACTAATACAATAACTAATTAAGAAACCACTAATGGTTTTGAGATCAGGCTTCTTTAAAGGTGGGTTATAAGGCCTCGCCTCTGCCTGACAACTCCAAACACAGAAATGCCTTAAGGTAGGTCGTTTCCCTATCATAAGCTCATATGGAGTTTTTAGCACAGATTTACTTGGCATATGATTCAATATATAAGCAGCGGTCTTCAAAGCATCTCCTTATAAGAATTCTAGAACAGTATAATGACTAAACATACATCTCACTATATCCATAAGAGTACGATTTCTCCTTTCTGCAACTCTATTTTGTTGCGGAGTGTTAGATATAATGTAATGTGCCTCAATACCACAGTCTCGAAAAAACCTAGCAAAAGGTCCAAGATTTTTACCAGTTTCATCATACCTGCCATAATACTCATCACCCCTATCAGACCTCACACATTTGATCTGCTTACTAAATTTCAATTCAACTATGACTTTGAATGCTTTAAAGGCATCTAAAGAGTTAGATTTCTCATGCAACAAATCAATCCACTTATATTTAGAGAAATCATCAATAAAGGTGATAAAGTACTTAAAATCGCCCATAGCAATAGGAGTAATGTGCCCATAAATATCTGTATGAATTAACTGTAATATCCCTTCGCTCTTGGTAACCCCACTCCTCCCGACTCTAGTTGTAAGTTTCCCTTTTATACAATCTACACAGATATCAAAATCAAAGAAGTCCGAATCATGAAGAATATTATCCTTATTCAACATCCTCATTCTTTCCTTAAAGATGTGTCCTAAACGTTTGTGTCACAACATAGAAGAGTTTTCAGCAACTCAACCACGCTTCACTACCAAAAAATTCAGATTTAGAAACAGAAATATCCTGTCTCTAAATGTGTAAAATTTTATCTCTAAATATTTAGATAATGAATTAGAGATGAAAATTGATTTATCGCTAAAAGTGGTGTATCTAATTGTTAGAGACGGAAAATTTAATTTCGTCTCTAAATTTTAAAACTTCGTCGCTATTCAGTTATAAGATTCATCTCAGTTCTTTAATTAGAGACAAAAAATCTCATCTCTATTTTTGTCTCTAAATTAGAGACAGATGTTTCCGTCTCTAAATCCATCACTAATATTTTTAAAGAAAATTAAAAAAAATTAGGCATCTAGTTAGAATTTGCCACAACTAGACGCCTTCATTTTATAAAAAAATTCTATTTTCCTCTGCATATAATTATCCAAAATAAAAATTTACCAAAACTCATAATAAATCATCAATCATTATAATTATCCAAGTAACTATAAAAGATACCAAAATAGTTAAAAGTATATGAAGTAGTTACAATATCTTATGCATACCATTAATTGCTATTATATTTTGCAAGTAGACTTCTCTCTAACTTATACAATTACAAGTAATGCAACTTCATTTCGATAAGAAAACCCAACTAAATCATTTCGTCAATCAATATTTTACTAAAAAAAATACTTCTATTAATCAATCTTTGCCAAGTGTATCTAGAAAAAAAATTTAGAATCACTACACAAGTCTGCCTCTAGAACTCTATCCAACAGAAGTAAAGAAAACAAGTTGACCTTATAGGTAACAGAAGCATCGACAGTTGTTGGGTTACTTGACAGAAGAGCAGCAACAGCTTCAGTGCGTTGTTCATGAGATTCTTAACTATCTCCATGAAATGCTTGTCTATTTTTTATTCCATCCTGCTTGAGCACTTTAGGAGTCTTTAATTTTCCAGGGTGTGTACCATTTGAGATAATACTACCAATTTCACCAGCAGTCCTTTTCTTGCATTGAGAATCAAACATAAGTTAAAACAAACTTGTATAAAAACAAGTGCTTAGTGATAGTAACACATTGAAAATGAAAGAAAATAAAGGGGGGAAGAAGACATACCTACTGGAAGTTTGAGTGGCTTATTTAAAAATAGAATTCCCCAAAGTGGCTTTCCATCAATAACAGTTTCAATAGTATATCCTTCTGAGATGTTTTCAGTAACCTTGGCTTCAAACATTTTCTTTCCAGAATGAGGTAGGGATTGATTTACTAGGGTATTTAGACTACCTGCATTTATGATATTGGACGTTTAACTATTCCCAAATGGTACTTTGAAATGTAAATAGTTAAACATAATTTCCAATCTTTTTATCCTCCTGACTCAAATAATCAAAATAAAAAATATTAGAGGGATCATTATTTTAGTCAACACTGACTTGCCATAACTACAATCCTTATCTAAGATTAATAGATACTAGTTGGAAGAACTAGTTCTACACTAACACTAACTTGACTAATTGAATATTACCAAGAGTTCAACTAAAAACCCTAATTCTTAATGCTTTAAATTTAATTAGCCAAATGGCCCAAATCTTTAAATGTAAGACCCAAGATATCTTTAAGGAACTTCCGGAATCCAATATACCAAGGTTGATAGGCTAAGAGCCTAATATCATAGAGCTTTAAGGACAAAATTAGACTTTTTGATATCCATGAATCAAAATATAAAGGCAAATTCTTACTTGGCTGGCCTGGCTATAATTCAACACTGTCATGATTGGGCTAATATCAGCACCCACTCCATATTTAACCAGAACTCGATTTTGGACAAGATTGAGTTTTTGATCTTGGCATTTCAGCTTCAATTGCTTCCTTAAAGATAACTTTTCTGGTTTCTGTTCACTTTCCCTAGTAATCCCTAAGTCAAAAATATATCACAACTTGTTACATACTTAATAATCAAGAGAAATACCAGAACCAAAATGTTACTGAAGAAAATTTAATAAAAAGAAAATATAAGACACTTTACTGAACCTGTATGTAGGTAATACATGTCATCCAGGGCCTCAAGACTTTAATTACAACCACCAATGAACATAAGAACACCACCCTTAATTGGGTCTAAACAGTCACCAGCTACAGAAACAAAACCTCAGCATACCCCAAATAACCCAACCCATGAAATATACAACTCAGATTGAAAAACATGACTCCTACTCTTCCCAAACTTCAAATCCACACAGACCTTTATTCTAACTTGCATTTACTGTCTGAATCAGAAAAGCACAATATTGTAATAAGTCAACAACTAGTTGATCAAGCATGTACAATGAATAGAACCTAAGAAGTTTAGTAACTTAATAGCTTATAAGTTATAACTTAATATCACTTTTCAGTATTTGTAACAGCATTGCAGAGAAAGATTTCCAAATGGAACCTCAGTAGGCCAATAAGTTATTCAACTATTTTTAACAAGTCTCTTTAAGTTGTTCAATACTATAGTTCAGATATAATTTGCAAGATTACTACTACCTTTCTCGTACAAATTCTTATTCAGCACATATATTAATTATTATTAGCTTACTAGGCCAACCCACCAAATTGGGATGATACTGAGGCTAAATTTAACAAAGTCCATCTCGTTCAACATTCTGTTGAACAATAATTTACCTTAATAATATTAACTTGAACAAAGTCTCAATTATTTTCATCTCTTTCAAACTACTATTTCAATAATTTAGTCTCAACCACTACTTCAAGAGGTTCATCTCGCTCAAATTCTTACTCAAAAAATATCAATTATTGATTTGACATTTTTCTTTAGATTATTTACAAATTCACAAAGCAAAGAAAGAGGTATATAAAGAACTAACCCATTCCTATCATTGCAAATTACATAAGAAAGTAAGAAACAAAGCCTCAGCCTACCCCATTCCTATCACTAAGATGAAACTTCACTTTTACATTGATACCTGTTTGGTTACCCAGAAAACCACATAAAAAGAAAAAAAAATGTAGAGATGGTTAGGCACACCTGCCATGAAGAATCTGGCACTTGGAAACAATGCCTTCGTAGATTTTCAGAGTAGGAATTGTAGGTCAACTCCATGGGGGACCCTGAGAATTCGGATAAAAGGTCTTGAAGGAAATGGAATTCCAAGAAGTTATAGAGAAATGAGATGATAAGAATGGCGGCAGGAAGGAGGTAATGCCAGATTGGAATGAGAAAGAGCGCTCGGAGCATCGAGGTGCGAGTCAAATCTCTATGGCATAACAGTGTATCAAATCTCTGTTAGTCAGTGGCATAATAGTGTATCAATACTGACACTTTGGGTCTCTGATAGAGATGACAAGTAGTCAAGCATAGGTCGAAGGGGAGTGCCAGCACGAGTCCAGAGGAGAAGGTGGTGGTTCTACGCTGGTGGGTGGTCGCTTTTTGTGCCAATGGACCACGAATCGCCTTCTGCGCATGGTGGTCGCGACTTGCTATTCGTGTTCTGCTACTTCTGCGCAGTTGTGGTGATCGCAAGTCGCCATCTTCAGTCTTGCGCCGGTGGCGGTGGGTTGTGGCCTGGCTTGGTGGGTGTGCCGTTGCCGTTCTCTTTTGCTAGGGTTTAGTTTTCAATTTTGGGGAGTGTTTTTGATTTGGGTGGGTTTAGTTGTTCGGTTGCTGAAAGAAGAAAATGGAGGGGCTAGGGCTAGGCTGCATTCGTGCTCAAAATTTTACATTAGAGACGGAATCAATCTGTCTTTATCTTTCCTTAAAAAAATAATTTTATTAATTAGATTACATAAATTATTTAGAGATAGAACACATCATTTTCTAAATATATTTGACTTTTTAAAATACTTATTTGACCAAATAGAGACACAATTAGAGAAGGATAATTCAGAGATGGGTAAATTTTGTCTCTAAATTTCATCTCTAAAACATATTTGACTTTTTAAAACATCACATTGACCGAATAGAGATGAAATTAGAGACAGAAAAAACTGAGACGAGTAAATTCCATCTCTAATTATATTTGACTTTAAATTGACAAAATGGAGATGGAATTAGAGACAAATTTTTTTGACATGATCAATTCCGTCTCCAAATTCTGTCTCTTAAGTTTTAAATTTTATTTTCCCTCTCTAATTTATCAAATTCATCTCTATTTCTGTCTCTATTAGAGACAAAAAAAAATTTCGTCCCTAAGTTCCATCTGTCTCAACACATATTAGAGCAAGGGGTTCAACTTCTTTTTCCTTAATCCAATTATTAAACTCTATACAATTAGCTCATTTGATCCAATCTGTAAATTTTGTGACGCGTTCACGATCACCACTCACACCATTATGCTTAGTCTTAGTCAACACAGAGAGGTCACAGGCCCTTCTCGATCTGTCAATAGCCTTACAAAATTGGTTAACATTATCCGCTTCATGAAAACTCTCCTTAATGGCTTTGTTCATGCTATACTTTATGGTCATGAGACGAACTTTATTTGAATGATCTCACATTTCACATTTCATATTTCACCCCAATCGCAGCAGAAAACATATCTATGGGCTTCAAGGCTCATCTATAGCGAGAGCAACATCAATAACAGAGATAACCAAAAATAAACTCATTGATTCAACCCAGTTTTCATAATTAGTCCCACACAACTTTGTCAAAATATTTATTTTCATAAGCAAAGCTGAATCAATATTTTAAAGGGAGATTTTTTTGAGTATTTTAATAAACAAGATGAGCAGTAACCACAATGGAGCTTTCCCATGTAATTGTATTCCTGCCTAAGGGTACCGGAATACAACACAGGAATAGAATCTCATAGACATTAAAATCATGTCCCTAAAACTAGTACCGAGAGGATACTGAAAACTCTAAGGACATAACCTCAATGCCCTTAACAAATCATTAGGAATTACATTAATAAAGGCAAATCGATAAGGTGAGCGCATTATCAACATAATCCCCAATGCCACAAAATAACAATATTTTATCAACAAAATAGCACATCACCACTATTAGTCCTGCGAAGGTAAGCTCATAATCATGAAAAGTGCCCAAAATAGTACCACTTAACAAATTATCAGGAATTATATTAATAAAGGTAAACTGATAGGGTAAATGCATTATCAATATAATCTTCAATGCAACATTATTAACAAAATATCAATAAAATGACACCTCAACATAATTGGTCTTGTGAAGACGAGCTCACAATCATGCAAAGTGTCCCAAAACAGTACTACAATACTTAAAACAGCAACTCTCAGAATCAAATCGCATAAATAACAAAAAAAAAAAATAGTTTTCAAAACATTACATATTAATTTATGCACAAAATAACACCAAAAAATATTTCAGTGATAAAACAACATCAACTTTGAGACTGCACAATATATAATATGCCCAAAAACATAACAATTATACATAAAAATTTCTACGGGCAAAAGAAGAGAGTACCATATATTTTTAACAATTTTAGTCTCTAGAAATTTTGGAATAAATAATAAATAGGCATGAAAAAATAAATAAAATTCACCAAAATTTAGAAAAGGGGACTTGGAGCACAACCCAAAAAATAGAATTGAAAAATCAATTTTTAACAAGTGTCACGTGCTCCCACGCACCTAGTGCGCGACTAGGCGTTGCGCGTGACTGAATCACCATATTCACCCGTTTCCCCCAAAAATGGGTTGTGTTCAATTTCTCTCTTGATTCTCAACAAAAAAAATACAGATTCCTATGCCATTAGATTCATAAGAAAATGATCTACAAAACCCTATGACGATTTTCAAAATTGTTGCAAGAAATTTCTGAGTTTTCTCAATGATAGTGAACAACACATCGTGGTTATGTTTCAGAAATTCTAGGTTATTTCTTAACCTTTTGGTATGATCTTTATGTCTTTAGAATTAGAAACATGTGATCTACAATCACTACTAAAAAAAATCAGATTTAGAGACGAAAAAATACTATCTCTAAATATTTAGAGATGGAACTAGAGACGGAAATTGATTCGTCTCTAAAAGTGGCATTTCTGATTGTTAGAGATAGAAAATTTAATTTCATCTCTAATTTAGAGATGAATTTTTTTGTCTCTAAATTTTAAAATTTTGTCGCTGTTCAGTTATAAGATTCATTTTAATTCTTTAATTAGAGATGGAAAAATCTCATCTCTATTTCTGTCTCTAAATTAGAGACAGATTTTTCCATCTCTAAATCTGTCTCTAATATTTTAAAAAATATTAAAAAAAATTAGGCATCTAGTTGGGATTTGCCATAACTAGATGCCTTCATTTTATATAAAAAAAAAAATTCTAGTTTCCTATACATATAATTATCCAAAATAAAATTTTACCAAAAATCATAATAAATCATCAATCATTATAATTATCCAAGTACTAGAAAAAGTGAGAAACTGAATAGTAGTGCATTGCCTTTGTGCCTATGCTCCAAGGCCAAAGGGAGCTTGCACCTCAAGAAAATTGCATATTTCACAATAATGGCCTATTTAGCAAGTTTGATAGTTGAATTATAGTGACAAATAAAGGTACTAAACAAATTTCATAGGGGAAACACTTCAGGCATAATTGTGGAAATGAATCTCATGATAACTCTAATAACTTGTAGCAAACAAAGCATCATTTGCACGAAGCATATATACAGTATCTCCTACAACATAAACCTTAGCAAAAATTCAATAATCTCAGGTACTACATATTCTAATTTGCACCAGTTCCAGATATGTTATAGACAAGAAAACGTCTAAAAATATAAATAAATGATAACATTAAAACCAACTTCATTTCAATAAGAAAACCCAACTAAATCATTCTGTCAATCAATATTTTACTAAAAAAAAAACTTCTATTAATCAATCTCTGCCAAGTGTATCTAGAAAAAAATTTAGAATCACTACACAGATCTTATGGGTAACAGAAGTATCGACAGTTGTTGGGTTACTTGACAAAAGAGCAGTAACAGCTTCAACGCGCTGTTCATGAGATTCTGAACTATCTCCGTGAACTACTTGTCTATTTTTTATTTCATCTTGCTTGAGCACTTTAGGAGTCTTTAATTTGTCTGGGTGTGTACCATTTGAGATAATACTACCAATTTCACCAGCAATCCTTTTCTTACATTGAAAATCAAACATAAGTTAAAACAAACTTGTATAACAATAGGTGCTTAGTGATAGTAACACATTGAAAAGTGAAAGAAAATAAAAGAAGGGGGAAGAAGACATACCTATTGGAAGTTTAAGCAGCTAGGTGTAGAGAGCTTGGCTTATTTAAAATCAGAATTCCCCAAAGAGGCTTTCCATCAATAATAGTTTCAGTGGTATATCCTTATAAGATGTTTTCAGTAACCTTGGCTTCAAACATTTTCTTTCTAGAAGGAGGCATGGATTGATTTACTGGGGTATTTAATATTAGATATTTAACTGTTCCCAAGTGGTACTTTGAAATGTAAATAGTCAAACATAATTTCGAATCTTTTTGTTCTCCTAACTCATAAATAATCAAAAATCAAAATTATTGAGGGATCATTATTTTAGTCAACACTGACTTGCCATAACTATAATCTATGTCAAAGATTAATAGATACTAGTTGGAAGAACTAGTTCTACACTAACACTAACTTGACTAATTGAATATTACCAAGACTTCAACTAAAAACACTAATTCTTAATGCCTTAAATTTAATTAGCCAAATGGCTCAAACCTTAAA
The DNA here is from genome assembly GCA_029884595.1 of Ormosia semicastrata. Classification (NCBI taxonomy): domain Eukaryota; kingdom Viridiplantae; phylum Streptophyta; class Magnoliopsida; order Fabales; family Fabaceae; genus Ormosia; species Ormosia semicastrata. The sequence continues at coordinate 116,800,931 of JAQQTO010000063.1, forward strand.
TTTAATTACAATAAAAGAGTATAAATATAGTTAGCTTGAAGCTTAAAAAATAACTACAATTATCTAAATAAACATTTATGCTGCCATAATAAGCATTAAAGAAAGAGTCAAACCAACTTTTGCAAGCCAAAGAATACAGATCATATATGAAGCTAGGATGGTAACTAAATGGTTACCCTATCAAGAAGAGAAGGCACATAATAGAAAGCATACATATCTAATAATTGAAAGGCATGCCTCCAAGATCATTGATCAGAACACTTGTGGTATATGCTAAAGAAACAATGTAATAGCTACATGAAATGTCTTACATAGACAATTTCAAAATGAATATAAACAGTTTTCTTTCAACATTGGCCTTACTCATACCAATACCATACATCACTGTTAATAATCTAAACAATGTCTGAAATGAACCGAAAAAGGACGGCTTGTTACTCAAAGTTCTTTTATGGTTCAAGCAGACAACAATACATGTAATGTAATACTGGCAAATGGTGCAAATATTGCAATAAATTTGTTTCAAGATGACAAGTTCGAAAGCTCATAGTTTTGAACATCCAAAATGATAAATGACCTTTTCTTTGATAAAGTGAGGTAAGGAAGGATAGTTAGTTAACTCCCTTAAAAATAGGGCATATTATGGATTAAAAACTTTTTTCATTGATTAAAATAATTAAAATCAAAAGTATGAGAGAGAGAGAGAGCATACCCCAAAACATATATATCTAGTTCATTTTGGACTTGAAGAAAACCACTTAGATCAAGGTTCCCACTGAGGCATTGCCCTCCTACATTCCATGTTGCTGTGAAAACTTTAAGATTAAAAACAATCAAATAACTATGATTATTAATATGGTCATAAATATTGTAATAACAGGAAGTTATTAAAATGACAGAAATCTAACAAGTCTACTGACAGAAATAAAATGACATTATATTCATAATTTAATCTTCATCCTTCTCATCTCCATCTCCACAGCAAGAATTTTCTTAGCAAAGTTGGCTACGAGGTTCCTTCTCTATACCCTTCTAGGACGTCCACCACCAAGTGGACTTGTAAGTGAAAAGTCAATGTGTTTCTATGAATCAACCCTCAGAATGAATGATGGGATGTTCACCACCTGCCTCTCAACCCTTCCAAGCCAAAAATGACATTAAAATCTATTTCCAAACAACATATCATTTTAAAATATAAACTGATAGCAACCTTGTAGAGCATGTTTAAAAAATGAACATATGGAAGATACAAAATGAGGCCATATCTTGAACAACATAGAATTTATTAGGTAAGAATTAAAGATAGAAAAATGGAAGTTCTAAAAGTAGAGGCAACAGGTCACGTTTACACCAAGTCCACAATCCAAAATTGGAGAACGATCAATGTAAAAGGAAAGCTACTAGCTTGAGAATTTTCATAAAGAAGATCATCAAATGCTCAAGTTGCAAACAATTATAAGACAATAGCCACACAACATGTAAAGACAGCCTATATTATTATGTGAAGTATAATTCCTCTAGTAAATAACTTTACAATCTGTGACTCTAAGTAGATACAAAATAAAAGACCATTTATAAAATTTGGAATAGAAGAATACAAATGAGTGTGATATGTTTGCATTCATCATTTAGTTTGATATTGAGAAAGAAAAAGAGAAAGGGAGAACTTGATGTGCCTCTACTTGATGAGGAAGTTCTTGACGATCATAGCCAAGACGTAATCGAGCTTGTTCTGGGTCTCATCGAGAAAACCATAATGGACTAGAGCCTTGCTCTGCCCTGAATAGCCACCAAGCCGCCGTTGTCCATCGTTATAGGCGAATCGCGTAGCTCACCTATACCACTAGATCCACGCGTAGCCACCACCCAACTTCAACCTGGAACCCAGATCTGCAAGCAGCACTGCCAGATCCACGACCAAGCATGCGTTTTTGTCTACTGGGCGCCTGAACCTGAGACCCAAGCCACAGATCCGTCATCCTTGCACCTCTCCCTTGCACACGCACCACCGCGAATCGACGCCATCAAGCCGCCGTTCTCTCTTTTTGTTATTATTACAGGTTGTGAGCCTTTGAATCCAACCCCAACGTTTGCGGCTAAGCGAGGTCGCGAACGGCTAAGCTGGGTCGCAAGTGGTCACGATGGTCATAGGTGGGTAGAGGTCACAATGGTCAGTAGAGGCTCAAGCAGTGCTGGAAGCCTAGAACTCCAATGACTGAGAAGTGAATGGGTGCGAAGGTGGCGAGGACGGATTTAACGTGCTAGTTACGAGTTCGTGATGACGATGACCTTTTTGGCATCAGAGATGGAGATTAGAGAACGAGATGAGAGATGGAGATGAGAAAACGAGCTAAGAGATGAAGATGAAAGAACGAGGGTTTAGAGGGAGTGAGAGAAATGGGGTTTTGAGTTGAAATTAGGGATTGTAGAAATTTTAGAGACGGAAACAACATTCCATCTCTGTCTTTTAAAAAAGTTATTATATAATTTAGAGATGGAACACATTCGTCTCTAATATATTTTGATTTTTTTAAAACATGTATTTGATTAAATAGAGATGGAATTAGAGATGAAAAAATTTAGAGATAGATAAATTTCATCGTTAAACGTATTTGACTTTTTAAAACATTACATTAATTGAATAGAGACGAAATTAGAGACAAAAAATTCTGAGACGGATAAATTCTATCTCTAAAATCCGTCTCTAAGTATATTTGACTTTAAATTGACCAAACAGAGACAAAATTAGAGACGAAAAATTTTGAGATGGATAATTTCTGTCTTTAAATTCTATCTCTAAATTTTAAATTTTATTTTTCCTATCTAATTCATCAAATCCATTTCTGTTTCCGTCTCTATTAGAGACGAAATATTTTTTCATCTTTAACTTCTATCTCTAAATCAGAAATTTCTAGTAGTGAATAACACTAAATCAATTTCTTGAATTGATCTTCAAAAGAAAAACGAATCATAAATTTTAAACGATTTAGGGTTCTACGAGTTTGAACAAAATTATTTGTGAATTCACAATATTATAATGCAATATACATGTTTCTAGACTCAAGATAAACCGATCTACAAAAGCCCTCACCTAATTTAAAAATTAATCATAATTTTTTTTAATTGAACATCACATACATTAGGATTTCAAGTTTCTTCAATTTTAAACCTCATAAGATTTTTAGGTAAAACAAAAAATTGATAGTCATAATTAAGATTAAAACTGCTTTGATACCAATTGATAGAAATTTATCAGATCTATTAATCCCAAAAGTTATGACATATTAAAATATATAAAGAGTTTTAGGGTTACCTTGAAAAGATGTCGATGAGGAAGTCATTGTTGAAACCCTTAAAAACAATATCGATGAGGGAGTGATACTATTCTTATCCCACAGTAGTTGCTCACACGTCAGTATCAATGAGACAATTGTACGCACTAGAGTGGCTAGGAATAGGGACCTCTCCCTATATATATAAGATATTTAGAATGAGTTAAACTTATCCATTATGGCAAACTCATATACAGGATCTATAAAACAAAACCCATATATGAGCAATGCTTTAACAACAATAAGCTCATTAATAATACTGATCACAATTTGAGTTAAACAAAATGTTCTAACAAATTTTGACATTCAATTAATTTGAGTTTTATAAAATTATAATATGATTTATGCTAGTTCATAAAAAAATTCTAACAATCATAACATGTTGTTTACAATGGTTAAGAAAAGTTGTTGTATCCAAAATACTTTTTTAATAAATAATAAAATCATTAAATGGAAATTTTGATACAACAGAAAAAGAAAAATAGCATAGACCAAACTATATAATGTTAAAAAATCTATAGAATTCTAATGTTAATGAAAAACTTGAATAACCAAATGATATATAATACAAGTGATACATTGTAACTGCTGCAGCTTACATACGATTTGAGATTATTTAGAGCAGCAAGAGTCTCTTCTGGGGAACCCATTTCAACAAATGCCAAACCTCTATTTTTGGTCTTGTTATACATAGAAAGCTTAACAACAAAAACAAACAAAAACCCGCATCAGATAAACAAACAAAACTGAATATAAACACACAACAAAATCTCAAATAATAAAGAAAAGAAGGAATAAAATCTCAACTTCGAGGACTTTTTTATGCCTCTCGAACAAAGCACGAATATCTTTGGGGGCACTAGTCCAAGGCACGTTCTGAGCAATCAACCTAGTCCGAGAAAACTCTTTAGAGGCTGCCTCGATTTCTTGGCCCTCAGGGGAAACATTTGATGGGGAAGAATCAAGGACTTGTTCTTGGGAAGTAGAGGCAAATTTAAGAGCAAAATTAGTGCTTTCTTTGGTTCTGATTCTGAGGTTTGGTGTATGTGCGAGTGACAGGCGCAGGAAATCAAAGGAATGGGGTGGTTGACAAAAAGATAGATTGTTGATAGAATGGTAAGATTGGCGGTGAGGATTCTGAAGAGATGATATAAGGGTTGGAAGGAGTAGATGTTAAAGGAAAGTAGTGAAGAAGACTAACTAGCGCCATTACTACACTAAGAAGACTGGGTCTGATTACTCTAAACTCATTGTTGAGGAACTTGTGAATACAGAGGCACTAGCACTAGCAGAAATTGGTTGAAGATGTCAAAAATGAAGTTCCAAATATAGGGTTTCTGCTGGCTGGATTGGGTGGGTTCAGTAGCATATTTAGACTCGACTCACTCACCAAAGCAGTGAGTTGAGTTGGGTTGAGGAGATTTTTTCATTCAACCCAATCCAACTTGACCCGTTTAAAAGTGGATTGAGTTAGGTCGAATCTGTGTCTAATATATATATATATATATATATATATATATATTTAAAAAAATTCTTAAAAAAAGTCAAAATATAAAAATCTAACAAATTGATATTATAAGTCTTAATATCAAACATAATAGGTCTCAATCTAATAAAATAACATCATAAGTCTCAACCAATCTTACTCAAACATAATAAGTCTCAATCTTAAATAAACTAAACATCATAAGTCAATAAATGCATAATAAATTAATAACTAACAAGTCTTATTAAATTTAGAATAAATTAAATAAAATTAGTCATAATTCAAATAACAAATTAGTGTAACTAATTAAAGTCAATGTTATAACGCATATCATATGTATTGACATAATCATTACTTCACTCTCATTTTTTTTTATATACTCTTTATCGTCTAAACATTTTATTTAAAAAATAACAAAGCGTGGGTGAGTCAGATTTGTGAGAGTTGAACGTGTTTCAACTCGCTACTTGAGTCACACATTACAAGTTAAAACATTTTTTTAACTCAACCCAACTCAACCTATAAATTCAACCTAACTCATATTTTATGAGTCAAATTAAGTCAAAACTCACTTGTTCGAGGTTGACGCTACCCACTAGCCATCCCTATCCAAATGAATGTGGATAAGGATGAACCGGTGAAGGGGGTGTTAATGCATGATGGCATCTTACACATTAAAAAATTGACAGTAGAAAATTTGCTCAAAAATCATATTTTAGTTCCTAACTAATATCTTTTTTGTATTTTTCGATTGGTATATATATTACATTTTTGCGATTTAATTGCTCATTAATTCACATTAATTTAATACTATTAAATAAATTTAAAACAAATTCACTTTATTTTATGGATTTAATTTAATACCCATGAAATGGATTTAATTAAAACAAAATATGATTACATATTACAGAAGGATAAAATTGAAGTAAATTTTCATCCGTGGGAGACTAAATAACAAAACTTAGTTTGTGAGGATTAACAAATATATTAGTGAGTGACCAAATTAAATTTCAGATAATCATAGTTAAAAAAAATATTGAGAAAAAAATATAACTGTTAAAATTGCAGGGGTTTCTCCCCACCGACTTTCCCCACACCAGGGAGAATACATGTAACTGTTCTTTTATAATTGTTTTTTTATCTTTTGATGGGGTAAAACCATAGAAGTTTAGGGTGAGAAGCCTTCCCCTTCCAATACCAAGAAATACTACTTAGGGTGCGTTTGGTAGAAGCTAAACAATTAATGGAGAAAAATTTAAGGAAAAACAATTCTTGAAAAAAATTTCTAGGGGTTAAGAATTATACTTTTCATTTTGTTTGGTTCATCGGTAGATCTGGTACGTTACTTGACGTTAGTGGGACTAGTTGCTACCATCTTTGTCTTCTCTGGCAGCTCCAAGCTGCTAAACGGAGCTCCGGTGGTGGCTAAGAATGATTGGCGGCGGCCAAAGAGCGGCGCGAGTGCGATAAAACAAACACTGATGGAACACTGTCAAAGAACAACTGAACAAAGCTGTGAAAGTTCTTGAAGATCGACGGTAGAAGAACCCCGTCGCCGCTGTCACGATGATCGAAATCTTCATCAGTGTCCTCTGGTGCACTTCGCCACATACACCATCGACCACACGACCATAGCTTCTCTAGCGGCCTCGGCGCCCACATTGTCGTCATAGCTGCTTGACGGTTGCACAACCTTCTTCGAATGGAATTTATGATTTACTAATTTTTGGCCGTTGATGGAGTATGAAGAGAGAGAAGAAGGTGGAGAAAGATGGGAAATAATTGTTACCCTAGTCTGCCAATGAGCCTCAACTCAAATGCCACCAATTGCTGCCTTGTGTGCTAGGGGGCGTGGTCGATCCCCCAAGATGGCACTCCCCTTTCCCCTTGCTTCTCCCCTTCCCCCTCCCCCTCCCCTGGCCCCTTGAGGGCCATCCCTTGGCCCCACCCTTGTGGTGGGGTTTCTCTTTAGGCCCCACGTGCCTAGGTACCCAAAAAAAGAAAAATTGTTACCGTAGCCTTAATTACGTTAAAATTTCACCTGAGAATCAGGATTTTTGCTCCCTTGTTTTACCATTCTACCAAGAAAAATAATTATCTTACATCTTAAAAAAAAAATAAATATTATTCACACTTTTTTAAAAAATATAATTAAGTAAAAAAAATAAAATATAAATATATATAATAAATAATATTAAATAAAATATAAAAAGAGATATATATATTATTTGATATAAAAATATAATAATTGTTTTACCAAATATATTTTTCATTAAATTTTATCCCTTCAAAATTTATCCTCATAGCAAACACCCCTTAGGATTACAAATTGACTATCAACAAAGATTCTTATATTTGAACCCCAAATCATTAAGTCGACTTAGAAAAGGCTTCTTGTGATAGAACGCACTCGGTTAATAGATCACATGTTTTTGTTTTTTAATATTCTTAATTTTATAATTTATATTATTATCATTATTAATATTTTTTAATAATATTTTTATATGAAATAATCTTTTTATATAATATTTTTAAAAATATTTTTTCTTTGTTTGAGTTTTCTAATTCAACCTCTTAACTTACGATAGGACTATTAATCCAATGATTCGACCTTTTGATCGAGTTAACCTCTAGTCCAAGTTATACAAGTATGGTATCTTATATATTAATGCATTCAACGTGAAATTTCATAATTCTTAATCGTTCTAAGAAAACCCTTGTTGCGATAGAATGCACTCTATCAATAGACCACATGTTCTTGTTTTTTAATATTCTCGATTTTATAATTTATACTATTATCTCCACTAATATTTTTTAACAATATTTTTATATAAAGTAATTTTTTCATATAATATATTTAAAAAATATATTTTCTTCTTTATTTGAGTTTTTCGATTCAACCACTTAACCCACGATCGGACCATTAACTCGATGACCTGACCTTTTGACCGGGTTAACCTCCGGTCCAAGTTATACAAGTATGATGCCTTATATATTAATGCATTCAATGTGGAACTTCATTACTCTCAATTGTTCTTAAAATTCTTAAAAATTCTCAAATTCAACTTAAAAGGGTATTAATTAAATAATTTCTACTAAAACATCTAAATATAAATAAGCCACAAATTTCGTTAAAAAAGAAAATGCCAAGAATATTGGATAGCAAAGTTGCCCTCATTCCATTAGAGAATGATCAACAGCAATTCTTACAAGCGAAAAATATGCAAACTGTGATTAATCAACCCATTTGTAAATCAGAAACACTATCACAACTTTTTACTGAAGAAATTATCAGGCCTGTTATTGACATTACTCACTTTACTTCTTAATACATTCGACAGTCGGGGGAGTTATTTTGTAAGGGTGACAATGGTTGTCTTGTTAAATCTATATCATCAAAATCAATCTTCCTCCCCATTGGGCTACTTGTCTTGGGACTAGACTTTCTCTTGTTTGACTGCAAAAGCCAAACAAATATAAATAAAAATATGCACAAATTATAGGAGACATAAAAGCAGAAGATGCATATGATACCTAGGAGCCAGGTCAGAAGATGAAAACATACAAGCACGGAAAAAAGAAATGAAATGAAATTGAACTTGCAATGCAACTTCGGCATGCGCACATGCTAAAAGCAAACATAACACGATTCTCTCCTACAACGTCAATTCTTTCTCACCTTGGCAGATGTACTGCTGGTATGTTTCCCACCAGAACCGGGATGGCTCCTTTCCTTGTATTGCTTCACTAGCCTTTTGTTCTCCTCATGCAATATGCTATTTTCATCAAACAGTAATTTGACCTATGATATACCAAGCTAAGCAGTTATTAATCAACAATCAAATAATCCAAAAACTGGAAAGGTTCACAAAACAGGGATCATTCAATCCTCACCTCCTCTTCAGCTCTGTGAAGGTTAATCCTTAAATGCACCTTATCATTTTCTAGTGACTTGAATTCAGCAACAAGTGACAAAACACTCCGAGTTGACGGCTTTAAGCTACAAAATCCATAATAAAAAATCAGGCTTCTAAAAGTGAACTGATAAAACAAACAGAAGTTGGTCCTAATGGTTACAACTACAAATATGTTAATTGTATGGAACATGATGTAACAGTAAAAAATTGGCCACATGAGAATATGCCTAAAGAATGAGAAAAGAAGGAAACAGGACAGGAGAATATGAGGAGCAAAGAGGTAGAGGGCTCACCAGTTCCACATTGTAAGCAACTTCTTATAAGACTCGTTTTCACTATTTGCATCCAAGAACGCATATATAGAAGACTCATCTTTACAAGTAACTGTTGCCAAAAGGGAGTCAAGCAAATTCTCTTCCCCAAGTGTGCTTGCAGAAGTAGAATCAACCTTCATGGAAAAAGTAAATATCAGTAGTTGACATTTATGACCAAATGAACTGAAAACTTACAAAAACCATTACTATTTCATGATTAAAGCAAAAGGAAAAAAAAATGAAACTATAAACAATAACATTTCTTTATTAGTAGTAGTACAAGTTCAATAATATGGTTCTTGAGTTAGCAGTACCACAATGCAATATAGTTTATAAACAGTGAGCATGCCAAATTATCTCAATGTTTTATGTTATCAATGGATATCAAAATTAGATTATAGAACACTAGATACAACACATTCCACGCTAGTGTCACTGCTTCAGTTTATTTGAGGCAAAAACATATCAGCAATTCCCACCTATGTCGCTTCTTTTATATGGCCTGATAGCCAATAGAGAATAGAACACTGCTAAATTCAAATTTTAATCAAGGTAAGCATATATATACTTAAAAGAAAGGCGGTAAAAATCTTGGCTATTGCATAACTAGGTAAATGAATTAAAGTTCCAATGTCCATCCTATTAGATTATGTAAAGGGAGGTGCCTCTGATACTTTCAAGTTTCAAAGTTCACTTAATTATGCTCTCCCAGAGTTCACTAGACTTTTGCATTAAGAATCTAACACAATCTAAGGAAGATGCCTCGTATGATTTTCAAGCCAAAAATCTTATATTTACATCAGAAAATTAAATTCCAACTAATCCACCGAACTAATTCATAGAACCAAACTTCTTTCAAATCAACCCCCCCCCCCCCCCCCCCGGGCGCAACACACAATTCTCACAATTGCTAAATTTGTATAAAAATGAAGGCTTTACAGTTTTCACAGAAACCCCCCTTAAAGCCTCCCATCCTACACAAGTGAGACAAGACTCAGTTGTTTATACACAGAAATTCTTACAATTGTTTTTTCTACACTACGTATAACCCACAAATTGGTTCAGAACAGATATAAGGAAGGAACTTCGAAGGGAAAGCATATATTTGATGTTTAAAAGGGGGTGAGAAAAGAAGCCAAGAAAAGAAAAATTAATAAATAAAAGCAAAAAAACAGGGATACCGATTCGTTCTCATGCTTGAATTTCTTCAATTCTGACAATTCACGCTCCAACAAGATCAAATTCTGCTCCAACTCGAGGGCACGCATATGAGCCTCCTGCGCCCGTTCATCAGCTTCGTTCCCAAATTCCATCAACGCTTCCCTGTCATGATCATACAGCGCGCATTCCTTTTCCAATTTCTGGCACTGCGCCACCAGATTCTCACACTCCGACGCCAATTTCTCATTCTCCTCCACGAACTTCTTCACCGCTTGCGCGTTCATCGTCGCTTCAGACTACTCAAAAATCCAAAAAAGAAGAAGAAAGAAACTTCATTGAAAATCAATATTAATAATAGTCAGAGGAACCGAAAAAGATTGAAAAGAAAAATGGAAAGATCCCAAACCCTAGCGCGTTCAATGAGTTCATCTTTTTCCTTCAGTTTGGCGAGTAGGAATTGGTGCTGGTCGACAAGTTGCCGTTGTAACTCTTGGGAGGCACGAAGCTTGAACTCGAGGGTTCGCGAAGATACGGGAAGGCCCAAACAGTGATCAATGGATTCCTTGATGTAATCGTCTATTTCTGGAGGAAGATCCATTGTTGTTGCTCAGACTCAAAGGCACAAATTCAAAGTCAGTAGTATTTGAATCAAGAAGGAAGCTAAAACGGTGAAACCCTGCAGGGTGTGTGTGTGACTCTCTCTCTTCGGTCCGTAAATCGAATCGGCATTAAAAGGGTTTAATTGTTAAGTAACAGAAATTTTCGCTCTCTCTGTCTCTGGATTCAAATGGAAAAGTGTGCTAGCCGTTGGGAAGAGATTTTATTGTATTTATTTAAGGATTTTGTTAATGATTCCCATACAAACACATGAAAAAGAATTAGAAATAAGAAAAAGAGTGTGTGGTGTCCTTAAATTTTAATTTATTTTAACTTAACATATCGAATTTTAAAATAATTTTAATTAATTTTCAAATTTTAATTAATATATTAATAGATTTTTTATTTAATTTAAATATATTAATTTATTAATAATAATATTGTGTAATAATATCTTATTCATATTAATGTTAATTATAGATTGTTTATTATTTTATTTATTAAAAATTGATTATAAATACACTTTGTTACTATAAAATAAATAATTTTTTAAAAATGAATTTATTTATTATTTATTTTGTAATGAATAAAATAAATTTAAAATAAATTTTAATAAATAAATTAATAAACAGTTTAAAATTAATGTCAATAAAAATAAAATTTGATTATAAGTATATTTTTTATTAAAAATAAAAAATTGTGTTTTAAATAAATTTGTTTCATATTTATTTTTTAAAGAATAAAATATATTTAAAATTAAATTTTTAATAAATTAATTAATAAACAGTCTAAAATTAATATTAATATAAATAAAATAATAGTATACAATATTATTATTAATGAATTAACAAATTCAAATTAAACAAAAAATCTGTTAGGACATTAATTAAAGTTCAGGAACTAATTAAGAAAGTTTTAAAATTCTTAGTAGTGATTTGTAAAAAGGTTAATGTTTAAAAGATCTCTAAACTCTTTTCTCTTAAAAATAGAACTATTAAATAAAAAGTATAAGTATTTATTATCTTAAAAATTTAGAAAACATTTAATACTTTCTTTTTTAAGTAATTGATAAAGAATAATAAATATTATTTTTAATCCTTCACATGTTTCCTTATGATACATATTAACAAAAACCTTTATTTATTTATTTTATTGACTGGGTTGTGATAAATGAGATTTTAATTTTCATATTATACACCAAAATGGAAACTGAAGATATTACTAATTTATTGTGGATTTAATTTTTCAAATTATAGGCCAAAATTTGGGTGCATTTGGTAAGGGTAATATAAGGGTGAAACTTTAGGGGAAAACAAGTAAATTAATATTTTGGTTCATGAAAGATTGAGTTAACATTAATTTAGTCTTTTAAAGAAATTGACATCAATTTAGTCCTTCAATAATATAAAAATGATATCAATTCAGTCTCTCAATCATAAATAGTTGTCATTAATTTAATTTATTAATCATAAATAGCTTACATCAATTTAGTCTCTCAATAATAGGAAATAACATCAATTTAGTCTATCAATTTCTCGGTTTGGTTTTTATAGTGTAATATTTTTCTTCATTATCGGATAAATCTTACATTGCTTATGAAAGAGGGAATGTTTGCTCTTTCTCTCGTTCGATCTCTCTCTCTCTCCCCCCCTTTTCTCTTTGCTTTTCTTGTCGTCTTGGAGCTCTGTCTATAGTGTTTTTTAAACCAAACCAAACTGATCAGTTTAATTAGTAGGACTAGGAGCTGGCTATGTTTACGGTTCGATCAGGCTATAAAAACCATTTTAATCATTGAACCACCTTTCAATCGTTCAAACCAAGTAAAATCGAACTAAACTAGTGACCCGCTTGGACCAAAGCAGGTTTTTTAGTGACCAAATGGTCTTCCTTTACCCTTAGGCTTTATTTGGTATGCTAATTAAGAAAGGAAAATAGAGGTTGATTAGACATCATCCTTTATTTGGTATGTTATTGAGGGTGGAAAGGAAGGTATTTTGATGGATGAAGAATCTATAGGTCGCATAATTTCTTATCTCTCCCTTTTTGGGAAGATTGGGAAGGAAACAAACAAAGTGAGTGGACCTCATATTTTTATCCATTCTAATATTATTAACATGTATTTTTATTCTTTTCCTTGACGAAGCCGAAGAGCTTCCTTTATTTCCATTAGATAATTAGATAATACCAAATAAGGGAAGTGATAATTCCCCCACTTCTCTCTTCTTTTCTATTATATCTCTTCTTTTCCTTTCCCTTCCTTCATACTAAATAAAGTCTTAGGATTTTGAGATTTTGATCCACCTTTGCCACCTAAAGACATCATGTTGCCGTCGTCGACCATCACTCAAACATACTTATCTACGTCATCCTCTTGTTGTGCTCATCTCTGTCATCTAGCCATGCATATTGAAGACCATTTCAGTGGAGGTGGTGGCAGTGGGGGGCTCACCTTTGTAAATGAGCTACTCGATGGTTGCTCTAATAATGGTACTCGATGGCCAACATTTGTGCATCGACACATAACCAGAACTGCTCAATGAACTATTTTGAAAGATTTAAGTTAGGGTGTTAGTGAGATAGAGATAAGAGAGTGTGATGGATTTAATTGACCCAAGCCTATATAGTGCATGTGGCCATTGGTCTAGTCCAATGTACCTTCTCTTGTTAATCGAAAAAAAAAATGGACTTGACAATAGATGAATACTATTAGTTACTTTTTTTTTCAATTTACTCCTTTATCTTTTACTTTTGTCAATTTGGTCCCGTATCATATAAATTGTCATTCAATGTGGATCATAATTGCATCACTCTACTAACGAAATACGCTGATGTGGTACTAACGATGATGACATGTTACTAATAGTAATGACATGAATATGATGTGACAATGATGTAATGATGATGTGACATCACCATTTAGTGACACATCATCACTTTTGTTAGTGGCATGATGGAATCATGATTGAAGACCGCATTTAATGAAATTTTGCAAGATAAAAGACCAAATTTACAAAAAATAAAAGATAAGGGACCAAATTGAAAAAAGAAATAAAGATAAGAGATAAAAAGACCTTTTTTGCCTTTTTTCTTCTAGAGATATTATATTTTTATTCACTAGACAAAGGCAACACTTGAGTTTATGTTTTATGTTTTTTTTTGTCTTAAAGGACTTTGAATCCAGCAAATAAGTAAACTAATGATAAGGAGAGTCAGCCAATTGATCTGCCTTGTAAACAAAAAGAGTTATTACTTACAAGGCGTTAGATATAATGGTAAGCGAAATACATTCTTAGGAAAGGACAAAGGTTTGAGCCCTAAAGATGACACTTGTGGGCCTAACCATATTGTTTTATACCTAAAGGGAATAGTCTCAAATGTGGGGATACCCTGAGAAACCAGAGAGAGAGAGTTATTGATGGTATGTATCTTTCATTATTTTTTTTTATAATTAATGAATTCTGTTGCAAACTATATGTATCAGCCATATCTAGCATATTATTTTTGGTATTTATGCACTAAATTTCAAAGCATATAGTAATTTTTGCTTTACTAAAGATTCATTTTTTAACAATGACAAAATGCCTAACAAATTAGTTAACTAGACAAAAAGAAAGTCATAAGGCACTCATGCAATACTTACAATCTTGTACCCATTTCTTTACTTGAAGTTGCAATTGCGATATTAAAGATTTTTCAAAAGATTGCATACTCTTATTAAAACTTTTCTGCAAAATTTTATAGGTTAAACTAAACAATTAGTTCTAATAGTTTACCTAATTTAGATTTTAGTCCAAGTTATTTATATTAGCAGTTAACAAAACTTGAAACCAACCATTGGGTATTCTTTTAAACGACTTTTAAGCACTTATAAATGTGCTTTTGAACCATATAATTATATATTAGCAAATTTAAATTCGTAGAAGCTTTAGTTCCAAAAACACTTAGTTTCAAAAACTTGGTTAAGTTCAAACTTGATTAAATTGATATAAATTAGTTGGAAAACAATGAAACTTGTTCAAACACACTGGAAATAAAAGTGTTAAAGTAAATAGAAGCTCAACACAACAGATTTATATTGGTTCACCCTTAACCACGTGGGCTATGTCTAGTCCTTAACTTTTGATTGAGATTTTCAACTATTTCAAAGTATTCTTTGAATGACATTGCCTTTTCAGGTTACAATACACAAGTATTCTTTGAACCACAATCTCCTTAGGCTAAAATCGAGTAGTATTTAGACTCAGCTGCTCCTAGCTATACTCACAGTGGCTGGAACAACCCTCTAGCTCACTATCTCAAACTCAAATAGTTTTGGAAAAAGTTTACAGGTTGATAGCTCTCACAATCACTCAAGGAATGTTTACTCACAATATATAGAGCTAATGTAATACCTACAATAGGATTTCAACTAATGTAGGACTAGTAGGCAGCAAGGATAATAGATGAGAAAAGTTCATAATGAGTTTTCACTATAATATTCACTTTCATCTTATCCAACCACTTGAATTTTCAATTATAAGCCCTTATATAACCTTTGGAATGCACAATACAAATTCCTATCACCAAATTTCTTAACCAAACAGCATGAGTCGCAACAACATAACGAGCAATAAAACTCTTCTTACATAGTAGAAGAGGCAACTAGAATTTGTTTCTTACTTTTCTAGGATATCACACCCCTAGCCAACATGAAAACATAGTAGAAGTCGACTTCCTATCATTAGGGCACCCAGCAAGATCAAAGTCAGTATACCCTATTATCTCCAAGTTATTAACTCTCCTATATACAAGCATATGGTTTTTAGTGTTCTGCAAGTACCTAATCACTCTCTTGGCAGCAATCCAATAATCATTCCTAGGATTAGACTGCTATCTACCCAAAACACAAATTATGAAAGCAATGCAGGCCTAGTGCACACCTGAGCATACTCATACTCCCCCAATGCACTATCAAAAGGTTTATCTTTCATTTTTGCTCTATGAACCTCACTTTTAAGGCACTAATCTTTGTTAAATCTGTCACCTTAAACAATTGGTACATCCCCGGGTTTACAGTTCTACATATTAAATCTCTTAATGACTCGATCAATGTAAGCCATTTGAGATAACTCAAGCACACATCAAGATTTATCTTTACGAATCCTAATTCCCAACATAAAAGATGTTTCACCAAGATCTTTCATGCCAAAGAACCTTGTCAACATATGCTTGGTATCATGAAGCAAACCAAGGTCATTGTTAGCAAGCAATATGTCATCCACATACAACACAAGAAAGATGAATTTACTCCCACAGACCTTAAAAAAGCTATCTTGACACCCATCTGGTGCAACTCTAAATCAAAGTGAGCTACAAGTACCATAGCAATTCTAAAGGAATCTTTAGTTGACACAGGTGAAAAGGTCTCATTAAAGTCAATGCCTTCTTTTTTAGTAAAGCCCTTAGCTACAAGTCTAGATTTAAATCTTTTAATCTTACCATTTGAATCTTTCTTTATTTTAAAGACCCACTTGTAACCAATTGGCCTATAGTTTTCAGGTAATTCAACAAGTTCCCAACCTTATTATTAGTCATAGATTGCATTTCTTCATTCATAGCATCTATCCTCATATTGGATTGAGGATAAGAAACAGCTTCTTGATAATTCTTAGGGTCAATGACATCCCCAATATCATAAGCATCCTTACTCAGATAGACCATAAAGTCCTCAGAAATGGCAATTCGCCTCTGTCTGACTAACCTCCTCATAGGAATTTACTAAACTGGCTCAGTAGGTGGGAGAATCTCAATCGTAGTTAGAGGATCAATCACACATTATCAACAGGAGAATGATTAACTGTTTTCAACTAGAAGCTCAACTACAACGGGAGTAGCAAATGAGATGTTATTATCAAAAGCAAGCAAAGGCAAAGAAACAGTCTCAAGAAAATCAACACCAATATTATTAGATGGAACAAGGGTCTACCACATCAAGTTTCAAAAACTTAGCATGCAAAGACTCCAAAATTATAGTACCCATGCCAAGGCAATAGAACGTGTATCTTTTGACATGATCTGGATATCCAATGAAAAAGCAACGACTAGTTTTTGGGGTCTATCTTTTTCTCTAAGTGATTATAAATCTTAACTTCTACCAGGAAACCCCAGACATAAAAATGGTTCAAACTAGATTTTCTACTTGTCCAGAGTTTGAAAGGTGTTTTTAGGACAATTTTACTAGGAACTCTATTAAGTATGTAAAGGGCTATTTTTAAGGCTTTCCCCATAGAAATTTTGGTAAGTTACACTTACTCATTATGCTCCTCATTATATCTTTTAGTGTGCAATTATACCTTTCGGCCACACCATTTTGTTCAGGACTACCATACATGGTGTATTATGGTACAAGTCCATAATCTTAAAAGTATTAACAAATGGTCTTATATGCTACCCTGTGGTATCATATCTACCATAATACTCTCCATCACGGTCAGGTCTCACTATCTTGATGACCTTCCCTAATTGCTTTTCCACTTTAGTTTTAAAAATCTTAAATTTATCAAGTGCATCATATTTTTCTTTAACTAAATAAAGATAGCTAAATCGGGAAAAGTCATCAATGAAAGTGATAAAAAACCTATTACCATAAATAGCAGGAGAAAGAGGTTTACTAATGTATATGTGAATGATTTCTAAAAGACTTGAACTTCTGGTTGCACCTTTCTTTTTTGTCTCAGTAAATTTTCCTCTAATATAATCCACACAAGTCCCCAAATCATTAAAGTATAAGAAAGGTAAAATATCATTTTTAATTAAACTTTCAATCATTTCCCTAGAAATATGACCTAAAAGCTTGTGCCACAATAAAGAGGATTTTCCCTTAATTTTAGGCCTTTTAGCAGCAATATTCTCAACATTTAAAGGTGAAGAAACATTATTAGAAGTCAAAGGCAATTTATACAAACCATCTACCAAAGAACCATAACCAATAACTTGGGAGTTCAACATCAAATTTATTTTTCCATCACCAAAAGTAAAATGAAATCCAAGTTTATCCAAACAAGAAACAAAAATCAAATTCCTCCTAAAAGAAAGTATACATAGAAAGTATCCTTTAAAACAAGTTCATATGCTTTGCTAAAACTAAGTTAACATCTCCCACTAATTCCACCATGACTTCAAGATCATTTCTTACCCTTAGCTTGCTTTATCTCAAACTTGGTTTGTTCAAGTTTCTGAATCCATGTAAAGACATAGCAATATGGGTTGTAGAACCACTATCAAGCCACCAAGAACCAATAGGGACATCAACTAAATTCGACCCAAAATAGACAAAAACTAAAGAATAACCTCTAAATTTCTACTTTTTTTTTTGGAACATTTTCGTCCTAATTATTTTGGAGGGATGGATACTGTACATTTAATTACTCATGGTTGTTAGCTCAAATGAATAGGAGAATTAATTAAAATTGAATTATGAAAATAATAATCTTAGTGATAAAAACTAATCCTTAGACCAAATCAATCAATAAATTTTAAACACGTCACTTTTCATAATTTTTTTATTTTGGTTAATTTAATCACTTAAGTTTAATTTTAATTATTCTTTTGTGTTTTTGCTATCTATATTAATTATTTAGCTTAATTAATTATTTTTCCTTGGGGAACAATACCCCTATTTGCCATTGTGCTAAAATTTAATTTTTAAAATCTGTAAAAGATTTAAATTTGATAGTAAAATGACTTATCAAAATTCTTCTTATGTTTCCAATTACCCTTGCTAGAATGGAATTTACCTTGAAAGGTCAAGAGGGCTAGATCAAACTTTTCTTTCTTGAGTTTCTCTTCCTCAACCACACACTTGGTAATAAGGTCATTAACGGTCCATTTTTCACCAAAGGTGTTTAGGCTGTTTTAATTTGTGTAAATTCAACGGGCAAGCAATTTAAGGCATATAGGACATGGAATTTTTCATTCAGGTTTATATCATGGGCTTTCAATTTGGTTTCGATGTGAACCATCTTCAGAATAAATTCTCTTACACCCCCAATGTTGTCATATCTCATGTTCGTAAACTGTTTTATTAGATATCTAGACTCATCATTATCAGATACTAGGTATCTCTTTCCTAACTTAGTGAGAAATTCTTTAGCATTCAAGGTTTCTGATAAGCCACTTAGTAAATGTTCGGAGATGGTCCTCTTAATGGTAATTAAACTAAGACGATTAGATCTATCCCACTTGGCTAAGATTTCTCTTTGCTCAGTTGTACTTCCCTCACTAGGAACATTAGGCTTATTTTCACATAGTGCCAAGTCAAGGTCATTAATTCCTAAAGAGAAATCCAAGTCTTGCTTCCATTTGTTATAGTTTGATATAGTCAAAATTTCTATTGAAGTAGAGCAATTGTTCATGAAAAATGTAACTGTTAAGACAAAACATGAAGGCATTAGAATAAACAATTAGGGCAAGATATAGCTCCAAATTAAATCAAGCTTTCATTATGAGGCCAGCATAATGTCACCCATTTCCCTTTGGGCAGAATGTGGAACCAAGGTCGCAACCAAGGTTAGAACCTCAGATGAGTTAATCAATGAGCATATACTGGGTTCAAGAATCCATCCCCTTTGGGCAAACAAACCCTCTAGACTAATGCAGCTCCAATAACTTCATCCACAAATCTCAAGATGAGTTAATCAATGAGAATATGTATTAGATTTGAAAATCTATCCCCTTTGGGCAGATAGATCTCCTAAACCAATGCACTCCCCAATAACTTCATCCTCACATTAGCTTCCAATTACAACATACAAGAACCCCCTTTGGTCAGGTAATTGCAAGCAATAACTAGAAATATTTCCCAAATTATAAAAAAACTTCCACGAACGAATACAAGTAATCACTACAAGAAAAATCACGATTTGCGAAGGATAAATTCACCGTAAATCACATAAAATATGCCGTAAATTAAATTTTTGAGGTGAATTTGTGGCCGATTCGTGACCACCGCAAAAACTGTCATTGCAATTTTGTTTGCGGCAAATTTAAATTTCTGCCACAAATTTGCGGTGGATTATTCCGCCACAAATTTGCCACAAATCGCTCCGGCAAGAAGCAGAATCGTTACTGGAATGCCGCCAAATTCACCGCTAATTTGCGTCTGCCACTAATTTGTGGCAGATTTGTCCACAGCTAATTTGCGGCAGATTTGTTCGCCTCTAATTGGCGACGGATTTATCTGCCACAAAATCCACCACTTATTTGCAGTGAATTTGTCCGCCTCTAATTTGTGGTGAATTTTGTGACAGAGTTGTCTTTCTTCCTACGTGATTTTGTGGTGGATTTTTCTGCCGCAAATTTTTGAATTTTTTAATATTTAAAAAGAATTGTTCAAAATTCATAATTATATTATTATCAATACGTACAGCACTCAGACATTAATTTCAACTTGCTAGTGTATTTAAAACAACACTCAAACATCAATTTCAACTTATTAATACATTTAAGCAATCCATAAAATAAACATAATCCATACAAAGTTTCTTCAAATACAAAGTTTAGCAAGAACTATCAGAATCTTCAAACATCAATTTCAATCCATATGATCATTATCATTGTCATTTTCATGATCATCTTCAGTATCCTCATTGTCTTCTTCTATTGGTGGTTGTTGCTGGCTTGGCTGAGTGCCAGCGGCTTGTAAATATGATTTCATCATATTACCAATCATTTGTTGTTGTTGACGTTGGTATTGTTCAAATCGCATTTTCCATTCCGCCTCACATTGTTGGCTCCGCTGCTCCATTTGTTGTTGAATCTTCTGAACCCGATCCAACATCTCCTACTGCAACTGCTCCTTAACCTGATTAACATATGTAAATACAAATTCATTAATCATTCCACAAATAAATTATTTAACCTAAAATATAAAAAATGGAATGATTGAGTACATCCATCAATATTCTAAAAACCAATTAATAAAAAAATATTACAACTATTACTTAACTTGATTAATAACGTGTTCAGGAACTTGACTCGATCCAGGCCTTGAGGAGGATGATTCTTCATGGTCATAGATAGATGCTTGAGAACCAAGACCATAAACACGCCCCTTCTTTATCCCGATCTGAATCCAAAGCTCATGGTGGTCATTGTGTACCAGATGCCCCTTCTTCATTGGAGCACTGAGAAGATTGTTCAGATTTCTTTGCATTGAATTCCTCCTAAAGATGGAAATAAAAAAACTGTTATGGCTATTGTTATAAGATGAGTTAATATTAAAATAAAAAATTTCAAGTTAAGAAATGCTAACATATACATCCTTAGCTTTTGTAGAAACTCATGCAGTACGGTCTTCTTTTCTCAAATGTACGTGACGAAAGGTCTCATCAACTGTAGGCTCTCTATCCCAAGCCTTAGCCTGTAATAATGAGAAAATAAGTTAATAACAAAATAATAAAATATATTACTAAACAACTGACGATAATAGTTACTAATTTTTGCGCATGGGTACCGGTAGAAATGCAACCACCTGTGTGCAAATATCCACCAGTATCAGAAGCACGGTTCATCTTTGCTTGCTGACATTTCTCCTTATACACGCTACTAGCCCAGTGCCTGCATAAGTCTTCCCATATGCTTTCTCCAATCCAAAAAGGCCTTTCATTTAAGTTGCGTGCCTGCCCTAGCAAACCTGATAGTCTCTTCAAACTACAACTATTATATGTTTTTCGCATATGGTTATGATGCTGAGGCATCCACCAAACATAATCCTTCAAAAATATGTTGTAAATATCATGAAAGTTAAAAAAAATTTGCACTATTACAAGACAAACAAACATAATTAAATAGATAAAAAATGATACATACTTGAAACTCTCGAAACCACATTTCTCTAGTATCCTTGGGTATTTCTCCCTAAGATGTCCAAGGTTGATTATACCTAGATCGTATAATCTTTGTTATGGCATCAGCAGCAGGTTTAGATGGCAGAAACCTACGATACAATTTAAAAAAGGAAATGTAAATATTCTCAATAAAAAAATTTGAATGCGCATAATTATAAATGAATAACAAGTAGTTGTACACATACCCAAAATCACCATCGAGCTCAACAAATGTCTTGTTGCTTTGATTTGTTGCAGAAATGGGAAAGTTAGAATCACGAGTAGCCGGTGACTCACGGGTACCCGATGACTCACGGGTACTTGGTGACAGGCCAATAGTAGGTGATCCAGAATCATACGATGTACCATGTAGTGAATGTGAAGTATGTGACGGACGCTGTGATCCAGGTGTGGGTATCATAATGTACTCAGAAGATGGTGGCTGAAACAAACCTGTAATGGGTAATATTACAACTGGGGGTGGAGATGATCCTGATGTTTGCCCCCTAGGTGGCCTCCCTATATTGATCCTAAGACGTCAAGGTTGTTCCTTCTCCTTCTCCTTCCCTTTCCTCTTATCACCTCGTGATGATGACATCTACACAAATAATAAAAATATAATGTAAATAAATTTCAAACACAACACAATAATGTATAACTAGTAACTACAACATATTAATATAATTCTATACTCACAGTTATGAGGAAACATTATCCTCATCACTATTTGTTTCATATTCATGATTGGAAGATGTTTCATCATCGTCGTCATTAAAACTTTGCTCATCTTCATCATTTTCATCCTATCTACTAGAACCAACATCTTGAACTACATCAAAAATCACATTAGTGTCTTGCAAATGGTCAATGAGATCCACATCAACAATTGGATCCACAGGAGTCACAGTATCATCTTGAAATACAATTTCTTGGGTACTTTCAATTTCAACTCAACCTCTTGCCTTAGTTTTTATTACCACCCACCATTGGACCTTATTCTTTTTCTTTCTAGGGAAAGGAACGTAATACACTTGTCTCACAGAGGAAGCAAGGATAAAAGGATCAAACTTCTCGTATCGTCTTGTGTGTCGAACATCGACAATCTTATAATATTTGTAAACTCTTGTACCTCTATTAATCATAGGATCAAACCATTCATATTTAAAATGAACAACTTTTTTCCCCCAGGATATTCTAACTCAACCACATCTTTTAGTATTCCATAATAATCATTTTCATTTTCACCATTAGTTGAGCCTTTAACATACACGCCACTATTGATTATTTTCTTCCCATCTGACCAAGCATCTGTGTGAAATTTATATCCATTGACAAAATACATTGGCCAAGATGTCACACATCTACTAGGCCCCCATGTCAAATCATGCAAGTAAGAATTATTCACCATATTTTGTGGATTGTGAACCTAGAAAAAAATATAGTTAATGTTAATGATCTAAATCATATATAATGATTGGGATCAACAATTTAGTAATGTTTAAATACTTACATAACTTCTGAACCACTCTATAAAATCTGCATTTATTCTTTCATTTGAATGTTCCTCAGGAATGTTGAAATGTTGTAAAAAAATACTGAAAAATTAATAATTTATGATTTGATTGTTAGTTAATAATACATTTGAAATTTAAATTAAATTATTAGTACCACTTACTTGAGGTATGGTTCAACTTCTTCACAATTTAGCAAGATGTGCAATGTCGCAGATTTCATCTCAACACCATTTAGCCATTGTATTTTTGATGTTCCATAACCTCGGCCAGGTTGATTAAAAATTGACAAAGTCGATTCCATTGACATATTTTCATCTGTATCATCATTTCGTCTAACTCTAGTTCTCATTGACTTAACATGAGACTCAAAGTAAAATGAATAGAAATGAGATATCTCTTGAATCAAATAAGCTTCACAAATAGAACCTTCAACCCGAGCTTTGTTCTTAACTATTTTCTTTATCTTGTTTAAGTACCTCTCGAATGGATACATCCATCTGTATTGAACTGACCCACCTACTCTTGCTTTATAAGGTAAATGGACTGGTAAATGTTCCATGGAATCAAAGAAATCTGGTGCAAATATCCTTTCTAATTTACACAAAATCACCGGAATGTTTTGTTCCATTTGAAGCATGTCTTTTTCCATCAAAATCGTTGAGCACAAGTCTCTAAAAAATTGACTCAATTCAGTCAATGGCTTCCAAATTTGATCTGGCAACAAAGAAAAAGCAATTGGAAGCAAACTCTTCATAAACACGTGACAATCATGACTCTTCATCCTAGACAATCGTAATTGATTCATGTCCACACATCTGGCTAAGTTCGAAGCATAACCATCTGTCATTTTTAAATGTTGCATCCATTCACAAACAATTTTCTTTTGATCTTTTGTAAAAGTATAATTAGCCTTTGGTTTCATGATCTTACCATTTGGAAAATCAATAAGCTCCAATTCTGGTTGTTGACAATATTCTTTTAAGTCCATTCTTGCCTTGACATTATCCTTTGTTTTGCCCTTAACATCCATAACAGTGTTGAATATGTTATCAAAGACATTTTTCTCAATATGCATGACATCTAAATTATGCCTAATTAAATTATCCTTTCAATATGATAACTCCCAAAATATGCTCTGCTTAGTCCAATTATGATAAACACCATACCTATGGTGTTTGCACGACTGCATTTTAGTTATTTTACTAAAGACACTAACAATCTCACTTAATTCATGTCCAGATAATCTTGGTGGAGGCAAATCAGTCACCACAGTTTTCTTCTTAAATGCATTTTTGTTTCTTCTAAACATGTGATTAACATGCAAGAATTGACGATGGCAGTTAAACCACAAATTTTCCCCCCATGCTTCAAAGTGAATGCCTTTGTTTGATCCATGCAATATGGACATGCTAATTTACCAGCAGTCATCCATCCAGACAACATTCCATATGCTGGAAAGTCATTTATTGTCCACATCAATGCCGCCCTCATCATAAAATTTTGTTTGCTTGACACGTCATAAGTTAAAACACCCGCCCATAAAATTTTCAGTTCATCGATTAATGGTTATAAATAAACATCAATCTTGCTCTTGGGATTGTTAGGGCTAGGAATAATGCATGTTAGGAACATGTATGGGGTAGTCATACACATTTCTAGAGGCAGATTATATAGAGTGACTATCACAGGCCAACAAGAATAAGGAGAAGCAGATTGATTGTATGGAGTGAAACCATCAGCACATAAACCAAGCCTAACATTTCTAGGATCAATTGCAAATTCAGGATATGTCTTATTAAAATGCTTCCATGCTTCACCATCGGATGGGTGAGACATCTCCCCCAACTTTCTATTATTTTCAGTATGCCATCCCATGTATGTAGATGAGCTCATAGAGGAATACAACCTCTTCAGCCTAGGAATAAAAGGTAAATAATGCATTCTTTTCACCGAAATTTCATTGTTATTTCCATTACTGGTTTTACGAAGTTCGTATCTTTCAGCACCACAAAACCTACATTGTCTGGCATTATCATAGTATAACATACAACCATTTACACAACAATCTATTTTTCTTGAAGCAAGCCCGAGTTTAGAAACCAATTTTTTTGTTCTATAGTAATTCAGAGGAATTCGTGATCCTAGAGGAGCAACCTCTCTTAATATCTCCATAAATGAATCAAAACACGCATGCGTTACATTATAATCAAATTTGAGGCTTAACATTCGAACTGCCAAGAATAACTCAGAATGAGTTTCGCAGCCAGGCCATAATGGCTGACTTGAAGCATTTAATAGATCATAAAACTCTTTGGCCTCTGGATATGGAGGCTTCTCAACAATCCGTTGAAAATGGCTCCTAAAATCCCAAAATTCTGTTCTAGTCGCATCATAAATCATATTTTGATATCTATCAACCACGTCTTCCTCCTCTAATATAGGACTATTAGCAGTGTTCATATCAAAATTTATATCTACACTAATTGGATCAGGCTCTTCCTCTCCATGATCTATCCAATACTAATACCTAGGTTTGAATCCTTTTTTATACAAATGAACTTTCACAATCTCAGGTTTCAACAATTTCCCACTATAACACATCAAACATGGACACCTAATTGTTCCTTCACTTAAGTAATGAGAAGATCGACATGCATAATTCACAAACTCTTTAACTCCACATACAAAATCTTGTGTAAGTCCTCTACGACCCGAATGAGTCCTATTATACATCCATCTACGATTTTTTGGAACTACTATTTTCTGCAATTATAATTTTACACTTAAATCAAAATACAAAAATGTAAAATGCACAACATATGTTGCATAATTAATATATTTTAAAATTATACTTGTATAAATATTTCAATCCAAACAACTATTATTTCTAAAATCTTAAAATCTCTTAACATGGTATGATCCTATCCCATTCAAGAAGAAACCTTTTCAGCACTTGATTGATAGTACTCTTAAAAATCACACATCGTATACTTGACAAAATTTTGACAGCATTTCCCATTGGTCTCCAAGTGCACGACTAGAAAGTGGTGACATCTACCACGATCAAGTGTGCACCCAGAGAACAAAAGGAAATGTTGCACAACAAAATTTCATCAAGTATATAGCATGAGATTTAATGAGTAACTATAATCAAGTGAAGTAAAAGTTTCTTCCTAAACTGTCCAAATTGGACAATTCAAGATTCAATACAATGAGCAGTTCCTTCAAAAAGTACGTGTACTCACTAATATTGAATCTCAAATGGGAAACTAAGGCTTCGCTCGGTAATACGATTTACAACACGCATCAAATATATTACAAAGATAACAATACCAGGTAGAGTTACAGTACATTGCAATAATCAAATTCAAATTGATCATAGAGATAAATTTTTGAAACCCGGTTGTGAACATGTGATCAAATTCTAAATCTACAATTCACAATCTGCAAATCACTCATCTTCTCAGCAAACAAATCATTGGTTCAAACACTAAACCAATGAACAGAGCAAGCAATTAACAGTGGGGTACCTAGTTGGTAGGTGGGCGGACTGGTGGAGGCGTGGAGCAGTTGTGGCCGCCAGGAGTCGGCCGCCGGTGCAGCGTGGGGTTGGTGGGGTCGCAGGTGGCGGTGCGCGCGGTTGGTGGGTATTTGTGGGGTCGCGTGGGTTGGTGGGCTAGTCGCTAGTCACGGGGGTCTTGGTGCTACCGTCGTCGGGAGTCGCTATCGACGGCGCGGGTCGCGATGGGTCGGGCGGGTGCTACCGATCGTCGGGGTCGCTATCGACGGCGCGGGTCGCGGTGGCTGGCACGGGTCATAGTGGTTGGCGCGGGTACCGGGTCGCGAGTTCGGAGGGTCGGTGGTCGATGGCGGCGAGCGGTGGAGGTGACCGGTCGGTTGAGGGAGAGGAGGAGGTTAAGGAAAGAAAAATGGATTTGGAAAAATAAAAATGGAAGAAGAAGACAGGAGTTAGATCTAGTTTTTGTGGCGGATTTTTTGCGGTGAATTTTTCTACCACAAATTTCATTTTTAAATTGCGGCAGATTTTTTGCGGTGATTTTTTTCGTCGCAAATATTTTTTATTATTTTTTTACTAATTTTTTTATTATATCATATCTTTTGCGACGAATTTTTTTCACCGTAAAATTTTTTTCAAATTGCGTCGACTTTTTTGCGGCGGATTAGTCCACCACAAAATATTTAAAAAAAATTATGAATTTTTTTAATAGTTTATCAATTTTGTGACCGAATTTATAAATTGCAGTGGATAGTTGTTCGTCGCAAATTGTTTTTTTTTTAAAATTTTCCTCCCAATTTTTTTTATATTTTATTAAGTTTGCGGCGAATATTTGCACCGCAAAACCTTTTTTACCAACTGCAATAGCATTTCACGATGGAAATTATCGCCAAAAAAATTTGCGGGGAACAATCCGTGGTAAAAATTTGTTGCAAAAATTATCCGCCATAAAATTCACCTCAAATTGAGACCGATCATAATTCTCCGCAACGCCTTTCGTAATTGCGGCGGATGCAAATCCGCCACAAAAAATTTGCCACAAATTTGCTATTTCCTTGTAGTGGTCCGCTGCAAAAAATTTGCCGCAAATTTGTTATTTCCTTGTAGTGAATCCCACTTTGGTGGTAATCACCCATAATAATTCATGAAAATTCTTGCACAAGAATCAATTTTTTCTTGCCCAAAAATCATGAAATAGTCCAAAAGAAGGTATAGATAAGACAACATCCCTACTGTTCATGAATTAAGTCTAACAGCTTTCCTAAAAATGTTTTGCACTTAAATAGTTCAAACAAAAGCATACAACTCGACAAATAGGCATTTTTAAGGATACAATTCATGCTTAATATACACACTTTATAACAAAAATAGGGAGAGTGAGCATTATGAAAAGATTTAAAATATATAAATTAATTTTTTAGTATATTATTTTGCTAAATATTAGCTGGAAAAATAATTAAATATCCAATACAATCCAATATTTTTCATAAAAAATATTCACAGCAGTGGAAAAACACTAAACACATACCAAAATATTGGATTTAGAGAGTGTAACATAATGCAATAAATGAAATTAAAATGTTCAATATGTACTAGTCACACTTTCTCTCACTCTCTTTAAGCCGGGAGTGGGTATGGGCAAAGAATGTCTCCTTCAACCTCTGGTGGGTCGACCTGTGGGTAGAAACGGGTTCTACCATTAAAGCTTGATTTGAGCTCATTCCAAGGTGTGCTTCATGCGATTTTGGTGTGTTTTTAAACCGAAAACTAATTTCTAATCAATCTAAAGACAGAATTCCCAAATGTTATCAATCTTTAATATGGTTTAAAGCCATAGGAAGAAAGCGCAGCGAGTAACAAGAGGCTGCATGGATTGGATTGAAATAACACCATTAAAACACAAGATTTGATGCACTTACAATATGGGTTTTGTTTCTTATGATCAACATGAACAAAATATGTGAGAAACATCAATTCACGCAAAAAGAAGAAAATAAAAAAATTGGGTTTGGAAATCTAATTGCAATTTTGAGTTTATATCTCTCTCTTTGTAGTGCATAGTGCATGAAGAAACACGATTTAAGTGTCAATAAACTTATAAAATCATGTTCTACAAAAGCTTTAAGGAATTAGGTTCTACTTTCTCAGAATTCATACGATTGAAAAATCAAGAATATGCACACGAAAATAGAAAGAAATTCAAACTCAAATCATATAATCATGTCTAATCAAATATTGTCGAATCCTAAATCATATAATCTTGACTCTGACACCAAATATAAGCAAAAATATGTGAAAATTATATTAAATTAGAACATCGATAAAATGCTTACTTGTTAAAGACATGATTTCTTTACACTTAGGAATTGTCGCGTTGATCCAATGTCCTTCAAAACTTGTGAAAATACTAGAGCTTCCTCTACAATTCACACTTCCTGTCACAACTCTCAATGAGGGAAGTTGTGGAGTTTTTCTGTCACTGTGAATGTGGAGGGAACCTAACCTAAATAAGTTAACCCTAATACCCTCCCATCATTGACCTATGGGCTAAGGCCTACACTAACCCACACTAATCAAATTTACATATATCTAGCTCATACTAAATAGATCACTTAAATTAATAAGTGAGCTACAAACATTCCTATATAGATAATGATTAGTCTATTTTTAGCGAAACTAAAAAATCACAATTGATTGTAACCTACAAGAATTATTAGATAATTCTAACAAGTGTTTTTGGTGAACTCACATAGGGAAGGTGTGTCTTGTGTGGCATCCACATCGGTCTAAGGAAGATCGTCAAGGATGGCTTCAAAACGAAATGATGGGACGCCATTGAGGGAATAAGAACCTCTGGATTTGATAAGGCGTTTATGGTTATACTCTGTTAATAAAGGTGATATGGAAACCTCTAAAATGGAGGAGCTTTGCAAGTTTAAGCATTGGGTTTAGGTGGCCTTGTGTAGCTATGGGATGCACACAGCATGAGGCTTCTCCATTGTGCCCAATTAATAACCCATTTTGTTACCTTTTCTTCTTTCTCAAATTGATGCAAAAGAATATGAGAGTACTTGCTGCTGCAAAGTCATCTTCCTCACACCAGATTTTATAGGGGAGATAGTTTATTTTCAAATTAACAATTGTTATATTTGACTTCTAATAATAGTAAGCATGATACGATTAAATAAATAAAATAAGGAAAATGATTGTTATATACCATTTTTCTTACATTTATTTGTACATCAATTAATTAATTATATATATATAGTTAACATGTATTGTTTGGTTAATAAACTAATAATTTATAACAATTAAATAACATACATTATTAATCAAAAAATTATATATTATTAATTGATATAAAAATAATATAAGAAAAATGATGTGGGAATATCAGTCTCAATAAAACAATTCAAAGAGATTAGGAGCCGGTGGAATTGTTACTACAATTTACGTGAGCTGTTCAGATTTTGGTACCATTATTGTAACAAAATGGAAATGATTGATCAGCAATGTTTTTCTTTACATTTGTACACCAACTTTTTATAGAAAAAAACAAAAAGGAAGAGAAAAATGTGAATTTCTGTCTCTCACTTTTTTCTCATAAAAGATACGTGTGAAAAAGGTGTAAGAAACTATGTTAATTAACCATTTGTCATAATTGATACAGCCTGCACGATAGTGAAACATTCAGACACAGCCTGTTCTTAGCTCAAGACAGAATAAATAAAAACAAGGCTTAAATACATTTTTTCCTCTCTATATATTAATTTTTAATTTTGAACCTTTAAATTTTTTTTAATAGTTTGCTTTTTTATAATTTTAATAGTTAGTGAATCAGTTCTTGTATTCATTTTAAAAGTGTGAAATTTGCTCAATTCAACCACTTCATATTAAATTTCTTTTATCACTTAAAATGCAGAAATGTTTAATATAAAAAAGTTAAATTGAGTCAATTTCACTCACTTTTAAAATGAGGACAAAGATTAATTTTACTTACTTTTAAAATTATAAAAACACAAATCGTAACAAAATTTTTTGAAGGACTAAAACAAAAAAATTAATATATTTAAAGAGACTAAAAACATATTTAAGCCATAAAAACAATGAACTGTTGTATCTCCACAAACTGTATTCAAAACATTTTTTGAATGAAAAATGACTAAGGCTTTGTTTGGTATGAAGGAGAGAAAAGGAAAGGAAGGGATAAGATAGAAAAGAAAGGAAAGAAAAGGAAGAGAGAAGTGGGTAATTATCACTTCCTTTGTTTGGTATCACTCAATGGAAAGAAAGCATCTCTTCCCTCCCTTTATTTGGTTTCATAAAGAAAAAAAAATGGAAATGCATGGTAATAGTATTTGGATGAATAAAAATATGTAGGACTCATTCACTATTTTCCTTTCCCTCCCAATCCTCCCAAAAATGGAGGGATGGAATATTGTGAGGCCCATGGAAACTCTACCCCTCATTTTCTCTTCCTTTTTATTGTTTTCATCTCTACCAAACAAGAAATCAACTCTTTCTTTCCCCCTCTTTCTTTTCTTTCCATCCAATATTTACATACTAAACACACTCTAAATGATTTTGAAGAAGTATATATACTGGAAAAAATAATTATACTACAAACAATATTACTCAGAGTAAATAAGCAATAAAAAAAATTAAAACATGGATTGTTCAGTTTGCTTCTAAGAAATTATGACATATATTTAAAGAAAATTATAAATTAGTTTAGACTTAAATATGTTTTTGGTCTCAAAAAATATAATATTTTTTTTGTTTAAGTCCTTATTAATTTATTTTTTGGTTCCAATTTTTCAATTTTTTTGTTTTTAGTCTTTGCCATTAGTGAGCTTCCGTTAAATACTTACGTGACAAACAGAATCGTTGACATAAACACTTAACGGAGGAGGCTCATTAACGATAGAGACTAAAATAAGAAATATTTGAAAAACTTGGACTAAAACAAACAAAAAAAAATAATCAAGATATCTAAACCAAAAAGTGCTATATTTTTAGGATCAAAAATATATTTAAGCCATTAATTTATACTCTTACTATTTGTATAAAGATTAAGTTTTTTGCAAGATTAACATATATTTAAAGAAATACAGGAAAATTACAATAGTATAAATTTTGTAAAATTTATCAATTCTTTCGCTCCTTTTTTTAATTTCTGCTAAATCCTTTTAGTTTATTAGAGGTAGGTTAGAGACGATGACTAATACGAATCAAGAACTTTTTTTCTCTAATCTTAATAAGTTTCTCAATCTTTATTTCACAAATAACTTCAGAATCAGTTAGTTAGGACTTTAAGTCCTATTTATACAAGTAGCTAATACTAACTAGCCAACTAATTTCCCAACTAATAATAACTATCAACAAACTAATCTTCCTTATTACAATCCTATCAATTACTTAGGTCTGGCTCCACTTAAGTTAGGTTCTTCACTTTAAAGTATAAAGTAAGCACATCTTTACTATTCAAATTATTAATGATTAAGATCCTTACATCTCATAATAATCTTTTATTAAAAATTAAAAATAATTTTTTTAAAAAAATGCACGAGTTCTCTCTCTCTCTCTCTCTCTCTCTCTCTCTCTCTCTCTCTCTCTCTCTCTCTCTCTCTCTCTCTCTCTCTCTCTCTCTCTCTCTCTCTCTCTCTCTCTCTCTCTCTCTCTCTCTCTCCCCGGAAAACCCCAACAGATGCTCAATATGCAAGGATGCTGAACCTAAAGTGATGAAAAATTCCCTTTACTTGCATCAAGTCCTAATTAGACATGTAAAAACAGTGGCAAAGCCACAAAGAGATGAGTTGGAAGAAGACATGCTTCCCCTGAAATTTTTTAAAATAAAAATTAAGTATAAGTAGAAAAAATTTTAAGACTTAAGTGTGCCTAAATAATAATGTTATTTTCCTTTATATCCTTCAAAGTTTATACCTAATAATTTTTTTTTCAGTTCCCATCTTTCTACTTGGCAAATGCCGTAATAAGTAAATCCCAATTCCAGTTTAAATAGCAATTGTAAGATAAAATTGATTCAATTTGCTAGATTCTACTTATGTGATTTTTCTCCCACTAGTTTGATAATTCTTGATAATCAGTTAGACACATACATTATTAATGTACAAAGTGATGATGATTTCTCAAATTTAAGAAGAGATTTGCAGCTTATCAGAGATATTAGTTAAACTTGATGTTTACCAAAATATTTCGATTGTCACTAATTAGGCTATGGTAAGCTCTTTATCTATTGACAAAGTTTGATTGTCGATCTCAATTCAGGGAAGGTAATCGCTTCCTCTTAAGATTCTAGTCTAAGTTTAATATCTTAAAGGAATGCAAATTTCGAATACAAGACAATTATGCGAATCCAAAATCGAATGTTTATTCGTGATTTTTAACTTAGTAGAAAATAAGTTTGAAAATAAGAGAAGCTTTGTTTTCGAGAAAGAAGGAAAATAGATGCAAAATGAAAAAAAGTTGAATGTAAATAACATAAATTAAAGTACATTTGAAGTAAACATGACAGGTAATGTAAAATGCATAAAATAAAGAGCATAAAGTAAAGCAATTCAAAGTAAAGACAATGAAAATTAAATGTGCAAATATGTAAGTTGCAAGAAAGTAAAATTGTAGAAAAGTAACGAAAACAATAAATGAAAGCAATAAGTGAAAGTTATAAAGAGAACTCAAATGATCTTCTGAAAAATCACTTGATCAGGAGTAGAAAAAAGTTTCTACAATAAAGTAAAATGACTGAAAATAAATGGATTGAAATTAAACTTGCATTGAATTTGTAAATTCTACAGAAATGAAAGTAGATGAAAACATACTGAACTAGACTTCCACTGTTTTGCTCGAGAAGTCTAATGAAGTGAGAGTGTTTAAGTAACAAGTGTTTGCAAGTATTGAATTTTTAACTCCTAAATGTTTCTATCCTCTTAGTATTTATAGACTTCCTAAGTAACTACTATTTTTTACAAAATCTTGACATATGTCTAAAAACAAAGATAACTATAAAATGATTAGTAATCTTTGTCTAATAACCTCTAAATCATTGTCAACAATCCTCGTACTATAAGTAACTGCTCAATCTTTATCAGCAATCCTTGTGTTGTTTTGATCTAATGTCTACAACTGCTATTAACTTCCATTTTAAATTCAAAATCTCTCTCTTTTGAATTCAAACTTGAATCTTCTATCATTTGCTGGTTTTCTGGTCGAGATCTTCCATTCTTCTTTCTCCAAGAATTTGGTAAGTATAGTTACTTCTTATTAGACCCTTGATTTCGATATAGAATCGAAATCACAATACCTATATTAAAGCTAAAATGACTTTATTTGATTTTATACTCAAACTATCATTTTATTAATTTCAAACTCTTACTATCACTTCAACTCCAATAACCACTGAAGTCTTAAATTTGTAAGATTCACTCGAGGTCTCTACTAATAGTTACGAAATTAAAAGTGTTATCTTGATCACTAATTTGAAACTAACATTCTAACTTCACATTTCACCATTTTCGAGTCGAAATACCATTTTTCGATGGTAAGTCGAAACCACTATTTTGACAACTGCTGAATCGACCAATGTCATATTGTTGATTTCATTACCTTTGATTCTAACCAGAATCATGTAATCACAAAATAACTCTTCAACATGTAGTCGAAATTACTTAAATCGAAAATATGTTATTTTTATATCAACACCTAAGAAGCATCATTTCTATTCAATGGTGTATTTACTTATGAAGTTGGCATTAATTTTACCTATTGTTACAACAACTATTAAAAAAGCATTCTCTATTATAAAAGATTGTAAATAAACAATTAAGAAATCGAATGAGAGATTATTGAATGAATGATTGTTCAATCTACTTACATTGAAATAATATATTTATTGGTATTAACAAAGAGTTTATTGTTCAACGATTTCAGAATATGAAAACTTATGAAAGACATTTATAGAAGGTACTTTTTTATTCATATGACAATAATTAATTTTATTTATTTTTTATATATGTCATGATATTATTAATAAATTTATAACATAAATTTTTATAATTACTTATGCTCTCTCTAACCTCTAAAATCTAACTCTGTCACTGTATAAAAAGACAATTAGTTGCTCCATCAGCCATACCTTTTGTAAGTTTCTATGTCTGAATGGTGAGTGAAATGATGAGAAATGAATCTTTAAATTTCTTGATCTGGAGTCGAAATGAAGAACTCCAACGCGTTGAGTCGAATGACCGTGTTTCCGTCGATGGGCTAGTATGGATTATGATAGTGGCATGGAGAGTAATGTCATTGCTATTGGCAAATGTCATGGAGTTCAAATGCATAAAATTATACAAAGTAAAAATAATGTATCATTTTATAATTATAAGTGAAAATATAAAATTTTATAATTATAAATAAAAATATATTAAGTGAAAAAAATATAAATTAAATCAAATAACACGTAAGTTTCTATCCAAGTCAACAAAATTCACACTTTGTTCAGGACAAAATTCAAACTTAAATTGAGGAGTTTGTGTTTGGTATGTATTATATAATCCTTCATTGACTAGGTGATCGTAATCTGTTTGTACCGCATAACTAATCGCTAATATACGTGGTGGCTATAACTAACAATTGTACCCCAGTCAAGAGGAGTCAAGAATTCAAAATTTAAAATGCCATACTGTATATTATAGAAATTTAAAAAATTTAATAGAAATTTTTTTGAATTATAAATGTACAGTATGACATTTATTTTGAATTCAAAATTTTATCTATTGATTAATGTACTGTATCAAGATGCATCAATCATCAATCAATAGAAATTTTTTTGCTTACACACAATCATAACACATCTTCCTTACACACAACCAATTAAAACATGACAACACAAAAAAATTGGACACACAAGACAATTCAGCAAGATAGATAAAGGGGGCTTGATATTTAGCTTGCTCCAACATCCACTCCAATAGCCACGACCAAAAACTCATCTCTCTTTTCTAAAAATATTAGTAATATATTCTTTTTGATATTTCTTTCAATACTTATTTTGTTATTAATTCACTTCATATATTTAAAAAAATTATTAAAAAAGAAAATTAACAATACATATTTATAGACTAATAATAAAATAAATATTAAAAAAATGTCTAAAAATTTGTGTTGATAACATTTTTTTTTTGCCTTCATCACAAGTTCACAACCCAGCCATTGAGCGACATGGAGAGGCGTGGGATTGTGGTAATCCTTGGCTTTCATCAGTGGTGAATCCTCCTCGAGGAGCTTCTACATCGCCACGACATTATTTTGGTGTGTGTGCCACAATATCAACGACATCGGGCTTCTTCACCTTTTCCTTGTGCCTCGCCTTATCCGACGTTGCTGTGGTGTTGTCGCAGGACACGTCGGAGCTCACATCAATGGATGGTGTGTGAATTGAGGGAAGAGAAGGAGGACTCATTATTACAGCTGCTCAATTGTGTCCTTTTTTTGTGTTTATTGTGAAATTGAAGAAGAAAATCGTATCGAGATTGAAATGTAAATGCCAAATGTTAGAAATGGTTCTTTCACTGTAATTTATGGCTTTATGTGTGTGAAATGTGAGGTTTTTTTTTCTTTTTCTACATAAATGTTGTTTGGGACCAGGTATGGCCCTCAGACGTGCTATGTGCAGGAAGTAACTCATCCACTGAGTCTGTTCCCCCTCATTGCCCGACAAGAAAGAGGGGACACCACTCCATTCGGATGGAGGGGACAAATCATACGGGGTAACAATTTCCTGCACTACCAGGGGACAACGTATGATATGCACTGAAACGCTCATATTCCCCACACTTTTTACATGCTCATATGTCTATATATAATGGCTAAACAAGAGAACAAAGGTATGCATTAATCTCATTACACATTATCCTCCTTGTGCAGCTACTGACTTGAGCATCAAAGTGCCTTTTATAGGTACCTCTCGCTTCACAACTGCGGTGCTATGCCTTGGAGGAACCCAGTGCATCCTATCTTCTCAGGTAATCCTCAGAACCCATTTTTGAACATTGGCACCGTCTGTGGGAAATGATAAATTTCTACTCCCAATACCACTTTCAAGACTTCCCTTACCATCACCTCAATGGTGAACACAAGGAGGAGACAAACTCCAACAAACTAGAACTGAGCTTCTGTGGTGGGCAACCCCCCTGCAGCAAACCACCATCTAGCATCAGTCCCTACTGCTCATGGACCAGTCGTACACCGACTGGAAACCGAGCAGGATGGGCACGAGATTTCTTTCACTTGAGAGAATATCCCCATCTACCCCAAAGAGTTTCGGTGCGACAATGCCTTGGTTTGCAAAAGGCACCTTATGAAGATATTGGACAATGAGTATCAGTGCTGCACCATCTTGGTGACTGCGTAGACAACGAAACTCAGTCTCGCTCTGCTGGAATCGACCACCAGGAGCAATCCAGGGCAGAGCTACTCTCCTTGGTTAAACTCCAGGTTGAACGGATACAACACCAAGATGAAAGACTCTGTAACCTAGTGTGGGTAACCAACTAGGACCATAGTAGTGAAAATTGATCTCTCAGAAGGGATCGTGGAGATGACAAAGGACTCTATGCTGATGACCGCCTCCTAGAGAATTTGAGGATCACGAATCTCGGTCACAATGTTGGGTAAACCCAGGCAAAAAAGCAGGAGCTCAGAGCCAGGAGCTCAATTTCCCAAAACCAACCATTCTCCGATGAACTGATGGCATACGAGATCCCCAAGCAGTTCAAGTATCTCACTAACATTGAACCCTACGACAGGACCTTCAAGAACATCTGGATGCCTAAATTTTTGCACTATTATTCATTGGGGTGGTGACTCTCTCATATGCCTAGCTTTCCCCTTGTCACTAAAGAAAGTCGCCTTGAGATGGTATACCACTTTAGCCCCAAGGTCTATCGCTAACTAGGAAGGTCTGTCCTCAAGATATTTGCTACCCTTCTAAATCCATATCCTGCCTCGCCTAGATCAAGCAAGGAAAGGAGAAGTCTCTCCAAGACTTTATATCTCAGTTTAACAAGGAGATCGTAAACATATGAGACTGGGATGAAAGACTTGGATTGTTCTATATCAGAGAAGGGCTTCATCCAAGATATTTCTCCTTTTCACTGGCAAAAAAGGAGCCTAAGACCATGGACGAGCTCTGCGCCCGTGCCGAAAAGTACATCAATGTCGAAGATATTCTCCAAGTTAGGAAGCACCTTGAAAGAGAAGATGTCAAACCCAAACCCAAGGAATAATCCAATCAACAGGGTCAGAATTTGAGACCACATCTCAAGGGGAAGTTTGAGAGTTATATCCCCCTCAACATACCTCGAGCTCAGATCTACCAAGAGGTCATGAACACCAAGCTCTGAGATATATAAAGACCTCCCCTTATAAAGAAGCCAAAAGACAGAGTCAAGTTTTGTGATTGGCATAATAGTCATGGTCACAGCACGGAGGATTGTACCAACCTCCATGATGCCATTTATGTGTGGCAAAATCACAACAATGACTGGAGGGAGGGCCATTATAGGAAACAGAGCTATAGCCCTCGTAGTCCCTTTCCTCCTTACCAAAGAAGATGTTCCCCAACAAGGAATGAGGTTCCTAGCCCACGATCACCTTGGGTTAATGCCCTAAATCAAGACAGGGCACAACCTCAAAGTGATAACTAGGAGGATAGTCACCACTATACTGAAGTAACTCAGACGATCATATAATATCCTATAATTATCACTTCAATGCTGTGAAAATATTTGGATATCAATAAATCAACTCTTTCCAACTGTTATCTCATATGAAGTCGGTACTTTGGCCGCAACCATGAGTCCACGAGTACCCT
Organism: Ormosia semicastrata; assembly: GCA_029884595.1. Classification (NCBI taxonomy): domain Eukaryota; kingdom Viridiplantae; phylum Streptophyta; class Magnoliopsida; order Fabales; family Fabaceae; genus Ormosia; species Ormosia semicastrata. The sequence continues at coordinate 116,839,521 of JAQQTO010000063.1, forward strand.
GATGCGCCACATCCCCCAAAGTCACCACGCCTTGGCGAGGTCCAAGGAATACAAGGTCTGAAAAGGATAAGCTATTCCAATATCTATGTAAAATGGCCATACTGGGAACACCACTTGAACACCCTTCAGGGTCAAGCAGCGCGATCAAGGGTCTTAACTAGTGCTCATTTGAGCCGCACCTTAACTACCGACTGATGGGGTTTGCAGTGGTTAAGGATAATTGACCATAACGCAGGACAGTGAACTCCACACCACAAGGTTACCGTGTCTAAATCAAATGAACCCTAAAAGTTTTACAAAAAGGACCTACAAAGGTGCCTACTTGAAAGAGCCAAAAAGAAAAGCAAAAGAAGAGAACGAGTGACAACTTTACTACAAACATTCCCTATTTATAGGGGTAAATCGATGCCATATTCAAAGTTGCACTTAAATGTTCCCCTACTGTGATTAGCCACGGGAGCAGCAGGTAGTTTGGAAACAAGAAAGAAAGCTGCCATTGTCTTTAAAGTGGCTTTAATTCCCAATAATTAGCCACGGGAGCAGCAGGTAGTTTGGAAACAAGAAAGAAAGCTGCCATTGTCTTTAAAGTGGCTTTAATTCCCAATAAATTCAAAGCTGCGGTTCCCAAGTATGCACAGATTGGCACAAACCACAACGTAAAGGCTACTAAAAGAACATCATATCCTAAAGGAAATAAAGTTCTGCCATTTAGATAGAGCTTTGGACCTATCTCAATGAATCATGCATAATATGCTTAAGACCAACACCAAGATTGAGCACCAAACCTATCTTGACATAGAAGGAGAAAAAGTTAAACAAGCACTGAGGAGGCACCAAAGTTGAGCATTGGATTCATCTCGACAAAGGAAAAATAGACATAAAGGTAATAAGAAATGTCATTCACATAGAGGTGCCTAAGATCGGGACTTATCCAAGTACAAAGATTGAACCCCACGCAAGGGGCATGAAAATCAAAAGCATGGACATCAGAAGGTAACACTATGGTTCTCTGGGATCTCCATCATTGCCTCATACTACATTGCTTTGGCCTGTACCCCTTCAGCTGTAGCGACACCAGTCTCTCCTCAACCAGCCCCCGATGCTGCTTCTCCATCATCCACACCCCGGTCCACTTGGTTATTTAGGGCAACCACCGAAATTGCCATGTCCATAATCCGACCATCTTGGACCTCCTTCAGTGCACTAACCCTTTCCTTGTTAAGACCGGGGTTGAGGAGATGGAGTTAGTTTAGGGCGTTCTCAAACGTCTCATCCACAGACCTTAACCATCCATCGATCATCTGGTCAAGTTCTCATTTCGAAAGTCTGTGTTGACCCTGGACGTCGACAAGGGCAGACTCAGTTGAGGCCAAATTCTGCTTCAGCACATCTTCCCGAGCTGTTACTTTGCCAAGTTCGGCCCAGAGCTCATCCACCGTAACTACCTTGAATCTTAGAGGCTTAACCTCAACAAGTTGAGCCCAGAGAGAGGGGACCTCACCAGCAACTATAGTGAGGCGGGCAACCTCAACCCGAAGATTATCTCCACAGTGGCCAGGGCAAGCAGCTTATCTTTCTCGACAATATCCAGCTCCAGCTTCTGCTTCCTGCCCCGAAGATTATTGAGCTCTCTCTCTAGGCTAACAACATCCCGGAATGAACCCTAAGACTCCTCCACAAATCGAAGGAAAAAGGCAAGGCGCAAGTTCCTAAGTTGAGCTCTACGGAAGAGCTCCAATATATCAAGCTGGACTAACGCCTCAGCCTCAACTTAACTAAATAAGACGCCATTGATGAAGTCAGAGGGATCAACCACTTAATTCCACACTAACACCGGTGAAGACCCAAATGGAACACCCTCAAACTCTGAGCCAATAGGGCCTCGAACACTTTAGGATACTCCGCAACATCCTCTATTACTGGCCTTTTCCTCCTGTCGACCCTACTTCCCACGACTTGCCTTATCTAGGATTGTAGCGGAGGCATATAGGAATACAGCTTGGCATCTTAAATCTCAACATTTAAGGGAGAAGTGGAAATCACCACGGTCATAGGAACAAGAACCGTACTGCGCAAAGACACGGGAACAACAATTGTCACCCCTTAAGCTAACACTGAGGCCCGAGATCCTGACGCATCACCCTCCAGGATGCCAGTTTCTCTGCCAATAGCCGGAGTCAGCTTGGTAGAGCTATGCTTTCTACAAACGAAAGAAGAAAGGAAAAGTATCAACACTTGGGTAAATTCGAATACGAAAAAGAAAATGTATAGACGAGATACCTAGCAAGGCCTTCACAAGATCGGTGGGCTCATCCAAGATGTTCTTACAAGAGATGGCGCCCTTCTCCTTGATCAAATCAATCAAAACGTCCATGACCTAGGCCTTAGGAAAAGGGATCTAGGAATACGGAGTCTCTAACTCCTTGTTACTCAACCCCAACCGATCTTAGTCCAGTATAGTTGGAAGCGCGGGTCACCTTCCAAGGTGACAAAAAGGGCACCTTGCCCGAAACCCTTTCTACCCTGAAGAAGTCCTTTTGAAACTTCTTGAAAGACTCTTGGTAGGCTTTGAAAACCACACGCCCACTCTGCTCGTGATTAGTTTGGTTGCTCCCAGAGGTAGTCAACTGAGAAAAAAGATAAAATAAAGATTGACCGAGTACAATCAATTGAAGACTCAGCAAACTAACTCGAATGCCAAGACAAACCCCAAAGCATTTGGATGAAGTTGAGTGGGCACCACCTGCAAGTGACTAAGAATGCCCATCTTGAATTTAGTAAGTGGCAGTCGCACCCCAATCCAAGTAAATAAAGCCTTGTACATGTACATGAAATGTTTGTCCTCCGTACAAGTCGAGCACGCCCTCTCTTCCTCTAATGAGTGTTGGATCACAAACTCTTGGTCTCTGAATCCCCCCACAATCAATTGTAGGTACTGTTACTTCTCTGAGACATCCTCTGTAGTGCTCACGTCAGAAGGAGTGCCCAAAACCTCTTAGTCTACCCACCAGTATCTATCAACGTCATGGTAGAAAATGAACTTCTTCCACTTCGTGGGAACGACTCTCTCCCACGCTGCAAGAGCAGACCTCCAGGTTCTGGCCATACTTATAGAGGACACACCAGAGTTAGATTCAAAAGAGTCACTCAAGTCATCTAACGTTATCAGAAGCTCAAGGACAAGCCACTATTCTGCACTGTCCCCTCACTCCCAAACATTTTTCTCACCAAATGCTCAAAGAAAAGGACAAAAATGAAATGGGAGAAAAACGAAGAGTACCTTGATTTTTGGGAAAAAAGGGAAGCTCTAAACGATGATGAGAGCATTGAAAAAACTTTGAAACACCAACAACCACCATGATGGATGTCAAAAACAGCCTTCCTAAGTCACCAGAGAAAGAAAGTTATAATGCAAACATCCAGAATGTAAGTTTAGGATGCAAGCTTGAGTGAGAAGTAAGAAAAACTCAACTCCGCCCATATTTATAGGCATGGAAAGTCAGCCCTAAATTGCCACCTCAATAGGGACAGGTACGTCATTTCGATACAGATAAGATGTCTCATTTGAAACGCCCCATCATGATACCCACTTTTCAAAATTCAAAAGCGGCTCATCATGGCGTTACGAACCCCAAACGAAGGCATTCATTACTCTGCAATCACGTGTCGTACCATATCTGAATGAAGGTAATTGATAGGAAAATGCTTAGAATGTTTGAATTGAAGTGACGCGCCGCACCATGAAGAGACACGTAAGCTAAATGTCAGACCCTCAGAAAAGTCCTACGGTGAAACAACACCTCGGATCTCGGTTCATGATTAGACTAAAACCCCACATCGCATAGGGGCAATTAACTGTATACCCCAGACCCCAGAATGATGACGTGAGCAGAGCAATCCAACCCGGATCCCGACCTTACTCATATACCCTAGGAACTCCTCATGGTACATTATGGACCTCGACCTTTTGAGAAAACATTGATAGATCCAACATAAACACTATGACTTGGATCCCTTTATCCATTGTGTGTTATGTGCTCCGTCGAACTTGTACCTTGACACTTAGTTGATCCATCAAAGCGCCAAGTTGGGGCAATTGTTCTGGACTGGGTATAGGCCCATAAGATTGAGCAACTCGACCCTCCAGGCTGGCCCTCAGACGTGCTATGCGTAGGAAGCAACTCATCCACTGAGCCTAGGAAAGAGGGGACACTACCCCACTCAGATGGAGGGGACAAATTATACGGAGTAATAATTTCTCGCACTACCAGGGGACAACATAAGCACTGAAACGCTCAGATCCTCCACACTTTTTACACACTCATATGTCTATATATAAGGACTAAACAAGAGGACAAAGGTAAGCATCAATCTCATTACACACTATTCTCCTTGTATAACTACTAACTTGAGCGTCAGAGTGTCTTTTGTAGGTACTCCCCTCGCTCCACGACTGTGGTGTTGTGCCTTGGAGGACCACAATGCATCTTACTTTCTTAGGTAATCTTCAGAACCTAGTTCTGAACAAATGTGAAGCTTTTTTTGGTTTTCTATTCATTATTTTACTTATACTAGATGAACATTTTTTTGTGTACATAATTTTATGTAAAGTGTGAAGCATTTTGAGATTGGGTACAATGGAAAAGGAAGATGAACAGGGTTGTGATGAAGGTAGTGAGAAAGAGAAATGGGAGAGAGAGGAGTTTGGGGTAGTTTCTGGAGTCGCTATTGAAGAAATAATAAGTTACCTTTATGTTTAACTGAGTTGGTTTGTGGGTTCTCTTTTTCTTTTTTTGTGTTGTCATGTTTTAATTGGTTGTGTGTAAGAATGATATGTTAGGGTTGTGTGTAAGCAACAATTTTTTTCAATCAATATCAATTAATCAATCAATATAACATATAAAAAGAAAATTATGATTTGTAGAATTCTTTCAAGTGACAGTTTTAAGTTATATTACTAATATTATTTGAATTTGAATTTTATTGATATTATATATATATATATATATATATATATATATATATATATGAATTTTTTGAGATATTTCTTTATAGAATAAAAATATTTTTTTATGGTATCAAACCTTACTATAATATATAAACATGAAGTCAAGGGAGTTACTATTGGTCATAACCTTTAAAATTCAAAATATTTTTTCAATAATTTTTGAAAATTTTAAAATATTCTTAAAATGTTATATATAAACTTAATATTTGAATCCCAAAAAAATAAAATAAATATTTGAACCTTATCGTGAATTTTTATATCACCAGTAATCACTTATAAAAAATTATAAACATATTTTTTAAATAATAAGATAATTATCATATATTATTTTTAAATTTTTTAAATACTATGTATTGCATGGGTACTATTCTAGTATAATATAATAAGGTGTTTATTTGTTGCCATACTATTTTAAATTTCTATAATTTTTTGGTGTATTAATGTTTGAGTGTAATTTTCATGCACTGTTAGTGTAAAAAAATTTATATTATCATACAATTATACATAACTGCACGTGTGACTTTTGTGATAATTATTATAAAAGTCAAATATTTTTATTGACGTGTTAATATATAATTGAATAATAGTGTAAAAAAAAATTTTATATTGACAATTGATGCACATTTTTTAATTGTAGCATTTGTAAATCCAAGTGCAAGTTGTCTCAAGTAATAAATTTCTCGGGAGTCCGAGGTCGATCCACAGGGAATTGTTGAAGATTAAGGTGAAGTAAATATTTTGTTACTACGATTAAAATTATTTACTTGGGTAAAAAGATTCACTCTTGGTAAATAAAATAAAAGTAAGATTAATTTCTTTTATAACTTAATTAGAATCCTCGCAACATGGAGGTTCCAATCGAAAAATACAACATTAAAAGTTCATTTAAAATAATGTACGTAATTATATTATGTTTCCTAAAAATATTACCACCACTTATAAATGGGTTAAAGCATTCATTGTGCCAATATTTTGTTTACAACAAATCAAGAACTCCTCTTTACAAAGATGATTTCTAAATTATAAGAAACAAATTATAATACGTATAATGGTTACTAGAAAAATATAAATCATTTAAGTACAAGAGAAGAATAAATCTAACCTTACTTTATTACCAAGAGCTTCACCCTTTCACCCAAGTAAAATGAAACTTAGTTACTCATAGATAAGAAGAAAGAAAGAGAGAAGAAGAAGAAGAAGAACATGACTTTAATTTAGAACAAAGAAAAATTACTACAAGAAAACCTAATAACAAAATGGCATCATTTTGGTAACTAACACCTAACACTCTCAATGATCTACCAAGGCCTCCTTTTATAGAGGATTAGAGATACAAAATGACAAGGGGGCTGAGTCATTAGTAGGTGGATGAGTGGAAAATGCCAAATGACTTTTGGTGAGTGGAAAATTATGGAGATTCCTTGTCTTCGAAATCATGCAGCTCTGAAGTCATTGCATTCGTCATTTTTGAACCAAGTGGTCTTCATGAAAGTTGTTGGCCTGGATCTTAACTTTCAAATGGCTTTGGTTTGAGTCCAATATCATTTCTATAACTCCAGATACGTTCAAATTACTGCACACTGCCTAGGCCCAGTCACAACTCCTCTGTTCTGATTTTCAAGCCCAATATCACCTTCAAGGAGTCCGATTCTGAAAAAGTGTTCAACATAAAAGTTGTAGATATGGGTCTTAACTATTCAGCATCCAAATTTCAGCCCATTTGACAACCTCTAACCTGAAAAATGTGATGAACAGTACACATAGGTTAAGCTGTCAGGAAAAGCATTCTGATTTTTGCTTCAACCCCAATTTGAGTTATCTACTCGTGTGATTGGGCCTTTGAGGTCTCATGAAAGTTATAGAGCTCTCTCTTATCTTTAAAATTTCATTAGATTCACCTCATTTGACCACCTACATCCCAAGATATAGCCCAAATCTGAAAGCAACGTAAGGCATAAATTATCTTTAAAAAATTCAATTAAGTCAATTTGAATCAAACTTACAAAACATAATTAAAATCAATCAATTAAGTACATGGAGAGTGTAAATGACTAAAAATAAAGGCTTATTAATGTATCAAATATGTGATCATCAGCAATGCATTATTAAAATTAAATTCTTAATTTTTTTATTGATTATCTTTATATTTTATATATATGTTTAGCTAATTTTATAATTGTAATTGAACATAATAAATATTTATTGTTTGTATTAAATGTATTTATCCATCATTTTATAATGTGAGATTATTAAAATAGTTATTCAAAATTAATTTAACTTAATTTTATATCATTTATAAAACTTTTATATTAGTAAGGTGACCACTTAATTTTATATAATTCAACTTTTACCTTTTACCTTTTTTATATTACTGTACAAATGCTAGTTTTTCTTTTATGATTGACATTTGTAATATTGTGAAAATAAAATATTACTGTTTTATTATTAAGTGTTGACTTGAATCATGTTTGGTCTTTGGTGACCACTATGGATATGTTTGAAAAAGGATTTTAGAAAAAAAATAAAAGATTAATTTTTTATTTGTAAATTAAAAAAGTTATAAAATATTTATAAAAAATAATTGAAAAGTTATATAATATTTTTTTTCAATCATGATATTCTTATCACAAATAATACATACACTTATTTTCACACATCATCTAATATTATTCATCATATTTACTTTTTTTTTCACTTTTTCTCTCTTGATCATACACCATTAAAAATAATATATATAATACCTACACCTCTAAAAAAATATAAGATCATCTTTTTCTATATTTTTTCCTTTCACTTTTACAAATTTTTAATAAAAGTGAATATTTATTCAAAATGTAGAATAACTTCTCCATTCCTTTTCCTTCCAAAACGACTCAATCCAAACATATCATAAAGTTTTGTTTCTTTTAAATCTCCTTGAACGCAAACGGACGTTCAGGGGAAGGAATTTTTTTATTTTTTTATTTTTTACTTTCTTACAAGTTACAACGGTTGGGAACTGTAAAAGCAAACTAAAAGAATCATTAGTTGATGTCATGGCAATCTTCCGTAATCTATTAATTAAATAATTATAGTCCCTGTAGTTCTTGTAATAAACTGAAAGAATCATTAGTTGATCTCATGGGCATAAAATCATCAGAGATTTCTTCAGTTTAATCACTTACAACCTTCGCTATAAATATGAAATTACAAACATGAAATAATCAAGCCCCCCCCCCCCCCTCTCTCTCTCTATCAAATTGTATTTAAAATATTACATGTCGAATGTTACATTGATCTGCAACCGTGTTTTCCTCTACTTTTGATCTTTTGCTTCTGTAGTCCCGACAGTTGTTTTTTCTTGATGAGTGGTTGATTCCAAGATGGACTCCAAGTCGTTTCCCATGTCTTCTACCTGCAATTTTATCTAAACTCATCAACACCTCTTATTCAAATCATAGACCAAATCCTCAACATTTACTAAAGTATAAATTTTCTCAATTAGCCTGTCAAAAGATAATTTCAATTGATGTTTTAGCTAGAAGTAAATCATATCAATTTTATTTAAATTCATGATCACATCTTATTCAAATCATAGAACAAAATTCCTCAACATTTATTAAAAGATAATAAAATTTCAATTAGCCCTTCAAAAGATAGTTTCAACTTTCAACTGATGTGATAAGCAAGAAGTAAAATTATAGCAAGTTAATATTCTTATTGGCTTGAAGGAAGGAAACCTGAACAAGGCATCTTGATTGAAAAATGAGTTTTTGGCAACTTGCGTGTTGAACATTAAATAAGTGGTTCCAAATTCTAGTACATTCATTAATGTCTAAGACTCCAAGTTTATCTTTTGGTAGAAAGGAAAGTTCAAAGATATTAATAGGAAACTTCTAATATTGTGACTATAAGACCGAGTCAAATCATAGCATAGAAACGTATCAGATAATCCATCCCAGATCAATCTAACCTTCCATAAGTTATTAACATCAAGTAATAATTAACTTAATATCAAGTGATAATTAATATTAAATTAGATGATACCATCACGTGGTGTAAAAATTAGTATAAAGAAAAGTTATCTATGATAGTTAATTTTTCATTAATTATATTCACAAGCATTTTGTAAAATAATACGGATATTCTCACCACACTTTTCTTTAACATCACTTTTTACATTATTTTTTATACAATTGATTATATCACTTTCTCCTTATCACTTTCTCTCACTTAATTATAATCATTAAAAATGTGATAAAAATGATATATTTTGAAAAATGATGTGAAACAATTATTTTCCTTTGTAAAATAAGAGCCTACGGGGTTGATGCGTATGCAATTGTTTAGTTATGATGCTTTATAGTTTTTGTTAGAATATAAAACAAGGGCATTAGGTGAAATTGTGATAAAAAAGACAAGGGAGTTGTTGTTCAAATAAAGGTTAAGACCTTTTCTAATGCATCTTCTGCATTTTGGGCATGCTTGTCTATATCTTCAGCTACTTTTTCAACCAATTCAGCAGCATCGTGAAGTTTTCCCTTGGGAAGATTCTTGACAGCCTCTTCTGCTACCTTCTCTACCCTCTCAGCCACTTCTTCTACAACGTCTACTACGCGTTCTGCTTCGTCTATTGTTGTTTCAATTTTCTCTACACATAAGGAGCGAAAAAACTCATCACACATAAGTGCAAATTTCGGGACTAATTACCGCAATGCAAATAATAATGCATACTCTCGTTAACACTTAACATAGATCTTATTTTTCTTACCTTTCAGTTGTAGCAAAGGTCCCCATTTGCCCCTCGAAAAGGAGAGAAGTACTGTGAATATTGTTCCAAGGATCCAAACTTTCCTGCTAGAGAATGTCTATTTTAAACACCTCATCGATTGCAAATTCAGATTAAACTAAAAGGGGCAAAACCACAAGTTAATACTACATATCAGAGATTGGTGGGGAAATGAGTTACCAATGACCAGGAGAAGGATCGGCAGGAAGCGGGGCTTCTGGTGGTATGCTGGCGTAGACAGCCATGTTCCTGCATGATGGGTGCAATCTTAAGAATTCAGAAATAACTTTTCAAGAAGCTAATCCTGCAGAAGCATTTGCAAATAAAACTAAGATTATACTTACATCTTTGTTGCGGAGTCATTTTCAAATCTCAATCCTAGGTTCTGTTTTGGAACAGAGAAGCGATTATATTTGATTTTAGGGTTGAATCCAAGATAACGAGTTGGATGATCAACCTTTGAAGCTTGACATCTACCGAATGTCCCTACGGCTAAGCAAGTATACTTTTGAGTAAAGATTGTGTTTGCCATCGATATGTGAATCTTACAATCGCAACGATCAGAACAATTTCCCAAAGAGGATGCTGGAGTTTTATAAGAGGATTGAATTAGTGGATAGGACGGTGGAAAGTGGACATAGACAACGTAGATCGGAATGGTATGACTTTTATTTGAATTGATTATTTCCAATTGAAAGTCACACGCAATATTTTATGAGTAACGATCTAAAATAAAGGGGGAGAGTACAGGGGAAGGTGAAGGGCTAGTTAGTCACCTGCAATATATTTATGCATTATAAATTTAGACGTCAAGTTACATCAAAGTCAATGTTACCGAGTAAAAAAAAAAAAACAGTTTTCTTTTTTCGATGAAGAAAAACGTGTCATATTCAATAGTCAAATTTATTGACATGGATATACTTTAAGGTTCTAATTACATTACAATGTTAGGTATAGAAAACTAATCTCTGTTGTACTTATCTTTGTTATCTTCATTCTTAATCGTCATTTTGCTTGTGTCGTGCTAGAACATCTAATAAGTTAGCATAAGGATTCGAAAATACAAATAACATGCGAGATCTTTTAAGTGTACATGAAAGAAACTTTTAGGCTAATTTTCAAATGGCTTTTTTCTTTAGTTAAATTAAGGTTTTGGTTTTTATAATTTATACTTATTTTTAATTTAATTTTTATATTTTTTAAATCAATCTTTATACTTATAAATATTTTTGAAATAATTTTTATTATTAATTTTTATTTTAACACCGTTAATTTAATCTTTATTAAAAATATTATGAAAAAAGGCATCTAAAATAACATTTATTTGATAAAAAATTATTTAATAAGAAGAAATAAATATTTATTAGAATGAATAAATATCTTATTTAATATTTTATAAAGAAATAGAGGATTTAAATAAACTTTATTATATAAAGAAACACTTATTTTATTAACTATATGATGATATTTTATTAGATATTATAATGATATTATAATAAAAATTAATGGTAAAAATTATTTTAAAAACTTTTATAAGCATGAAGAGTGTAAACTGTAGGACTAAAATTTAAATTTAATTTTTTTACAAAATAAATTAAACTCCTCTGTATTAAGGTTTGTTAAAAATAAAATGACAATAAATCTTAAGTTTGATCATAAACTAACCTCTATTTCATTTTTTTCTTTTATCTTTGACTAACTATTCACTTAACAATGTTTAGTATTTTTTTTTTTTAAATGAACTCACTTCTTGTTAATATTAGTGGGCTCTATATCAACTAAAGTTTTTAAAGCTTCATCCTATAATATGTTCTTTTAAAAAAAATTAAGTTGGCGTTCTAATATAAAAGTAAGATAGATATAATTTAACAAACATTAATGAAGAACTTAATAGTGTTTAGTTGCAACGAAAGTAAATTGCACCTTAAGGAGAATTTTATTTGTAATTTTAAGAATTTGGATATCTGAGTCATTATTTTAAAAAGATCTTTACTTAATTATTATCTCGGCCTAGTAATTATTACTTTTAATTTAAAATTACATGATCAATTAATAAAAAAACTAACACTATGAAGAATAATATATATATATATATATATATATATATATATATATATATATATATACTTTAAAAATAATTGATACATTTAAAGACTTGTTTGACGTGTTATATTAGGACGATAAGATAAATTAATATAATACATTATAATTTTATCAATTTGTTTGATGTAAATATTATATTATATAAGATTATCCATCAAACTCCTTTTATACATTAAAATGATAAATAACTTAATTAATCCTTGAAAGTAGAATTAAGTCTTATTAAATTTTAATATATAAACTATTATAAAAAAATTATTATAATTTTAAACACTCAATATTTTTAACCATTACATATTAAATTTATATTATCAAATCTTATACTATTAAGTCTTATATTATCCTACATGATATCTTATCCCCTCTTTTATATCAAATGGAGCCTCAGGTATCTATTACTTGCGATAATGTAACTGAATGCAAGGAAGGGAAACATAACCACATGAAGTGGCCATTGTCAGAGTCTCACTAGACACCTTGGACACTAATCGGGCGATTCTTTAAAGCATAACTGGAAGAAATCATTTTCTTGAAAAACTGAAAATCTGAACATTCATTGATCAGTATTCATGAATAATTCATATACATGCTAGCTATGAACGCTAATGATGAACAGTGCCGGCTCCAATCCAAAGCAAATAAAGCAAGAGCTAAAAGTTTTAAGGCTCCGTAATTTTATAATGATACAATTAATTACATTAAAATTATTAAAAAATAATTAATAAAATACTTACATATTATTTTACTTCTTAAATTAATTGTCTAACAAATTTTAAAATTTTCTCATTTCTCACATCTATATTTATTCTAACTAATTATTCCATTATTCATAAAAAAATACATAAATCAAGATAAATAATAAAATACCATTATTCTCCTACATCACCAATTAAGTTCTTAATAAAATTTTATTTTTATCATTTTTTAATTTCTACTATGCTACTAATTATCAATTATTTTCTTATTTTCAATCAATTAAGGTAATATGTATTTATTGAATACCAATAGCTAATTTGTTTTTTACTATATATCAAACCAGTTATTTTTTTTTTTTTTTCAATTTATAATATCTACTTTTGAATTCTTTCTTCGTATTTGCTCCGACTATTTGAGATTTCTTTCATAATTTCAATCTTATTTTAGAAAAAAATATTAGAAAAACTTGATTATAAAAATTTAAATAAAATATTGCTTGTTAAAAGATTAAAATAACAATTTATTTTCATTATTTTAATAAAAGGCCTTGATTTTGTATAGGTGCCATGACAAGTGATCGCAACGAAACAGAACGACTTTCAGGATTTTTAAAAACTAAAAAATAAAATTGTTATCAATTTTATTTAAATTAAGAAAAATTAAAAAATCTTTATTAAAAAATAATCTTTGAAACCTAATTAGATTCTGGAATCGATTAAGAAAGGATAAAAATTTAATCCCACAACACTCATAACATTCGTCTTAAGACGATACTTTAAGTCAATTGTGCACATTCTTAACAATTTTTAAAATATTTATTTTACCCCTTTTACAAACCATTGTAATATTTTTTTAATTTTATTTTTTTTAAAAGGAATGAAATAAAAGAAACAACTAAATTATAAAAATTTAATTGTTGACTTGACAGAATTGAGATTCTGCTTCTACGTATCCTCGGGTGAAACTCAAAGTCACATAATTTTCTAAAAAATAATTATGAGTTGATTGATTTTAATTAAAAAAAGAGTAAAATCTTAAAGAAAAATTGTTGTTTAACAATGATTCACTTATAATTAAACTATGTACCAACAAACAAACAAATAAAATAAACAAATTAAAGAGTGATAAACAAATCAAACTCAAATCAACCCAACCCCAGAACTTAGATATTTTTTTGATTTTTATTTTATCATTTTAGCATCTTTAATATATATTTTTTTTAAAAAAAAACTTATTTCCATCATTTTTATCATTTTATAAGTGAGCTTTCCAATTAGATAAGACTATTGGGCTCAATTAGCATCCCCAAATCCAAAATGATTCATCAGACAACACATACCCATCTAAAGTACAAAACAACAAAACTAAATTAAATAAATAAAATAAGAATAGTAATAATAATAATAAAAGAAGATGGAAACAAATAGGAAGGAGGTGGTCCACGTTTTCTTTTTCAGAAGCAATGATCAAGGATAAAACTATTCGTCACATAGACCCCAGAGAAGGGAGCTCGTGAACTTGTGATGGAAGAATTTTTTTTATCTTTTTTACTTTTCATTAATCACAAAACACAATATAAAACATACTATTAAATAAAATAAACACTATCAAACAAAAATTAATCTTAAATAACACAAATAATTAAACTCAAAATACATTTTCTTATTTTTTTATTTTTTTACCTTTTTTATTATTTTAATTTTTTTAAAAGCTTCATTTTTATTCTATTTAAAAAATAAAGGAAAACTAATCTATTTTATAAACCAATCTAAACCACACATGATTAGGAATAATGCATCTCACTAATTTGGACAAAGTTTTCAACCCAAGCCCACCCAATAATTTTTTTTTTTTGTTATCATCAGAATCACCAAAACGAAAAAAAAAAAACCAAAAGAAACAACTAAAAAACAAAGAAAAGGAAACGAAAGATGTTTCTTCTGATTACTGGAAGAAAGAAACAAAAGAACTAAAGGGGAGAGGGGCTTGTGAAGGGTCTCACGGTGGTGGTCAGATCTGTTTTTTTCCTTTTTCTTTTTTTGGGTGGCTGTTTGTGGTGGTGTGGTGGATGAAGGAGGCTTCACGGATCTGGTGGGGCGGCCTTCACAGATCTGTGGGTGAGGGAGCTTGGAGGTGGTTGGCCGTGTGTGGTAGTCTCGGTTGGAAGAGGTTGAAGGAGGATACTCACGGTTGGGAAGGGGTGAGAATGATGGTGCTGATGGAAGGGGATGTTCTGTTTCTTTTTCTTTTTGCCATAAATGGAATGAATTGGTTGGTTTTTTTTTTTTTGCTTCCTGTTGTCTCAGCACATCTCTTTTCCTTTTAGATTGAAAATGTAAATATGAAACTACAATGTGATAGTTGTGTGCGTAGTGAAGCACGGGTACAACTCAACTAAAAAGCAAAATTTATCTTATATTGAAGCTAAATGCAGAAGGAAATCGAAATATTCTTACCTTTGAAGCTCAACAGGAAATGAGAAAAAGTCTAGTTGTCTGTCTGTTTCAAAAATCTCTCCGTCTTTCTGTTAAGTCCTTTTTTTTTTCTTTCACCCCCAGAAATTTCAATAATTTTTTGTTCCTCTCAAAAAAATCTCCCCAATTTTCTGTTCGTCTAAAAAAAAAAATCTCCCCCTCTCTATTTGGGTGCAAAATGATAGTGCAGAGTATGGTGCGTAGCGTGGGAGTGTGTCATGAATTTTTTTTATAGAAAAATCCCCCTCCAGAATAAGATGAGAGTGGTTTTTATGGCAAATCATCAGTGTGGGCAGGAGCCGCTGAGTGCATCACATGGGTTTACTGACAAGTTTCCATCTTTTCTGCAAAACCTCTCAAAATTTATCCATTCAGATCTTCTGCAGTGCTCAACAATAGTAATTGAGAATTGACTTTGTTTCTTTTATTATTATTATTATTAATTAATTTTTATTTATATTTTTATTTTTTATATATTATATTTTTTATTAATTAATAAAAATAGACTTAATTATTTAAAGAAATTTATTTATCTATTTATTTATTTTTTATTTTTTATTTGAAAACTCGGATAAAATTGAGTGTCCGCTTAAGTCCTCTAAGACATTTGAGTCACGAAAAGTTAAGGCAATTAATCTGTAACTAACAATTAGGTTAAGTTACATAGCTAACAACAAATAAGGGTTAGCTTGCATAAACTATGAAAGAGCACGTTGAGCACACGCTGGAAACATTTCTTTACAGGAATTAATTATCAGCTGCTTATCAACTTATACTCCACATTATATTTAAGGTAAAATGCAGAAATTACCTTGAGGATTCAAGATATAGCACTTAACCCTATTTTCCTATAAAAATTGTACCCCCACCCCATTAAGCTAAAGGTGTTAAAGGCTAAGTGAGAATATTTTGTTAGAATATTCTCACTTAACCAAGGTTATGGATGTTCCAAGGGTGAATAGGCGGCGCGTTTAGTAGCTAGGTGTTTGGGTTCTGATTGGTGGTGAAGGGAGTGGCGGTGGCTGGGCTGTTATGCACGGATACAGGTATCAAATATGATATGAGTATAGTACAAAGATACGATTAATTTTTGTTAAAAAATTAAATTAACATTTATTAAGTATCTGAGTATCTAGTACGGATACGAGTACATATCTAACAAGTGTACGACAGACATTATGAAGTATTCATGCTTCATAGTTGGGCTAGGGCTGGTTCAGGTTGTAGGGATGGGGCATACGTGAAGATGGCTTGTTGGGTTTGGATCCAAAACAGAGGGAGTAGCCGTTTGTGATGTGATTCACGGTGAGATGGGCATGGTGATGGAGGCTCAGGTGAGGTTTGGCATGGTTCCATAGCCAAAATCCTCCATCACTGAGAAGTGAGAACCCCAACGCACAATTGAATCAGATGGTTGCAGGCTCAGGGTCGACTCAGAAGCAACGTTGAGTCGGAGGCAGAGTCCGATCGGTTCCGATGGTCGTGCCGGAGAATTAGGAGCTCGAGCTCGACAAAGACGAGGACGTATGTGGGGGAAAGAGATGGAGGCGAGGCTAAAGGGGATTTTGAGCGAGGAGGTGACGCCCAACTCCGCTAGTGGACAACAAGTGGAGCGGTGGTGTTGTTCGTGGAAGAAAACGAATTGAAGGAGTGGGTGGCACAAATTGAGTTGATCTGTCCATGGGTTGATGGCATTGGCGTCTATGCCAGTTGCCTCTGTTACGAAGACGGCTATCGCAGCAGTGGTTTGGAGGCGGAGGCATTATCGGTTGTGAGGGGTTGTTGACTATTGGGGGTGTCATTTTGGATTGGTTGGACGATGGCCATTGGCGAGGTGAGGGTTAGGCCATTGCAAGCCACCACCCTCTGTCATTTCTCCCTTTTCCTATAATGTTTTTTTTTTGTTGACTTCACCTTGGTTAAACGAGTTAAGTTAACTCCATTAATGGGGTAGGGTGCAATTTTCATAATAGGAGAATGAGCTTAAGTGCTATATCAAGAAACCTCAAGGGTGGTTTCTACATTTACCCATATATTTATTTTAAACAGTAGAATAGTCTTCCATTTTCTTTCTTTCTTTCTTTTTCTTCTTTTTTTTTTTCCTTTTTCTGTCCAGCTCTGCACACAAAATACAAGCAAGTGTACATAGAATGATGAATGTGGGATTCAAGCGCGCAAGAGCTCTAGTGTTGCATATCAGTGTTCATAATACATTGTGAGTGAAATACTAATATTATATCAATAGAATTACTTTCACTCAAGTGCCTTCAATTCGATTGGATAAGGCACGTCTAAGATGAATTTATCTTTAAAGTGAATAAGTAAAGATGTTATTTTGGAATGAGTTTTGGGTTAGCGATTCAAGAGCAACCTAGTTCATCAGAATTTAATCTTAGATACTTATATGCACTATTAGATAAGTAAATTTACTTATTTATGAGAAGTAAATATCTCACAGAATCTCTCATAAATATGGACATTAATTATATCTCTCATAAATATGAGACTCAATTATAAAAAGTAACAATATCACGGATTCTTATCTTAATTAGCAGAATTTAATTCAAATTTAACTACACTTTTTATCAGCTAAGACGCTCATATAAATACCACGCAAGGTAACAAAAGTATGGATCTAATTCAAACGCTACTCACCTAGTACACAGTCTAACTTGAACATTAGAGTGCCTTTTACAAGTATTCACCCTCTCACACCATCATCACAGTCACCGTGCATCAGAAGAAACTACCATTATCAACCAATTCAAGTATTATTCTGAATCTCATTCAGAACATATGTATTTACCATTAAATCTTAATAGGTTAAGATCACAATATATTTTAGATTAAATAAATGGTAAACACACCCTTACTTTAGATACAAATTCACTTTAAAAAAGCTTTTTCTAATTCGATTATGCAAAGCATAAATACTCTTTGTCAAAAGTGATGTCTTTTTCTCAAGTTTTATTTAAACATCACTACTAGAAAAACTCTATTTAGAGACGAACACAATTCCATCTCTAATAGAGACAAAAACAGAGACGTAATTGATGATTCAGAGGCAGAAAATAAATTTTACAATTTAGAGATAAAATTTAGAGATGAAAATTGTCCATCTCAGAATTTTTCATCTCTATTTCTGTCTCTACATAGTCAATCTTGAGTTTAGAGATGAAATTATGAGACAAAATTTATCTGTCTCTAAATATTCCGTCTCTAATTACATCTCTATTTTGTCTCTAAATAATTCATATAATTTAATTAATAAAATTATTTTTTTAATAAAAAATAGAGACAAATTGTTTCCGTCTCTAATTTTTTCAAAATTCAGAAAACCTTGTTCCCAATTTTGGAACCCAACTCTGAAATCTTATCTTCTCTGCTCTCTCCATCGTGCACCACCCTTGCCTTGCCCCAACTCTGAAATCATCTCTGCTTTCTCCGTCCTGTGCACCATCCCTGCCCTAACTCTAAAATCTTCTTTGCTCTCTCTATCGCACAGCACACTTCCCTGCTCTCTCTATCGCATAACACGCTTCTATGCTCTCGCTGTCGCGCAGCACGCTATTTTCGTCTTCGACCCTTGCCACCGGGCACCATTTTTCTCAAATTTGATTTTGGTAAGTCACTGCACACCATTTTTCTCTCCATTTGGCTTGCGGTACCCCTCTTCCTCAAAGCGACCACCACCATTTTTCATAGCTGAGAAATACTGTGAAATCCTTCTTCTTCTCTCTTTTCCTCTGACATAGATTAAAAGAAAGATAATGTAAATGTAGTTAGTAATATACATGTTGGGAACTTTTTTTAATATTATAGATATGTGATTATGGTCATTATTTAGAATTTGGCAAATAAAATTTTTTATGTTGTTGATTGGGTTACGGTGGAAGGGCAAAACGTAGCTACCTAACATAATCATGTAAAGCAACTTCTTGCATTTTATGATAATGAGCTATATTGTGAATAAAATTATGGAGCACCAGGGGTGGAAAAGCTTTTCTGAGGTCTCATTTGTTTAAACTTTTCCCACTTTGCTGTAAAAAATGAAGACTATATATGCTGCAAACTACTCAATGTGTAACTTCAAACATTGATATTGAGTGGGAATGTCTTTCCTGGTTAGCTTTTTTTTTTGGGGGGGGGGGGGGTGGGGGATGGAAATGTGGTAGCTGCAATCTTCATTGATAGATGTACACCATTAGGAGAAAAAAAATCCTTCCCCTACTTGTTGATTTTGTATAGATTTTTTTTTCTTTGGAAGGATGATATGTGTTATAGGTTGTTTTAGATCTTAGGAGGTGGGGTGGATTGTTCTTTTTACTGAATATGATTAATGCCATTGAAGAGAAACACAATGGCTTCTGATGATTGTAAAGGCCTTGTAATTTGATTGGTTTTCTGGCAGCTAATTGAAGTTTAAGGCACTTTGCAACTTCATTTATTTGTTGTTTATGTGTTTTATTTACATAGAAATACTGTTGCACACTAGCTTGAGCTGGTGTGTATAATTTAGAGTCGTCCAGAAAAGAAGTTCAAAAGGATTTACTCAGGTGATGTGAGTGTACTATGATATGACTGGTGTATAACTTTATTCATGTTATGAATTAATGTTTTTGTCTAGAAAATTGTAAGGGAGAAGCTACAGAGCCTAAGAGCTCCGGAAGACTTGAGATCTTTTCTCTTTAATGAATCTTGTTCCTCTGAAACTGCAACTGTTGATCTGCAAAAAGAGTTAACCGAAGTGAGGTTGCTTAATATTTTTTCTATGTTTTAATGGCCATCGACACTTTTATTTCTTTAAGTTGTGGGTGTTGTGCAAATGATCACAGCTTAAATTAATGTTGCAGGGATGAGTGCTCTCAATTGAAGATGGTCTTGGAACAAATGATTAAAGCTCTAGAATTGAAGTGCTTGTGAGTGAGAATTCAGAACTTAAAGCACAACTGGAGCAAATGACTACTAAAGCCAACAAAGTTGAAGCTGAAAATAAGATGTTGATTGATCGCTAGATGTTAGAAAAGATGACGGATGTTGAACGCCTAACTGAGGTATAATATATTCTCATTCAACATATGTACTTTTGGAATTAGATATTTAGTATTGGTACACATTCTCTATGAGAATGGATTTGGCTTTGGCATATGGTGCAATCTTGATAATTAAACAATACGAATATTCTAAGAGTATGTACCCATCATTCATCACAAGCTAATTATATTATAATTAAGTTCAGCTGCTGCTTACCTATCATTGATGTTGTCCTTCCAGCTTTGTGGAAAATGTCATTTACCTAACTCAATTATATTACGCCAATATTGCATGTACTTCTAAACTTATTTTTCAATTGTTTGAAATTTGAATCGTGTCTGGTATTGTTTTTTCTTTTTAAAAGTCAAAGTGCATGGTAGAATTAAATCACTATGATAGTTGCCCTAGTAGTTTGAGTTTCTTACATGTTGACCCCTCACAAAACTGTTTACATGTATCCCCTTCACAAAACTACAATGCTACTAATTCTGGTAGTACTAGGATTCTAAATATTGATTATGCTGCTGATTTAACTAATATTATATTTCCTATCACTTTAGGCAAATGCACTATATGAAGAAATGGTGGAGCTCTGAATGGTATAGAGACTTGTTTATGATCATTTTACTAGGTTAAGATATTATAACTACTTCATATACTTTTAACTATTTTGATATATTTTATAATTACTTAAATAATTATAATGATTGATGATTTATTGTGATTTTTGGTCAATTTTGATTTTGAATAATTATATGTATAAGAAAATAGAATTTTTTTTATCAAATGAAGGCATCTAGTTGTGGCAAATCCCAACTAGATGCCTAATTTTTTAAAATAATTTTTAAAATATTAGAAACGGATTTAGAGACGGAAAAATTTGTCTATAATTTAGAGATAGAAATAGAGATAGAAAAAATCCGTCTCTAAATTAGAAACAGAATTAAATTTTTTATTTTTAACAATCAGAAACGCCACTTTTAGAGATAGATCAATTTCCGTATCTAAATATTTAGAGACAAAATTTTACAAATTTAAAGACAAAATTTTTTCGTCTCTAAATCTGAAATTTCTAGTAGTGGCATTGCTTATAAAAATATTTGCCAATATATTGTAAATTCTCATAAGTGATGCCTTTTTGTGTTTTTTAGATTTTTCATTTTCTAGTATCACAAATCACAACCTTTCCTAAAAGCATGAAATCTTAAAATTACACAATTTTTTTCCCAATAGGATAGAACTTGAAAATCTAAAAATAAATAATATTATTTAGTTCATTTAAATTCAATTATTCAATTGATACCATGCATATTTTATTGTTTTTAAACGCATACAAGATATAACATATGTTTATATATATATATATTTGAAATACAAGGTATATTTTGTGTTAACATATTTTAGTATTTTTAAACACATGCAAGATATATATTTTTGATGCATTGTCGGTGTAAAAAGGTTTTACAGTTGCATCAAATGAAATGTTGTCACATCTTTAATAAATTTATCATGTTGTGTAATTTTTAGTATAGTTAAACTCATTAAATGAAGTATTAACAAAAGATTGGATAATAATATATTTTTTTACATTAATAATGTATTAAAATTAAATTAATATATATCTTAAATTATTAATATGTACATATATATTACAATTTTTTAATATTTAAAATATTACACACACATATATATATATATATATATATATATATATATATATATGGGTATCTGCATGGACGAAAAGCTTGATCCCATATCAGATTCCCAGCCCCTGGCATGGTCAGGAAAATTTTGACCTACTTAATCTGTGGACATAGCTCAATTCTTTTTAATCAAAGATCATGCAGCTACCAAAAAAAAAAATGCATACAACTATTGTGTTGGGTATGTTTTTGGAAAATGGTTTACGTCCAACGAAATACGTCCAACGTATATCCACCGTATGTATATTTGCTGAGTCATCCGTATGCCTCCAACATTTTCCATTTCATTTCCGCTTCTCATTTGGTTTTTTCTTTTCCATTTCACTCTCAATTCCTCTCAATCTGGTCTCTCCCTCTCAATCTCGTCTCCCTCCTCTCCCTTGTCTCCCCCTCTGAATCTCGTCCCCCTCGTCTCCCCTTCTCAATCTCGGCTCCCCCGTCTCCCTCGTCTCCCTCTCATCTCATTTCTTTATTTCTTTATCAGATTTTAAAGACTACAAAATATCTAGGTTCCAACCTCACTAACTGGAAGTAAGACTCTTCATTTCTTCATCAACCTTATTCTACTTTCTCACTCTAGTCGACCACGCCTTCTCAAGGTAAGAGGAGATAAAAGCCCTCTCATTTTCTTCTTATTTCATCTCTTATAACTCATGACTATGGTTTACTTCATCTTTTTATTCTTAAAAATATTTTCTTTTGAAAAATTAATGATGGATACTGAACCGAGTTTGAAAAATCTTTTCTTTTATGTTTTTGAGTTTTTGTTTCTCAAAATGTTGTACAAATCGAGTTTAGATCATCATCCGATGATTTTCTTTTCGTATGTGATACTGAAATTTTTGTTAACCGACAAATGGATGGAGTTTTGTTCTCGACATTTTCGGAACTTAGGATTTGAAGGAGGTGTAAGGAGAAGCCTCCATTGCATTTTATTCTTTTTATTTTTTATTTTTAGAAGAACACGAAATGTGGGTTTAAAGGGGTGAACTGAGACTACCTAAATGTGTTGTATTGTGGACTATGGATTGTTCTTCTAATCCTTTTTGTTTTGGTGGAGTCCGTAGCTTAAAGCTCTGACTTTTACTATGATTAGTTATCAAACTTATTCATTAGGGCACTTGCATGATTTATACTTCCTTTCATTTTTTGGTTTACACAAGGCAAAACCTTGAAACTGAGATTGATGCATCTTGGAAATTGTGTAGGGATGGGAGTTTGGTTGAGATATGTGAATGAACTTTTTTCTTTCATTCGGAAATGCATATTAAAGGACTACCTTTCAATTTGATTTTAAGGGCATGGACTGAAAACTATGCTTTGAGATTGTTTTAAAATATAATTAATGGTTGAGTTGTGAGAAAGTTATACAATAAAAATGCAGATGCTTTGACTGTTTTGTTCAAATTTCATTGTATAGAACCTCATAAAGGATGCTTTCCTTTCTTCAGGGACCTTTCATATAATAATTTCACGGAGATCTACCAAGGTCATTTGGTTTGTTAGCAAACTGTGCTAGATTGTAAGTTTCTTCTTTCATATGCTTTTTTTCTACATAAACTTGATTTATGTTTTATGATATACTCAATGGCAGAACTTTTCTTTTCCTACCATACGATCCATATTATGATCTTCCAAGATACTCATATGATACCCATGATTATATTTTCTAATTGCTATAACCCTTTGGTATTGATATTATAAAGTAGTGTTGATTGATTTAATAAGTGCAGTTGTTAATTTGATTTAGTCTTTGGTTAATTTGAGTATGACTTCCTCAATGATACTTTTGAATTTAGAATTCTTGGTACTACTGAATCTTGAGTTAATTTCTAGCCTCGGACAACATGATTATGAATGTTGAATATGGGCTCGAGTTTAGTTTGTTCTTCTCTTGAGGTTTAATAACAAGATGCATGAGATTTATTGTTATTCCACGATTTATGTATCGTTATATTTGCCGTTATGTTTTATATATTGTTTTGATCAACTTTATAACCCATAAATTATGAAGCACATGCCTTTACTTTGTTATTTTGAGTTTGAAGGTTTCCAACATGTTTTGGTATGTTTGCATATCTTCTGCATTATATATTTTTTTTTATCTTTTGAATGGCTAATACACATTATTTTTGTGGGTGTTTGATTGCAAATGATAGAGGTTGAGTGCAATCTGGATGAATCTAAATCTTTGATGTTTTGTGTTTAAGTTCTGCTATGTCTCCATTTTTTTATTTTAAATATGAGGCACAATAATTTTGGTTCAAGATCCATGACAATATGATTTGCTTCTAAATGAATTTGATGGTCTTGTTTGTACTAGAATTGGAATAATTTGCTTGACAAAATGTCTGGGTTGAGTTTCATTGTCTTGCCACTCTTGGTTCTTGTATGCTCCTCTTCGTTAAGTGAACTAAATTTTTGAACTTGATTACAAATTGTCTTGTTTCTTGTTCGTAATATGAAAATGTATAAGTTGTGGTATGTTCTTTACAAGGGTCATTGGTGGTTTATAAGTTGAGTCTAGATTATGTGCTTTTGAAGTAAGTGATGTCATTGATCAATATGCCCTGCATAATTGTATTTTCTTTTTAGTAATGACTTTGTGAAGTTGATGGTATTTGTAGATGATGGTATTTTAGTAATGTTGTGAAGTTGATGTATAAGTTTTAGTAATGATTTGTGAAGTTGATGGTATTTTCTTTTCAAGTATGCAGATTTAAAAATGTGTTTCTAATGTATTGTTTGGCATAACCTTTAGCGGTATTTTTATATATTAATGTTGTGACCTTTTTTATTTCATGGGTTGGAATTTGATGTGTGATTAATGGTAGATAGTATGCTTATTAGCTTTGAAATTGACAATAAATGGATGAGGAGTTGGGGAATTTTTTTAGTTTGTGATTAATTCTGTCATAAAGGAATGTTGGGGGATTTATTTGTTTGATTATTATTATTGATTAACTCAGAATGTGCTGAGAAATAATCTTGTCCATAAGTGGTTAATACACTACAAATAAGGGGTTAATATGAACATGTTTCTAGTTAATCCAAAAAAAAGTTTCAAAGAGTGGAGGGGAATCTAGTTACAAACCAATTAATAGTGGAGTGGACGTGTGAAATATTGTTTTTACTAAGTAGGAGTAGATTGAGAAAACTATGAAAAAAGGGGTGAATCTCATGGATTTGGTGAGTTCAAAATTAAGTGGTTAATACACTATGAATAATCTGGTTAATATGAACAAGTTTCTGGTTAATCCCAAAAAAATTTCAAATAGTGGGGGGAAACTAGTTAGAAAAGAATCAGTAGTGAAGTGGACATTTGGAACATTGTTTTTACTAAGTTGGGAGTAGATTGGTATAAAATCATGGAAAAAGTGGTGAATCTCATGAATTTGGTGAGTTCAAAATTAAGTGTTTAATACACTATGAATAAGCTGGTTAATATGAACAAGTTTCTGGTTAATCTAAAAAATTCCAAATGGTAGGAGAAAACTAGTTAGAAACTAATCACTTTGTAATGTTGTTTTTAACAATATGTGAGCTTGAGATTAGTAGAAAACCATACAAAAAGTGGTGTATCTCATGGATTTGTTGAGTTCAAAATTAGGTGGTTAATACATTATGAATAAGTGGTTAATATGAACAAGTTTACGGTTAATCCAAAAAATTTCTAAAGGGTGGGCGGAAAGCTTGTTAGAACTCGATCAATTAGACTAGAAACTACTAAAGAATTCGATATTATTGTAGAAATCTAGCTTGGTGTTAGTTTGTAATAACCACTTTGTTGTTCTTAAATTTGAGACTTGTGAAATGCAAATAAGTGTGTGTGCTTATAATCGATTTGAGAAAATGTCTATTTGAATGGAGTGAATTGAACATAGAGATAATGATGTATGTGGTTTTTTTGTTAGACTCGTTGTTGATATACTATGGTAGTAGTGTGTATTTGGTTGAATGAAAAAGAGATATGATCCACAATATAACCGATAACCTCTTTCGGTGTACTTTCCTTTTTCCTTGAAGTTCCATAGCTCATTAACAAGATACCCACCGCTTGAATTGTATTCATTTAATTCTTTCAAGGCTGTAACAACAGGTAAATGTATGACATCTCCCATTTCTGCTTGAGACTTTGTAACTTCTCATCTTCCTCATCTATAATTTCCTATATCGATGCAAATAGTGTGTTTCGCATTTAAATGATTTATATAAGTTTTTAATTTGTTGTTCCTTAGGCTTAAGGAATTTTAAATGACACAATTGGTTCAAAATGATGAAGTTGGTGCATGTCTATGAGTTGTGACCAATACGATTGATTATTCATTTGTGCTTTTAATCGTCTTTGAATCTGGTGAAAATTCATTCTTTGTCTTCGTATATGCAGAATACTTACATGGACAGACTCACGGGCAACACGGAGCGTGATTTGTCCAGCATCAATCATGTAACCAACTTGGTTAAATCTGTTATACGTGTTTGGCTATGCGCATATGTTGACTAATATGTTCTCATAATGCAGAAGGTGCGAGTGAGGCATGTTTGCACACCACGGTTGTTGCTTGACACGAATAGCACTTTGACGGATGTGCGAAGTCCGCGTCGAGTCTACCCCATTCAAATCACTACTATGTATGCCTAAAAATTTAGAAATCAATTGTGTCTTGTTGTGGGAGTTAGCGTCTAGATGGATTGAAAGAGATGGGGATTTCGAGTCGAGGTAGGGTTATCCCTTTCGGTCCGTTAGGCGTGTGCTTGACACTTGGATTGCGGATTCTTTGGGAAAGAACAACCCCACGTGACGATGGAGTGGGCCGAACTTTGTCCTTATTTGGGGGGGGCGATATAACCATTGGCACAATTTGGGGGTGAGTTGTATCACCATGTAGGGGTCAATGAAGTCGATAATTTTTGTCGACTTTACATCCTCCTTGCTTTCGCGG
This sequence comes from Ormosia semicastrata, assembly GCA_029884595.1. Taxonomy (NCBI): domain Eukaryota; kingdom Viridiplantae; phylum Streptophyta; class Magnoliopsida; order Fabales; family Fabaceae; genus Ormosia; species Ormosia semicastrata. The sequence continues at coordinate 116,866,250 of JAQQTO010000063.1, forward strand.
AGTTCTACTTTCCGTTACAGGTGTCAACGTGCATTCCGTCTTCGCACACCTGTTAGATGATTTGGACTCCCTCGATAAGTATAGCTGGGGGTTGGCAGTGTACGATTTTTTGGTGGATGACTTGACACGAGTAGCACGTGCAGTGCACGAGGGTAAAAATATCTGCCAAGTCCATTTAACGGGATGTGTTGCACTTCTTGGTACATGTTTTATTATTTCCTGGTTGTTATAATTGTTTCATGCAATGTGGTAGTTTTGTTTTTGTTATTTTTCTGTTGCATCATTCTGATACCGTACATCTGATTTTCTTCAAGGTTTGGGCTTTTGAACACCTGTCGTTATGCCCCACATCAACTGTGATAAGTGCTCAATGCTTCCCACGTTTCTTGAATTGGCGCGTGTTTAGGGCGAGGGAGGAGAAAGTGCGAACAACGTTCGAAAAAAACAAGGTAACTGCAACTTTTAAACAATGTTTGTATTCTTCGCGACATTTGTATCAAAATGATTTTGTATTTCAAAAATTTATGTTATTTAACCATAGTAGTCCATTTTCACCATACTACTTAACTACGTATCCGGTGGTTACCGACATGTAGGTAAGCGAAGATTTGGTTGCATCGAGCGAAGAGAACCAGATTGACATAGTTAGGGAAGCAATAGCACTGTGCGGTTGTTAAGTGTTGGGCATCGGCGGCCGAGGCTATTTGATATGGAGGACGTTTCTCGGTGGTTGCGATAATGTGCAGGTGAAGAAACGGTTTACCTGCGGAAACGGAAATGAGCACGGTCAAACAACAATTGTTACATCAATCGGTGCCTCCACCTTCACGTTGTCTTATAGGCGATCAGAACCCGACCAAGGTACTCAATCATTGGATGTAGCGAGCACTCCTTTCTACGGATTCGGTGAAGATGGTAAGCCGAGTGATCGACATCCGCCCGCACATGCCATCCCTCCAGAGCACTGGTTGGCTACCCCGGTACACACATGAACCCAATCAAAAAGAACCCCGACTCCAACATTTGCACTCGGGTTAAGGCTCAGCCCAGGAACCGTGTGCTTGGGAAAAGCACCCGAACTCCTTACACTAAAGCTGCAGAAGAATAAGCAGAAGAAAACGAATCTGCGTACCCAACTTTTTACTTATTGCACCAGAGTGCTTAAAAAAGAGGACCACAATTCCACGTAAATTTTTGAATTACCATCATGACATGCTTGATACGTTTAAGACTGATTTTACTTGGTCTAACATTTGTCATTTGCATCTTATGTAATTTTAGCATCAGGCAATTTGTTTTGTGATTGTATTTAAACATTTTGTTTTGGGTTGCGGTGTAGGGCGGTGGTCAAACTATACGATCAGTTCCTTACCATTGCAGACGCCTCTTGCATGAAACCAAGGGGGTGGGTCAGCAATATGGTAAGATCGAATGACATTCAACTCATAATTAAGATTATATATATCACACGTACTTAATTGTGTTGGTTCACATATAAGGACCTTTCTTAATTCACTCTTTCAAGTTATTATGTTGGCTACAAGGGTTTTTGTGGGAGATGAAATTGATCGATCACGAACAGTGACTCGTCACATGTTTTGTCCCACGTTCATGGTAACAACAACATGCTCAATTAACTTAGCACTATATGCATATTGACAATGTCAACCTTAACTTATTGTTGGTTATTTAAAAAAATTTAGGATTTGGTGAAAAGTGGACTGGAGCGTTTCAAATCAGTTCCCCACAGGCCCTGGCGAAGTATCAACGACTTCATGCCTCACTTTGAAGTGGGATATGACATCACTCAGTGCAACTTGGTAACTTTTAATCATTATGTGTCAAAAATTACATGTGTTTGGCTGCATACACTTTATTGGGCAACATCTGGGGTTAAACCCATCATTTATCTAGTATCATTGTGTCTAGTGATTTAATTTCTTAATACCACGTAAGACTTTATGTTCTAACTATAATGCACATCACTATCATATGTCTACATTATCAAATAACTATGTAACATAAAAAGCCATTTGAGGAATAGAAATACTTTATGTAAGCATATTATGTAATACCCTAGAAAATCATGTTAGGGTTGTATATGGTTCTTAAGTTAGTGATTAATGTTTCCTAAGTGTTAATGAACTAGTTAGGAACTTAAAATCACATAGAAAATGATCTTGAATGATTGAAATTGAGAATTGTTTCAAAGGAACCATTTTCGGATTCTGCAGAATTCTGCAGAATCCAGTGAGTAGTCAGCGATGTTTGCTGCATAACTCGAGCTACCGATATCGGAATGACCTGATTCTAGATCCATTTGAAAGCTAAGACATAAGGCTTCATGTGGTAAAAATTTCAGAATTTTTGAGCAAGCCAATCAATACCAGTTTTTGTTTGAATCCACGGCAGATTCTGCAGAAAAATGTATTCTGGCAGTCAGTAAACCAGATTGCATAATTTCTTGCTCCGATGTCGTATGGACATGAAACCAGTGCCATTTGAAAACTAAGACATGAGGCTTCATGTGGTAAAAATTTCAGAATTTTCCCACATGTAGTTTGTTCCCAGATTTAATTTAAAGTTAGGTCAGAAATGAGTAAAACAGAGAATGCTCTGTTTTGGCCTCTGCAAAATGTTGCATAACTTTGGCTACATTTATCCAAATGAGGCAAGGTTTGTGGAATTGGAAAGATATGAGAAAGATCTAGGTACTCATAAAATTTCAGAGTTTTATCAGTTAAATTGGATTTCCATTACTTTGTTCAAGTTTCATGCATTCATGACATATTACAAGGAACACATTTAATGAACTTGTACGCATTTTTTTCATGTAGATATTCGCTCCAGTCGTGTTTGACGGCCATTGGTGGTGTTATGTGTTGCAGCCGAAATTTAAAAGGTTGTATGTGTTGGATTCAATGGGCAGTCATATTGACACTGAAAAAGCTAGGCTGGACGTTCTGACGGTATCACACTCTTCTAATGTCATTGTATTGATAGTGTATTAGTTTTGCCGTATGATTTGACTTTGAATTGTACTTTGAATTTGTAGAAGCGCCGGTTTGAAGAATTGTTGCAGATACTTAGTCCAACCTGGACGAATGATAATCATTTAGACCTAGTGGAGGTTGACTTGCCCCGACAATGCAACTCGTGAGTACGGTTGCATTTCTCAACAAATATTAATTGTTATGTTGAGGCATATATGTTTAATTTATTCCCTTGTGCTTGTATGTCATTGAAATAGGGATGATTGTGGCATTTACGTTATCAAGTACATGGAGTGTGGGATGGACACAAGATGTTTGGGGACAAGACTATGCCCGAATGGGAAGTGGTGAGCAAATTAATTATTTTGTTTTTTGATTCAACAATTACATTATGTTAGAATTTTTATTTATTCGTACTATCTATTTGGTGTAGGGAGAAGTCACACAAATGCGACGTGACTTATTATGTGGCTGGGTCTTGCATCCAAAGAACGAGTGCAGAGAAGAAGTTTTGAGAGCTGCAAATGCCATGGAGTTGTTGTCTTGATTTGTAAATTTTATTCTACACTATTTAGCTTGGCCCTATGTACAGTTATCCACTGATTTGGAATTGTATCTTATATAAGCCACTTTTTGTATAGATAGCAGTTTTGATGATAATTGGATAGATGCCTTTGAGATTTGTGCTTTGTCCATGGTTTTTTGATAATATACACCCAATGTGTTCAAAACAACATTACAAGTGTAAACTTTTGCTAGTACTTCATTCCTAAATAGTCTGCCCCCATTATTGGGAACTAATCCAATGATTAACCAGAAACTCGTTCATATTAACCACTTATTCATATTGTATTAACCACTTATTTTTGTAACTCACCAAATACATGAGATTCACCCTTTTTTTCAATGATTTTCTGCAAATCTAACTCCAACATGGCAAAAACAACATTACACTAGTCCACTGCACTAGTGATTCGTGTCTAACCAGTTTCCCACCTTCAGTTGGACATTTGTTCATATTAACCAGATACTTGTTCTTATTAACCACTTATTCATAGTGTATTAACCACTTATTTTTGAACTCACCAAATACATGAGTTTCACCCATTTTTCAATGGTTTTCTGCAGATCTACCTCCAACATGGCAAAAACAACATTACACTAGTCCACTCCACCGTTGATTCGTGTCTAACCAGCTTTCCCACCTTCGTTGGACATTTGTTCATATTAACCAGATACTTGTTCTTATTAACCACTTATTCATAGTGTATTAACCACTTATTTTTGAACTCACCAAATACATGAGTTTCACCCATTTTTCAATGGTTTTCTGCAGATCTACCTCCAACATGGCAAAAACAACATTACACTAGTCCACTCCACCAGTGATTCGTGTCTAACCAGTTTCCCACCTTCAGTTGGAAATTTGTTCATATTAACCACAAACTTGTTCTTATTAACCACTTATTCATAGTGTATTAACCACTTATATTTGAACTCACCAAATACATGAATTTCACCCATTTTTCAATGGTTTTATGCAAATCTACCTCCAACATGGCAAAAACAACATTACACTAGTCCACTCCACCGGTGATTCGTGTCTAACCGCTTTCTCACCTTGGTTGGAAATTTGTTCATATTAACCACAAACTTGTTCTTATTAACCACTTATTCATAGTGTATTAACCACTTATATTTGAACTCACCAAATACATGAATTTCACCCATTTTTCAATGGTTTTCTGCGAATCTACCTCCAACATGGCAAAAACAACATTACACTAGTCCACTCCACCAGTGATTCGTGTCTAACCAGTTTCTCACCTTCAGTTGGAAATTTGTTCATATTAACCACAAACTTGTTCTTATTAACCACTTATTCATAGTGTATTAACCACTTATATTTGAACTCACCAAATACATGAATTTCACCCATTTTTCAATGGTTTTCTGCAAATCTACCTCCAACATGGCAAAAACAACATTACACTAGTCCACTCCACCGTGATTCGTGTCTAACCGTTTCCCACCTTCAGTTGGAAATTTGTTCATATTAACCACTTATGCGTAGTTTATTAACCACTTATATTTGAACTCGCCAAATACATGAGTTTCACCCATTTTTCCATGGTTTTCTGCAAATCTACCCGCAACATGGTAAAAACAACATTACATATGTCCAAAAATTCCCCTCACCATTTGGATAATCCAAAAATTCAGTTCCTAATGGTGGGGGTAGATTTTATATTTCTTTTAACTTCAATTATTCTTAAAGTTGCAAGTAAAAATACACAAAAATACACCGAATTACAAAAGAGCCATTTAGTACATCACTAATATGGTGGCATTGCAATGATACATTCCTACCATTCACCCTAAGAAAATATATACATCCTCCCCCTCTACGTGTAATTACATGTATTCTATACACATTACATGTGAATCATAAATAACTATAGCACAGAAACAATCCACTTAAAAGAACAAAAAAACTATCTAAGTGGGTTCCTGATGATCCACTAAGATCTATTTTCATGATTGCCACAAAAATTACTGTAGGCAAAATCATATATGCATCACAGTGTGAGCATGAGATTCACCAATTTGCTCCTAGGTATTTGTCAGCACACTTTGACCATGTAAATTATCCTATATACCAAAAAAAAGGAAATCAACCTGCAAAATAACAGTAGATGAGATTAGTGCTAATTTGAAGCATATACATGAAGTTACCTGATATAATTTATACAAATCTAGACTTGTACTATGTCACTGATTCCCAGCCTGAGTACCTTCAAATTGGCCTGCATTACCACTAACCAGAAAATTGGTGTATGACATTTGACAATGACAACCCTGGAAAAAAAACATATAAAAATGTCAATTTCAATAATTACAATGAACTTGTTCAGGATATGTTGGACATGCTTGTGGCCTTTGGTGACATCATGATCAATTCCTTCTAATAATGATAAAAAACCAGCCGATGAGTTGTGTGATAGTTGCGAAACCCAATAGCTACCGTCACACATATGACAATTAAGCAACAATATACCAAACATCCCTTCATTAAAACAGATGACAATTCAAATGTAAGTAGCTTAAAACTTAACAAACATTTCAACAATGATTACACATGACAAATAGTTTTGGTGTATAGACACACCACAGTACAATCATCACGGCATTCTCCACAGCTGTTCACTTCTATAGATGACTCTATGCGCAACTTCTTTCCATCCATCTGACTCGAGCTTCCAACATTGCACTCCTACATGTTCATAATAAAATAACTTAATGCACAAATAAAAGGGACGCTAATCAGTCTAAATAAAACATATACACAACCAAAACATCCCATACAATTATAATTAGCAAAATCATATATGCATACATCAATTATCAAAGTTTGACGACGCTGGTGCTTCCTTTTTCTCAAATTAGAAAATACTCGATCAACTTTCGACATTTTTCTATTGCTTGGTGGCCGTCCTTTACGAGGTACATGTAATGGACTACGAATGCCAGTGTTAGCAGTTTCAATGCCCGCAGTTAACTTCCTTTGACGGTCATCACCATTGCATGTTGTTCTAATAGCTTGCTTAGATGCAGCCATCAATTGCATCTTGCTTTTATATTCACATAATCCCCGGTGGAGATCTTCTGTGAGATCCTCAAACTCTGCAGCAACTTCAGCCACCTCATAGAAATGCTTGCATAATTTATCAAACCTTTGCATTTGTGGCTTCAACAAGGTCACATCGTAACTGCTCTTTATGTATGCATGTCTCCATCTAATGTTTTTGCTCCATCTACGTAGAATATACTTTGACGACACTTCTTGAACCATCTCATTACCAAGAACACAAAGTGAATGTCTACACATAATTCCCCTAAACTCAAACAACAAGCAATTGTAACTAACATCATCATTGTCACGATAAAATACCACCTCAAAAATAGCATTCTTTGCTATCCCTCCAACTACCATATCCGCCCTCACATGGTAAGTACAAACCATTCCCTCCACACACTTAATGGACGCAAAACAGTCCATTCTTCCTCTGAATTCAGCTTGGACCTCAACGAACTTTGCATGGGTATACTCGAATTGAAACTGTCTTTCAATAGGTGAGTTTGACCCACATTGAATGGTGGAGTCCATTGACTTGAAATCTGCCTCAAATTCCTTTTCTGCCTTGCTTCTTAGAGCATTATCATACTGCTTCACAAATTGTTGGAGGCTTGTTTTTGAGTTGATATATCTGTCAAAGAAAGCATGTATGCTCTCACTGCGTTGTGTTGTTGACATCCCTGCCCAAAAATACTTCTTCAAGAAAATTGGCACCCATCTATGCCTCTCCATGTACAAACCACTCAACCAATTGTTATCTTCTAGCTCAAATTCTTTGATGAATGCAGACCATTTTTCTTCAAAATCTTCCACTGTTAGGGTATCGTAAACAGCTACTTTAATTGCATTCTTTATATTGTTATATTCAATGTAACCTTTCAGCTTCTCAGGAATTTTTTTCATTATATGCCATAGACACCACCTATGTCGAGTAGTTGGAAAGACTATCTCAATAGCATTTTGCATGGCCCTGCACTGGTCCGTGACAATACCATCAGGTGCCTTACCTGACATGCAACGAAGCCATGATTTAAATAGCCACACAAATGACTCCGTGTCTTCAGTTGAAATTAGACCACATCCAAGCAAACTGATTGGCCGTGATGATTCACACCGACAAAAGCAAAGCAAATGGCATATCATATTTATTTGTCAAATATGTTGTGTCAAAAGTCACAACATCTCCAAATGACTCAGAGGTGGCTCTACTTCTAGCATCGCCCAAAATACATTTTGCACATGAAAATCATCATCAACGTCTATATCGTAGAAAAAACTACTATTCTCCTCTTGCATTCTTGTAAAATAATTCTTCAAAGCCTTCCCATCACCTTCCTTGCCAATTGCACGTCTTTCCTTGTTGACATAATTTCTAGCATCTTGCTCATTAAATGATAAGTTCTCGTAACCTCCCACCTCATAAGCAAGAGACCGAAGCTGTCTTATGTATTCTCACCCCTACATCATCATTCACTTGGATTGTTCTCTTCACGTGCATGCTAAGATTCTTGTTAACTCTCAACATTCTCGCCTTTGTTGGGCTAAGTTCATGAGAGTGTTCAAGTATAGCCTGTCTTGATAAACCATCGTCCATCTCCCATCTTCTTGATTGTAATTTTTGCTTCACAATTTGTCCGTCTAGTTGGAAGTGTCTTCAAAGTATTTGGTATTGTTGACACATGTTTTCCCTGTCTTGAACAAGCTAGCATAATGTAATTTACCTTACCATCATCTCCTTTTTTGAAGTTCTATTTACAATACCAAACCCCTTTTGGTAAGCATATTTCCTATAAAATTCCTTAACATCATCTTCTGATGCAAACAACATCCTCGTTTTGGTTCATAACTTTCAAACTCGCCATCCAACGTATCACTCATAATGAAGTCACTTTCACATGCTTCTTCTACATTATCAACAGCCTCGGCTATATTGAGATTATTTGAACCCTCCATCAATTTCAGTTTTGGGTTGCTACACACACTGTAAGTTATCAAGTATCTCTTGTCATGTTACAAGCATATTTTGTATTTCACCAACATCTAGATTTTATTATGAAAGTTAAGAAATGGCAAAGTGAAAAGTAAACATACAAATGACAATAGATAATGAGGATAGAGACCCATTCGAATGGGTCTCTTCTATAAAGGCCACACTTAACCTTTTGTGAGATGAAATAAAGCTTAAAAGATAGCCGAAATCATCTAGTTAATAAAATCGCGTACAATGGTAGTCATGTTAATCTTCTTTCACGTGTGCTCAAATAAGTCTCAAATGGCTAAGTGGCAATTTTAAAGTGTATAAAAACAGCATTCAAAACATGTCATTACTCTTTCTCTTCTAAAACAGGATATGTTTTACCTCTATAGCAACGCTTAGGTAAGAAATTAAGGATGCTCAATGGACCAACTATTTTTGCTATATGAACCAGTCCATAACCCATCCCAACTCCACTCCACTAGTAGTTCATTTGTAAGTAATTACCCCCACTGTTAGAAAGTCATTGTTGGACTCACCAGAAACGTGTGAAGATTAACCACTTATTTTAAACATATTAACCAGTTAATTTTAGATTCACCACAAACCACAAACCATGTCAATGGACTAACTATTTCTGCTATATGAACCAGCCCATAACCCATCCCAACTCCACTCCACTAGTAGTTCATTTGTAAGTAATTACCCCCACTATTGGAAAGTCATTGTTGGATTCACCAGAAACGTGTGAAGATTAACCACTTATTCCAAACATATTAACCAGTTAATTTTAGATTCACCACAAACCACAAACCATGTCAATGGACCAACTATTTCTGCTATATGAACCATTTTAAATCCTCCTAACAGAAACAAAATATACCAAATAAACCAACGAATGAACCAACAAGCATTCTCCTATTTACCTATCTAATCAACACACAGCCAACAAAAATAGATTTCATGGATTTGTACCCAACAAAAAATACAACTCACCAAACAGAGAGCATAATACGCAACATTTCACAGAAATTGCAAGTGTCCATCTCAGAAAAGACGAAATATTATGGGGAGAAAAGTAGAGGATACTTACCGAAATTGTAGAAAATCCACAAAACTCGAACCCACGTGTGCGTGTGAAAGTCAGAGTGACGGAAGAGAGTGAGTGATGCCTGAAAATGGGGGAAAGAGAATGAGGACACGAGAACAAGAATTAAAATACTGTGGGTGGGTGCCCTAGTGAGTGAGACAATATCAGAGGAGAGGGAGATGTAAAGAGATGAAAGAAAGAAAGAAATGAGAAATAGAGGGAAGAAAGGAGGAAAACAAAATACGAGATAAGCGAGAAAATGAAAAGAGACAAATATACGTACGGAAGATACGGTGGATAAAAGTTGGATGTATATTTGGTGGACATATAGCGCGACCGTATGTTTTTCTTAGAGAGTAGCTAGATAGTACTAAAAGAAAATAATTAACTATTCACAATGAATTAAGCATAGTGGCAAGTGAATTGTATTCTTATGGAAGGACAAAAGCTTGAGTCCAAGAGATGCCATTTGTGTGAAAGGGCTAATCGTATTACTTCGTATTGGAAGAAATTATTTTCATACTAAAAAAATATGAAGATACCATAAGAAACTAAAAAGAGGATAACAAACTTGTTTATGGAATAAAAAAAAATATATTTTTTAATTTATAAGTGATGAAATCTATAACATTTATCCAAAGTACACCTAACTGTATCACTTGAGCAATGCCCAAATAATAAATAACTATTTCATGTGCTCGTGGTTCATTTTGAGCGAATTTTATTAACAATATTTAGATTCACCTTAGCTTTAGCACAACAATATTTTCATGAACTAAAAATCTCAGTAGTGACAACAATATTTTTGTTGATTTTCATTATGAATTTATGGTGATGTCATCTATGTCCTCACCCGTGGGAAACGTTTAAATGCACCCACTTATATATTATCTATGTCTTCACCCGTGGGAAACGTTTAAAAAGTGGGTGTATGAGATGCTGCAACCTTTGAAATTGTTAATTTGTTATAAAATTAAATTAGCAGTTGATATTGATTACTTGAAATTTGAAGTATATATTATATTATATTTATTTATTTATTTATTGTCATAAATAGTTATATATATAAGAAGTTTTATAAAATTTAATTGATAATATTTACACACATTTAAGTTTATAAACAGGAAACTTAAGATACTCTTTTTTATTTATCATAGATAAATGTATATATAAAAAATTCTATAAATTTTAATTAATAATATTTATATATTTTTTATTACAAATAATCAATTATACATATAAAATATTTTATAAATTTTAATTAATAATATTTATACACATACTCAAATTCATAAACAAAAAATTTTAGTTTAAAAAACAATTATGACACAATTTAAACAAAAAAAAGGTAACCAAATAATCGGTTATACCAAGTAAAATTACATGGTGTACCCGTAGACCCACATACCCGTCCCCCACCCTTGTTCTTTGTTTGATTTATTGGTTATTCCAAATTTTTAATTTATATTAAACTAGATGTTGGACCCCCAAGGTGCTCAGGCCAAGTGAATTGTGACCCAAAAGCAAACGTGTATTCAAATCTTGCTAAAGTCAGTATTTTAAGAAGGGTTTATCATAAGTGTAACTCGGCTCGGAGGATTATGCTTTCCTACTACTAACCTTTATTAAAAAAAATAAAACCAAATGTTGGACCGAGTTCAAAGACTGGCCTTCTAATATGCGTGAGTACGCATATAAATATAGGGTGTTAGCCTGGCATCAAGATCTCCCGCTCTGGGTTTATGAGGTCACATCGGGAGCCCATTACTTACACTATACAAAAGCAAGTTGGTTCCATTTTTTTTTTTAAAAAGAGAAATTTTTATACAAATTTGGTGTAGTCAAGTTAAGTGTATTAAATCAATCACATTATTAATTAATTAATTATTATTATAATTAATTAATAAATAACTTTAATTAATTATCATAATTAATGATGTAATTAATTTAATATATTTAACTTCAGTGTTTTAAGTTTATACAAAAAAAATTCAAAAAAAGGGATCCCATTAATTAATTTTCATGTGTTCAGAAACCTAAGCAGAACTTAATTGTAGAGAGAAAAGACCAGCATTTACTCATTGTGGCCATATTCCTCATGTTCCAATCCAAAGTTTCATTATATTTTTGGGGTGACTGCTTGTCTATAGCTACTTTCCTCGTCAATAAACTGTTTCACAAAGATCCTAATTACCTAACATTAAGGGCATTTGGGTGCCTTTACTTTGCTTCCTATCTCCCTTCAAACAGAAGCAAGTTCAGTCCTAAAGCTATACCCTTAGTCTTTGTAGGATATCTGATTGGATACAAGGGTTACAAACTCTATGATTAACAAGCTAAGACTTTCTTCATTTCAAGGGATGTTACTTTTCATGAAAACTCCTTTCCTTTTCATGTTATTTCTAACAATGACCTTCCAATTGATTTGTTTTCTGACTTAGTCATACCAATCTCTCAGCCTGACCTCAATCTTCCATCTTGTACCAAATTCTACAATTTCCACTTCAATTTCATATCCTGAACCTGTTCCTACTATAGAGCCAATCAATCATACCTCTCTGTAAGTGCCTAGAAGATCTTCTAGACTCACTATACCTCTTTTTTACTTGCAAGATTATGATTGCAATTTACCCTCCACATCTACTTCTGCATATCCAATTGTAAATTATGTCGGTTACTGCAACTTGTCTCCTCCTTACAGGCAATTTGTGATGCAAATATTTTCCATTTATGAGCCAAAATACTACCACCGGGCAGTCAAGTACCCTAAATGGAGAAAAGCAATGTCAGAAGAGTTTCTTGCCATGGAAGCTAACAACACATGGTCTATTGTGCCTTTGCCTCCTAGCGAACACACCATAAGCTACAAATGGATCTTTAAGGTCAAATATAAGTTAGATAGGTCACAGGACAAATACAAGGCCACATTGGTGGTAAAGGTTATACCTAATAGTCTTGGGTTGATTTCATGGATACTTTCTCCCTTGTTGCAAAATTAACTACAGTCAGAGTCCTATTCTTAGTGACTATTATAAAAGGTTGGTCAATGTTGCAATTGGACATTAATAATGTCTTTCTCAATTAGGATTTATTTGAGGAAGTGTATATAAAGATGCCTTTGGGATATTCTAGAAAAAGGGAGAACCTTGTATGTAAACTCAACATGTCCTATGGACTTAGACAAGCATCAAGGCAATGGTTTCACAAGTTCTCCATTGCTTTAATCAACAATAGTTTCAAGCAATCCAAGAATGATTACTTTCTTTTATCCACTGGTTTTGAAAATTCTCTAGTGCTCTTACTTGTATATGTGGATGATATAATCATTGTTAGCCCTAATCAAGGCATGATTCACAAAGTTCAAGCTACTTTGCATAAACTAATCAAATTAAATTCTTGGGAGATTTTTAGTATTTTTTAAGCTTGGAAATATCTTGTTCATCTAAGAGCATCTGCTTGCCTCAAAGAAAATATACCATGTTCTTACTTGAAGATATTAGTTTCCTTGACTGTAAGCCTGCCAATTTACCAATGGACCCTAATATCAAGTTGATCGCAACTGATGGTGATCCACCACTTGCTGCATCATTGTATAGAAGAATGATTGGTCAGTAGATGAACCTTACCATCTCATGACCTGACATCAATTGTGATGTTCATAGATTAAGTTAATACATGTCTAATCCTAAAACTTCTCACTTATAGGAAGTACACCATCTTCTTCGATATTTGAAGCATTCACCAGGATAAGACCTACTGTTTTAAGCTAACAACACCCTCAATCTCACTATTTTTGCAGATGCTGATTTAGGTAGTTATCTAGATACAAAGCATTCAACTACAAAGCTTTTGTGTATTCTTAGGGGATTCTCACATCTCCTGGAAGTAAAAAAAAAAAAAAAACCTATTATTTCCAAGTCTTCATCAAAGGTTGAATATAGAGCCTTGGTCATCATGGCAAGTGAGTTTATTTGGATCAAGAATTTACTTCAATACTTTGAGATTTCAGCCAATTCAGCAATGGTTTTTTTGTGATAACCAAGCTGTAATCAACTTGGCCTCTAATCCTATTTTCCATGAAAGGTCCAAACATGTGGACATTGACTGTTACTTTATAAAGGCAAATTATGGTTTCCTCAAGCTGGTGAATGTCAAGTCTCAACACCAATTGGCTAATAGACTCACTAAACCAGTCCAAGCTTCATTATTCTGTAGTTTATTGTCCAAGTTGAGAATTCTTAATATATACTTCCCACCTTGAGGGAGAGTATTACAATATAGTATTGCCCATTGTTAGTTACCTTTAGTATAGCTTGTTGAAACTATATTCAACTAATCATAGCAATCGTGTACTTGTACAAAAGCCATACAGTGTGTTACAGGGTGGATTTGAAGTGGCTACAAGATAAAAAGAGGGTTCGTAAACTTGTGAGACAAGTGAAGAAATGTAGAATGAATTAACGACAACTATACATACTTGTGTTATGGGGTAGATTTCAAAAAATTGAACTTTCAAAGCTAAATTAACGAAAAAAGACCTTAAAAATAGAAAGATCTCACAAAAAAAAAACCTTGGGAAAGGTTTGGTGCCGCGTCAACACAAAGATCCACATCAGCAAGCTGTGTTAGCGGTTCGCATAAAGTAGGGGCATGGGTCAGAGCACCAGGTCGCAGATCGGGTTGTTCAACTAGATCTAGAATGGGCGCGTGAGTTCCACGTGTAGAGGCTTTTAGAGGCACGTGATGGTGCATGCAGCGTCTGATGGCAGTGAGTCTTTGACAGCAGAGAGATAGACGACTAGGGAAGACAACAATACTGATAGTGTCGATGGAGGACATCATGATGGCTATGAGCTAGAGATGACCAGCGGTGGGGAGTTTCGGTGATAGAGAGTCTATGAAAAATGGTGAGATAATGGAGGAATTCATATAAGGATCAAGAGCCTATGCTCTTGATACAATATGAGAAACCTAGAGAGAACCAAGAGAGAGACTAAAATAAGATTTCTATATTTCTTGTATGAATAATACAAGCTTTGTTTACATCTGTTTATATACACATAGGACCATAAAATACAATAAATTCAATTGATATGCTTCTGATATAAATCCTAAACTTTCTCCTAAAGTTACTATTTGTCCCTTAATAGGCCGTAAGTGCACAGATCGAACAAGTAATATAGTTATAGAGTAAAGATCATTCCCATGAGGATAATGGATCTTCTAATACTAAATATCAACCAATAGCTTAAGTTATTCTGTTCAAGAACATAAAAATAGTGAAAAGCATATAAACTAAAGACTAAAAAGTGATAAATTGAAAATAAAGATAATGTATGAAGATTAGGGAATCCTTCTTCACCTCTTACTTCAACTGATAACATGCAACCTTTACAAGCAACATTGATGAAGTGTTTAGTTAGCTTGAGAATCTAATTTAGTTAAAAGCCTATGTCTAAGTCAATCAACCATGCTTCAATTACCCAACTCACTATGTTTCCATGAGAGCTAATACAAAATCCACTCATTAAGGTCTATTCTCAAATACCTGCTATGCATGACTAAGAGGTATATTTCTATCCCATTAGCGAATCAACTTATCCCTTCCATGAGAATGAAATTGAACATCCATCAACTATACATATGATCTCAAATCCAAATTTCTATGTTTAGGTACATCAGATTTCAACAAATCACTTAAAAGTTGATCAAACAATAAAAAATATTAAGAACAATATGATTGAACAAAACCAAACATCAATATAAACTCAAAGAAGCACAAAATCAATAATATTCATAAAATGATCCAAAGTAATCCCTAATACAGCTGAGCTACTCATTGAGCTACTCATTGAACACGAAAATATACATAAAAAATCATGTTCATGATACAAGGGAGAGAAGGAAGAAGAGGGAAAAGAGAAGGAAGCTCATGGATATGTTCTTTGATGATTGAATCCTCCTCCATAAGGAAGATGACCTCCAACCTTAGCTCCCCTAGCTTCATCTCAGCCTCAAACATGAAAAACAGCCGTAATTTCTCTAAACCTAAAAGCTTCTTTCTACCAAAACTAATAAAATAATATTTATAGGCTTAGAAAACAGAGTCACGCCGCAGCGCCACACATATAACGCCATAATGTGTGTGCAATTTAGGTCACCACACCGCGACATATGCTCCTTTGCGTCGCGGCATTCAAATTTCATGTCTCTCTATTTGAAGCAGGGATGCACCATGCCTGCGCCGCGGCGTGAGATGCTGATATGTAAACTTGGCTTTCTTTTCTACTTTTGGTCCAAATCCTCCAAATTTTAGCTTGATTGGAGTCCTTCCTATAATAGAGAAATCACCAAGTTAATAACAATTACAAATCCACTTAATCATTTACAAAATAAACACAATTTGCTCAAAATCATTTAGGAAGATATCCAAATTGGAATCTAACAAATATAAGCCTAAAACCTTCCATATATGCTCAATAAATAAGGACTAAGCATTCTTTATAGCACAGATATAGGGCACCAATATCTACATTTCATGGAGTTATGAGTTACTCACAATTGATACATAATAATACTCTTAAAATTACTCACACACTAACATAATAGAAGCAAAAAACCTCTAGATCAAGAGAACATCAAATGGACCAAATGCCATAAAGGAACTAGGAAGTCAATATGCATGGTTTGATAAATATAAAGAATCAAGTTGGGAAATTTTAAATCATAGGAATATTCTATCTTGGGCTTGTGCTCTTTGGGCCAGAACCAACTAATTGTAGCAACCTTCTTCTGGCTTGGAGGCGTTGAAGAGGGGATTGAGTACCTGCAAGACACTTAAATGCTTAAGTCAATGAGGGTGCAAGGTGAGTTCAATGAGCGGGAAAAGAGCCTTATTCTCATAGCTATCATAGCTATTTATAAAAGCGAGTGTCTTAGGATTTAAGTATTGAGTAGGGACATTTTGGTCTCCTTTGGTGCTATAGGGGAAGCTTCTTAGCAGCTTCCTAAGCTTGCTTGTTAGCTTGTGATTGCTTCTCTTTGAGGTAATTCCTTTTGCTAAGGAGGAAAAGTCATATCTTCTCGAGCCATTGGGCCTATAATCTAGTATAGATCATTGTCCCTAGGTTAGTGCTCTGATGGGTTTCAAGGTGTCGAGCTTTGAAGTTAATAGGGTTTCAGGCCGATGTCGTTATGATCCTTCTCAAATGATGTGAAACTTTGGAGGGCGATGTCATGGGATTGTCTTGAGTTCAGGCAACTTTTGGATATCGAAGTTGACATTTGTTGTTAGAAGTCTTGGACCCCATGTTCGTGTTCCATGGTGGAGCAACCCGAGGCCTTATAAGGGGTAACTTTTGGCTTGCTCGAAATGCTTCATTTATTGTGCAAGGATCCTTTTGTTTGTGCGCCAACATCCTTTTAGTCACATGGCGTGTGGTGATTCGTTCGTGCGTAACAAGTGGCTTGGGGTTATGCGCCATATCATTATTTGAATTTAATGTGCTTGGATGATTTTGCCCCCATTAGTGGGTGGCAGTTACTGCGCTCCTCCTCTATCAATAAGGGAGGAGGGGAGCTGAGTCCCACTTTTGCTTCCCTTTGTAACTTAGAAACTTTCAGAGCATTCTTTCTTTCTTTTTTAGTGAAGTAGCAATGTTTTTAGGACTCCAACCGCGATGGCGCATTGCTTTCTTTGGATCCCTCCTCCGCGCTCAGCTTCTTCTTCCTCAAGGTACTTCCCATCATCTTTTTCCATTCCATTTTTATCTGTATGCCTAGGATTAGGATACTGGGGAACGAAGGAGAAGAAGGGTTTTCTTTAGAGGTTTTGGAGCAGCCGCCATCTCTGCCACTCTATTTGCAATAGAGAGAGACCTTATGGAGTGCTTATTCCCCTAAAGGGAGAAGGCCTCCTCAGAGTACCAAGTTATGTGCTTATGGCAGAGGGGCTGTAGAGGGTTCTAGAACAAGGAACGTTCTCTAAGGATTTTGCCCTTCCTCTAAAATTATGATGGACTTGGAGGAATTGCTTGGCCCTATAAGCAGTGATTCTGATAGCTCTTCACCCTTTCTAGGTATTGGCCGTGCTCCAACTTCTGACATAATAAGTAGGAAGAAGCTTATAGACAAAGACATTAAGGAATAATTTCCACCGCCCCCTAATACAAAGGAGTATGCATAGGTTCACTAAGAACCCTTGGGCATCTCTTCGCTCACCGCGACCCAAGAGACTGCTAAAAAGCTCAACTAGCATATGAATATAATGGATGCCGGGATGACGAAGGACAACTACCTCGTTCATCCCTGTAGTGAAGATGAGTGCATCTGTAACTTTCCCAGGCCTGGTCCTCTATACATGTACATGTACGAGACTGTCTTTACGAGGCTCAAGATTCGAATCCCATTTCCAATATTTTACATCAATATCCTGAATTGGCTCTACGCTGCTCCCTCCCAACTTCATCCAAATAATCGAGGATATATCCGATCCTTTGAGATCTTGTGTAGGCATTTTAAAGTAGAGCTGTTTGTTGACCTCTTATATATGTTTGACGTGTTAAGGTTAATGGCAGGAGACAAACTGGCATCCGTAACCATATGGAAGGAAAATGCTTCATCTGTATGATGAGTCCAACAAGGACTTCAAGGAGACATTTTTCAAGCTCCGAAGTCGGGGGGACAAGATGCCTCACTTTCATTTGTACTAGAATAAGGATTTCTAATACAAGGCTATTGTTTAGACAAAATGGGAGTGGATGTTAAAGGTTGAGCAGACTGCTTACAGCTTCTAAATCGCCGTAACCAAAAGATATAGGAACTTTGAGTGTTCCAAAATCATCAACTAGACCTTGAAAGAGGTCAAGGCTCTTCTAAGTAAGTCAAATACTCAGTGTGCCATTATCCAAACTCTTTAACTTATAATTTCTCTTTTATATTACTGCTTTTTGAAGTTTATAACTTCATTTTGGTGAATTCTACAAATAGCATAACAGACGCGAGTGATATCCCTGCTATGAGGAAAGCCCTTAAGAAGAGCAAGATGGAAGTTACTACCACTGTAAGTGGCATTTCATCTGCAGTTGACTTCAAGGCTACTAGGACTGACTCCAGTGTTTAGAAATATAGTAATGGCCTTGCTGGGGTTCTAAGGGGACCTCGAGCTCCGATCTTCTGGCCTTCACGAATAAGTGGAAATGGAAAAAGCGCAATGAGCTCAAAGATGTTAAGGAAAGTTGGGTGAAGAAGGTTCAGAGCTTAGAGGTCGGTCGAGTGTTGCCACTTTTGACCCCATTCCAAAGGACGATCATGAATCCTCTGGATGAGCTAGGGGTCAGGGGTCATCACTTTGACTAGGGCTTCCTAGTCCATTTCTACCTCTATCTAGAGCTAAGCCTTCGTCATCCAAGGTCATTCTAATGTTTTCTTCCAAAGGGAGGAGGATATCGGGTAGTGAGCCAAATGTCGCCCTCCGAGCTCTTGCTGCATATTCAAAAGACTCAGTACTAGTCAGCTGCTGTCCTTTGGTACTTGGAGAAAAAACTAGATATAAAGAAAATGTGTGTCCTAGATTCGAACAACTAGATCCTTGAAGACAAGGTTTCTAAGCTTGAGGCTGGGTAGAAAAAGGAGGAGGAGAAAATGATCGAGTTAGGGAATTGGGTTTAGGCTGTCTCTAACCTGCATCTCGAGGCCCACAATCGTGCAGAGAAGAGGAAAACTAAAGATGCCTACTCTGATGCCAAGTCCAAGGCATCCGAGGCCTGGGAGAAGGAAATGAAGACCCAAGTTGAAAACTTATTAGCTAAAAAGATAAGTTTTATAGCATGGGTCTCAGATCTTGAAAGGGAGAAATCGAGCCTTGGTGAAGGCAGAGGTGGGGCTTCGTAGGAGCTCGTGGCGTTACTAGTTGCAGAGCAGAACCAGTTCTAGAAAATTGGAAAACTTTGACAGAAAGGTCTTTCAAGAACGTGCTAGTGCTGGTGCTCATCCTCTACCTAAAGATCAAATAGTTTCTGGGGTGCGTTACCTGAGCACGATGGTCGACGACCAAATCGTGGCTATTGGCGACTCTTCCTTGGAGCATGAGGAGGAGGACAACCAACCCGCTGTGGTTAACAGTCAGTTCGAGAAGGATATTGCTATGAACGCCAAGTAGCCTTCTGAGCCCACTGGCAGTCCAGACAATGCCTAACCCCTTTGTTTCTTGATAATTGCCAAGACTATCAAATTATATTAATTTGTAAGCCGATTCACCAAATTACTTGTAGTATTAGGTACAACAAGGTCAAGCCCTTAGATTGCTCAATCAGATTAAGAAGTTAACAAAAAGGGAAAAAGTTACAGAATTAATTAAACGAAAGTAATTAAAAACTGTAAACAAAATTAAGTAAACAATCTATCCAAGAAAATCAATTAATCTTGAATTTAATCTATAATTGATCACTAAGAATCCATTAAATTGCTAATAAGATTCTTGGTCTTAGATTACATCAAGAAGCCTTAAGATGATCCATGAATTCTCTACTAGATAAGCATCTAAAATTTAATTAATCAAGGTTAAATAAATTTAGCATTCATCTAATCCTAAAGTAACATAAAATCTAGAATTTAACCAAGCTTAACAATCCATCAAACACATTTGATGCATTGTTTAGTCTTTGTAATCCTCATTAAACATGTGGTAATTATACAATTATCACCTCAACATCCAAATCAAATTAATCAATTCAATCCAAACTTAACAAAATCAAAAGAGGTAAAAGAAAAACTTGATTAACAATTAAATGTAAAACAATCAAAACAAGATCTCTGAATTAAACAACAAGATTGCCAAACCCTATGATTGATTAAAAAGGTCTAGCCCTTCATGGATGGAAAGGAAGAAAAACAGAAAAGAAAGAAACCTAGAGAGAAGGGTGAGGAAGAGAGATGAAGAGAGAAATGCAAGTAAGAGCGACTAAGAGAAAACTAAGGTTAGGTTCGGGGTTGCTATTGCTGCTTAAATAATTATCTCTAATATTAAAAATCTAAGTTTTTCCTTAACTTAGGGTTAATCCTCTTCCTCTTAACTTTAATTGGACATCTAATTTGCCTAATTTGGACTTAGGATGAGAGAATTATGCCCTAAATATTCTTAAAAGTTCTCTAGACTCATTGGCTGACTTCAAAGGGTAAGAACACCATCAAAACGTCACATTTTTTATAAGTGGTCTTCATAAGTGTAACACTCAATAACATGTTAGGCTTGTATATAGTTACAAAGATAGCCTAATACTTGTTTCATATGCCTGTGTAGTTTTATGACAAACTGAGTTAGCTTAGGCACTTTGTTACAACACAGAAGGTGGAAAGTAGCTTAAAATGACTCAAATAATGACTTTAAAGGCTAACTTAA
Organism: Ormosia semicastrata; assembly: GCA_029884595.1. Lineage (NCBI taxonomy): Eukaryota > Viridiplantae > Streptophyta > Magnoliopsida > Fabales > Fabaceae > Ormosia > Ormosia semicastrata. Next base: position 116,887,343 of record JAQQTO010000063.1, read on the forward strand.
AGGAAATAAATCTAGAGAATTAATTTTTAGGTCAGAAATAAGTAGTTTGTGATGTAGTTAAAGTTTCAACATAAATTGAGTTATTTTGGTATTTTTAAGTATACTGGTTGTGTGTCTTAATACCGGATTAACTTGGTGCAGATATAAAAAATTATGGAAATGGTGAAATTGGTATTTAGATGAATTTTGCGATTTATTCTGATACCTATGGAAGTTAGGAAACTTTATTTAGTAAGATCAAAGTATTCCTAAGAGATACAAAGTTCCTACAAAATATCTAAGGTGACTTTTGAGTCACCGTTCCCATCTCCTTTTATTTCTTTTCCTTTGGTTATTTCTCTCCCTTTTCATGTTCAAAGGCAGCAAAAAATAGGGCAAAATATCTAAGATGACTTTTGAGTCACTGTTCCTATCTCCTTTTATTTATTTTCCTTTAGTTATTTCTCTCCCTTTTCACGTTCAAAGGTAGCAAAAAACAGGGCCAAAAACTAGAGAAAACAGAGGAAGAAAGGAAAAGAGAAAGAAGAGAAGAAAGAAAGGAAGACCAAGAAGAAAAACTTGAGCATCATCTTGTCTACAAGAGGTAGGGGTGCTTAACTTCATCCTTTCCTTACTCATCTTCATCGTGTTCTTAGTTATTCTTGACGAAGGAAAAATGGGTTTTAGTGATGTTAGTGAATGTTGAGGCTTGATTATTGCTTCTATAGTTGAAGTGAGTTTGTTAATAGCTTATTTTGATCCTTTAGAATCCATTGGTTTTACTTGAGTTATGAGTTTGAGAAAAGGATTTCTAGGTGTATGATTGAATCTTTTACCCATGTTTGAGAGAGCTAAGAGGTTGTATGTGAGTTACAACAAGATTAGAGACCATGAGTGATGATAGAAATCATCTAGGAATTGATGTTAAGGGGTAAAACTCAGTTGGAAACCAAGATTATACAGAACTTATTTATGCAGAATGCATCTAGTGTCTGGTGCCTAGGCGCCAAAGTTTAGGTTCCAATGATCAGCAGAATAGGGTAAGTACTATGATAACTTATGGTGTTAGTAGCATAACTTGAGCTGTAATAATTGAAATGACCCACTACTTGTTTCTTTGAAAGCTAAGATACAAGACTTCATGTCATAAAATTTTTAGATTTTTAGAACAACCCAAGTAGCATCAGTTTTAGTTTGAAGTTGAGTAAAATTTTGCAGAAACAAGCAGACTGGCACCTAGAAAACCAAATTGCATAACTTTTTGCTCCGAGGTGTAAAATAAATAAGATCAATGGCATTTTGAAGCTAACAAGTAAGACTATAAGAGGTAAAAATTTCAAGAATTTTTAACTCCTTATGCGTTCCTAGTTTCAATTTAAAGTAAGGTTAGATTCTAGTAAAATAACAGTTTTTCTGTTTCAACCTCTATCTTTCATTGTATAACTTTAGCTACACTAAGTCAAATGAAGTGAAGTTTGTTTTATTTGAAAGATATGAGATAAGGGTATTTGCTATAAAATTTCAGAATTTTTGAAGTTAGGATGTACATTTGGTGCATTCATGAAAGTCAGCCTTTCTAGGTGTCCAAAGTGGTTTCTCTTAGGATAATTTTAATGGGAAATTAGAATTCCCTACTTGCTTGGATCCCTTATATATGCCCTATAGAGTGTGTTGAGACATTAGTAGGGGTATTTCATAGAAAAAAATGATTACCTTGCATATATGGGAAAGTAAGTGACCTTAAACATCCAACAGTTATGAGTTGCCATTGGTAGGTATCTAGTTCCTTAGGAAACATAGAGTTGCATTTGATATCACATATGAGGTGATAACGATAGGGTATACTAGATACAAGTAAGCTGAGTTCAGTTAGTAATAGTCACGTATCATAGTGCATGAGTTGCTCCTGAGAGAGGAAATGGAGTTAGTGATGCATGAATGGACTTAGTAAAAAGTTATTGAAGAAGTACAAGTCTTTAAGCATTCCATAAGTTAGGAATTGCCTAAAGTAGGTATCTAGGACCTTGAGCACACTAGTGTGGTATAGGTTACCACTTGTAGTGTGAAAATAAGGCAAGCTAGATACAAGTATTTTAAGTATATATTACTTAACCAGAAGCATGGAAATGCTCCTTTATGAGATAGAATAGAGCTGAGAATACATGTTTACTAGAGTTTAGTTCTTCACTTGGTTAGAGAGAACCATATGATGAAATAATGTGGTAGTTTTATATGAGTTAAACATAATGCCACATAGTTTCCTATTACTTGCTAATTCTCATGTAAAGTAATCTTTAATGATGTGCACTATCATTTGGTCAAGGGAGATAAATGGGAAAGTCCAAAAACTCTTTGAGTGAGAATTTAGCCCTAACTTCTCGATAGTTCTAGGGTTACTTGTTTTTATGTAGTGGAATCAATACTCTCACCAATGTGAGTAGGAACCAGTCCACTTATTACCAGATAGTTTGAAAAATTCAGTCTTCTTAAGTACAAGTTTAAACAGAATGTGGAATATGCAAGTGACACACACACAATTCTACACTTCCATAATTATATTGCATTTCATAATCATCATTCTACAACATTTCATACACGCAAGCATATTGCATACATATCTATTTCCATTTCCTTGGTAACTGTATAGGCAGTTGCCTAGTGTTGATGATATTTTTACAATTGTATGGACAATTGTTCGATATCATTGATAGTTATATTTGTGAGTTTAAGGTTATGAATTGGCTTAGTAAATGTTTACATAGAGTAAGGAAATGTAAATATTCTAGTGGTATCATGTAAAGATTCCATTGCCTATTACAAATCCTAAATCCAAAGTTAGTAAGTTTATTCATAGAAGAAGGTTATATGTATAGTATTTATAACAAGTTTATGAATAAACTAGTTGTGATATGTTACAATTGTATAGATAATTGTTCTTATCATATGAAAGATGAACTTATGTTTATAGATTATGTGTTATGCTTAATGAACTTTTACATAAGAGTAATATGTGAATGTTCTGGTGATATTGAATAGAGATTTAATTTAATCTTGTTGCAACAATAATCTATTGTTATTAAGTTCGAGTATTATAATGTTATGTAAGATTAGTTTGTTTATTCAATGTGAATATTACCAATGCTAGCTATGGAATTGCTTTTACTGAGAATATATGATTTCTCACCCCATTGTGTTTCCATGTAAATCTAGGTCAAAACCTTTCAATGTGAAAAAAGTTGAAGTATTAAGACTAGTTTTAGTTTTAATGTTTTTATTAGACAAAGCTTGTATAATTACTTATATTTGCTTTAAGTATGTTTAAAGTTGTATATGTAACTAATTGCCCTTTTAAGGCTACGAAGTATATATGCATGAGTTTTTAGTTATGACTCTTCATAATTATTAATAAATGTTATGCATTAGTTGATGTTTAAGTTATGAGCAGTATAACTAATACTACTTATCCATGTATATGTCAGATATACTAGGTTACGGGTATTAAGATGTTACATTATGGTATTAGAGCAATTCATCCTGTTGAGCCGAGGTATGAACTGAATAAGCTTAGGAAAGTTTAGTGTTTTTCCGGTAAGTGTTATTCATTTCTGATCTCATATGTGAGACATGTGGATAGAATTGTATGACAGGTCTTAGGTTTGAAAGTTGATGGTTACTGTCTCACTGTTACATGATATTGGAATTGAACAATTCGATATGTATTGTTCTGTGTGTATAAAAAACTATTACTTCTACAAGATGAACTAGGAGAAATAGGAATTCTTCTAGTGAAAGTTTAGCTATTATGGCTGAAGTGTGCTTAAAGATGGTAACTACTATGAGGAAGTAGACTGCTGTCGTAAATAGAGTTTTAAAGGGGATGAAAGTAATTTCATCTCAGCAGCTAATACCACTAGTACAAGTTAGTGTATGGAGTTATGGTAGTAGAGGACCGAAACTTTCTAGATTTGTCAATGTTTAGAAAGGCCAATCATGCATCCTTTAAGGAAAAGTAAAACTCATTTGGAATAGGGAGATGTCTTAAGAAAATGGAGAAAAATCTTTATAGTTTAGGTTTGTCTAGATGACCTAAGAGTTTTAGTTGTCTCTTATATGTTAGAAAGGGAGGCAGAGTTTTGGTGGCAGATGCCAAGAAGTTGGTTGAGACATCTGATGCTTAGTTTACTTGGGGAGTGTTTAGGAATTCTTTTCTGGATAAATACTACCCTAAAAACCTATAGAATGCCAAGGAGATAGAGTTTCTAAGACTTGATCTAGGTGGCATGTTAGTAGGCCAGTATGTGGCTAAGTTTGAAAAAATAAGAGCTAAGTATAGAGTAAGTTAAAAAATTGAACTTCATTCCATAGAACTCTGAGTTAAGGGGTTGTGGTGTTCATTTTTTTTTGTTTACCATTCTTTGTTTTGTGAAAGCTGACAAGGGATGAATAATATCGAGTTCTTCATGATACTTAAAGTAAAATCATAATTAAGTAAAGCTGAGTTATGTTTTTTGAGTATATAAGGAAACATTTATTAGAGTTGTTGATACAAGTATGATAAGAGAGTTTTACTTATCATAGAGGCATAGTTTTCTTTCTTCTAGTAAAAGTTGAGTTAAATATGCGAGTTTTAGAGAAATGCTCTATTATCTCGTTATGCTGGGTTGAAATAGAGTATTAGTAAAGAAATGGTTCCTTTACTTGTTAAAGTTGAACCTTAGCACAATTATCCTAACCGAGGGTGTGAGATAAACCCCTTGACCTTGTAAAAAAGTGAGTAAAGCTCTTTGATAAGGATGAAGTTATGAGAAAATGGAGTGAGAAAAGCACCTTATGAGGGTAAAGATGTGAGTAAAACACTTTACTAAAGTCAATAGTGTAGAGGAAGAAGCTCTCTATACAGGGTAAGTAAGTTAGGCCAGCTCTTGCCAATGTTAGTAAATGAGTGAGGTAAACACTCTACTTAAGACAAAGTAGTGAGTTAAGCTCTTTGTCAAGCAACATGAGAAGTGAGAAAAACACTAATGTAAGAGGTAGTAAGAGTCAGTTAACCTCTCTACCAAGGGTAGTAAAGCAAGAAAAACTTATTACCAAAGGCAATAGGATGAGTTAAGTCTTATGCCAGGAAAAGGAGTGAGATAACCACTTCTCCAAGGATGGGTTGAAATAAGCAAAGAAAGGCTTATTTTCAATTCATCAAAATAGATAAAGTGGTGTTTTCAATACCATTCAAAGAGAACAATTGAGGGTCCATACAACTAGCATCCAGTGGAACAATAGTTACAAGGTTTTCACAAGAGAAAGAGAATGGATGACAAGTATAAGAAGTGTGCTTCTAAACCTAGTTATCCTCAAGATAAGGTCAAGTAAGTTTAAGAAAAAGTGAAGGGACCAAAGTGTGTTAGATGTGGGAGACAACATGGTGCCTGACCTTGTTTAGTAGGCCAAATAGTATGTTATACTTATCGCTGACCAGAACATTTTTCAATAAGTGTACATAGAAGTAGGGAGCAGTGCCTAACCTCAAGTTAGAGTAAGAGTTTATACTCTAAGTAGTAAGAAGGCGGTTCAATCTCCCGATCTTATATGAGAAATAGGAAAAATTAATCACAACTTCCTTAGTAAGTTTGGTTAGTTGTGTGAAGATGGAATGTAAGATTTCCTTTGTGAATCTTATTAGTTTATCTCTTCTTGACCTAGACGTTAGACTAGGCATGATTTTGGTTGTTAGCAAAGCATGTTTTTTTGAATTGATCATATAAGACATTGAGGTTTATATTTGATGATTCTTTTGTGCCTATTCCTTTAGAGTCTATGTTTTGAGAGTTAAACAAGTGAATAACTTCTTAGAAAAAAAGGACTTAAGGATATGTTTTCCTTTCCTTCTTGTTTGTGAAGTTGAGTAAGTCTTAGGGAATATACTTGTGATAAGAGGATATCCAGAAGTGTTTCCTAGGTAGATAACCAAGCTACCACCTGAGAGAGAAGAAGAACTCACTTTAGGTTTGGTACAAGTTAAGTTAGTAGTAGATGGTTTTTAGATTCAATAAAACCTCTAAGGTTGAGTTAGATATAACTAAGGGAGGTGAAATCCTCTCGAGTATGATATCATATCTGATATGAGGTAAGAAAATTTTGGGGACAATATTTTAAAAAGGAAGAGAGAAATGTAACACCCTCAATAACATGTTAGGATTATATATGGTTACAAAGGTAGCCTAATACTTGTTTGACATGCTTATGTAGTTTTGTGACAAACTGAGTCAATTTAAGCACTTTGCCTTAACATAAAAGGTGAAAAGTAGCTTAAAATGACTCAAATAATGGCTTTAAAGGCTAAGTTAAAGGAAATAAATGTAGAGAATTTATTTCTAGGTCATAAATAAGTAGTTTGTGATGTAGTTAAAGTTTCAAAATAAATTGAGTTAATTTTGTAGTTTTAAGTACACTGGTTGTGTGTCTTAATACTGGATTAACTTAGTGCAGATATGAAAAATTACGAAAATGGTGAAATTAGTATTTAGATGAATCTTAGGATTTATTCTGATACCTATGGAAGTTAGGAAACTTGATTTAGAAAGATCAAAGTATTCCTAAGAGATACAAAGTTCCCGCAAAATATCTAAGGTGACTTTTGAGTCATTGTTCCTATTTCTTTTTCTCTTTTTTTCGTTTGGTTATTTCTCTCCCTTTTCACGTTCAAAAGCAGCTAAAAATAGGGCCAAAAATGAGAGAAAACAGTGGAAGAAAGGAAGGAGAGAGAAGAGAAGAAAAAAAGGAAGACCAAAAGGAAAAGCTTAAGGATCATCTTGTCTACAAGAGGTAGGGGTGGTTAACATCATCTTTTTCCTACTCATCTTCATCTTGTTCTTAGTTATTCTTGATGAAGGAAAGTGGGTTTTAGTGATCTTAGTGAATATTGAGGCTTGATTCTTGCTTCTATAGTTGAAGTGAGTTTGTTAATAGCTTGCTTAAAGCATGATTATTAGTTTTGATCCCTTACAATCCATTGGTTTCACTTGAGTTGTGAGTTTGAGAAATGAGTTTCTAGGTGTGTGATTGAATCTTTTATCCATGTTTGAGAGAGTTAAGAGGTTGTATGTGAGTAACAAAATTAGAGACCTTGAATGATGATAGAAATCATCTAGGAATTGATCTTGAGGGATAGAACTTAGTTAGAAATCAAGATTATGCAGAACACATTTCATCAAAATGCATTCTGGTGTTCTGGCGCCTAGGTGCCCAATGATCAGCAGAACAGGGTAAATACACTGACAACTTGTAGTGTTAGTAGCATAACTTGAGTTGTAATCATTGAAATAACCTGTTACTTATTTCATTTGAAAGCTAAGATACAAGACTTCATGTAGCAAAAATTTCAAATTTATCCAAATAACAGCAGTTTCGTTTTGAAGTTGAGTTAGATTATGTAGAAATAGGCAGATTGACACCTAGTAAACCATATTGCTTAACTTCTTGCTCCGATGTGTAAAATACATAAGACTAATGGCATTTTGAAAATAACATGTAAGGTTATAAGAGGTAAATATTTCAAGAATTTTGCACTCTTTATGCATCCCCAGTTTCAATTTAAAGTAAAGTCAGATTATGGTAAAACAGCTAGTTGCTCTATTTCAGCCTCTGCCTTTTGTTGCACAACTTTAGCTACACTAAGTCAAATGAAGTAAGGTTTGTTTCATTTGAAAGATATGAGATAAGAGTAATTACCTATAAAATTCCAGAATTTTAAAGTTAGGATGTATATTTGGTGCATTCATGAAAGTTAGCCTTTCTAAGTGCCTAAAATAGGATAGTTTTTATGGCAAATTGGAGTTCCCTACTTGTTTAAATCCCTTATATATTACTTGTAGAGTGTGTTGAGGCACTAGTAAGGGTATTTCATAGAGGAAATGATTACCTTGCATATATGGGAAAGCAAGTGACCTTAAGCATCCAATAGTTATGGGTTGCCAAAGGTAAGTATCTAGTTCCTTAGGCAACATAGAGTTGCATTTGATATCACATATAAGGTGATGAGGATAGGATATAATAGATACAAGTAAGTTGAGTTCAATTGGCAATAGTCACGTGTCATAGTGCATGAGTTGCTCCTAAGAAAGGAAGTGGAGTTAGTGATACATGAATGAACATAGTAAAGAGTTATTGAAGAAGTATAAGTCTTTAAGCATTCTATAAGTTAGGAATGGCCTAAAGTAGGTATCTAGGACCTTGAGCACACTAGTGTGGCATAGGTTACCACTTGTAGTGTGAAAATAGGCAAGCTAGATATAAATATTTTAAGTATATATTACTTAACCAGAAGCATGGAAATGCTTCTTTATGAGATAAAATGGAGCTGAGAGTACATGTTTACTAGAGTTTAGTTCTTTACTTGGTTAGAGAGAACCATGCAATGAGATAATGTGGTGGTTTTTATAAGTTAAACATAACGCCGCATAGTTTCCTGTTACTTGTTAATTCCTAAGTAAAGTAATCTTTAATGATGTACATCATCATTTGGTCAAGGGATATAAATGAGAAAGTCCCAAAATTTCTTTGAGTGAGGATTTAGCTTTAACTTCTCGATAGTGTCAGGTTACTAGTTTTTATATAGTGGAATTAGTACTATCACCTGTGTGAGTAGGAACCAGTCCACTTATTACTAGGTAGTTTGGAAAAGTCAGTCTTCTTAACTACAAGTTTAAAGAGAACGTGAAATATGCAAGTGATACACACACAATTATGCACTTACATAATTATATTGTATTTTATAATCATCATTCTCGAATGTTTCATATGTGTAAGTGTCGCGACCGGGATCGCGGCGGGAAAATATAGCAACTCGAATGGATTTTAGAATATGAAATGGAAAAAAAGGAGTCGCCACCAATTTTATTTTTAACTTAGGAAAAATTGGAAAACCTTTTATTTGGAAATGGTCTTTGGAACCAGATCGGATTCGGGAGTCGGTTATGCTTAGGGAAGGGTGGAAACTTAATCCCATTGCACCCTAACGCATCCGTCCTAAGACGGTACCTTGGATTAATTGTGCAAATTCTTAATAATTCTTTGAAATATTTATTTTACCCCTTTTTACAAAAGCATTGTAACTATTTACAAAAGCGAAACCACAAAATTATGAAAATTTAATTTGGGTTTGACAGAAATGAAATTCTGCTCCTACGTATCCCCTGGTACAATGAGGAACTCAAAGTTACGTAGTTCTTTATAAAATAAGTGTGGGTTGGTTGATTTTATTTAAAAAAAGATTTTATTTGAAAGTGAATCCATTCTTGCACAGGATTCAAGTTAGCACTAGGCTACTCAATAAACCCTTATGATCCAAATGACATTGAAGGTAGTATTCACTACTCAATCATCATCATTGGTCATTGCATGGATCAAAAGATTTTTTTATTTTTTTATTTTTTTATTTTTACCCTTCTCTCTTTTTTTTTTACCAAACAGTGTATCATTTTTGCCTTAATATGAAATGGACAGCAGCCCACGTGAATCAAGTTCAAACTCAACAGGATAATCAACAGTGCAATTTAAAGAAATAAAGGTTTGGAGACTTTGGCAACCATGGCAAGACACGCCAGGGGATATTTGGGGAGGGATCCGGTTTAAGATTCGACGGTCGGATGAAGGTTGATGAAGATGTTGGGGGTGACGTCTGTAGAGGGGAAGGACATGGCTTCTTGGGTTTCGATGGTCGGTTGGGGGTATGATGGATCTGGTGTTTTGAGTTCGACGGTTGGTGAGAGGGACCTAGCTGAGGTTCGACGGTCGGTTTGAGGAGATGGGGTGGTTCTGTTTTGGGGTCCGACGGTCGATTGGAGGATATGGTGGGATGATTCTGTTTTGGGGTTCGACAGTCGGTTGGAGGTAAGGATGGGATGGATTCGACGGTCGGTTGGAAAGGGGTGATTCTGTTTTGGAGTTTGACGATCGGTTGGGGGTAAGGATGGGATGGATTCGACGATCGATTGGGAAGGGGTGATGGATTCGACGGTCGGTTGGGAAGGGGTGATGGATTCGACGGTCGGTTGGGAAGGGTGATGGATTCGACGGTCGGTTGCAATTGATGAAGATGGTGGTCAATTTTTTTTTTGGGGTCCGACGGTCGGTGGGATGGAGTTTGGTTGATGGTGTGAAGGTTTGGATGGGTTGTCGGTGAGGGGTGGTAAGCGGTGTGGTTCGACGGTCGAGTGAGGTGAAAGTAATCGGGTGTGGTTCGACGGTCGAGTGAGGTGAAAGTAACCGGCGTGGTTCGACGGTCGGTTTAGGGAATTGGATGGATTATCGGTGAGGGTAGTAATGCTGTTGTGGTTCGACGGTCGAGTGAGGTGAAAGTAAGCGGTGTGGTTCGACGGTCGAGTGAGGTGAAAGTAAGCGGCGTGGTTCGACGGTCGGTTTAGGGAATTGGATGGATTGTCGGTGAGGGTAGTAATGCTTGTTGTGGTTCGACGGTCGAGTGAGGTGAAAGTAACCGGTGTGGTTCGACACGGTCGGTTGGTTGAAGATGGTGGTTTGGGCGTGATGATGGAAAGCGTATGATGGTTGGGTTCATAGTTTAGGGGGATTCGACGGTCGGTGGGAGAGGATTTGGGGTTCGACGGTCGGTTGGGAATGATTTGGGATTCGACGGTCGGATGTGATGGAAGTAGGTGATGTGGTGAGAGATGGAAGGCTGTTGGATGTGGATATTGAAGGTGAGTTCTCTGGTGGTTTTGGGTAATGTGTTGCAGAAGGAGAGGAGTGCCAGTGTGTGTATGGTGCTCATGGCTTAAAAACAAGAATAGGAGAAGAAGATGGGCAACATGACTAACCAGTCAGGATCAAAGCATGCATTTGAACGCTACATATTTACTTACAGCAGTGCAAGGATAGTGGTGAGGAAGGGCTTACCTCTTCTGCGCTACCAATGGCAAACTCAACTCAAAAGAATCAAAAACTCCCTTTCGTTCCCAGCAGCCTCCTCTATTCTTGCTCTTTTTTTTTCTTTTTCTTCACTACCACCGAGAGATCAACTCAACATCATCAATCTTCCTTCTTTGGCCGAAAATGGGATGATTTGGGGAGGATAAAAGAGGATGGTCATGAGGATGGAGATGGTGGGGATATGATGAAGATGGGGTTGCTTTGGAAGGTGTTCCACGTGGTCACGGTGGTTAGGTTGAAGATGGGGTTCAACAATCGGTTGGAAGGCTGATTGCAGAAGGTTAATAGTGAAGGTTGGACGTGGAAATGAGATTGAAGGTGGAGGTGGTAATGAGAGTGGAGGATGTGAGAATGGTGAAGACTATTGTCAGCAAGGTGGTGAAATGGACGTGGAAATGAGAGGACTGTAGGTAGGTTATAGTGAAAATGGTGATATGTGGGAAGTCCTTATGGAAGTAGCAGAGGGTATTTTTCTCTTATGAAGATGAGCGTTGAGAATGCGGTGAAAGTGTTGGTGTTGATGAAGGGTGTAGTGTTTGCGAGAGGGTGTTTTAATGCGAGATGTTCTTTTTTTGAGGTTTTTTTTTTCTTGTCCTCCAGCTTGGAATGTGCTTTCTAGTTTTGATGAAGAGTGAAATCTTTTTTTTTTTTTTTGAAAAATCTTTTCTCCTTTTTTGTATCTCCCTCAGCTGACAGTTTTTCTTCTTTTTTCTTTTTCGTCAACCACCCCGCATTGAGCCCCCCTCCTTCATCTATCAGAGCCTTTGTTTCTTTCAATCCCCTCAGCCATCCCCCTTTCCTTACCTGCTCACCCAGTGCATTTAATGCATTATTATTTTATCCTTTTCGTTTTACATGCAGCAATGCCCCCTTTCAAATTTTTTTTTTGACGAGATCAGTATCCCTTTTCTTCTTTTTTTTTTTTAGTAGTAGGCCTGCAATTGGGCCTAAGAAAATAAATTCTTTTACTCCTCATTTTTTGTTTTGTTTGTTTTTTTTTGTTTGTTTTTTTTTTTCTTTTTTTTCTTTTTGTTTTTTTTTTCTTTTTTTTTCTTTAGAAACAAATAAATAAATAAAAAACCCGGTCAAAATATGGTGTTCACAGTAAGCATACTGCATATATAGTCATTTCCATTTCCTTGACAATTGTATGGATAGTTGCCTAGTGTTGATGATATTTTACAATTATATAGGCAGTTATTCGATATCATTGATAGTTATATATGTGAGTTTAAGGTTATGGATTTGCTTAGTGAATGTTTACATATAGTAAAGAAATATAAATATTTGAGTGGTATCGAGTAAAGACTCCATTGCCTATTACAAATCCTAAATCCAAAGTTAGTAAGTTTATTCATAGAAGAAGGTTATATGTGTAGTACTTATAACAAGTTTATGAATAAACTAGTTGTACTATGTTACAATTGTATAGATAGTTGTTCTTATCATATGAAAGATGACTTTATGTTTATAGATTATGTGTTATGCTTAGTGAACCTTTACATATATAAGAGCATATTCGGATGTCTAGTAGGTCATATTGGGCCTAGAAGTTATAACGGATGTATTGTTGCTAGAACCCAAATACTATGCAAATATTGAGTCATATCTTGAGCTGTATGGATCAGATTATGATGAAACTAGTGGCATTGGAAAGCTGAGACAAAACCCTTCAACTTTTATAAAGACCACTTATGCAATAAGTGATGTTATGATAAAGTTATAGTCGTATGAAGACAGTTGAATTGGTTGAGCAGGGAGAGAAGCATGGCAATAATTTTTCACTCATCCACCCACTCATTAACAACTCTATTGTCATGTTTCACTCATCCACCCACTCACTAAATAACTTCATTGTCATTTTGTACCATTCATGCTCTATAAAAGGCACCATGGGTTGCTCATTAGAATCATCTTGGTTTGGAGATCAAAATCTTATTCTTGTATTATTTGTTTCTCTTCTTATAGTTTTCTTTTGTTTTAAATAGAAGTTATGTTTATCTTCATCTTCTTCTCTTTTTCTTTCTTCTTGATTCATGAGTAACTAATTCTCATTTTACTCGGGCAGATGGGTAAAGCTTTTGGTAATGAAATAAGGTTAGATTAATCGATTTCTTGTGCTTGAACATTATATTATCAAGTAGTCACTATATGTGTTATATTTTATTTCCAATCAATTTAGAAACCCTCCTTGTAAAGTGGAGATCTTGATTTATTGTAGACAAGAGTTTGGCGCAATGAATGCTTGAACCTATTTACAAGTGTTGGCGTTAGAAACCCTCCTTGTGAAGTGGAGATTTCTATTCATTGTAAACAAGAGTTTGGTATAATAAATGCTTGAATCCATTTACAAGTGTTGGCATTTGTAGATAATCAAAGGAACCATAATACAACAACATATATAATCTTAAATGAACTTTGAATACTTTATTTTCTGATTGGAACCTCCATTATGCATGGATTCTAAAAAGAATTAATATTATCCTTAATTTACTTACCAAGAGTGGATCTCCTAGCCCAAGCAAATCATTTTTAATTGTGAACAAGTTTGATCACTTTTATTATTGTGACAAATCCTTTCCTTACCTCAAAGAATTTTTCTTCATCAATTTCCCATAGATCGACCTCGAACTCCCGATAATTTATTACTTGAAGCAACCTATACTTAAGTTTGCAACACATATCAACTCGTATCAACTTTTTGGCGCCGTTGCCGGGGAGTATAGTGGTGAGTACTCCCGCCTATCACACGGTTAACCTTGGTTCGATCCCCGGCAATAGTGCCAAAAACTTGATGCGAATTGATATATGTTGCAAAACCAAGTGGAAGTTGTCCCAAGTAATAAATTCTCAGGAGTCCGAGGTCGACCCACAGGGAATTGATGAAGAAAAATTTTTTGAGGTAAGGAAATGATTTGTCATAATAATAAAGGTGATAAAATATGTTCACAATTAAAAAGAATTTGCTTTGGGCTAGGAGATCCACTTTTGGTAAGTAAATTAAGGACCGAATTTATTCTTTTATAACTCAATTAGAATTCACGCATAACAGAGGTTCTAATTGGAAAACAAAGCATCCAAAGTTCATTTAAGATTATATATGTAATTATATTATGGTTCCTTTGATTATCTACAACGTCAACACTTATAAATGGGTTTAAGCATTTATTGTGTTAAACTCTTGTCTATAATGAATCAAGATCTCCACTTCACAAGGAGGGTTTCTAACGCCAACACTTGTAAATGAGTTCAAGCATTCATTGTGCCAAACTCTTGTCTACAATAAATCAAGATCTCCACTTTACAGGGAGAGTTTCTAAATTGATTGAAAACAAAATACAACATATATAATGACCACTTGATAATATAATGTTCAAGCACAAGAAATAGATTAATCTAACCTTATTTCATTACCAAAAGCTTCACCATTTCACCTAAGCAAAATGAGAATTAGTTACTCATGAATCAAGAAGAAAGAAAGAGAGAAAAAGATGAAGATGATCATCACTTATATTTAGAACAAAAGAACACTGCAACAAAAGAAACAAATAATACAAGAACAAGATCTTGATCTCTAAACCAAGATGATTCTAATAAGCAACCCATGGTGCCTTTTATAGAGCATGAATGGTACTAAATGACAATAGAGTTATTTAATGAGTATGTGGATGAGTGGAACATGACAACAGAATTAATGAGCGGGTGGATGAGTGAAAAGTTATTGTCATGCTTGTCTCCTCACTCAACCAATTTAGCTATCTTCACATGACTATAACTTTATCATAACATTGTCTATAGCATAAGTGGTCTTCATGAAAATTGAAGGGTTTTGTCTCAGATTTCCAATGCCATTAGTTTCATCATAATCTGACCCATGCAGCCCAAGATATGACCCAATATTTGAATAGTGTTAGGGTTCTAACAATAGCACCTTTGTTCTAACTTCTAGGCCCAATATAACCTATTAGACATCCGAATATACTCTTGTGTTCTTCATGAAAGTTGTAGATTTGGCTCTCAACTTTTATTTAGGCCTAGTTTGGTGTTAATTGAACTCTTATAGCTTAAGAAATAGGTTGATGAGTGCACAGAGATCAAACTATTAGGATCAAAAATCTGACTCTTACTTTCACTTCTATTTAAATTATCTAAACGTGTGATTCCTCTCTTGAGGTCTTATGAAACTTGTAGAGAATTGTCTTCGATTTCCTAAAAGACTGAAATTACATCAATCACATATTTGTAACTCAGATTATAACTAATTTACTAAACACTGCCAAATAGATAAATTAAGGTCAATTCATGCAATAATTCGTTCAATGATCCAATTAGGCCCAATATCATAAAATGTGATAAAACTAACTTAATTAAGCCTAATTAATCCTTAAGAAGCTAGTGAGAGGATTATTAAATGAATAAAATATATTATTGTCAGATATAAAGCAGTGTAAAATACCTCAGGGGGAAAAAGTTAGGGTGGAATCTGTGGAAGTCGAGGCAAGCATTTTTAAAGGGCTTCGAGGAACAAAAGTTGCCAAGGTAGTGGACTTATCCATTTAAACCTCAACACTCTTGTTTAGCTCAATAGTAGGGTCATTGAGGTTAATGGTGTCTTTAGAAGAAGAGGTAGGAGCCACCTTCTCGAAAGCTACTTCAACAGGGTTTCGACTTCTTGGTCACCACTTCAGCAGAAGCAGTTCTCTCTTCTTCAATTTTAGTCTCTTGGTCCTTTTAAGGAGAAGAACCATCGGTTTGGTAACCTTTTCTATTGGAGAATTAGAAGCAAAAGTCTCTTGAAATTAGAGACAAAGTTAGAAAGTGAAGAGTGTAAGACTAAAATTAAAAAATAAGAGGTGAAGTCTATACCTTAATTGAAGGCTTTTTCTTGGATATTTTCAGCTTCAATCTTGGCGAGTTCTGTTGGCTACCAGAAGTTATTTTAGAAGGTACATTCTTCACCTTTTTGGCAACTAGAGAAGATGTCTCAGTTGATTGAGCTCTTTATTCGTCTCATTAGAATCTGAAAATAAAATAAATTAGATGAAAATAAGTCAAACAAGGATATAAAAAGGCTAAGTGAACCAGTAATAGTAAGAAAGATCTTTACCTTCAGCCTTTCTCTTCTTAGTTTTCTACAAGTCATAAAATTTATTAATCATCTCCTCAAGAAGGGAATCAAATATATACAAGGAATACCAATACCGCCAATTTGAGAATTCATTAGTACTCAAATAAGAAAAATCAAAAGGTATGAAGTGCGAAAAGATGTCCAAAAAAATCCCATTTCACTTAACTTTAAATTAGGCTTGTTCGAGTTTTATAAACTAAAACCCATTAGGAACATAATCGCCTTTTAAGGGGCGCAGCCTAGAGAGAACTTGTATGAGTCTCATTTTTCAAGAGGCCCAATTTGGAATGTGAGCTCATAGGGTACAGGTCATTGTCCATGGAGTTCGACTACAAACTTTTAACGGAATAAGAACTTGTGCGCCAAATCTAGTGTTGGTCTCGACTGATCCCTTAAACCAAGATGGACCAAGTTGTGTTTTGGTGAAAAAGTGAAGAAAGTCTGTAGGAAGCCTTTTAGACAAGTTGAAGAATAATTCAAAATATGACTTGAATTCTGAAACATCCTCTTCAACTATCTTAGGAAATTAGTAGGCTAGCTTCGACCCATAAGTCAACATATCATCATCCTTTGGCATCCCCTCACATTTCGCCAAATAGTCAGATAAAATCCTATTCAACAAAAGTTGAGGTATCTATACTGGACCGCCAAAATTGCTGATGAACCTGTAATATGTCATATTTTTACGATTAAATTTCTTAGTTTTTCACATCCTTTTGATATTTGTGATCGAATTTTGCTCTTAAGTTTTCTCATATTTTTATCATTCTTTAATTATGTGTTTATTATGGGTATTATGTGTTTTTATTTATGTTTTGGTAGGTAATCACATATGGAGAAGTTAGAGCATTCAAAGGAGTAAGAAAAAAAGATGAATTTTTCATAAGTGTCCCAGCGTTTGAGTACTCAACACATATGCAGCGCGTTTATGATAAGTGACTCAGCACTTGAGTGCCACAAATCCAGCGCCTAAGCGCTGGTCGCGTAACAGGAGACATTTTTCTTTATAAATAGAGAAGTTACGGCAAATGCAAAACACAATGCATATATATTGCACATCACACAAAAAATTCATAATCCTAAGAGAATAGTTTTGCGGCAGTAGACTTTGGAGGATAACTTTGGAAGGAGGATTCGATTCTTGAAGGCTAGAAGATCAAATCTCCATTAAAGGGGTTTTGATTTCTATTTCTCTCTAGTTTTTCCCTTTCTTTGAGTTTTCTTTTCATGGGTTTGTTTGTATTGAACATGAGTAGCTAAACTCATATCTAAGGCTATAGGAGATCTTATTTTCCTACTTATTTGGGTTTGATTTCTAATTTGATTAAGGTAATTTCTTTTAGGGTCTATTATATTGCTTGCATTCTTATCATAACTTAATCACTTTTGGTATGTTTTAATTCATTGTTTGACTAGTGACTATCCGCATTCAATAAGTTGATATATATGGTAATGTTGGGAATTTTTGCGGATACAACACGTAGCAGAAAACAGGGATTCCCACCGAGGATCCATGCGAAAAAGCCATAATCCGAGTTTTTAAAGGATTTACCTCTTGAAGCGTGAATCACTAACACCGTAATAGAAACGATGTCTCTGCGGTATCCACATGAACAGACTCATGAATGACCAACGTCCGCAAAGAGGAGCCTCACGTCTCTCACACAGTGCTAGCTGCGAAGAGAAGAGAAGAAACCTGTCGCTCTCTCACTCACTATTCTATAGGTGCGGCTAGGGTTCAGAATTATGTCTCTTAGCAGCCCCCTTAGCAGTACTATTTATAATAGTGACTGCCTTAAGTGAGTGTGAGGAGCAGCAAGGTAAGCTGTGCAACCCTAGACCCATCTGTTATGAGTCTGGCCCATATTTGAATCCGAGTCCAACTTGGATCCATTGCTCCAATTTTAGTCTGCTCTATGTGTGTGACCCTGCAGGTTCTTATTACGTTGGCAGTAATATTAAAATCCTATTTTAATATTACAAGCAGTAAGCGGTATCTAGCAACACATCGCTGCTACCCAAGTAACAAGAATGTCAGTGATTTGACATAACCTTTTCATGACCAATGTTTCCGTGTCGTTTAGTCCCTTTGTCAAGATATCTAGATTGAACACAAGGCATGAAATGCGTCACCCTTGTATAGTCCAATCATTCGTTTCCTGATACTCGAGTAGACTTTGTAACAACAAATGAGATCAATATCTCATATTGACTCATTTGAGCATGGCCATGCATTTCGCAGTCTCACTCAATCAGGGGGCCCGAAGATACCGCTCCTGTTATATAGGAGTAACAAATTCCATCTAGGTCACTCACATCCCTCTGCATGATTTGCGGTATGTCCAATAACCAACTTTATAATCACCTTGTTACAGATGACGTTTGATGGCATTAAAACACACAACTCTTCATGTAGGAATCGTAGTGATTTTAAGTCAAAGGACCATAAACACCATTGTCACTATGAGAATCGCTTATGACACTCACGTAACGATCCATGTAGCGTTCTCATGGTGGGTCAGTCCAGTACATCATTACTCTAATATGTACCCATATGAAGACTTGATATCTCATATCCATGACCTGTGAGATGCGGTCATCGGTCTCTACACATACTAGTCTCAATGTATTATTGTTGTCCTAATTAATAATAATACTTGACTAGGGACATTTAAGAATAGTGTTGTAACCAAAAGGATCTCACGATCAAGTCATCTACTTGATGTCCTATAGCATCAAACTTACTATTCTAAGGACTTTATTATGTTTATAAAAAAGAACACAATAAATGAAATGCCTCATATATAAAATAGCATAATAGAATGTATGTAAATACAGAAAATGCATTAGCCTCTAGGGCATACACCAACAGGTAAGCCTACAATTAGATTGGTAAATGACCAAACATCAATTTTTCCTACCAATGGAATTGATAGGTATGTTAGTTCATCTCTTGAATTGAAGCTTAATGCATTCCTAATTAATTTAACTAAATGACCAAATAAGTGATTTAATTTAAGAATAGAATATTGTTTCATCCATGACCATTGGGATTCAATAGCAGGTAAGAGAATATTGACAAAAGAATTACCTTACATTATAAATGAAAGAAAATCTGAATAATTGGATTCAATTAAACCTTTCACTCTAGTCTCTCTCTCATTGATTATCTAATCTTTGCTTAATTATTTATTATTTTTCTTTATTTATTTTTTGATTTTATTTTAAACTTCTTCATACACTTTCGATTATCTGGATAACAAAGGATTTTATGAATCTAGTAATTACGATTTATTCCTCGTGAGATCGATAACTAAAACTCAAGTCCTATATTATTTGGCGATAGAGTACACTTGCTCTTAGTGTATTTTACGCATATCATGTTATTGTGGATTTTTCACAAGCGCACAGATTGTACAAGTAGTAAATAAAGATCGTTCCCACGAGGATCGATTAATTACTAACTCTTACGACTACTTTGATTATTTAAGTGAATAAAAATCAATAGTGAAAGTCCAATTAAATTAAGACAAAAAGCAAAACAATAAAATAAATAATTGAAACTAGAAAAGATGAGATTTAACAAGAATTTAAAGCTCTAGGATTCGGAATCCACTATACTATCCCCTACAATAAATTGTAATCCTATCTTTGTTAATGTTCAATTATGTTCTTGAAGGCGATTTGTCCTAAATTATTTAAAGCCCAATTTCTTGGCACTAAAAATGTGCTAAAACTTCACTAACTCCATTCTCAAGGCAATTAATCCAAGTTCCAATCCATTAAGATTCATGACAATTGTTTACCCCTCGAAAGATTTAAGCCTATGTCTAGGTCTCAATTCCTAAGTTCAATTCTTAGACTATCAAGCAATTAGATTTCATATTTTGATCCTTCACCTAAAGCCTAAAATCATGTAAATATGACACGCAACATATCACAAGCATTGAGCATACCAAGAAGGAATCAAGAATAATAATTTCATTAATAAAGAATCAAATTAACAATTCATAATAGAGAAATAGAGAGTTTCATCCTAATCCTAGAAAAAAAGGGGTTTAGCCACTCATGGCAATTGTAGCACAAACAAGAATAGAAGTTAAAGAAATAACCATGATTCCAAAGCAAAAAAGAGAAGATAGAGAAGATGAAGATGGGGGAAAAGACTTCAATGGTTGATCTTCAATGACTTTTGCTCTTGCTTTCCAAGCCTTTGCCTTTGAATCCTTGTGCTTCTTTTCTCAAAACCTGCTGTCACACAAGTCTCTAGCTAAGAGTCTCCTTTGGTTTGGTGTTTTTGCCCATTTTATAATGATTTGGGGGCAAATTTCCCCTTTTTCTCACGTCAGAGGGACTCACACGGTTGTGTCTCCATTCGAAACGGTCGTGTGAACTTTAAAAATAACGTAATTTGCACATTCAGGGGTCATACAACCATGTCTCCCACATGGAACTTTCATTGAAGTTAGATAGGGCCCTATAAGCTTAACAGAAGCATTTTCCAAGTTAGACACGTCCGTGTCTAACTCTTTAATCACTCAAAACATCAGTTTTTGGAGAAGTGATCTGCATGAAAGTTGTAGATATTTTTCTTATCTTTCTAATTCCACCGAAATCACCTTATTTCCACTTCTGTAACTCAAGTTATGCTTATTTTATCACGCAAAGGTCAAAAACTCTGCGAATCTTGGCCATATAAATTCCAAGCTCAACTCCATTACAATGAATCCATCCAAAGCTTCATAGAGTCATGTTAAAACACCTCTTTTCGATCTAAAAACATAGAGAAAGAATAATCATGAGATACCAATGATAATTAGATTAAATGTGGCATAAATTCTAACATAAATCATCAAAGCATATCCCAAATCTACCTCAAATCAAGCATAAGAGGTGTGTATTTTATCCACACATCAAATTCTCTTACACTTGAACTTTGCTTGTCTTCAAGCAAAGAATATGAATAAAAAATAAGATTAAACTCAATATCAAGAAACATAAATCAAGGAAAATTCCATAATTTAAAAATTCAATCAAGTTCAGCAATCAAATTCAATCAAGCAAGATTATTTAGCACTTAATACAATTATAAGCTCTTAAGTCTAGCTTGCACCTCTCTTTCTACCAAACAATTGAGATCACTCATCTTTCCATATCTCAAGTATTTAAGAACAAAGTGATCACTCAAATTTCTCTTAACAAATGCATGACCATAAGCTTGACTATCAATCTCATCTCCACTTTCAAGTTCACATACATAACAAGAATCAAAAGGATTTCCTCTGGTTGTATCAGGGCTAAAGGTATAATGAAAGGTAGGAAAAGATAAGAAAGGGTAAATAATATTCATGAATAAATCGATACAAAACAGAATCAGGTTGAAAACATAATGTACAAGGAGATAACCAATTCTCACTTTCAACCAAATATTCTCATTATTCTTCACCATAATTTTTTTCTTTCTTTTTTTCTTTTTTTTCATTCATTTTCATTTTTTTTTCTTTTAAGCAATAAACCCCTTGAAGACAGAAATAACCCTTTATGGCTTCTCAATTAACACATCAGTTGCTCCAAAGAATTCAACCTGATCATTCAATAAGGTATCCAAAGAAATCAAATTCAGGCTCAAATGGGGCAACTAAGAGATTATTTAATAATGCAACTCTGAAAGTCAAGAAAGAATTAAGCCTAATTACCTTCATCATATCCAAGAATGTATGTGAACCATAAAAGTCTCAACAAGATATCAAATCAAGTTCTAGCACACAAAAATCAAGAGAAAACTCACTCTAAAAGAAACAAAGGATTTAGTTTATGATAAATCCAATCAATAAAGGCTCAAAACTCACTTTCTGACTTAAGTTAGTAAAAAGAATAAATAGCAAGTAGACATGACTAATTTCTCAAATAAAATGCTAAAATATTCAACATTCAATTGAAAAAGATTGTCTTGCACAAAAATAGTTCAAAAATAATAGTGGATTCCACTCTCAAACAAATTTCTATTAGCTCAGAAATAACCAAAAAATTAACATAATTCGTATTAGATTCAATGCAGTAAACAAGTGCTTAACAATTCTCCCCCCCCCCACACTTGAAAGAAACATTGTTCTCAATGTTTAAATAAGAAAAGTAATAGTACAAAGGACAACAAAACTTTCCTGAAAGTAAAAACTCAAGATCATGAAGGTAGTAGGGAAGGGTGGGAGAAAGAGGCACACAGCCATGAACTCGAACAGTTGGTCATCATGAGTGACGAAATAAGGTCTGAAATAGCACAAGAAAAATAAAGCAAAAACTAAAAAACAAAGTGTAAGAACTAAATACGAAAATTAAAAAAAAAACTAAAGGAAAAAGAGAAAAAATATTTTTGGTGGCTGACAGCTATATACATCCCCCTACAAAAGTTTCAAACTCAGGGAGGCACCTAAGTCGACTCAACAATAGCTATCTACAAAACAAAAATAGAAAAAAGATAATCAGTAAAATAAGTAATAACAAAATAAGAAAAAAAATAAGAGAATAAAGAAAAAAAAATTTGGGTTGCCTCCCAAGAAGCGCTAAGTTATAGTTATTAGCTTGACTATAGGTTAGTTCTATGCTTAGGTGATGTCAATGGAATGGTGCTCAGTCTCCACTCCTTCTTTATAATGTTTTACTCTCTAGCCATTTATTAGGAATGTCTTATGACCTTCTTTCTTCACCTTAAGCACACCATAGGATAAAACTCGAACAATCTCATATGGTCCTAACCATTTCGACCATAACTTACTATGACAGAAATGCAGAAGCGAGTTATTGACAAGAACTTTATTTCCAAGTTTAAATTCACGCTTCTCGACACACTTGTAATTCCGCTTCTTAGGTCCTTTCTTGTAGGGCTTGGACTTCTCAAATTTTGTGGCAGCCTTGGACAAATTCTTTTCTAGCACAGCATCAGTCACTGATTCCTGAACACCTGAAAGCATAACATTATCCATAATATTAGTAGCATCTATGCGATTACATGAATTTAAAAAATTAGAATTATTTTTAGAATTAAAAATATCAAAAACTACTTCCTCATCATTCAATCGCAGAGTCAATTTCCCTTCTTGAACATCAATGATTGCCCTTCCAGTGGCGAGGAATGGACGCCCAAGTATGATCGGCATTTTATCAGCAGCATCCATGTCAAGTACAACAAAATCTACCGGCATGTAAAACTTACCAACCTTCAAGGGGACATTCTCTAGTATGCTAATAGGACGTTTGATTAACCTATCGGCCAGTTGAAGAGAGATGGTGGTCGGTTTGAACTCCTTAATATTAATTTTCTTGCAAAAGGAAAGGGGCATCAAACTCACACTTGCCTCAACATCACATAAAGCCTTGTTAATTTGCATGGTCCCGATCGAGCATGGAATAGAGAAGCTACTTAGATCTTTAAGCTTAGGAGGAAGCTTGTTCTGAATGAGTGCACTGCATTCCTCAGTTAAAGCAACAGTTTCATAATCCTCAAGCTTCCTCTTATTAGAGAGGATCTCTTTCAAGAATTTAGCATAGGTAGGCATTTGAGAGAGCACTTTTGTAAAAGGAATGTTTATATACAGCATTTTAAGAACCTCCAAAAACTTTCCAAATTGCTTATCAAGCTTTGCCCTTTGAGATTTTTATGGAAAGGGCAAAGGTGGAACATATGCTGGTGGAGGAGCATACCTTTTAATGCTTTCTTCTTCTTCTTTCTTGGCCTCGCTTTTCTCTTGCTTCTCTTCCTTTTCTTGGGAATTATCATCTTCATGCTTTTCTTCCATTGTAGGGCTTTTAACTTGATTGTCACTTCTCAAGAAAATTGTATTTGCTTGCTCCCTTGGGTTTGTCTCCGGTTGACTTGGGATTCGCCCCTGTACCATGTTGAACAAGCTTGCTTGTTGGGCTATCTGAGTTTCAAGCATCTTAGAATGAGTCGCCATTTGATCAAGGCGAGTATGGATTTGCTTGATGAACTCTCCATGTTGTTGCACTTGAGTTTGAATGGCATTATTATGCTCCTTTTGAGTGACAATGAAGTTCTCCACGAGAGCTTCTAAATTGGATTTTACACCTTGAGAAGACGGTTGATTGTCATAGGAGAGATTTGGGTGGTTTCTCCAGCCGGGGTTATATGAATTAGAAAATGAATTCCCCTGAGCCTTGAAATTACCATTTTGCATATAATTCACTTGCCCCAATGATTGGTCTACTGCATTACATTCTGAAGCAAGATGCCCTCCTCCACATATTTCACAAATTATTTTAGAAGTAGTGATGGCATTGACATTCAGCTTCTCAAGTGACTTAGTCAAAGCATCAAATTTAGCATTCAACATAGTAATGACATCAAGCTCTATCATTCCGGCTTGCTTCTTCGAAGAGGATCTATCACTTGGCCACAAATAAATATTCAAAGTCACTTCATTAATTAAGGCCCTTGTCTCGGTTAGAGTCTTGGCCATCAGAGCACCGCTAGCTGCGGCATCAAGAACTGCCTTTGTAGAGAAAATCAACCCAACATAGAATATTTGGATGACCACAAAATCTTATAAGCCATGATGTAGACATTGACGAATCAGATTAATATACCTCTCCCATGCTTCATAAAGAGACTTATCATCTTTTTGAGAGAAGGTAGTGATGTCTTGACGGAGCTTAATTGTCTTTCTAATTGGGTATTATTTATCCAAAAAGGCTTGCTCCATCAAAGCCCAAGTGGTAAGTGAATTTGCAGCTTCTGACTAAATCCATTTGTTTGCTTTCCCCCTAAGAGAAAAGGGAAAAAGTCTAATCCTTATAGCATCCATTGAAACCCCATTCATCTTGATTGTGTCACATAGTTCTAAGAAATCGTCTAAATGTTGACTCAGGTCTTCGGTTGGTAACCCGCTGAATTGCATTTGTTGGACCATCTGAATCAGTGACATCTTTAATTCAAAATTGTTGACCTTTACCCGTGGCCTAACAATGGAAGACTAACGAGCATTAACATTGGGAGCTCCATAATCCCTCAGACTTAGTTCTGCATTGGCTGCTTGATTGGTGTCGTCTGCCATGTTATCTTCCTCAAATCTTATGTTTTTTCTTCCCTTCTAATATTACGAAGCGTCCTCTCGATCTCAAGATCAATGAAAATAATAAGATCTCATTGAATCTTCGTTCTTCGCATAAGAAAGAAACAACACCTGAAAATTCAAAGAAAAATAAAAGAAAGTTAAACTAAGATAAAAAATAGAAATAAAATAAAATAAAAATTGCTTAAATTAACCAAATTGTCACTTGTGTTAATATCAACACGATCCCCAGCAACGGCGCCAAAAACTTGTTGTGGATTTTTTGCAAACGCACGAATCGTATAAGTAGTAAATAAGATTGTTCCCATGAGGATTGTAACATCCCGGAACTGCCTACAGGATTACCGAGTGTCTCCACAAACCAACACGGGTTTTTCAGCTTGCTTTTATCCTCACTCATACGCATCCTAGGAAACTTCCCAAGAGGTCACCCATCCCGCAATTGCTCTAAGTCAAGCACGCTTAACTATGAAGTTCTTATGTTCTAGGCTCCCGAAAAGAAGTTGCAACTTATTGATATGGATATGCTAAATCAATTCCTTTAAGCCATCTTCAACTATGCAGTCCCATACCTACACAATCTTTGAATCCCTCTCATTCCGGTGCGTATTCAGTTCATTCATGCGACCCTTTGCCTAAAAGCCTGCCAGAAGCCGCTCCTTGTCCATGCTTCATTGCACCGGCGATTACTTCCCACCCTCGTCGGCCAACATCCCAGATTTTGGCTATTTTATAGTAATGACTAAATTGTACTATTTTGTGTTTCCTGTATGATATAAAATTATTTTGACTGTTCCGATATTATTTTTTATCGTTGTTTGAGATTTGCTCCAAGTCAGGAAAATAATAATTTTTGAGCTAGGAAAAATCTTATTTGATTTATTTGTAGATAGGGGATCTCACCTCGTTATTATATTGTGTCTGTTTATTTGTGTATGTTTGATAAAGACTGGGAAAATGAAGAAGCGGGTAAATCTATTTACCATCAGTAACTGTTTGTTTGTTTATTAGTTGTAATGACGACAAGACGAAAGGTCTTAGGTTTTGTCAGGGTCCAGTTCCACAACGGAACTAATGCTTGGAGGTTTAACTATAATAATGAGAGGTTTATTTACACCGGGGACTTGACTATGAGCTTGAGTGGAACCCTAGATAGGATTTCCGTGTTGACTCAACATGCAACCATGCATTTGGAATTCACGGTGCCCATTCGTGAACTCTGGGATGGAGTTGTGTCTGTCTATACACCCCAAGAGAATTCTGTAGTATCGTCGGCAAGGACCCCTATGAGGTGTCTGTATCCTCCTGGGTTCTTCAATGATAATGTAGAGGAAGAAAAGGATCCTTCTGAGGAACCAAATCCTTAGGTTGGTTTTTAGAGTACTGCTTAGTAGTTTTGTTTGTATTTTACTTTTGAAGCAGGGTTGCAATTATGTAAATTATTCGGACAAAGTTGTAACATAATGTATAAATATATTTTGGTGTGTTTATTACAAGCCTTACTAATGTTTTAATTTAGTTTACTTATTTTATTTTATTCTGCAAATGAAATTTTAAAATTGATGTTTTTACAAGATTAATTCTTTTACAACTTAGGTAAGTTTAGGATTAGTCTTAAATGTGATACCCTACGGTGGGTGTTACAAGGATCGATTAATTACTAACTCTTACAACTACTTTGATTATTTAAGCGAATAAAAATCAATAGTGAAAGTCCAATTAAATTAAGACAAAAAATAAAGCAATAAAATAAATAATTGAAACTAGAAAAGATGAGATTTAACAAGGATTTAAAACTCCAGGATTCGAAATCCACTACACTATCCCCTACAATAAATTGTAATCCTATCTTTGTTAATGTTCAATTATGTTTTTGAAGGCGATTTGTCCTAAATTATTTAAAGGCCAATTTCTTGGCACTAAAAATGTGCTAAAACTTCACTAACCTCATTCTCATGGTAATTAATCCAAGTTCTAACCTATTAAGATTCATGACAATCGTTTACCCCTCGAAATATTTAAGTCTATGTTTAGGTCTTAATTCCTAAGTTCAATTCTTGGATTATCAAGCAATTAGATTTCATCTTTCAATCCTTCACCTAAAGTATAAAATCATGTAAATATGGCGCGCAACATATCACAAGCATTAAGCATACCAAGAATGAATCAAGAATAATAATTTCATTAATAAAGAATCAAATTAATAATTCATAATAGAGAAATAGAGAGTTTCATCCTAATTCTAGAAAAAGAGATTTAGCCACTCATGGTAATTGTAGCACAAACAAGAATAGATGTTAAAGAAACAATTATGATTCTAAAATAAAAAAGAGAAGATGGAGAAGATGAAGATGAGGGAAAAAACTTCAATGGTTGATCTTTAATGACTCTTGTTCTTGCCTTCCAAGCCTTCGCCTTTGAATCCTTGCGCTTCTCCTCTCAAAACCTGCTGTCACACAAGTCTCTAGCTAAGAGTCTCCTTTAGTTTGGTGTTTTTGCCCAATTTATAATGATTTGGGGGCAAAATTTTCCTTTTTCCGCGTTAGAGGGACTCACACAGTCATGTCTCCGTTCGACACAGTCGTGTGAGCTTTAAAAACAACGTAATTTGTACGTTCAGGGGTCACACAGTCGTGTCTCCAAGAGACACGGTCGTGTCTCCCACACAGAAGCTTCATTGAAGTTAGACAGGGCCCTGTGAGCTTGACAGAATCGTTTTCCAAGTTAGACACTGCCGTGTCTAATTTTTTAATCACTTAAAATATCATTTTTGGAGAAGTGATCCTCATAAAAGTTGCAGATCTTTTTCTTAACTTTTCAATGCCACTGAAATCACCTCATTTCAACTTCTTTAGCTCAAGTTATGCTCATTTTATCGCACAAAGGTCAAAAACTCTGCGAATCTTGGCCATATAAATTCTGAGCTCAACTCCATTGCAATGAATCCATCCAAAGCTTCATAGAGTCATGTTTAAACACCTCTTTTGCACCTAAAAACATAAAGAAAGAACAATCATAAGATACCCAGGATAATTAGATTAAATGTGACATAAATTCTAACATAAATCATCAAAACACACCCAAATCTACCTCAAATCAAGCACAAGAGGTGTGTGTTTTATCCAAACATTACATGTTTTTGGCACCATTGTCGTAGAGTAAGTTTGGTAATATTAGAAGCAAAAAGCTCTAATTAATTTAGACACCCTTTTATTTTATTCTTTATTTTATTTTTATATTTATTTCTTGTTTTATTTTTATTTTTATTTTTATTTGTAGTTAATTTGTCACTTCATATTTTTTTATGCTTACTCGATCTCAATTTTTTGATTTGACATTTGATCCAAAAATTAAAAAAATAGCTCATACTTGTAGGTTAAGGAAGCAGTCTTTTATTACAGTTTTGACAGAAGATATAAATAGGATGGAGAGACAACCAATAGTTGAGGCAAATCGTGAAGAAAGAGCTACCCCAGCAGAGCGAACCATGCTTGAGTACTCTTTGCGCACTGTTGAAAGGTATGGAGGGAGTATTATAAGACCAACTATGGTGGCTAAAAATTTTGAGACCAAACTAGCATTGATCTCTATGATTCAAAATTATGTTCAGTTTGGTGGATTACCTTCGAATAATCCAAATTAGCATTTGGCCAGGTTCTTGCAATTGTGTGACACTATAAAGTACAATGGGGTGACAGAAGATGCAATTCGATTACGACTCTTTCCTTTCTCTCTTAGGGATAGAGTGAGTCAATGGTTAACGTCACTACCAAGAGGTTCCATCATTACATTGTATCAATTGACACAACAGTTCTAGATAAGTATTCTCCTCCTTCTAAATCTATTAAGTTAAGGAATGACATATCTTCTTTTGTGCAGTTTGACAACACTCTTTATGAAGCTTGGGAGTGCTTTCAAGAGTTGTTGAGAAAATATCCACATCATGGATTTCCTGTATAGTAGCAAGTACAAACTTTTTACAATAGTTTGTCACCTGCCAACCATTCATTCATGAATGCTACTACGGGAGGTACAATTTGGATGAAAACACCTACTAAGAGCCAAGCACTGATTGAAGAAATGGCGTTAAACAGTTTTCAATGGTAGAATGAGCGTTAGGTTCCTAAGAAACAAGTAGGTGTGCATACTGTTAATTCTTCTACAGCTATTTTGAGTCAATTGGAAGCTTTGACAAAGAAGGTGAAGACTCTGATGGTAATGAACAGTGCGGCCCCACCAATCATTTGTGAAGCACATGGTGGATAGGGTCATATAAGTACAAACTATCAAGTTGGTCACCCCTTTGCCCTTGAGCCAAAAGGAGTAAATTTTGCTAGAAATTCCAACCGGTAAAAGTATAATCCATATTCTAATATATATAATCTCGGTTGGAGGGACTATCCCAATTTCAAATGGAAAAATCAACAGGGTTATCAACAGAATTAGCAGAGAGCTCCACAACCACCTCTAGGTTTTCAAGCACCTGCAGAGAAGCCAAGCTTTGAACATTTGGTAATGAAGTACATGTAAAAATCAGATGCCAGAATGAAGAGCATGGAGACTCAGATTATCCTGTTGACTACATTGATGACAGTGAGGGCACCAGGGACATTGCCTAGCACTACTGAACTAATCCAAAAGAATAGGTTCATGTAATTACCTTGAGAAGTAGTAAAGAACTTCGGGAGTCCTCTCAGAAGAAGGAAATGCCAAAGTACAGAGATACTTTTGATAAGTCAACTAATCTAAAAGAAGAGAAGGCAAATAAAGCACCTAGCTCGTTAGGAATTGAGAAAAAGAAAAATGATGTTCTTACTGAAGATGCCTCAATTCAAGATGGTAGTACAGAAAGAAAGGTTAAGAAAGAACTAAAGTGGCAGATAGTGAAGATGGATCGTGAGCAGCGTATAGTATATGAACCATCACCATATGCCAAGATCTCATTCCCTCAGAGGCTCAAGAACACTAACACAGATAATGAATTTGCTAAATTCTTGGAGATGTTCAAGAGCTTACAAATTAATATTCCATTTGTTGAAATCATTTCTCATATGGAAGAGGGCGCTGATATTCTTCTCATTCTTAGAAGACCGTTTCTGGCCACTTCAGGAGTTGTGATTGATGTACCTCGGGGTGAGCTCATCTTAAGAGTGAATGGAGATTATGTGACCATCAATGTTTTTAGGGAGGCTAAATCTTCATCAATGTCAAATCTTCATGCCCCTTTCAATATTGTTCAAGCTAAGAAGCAAGAAGCCTTAGTTATCAAAGATCTCCCGCCATCATACAATGTTGATGTTAACCTTTCGAAAACTCAAGTTGCTGAAACAAATAAAAGTCCTCCTATGATCCATGCTCCTTTAAAAATTGGTCCTTCATTTGTTGATCGACTGAAACCACCATGGTTTAGCGAGATCTTTTGCGCCAAGGCACATCCAGAGCAACCAAGTCCTTATAAAGCTCAAAATGCTTTTGGAGGCACCTCAAAGGTCATTGACGAAGGGAGGGAACACTATTTTGAAAGGAAAAATGAGTCATCTTATTTCTTTTGCTTTAAGCCACCTTGATTTATTTAAAAAAGGCAACGTCGAGCTAATGACATTAAACAAGTTCTTCACAGAAGGTAACCTATGTTTCTTCTTTATTTATCTTATTTTAATTATTATTATTATTTTTTGATGATCACGTATTTGATACATTAATAAGCCTTCATTTTTAGTCATTTACACTCTCTATGTACTTAATTGATTGAGTTTGATTATGTTTTGTAAGTTTGAACTCAAATTGGACTTAATTGAATTTTTTAGCATAATTTGCGTCTTACATTATTTCTGTATTTGGGTTATATCTTTGGATGTAGGTGGCCAAATAAGGTGAATCTGGTGACATTTTAAAGATAAGAGAGAGCTCTATAACTTTCATGAAGATCTCAAAGGCCTAATCATATAAGTAGAAAACTCAAATTGGGGTTGAAGTAAGAACTAGAGTGCTGTTCTTGATAGCTTGATCTATGTGTACTGTTCATGCCAAATTGCAGGATAGATGTTGTCAAATGGGCTGAAATTTTGATTCTGAATAGTTGAGACCTATATCTACAACTTTCATGTTGAACACTTTTCCAGAATCTGAGGACTAATGGATGATATTGGGCTTGCAAGTTAGAACAGAGGAGCTGTGACTGAGCCTCAGTAGTGTATAGTAATTTGAATGTATCTAGAGTTATAGAAATGATATTGGACTCAAACTAAAGCCATGTGAAATCTACGATCTAGCCCTACAACTTTGATGAAGATCACATTTGCTTATTCTGATGCATTCAATGACTTCAGAGCTAAATGATTTCAGAGACAAGGAATCTCCATAATTTTCCACTCACCAAAAGTCATTTGGCATTTTTCACTCATTTTCCACTCATCCACCCACTAATGACTCACTCCCTTGTCATTTTGTATCTCTAATCCTCTATAAAAGGGGACCTTGGTAGATCATTGAGGGTGTGAGGTGTTAGTTACCAAAATGATGCCATTTTGTTACTAGGTTTTCTTGTAGTAATTTTCCTTTGTTCTAAATTAAAGTCATGTTCTTCTTCTTCTTCTTCTTCTTCTTCTTCTTCTTCTTCTTCTTCTTCTTCTTCTTCTTCTCTCTTTCTTTCTTCTTATCTATGAGTAACTAAGTTTCATTTTACTTGAATGAAATGATGAAGCTCTTGGTAATAAAATAAGGTTAGATTTATTCTTCTCTTGTGCTTAAATGATTTATATTTTCTAGTAACCATTATACGTATTATAATTTGTTTCTTATAATTTAGAAACCATCTTTGTAAAGAGGAGTTCTTGATTTGTTGTAGACAAAATATTGGCACAATGAATGCTTTAACCCATTTATAAGTGGTGGTAATATTTTAGGAAACATAATATAATTACGTATATTATTTTAAATGGACTTTTAATGTTACATTTTCCGATTGGAACCTCCATGTTGTGAGGATTCTAATTGAGTTATAAAAAGAATTAATTTTACCTTTACTTTATTTACCAAGAGTGAATCTTTTTACCAAAGTAAATAATTTTAATCATAATAACAAAATATTTACTTCACCTTAATCTTCAATAATTCCCTGTGGATCGACCTCAGACTCACCGAGAAATTTATTACTTGAGACAATTTGCACTTGGGTTTGTAACTTTTAATCCCGCATCAAGTTTTTGGCGCCGTTGTCGGGGACTTGATTTGAAGACTGAATTTCTGGTGTAAAAATTTTGTATATATACTAATATACTAACTAGTGGGAAAACCTCTCCCTTTTTAATTTCTGTGCATACTAACTTGTGGTGGAAACTCTCCTTAATTTCTCTATAATCTTTAATCATTAATGAAATAATCTTTCTTCTTCTCTTCTCTCTCGCTAGAGCAAAAAATTGGCTTGTCGATTCTCCAATTTTCATATTTTAAATTTACTTTCTATACTTTATTTTTTGTATTTATTTTCTGTCATTTTTTTGTTTACTAACTTATTAACTCTCTTACTAACTATCTAACTTTTTACTTTATCAGCTATTTAACTTTTTACTCTTTTTCTCGCTTCTAATATTTTAATTTATCTCGTATACTAACTTTTTAATTTTTATACTTATTAACTTATTTGGTAGTTGGTTTATACCACACCTTTATTAATATTTATTTACTAAGTGTTAATATATATTTGGTGGTTAGTTTATACCACACTTTTGTTAATATTTAATGGACGATTTATACTGTTAGCTTGTACATTTTATTTTATACTGTAAGTTACTTGTTTATGCTTAATTGGTATCGTGATTTAAATTCTGGTCGTTTGGTTAGAGTTAATCCAGGTACTTTACATATTGATTTGTTTGAATCACAATCATACACATTAAGCACAATGGCTGAAAACGAAAGTGTGCATGATGAACATGAAAATCAACCGTTGTGAACCATGCATGAGTATTTGCAACCATCTCGAAATTCTAGTCCATCATGTTTTATCTTTCCACTCAATGCCAACAATTTTACATTCAAGCCAGGTATGATTTCTTTACTTCCTAATTTTCATGGTTTAGAATCTGAAAGCCCATATTTATATTTAAAAGAATTTGAGGAAGTATGTACTGCTTTTCATGATCAAACTTGCACTGAAGAGATTGTTAAACTTAAATTGTTTCCTTTTTCTTTGAAAGATAAAGTAAAAACTTGGCTTAATACTTTGAAACCAAGATCAATTGGCACATGGTAAGAAATGCAAGGTGAGTTTTTGAAGAAATTTTTTCCAACACATAAAACCAATGCTTTGAAAAGACAAATCCAAATTTTTTTCCAAAATTCCAATGAAGCATATTTTCAAAGTTGGGAACTTTTTGAAGATTTGTTGAATTCTTGCCCACATCATGGTTTTGAAAAATGGCGCACTATAAGCTTCTTTTATAAAGGGTTAACACTTGAAACCAAGCAATTTGTGGAAACAATGCGCAATGATGAATTTCTTGATAAAGAACCTGAAGAAGCTTTAGACTATTTAAACCATTTGGCTGAAAATTCTCAATCTTGGCATAGTACTAATCCTTTTGAAAATTCAATTTGATATAACCATGCAAATGCTAATAAAGAAAAATATCATCTTAGTCAAGAATAAGATCTAAATGCTAGGTTCACCAGTTTGGCTAGAAAGGTTGAAGCCATGGAATTAGGGAATCTGTGCAAAATGAAGAAATTTGTAGCATTTGTGATGAATTAAGACACTCAATAAATGAATGTCCAAAAATTCCTGTTTTTAAAGAAGTTGTGCATGAGCAAGTAAATGTAATGAATAATTTTAAAAAGTCATTCACTTTTTCTTTTTCAAATACATACAATCTGGGATGGAGAAATCACCCGAACTTCAGTTGGAGGACCAACAATTAGGCACAATTCATGTAACCACCACCTCCTCAGGCACAACAGGGCTCTCAAAATTTTCAAGGATATGCACCTTTTGTCCCATCATACAGGAATAACCTTGAAGAAACATTGCATGCATTCATGAAAAAGTAAGATATCATTATTAATCAAAACACTCAAGCCATGATTGACATAAAAGACACTCTTGCTAAACTTTCTTCTGCACTCACCATTCACGAGAAAGAAAAATTTTCTTCTCAACCTCAACTAAATCCCAAGGGTCAATACAGTCTAAATGATGGTAATTTAGAAAACCAACAGATAGATCAAGTCAAGTCAGTGATAACCCTTAGGAATGGAAAGGTTGTTGAAGAAAGTAAGGAGATAAAGAGCTAAGTGTTCAAAGTGATGAACTCCTTGAGTGTGAATGAGCTAGAGGATGTGGAAAAGAATCAAGATAGTAGTGATGTTGAGCTACCCAAGGAACCTGAGGTGACAAAAAGTTTTGTTAAGCTAGAAAATGATGACGAGGGCCACCAGACATACATGATTGACTCAATCATAGATAGAGGAGTTTCTACAACCTATGATTTTGATCCCCTTAAGAATTTTCTTGTCAATTCTGAGTTTGATTCTATCAATAATCCCTTTGATGTAGTTGATATTTTTACTATTTTTTTATAAAACTCAAGATCATGACACTCAGGCATGACAACCAAAGTTTAAGGAGTTTCTTAAGAAAGGTTGGAGCATTACTAATAAAAAAAGTGTTCGTCCCTTGGTCTGTTCTTATAAAATTAATTTGGAAGAAGGTAAATGGTCAGCGGTTGAAGCTATAACTTGAGTTGAAGGATCCAGATGTAGCAGAGACTTTAGTAGACGATCCTGTCTACCAAAGCTGAGGTAAGTTTTTAGTATTTCATGTTTTTATTGAGTCGGCTTAAATGCCTCCCAAATTTCAGAGCATTTGTATGGGATGTAAATAGTGTCGGCCAAAAAAATATATATATAAAACAAAAGAACCTAAAAAAAAAATGTTTGCATGCTTGTTTATTTCATTTTTTTTATTTTTGTCATTGCTAACAATTGTCAAGATGTAGTTATTCTCTTCTCGTCTAAGCATTTCGGGTATGTGACTTCTCCCCATTACTTTGTTTAATTTTGTCCCAATAATTTTTTTTATGTATATTGATGATTATTTCTTTAATCTGGATTTAATTTTTAACATTGAGGACAATGTTGTGATCTGGTTGGGGAGAAGGATAGTTGTGTGAATAATTATGTAAAAAAAATAAAAAAATAAAATAAAAATATTAGGAAGTGTGTTTGTTAATATGTTTGTTGTGTTTATATGTTTATCATCAATTTATTAACAACAAAAGTAATTAAGGATGGCAGAGTAAGGAGTAAAATTTACTGTGGAGGTAATTTTACTCTTGAGACACATCTAAATTGGGGTAGACAACTAGTTTGTGTGAAAGTAGTAATTCAAATTCAGAAAAATTTGCATGATTGAGTTATTTGTCTTCTTTCTTGAAAATCACATGCTTGGTTATGAATATTGAATTAGTAGATTGAGAATGATAGAATTATGTCTTGTGAGATTTTAAGCCTATTGATGAATGGATTGAACATTTATACCATTCTCTTCTTTCTTGTGTGAATTTCACTTATGGAATTATTACTCTAGAACTTGCTTTGATTCTTTTTGAGACTACATTTTCATATGCATACATAAATATGATTGAGGCATTTTTCTTGAAATAGCTACTTTAACCAAATAGCCAGTCTTACTTAGCAGCATATTGTCTCAATATGATATCAAGCACTCTTATGACTTCTTGGGAATTCTCTAATTCCTGCCAACGTAAAGCATTGGAAATGACCTATTTCCCATTGTTTAACCCCTTTGAGCTTATTTGACCATTCTTTGTTTCGAACTCATTATGTATCTTAAATGAAAAATCATGTTCTTACTTAGCCTTAGGGAATAAGAGAACATTAGCTTTGTCATTGGATGAATTTTTGAACAAGTGTGGGGGTGTGTGTGCAGAATGGTTAAAAAAAATGTATATATGATGTTCTTTTTGTAAAAAAATAAAAAAAAAAAAAAATCAAAAAATCAAAAATAAAAAAAAATGTAAAAAGAAAAACAGTGTCAACAAGGCAATAAAGGAAAGAAAAAGAATATGTAAAGAGAATTTGTATTAGGTGGAGTTGGGATGAACTTTCATACTTGTTAATTGAACTCAGCTTTCATGTTCTTTTTTTCTCTTTGGTATTTAACTTGTCATATCTATATTACCTTCTCCTTTACCTTGACCCCATTACAACCTTAAATAAAGTCCTCATGATTTGTGTGTGCATATGTTCTGAGTAGTGGAGAAGTAGAAGACAAGCAAGTTTATGGTAGTGTAATTTTCATAGGTTGAATTGAGTGAAATACCTACCTTTTAAATACTTGAGGGATTGAGAGCAAATCTTGTGAAGATCTATCATTCTTGACTCATGCTTTTCAATTGAAATATACTTGCTTGTTGGTTTGAAATGTGAATATATGTTACCTCATGAATGTTTTGATTACTTGAATGATTGGTTGCTCTTCATTTTTAAATATTATTAGAAATTGAGTCTTTTAGAGTGTTTAACTTTTGAGTCTGTTTCATTTTTTTAGTTTTGGTCTTATGTGTTTTGCCCAGGAGTGCAAAATGCTAAGTGTGAGAGAATTTGATGATCACATATTTGATACATTAATAAGCCTTCATTTTTAGTCATTTACACTCTCCATGTACTTAATTGATTGAGTTTGATTATGTTTTGTAAGTTTAGACTCAAATTGGACTTAATTGAATTTTTTAGCATAATTTACGTCTTACATTATTTCTGTATTTGGGCTATATCTTGGGATGTAGGTGGCTAAATAAGGTGAATCTGGTGGCATTTTAAAGATAAGAGAGAGCTCTATAACTTTCATGAAGATCTCAAAGGCCCAATCATATGAGTAGATAACTCAAATTGGGGTTGAAGCAAGAACTAGAGTGCTGTTCCTGACAGCTTGACCTATGTGTACTAATCATGCCAAATTTCGGGATAGAGGTTGTCAAATGGGCTGAAATTTTGATTTTGAATAGTTGAGACCTATATCTACAACTTTCATGTTGAACACTTTTCCAGACTCTGAGGCCTAATGGATGATATTGGGCTTGCAAGTTAGAACAGAGGAGCTGTGACTGAGCCTGAGTAGTGTGCAGTAATTTGAACGTATCTAGAGTTATAGAAATGATATTGGACTCAAACGAAAGCCATGTGA
This sequence comes from Ormosia semicastrata, assembly GCA_029884595.1. Lineage (NCBI taxonomy): Eukaryota > Viridiplantae > Streptophyta > Magnoliopsida > Fabales > Fabaceae > Ormosia > Ormosia semicastrata. The sequence goes on from JAQQTO010000063.1 coordinate 116,924,682, forward strand.
AAGCTAAGATCTAGCCCTACAACTTTGATGAAGATCACATTTGCTCATTCTGACGTATTCAATGACTTCAGAGCTAAATGATTTCGGAGACAAGGAATCTCCATAATTTTTCACTCACCAAAAGTCATTTGGCATTTTCCACTCATCCACCCACTAATGACTCACCCCCTTGTCATTTTGTATCTCTAAACCTCTATAAAAGGAGGCCTTGGTAGATCATTGAGGGTGTGAGGTGTTAGTTACCAAAATGATGCCATTTTGTTACTAGGTTTTCTTGTAGTAATTTTCCTTTGTTCTAAATTAAAGTCATGTTCTTCTTCTTCTTCTCCTCTCTTTCTTTCTTCTTATCTATGAGTAATTAAGTTTCATTTTACTTGGGTGAAAGGATGAATCTCTTGGTAATAAAATAAGGTTAGATTTATTCTTCTCTTGTGCTTAAATGATTTATATTTTCTAGTAACCATTATACGTATTATAATTTGTTTCTTATAATTTAGAAACCATCTTTGTAAAGAGGAGTTCTTGATTTGTTGTAGACAAAATATTGGCACAATGAATGCTTTAACCCATTTATAAGTGGTGGTAATATTTTTAGGAAACATAATATAATTACGTATATTATTTTAAATGGACTTTTAATATTGTATTTTCCTATTGGAACCTCCATGTTGCGAGAATTCTAATTGAGTTATAAAATGAATTAAGCTTACCTTTACTTTATTTACCAAAAGTGAATCTTTTTACCTAAGTAAATAATTTAATCATAGTAACAAAATATTTACTTCACCTTAATCTTCAACAATTCCCTGTGGATCGACCTCGGACTCACCGAGAAATTTATTACTTGAGACAACCTGCACTTGGGTTTGCAAATGCGACAATTAAAAAGTGTGCATCATTTTTATTGTTTTTGTTTTGCTTTTAGAGGCTACTCATGTGTTTTTGGATTTTTGTTTTTAGATTCTATTATTGCGCTGACTCTTGTACTTCTTCTATGCTTGACATTGTATCACTTGTCATCAAGTTATGTTATTCTTTTTTTTACCCCTTTATTTTTTTTTCTTCCATATTGAGGACAATGTTTATCTTAAGTATGGGATGAGTAATTTTAAAATTTTTGTGAAAAAAAAATTGATGAGCACTTGAGTATTGCTAGTAATTAAGCAGGAATTATGTTGATTTCTTGATTTATTTTGAGCTGGTAGAGATATGTTTTTAAAGGGATTCCATTGATCATGAGTTATTTTTGTGTGAAGCAATCTTTTTTATTTAAGTAAAGTAAAATTTGGCATCTTATTTGGAAATTAGTCATGTCTACTTGCTTTTGTTCTTTATATTAACTTTAGCTAGAAAGTGAGTTTTGAGTTTTAATGATTAGATTTTTCATAAATAAAATCCTATTTTTTTCTTTTGGAGTGAGTATTCTCTTGATTTATGTGCACTATAACTTGCTTTGATATCTTGTTGAGACTTTAATGATTCACATACAGACTTGAATATGAATAAGGCAATTAGGCTTTATTCTTTCTTGACTTTTAGAGTTGTATTGATAAAATAATCCATTAGTTGCCATATTTGAGCCTGAAATTAATTTATTTGAATACCCAATTAAATAATCAGGTTAGATTCTTTGGAGCATTTAATGTGTTAAATGAAAAGTCTTGAAAGGTTGCTTTTGTTTTCAAGGGTTGAAAAAAAGTTTGAAATAAAAAGAGAAAAAAATGAAAAAAATGAAAAGAAAAGAAAAAAATAGAAAGAAGAGGATTATTGGGGAAGAATAATGAGAATATTAGGTTGAAAGTAAGAATTTGTTATATCCTTGTGCATTATGCTCTATTTGTCATCTTTTCAACCTGATTCTACTTTGTTTTGATTTATCCATGAGTATTCTTTACCATTATTTATCTTTTTCTTACCTTTCATTATACCCTTGACCCCCTTATAACTAAAGGAAGCCCTTTTGATTTTTATGTTGTATGTGAACTTAGAAGTGAAGATGAGATTGATAAGCAAGCCTATGATATTACATTTTTCAAGAGAAATTTGAGTGATATCTTTGTCCTTAAACACTTGAGCGATGGAAAGATGAGTGAGCTTAATTAGTTGGTAAAGAGAAAAGTTACAAGCTAGACCCAAGCCTCTAATGGTTTAAGTGCTAAATGATCTTACTTGATTAGATTTGATTGCTGAACTTGAATTTTTAAATTGTGAAATTTTCCTTGATTCATGTTTCTGGATATTGAGTTTATTCTTGTTGTTGGTTTCTATTATTGCTTGAGGACAAGCAAAACTCAAGTGAGGGGAAGTTGATGAACTTGTAATATGTCATATTTTTATGGTTAAATTTCTTAGTTTTTCATTTCCTTTTGATATTTGTGATTGAATTTTGCTCTCAAGTTTTCTCATATTTTTATTATTCTTTAATTGTGTGTTTATTATGGGTATTTTGTGCTTTTGTTTATTTTTTGGCAAGTAATTGTATATGGAGAAGTTGGAGCATTTAAAAGAGCAAGAAAAAAAGAGGAATTTTTCATAAGTATCCTAGTGCTTAAGCGTTGGGAGCCTCAGCACTTGAGCACTTAACGCATATGCAACATGTTTATGATAAGTTACTCAGCGCTTAAGTGCCAGGAATCTAGCGCCTGAGCGTTGGCCGCATAACAGGAGACGTTTTTCTTTATAAAGGGAGAAATTACGCTAAATTCAACACAGAGTGCATACACTTTGCACATCGCAGAGAAAATCCTTAATCCTGAGAGAGTAGTTTCGCGGTAGCAGATTTTGGAGGATAACTTCGAAGGTAGGATTTGATTTTTGAAGGCTAGAAGATCAAATCTCCATTAAAGGGGTTTTGATTGCTCTTTTTCTTTAGTTTTCTCTTTTCTTTGGATTTTCTTTCCATGAGTTTGTATCTTAATATGAGTTTGTTTGTATTGAACATGAGTAGCTAAACTCATAGCTAGGGCTATGGAGGATCTTGTTTTCCTAATTATTTGGGTTTGATTTCTAATTTGATTAAGGTAATTTCTTTTATGGTCTATCATATTGCTTACATTCTTGTCATAACTTGATCACTTTTGGTATATTTTAATTCATTGTTTAGCCGGTGACCATCCGCATTTAATGAGTAGATCTATATGGTAAGCCTACGATTAGATTAGTGAATGACCAAATATCAATTTTTCCTACCAATTGAATTGACAGGTATGTTAGTTCATCTCTTGAATTGAAGTTTAATGCATTCCTAATTAATTCAACTAAATGACCAAATAAGTGATTTAATTTAGGAATAGAATATTGTTTCATCCATAAACATTAGGATTCAATAACAAGTAAGAGAATATTGGCAAAAGAATTACCTTACATCATAAATGAAAGAAAATATGAATAATTGGATTCAAGTGAACTTTGTACCCTAGTCTCTCTCTCATTGATTATCTATTCTTTACTTGATTGTTCATTGTTATTCTTTATTTGTTTTTTGATTTTATTTTGAATTTCTTCATACACTTTTGATTGTCTGGATAACAAAGGGTTTTATGAATTTAGTAATTACCACTTATTCCTCGTGGGATCGATAATTGGGACTTAAGTCTTATATTACTTGGTGATAGAGTACGCTAGCTCTTAGTGTATTTTACGCTTATCAATTGCTGACCCAATTAGACTTGAAAAGGATCTAACAAAGCCAATCAAATGGATTGGTAAAGATTGGCCAAGATGAGACCACTGAGGTTTAGTTGCCTACCCTCAAATATCAATGCTGCAAGAGGCAAGTAAGAGAAAGAAATCTTTAGGCCTATTGGATAGAAAATGAACTTGCACAATTAGTATATGATGAAGCTAAGATGCTCTTTATCATCTACTTTCGTGGATTTCTTCATGAAACTTTTCGCTAACCTAGTATAACTCAGGTTGGTTTTCTTCCATAGATTATGTTGGGCCTCAATGTTTTTAGAGGTTAAAGTGGAAGGATCAGCTCACAATTTGACCTTAACCCTTAAATTGCTGCATGTCAAACAACATAGGACTCATCATTCCATCACAAAAATGAAAGGAATTTGTAATGGTGCTCTAAAAGCACCGAGCCTCACCTATCATGGTTGGGTTCACTACGACCTGGTGTAAGTTGAGGTGAATGGCTTCATAGATACCAATTGATTTTTAGAAATTTCCCACAGCCTCATGTACATGGATGAACAAAGCCCTATAATCTCCTAAGGGGTTTGGGAAATTCCTAAGTATTCTATTCCCAGGCAACTAAGGGTTAACAGAGATTTATGGGAAATTAATCAACAAATCCTCTTCCTTGACTGTTAAGGCCAATTTTTCATCTTATAAATCCCTAATAGGGATTTCTAGAATGGGGCCATGGTAAACAAGAAACGAAGAAGAGCTAACCATTACCTCTTTGGATAAGGCAACACGTTGTGACACTGTAGGTGCAGGAGCCTTCATGAGCTCTTGTATGTTTAGTCCAGATACTGATTTCCCTTTATCTTGTCTTTCGGAAGCCATGGTATGTAGATGGAGGTTTAAAATAAATTACTAGAGAAAGAGGGACTAAAATACTAAGAAATATAGAGGTAGAAAGTTTTGGGGTTTTCTGAAGAAGAAAGCAAATAAAACTTGTTATGTACGAAGGAAGAGGAATTCAAAAAGATGATAAAAGGGAAAATCAAGTAACTATTGCGCAAACATAGGAAACTATGCAATTTGTCAATCAAACATCAACGATATGATCACTCTAGTAAAGTAGGTGGGACCCTAAGCAAAGGTTGCACATATAGAGCATCGAAACTAAAGACGATTACAATTTTCAGAAGGTAGCTTTTATTTAAATAAAAAATTATAAAGTCAAAAGTACATTGGAAAAATAAATAGAAGTACAAAATATTGCTAAGTGCAAAATGACTAATAGAAGAGCAACTTGCTCATCAAGGCAATGGAGGTAGCCGACAAAGTTCGCCAAACTTGTGCTAATTCATCTTGAGATCATTTCACATTTTCTTTGTCTACCTTGACCTTCGCGCTCTGGGTCGACTTGATGATAGTCACTTTGGCCAAAAGATCGGTTTGGACCCAATTATCTTTTAGCAGCTTAGAATACCTTCTATATCAGCTTGGTCTCGAGCCAAATTTTGGTGAGTTAATTGTAAGTTATATTTTACAGCTAATATTTTTGCCTCCAAGTCTTCAATCTCCTCAATGAGTGCCTTCTCTTTCTTCAATTCTTCGACATGGGAAAGCATAACTGTCTTGAGCTTAATTGTCAAAGTAGGTTTTTCCCTTTAAGTCTGAAGGGATTCGATAACTAACTCCTCGCCTCTCTGCTCAAAGGTTTGTTGGCGATCAATAACCTCCTGAGTACTTTGAAATTCAGCAAAAATTATCTTGCCTTGTTGAGCAAGAACCAACAGTTCTTCTCCGAATGCATCATTCATGTATATGCAAGAAGTGGGAGGAGTGAAGACATCATTTCCTAGGTTAAGACATTAGTTGTAACCTCATGAAGATCTTGAGACAAGAATGACATGAATTCCTCAAAAAGAGTCGAGGGCCGATTAGCATCAGGATCATGGGGAGGTAAACTCTCAAGATGTTTGAAAATATTATTAAATAGAGCTTTATCATCTGAAGTTAGTAGTTCTTCAGTCGAAGGGTCTGACTCATATTCACTAAACAAAATTGCTTCATTTATAATCTTATCCTCAGATCCCGTGTCCTACTCCTCCTCATCTTCTATTAATAAAGACCTGCTAGGTTGGCCTTTATATGAGGACATATGGTTTTCAATGAAAGCTAGTTCTGGAGCACTTGTTGGTCTAGTCGAAGAACTAAGCACTTCTAAGACATTGGGTGTTTGAGGCTCTAGTTGAGTAACCTCAACAGTAACACAAGATCACGCAAGGTCATTGGGTATGACTTTATCCTTCAGAAGGGAATCTTCACTACGATCAGGAGAATACAATTGACATTGCTTCTAGGTTCGTTTTTGCACTACTGTCTAAAATCATAAGATGAGATTCCTTGAATACTATGTCAAAAGATTAAAGTATCCATCACATTGATACCCACTAAAATAAGGGGAGCAGTACATTGGTGAATTGAAATTGAAATAGTAAAACAAAAATAAACAAAAGAATTATACCTTGGACACAAGGAACGACAGTTTCGAGTAAACGAGCCCCTAGAGCTAGTTTGGCTAATACAAATGGTGCATTTAGGAGCTTGACAAAATTAGAAGGTTTCAGATAGTCGAAGATGTTAGCCAAAGGATTTGTTTGATAAGCCTTGCTGAACTTATAAAGACAACGGTTGAAGATGTTGATGCCATTTTTCGACAAGGTTAGGATTCCAAGTACTTTTATAAAACTTTTCAAATGTAGCAACCTCTTTGGTATGAAGATTACGACCCTTAACTGTATTAGTAGGATCCTACAAAAGAAGAAAATGTTAAAGCTAGAGTAGGCAATATTAATGGATTGTATGCGAGAAAACAAATACATGCATATTCAATTGTAGGATGCGAAACTCCTCGTATTCAATATCGTGCATAAGCTCATACACCTTAGCCAAATGCGTAGGATCTTTCAGAGTTTTGGGGTGAAGAATTAAAATAGATTTGTATAAATTTAGAATTAACAGCAAGCAGATTCTCTGCAAAATTTTGTGAAGTTCATCAAAATTACTAGAAGTAGGAGAAGTTGGAGAAGACTTAGTAAGTGTGGAATTGTTATACCAACTAGTTTTCTTCCGAAGAATGGGTTTCAGGATTTGAATGGAGGTTCGTAAATAGAGTGCAATTTGATGAATGATAAATTTATTTCTAGGATAGAATTAATGGGCCTTGATACACTTATAGGCCCATTTTATCTCAGTCCAACCCAAATAGAAAGGATTATAGTAATGTTTTGTTCAATTAGAATTTCACTTTTGCAAAACCTTATCCATTTTATGAGAACTCAGCCTAATTATTGTTTAAGATTACAATTGGTGTAGGTTATTTTTGTAGGAATATTGGTTAAAGAGGTGTAGTAAGTCGAGCCTTATAGATCGACCATGATAGCACCTGATTTATTTAGGTCAAAATATATGTACACACATATACATAAACTATGCATAAATTCTTGTAAGAGGATAATTTGCTTATAATGCAACTCAATGGTTGTAGGATATAAAATTATTAAGTCAAAATTATCAATTAGAAAATATTGTTGCAAAGTTCAACTACTAATTCAAACTTATTTAGAAATTTCATTGAGTTAGCTAAAATGTTAAATTCTGCCATATGCAAATTAGTGGAGAGCGTAAAATCTCTACTAAGTTAATCTGATCAAGGTTTGATTAAGGGAATGATGTTGTGATTTTCACCTTTGGGAATAAATGACTTATTCATTTGACTCTTAGGATTGTAAGCTTATTCATTTGAGTCATATGTAATGTTGAAAATTTTATTTAAAATCCAAAATAAATATAACAAGGAGAGGACTTGAATTAAATTTCGACAAATGAGGAATGATATTACAATGATCTTATAAGATTATAATGTCAAAATAGAACTTTCCTAACAAAAGCTTATAAAACTATATATAAGAGTAAACGAAGCATCCATCAGGGACGATTTTTATTAGGTAGGAACTATTTATGAGTTGCTTAAAGGCAAAGAAGATGGTGAAGACCTTGCATTCAAAAGAATGGGGGAACTAGACACTAAACCTTTCTTTGAATGCAACGAGGATTATGATTTGTGTTTGAAACCACCTGAAAAGGGTGATGAAATAGACCATGAATTCAACTATCCTAGCAAAGCCAAAGCATGGTCTAATGTCTAATCTGGATAAAACAGGAAGGTCACAAACCAAGGTACCAGGCCAGTGTCAGTGAAGAACTTTGAATGAAAAATGATCCTTGCAGGAATTGTTTATGACTTGGTCGTAGCATGACCAAGATCAAATGACTTCTCTAAAAGGATAGAAACCAGGTAAGGACTAAGGATTATTCATGAAGCTTATAGGATACAAATAGTCCTTTGTTGAAGGCTATGTTTGAAAAAGAATGCCTACTTTTATATGGAAGTGTTAGATGGCCATTGGTGGAGGCCAAAGGCAAAAGTTAATAGTATTATAGGATTTAGTTCCTAGAAGTTACACCTTTCATGAAGCTAACTAAAGTGTAACCTTTTCCACTCAAATTAAGTCTAAAGGCAACACTTATGGAGGCATATGTTAAGGATATTTTTAATGTTTTTGTTAAAACTTAGTGACATGAGAGAATATATATAAGTTGAAAAAGGAGTTACAAATAAAAGACCATACGATAGAGGAGTCAAAAGAACAAAGAAGTTGACATCATAAAGGTTCGACACAAGAAGGAAGTCAACAAGTAGCAGAAACCTATCGACCAAATGCGAAGAAGCACTATCTAGTCAAAACTTCTAGAAATTGCCCAGAAACTGTCTATAACTGCCAAATATGCAAGAGTGTACAATAAGTATGAAGGTTAATTCTAAATGTTAAGGCAATAGTTAACAAGAATATGCTCAAATTAGAGGATTTTCAAATTCAAAGAGAAGCATGAGTCACTGTATTGTAAATAACAGAATTGAAGACGAAATCCAAGCTTGACACTCACCACTCCTCACACACATAGCAAGAAAAGAGTCCTTCAAGCACCTTTATTCTTCTAGAAATTTTTTCCTTTTGTTTATTTTGTTCTTTAGTTCATTTTTGCTTTTGTTGTTTTGTTAATCACTGCAACATTTGCTACTTTGTAAGTTACATTCCTTATTTCCAGTTCAATCAAATTACTATTTCTTATAAATGTTAATGACATTTTGCATTTCGTCAACTTGACACTTGCTTTCACAAATCTAGACATTGTGTGAAAATAGAGAGCCCATAAGAGGAAGTGATTCCCTTCTCAAAATTGAGATTTTGGAATCACGTCATTGATTAATATTATTAAAATCTAACAGAAACAGCCACTTCCCAAAAGATTTCTTAACCAAAACAACACTTAAGAGCCAAGTGGTATAAGATACTTCCCTGATAAAACTAGTTTTTAGGAGTTCCATTACCTGCTCTTTTATGGCCTTCAGGTGTTTTGGACATACCTTCCTTTTTTTATTAGCCAATGGTTTGGCGTTAGGGAAGACTGATAACTGGTGGTAGATGAAGCTGGAGTCAAGGCTATACATGTTTGTAGACATCTAGGCAAAAAAGTCTTTGTTCTGCTGTAAGAATTTAGTTAACTTCATTCGTACTCCTTTAGCTAGGCTAGCTCCAACTATGGTGATCTGGGCTACCTGAGGTCTGAGTTAGACATCCAACAACTGGCCCTCTAGTTGCGGCCTTGTTTCTTTCATATCACCTTGGACATTAAGCTCTACCATTATCATGAGATGTTTGTTTTTCCCTTAAGGTGGTAGAGTCTATCGTCCAAGCTCTACTCCTTTTTCTAGTAGGTCTAAACTTGTATTATAGCAGCTTCTTGCCATAGCTTGGTTAGCCTTCATGGTCACCACATGTCTGTCTTCTAATAAGAACTTCATGGCCAAATGGTGAGTGGAAATTATTAGTTCAAGTGCGTTCAAAGATGGCATTCCAAGGATGAAATTGCAGGCTAAAAGGCAATCTACTACCAAAAATTTTACCTTCATCGTTTTATACAAGGGTTCTTCTCCTAAGGTCATAAACAACTCAATATAGCCCTCTGGCCTAACCTTACCCCCTAAGAAGCCAACGAGGTCGGTGTCAAAGGGCTTAAGGTTGGACGTGGGAATGCCTATGTTTCTAAAGCATTCCATGAAAAGAATATCTACCAAGCTTCCGTAGTCCACAAAAACCATTTTTACTCTCGCATTAACCATCTTGGAAGTGATCACCATAGGATCGTCACCTCCTGGAATGACCCTCTCTTCGTCCTCATCCGAGAAGCTCATTGCCAAGGTCTGAGATCCACTACCTCGCTTAGTGATAGGGCACGATGCTACACTGAGCACTGTCCTAGATGTCTTCTCTGTGCATATCTCATTTGCTCGCCTCTGGAAAAACCTCTGAAGATGGTATTTATGGTCCTCGTGACCTCATAATCTCGTCTTGGCTACCTCTAAGTAGAGTTACTCCTCTGACATCAAGGCTACTTTGTGGAGGAGACCGGTTGTTAGGGGCCAGAGTTCAATGTTGGGGGCTCAGGATCTTTCTGACATTTCTCCTCTAATAGAGATACGAATCGATCCCTCTGCATCGTTGGATGTAATTCTATAGACGTCAATGCTAAATCAGGGTTTTTATAGCATCACGAAGGTCTACGCACTCCTCCGTGTTGTGGTTATAGGCATGATGGTAATTGCAATGCTTGGAATTGTTAACTCGTCCTTGGTTTTGGGAAGTCAAAGAGGTCTGTATGAAACACTCCTGTAAGATTGTACTCCAGGGGACCCTGAGGGGATGTATTCATCAAACTTCCCCCGTGGTGGCTCCTTGGGATTGTTCTTAGGACCCTTGGACTCGGGCTCTTTATCTTTCCTTCGATGTCTGTCCACATCCTTTTGTGCCTTGCTCTTAGCCATAAGGATTTCCTCCATGTTGATATACTTCTTCGAGCACTGGTTTAGCTCCTCAAGGCTATCCGGGCTCTTCTTGGCCTACGATTTGGCGAACTCTCTATGTTTGAGTCTACCCATAATCAAGTGCATGGCTACATTGTGGTTGAAATCTTGAATCTCGAGGCATGTCTAGTTGAACCTGTGCATGTAATCACGTAGAGTTTTTCCTTGCCCTGCTTGTTGCTGAATAGTCTTTGAGTGGTTTTGACCTGAGTCTTACTCATAGCAAAATGAGTAAGGAAGCTCTACATCAGTTCCTCAAAAAAGTTGATAGAGTGAGCAGGGAGGGAGGAAAACCACTTCTGAGCTGCTTTATTCAAAGTAGATGAAAAAGACGAGGCATTATACGAGGTCAGATCCCCCGTGAGCCGTATTGAGGCCATAAAGGTGTCTAGGTGTTCTTGGGGGTCCAAAGACCCATCATATGCCTTAATGGCTAGTGGTTTGAAGCCTTTTGCGAGCTGTACTCCTACAATGAACTTAGAGGACAGGTAGTTGAAGCTATAACAGGCCCCCTACTGATGCGAGGGGCCAGAAGTAGTATAAGGCTTTTGCCTTCTTTGCGAATCTTAGTCATCATAAGCTTGCCTTCTAGTAAGGGTTGGTTGGCATTTTGTGCTTCGTGCACCACGCCTACTTCAACATCATTTTTAGCCACTCGCTCTTGATTCCGGTTGAATGCTCAAAGTATTTCAGTTAGTTATTGTTACTTCTCGTTAAGCATAGCTAACAGCCCCTAGTTAGTGGATGATGGGTTTGGTGCTCTCACCTCTTATAGGTCTGGAAAGGGAGCATATTGTCCTTAAGTGTGTGGCTCTGCTCGTTGAAGAACAAAGCGGAGATACTGAGAAGATGTAGGCTTGTCTTGAGGCTGGCTGGCCATCATTGAAGCTTGCTCTCCGTCTCTTTATTCTTGGTTTGTGGTTGTTCTTTTTTGTGTGTTAGCCATGGTGAGAAGGTGGGAATATCAATTTACAAGAATTTCCATAAATGACGCCATTATTCTGTCTTGGGTGTATGTGCTCCTTAGGCCAAAACCAACTTATTGCAACAACTTTCTTCTAGCTTAGAGGCATTGGAGAGGGGGTTGGGTACCTACAAGACACTTCAACGTTCAAGTCATTGAGAGTGCAAGGTGAGTGCCATGAGCTGGAAAATATTCTTACCCTCATGGCTACTGTAGCTATTTATATAGGAGAGTATCTTGGGGGTTAAATATTAAGTAGAGACATTTTGGTCTCCTTTGGTGCCATAGAAAAAGCTTCTTGGCAGCTTCCTAAGCTTACTTATTGACTTGTGATTAGTTCTCTTTGAGGTAATTGCTTTTGCTGAGGGAGAATGGTCACATCTCTAATACAATATTGATAGTTTACGTTACTATATTAGGGAAATAAAAGGAGATGATTGAGAGAAAATGAGAGGGAATTAGGGAGAGAGAGAGAATATTTTCCTGAATTTTTCTACTTCCTTTTCTCATTGCATCACAGCATAATAAAGCACTACAATTGTAACTAATTCCTGATAGATAGGATCAGAGGACAAGTGTCATCTTACCCATTTACAATTATGTCATCTTACCCATTTAAAAAAAAACTAAACTTGTAACTGACTATTTTATCTAATATTTCCTTCTGCAGGTAACTAAGGTAATCAAAATAACATGGGTCACTCAAAATCCTTCAAGTGTGTTGGCCTTTTCATAGCTCGTTTGGGCCTAATGGACACTGTTGGAAGCCCAATATCCCTTTGGTCTGTATCATTACCTTGGTCTCTCAAAATGATCTTGTCCTTAAGATCAAAAGTGGGATAAGTTTGTCTGAAAACAGAAGTTAATTCCCACGTGGCCTCATGTGTGTCTTATCCCTCCCACTGAATAAGAATTTCTTCTTGAGGACCCTTGGTCGAAGGAACCAAACGGCGTTGCAGAACCCGAAGAGGGCGGCCATCGGTAGAGGAGGTCGCGGACGCGGCTAGTAGCGACTATATCTGCGTTGTGGGGTTACCATGACACGGCTTCAATAGAGATACATGGAAGACTGGATGGATGCACGCCGTGGAAGGTAACCCGAGCTCGTATGCGACTGGGCCGAGACGGTGGAGGATGCGAAAAGGGCCATAGAAGCATTTGGCAAGCTTCTGGGAGGCACGAGTCACCACGAAGATTTGTTGATAGGGCTGCAGCTTCAGGTATACCCACTCACCTTCATCAAATTCCTTCTCAGTTCTTTTGGAATTTGCTTGTTGAATCATCCGCTGCCTTGCTCGGAGTATATTGGCCTTTAAAAGTTTCAAAATTTCTGTTCTTTGAGTTAGGATTTCGTTCAAAGACCCGATCTTGGAGGCGCCAGGGGTGTAATCTTTGATCGATGGTGGAGCACGACCATAAAGGGCTTCAAATGGTGTTAGCCCAATGGCAAAGTGGAAAGAGGAGTTATACCAAAATTCAGCCAAACCTAAGAACCGAGACCAGTGTTTGGGTTCGTCACTGATGAAGCAACGCAGATAAGTCTCCAAGCAACGATTCAGGACTTCGGTTTGACTATCGGTTTGTGGATGGTACGAGCTACTGAAGGTAAGAGTAGTCCCCAATGCCTTAAAAAGTTCCTTCCAAAATTGACCGAGAAAAATTTTGTCACGATCACTAATAATTATTTTCGGTGCTCTGTGCAGGCGATAAATTTCAGTGAGGAAGGTAGAAGCCAGTGAATCAGCTGTGAAGGATGTTGGCAAGGCCACAAAGTGAGCAAATTTAGTCAGTCGATCAACCACAACCCAAATGACAGTTTTGTTGGCTGAACTGGGACGGTTAGTAATGAAATCCATTGAAATTTCTTCCCATACTTTGCTTGGAACATGTAATGGCTATAACAAACCATAAGGGCTGTGTGTGCTGTATTTGTTATGCTGACATATTGTTTTACATAACAGAGCATTCCTTCACATATTGTTTTACATCAGCATACATACCCGGCCAGTAGAAATTAGTTGAGAGTCTTGCTAAGGTAGCCTTAATGCCTGAGTGGCCTCCCAAGGGAGAGGCATGAAACTCCTCTAATAGTGAAAGAATAAGCCCAGATTCCTTAGGAATGAATAATCTATCCTTGAAATACAGGAGTCATGCCTTATAGGAAAATTGTTGTTGCATCAAAGGGTCAGACTGTAACTTAGAGATTAGTTTAATACCCTCAGGTTGAGTGGAAAAAAATTCCTTTAAGGTAGATAACATAGGAACAGTAGGAAAACTGAGAATAGCTAAAGTTACCTAAGATTCAAGGTCTGGCATACGGGAAAGAGCATCCACCATCAGATTTCCCTTCCTTGGTTTATAATGAATCTCATAATGATAGCCAACCAATTTTATGAGCCATTTTTGCTGTTCTGGTGTCTGAATAGTTTGGGTAAGGAGACTTTTCAAGCTCTTATGGTCAGTAAAAATTTTAAATGTCGTACCTAATAAGTATTGTCGCCATTTTTTAACAGCTTCTGTCATAGCATATAGCTCACGAACATAAGCAGAAGAGGAGCTTAGCTTCGGGGCCAACTTCTTGCTGAAAAAAGAGATAGGCTGGTGGTTCTGGGACAGAACAGCCCCGATAACCACGGTTGAGGCATCAGTCATGAACTCAAAAGGTAGGGAAAAATCGAGTAAAGTGAGAGTGGATAATTGCAGCATGGCTGTCATGAGTGTTTCAAAAGCTGCTGAGGCCGCAAGTGTCCATACCCAAGTGCTGGGCTTCAATAACTCGGTTAAGGGACTTACAATAGAGGTATAGTTGCGCACAAAGTGCCTGTAAAAACCCGTGAGGCCCAGAAATGCCCTTAGATTAGTTAGGGACTTAAGTAGAGGCCACTCTTGAATGGCTGCTAGCTTGCTAGGGTCAGCTTGGACACCCTGGCTAGTAATTATATGTCCCAAATAATCAACAGAACGCACTCCAAATTAGCATTTAGAAATTTTGGCATAGAATTTGTGGGTTACCAATAGTTGGAGAATCTGCTGTACATATTCCAAATGGGTTGCCCAAGTAGGACTAAAGACCAAAATATCATCAAAAAATACTAAAACAAACTTGCATAAATAGGGCTGTAATAGGTCATTCATCGCGGCTTGAAAAGTAGAGGGTGCATTTGTAAGGTCGAAGGGCATTACCAAAAATTCATAGTGTCCATCAAAAGTTCTAAACCTGTTTTAGGGATGTCCTCTTGGGCTAAGCAGATCTAGTGATAACCGAACCTTAAGTCAATTTTAGAAAAATAGGAAGCACAATGAAATTCATCCAACAATTCATCAATAGTAAGTATAGGGAAGCGATCCCGAATAGTAATAGCATTCAAGGTCCAGTAGTCTACACAAAATCTCAAAGTTCCATCCTTCTTCTTGACTAAGAGAACAGGGGACAGATAAGGACTGGTACTAGGCTAGATAAGGCCTTCTGCCAACATATCAGTGATTAGTTGCGTCATAGCCTCCTTTTGAAAATGGGGGTAGCGGTATGGTTTAGTGTTGGTGGGTGGGGAGTTGGGAAGCAGGTGTATATGGTGGTCATGTGGTCTTTTTGGGGGAAGGTAGTGGGGTGTGGAGAAAATGATGGAATGTTGTATAAGGATGTGGCGTAGGTCAGGTGAGACTGAGTTTAAGGACTCTTGATTCTCGGGTTTAAGGGTAGTGGTGGGGTTTGTTGGCAGCATGGAGATAGCATGGCAAGTAGCTATGGAATCAGTGTGCATCATGCGAATAATTTGGTGGAAGGAAGGATGAGTAAGCATAGGGGAATTAGTACCTTTGAAAGTGACCAGGGAGCCTTCAAAATAGAATTGCATGTAAGGCACCGTAAAATCTGAAACAAAAGGGCCTAGAGTTTGCAGCCATTGGACACCTAAGACCTCATCCGCACCTTGAATTGGGAGTAAGTAAAATGGAATATGGAGTGTAACAGGGGAAACCAAAACTGGGACAGCATTACAACACCGAGAACATTAGATATGGGCTCCATTTCCAACCATCACGGAGAATGCCTCCAAGGGCTGAATAACGAGGCCAAGGAAAGTAGCCACCCGAGGCTGTAAAATGTTATAGGAACTGCCCGTATCCACAAGAATAGTGATTGGGTGGCCGTTAATATGGGCCTGAAAACGCAAGGTGCGTGGTGATGGTGAGGCCTATCCAGTCAAGGCAGCCATGGAAAGGTGGAAATGCTCAAGTTCCTAGGACTCGGTGTTAGGTGTCTCGGCAGGGGTTGGGTTGGGAAGTAAGGTAGTGGGTAAGGGTGGGATGGGTCAGGCCAGCAAGTATAAGTCATCCGGGGGTTCATGAGGGGTTGGTGATTCCTCATCAGTGAGTAACAAGAGGAATTGACGAGATTTACAATGATGTCCTGTATGGAATCGTTCATCACAATTGAAATAAAGCCCCTAGGCATGATGGGCATCTTGTTCCGATGGTGATAAACGTCGGATGGGTAAGGTAGTCTGGGTGTTAGGTGGGGCGGGTAAGGCTAGCCTAGGAGATGGGGCTGGCAGTAGTGGAAATGATGGTTGTGTAGGTGTGTGGGAGGAATATCTGGGTAGGGTTTTGGGGAAGTGGTGGGTACGGTTGGCTTGGAGCTTAGATTCCACTAACTTGGCAAGGCCAATAGCATCAGAGATAGAATTGGGTTTTAAAATGGCAAGTTCATGTTGAATTTCGGGTTTCAACCCCGAAAGGAAACAATCTAAGATGGCAGTGGGGGGTAAACCAACCACCTGATTGCAAATCCTTTCAAAGTCCCGCTGATATGTGGTGACTGAAGCTATTTGGCAGAGCTTGAAAAGGGTTTGTTGGTGGTTCTCAAAGCTGGAAGGGCCAAAACGCAGCTCCAGGGCGCGGGTGAAATCAACCCAAGTGGACAGAGCTCCGTTTTTATGCATCCACTGAAACTAACCAAGAGCATTATCAGTCATATATGGTGCTATGTGGCCAAGGCATTGGTGTGGAGGAATGGAATAGTAGGTGAAAATTTGGTCAGCCTGAAAGATCCACTCTAATGGGTTGGATCCATCAAAGGTTTGCAGGTGAAGTTTAAAAGGTTTTGGTTGATGATCTGGGAATGAAGGAGGGTTGGATAGGAGGGGTGTGACAAGAATTTGTTGTTGCAGGGTCTGGAATTGCGTTTGATATTCATCATGGCGTTGGTCCTGGACGATTTGACGTTCATCGTGGGCCATTTTGAATTCGGTGAGGGTAGAGGTAAGGGCTAGAATAGATTCTTGTAGCTGCCGAAAGGTGAGGGCGTCAGTGGTGGAAGCAGTGGTTTGGTTTTTAGGAGGCATAGTTGCAGATGAAAGCACCAGTGATACAATATTGATAGTTTACATTACTGTATTAGGGAATGATCGAGAAAGAAGGAGAGGGAATTAGGGAGAGAGAGAGAATATTTTCTTGAATTTTTCTACTTCCTTTTCTCATTGCATCACAACATAATAAAGCACTACAATTGTAACTAATTCCTTATAGATAGGATCAGAGGACAAATGTCATATTACCCATTTACAATTGTGTCATCTTACCTATATAAAAAAAAACTAAACTTGTAACTAACTATTTTATCTCATATTTCTAGGGATGGCAATTTTACCCCCTCGCGTGTACCATGGTAATACCTATGACGGGGCGGGTAATATCCGTCAAATTTTCCCGCGGATATAAATACCTGTTTAGTGTTATTCCCGTTTAATAAACTAGTGGGGGGGGGACGGTTTCCCCCGTATGCATGGCCCGTAAAAAAATTTATATAAATATTTTATATAAAATTATTAAAAAACTTAATTATATAAATTAAAATATTGTAAAGTTATATAAATCAAAAGTATTTTAGGTGTTTGACATTAATTTTAGATTAAGTTGTGTTGAATAAATTTTTAAAAATTATAGTATTATACTTTTTATTATTTTTTTTTTGATTTTTTTAAATTTATTTTACAATTTATTGGGTACCCGCGGATATCTGCGGATACCCATTTACCTACGAAAAAAAGATAAACGGGTACCCACATAGATATGGAGATGGGAGCGGGAGCGGATATTATTCGCGGAGGCGAGAGATGGGAGGCTACTACCCGTCCCCACTCTGCCCCATTGCCATCCCTACATATTTCCTTATGCAGGTAACTAAGATAACCAAAATAACATGGGTCACTCAAAATCCTTAAAGTGTGTTGGCCTTTTCATAACTCGTTTGGGCCTAATGGATACTGCTGGAAGCCCAATATCCCTTTGGTCTGTATCAATCTCCTCTTGCCATTAGACCTAGCCTTATTAGGCCTGTTAATATGGATCAGAAGATTCTGCAATTTACAGATTCCTTATATTAACATTAAAAATCAAGATTAAAGGCAATAAAGTTGGTCTGTCGCTCGTGAGTTCTACCGTGTAGCATGTGCATTGAATTGTCCCAGCAATGCTCTCATTATTAAATATCATGCTCAACGGGAGTTGGTAGGATATGTGTTGCCTTGGTGTATAATATAATATAATATAATAATATAATTTGATGTGTGCAGTGAAATTTAGTTTATGCCCAATCCAATAAGGGTAAACTTGGCAAATAGTTCTCAAATGACATTATCATGGATATTTTGGTATTAGGAGAAGAGACATTATTTGCATATCAGGGCATGCTATTAATTTCAATAAAAAACTTATATATCACTTAACAAGAAGGTATTAGCAACAAAAATTAAGCCTAAACATTTTTAATGAAGTGTTATATATATATATATATATATACCAGGGTATCTTGTCATTGTTATATTGCTATGAGACTAACTTCTTTGGTAATGTTGCGATTAGGATGTCTTCTTAATAAATTATTTTCTCCAAGATTTAAAATTTAATCCTCTTTTTAAGAGGGTAACAAACTTACCACTATACCTAACCCTTATTCGTTTTAAAGAAAGTGCTACAAAATATATTAGTCTCCATTTGCTAATGAAGAATACTAGTTACCGAGGTGTCTATCATAATTGATCTTATGTATCCCACAACTAATCGACATCAAATACAAATGTAGGTGAAGGATAAAACTCTTTTAAAGCGTGTTTGTCTCTAAAGTGAACAAGTAAGGGTATCCACCATTAAGTTTTAGTGGGTTAAAGATGCATTTTAGATTAAATCAATGGTAAATAAACCCTTACTCACTTCAAATGAGCTTTTCCCATATGTAAATGATGTATTAAAACTATAGAGCTTTCTCCAAATAAATAAATAAAGCTTTGTGCCAATGTTTTAAAAACTAAATCGGAGATTGAACTGGCAAAGCCTCCGAGTCATGATTCAATGGATTCAACTAGTCAAATTTGTTATTAAACCGTGATTGAATTGGAAAATACTTGAACTAGAGACACAACTGGCTCATAATTCAACCAGTTCAACCGACTAGTTTAGTCTTATTTTTAAAATATTACTCTGTGCTTACCCATTGACTTCTAGATTGGTATAATTATTCCCTTAACTGTCAAATTTTATCATCAATATTTTTTCAACATTATGACAGAATGAGGTTGTATGGTACTGAATGTTGGACGGTAAAAAGTCAGTAAGAGCATAAGATCAGTGTCGCTGAGATGAGGATATTGCGTTGGATATGTGGCCAAACAAGACAAGATAGGATTAAGAATGAATGTATTAGAGAGAAAGTAGGGGTAGCACCTATTGTGGAAAAGATGTGAGAATCTCACCTTGGGTTGTTTGAATAAGTAAGGAGAAGACTCTTAGAAGCCCTAGTAAGAAAAGTAGATTAGGTGGATGATAAGCTAATAACTAGAGGTAGATGGAGATTAAGAAAGATTATAGGTAAAATGATTAAAAAAATTAGATTTGAATAGTATTTTTGAAGACTTGATTTATGATAGGATACAATAGCGTCGTTTGATCAATGTAACCAACCTCACCTAATGGAAAAAAAGCTTACTTGTTATTGTTGTATGATAGAATGAGAAATTGTTTTACATTTAAATAGATTATGAAAATAAACTGTGCTAACAGAAAGCTAGGATGTAAATTGTACCTAAAATATTTTTTTAAATATTTACTCAAATATAAAATGGATTTAATTTATATTCACTGTATAAATTATTTTACATTATTATCTAATCATGTAATATTAAATCATTAAAGGAGTTTGATTATAACAAGAATAAACAAGGTTATGAAAATTGAATCGGCCATTGAATTAGTGAATGAACTAATTTATGATTTCTTGGTTAAATCGTAGTTGAACTGTTGTCGAATTTAATAATAATAATAATAATAATAATAATAATAATAATAATAATAATTTCATATACATATAAATTCTAAAAAATTATTTTAAATACATTTTATATTTATTTAAATCTAAATTTTTTTATTTTATTAATATATATATGACCACTTTCTATTGTATATATATTCTTAATAAAACATGTAGTCTAGCCTGGTGGTAAGGCTTGTCTTTACCAACTTGCTTGTTGTGTCCAAGACTTACTGGCTGCACTTCAATAATTTTATGCTAAATAATTAAATAGGTGATTCTTTGGTTTTCAAAATATCGATTTTATGGACCTGACACTAAAAATAAATTACTTAAAAATTCAAATTATTCTTTCTGTTTTTTTTAACAAAGAAAATCAAATCCTTTTAATGATATGATATGCTAACATGTTATTAGATAAAAGTATAAAAAGACTCAATAATAATATTTACACGAAAATATATATATATCACAAACTTCATCTAGTGTTTCTTTTTTCCCCTCTCTTTCTTGAATTTTTTTCCTCGCATCAATGGCTCATTTCTTTTGTGTAGGTCGGTGTACTAAACTTTTGTTGCAATAATAATTCTCATAAAATATTTTATGCTGATAATGTAGCGAATTTAAAGTTTTAAACTCATAAAATACTTAAGTTAGACATGTTAAAAAAAAAAAAAAGTGATGTGCTACGACGTAAGGATCTAGGCAATTTGCTATCTCAAGAGGTTCACTTGTTCTGCATCACTTCGTCGAATTTGATTTGATCTTTGAAACTATTTCTGAATTCACCAAACTTTAAGATGGGATATGGTCATCCCGATAAGGACTTCTTACCAATAACTTTCGGAAGTACTGGTAAATTATTTAGCACAAACTTTGAAAATGTCATGATGGTATCTAAATTGACTATACTTAAATTTTTAATTATTGCAGAGCCAATGAAGTCCAGATAAAGCCAGACAGAAGTTTTGTATAAATTGTAAAATTTGTGTAGTTAACTGTTAAGATTATTCTAACATTGAAAAGGTTGCTTTCTACTTCTATTCCACGCTTGATCATTGAGGCGTTTCCTTAGTAACACCAATAAAATTTTTCATAATAAAATTCTAGAAATTTTTTTTTTTGTATAAATTCTAGAATTTTGAAATAGATTTGTGCAAGCAAAATGTTCTATAGGAGCTACTGGATCCATTGCTTAAATAAATGCATGTTTAGCAATTCAGATGGGTAGAGAGCAACAAAGCATTCCACACAAGAAGCAAAAAAATGCTGACAGGGGGAGCATGAAATGAAATGAACAAAATGTTAAGATTCATGCTTCAATTTGTTGGATGCGATTTATAACTCTACTTAATGTCAATTAATTTTAAATTAAGATCTCACATGATATTAGAGTCAAAATTTCATCTCTATCATCTATTTCACTATATTTCTCCTACTTACTTTGTTAAGCTCACTTGTTCCGTCCAGTCATCTGTAGAGAGATGTTACGAGTCTCTATCTCAAATTTTTTGGATACAATTTATATATTTGTTAAGTCATTCTACTTAATATTAATTAATTTTAAGTTAAAATCTGGTACAAAATCTTTTTTTTTTGTACAGAACAAAACCCTTTTTATACCAGTATAATAGACGAAATTGCAAGAATTTGAAAAAGGTGTATAGGGGCAGACGATGATACCCGAACTACCTAAATTTTTCTTCTGGTAAGACCTGAACTGCTTTAATTTATTACATGTTAAATAAACCAACCAACCAAAAAATAATCCAGGGAGGCTTGGAGGTTCTTTCAAAATTGTTATCGATTACCAAACACATCAGAATCCACTAAACCTTCGAAAGAGACAGTAAAACAAAAAAAAAAATTATGCCTTTTCTTTTAATTCAGAGAAAATCCAGCTTACGCTTCTCAGTAACAATCTCATTCTTCATTTCCTTTCTTTCCAATTGTGTCTGTAAATTTCTTCTTAAAACACTTCAATGGCGAGGACACACAGAAAGCTCTTTCTTGCAGAAACTACTACAAACCAAACCCAAGACTGTTCTGGTTTTTGTGACCCAGCATGCCCTTACAACTGCTACTCTTCTTACCCAGAGTACTACTTCCCTCCACCACCACCACCACCTGATCATTCAAGCCAAGGTAACCATATCTCCTCCTACTTGATCATCCTCGTTTCTTTATTCACAGTCATATTTGTTGTTGTTGGTTTCTATGTGATCAAAGTAAAGTGTTATGCTGATTGGTGTGGCTGGAGAGTCAATAGATCCGTTCCCTCTCAATCTGAAAACACTGAGGAGGAGTTTCTCAATGAGAACCAAGTTGATCACCCTGTGTGGCTCATCACCACGGTTGGTTTACAACAGTCAATCATAAATTCCATTACTGTTTGTAAGTATAGAAAGGATGAGGGGTTGATCGAAGGAACCGAGTGTTCAGTGTGTTTGAACGAGTTTCGGGAAGGTGAAACCTTAAGACTATTGCCAAAGTGCAACCATGCCTTTCACATCCCCTGTATTGACACTTGGTTGAGGTCTCATACCAATTGTCCTCTTTGCCGAGCTGGTATTATCTCTAACAATAACAACCCTGACGAAGCAGCCATGCCAAATTTGGAATCAATGGAGCATGAAAATACCAATTTGGGAAGAAATCAAGAGGCCCAGATGGAGAATTCAAGGAATGATGGTGGATTAAGTAACAATATGGTTACCACTGGGGCCTCGGAAAACAGGACTGGAATAGGGGAAGCAAGTGAAGCACTAGAGTTCACTGATGATTCAAATTCCAAGGAGCGAGTGAATGTTGATAGATATCATGTTCACCAGGTACTCAATGATCCAACTCAGAATCATGGGGTTCTAAATGATCAGATACAAATAGAGATGAGGTCTGTTTCAACTGATCCTAGATTGGCTGGTGGTAGTTGTCCTGGTCCAGGTCTGGCAAATTCTCGTTCTACGGAACCCAAGGATGACACAGAGCTGCAATCGGTTAATCTTTGGAACCAAGATGGTGATCACTCAAAAACGTGTAAAACAATCCGTCGTTCCTCAATTGATGAGTGTTTGCACATAAGCCCAGTTTCTATGAAAAGGTCATTCTCCTGCAGTGGAAGGATTCTATCTACGAGAGGTTACATGAATTTAAACTCAACTCTTACCAATTAGAATTTTCAAAATATTGAACATGACATAGCATGCCGTGACAGAGAAAGAGATCAGTTTTAATGAAGTTTTGCTTCTGAAGAATAAAATGTTATAGCAGTTGAAATTTTACCAAGTTCTGGAGACATATAAGAATAACTCTGCTGTATGCCTGTATCAAAAAAAAATAACAATGTCCTTCCCGTGCCACTGTAGAAAAGGTTTGATCCCACAACAGGGAAGGTTAGTTCAGGAACTCTATCTTCTGCTTCTGCATTATGTATTTCTTAAAGCTTGATCTTTTCTATACGCTGCCGGGGGCCCTGGGGGGTTGTTTACAACTTGAATGCGAGATTTTCCATTCCAGACTTCCCTTGCCTCCCCAGAATGATATTGCTGTCTACATGCACCTCCATAATACAAAATGGATATGCTACAATACCATACAACTAGCCGCTTATGTATTTGAACTGGAACAAAATAATTGTATTAATGCAGTTGCCCTTCTGTAATTCATGTGTCACATATCAATTGCGGAATATGAAGCAACCCCACAATGAACGTATTCACCTTGATAAGTATTTTATTCTTGGTAGTCACAATTGAAACTAAAAGGTTAATAATTCAACCATGTAATAATATTGGAGATTTATATGATACCTATCTTTTTTCAAGATTTGGTATCTAAGATGAATTGTGAAGTATTTTATTAATTATTCATTATTTTTGAAATATTTATTATTAACTTAGTATTTAATAAATATTTGACAATTTACCTGAATATTAAACCCATCCTGATACCATAGAAATTCTCATTAATATTTTTTCTTTATATGCATTGACGGACCTTCATGATGGTACACGAGGCCATGCCTCAAATTTTTTTAATAATCGTGATTTTTACACACTATTTTTATTTTATCATTCTTATATTAGTTCTTTTTTAGATAATAAAACGAAAAAAAAAACACAAATTCAAATACACTCTCTCACTACTAGAAATTTCCAATTTAGAGACAGAAAAATTCCCTCTCTAAATATTTAGAGACCGAATTAGAGATGAAAAATTTAGAGACGAAAAAATTGTCTCTATTTCTGTCTCTAAATTAAAGACGGATTATTCTGTCTCTAAATCTGTCTATAATATTTTAAAAAATATTTAAAAAATTAAGTATCTAGTTGAGATTTGCCACAACTAGATGCCTTCATTTTATTAAAAAAAATTCTATTTTACTATGCATATAATTATCTAAAATCAAAATTTACTAAAAATCACAATAAATTATTAATCATTATCCAAGTAACTATGGTCTAAAAAGTTCTTCCTCAAGTTCATCAGCTGAAAATGCACTTGGATTTTTAACACTAGAATCCAAACATCTTCAATATTAAAATCAAACGAGAAAGTAACATACACAACTTTATATATTGCATTGCTGATAGGAGAAGTGGTTCAAGCTTACCAGGTGAGCAATCATAAAAGCACCTAGTAGGAGAAGACCAGGTCTTTCAACATAGGACTAGCTGCAGGATCGAGTGACAAAAATTAGGGCTTGGCTTATAATACTAACTTGTAGGTATAAGGCTGCCATCATCTCATTAGGGCTACATCTCAGAGGCCTCACACCAAACTTGTTCTGCAACAGTGAAAGTCATGATCATAGTGCTTAGGATTTTCGCTAGTTGGTGATGATATTGAGAAAAAAAAAATATAAATTGTTTAGCAGGAAGAAGTTGGTATCTTTCATTGCCCAGAAAAATATTATTGTCATTAGTGTCAAATAATTGCCTAGCACAATGGCAACAACAAATATCTCCCTTTGTAGCTATCTTTTTAACTAAGCTTAAGGCATAAATAAAAGGCTCAAATCTTATATTGGTTATAAATAAAATTTAATGAGTCTATGCAAACTTTTATTCTCATTCCCTAATGGAAACTTCTCAATATTCAGCCTTCAAAGCGCAAGAGACTGGCTTTACCTTCTTTCCTTCGCAATTTCCATATGAAAAAGTCTTTCCACCAAATGAATCCAATTATAATTAATCACATAACTCAAGATATATTTTTTTTTTCAACTTATGTTGCTTAGATCAACAATCTCAGGCTCTCAGCAGTTAAATCAAATCTGCAACTCAGTCATTTCACCAATTATCAACAGTGGCTTTGCCATCTCAGTAGCAGTAATGTAGGTACCAAAATTTGTTAACAAAACTACAAAGGTTCAACCAAACAAAAGAAGGGAAAGAAAAAGGGAATGCAGAACATCTAAGTCGAGCAACAGTAAAAGACCCAAATAACTTAAATTTGAGTTGCATATTTCTAAATATGAAAAATAAACTTTTCTTGTTCTTCAAAAACTTAGGCCAGAGTAAGAATTTTCACATGCCTTATGAAACTCCAGTGTATCACCCCCTGTCTTTCGCAGCTCCGCCATGTGCAAGGAAGGAGCCACTTCAAAAACCTAAAGCCCAAATGCAATCAATTTTACCAATTATCTCCAGTCAGAGCCCAATAAAATGGAATTGGAAGAAACCAATAAAAATGTATTGCATTATGTATTGTCTTGACTTTTGACAGTGTTAGTAGTCAAGTATTTAAAAGACTCCAATCTACATCTATGATCATGAAATTTATGTGCCACATTTTATTAGGTATTACAAAGAGTCAAGCTCCAATGGTTAGGCAAAAGTCCTTGCCTCGAGACAATACATTATTTGAGTGCATGAAGTTGATCAAAGAATTACTATAAAAATATGTCATGCATTCAAATCAATCCAACTTCGAACACTGTTACAATTGGTTTCACTGTTTTCCATTTGTCACACAAGTTCTAGTCACTAACCAGATTCAAAGTCAGATCAAGTACATCAGACCAGAAATGATTAATTTAAGAGTCTATATCACAATTAGATGACTTAGGTAAAGAAAATTAGAATTATCATTCTTAGCCACAACTGATTTTTGGTCTTGTGACTCGGGAGGAAGAAAAAAAAGAAGAGACATACAATTATAAAGGAACTCAGTACCTCAGTAGCCACTGAAAGGTGACCCTTTCTTCCGCTCTTGTCATCTTGCAGCTTCATCTGCAGAATTTAAATCTACAAGAGTTTGAATATTCTACAACATTACAAAGTTCGTCACACTATAGATAGCTCTTGGAAAATAGATAATGTATTAATGCATATTGGTGTGCCATGCATAGTTAATTTGAAGCAATACATGGTTAACTTATAATTTCGATTGTGAACATTAAAGGCCAGAGGCTTTGCAGCTTCCTCAATTTTACACATAATTTCATTTGCAAGGTGCTGGGAAGTAAAACGGGTTTCTCGATTTACATGACCCTATAGTGTTGAGTTAAAATAAAACAGAGAAACAAGTACATCAACCATAAAGAATAAATATATCTTATCATCAACATTTTATATTTGCCAATTGCCATAAGGAATAAACTGCTAGCTTGAACTTGGATCAAGCTATGAATTGAACTTAACATTTTTATGGGACTTGTAACTTGAACAAAACATTTTTTTTTTAAAAAGTGCATAAAACCATTAACATGATCAAACCACAAGATCATTTTTACATACCGTTTGCTTCTCAAAACAAACTGCCAAGATTTAAACTTTGTGACCTAGAAATGAATTCAAAAGCATTCATGGAGATGGGTTTCTCTTTTCTCTCTGTCACTAGATTTTCCTACAATTCAAAGTGAATAAATGAATAACAGATTTTCCTACAATCGATGAAAGTAGTTTGATAGGCGCCTTATTGTATCCAGGGTGTATGTTAAAAAAGGGAGACCATCTAACTGAGGTTAGTTAGTTAGTTAACTAGGATAGAGGCACATGTAAATAATGAATAATAGAAAATGGGAAGGATATAAGGGAGGGGAGGGAGGGAAGAAGGGATATCGGTTAATTGAGAAGTTGGTTGGCAGGTGCAATTTCTAAGTTGTCATTGTATTGTCATTGTATTCTTCATTCCCTTAGGGGAGTTTTAACGAAATAATACAGAACTCTTAGAACTATTTCCTAATTCTTTCTATCGGTATCAGTGTTCTATCACTAGTATCAAAGCATCTCTATGATCTTGGGGCTGCGAATGGTAACGACGAGGAGGATGGAAGCAAGATTAGAATTCTTGGAGCGATTGTGGCATGAAGATGCGACGAGGAAGGAAGAATCGCAATAGAGGTTACGGAGAGTGGAGGAAAGGGGCGCAAACCACGAAGTGGCGCTTCAAGAAATACTGCGGAGGCTCTAGGAGCTGCAACGCACCTTCACAAATGGCGGAGGAGGGTAGCGGGAGGATTTCGGGACAGGCGCGAACGGCGGAGGTGGGCCGCGAAAGAATGTCGAGGCTGGGTACGAGTCAGATGACACCCAATATGAAAATAGAGGAGGATGAGGAGAAAGAAACACCACGACGGAGATAGAAGAGTGGCGGAAGATTGAACTTCCCCTCTTCGGAGGAGAAGAAGTTTATGGGTGGATGAATAGGATTGAAAGATTCTTTCAATTGAGGAGGGTTCTCGAAACTGAGAAACTCAGGGTGGCAATGATTACTCTAGAAGGCCCAACACTTTGTTGGTATCAATGGTGGGAGGGTGTTTCAGTTAATCGTTCTTGGGAGACCTTTCGACGAATAATTATCAGACGTTTTGGCAGCTCTACAAGTCAAAATCTGTACGAAATCTTACTTGGGTTAAAGCAAGAGGGCTCGGTAAAGGAGTATAGAGAGAAGTTTGAAATATATTCAAGTCATGTGCATGAGTTAGACAAGAAATGCATGCAGGGGATTTTTCTGAATGGCCTTAAAAAGGAAATCCGGGCAGAACTAAAGATTTTGGATTTGGGGACTCTTCCAGAAGTGGTTGAAATGGCATAGTTAATTGATGAGAAGATTGAGGCTAGGAACGAAACACTGTTTAATCAAGAAGGGGGAAGGAGTGCAGGTATAGCAGAGGCTCCAATTACTCAGGAAATTGGAGAGCTCGTTCTACATCAAATTCTGTGAGTTTGGGAGGAAACAAGGTAGAGGACGCAAGTAGTGGGGTGATCAACCCAGGGAGAAGCAGTAACACAGTGGGGACCCAATCCAAAGGGCCTGTAGAAAGTTTCTCAGCTAGTAACACCATACCCAACAATATCAGTAAAAGAGGAAGGAATTTTAGGGATCTTTCCGAGACAGAGTACAATGATAGGATTAGGAAGGGGCTATGCTTTAGATGTGATGAAAAGTTCGCCCCTGGCCATATATGCAAGAATAAACAAATCAAGATGATGATATGGGAGGAGGAAGAACCAATGGATAAGGAGAGACTGGATACAGGAGAAGAAGAAGAAGAAATCGAGTGGGAAGGGAAACTTATCAAATTAGGTTACCATAGTATGATGGGGTTGACTTCTAAAAGATCTTTCAAACTTTGGGTAAAGGTGAAAGGGAAACAATTGCTGACTCTGGTGGATAGTAGGGCTTCTCACAGCTTTATAGCACAACAAGCTGTAGAAGAAATGGGAATAAGCATTAAGGATACCCTTCCATTTTGGGTGGAGGTTGGAGATGGCCATAAAATCAAAAGTCAGGG
This sequence comes from Ormosia semicastrata, assembly GCA_029884595.1. Classification (NCBI taxonomy): domain Eukaryota; kingdom Viridiplantae; phylum Streptophyta; class Magnoliopsida; order Fabales; family Fabaceae; genus Ormosia; species Ormosia semicastrata. The sequence goes on from JAQQTO010000063.1 coordinate 116,953,300, forward strand.
GTGCTGTGAAGGATTGGGTGTTCAGCTCCAAGGTTTGGAAATCCATCATGATTTTTATATTTTTGAGCTGAAGGGGCCAGATTTAGTGTTGGGGCTAGATTGGCTGGCTGCCTTGGGAGATATTATGGCCAACTTTCGAGATTTAACTCTGAAGGTGAAAACAAATGGCACCATCCACATTATAAAAGGGGACCCCTCACTCTGCAGAACTGAAGTATCTATGAAGATAGTAGTTAACTTCCTCAAGGAGGAAGGAAAAGGATATTTGGTAACCTTGAGTAAGAAGACAGAGGCTGGACAGACATGTACAGAAGTTACATCAAGGAGCTATATGGAGCAGCTGCAACCGTTATTGGCAAAATTTGATGATATATTCTGAGAGCCTAAGGGACTACCTCCTTCAAGAAAGTTAGATCACTCTATTACCTTGAAAGAGGGGGCTAACATTCCGAACATTAGGCCCTATAGATATCCACATTACCAAAAGAATGAAATAGAGAAGCTGGTTAAGGAGATCTTTGGAGGCGGGGATAATTAGGCCTAGTATTAATCCCTATTCTAGTCCTATTATCCTAGTGAAAAAGAAGGATGGAAGTTGGAGATTTTGTGTGGCTTACTGGGCATTAAATAAGATCATCATTCCCAACAAGTTCCCCATTCCTATAATAAAAGAACTGTTGGATGAGTTGACAGGGGCAACACTTTTCTCTAAACTGGACTTGAAATCGGGTTACCTCCAAATACTTATGAGACCAGAAGATGTGGAAAAGACAGCTTTTAGGACTCATGAAGGTCATTATGAATGGCTGGTGTTACCCTTTGGCCTCACTAATGCTCCCTCAACTTTCCAAGCCCTCATGAATGAGGTACTTAGACCCTTCTTAAGGAAGTTTGTATTGGTCTTTTTCGACGATATCTTGGTGTATAGTAGTGGGAAGGAGGAGCACCTAGTACATTTAAGAGAGGTGTTGGACCAGCTGAGGAAACATAATTTGGTTATTAACAAAAAGAAATGCACTTTCGGGGAGGAGCAAGTAGAATACTTGGGACACATTATCTCAAGTAGGGGGTGGCTGCTGACCCCAAAAAAATAGAAGCTATGTTGTCTTGGCCCCCTCCTAAGGACCTAAAAGGGCTAAGAGGTTTCTTGGGTCTCACTGGATATTATAGGCGGTTTGTAAGGGACTATGGTAAACTTGCTAGACCCCTAACAGACTGCTAAAGAAGGATAGTTTCCACTAGTCCAGTAGTGCACAAATAGCTTTTGATCTGTTGAAGGAGATCATAACTTCTCTCCCTGTTTTAGCCATCCCTGATTTTTCAAAAGACTTTGTGTTGGAGACTGATGCTTCAGGGAAGGGGTTAGGGGCAGTTTTATTACAAGAAGGGAGGCCAATTGCTTACCTTAGTTAATCTCTTTCTCAAAGAGCCCAGTTGAAATCAGTGTATGAGAGGGAACTGATGGTAGTGATGGCTGTCCAGAAGTGGAGGCATTATTTGCTGGGCAGGCATTTTATGATCAAGACAGACCAGAGGAGTCTTAAGTTTCTGACTGAACAGAGACTAATGACTGAAGACCAATTTAAATGGACTTCGAAATTGCTAGGATTTGATTTCGAAATTCAATATAGACCAAGAAATGAGAATGGAGCCGTTGATGCACTGTCCAGAAAGATGATATACACAACAATCTCAGTCCTAAAAGCTGATGAGTGGTTATTGTTAGAAGAGGAGATCTCCGCAGACCCCAATCTCAAGGCAATTTTACAGTGTTTAATAGTTAAACCACAAGATTATCCAGGCTATAGTTTCTAGGAAAGGAAGCTAATGTACAAAGGAAAATTAGTGATTCCTAAGTCTTCCAGCAAAATTGGCAGCATCCTGGATTAATTTCACGCATCTGCAGTAGGTGGCCACTCGGGCTTCTTCAAAACCTACAAAAGAATCTCTGGCATTTTCTATTGGGAGGGTATGTGGAAGAGGATTATGGAGTATATAGCAGCTTATGACATTTGTCAGAAAAACAAGTATCAAACTCTATCCCCAGCAGGGTTACTGTAGCCACTGCTCATCCCTGCCCAAGTTTGGGAGGATATCTCCATGGATTTCATCACAGGCTTACCGAAGGCCAAAGGGAAGGACACTATCTTGGTGGTGGTGGATCGACTCACCAAATATAGCCATTTCGTAGCCCTCTCACACCCATTTACAGCCAAGAACGTGGCTCAAATTTTTACTAATGAGGTGGTGAGGCTGCATGGTTTTCCTGCCACCATCATATCTGACACGGACCAAGTCTTCATGAGTGTTTTTTGGTCAGAATCATTCAGATTAGCTGGCACTAAACTGAAGTACAGTTCAGCCTACCACCGTCAAACGGATGGCCAAACAGAAGTGGTCAATAGGTGTTTGGAAGCCTATCTCAGGTGTTTTACTGGAGAGAAACCCAGATTGTGGCCACAGTGGCTTTGTTGGGCAGAATTTTGGTTCAACACCAACTATAATGCCTCAACGAAAATGACACCTTTTAAGGCTTTGTATGGGAGAGATCCTCCTATTTTATTAAGGGGTAGCACCTTTCCCTCAAGGGTGGAGGAGGTAAATCGCGTCACTACCTTGTGAGAGACCAAATTGGGCTTGGATGAACTCAAGAAGAATTTGGGCATTGCACAACAACGAGATGAAGTCACAAGCCGATAAGAAAAGAAGAGATGTGACCTTTCACGTAGGAGATTCAGTTTACTTGAAGGCTCAACCATATAGATTGAGATCATTAGCCCAAAGGAAGAATGAAAAATTAAGCCCCCGTTTTTATGGACCTTTCCTATATTGGAAAGAGTGGGCGACGTCGCTTACAGGTTGCAGTTACCTCCATACAGCGAGAATCCATTCTGTTTTTCATGTCAGCAGGTTGAAGAAGGCTATCCCCAGTTCCTGCACTCCTCAGACTTTACCCCACGAGCTCACTGAGGATTGGGAATTACAAACCCTACCAGAGGCGGTATTGGATCTCAGATACAATAACCGAGGAGTGGCTGAACTTCTAATCAAGTGGCAATGTTGCCCTTCTTGTGACAACACTTGGGAGCCCTTCCCCGACTTACAGCAACAGTTTCCTTCTCTTCACCTTGAGGACAAGGTGAAGTCTTTGGGGGGGGAGTATTGATAGGCGCCCTATTGTATCCAGGGTATATGTTAAAAAAGGGAGACCATCTAACTGAGGTTAGTTAGTTAGTTAACTGGGATAGAGACACGTGTAAATAATGAATAACAGAAAAGGGGAAGGATATAAGGGAGGGGAGGGAGGGAAGAAGGGATATCGGTTAATTGAGAAGTTGGTTGGGAGGTGCAGCCCTCGGAAGCTGTCATTGTATTATCATTGTATTCTTCATTCCCTTAGGGGAGTTTTAACGAAATAATACAGAACTCTTGGAACTATTTCCCAATTCTTTCTATCGGTATCAGTGTTCTATCATAGTTGAATAGAAATATTGCCAAAAAATAACTCAATACGATAATTCCTTAGAATCATTAAAAGCAAAGGCTACATCATCTACATTTACGTCCTCTTCCTCTGTAAAATATGTAGGCTTGTATCTTTTCTTGAACCATTCATCTTCTAAGAGTTCAGGGATTTTTATTCTCTGCAAAAGGCAAACCAATATTTTAAAAACAAATAAAAAGTACATACTTACTGCATCATATTTTTAACCAAACAATAAATATTGAAGAGAAGTATAGCAACAAACAAAATAAAAAAAATACAATAGTAAGGGCCTAAGTAGGAAAAAGAATGCATGCAGGAGTAAGAAAATATTGGAAACTTATCCTTAGAGGGTTTGGGTCAAGAATACGCTTCAGCAATTTCTTTGCCTGAGGCAGAAACCATGATGGACAAGAGAATTCTACCCTGCCAATTTGAAATATAATAGTATTGACAGATTTTCACTTTTATAATGACATAAGCAACTTCTCTTTTCACTCATGGATATTAATATATAATCTAAAATGACTTATTTTCCTGTATAGAGCCATATGACTTGGCTCATCAAAAGGCAAGTACCTAGCCATAAGTACAAAGAGAATGACTCCACAAGAACAGATATTAGATACAAAACCAACATAACCTCTATCATTAAGCACCTAATACAAGTGGCATACGACATCAAGCATCACTTCACAAAAGCACATTCAATTTTAGGTATTTAATCAAGGAAAGAAACAAAATGTGCATGTCCAATAAGATTTTCTAAAATGAAAATTAGATATATCTCGGAACAGCTTAGAAATAATATAGTGCTACAAACACTATGTATCACGTATTAGCCTGCGATGATTATTTTGTGAATGCTTATGTCTCTAAGGCATGTCAAATGGTTTTTGATGATAACAAAGCCAAAGATAAAGACCAAGATCAAAAAAGGTATATTAGATATAGGTCTTAGAATATTAATGTAAAATACCCTTTAAGTATCTCAATGATTCTCAAATGGTTTTCCAAATATCTTTTCCAAAATAAATGTGAAAATTCAAAGCTACACATGTTTTTCAAAGAAACATTATTTTCAATCTTAGATCTAACACTCTTGAAAGGTTTTATGTTTAATCAAATGTCTTGAGGTGTTAGAAATGGCTTACAAGCTTAATTGGACTTGAAAAATGTGTTCAAAGGCCAAGGTAATCGATTACACATGTTTTGTAATCGATTACAAGCTAAACAGAGAGCTGGTAATCGATTACATGGTTCATGTAATTAATTACACGCAAGTCAAAGGCCGTGTAATCGATTACACCAGTAATGTAATCGATTACATTGAAGCCCAGAAAGGCAAGAACACGTTCAAGGAGTCATGTAATCGATTACATAGATTGTGTAATCGATTACAAGCAAGTCAGAAGCCATGTAATCGATTACACCAATAATGCAATCTATTACACAGAGCCCAGAAAGCCAAGAACACGTTTAAACATCCATGTAATCGATTACATGGGCTGTGTAATCGATTACACGCGGTCTGACAGACCCCAACGGCTATTTTTACTGCATTAAATGCTTGGCTTTATTACCCCCAACGGCTCTTTTCTTCATACAACTTATAAATACTTGCCTTGGGTCTTCATTAAGGATTGAACTTCATTTTAGAACATCAATCTAACAATCATATACGAGATTCAATCCAAAAAAATGTTTTTCCCCTATTTTTGTGAGAAAACTTGAGATATTCAAAAGGGGCATTATTAGAGCTTCAATTTGTATTTATCTACTCTTTAAGAGAGTTTCTATCTTCTATACTTTGTGTAATCTGAAAAAGAGAGGGTGAGGTATCCCTCTAGAGTAAAGGGTGAGGTATCCCTTAGAGAGTGAGGTATCTCTCAAAGTTAGAAAAGGGTAAGGTATCCCTTGAGGGTGAGGCATCCCTCAAAAGGTTGTAAAGGGTGAGGCATCCCTGTTTTTGAGGCTCAAAGTACAAGGGTGAGGTATCCCAAGGTGTTGGTGAGTGCTCTATTGTGTAAAGGTTTTCAAGCACTCGTTCAAGCTTGAACTTTAGTGGAAAATCTCGAGTGATTCGCTTGAGGACTGGACGTAGGTCACAAGGGGTGACTGAATCAGGATAACCCTTGTGTTTGATTCTCTCAACCCTATCTCTTTATATTTGTGCATTTACTTTATATGCTTACTTGAATATTATTCATCTTGGTTTATTTAATTTGTGAGTGAAGTATTCAATCTCTTTTATCTATTCACTTCAATTATCCAATAGCTTCAACGAAAATTGTTTAACAAATGTTTTACGAAAGATTTACGAAAATATTTCATAAACTCAATTCACCCCCCCTCTTGAGTTTGAGGCCACTTGGCTAACAAGTGGTATCAGAGCTAGACTCTTGTGTAAAGGGCTTAGCAGCTTCAAGAGAAAGTGATGGCCTCCTCAAAGGAGTTTTCAGAAAGATCTTCTATCTATAGACCTCTTTTTTTCAATGGGGATGGGTATGCTTATTGGAAAGAAAGAATGAAAATTTTTATTGATGCTATTGATTTAGATGTATGAGATGCTATTAAAAATGGTCCTTTTATCCCCACAAAAGATGTTAATGGTGTAAGGGTTAATACACCAAGAAGTGAATGGACCAATGATGATAAGAAAAAGGTCCAATATAATTTGAGTGCCAAAAACATCATTACCACATCCTTGGGATATGATGAATTCTTTAGAGTCTCAAATTGTAAATCTGCCCAAGAAATGTGGGATACTTTAGAAGTGACCCATGAGGGTACTAGTGAAGTGAAAAGATCAAGGATCAATACTCTCACTCATGAGTATGAGCTTTTTAGAATGAATCAAAATGAAAGCATTCAAGAAATGGAAAAACTTTTACACATATTGTAAATCATCTTGCTTCATTGGGAAAGACTTTTCCTAATGAAGATCTTATTAACAAAGTGTTGAGATGTTTGAGCAGGCATTGGCAACCTAAAGTGACGGCTATTGCGGAGTCAAGAAATCTCTCAACCATGACCTTAGCCACACTTTTTGGCAAGCTCCAAGAACATGAATTGGAGTTGAATAGACTCAAACAAAATGAAGAAGTTGACAACAAAAAGAAGGAAATTGCTCTCAAAGCCACTTCCTCCATGGTGAATGAAGATGATAAAGATGATGAGGATGACTTGGAAATAGATGAGGAGAATCTTGCTCTACTAGTCAAAAAATTCAGAAGATTCTTTAAGAAGAATAGAGCTCATGGAAGACCTGTCTTTCCCCAAAAGAATGTCTATCACAAAGGAGAAGGAACCTCATCCACTCCTAAATGCTATGAATGTGGAGAGTTGGGTCACATGAAGATGGAGTGCCCGATTTATCAAAGTAAAGTGGAAAAATACCACCAAAAATCCTCAAGGGAGAAGAAAGAAAGAAGAGCCTACATAACTTGGGATGATAATGACATGGACTCAACCGATAGCTCGGATAATGAGAAAGCCAATCTATGTTTCATGACTAGAGGAGAAGAGGAAGATGAAAATGACATAGAGGTAACATTTTCAAATTCTGAATCAAACTCTTCCCCTTCCTATGATGAATTGCAAGATGCTTTTGAAGAATTACATAATGAATCTATAAGACTTGCAAAACTTGTTTCATCTTCCAAGAAATCAATTTCCTCTTTTGAAAACAAGATATCTATGTTAAATAAGGAAATTGAGGAACTTAAATTAGAAAATGAAACTCTTGGGTTGATTGATGCAAACTCTTCATGCATGACATGTTTATCTCTTGATAATGCATCTACACCCTCATCTTGCTCATCATGTAAAGCATTTGAAATTGAGATTGAGGACTTAAAAAACACTCTTTCAAAATTTACCTATGGAAGAGATAATTTGAACATTTTGCTTAGAAACCAAAGATGTGTTTTTCAAAAGGCTGGTTTAGGGTATAATCTTAATAAACAACAAAAGTTTCTCAAAAACTTCTTTGTTTCATCAAGTACATCAAGTAGTCCCTTTATTAAATGCTTTCATTGTGGTAGGAAAGGGCATAGTGCATCAAATTGCAATATAAGGAAGAATATCAATAACAAGCTAGGAACTAAATTGGTTTGGGTTCCCAAAGGCACTTTACCAAAAACTAACACACAAGGACCCAAGAAAATTTGGGTACCAAAAGTCACAAATTGAAGTGTGTTGTAGGTGTGCTTGAAGGCCAAGAACTAACTTTGGATATATTGAAAAGTGGCTGTACTAAGCACAAAACCAGAAAATACTTTAAGCTATCCTCCCTGTCTCCAAGAAGCTTAAACTTGCATCCTTTGGTTAAGTGGAGTCTTGTTTTATGCTTTACTTGGTTAACATCTTGAAAAATATCTTTTAAATGTCTTGTATATGCTAAATGAATATGCATCTTGTGTGAAATAACATGCATAATATCAATTTCTTTGAACTTGACATAATATGCTTATTTGCTGCATAAATTGGTCATCTTGTTGCATAACTTTTTGCTGCACAATGTCACAATCTTCTGCATAATATATTAAGTTACTGCATAATATGATATCTCAATGCATAATATGTTGTTTTGCTGCACAATTATGAGTTCTTGATCATAATCTATTTGGACTATATACTTAAATGATGTTTGGGATTGTTTTGGAATGTTTTGGAACTAATTGAAGCCTTTCATCATATGCATTTGCTATTCGTATTACATATTGTTGTGCTAAATGATTTATTCTCTTATATTGATCCTGCTGAGCTGAAATAATTATATCAAATCTGAATGCTTATGTCTTCTTTTTGATAATGCCAAAGGGGGAGAGATTAGTGAAATATATTGCATATGTACGGGGGAGCATATGTACCGGGGAGTTTTGCACTTTCACATATTATATCTCATGCATACATTACGGGGGAGTGTTGCACTTAATTATTTGATAATCAAATAAATGCATATATTTCTCATTCTATTGAATGCTCAGTTTGTCATCATCAAAAAGGGAGAGAATGTGAATGCTTATGTCTCTAAGGCATGTCAAATGATTTTTGATGATAACAAAGTCAAAGATAAAGACCAAGATCAAAAGAGGTATATTAGATATAGGTCTTAGAATATCAATGTAAAATGCCCTTTAAGTATCTCAATGATTCTCAAATGGTTTTCCAAATATCTTTTCCAAAATAAGTGTGAAAATTCAAAGCTACACATGTTTTTCAAAGAAACATTATTTTCAATCTTAGATCTAACACTCTTAAAAGGTTTTATGTTTAATCAAATGTCTTGAGGTGTTAGAAATGGCTTACAAGCTTAATTGGACTTGAAAAATGTGTTCAAAGGCCAAGGTAATCGATTACACATGTTTTGTAATCGATTACAAGCTAAACAGAGAGCTGGTAATCGATTACATGGTTCATGTAATCAATTACATGCAAGTCAGAGGCCATGTAATCGATTACACCAGTAATGTAATCGATTACATTGAAGCCCAGAAAGGCAAGAACACGTTCAAGGAGTCATGTAATCGATTACATAGATTGTGTAATTGATTACAAGCAAGTCAGAAGCCATGTAATCGATTACACCAATAATGTAATCAATTACACAGAACTCAGAAAGCCAAGAACACATTCAAACATCCATGTAATCAATTACATGGGCTGTGTAATCGATTACACGCGGTCTGACAGACCCCAACGACTATTTTTACTGCATTAAAAGCTTGGCTTTATCACCCCCAATGACTTTTTTCTTCATACAACTTATAAATACTTGCCTTGGGTCTTCATTAAGGGTTGAACTTCATTTTAGAACATCAATCTAACAATCATATACGAGATTCAATCCAAAAAAATGTTTTTCCCCTGTTTTTGTGAGAAAACTTAATATATTCAAAAGGGGCATTATTAGAGCTTCAATTTGTATTTATCTACTCTTTAAGAGAGTTTCTATCTTCTATACTTTGTGTAATCTAAAAAAGAGAGGGTGAGGTATCCCTCTAGAGTAAAGGGTGAGGTATCCCTTAGAGAGTGAGGTATCTCTCAAAGTTAGAAAAGGGTGAGGTATCCCTTGAGGGTGAGGCATCCCTCAAAAGGTTGTAAAGGGTGAGGCATCCCTGTTTTTGAGGCTCAAAGCACAAGGGTGAGGTATCCCAAGGTGTTGGTGAGTGCTCTATTGTGTAAAGGTTTTCAAGCACCCGTTCAAGCTTGAAGTTTAGTGGAAAATCTCGAGTGGTTCGCTTGAGGACTGGACGTAGGTCACAAGGGGTGGCTGAACCAAGATAAATCCTTGTGTTTGATTCTCTCAACCCTATCTCTTTACATTTGTGCATTTACTTTATATGCTTGCTTGAATATTATTCATCTTGGTTTATTTAATTTGTGAATAAAGTATTCAATCTCTTTTATCTATTCACTTCAATTATCCAATAGCTTCAACGAAAATTGTTTAACAAATGTTTTACGAAAGATTTGCGAAAATATTTCATAAACTCAATTCACCCCCCTCTTGAGTTTGAGGCCACTTGGCTAACATATTTAAATTATGAATGTAATAATTAAGAGAGAAACCGTGAAGGCCGTGATAGATTAGTGGAAGGAGAGGAGAGAATCTTACACGTAAGAGTATAGGCTGGAATCAAGCTCCAAGGTAGAAGGCAAAGCTTAAGCTTAAGACAAGACAAGATAAACTTAACCAAAGGCCACACCCATCGAGCTTCCATCGTGCCTCCATGCCTGAATCGCCGCCCTCCGTCTCTTCCGACAACCTCAGACACTACATTAGCCTCGAACCCAACAAATCTTAGCCACCACACCTAGCCTAAACCAAACATCACCCAAGACCCACGAGCCTGCGTCCTCCACCAAAAACCACTATCTGCACACCACCCTGTTTGCACAACCACCGATCTCTGCCATCCGTCAATAAGCCTCCACCGTGCCATCACTCACCAATAGCAAACCACTCCGCCTTGCTTCGCCCAGATTTGCGAGTAGTTGCTGCCTAGAGCCACCATTCTAGCAAGATTCCACAAACTCAGCTGTCATGACACCGCCACCAAGAACAAAGCCACCTCATCAAACCACCATATCCCGACCTAAATCTGCGTCACACCTCCAAACCTCCGCCCAGATCCACCGTCATAGAGGTGGGGATTAGAATGGGAATAGAGCTCTTCAATAATGTTGGGTTATAATTAGGGAATAAGGATTTCTGAAATCATTTTATTTTGAAGAGAATAGAGACAGAAACAATTCGTCTCTATTTTATAAAAAATAATAATTTTATTAATTAAATTATGTAAATTAGTTAGAGATGGAAAAGAAAGGTAATCAGAGACGAAAAAATTAGAGATGAATAAATTTTGTCTCTAAATTTTGTCTCTAAACATATTTGACTTTTTAAAACATTATATTGACCGAATAGAGACGAAATTAGAGACGAAAAAATTTGAGATGGGTAAATTTTATCTCTAAATTCTGTCTCTAAGTATATTTGACTTTAACTTAACCAAATAGAGACAAAATTAGAGACAGACATTTCTAAGATAGATCATTTCTATCTTTGACGGATCATTTCCATCTCTGAAGGATCATTTCCGTCTCTAACGGATCATTTCCATCTCTGACGGATCATTTTCGTCTCTAAATTTTAAATTTTATTTTTCCTCTCTAATTCATCAGTTCCGTATCTGTTGCCATCTCTATTAGAGACATAATTTATTCCATCTCTAAATCAGAAATTTCTAATAGTGTCTCTATCTTTTTTTTACCTAAGAAAGGTGATATGAAGAAAAGTGTAAAAAAATTGGTGTAAATTGATTATTTTTTTCATTTTTTAAAAATTTCGTATATATGTGTGTCTGATGTAATTGTTCCTACTTGTTAAAGTATTATTATATTAATAATATATCTAGGTTTTTTATTTGGTGAGTATATGCTAGTAATATATTAAGTAAATTTTTCTAGATGATATTATCATTAACATATTCATTCATTTAGATTCGTAATATATTTTCCTTTTCCACTAGTCGAGTAGTGATTGAATTTTCCAATTCTTGTCTTTTAGCAAAAAAAAATTATTATACCGATGAGGCTATGATAAGATATATTTAGTTTTTTAATTTTATAATGACTGATTATATATCATATAAATATATTTAAGTTATTAAAAGTTGCACTTTTAAGATATAAGCTAATAATAATGAGAAAAATAATATAGCATTTTTTTGTCTTTTTTTTAGTATCTCGTATCCTTAATTTGAGTGTAAGATTAATCTTATTCGGATACTACAACTGTCCTTCCCAAGGGTGCCTTTTGCGAACTTGTTTACCAAAATATTTCGACGAGTGCTAATTGGGTTATGGTAAACCTTTCTCTATGGACAAAGTTGATTCTTGATCTCAATTCGGAAAAGAGAATCACTTCCTCTTGGAATTCTCTTGTCCAAGAATGATCTTTTAGGAATGTAAAGGATTATTTCAAATGAAACACAAACTGCGTTAATCCAAAATCAAAGTGTTTTTGCGTAATATGCAACTTAATGGAAATCAGTAAAAATAAAAGAGAACTTTGTTTTGAAAAGTAAGAAACTCAGTGAAAATAAAGCAAGTTAAATGACATAAAATGTAAATAACAAAAGTGAAAGTGCAATTGAAGCAAATGTGACAAGTGATGTAAAATACTAAAATTAAAGAGCATGAAATAAAGTAAACCAAAGTAAAAGACAATGAAAAGTTAACATGCAAGTATGTAAAGTGCAAAAAAATAAGTTTGCAGAAAAAGTAATGAAAGCAAGAAAATGAAAATAATTTAAAAGAACTCAAATGATCTTTGGAAAAAATCACTTGATCAAGAGTAGAAAAGTATTTGCAGAGAAGTAAATGACTAAATATAAATGAACTGTAAATAAAAATTGCATTGAAATTGTAAAGTGTACAAGAATAAAAGTGGATGGAAACATACTAGACTAGACTTGCACTGTTTGCTAGAGATGTCAAGGATGTGAGAGCGTAAGTTACAAATGTTTGTGAGTATAGGATTTCCAATCCCTAAGTGTTTCAATCCTCTTGGTATTTATAGACTTTCTAAGTAACTACGATTTTTACAAGATCTTCACATGTGTCTAAAACAAAGATAACTGCTAAATGATTGGTGATCTTTGTCAAGTAACCACCAAATCCTTATCAGCGATCCTCGTGCTACAAGTAACTGCTCAATCTTTGTCAATAATCATTGTATTGTCTTGATCTAGCATTTGCAACTATTGCTAACTTCTATTTCAAATTCAAATCCTTTCTTTTGAATTTAAACTTGAATCTTCAATCATTTGTTGGCTTTTGGTCAAGATCCTTCATTCTTTTCTTCAAAACAATTGCTAAGTGTAGCCATTCTTTGAATCTTTATTTCGATACTGAATTGAAATTACGGCACCTGATATGAAATCAAAATGACATTTCCTGATTCCAAATCAAACTACCTTTTCGATAACTTTGAGTTTTTACTACAACTTCGATTCTAATAATCACTGAAGTCGAAAATCTCAATGCTTGAGACCCACTTGAAGTCACCACTCATAGTATGAAATTGAAAGTACCATCTCTGATAGCAAATCAAAACTAATACTTTAGTTTCAAAAATTATAATTTCGACTCAAACTATCATTTTTCGATAGCTAATCAAAACAACCATTTTGATAATTTCCAAGTCAAAAACATTATCTTGATAACCTTATTACCTTTGTCATGTAAGGTTTCGAAGTAAGTTTTCAACTGATCATCGAAAACATCTTAAATAGAAAAAGTGTCATTTTTATACTAACAGATACCCCCCAATATTTATTATTGAAGTATGAGAGATAAATATTTATAGTTTCGAGCATTCACTTTTGGATTGTAATTGACTTAGAGCTTTTATATGTTCTATATCAATTTTGCATAGTACAAGCAAGCGAAAGGTCGGATGGCACAATCCGTAATTTTTTATTCAAATCTCCATTTACCTGTACACCAATATATGGTCACTTCTCCATTAACCAACTACCTCCACTATGTGGGGAACCACAAAGCCAATGATAGCTTTTAATGGATAAAACAACTTTAGTCGTATTCCCATCATGTCGACATTAAAGGGGCATACGCATATTCTTCCTTCCTTTCGCTCTCTTCTATTTTTTTTAAAAACTCCTATTTAAAGAGTAGAAAAGGTTTTCACCTTTTTACTCTTCGTTTCTTCTACAAACCTACACTTCCTCTGAGTCTTCTCTGCGCACACTACAAAAAAATGTTTCTTTTGTGGCGGTTAGATAGGCAAATAGTGGCAGTTTGAACCGCCACTAAATTCTATTTATGGCAGTTCGTTAACCGCCATGATTTATATCTTCGGTCATTTGGGCGGTTAAGACCAAAAGTGAGAATAATCGCTGCTAAATGATTATTTTTAGTGGTAGTTAGAACTGCCATAAACAGATGAAATGTTGGACGATTCTTTGTTATTTTTCCACCACCATTTTATTTTTAAATTGTTTGAATTTTAGTGGCGGTTTATAACCACGCAAAAGACTCACAAGGGCTGAAAATTAAATATATCAGTGGCTAAAACCGCCACTATAAATTTTTACTATGGAATGTTGTAACATTGTGGCAGTTGTGGACTGCCACTAAATGCAAAAAATAATGAACTTTTATTTAATTTAGTGGCTGTTTTGAACTGCCACTATTTGACTAAAATACTAGCAGAAATAATATATTTTGTCTATTTAGCTCGTTTTTACATTTGATATTTAATCTGTCTAAAACCAGTATTCAACAACACATAAAAAATATACTCCAAATACTTCAAATACCAAATTAAATATAAAAAGTAGCAAATGAGATTTTGGTAAGTTAAGTAGCATAATGACTACTATCAAAGTAACACATTAACTAGTACCAAATTAAGTAGCAAAATAACTATTACAAATATTGAAATACCCAAATGTTCATGAGATTGTCAAATAGTTATAGAAACTACTACCTTAAACAAACAAATAGTTGTCCATAGGCTAAATACAAAAAGTATCATCTATTGATGTGAACATGGTTCATGGCTAGCTGATGAAGAGCGTCTTGCACCCCTTGCTGGTGAAGCCTCACCACTGGCTTGATTAGGAAGCTAAAATAGAAAATACACAATCAACAATAAAACTAAAACTTATTGGCAGTAATTAAAAACTAAATTGGCTAATACTTATGCTTTTAATTGAAGATAAATATTTTTTTGTACACTTAAAGTAATTGATCACTAAAGTTGTTTATTATATGTATTTTAAGAAAATTTATAAAATATTTCTCGAATGAATACCTGTGAACTTATGATATTGCTTGTTTATTATACTTGTACACTTAAAGTAATTGATCACTAAAGTAATTGAGTGTTTATTATAAGTGGGAAGGAGAAGGAAGAATGGTTGGGAACTTTGGGAGTTGGGATGGATGGTCCTTCCTCCTTGGCTAGTTTTCTCTTGAAAGTTGGGAATGGAGACAAAGTAAGCGTACGGGAACTAAAAATGCAAACTGGCACTAGAAAGTACAACCCTGCTATAGTGCTATGTCTATGCCACCCCCTTATGGCTTAAGGTCTACCTTGCTTAATGCTTATAGCAATTAAGTGTAACTAGTAACTACTGTCACTCTAAGACTTAAGAAAAAAAGGAAAAAGAAAAGAAAAATCACAATATGCATGTGACTTGAACCATGGCACAACTCTTGCAAATTGCAAGGTTTCCATATATTTGAGATATGCTAAGAATCATTAATAACTTAAGAAACAAAGGACACATTGAATAAGATATGAATAAGGTATTTAAAATAAGGGGGAAATCAAAAATGTAAATGTAAAATACAAACCTTAGAATTATTACTGCCATCTTAGAATTTTTAGAAAAAACAAGGATGATATCTTCTGCCATCTTCTTGGCTTTTCCATATGGATTAATTGGTTTCTCAAATTAAAGAACATCAATTTTAACACTACATTCCCATATGCATTAAAGCCAATGTAGTATGCAATTGAAAAAAAAAAGACCAAACTCCCTAAATTCAACCACTTTTAGATTTCCCACCTGTTTTGTTTCTTCTGTGATGGGCATCTTTTCAAGTTCCCCATATGTTGCATATGTACTAGAATATATCAATGTCTTCACACCAGATTTAGCCATAGAATCCAATACCAACAAGGTATTTGATGTAATATTGTGATAATACCTGACAAACAAGTATAGAGTTCATATAAAATTGAGAATGTCAATTTGTATCTAAAAAAACAATTTGTTACTACTTAGGTAGATGGAGAACATTAGTAGCTGAACACAAATGCTACTTTCCACAGCTAGTTCAACCGGGAATGTCCCTATCCCTGAATAAAAGCTATAAGTACTTACTTTCCACAACTAGTTAAAATTCAACACCAAAATATTTCTTGTAACAAGAAAAGATTATAAGGATACAGATTTTGGATCTCCCAAGGCAGCATATATAAATTGAAGCCTTCCAGGTTCTGGAAATAAGTCTTGAAGAACCCTGACGGCACCCAAATTTCCTCGTGACAGATTATCCTGCTAGGAAGAAAATTTGTCATGTCCATAGCACACACATCAGTGAGTGCCTTTGACTTAATCAAAGAAGTTTTCCATATTAAAAAGAGACATACCACTATGGTAACACGATAAGAATCCTTCAGAATATTAAGATTAACAATGCATATGGGGAAGAGAAGAAGAACAAGGGAGAAAAGAAAAGTGGCTAGGGTTCTCTATTGCAAAAGTAAATTAGTCAACCTTACAAGAATAGAAAAAAGGGTAAAAATATATATGCAACAAATAAAAGACTAAACTACCCTTAAGATAAATAAAATAAGTAAAACATAAATGCACTATATTATCTAACATCCCCCCTCAAACTCACGATGCATCAACAGGAAGCATCGAGAGTTTGTTAATCAAGAAACTAAAGCGTGGAGTGGAATGCGACTTTGTAAACAAGTCAGCAATTTGCATAGAAGAAGATACGAAGGGTAAAGTGATGGTCCCATGCTGAAAGTGGTGTCGAGTGAAATGACAGTCAATCTCAATATGCTTGGTTCGTTCATGGAAGACTGAGTTGCGAGTGATTTGTATAGCACTCATATTATCACAATACATAGGAGTGGGTCCAAGGGAAGTGACACCCATAGACTCAAGTAACCAACGCAACCAAACTATTTCGGCAGTAGTGGATGCCATGGCATGATACTCAGCTTCAGTAGAAGAGCGAGAAATAACAGCTTACTTATTACTCTTCCAAGAAATGAGAGAATCCCCCAGAAAGATGCAAAACCCTGTGGTAGACTTACGATCGGTGGAGTCACCACCCCAATCAGCATCTGAGTAAGTACATAATTCCAAGGAAGATGATGAAAGAAAGAGAAGACTTTGAAATTGAGTACCCCAAAGATAACGAAGAATACGAAGAACATCTACCCAATGAACTGTAGTAGAAGAAGCAACAAACTGACTAACAATATGCACTGCATAAGCAATATTAGGTCTAGTGATGGTAAGATATACCAAACTGCCAACAAGAGTACGATACAAAGTGGGATCTGACAAAGGAACACCATTAGAAGAAGTATACCGAACATTATGCTCATGTTGTTTTGTTGAAGAGCTCAAATATCTATCTCCAACTAATATTGCTTTGCAAAATTAGACTATACATATAACTTTTTCAAATGATCCCAAACCTCCTTGGCCGTTTCATATTTTGCTAGTTGAACCCCTATAGACTGCGAAACAGAGTTGTTGATCTAAGTAATAATCTTCGAATTATTTACCTCCCATGTTTCTAGCTCTATTGCATATTTCCCATCTTTTTAATCTTTTGGCTTAATAGAGGTTCCAGAAACATAACCCCACATTCTCTTGCCTTTCAAAAAATTCTTCAACACATAACTCCAATATGAATAATTCTGTCCATTCAACTGCACACTAATGAATTGAAGAGAATCATCCTTTTCTCCAGCCATTGCAAATAATTACAAAACAGAGAAAAGAAAATCCCAATTTCTTCAAATGGGTCTCTACAAAACCCTAATAGAGAGAACTGCAAAAGGAAGAACGAATTGCTAACAAAAAATCACCTAGGTTGCTGTCAAAATGAACGGAATGGCGACTGTGGCCAGAATCATCCTTGCTCTGATACCATATTAAGATTAACAATGCATATGAGGAAGAGAAGAAGAACAAGGGAGAAAAGAAAAGTGGCTAGGGTTCTCTATTGCAAAAGTAAATTAGTCAACCTTACAAGAATAGAAAAAATGGTTAAAATATATATGCAATAAATAAAAGACTAAACTACCCTTAAAATAAATAAAATAAGTAAAACATAAATGCACCATATTATCTAACACAGAAGTCGTAAAGTAGCATGTGAGCCAATATAGCCTGCGCCTCCTGTTACTAAAACATGAGTGATCCCTGGTTCATAGATGGAAAACTAGAAAAATAAAATAAAAGCAAAAAAATGAATTAAAGGGTAAAATAACTATAGATTTAGATATACAAATAATAAGAAAATCAAGAGAGAGAAGAAAATTATAACTGAAAATAACATATCCTATCTTTTACAAATTTTCCCTTATAAATCCCCATCTATTTTTTCCCTCTAATTTCTTTCTTTCTTTCTTGTATCTATCTGACAAGTGACAACACTGGAGAACACCAAACTAAACATACGCAAGCTTCATCATTCTTTAACTGGATAAGCAGTGCAAACAGCCCAACATCTCTATCAATGATTCATCTATCAGTACAAGGTATTTTTCAGTAGTAGAATAATCAAATAGCAAAAGAAACTAAACAAAACTTATATATCTATCAAAGGCCGAAAAAAGCCAACTTAACATACATATCTATCAAAGAAAATAGTCATTAGAATCATCAATAAAGCATTGTCTTCATACACGTACATTTTGCAAGTAAAAAGAAACTTAGATACATTGGAAGAGTTTCATTTAACTCAACAGGGAGAAAAGATTACTATGACTCCCATTTCTTGCTTCCCAGAAACTGGCCCCAAAAACTATCCATACAGCCCTCTCACATTGAATTCCAATCAAATTCCGTCAACATAAAAGGCATCATTATGCAGTAAATCTATACATGACCTAATAAATGTCTACACAATCAAATAAATTTTGATAAATCATTTCTCTCACCATCAACTAGGTGAAAAGAGCAACCGAGTAAAAAAAAATTGTATTTACATGTCTAACAGGGATTTATGGCTACCTCTTCTAAGTCTAATAGGGATAGATTAAAAATAATATATATAACACTATAAATACAAACACCTTTCAAATAATATAGGAGAACAGGCTGTTAAAAATAAAATAAACAACCTGCCTTTATAGCAATAGTTAGTTCTTCAACATTACCTAATGCAAGGTTCACTATTTCTCTCAAGCAATATTTGCATGCAAGGGCTTTCTCAACAAGTTAGTTCAGAACATCTCTTTCATTAATCCTGCATATACAAGAAACATAAAACAAATGAATTAAAATTTTTACTGATAATTATAAATCTACAATGAAGATACTCTTAAAGAACACCAGCCTAATCCCACCTTGTTAACAATATAGAAAAGAAGAAAGAGAAAACCATGAAAGGAACAAAACACATGATTAAAATGAATGAAGGTGTGAGTTAAAATTTTAAATTCACATTATGATAATGATTTCTATCACATTAAAAATGCTTAGTAAAAGAGAAATGAACAAATAATAAAAAGAACATATATAGATCATAATAAATATGGTTGATCCACGTCTTAGTAAATTTTATTTTAAAGAAGGAAAAATTATAAATTTTTATACCATTTCTTAATTAGCTATTTCTGCTTGTTGTTGAACAAAACAAATACTCGATGATGACATTGCACCAGGTGCAAATAATTGAGATATATACAAAGAGGCCAGTGGCATTGCTGATATCCCTTCCAAAAACTCAAAAACAGCTGCTTCTGAGTGCTGAGAGAAGTGCTCCTGTGGAAATTTTGGAGCAACCTTAGTTGCTGATAAAGTAGGTAGTTTAACTTCTTTTTTTTTTGTTTTGGGTTACATAAAGTTTAAGGATTAGAATGTAAGACTTCTTTGTGGACATTGACGTTGTTCAATACTATCAGTTAAACAAACTCCTCTCATTATCATCAGCTAGTTGAACTGTGCAGTGTATTTCGGAACTCTATTGTGATTCTTTGTTTTAATGCATTCCACTTAATCAAAAATATATCTAGATTTTAGTGCATTGTATTAAATATGTTTTTAATACCATTCTGTACAGCAACACCTGCTGACCTTCTTAAAAAGACAACATTCCTTTTAGGAATTTAATCAAACACTTTCTGACAATAACTTATTTGTCTACATTTTGGCAAATATTGGTTGCACAAACCTCCTAGTACTATCCAACAAACACCCATTGGTTTGAGAAAGAGGATAACAATTTACCACCAATTTTTTTTCTTCAAAAAACTCCATCAAAATTTAGGTTCACAAAAACCCCAAAAAAATCAAACAATTATGACTTGTATAAAGAATAAGGGAAAAGAATGATTTAGCAGAGAACAATACATGCAACTGGGACCAAAAAGATAAGCTTGCAAGGGTGAACTCGGTGACACAGAGGACAACTATCGAACATGTCGCTGCTACGGAGACCACCGGAGGCATTGAGGTGTTGAGGCTTTAAGACGTGGAGGTGTCGTTGCTGCTGTTGGTATGTTGTTGAGTTTGATGAGAATGGGAAAGATAGGGAAAAGGAAATTGGAGGTGCATTGAGGTGTAAGGTGCAAATAAGAAATAAAGGGAAAAGGAAATTGAGGAATAGAAATGTGTGGGAATATAAATGAATCTGCATAAAATTGCTACAAATTCCAATTAAAATTGCCATAATTTTTTATTTTAAATAATTAACATTATTTTTGTTACTAACTGCCACAAAATGAATCCAAACCGCCACGAAATGCTACAAATTATGGTGGTTTACAAAATCGTCGTACCAATTGCCACTAAATGATTAATTATGGCGGTTAACTGTAACTGCCACAAAATAACCGTCACACAATGATCATTTTTTTTGTAGTGGTAACCTCTACCATTGCTGAACCTTGAGGCTTCCTGACAAGCCCTTTGTTTTCTTTCTTCCCTTCCTAAAACTCCACATTCCTTGAAGCTCTCACACATCAATGTCTTCCTCTTCCTTTAAGACTACCTCTATTCAAGCTTCTCACTCAAGCTCTAAGATGGAAGAAATGGTGGCTTTGCCAGGCGCTGCCATAATAACTGCTCCAGTGGAGAAAAATGGGATCTTCTATGCTCCATACTCTTCTACTAACAACTGTGAACTTTGGAAAACCTAAGTAATGATCCCTTTCTCTATTAGCAAAGAAAGACTAGCGTTTTTAGGTCCAACCCTTCCCCTAGAAGAATATGAATCCATTCAATCTTTCTTTCCTTGTATTGAAGGAGAATCAATCTCAGCCTTCGATTCTTCTTTAAATATTGATTTCTTTGACTATTTCCCCAAAATCTTTCAAAGTTCACCACTTTCTGGTTCGCAAACCATATCTTTATATCTTATGTGGTTAAATCGAGTCAAAGGTGCCAAACAAGCTACCTGGGAATCAACTAGCATCTTTGATTTCATCCAACTGAGTAGAGAGCACATGGAATATAATGCCCCCATGTTGACTAGCTCCTTCTTTTTTTGGAACAAGTCCACTAATTCTTTTCACGTCCTTTATGGGATGTTGACTCCTACCCTCTTTGATGTGGTTGCCATCACTGGCCTTAAGCTGATTGGAAAGGTAATCACTAGCATAATGAGCCTTAAAACAGTAGTTGAACCTAACTTCTCGAAATTAACCTACACTGCCTTCGTCAAGAATAACTACCACGAGACTAACCAAGTCTCTAAAGAAGAGCATGTGGCTTTCCTCATGTTTTGGCTTAGTTTCTTCATTTTCTATACCAAGTCTCTTCAAAGCCCAAAATCTCTCCTTCTTTTAGCCATCCTTCTTCACGGGTTCCCCTCTTTGTTTGGGCAAATTGATACTTGCCCAACTTTATGCCTCGATGATAGAAGCATTCAATTTGCTTTGATTAGAAAATAAACCCCTCACTAACCTTAGGAGCTTTTCTGGTTATTACAGCTTTAGCTTAATGCCATTCTCGAACCTCACCTTCAGAGTTCAATCCCTTTAACTTCTTCCAGTGCAATTGAAGGCCCTCGATTATCTCAACTTTACTATGCCTCGAAACTAGGTAAGGAGGTTGAGGACTTCAAATTCTTCTTATCATTGTTCATGACCATGAAATACCACTCAGATAGTTTCAATTTTTCTCCTTTCGCCCTTTGAAACTGTGGTCTAGAATGGTTTCAACAACCATTCTTCTGCTTGACTCTTGGGGCACAGTCTGAAAACTTAAGTATCTGGAGTAATATCTTTACCACCCAAATATTATCTCCTGGCTATCCAAGGTCAAATGACTATAACCTTCAACTTTACCATTCCTTTTGTGTCTAAAGACAACTTGAGTTTTCCCAATGCATTCCTTCTCCCATCTCCCTTAAAGACAAGCACCAAATATGCAAGTCTAAGGCTAAGGACTTCGAATAATATAAATGCCTCTTGAAGAAGAATGCTACAAAGAGAGAGGGATTCAACCCTTTCGAATGTGAACCGTCATTCTTCTTGACCCTGGGATTTACAGACTGGTGGGAGAAGTATTATTCTACACAAAATCCTTCATTCGAAGTTTGTTTACAATGGTTTACTAATGCAAGCTGATCTATGTAGACTAGAGCTGTGAACAAGAAAACCAAAGGTATGCACCTTAAAGAAATTTCTAATTTAAAGAAATTCTTTGATGTTAAGTATGATCCCAAAAACTTAAGACTGGTGGTTCGAGAGGCTAAGCAAGTCTTGAAGCAAAAGAAAGCAGAGCACCATAAGATGTGTTACACTCATTTCATTGGTGCATTGGTTTTGAATCCTTTGGCTTCGTTTGAACAATTCGAAACCCCACTAAAGTTTCCTCCACTTCCCAATGCTCCTTTTGGTATGGCTAATTGGTATCCAAATCCCAAAAGTGGAGTGTTGGGCTTAGGTAATGATTTGAAGAAATGACAAGTAACTTTTGTCAACTACTATCTAGACAACTGCCAAGTTCCAATTTATGGATACACTCGAATAATAAAATACCCACTGTATGGTAAAGTCTTAATTTTTTGACCTTTATCTCTTTATTTTCAATTTGACTACTAATTATATATTCCTTGATGCAGTCTCGAAAAAGACCAAGGTAATGGAGGATTTAGATGAAGATGAAAGTTGGGAGGATGAACCTCCGAGGCCAAGGAAAGGCCAGAAGATGAAATCAAAAGCCAGGATGAAGACAACCTCTTCATCTCAACCTCAAAAGAAGCCTGCTCCGACTCCCCTAAAGCCTAAGCCAATAAAAATAAAAAAGAAGGTGGTCGAGGACCCTGCAGAAACCATTCCTGAAACACCCAAAGTAAGATCTATTTACCCTTTGATCTTAATTATCAATTTCAACTTATATTCCTGACTTCAATTTCTTAATTTTTAGGAGAAACCCACTGATGCAAGTCCAATGAGAACTAGGTGAATAAAGCATTCGGTGTCGAAGTAGAAAACGGTCGTAACTCTTTATAGCTCTAATGAATCCTCCCATAAAGATGAAGAGCCAGTCTCTTTGAGAAGTACCAAGTCAACATCAACCACTCAAATAGCTGAACCTGTAATGGTAATATTTTCTAACTCTTTAAATTCAAAATTTTCTCCAACATATACTGGACTATTTTGATTTCAAACAGGAATCTTCCCTACCAACACACAGGGAAACCATTCCTACAACTCCAAGGAAATTCAGGACACCATCACCAACCTCTTCTCCTCCAATGGATTCAATTCCTACCCCATGCGTACTTACACCTGGATCTGAAGTAACCTTAGCCTTAAGTACTCGCTTCGACAGGCTGTTTGA
Organism: Ormosia semicastrata; assembly: GCA_029884595.1. Taxonomy (NCBI): domain Eukaryota; kingdom Viridiplantae; phylum Streptophyta; class Magnoliopsida; order Fabales; family Fabaceae; genus Ormosia; species Ormosia semicastrata. The sequence goes on from JAQQTO010000063.1 coordinate 116,976,874, forward strand.
CATAAAAGCCCAAATCGAAAAAAAAATGAGTACTGGGGCATAAGACATCCTTATCGAGACTAATGTTCAAGTTTGATATTTCACCAAGTTAACTTAGTTTTGCTTATCTCAAATGTTTCTGACTTCATTTCTATTTCTTTTCAAAAAGACACCATTCCTAAAATGGGCGCCACACTAGAGGTTCCTATCATCGAAACTAATGCTCAAGTTTGATATTTTCCTTAAATCATTAAATTTGATTGATTATAAAATTTTTATATGAAAATAACATCAGTCCCCTAATTGAAACAAATACTCCAATTGAAGCTAAAGTTCCTATCTTAATTAAAGTTGTTCAATCTTCTGAGACTGCCCCATCAACTTCTGCTCAAGATGAATCAGTTCAGACTGAAACTACCTTCGAAGAAGTGGTAGAAGCTATGTACATAAATGATGACAAGGATGAAAATGATGTCATGAAAAGTCTCGTAGACATCCTTTCTAGACAATCCTTATCCTCAAAATCTCACCATTCAACAACTCACTCAGAGGTCGAAGTACAACGCGTATCTGTCCCCCAACTACTGCAAGTGCTAGCTGATATTTTAAAACTTGGAGTACCAGTCATGGATGCCGAAGACAAGAAGCAGAAACTGCTAGGCCTCCTTGATTAGCTAAATTGAAATAAGCACCTTCTGAACTTGAACGTCTAGCAAGTTGGTCAAGAGTTGATAGGTCAAGTAGAGGATTTACCAATCAAGCTTCATAGTCTTGATCAAACCATTGCCCATAATAAACAATTGCTCAAGAAAAAGAAACACTTGAAGCTTACTATTGTTCTTCCGACTACTCAACAGAACATCAATCAAATTGAAGAAAGAATTGTTGAGCTCAAGAAGGAACTACAAAAAGTTAAACAACAATAAAGTGAACTTCAATTTCTTGCTAGTGATTGTGCAAACCAAGAGCAAATACTTAAAGAAGATTACCAAAAATGGACTATCGAAGGCATAAACACAATGCAAGTTATTTAAGATTTGGTTCCAACTTTCGAAGCAGCTTCAACAGAGAAGAAGAAAATAGTAGAAGCTTGGGAGTCTATCCATTCAAGACTTCAATAAACATTCCCTTTGAATATTTATATACATATATATATTAAGCATTGGAATAGCAATATAAATTTTGAATGTTTATTGATTCGAAAATATTATGACATTTTACAATGAAATTTTCACTTCATGAATTGTTGGTCTATATAATTTCAAGTATTTACCATTTATCGAAGCAATTCTTTTGTTAGAATTAGTATTTATTATCGAATAAGCATTACCAGAAAAAATGCTTTCAATTCGATATGGTTCTTCCAAATTTGGGGACCATTTTCCAAATAACTTCAAGCTTTTCTCCATGGGTAAGATAACCTTCCAGACTAAATCACCTAAGTTAAACCCTTTTTTCTTGACTCAAAGATTATAGAATTTCGCATGTCTTTCTTTTTGTAGAATCAAGTTTTCAAGAGCAATTAACCTTCTTTCACCCAAGTGATTAAGTTCATCAAACATCAAATTCCAATAATCTTGAGTAGGAATTTTGTCTTGGCATTGTAATTTGATTGATTAAAGATTAATTTTGATTAGCAATACTGCATCATGACCATATATCAAATGATATGGCGTAATACCAATTGCCTCTTTAGGAGAATTTCGATAAGCCCAGAGAACTTGGCTCAACGTTTCATGCCAACTTCTTGGTTTTTGGCCAACATGTTTCTTAATTAAACCAATTAAGATTTTATTAGTTACCTCAACTTTCCCATTCGCTTGAGCGTAATAGCGAGTCAAAGTAAGTAACTTGATATTCCTTGATCTAATAAATTCACTAATGTAATGACCAGTAAACATGGTACCTTTTAGAGTTTGAGGAATACCAAATCTATGTATGATATTTTCTTCAACAAATTTTATAATATCTTATTGAGTAACGTCCTTCAAAGGGACTGCCTCGACCCACTTAGTAAAATAATCGATGACAACTAATATATATTTGTGCCCTTTAGAAGATGGTAGATGGATGTGTCCTATTAGATCAAGAGCCCATCCTTGAAATGGCTAAGGTTTAATAATTGAATGTAAATCACTAGCAGGATCATGTTGAATATTTCTATGCTTTTGACATTCTCTACAGATTTAGTGTATAAATAATAATCTTCAGCCATTGTAGGCCAAAAGACTCTCTGCCTACGCAAAGCCCATTTCATTTTTTCACTAGCCTGATGAGTGCCACAAATGCCTTCATGTACTTCTACTAAGGTTGTGTATACTTCTTTCTTACTTAAACATGTCAATAAATTTTCATCCACTGACTTTTTGTAAAGTGAATCACCCATTATAACATAATGTAGGACTCTATATTTTAATTTCCTTTCGACTAATGAATTTGGATTTTGTAAATAACTAACAATTATTTTTCTCCAATCAAAACATTCATATGTTCGATTGAACATACTTCTAAATTCTCGAATGGATATAATTTTTCTTTAATTTTGATTAACTTCGACAAAGTTATACTCGAAATCTTGTAACCTAAAGCTATTTGAGCAAGCTCATTGGCTTCATAATTTTCCTCTTTTGGAATATATTGCAATATAACTTCATCGAATTCACATAGTAACCTTACTGTAAAAGCAAAGTATCTGAATAAATTCTGATTAATGCACTTATATTCTCAAGTCAATTGTTTAATGAGTAGTTGGGAGTCATCCAAAACTTTAATATTCCTGGCCTTGAGTGAAATTAATGTTTGTAAGCTTGTAATCAAAGCTTCATATTTAGCTTCATTATTCGAACCATCATGCTTTAATTCGAACAAGAACTTAGTTGGAGTTCCAATTAATGAAACAATCAAAACTCCAAGACCAACACCCCACTATGTTTCGATCCATCAAAATATAAATTCCATGGTTTTTAACCTATGTAGATAATATTAGTTTTTTTTATGTCAACACAAGGATGCTCAGTCCAAAAATATGCTAACACTTGGCCTTTTATAGCCTTTAGTGGCACATATTTCAAAGAAAATTCAGTTAAAGCAAGAGCTCATTTTCCTACTTTATCATGCAAGATAGGCTTAGATAATATGTACTTTATTATACCTATCTTCCAAATGACAAGTACATCATGTGGCTTTACATAATACTTTAACTTAGTACAGGAGAAATACAAAGCTAAACATAGCTTCTCGATTGCATTATATCTAGTTTCAACATCTATCAAAACCCTACTAAGATAATAAATGGCTCTTTCCACTCCATTCTCATCTTCTTAGGCCAACATGCACCCAATGATTTCATTTGATGCTGAAATATACAACTTCAAAGGATGTCTAGGTATTGGGGGCATCATTACTGGAGGATTGGTCAAACAATGTTTAATTTGGTCAAAAGCCTCTTGGTGCTCTTTCTCCCATCGAAACTCTTCTTCAGCCATGAGCTTAAGAGTGAGGAGAAGACTTTGGTCTTTCTAGACAGATTCGAAATGAACCTTCTCATGAAGTTAAACTTTCCCACCAAGGACTGGAGCTACTTATTATTCGAAGGAGGTGATGCTTCAAGTATAGACTTAGCCTTATTTTGATCAACCTCTACTCTTTTCTTCTAAACCTGGAATCCAAGAAAATTTCTTATAGAAACACCAAAAGCACATTTAATAGGATTCATTTTTAATCCATGTTTTCTCATTCTTTCGAATGATTGCCTCAAATTCAAGAGATGCTTCTATTTCGATCTTGATTTGACTACCACATCATCAATGTATACCTCTATGAATTTACCAATGATATCATGAAAAATAGTATTCATGACTCTTTGATACGTGGCTCCAGCATTCTTCAATCTGAATGACATGACTATCCATTCATAAGTGCCCATTGCACCAGGACATACAAAAGCTGTCTTCGACACATCCTCTTCTATAATATAAATTTGATTATACTCATAATAGCCATCCATAAAACTTAGGATTTCATGGCCTAAAGCCGAGTCAATTAACATATTAGCAATTGGCATAGGATATTCATCTTTATATTCTTCGAGCAAATGGACTAACTCATACTTGAAACTGATATTTATTAATCTACTTATAAAAATAAGTTTATTTATTAAATCATTTCCTAAATTGATTTCCTTCAAAGAATCTTGTACCTCTATCCTTTTAATTTCAGAAGATAGAGGGGCTTGATCAAAACCCAAAGAAGAATCATCATAAATACAGTTCAAGTTGGTACCTTCAATAGTACCAAAATTTTTAGCTATATAGGCTAAAATTCAAGTCACTTGACTCAAAATTGCACTATTTGTTCAATTCTCAGCCATATAGGCCACTATTCGAGCCATATGGCTTTTAAGTTCTGACATTATTATTACAACTTGAGACCGAATACACTCAGCCTGGAATGTTAAATAACTACCTATAAGCTCTAGAATTATTACAATTTCTAAGCTGAAATGAATTAACTTTTGGTATTATAGAGAAACCTATTGGGGTGAGGGCCAACATCTCAACTCCCTTCCTGTCTAAAGCTAATGTGTCCCAGATGCGGAAAGGTCTGACTCCAGGCATGTAAATCTATAGCTCTGCATGATTCTGTTTGACATGACACAATGTGTCATCAGTTTCCACCATATCCAACTCTCTCAATTGCTTCCAAAGGAACATATGTTGGTGGACGGTCAAACGTATTGCCCCTACAGCGTGTATCCATTCTCTACCCAACAATAGATTATAACTTGCCTTGGAGGGAATTATTATGAACAAGGTTGACCTCATGACTGAGGCCACTTTGATATCAAGAGCAATAGCCCCCTCTAATGTTGAGGATCTACCATTGAAGTCAGTTGCCACCATGTTATGTGGCAACAGGTCAGCCTCTGATTTTCCAAACTTCTTTAGAAAATTTTTGGACAATAAATTAATGGCAGCTCCTCCATCAACTAGCACTTTACCCACCAATTTACCATTCACAGTAGCTTTGATAAAAAGTAGGTGCAAATGATTCTTCATCTCGAGGTAGGAGTGTTAAACAATGCAGAGTTTTCCATTACCTCTACTGTGTCCTCTTCGACCATATACCAACCAGCCTCATCCGAGTCGTCTTTGAAATCCTCCTCCTAGTCCACTTCTTCATTACCTAAAGTGAAAAAATTGTATGGGAGGAGGAACACCACATTTACACCAACAATGGTGCCTAGGTCATCTTTAAATCCGAATTCGAATAAATCTGTTATAACATCCTCGTCTATTAAACTCAAAGGTTTTTTTTTGTCTTCAAAGGTGACCTTTGGACTTCCTAGGCATTGGACCTTTGCTGCAATTGCAGCTTGGCCAATGCCTATTGATGTTGTTGTAGTAATTGTTGTTGTCAAAGCCTTTGGGCATTGCGCTACTAGGACTTTGACAAATATGGGCTTAAAGCTTGGCTCGAGTTCAATCCTTCATATCAAATCTTAGCCAGAGTGGCTTGTTCTGGACCTTATGGGATTGTGGACTATTTCTTATTCGCTGGTTGGGAGCCACATTCGAAGGGGGCACCTTCATCTTGCCCTTCCTAATCCTCTCAAGATCTTGCACTACTACGGAATTGTGGTTTATTGGCTGATTATTTATGTTGATCAAACCTCTTGTAGGGGTCTTCATTTTCTGTTTTTGTTTCAAGGTTGCCTAATAAGACTCGGTAGTTAATTGGTCGAAGACAGCACTACACTGTGGGCAGAGAGAAACTTCTCTTTCATCCTCCTTTTTCCTTAGGAAGAACTTGACTAGAGTTTCCCTAGCTTTTGGGAAAACTTCTTCTTCATTAGCCTCGAATACCTCGAGGCTATCAGATGTGGGGGCAGGGGTGGTTTCCCCTACTTCGACCATGTTGACTTCTGAGAAGCCAACTAGCTCGATGTAGCTGGCATTCACCTCAAATAGGTCAATGTCAATATTCATCTTGTTCTTGCTTCCAAAATTTTAATCTTCCCTCCTGGGTGGCTTTTTGAATCATATCCCTGAAATGGATACAATTGTTAGTCAAATGACCATATCTATTATGATAGTTACAATATTTTTGACCCTTTATTTTTTCCAGTGAAGGGATTTTATATCCATCAGGAAGTTTGATTTACTTATCTTTTAACAAGACATCAAAGATTAAATCCGCCTTTGATATATTGAAAGCATAAATTGACCTATTAGAGGATTTCATGTTATCCTTGGTTCTATTAGTCATTAAAGAAGAGCAGATACAGGGAGGACCAGACTTTAATTCTGCTATGTTAACCTCGTTCTCCTCATCATCTTCAACCTCATCGATTTTGACATAAGGTACTTTATTATCCTTTGATTATGCAGAGTAGTTTTCCTAAACATCAGAAGTTTCGACATAAGTAACTTTTTCTAAGGTGTTTCTAAAACCTTTCTTTTCCAAGTTTCAATTGCTCTATTTGTCTCACTTTATCTGCAAGCTGAGACATGTCTAGGAGTTGCTGGGTTATTAGTTTCTTTCAAATTGAATAGTCTAAACCATGAGTTATCATCTTGACTACTTCAGATTCAGGGATGACCGTGAAACATCCAACCTTCATTTGCCTAAATCTAGCTAAGTAATCATCGATGGATTCTCCATTACCTCTCCTGATATTAAACAAATCCACACGACTTACCTTAGTCTCTCCTCTAAAGAATTGATCATTGAAGTTTCTTTCCAACTAGTTCCAAGAGTGGATCGAATTTGGTGGAAGAGTTATGAACCAAGTAAAAGCATTCTCGGTTAAAGAGTTGGGGAAATACTTCATTTTTAAATATTCATTTAAGGTTGCATCCCCTGCTTCGATGGTATCTCGAGCAATATGCTCTATCGTGGACTCTCCACTTTTCCCAGTAAATTTGCTAAAGATCTTAGGCACTTTGCACCCTTTAAGCAATTCTTCCTATTGGATGAATTTAGGGAAGACTGATACAAAATAGGGACGATTCGCGTATCCCACATTAAATTCATACTTATTGAGCACTTGTTCAACCGCTTGATTGATGTTTCGTTGCCCCCCAAGATTACTTAGCCTAATCCTTTCTAGGATGTTATCAGCATCTTGATTTCGACTGACCACTTGAAATCATGTATTTGGGCCATGTGGATTTTCTCTTGGTTGGTTATCCTCGATTGTGTTATTGACATTGGGATTATTTACCAATTAAGCATTTTCTCGATAAACAGGTTGATTGATTCCCCTTTGATTGCCTATGGATTCTTTTGGGTTGCCAAAGACATCTATAATCCTACTCATTTGCCTAGCCAATGTGGTGTATGTTTTATTGGTGGATTCTATGAGTGGGGTTATCACATTGGTCATCTGCTGAGTTAGCTTGTGGACCATCTCATGGTTGCTTTTATCAATCTATTGTTTGATGTTATTCAGGGTTGTATTTGTATTCCCTAAAGGAATTGAAGACAGATCCATAGGCAAATTAGGGAATAGTGGTATTCCCACATTTGGCCTATCAGGTCAATTTGCATTGGTTCCTACAACTTGGGCACTACCATTTACCACTTGGTTTCTTGGTGAAACATTGGGTATTGGACTTGTGTGTGTGGCTTATGCAGTACATATGTTTTGTGTGACATTTTGGGGAGTAAACCCAGAAGACAACCCTTATAAGGATGCAATTCTACTCACCCTTAGAGTTTTGCTTTCTAAGTTCAAAATAGGGACCCCTGTGACTTCACTAATCACGAGTTCCAAAGGTTGTGGCAAATTTGTAGAGACTATGGTTTCTCTACTGTCATTGGCTCCATTGTTCCTTGATTGGGGGTTCTGAGCACTTAGTGATGTGTTATCAAATATTCTTGGCAGTATTTTACCACATCTCATACGCATAAACAAATAGAATCCTTTAAAATACTAGTCTATTGACAAGTCCCACTAGGCATGCCAATTTGTTTACCAAAATATTTTGACTAGTGCTAATTGAGTTATGGTAAACCTTTGTCTATGGAAAAAGTTAATTCTCAATCTCAATTCGGAGATGGGAATCGCTTCCTCTTGGGATTCTCTTGTCCAAGACTGATCTTTTAGGAATGTAAAGGATGATTTTGAATGAAACACAGAGTTGCATTAATCCAAAATTTAAGTGTTTATGCATAATATGCAACTTAATGAAGATTAGTAAAAATAAAAGAGAACTTTATTTTGAAAAGTAAGAAACTCAATGAAAATAAAGCAAGTTAAATGCCATAAAATGTAAATAACAAAAGTGAAAGTGCAATTGAAGTAAATGTGACAAGTAATGTAAAATACTGAAATTAAAGAGCATGAAATAAAGTAAAGCAAAGTAAAAGACAATGAAAAGTAAACTTGCAAGTATGTAAAGTGCAGAAAAATAAGTTTACAGAAAAAGTAATAAAAGCAAGTAAATGAAAGTAATTTAAAACAACTCAAATAATCTTTGGAAAAAATCACTTGATCAAGAGTAGAAAAGAGTTAATAGAGAAGTAAATGACTGAATATAAATGAACTGTAAATTAAAATTGCATTAAAATTGTAAAGTGTATAGGAATGAAAGTGGATGGAAACATACTGGACTAGGCTTGCACTATTTGCTCGAGATGTCAAGGACATGAGAGCGTAAGATACAAGTGTTTGCGAGTATAGAATTTTCAACCCCTAAGTATTTCCATCATCTTGATATTTATAGACTTTCTAAGTAATTACCTTTTTTACAAGATCTTGACATGTGTCTAAAACAAAGATAACTACTAAATGATTGGTAATCTTTGTCAAGTAACCACCAAATCCTTGTCAACGATCCTCGTGCTACAAGTAACTGCTTAATCTTTGTCAGCAATCTTTGTATTGTCTTGATCTAATATTTGCAACCGCTGCTAACTTCTGATTCAAATTCAAATCCTTTCTTTTGAATTCAAACTTGAATCTTCAATCATTTGTTGGCTTTTGGTCGAGATCCTTGGTTCTTTTCTTCAAAAAATTTGCTAAGTGTAGCTACTCTTTGAATATTTATTTCGACACTTAATCAAAATTACAATATCTGATATGAAATCAAAATGACTTTTCCTGATTCCAAATCAAACTATCATTTCGATAACTTTGAGTCTTTACTACAATCTAATAATCATTAAAGTCAAAAGTCTCAATGCTCGAGACCCACTCGAAGTCACCAATCATGGTATGAAATCAAAAGGACCATCTCTGATAGCAAATCAAAACTAATACGTTAGTTTCAAAACTTACAATTTCGATTTGAACTATCATTTTTCGATAGCGAATCAAAACAACCATTTTGGTAATTTTTAAGTCGAAAATGTTATCTCGATAACCTTATTACCTTTGATTCTAATAGAATCATGTAAGGTTTCAAAGTAAGTTTTTGACTGATCATCGAAAACATCTTAAATCGAAAAAGTGTCATTTTTATACTAATAAAACTCAAATTGTTGACATTGTAAAGATCTCTCAACTGCTTAACTCTAACTTTCTTACCAGTTCAGCCACAACATGTTGGTAGAAGAATAATATAGCTTCAACATCCTTACCCCTTAAGAACCTTGGGTGTTTGGTTCATTTTCTATTTTTACTAATAATTACAGAATTACTACTTTATTTTTATCTTATTTCCGTTTTAAAAATTTGTGAAGAAAATGATAAAAACAACAAATTTTTTTTATCATTTTTTTCATAAAATCATGAAAAAATAGAATAAAAATAATGTGATATTTTTATAAATATTAGTAAAATATATTACCTAAAAATAAAATAAAAAAAAATGCAACACTCTCTTAATTTTGATGCTCAAAATCGAAGAATTCTTTATAAAGTGACAATTAGTTTATTTAACGTTAATTATTTAGAATATGACCAAAAAGGGCAAACAAATATGAGATATATATTCTTTGGCCACTCCAAAAATTTAGTCAGAGATCCATTACTGTTTATAGGCAAAATGTTTTACACGTGGCAGGCATGCTTTCCCCAAGAAAAGCTGAAAATCTTGATATTGAATAAGAGCCAAAAAAACTAGAGAAATCAACGTGGTTTTTTTTCTTCTTCCCCCGGATTATCGTAACTCAACATTCCCCAATAGTTACCGTCATGACTCATGCTCAATAGGGCCCTCAACACCCAACTCAGCCCAATAATCTGGCCTTTATTCAAGTAAGGGTTGGATCCTAAAAAACAAACTAGACGTTTTTTTGTGCCGAGATGTTCGTCTAATCTGCTTCAATATTACAAAATATTTTAAAATTTTTAATTTTTTTAAATTATAGATAAATTAATTATAAAATTTCTTAATTTAAATTAATATATAATGCATAACATAATAATATTTTCTAAATATAATTTGTTTAAAAATATATTTTATAAAACATTTCTTAGGCTTAACTGCTTATTTTTAAAATTTTATAACTTAGTTATATATAAATTTAAAATTGTACATTTTTTCTAAATCTTAGATCGGTCTGATATTGACATAGTCATTAGTCGGACCATGATTAAACTAGGACCAGGTCCAAGAAATTGACCTGATCAAAATATTGAGTTGAAATCATATCAAGTTAAAACCCGGTCCAACTTCATTCACAAGCAACCTTAGGATTGTAGGAGTGTGAGAGAAAGAAGAATTGGCATGTTTCAACATTGAAATTTTTTAAAAAAATATGTAAATAAATAGTAGTGCTATATAATTAAATAAATTATCTAAAATTTTTATTGAATTCAACTAGTTTAAAAAATTTGTAAATAAAATAAAGAGATAGAAGCTATAAATCTATTCTAGAATTAATAAGAGTCAATTAATTGAGAGCTAATGTGAATTGTCAAATATTTATTGATTGTTAGTGTTATAATATAAGTTTGAAAATTTATATTAAATATAATTAACAAGTAATAAAAGTTTGACGAGTAATTATGAGTACCAATACCCTTGAAGAAAAGATAAATACTGGAGTAATCTCCCAATTCATTTTATCAAATTAAAGTTCTACTTAAAAAATCATAGCTATATTACATTAGAGACTAAGAAATCAAAATAAAAAATGCTAAATCCTATGAAGTAACTATCCTAGAGTGACACACAAAATGAAGAAAAGTAAATAAATGGATTTGTGTTTTAGAGAAATTCTTACTTAAACCATGAACACTTAGTTGGGTGCACCAGGCCAATCATGATTTAGCATTTTCATGGATAATTATGTTACATAATTAATTTCATAAAAATCAATAAAAATACTAAGTATTGATTGACTTGGTACATCCAACTATGGTACCCATAATTTAGGTAAGAATTTATCTGTGTTTTATTCTATTAAGAGTATTTGATTGGGCATTCATGAATCTTTGATGAAAATAAATTCGTGGGATAGCTGAATCAAAATTAGTAACGGCCTCTATAAATATATATGTAAACAAATCAAATTTGTCACTTTGAATAAGTATAAATAATGTGCAAAGAAATAGGTCTTATTTCCTGCATCGATTTAGGAATTAAGAGCTTGTTTGACATGTTGTATTAGGTCTGATAAGATAAGTTAATATAATACATTATGACTTTATAAGCTTCATGCATGTCATCGTTCCAAAAGCTTTTGGAAGAACCTCCTTCGACGAGGTTCTGGAACCTTCTTCTTCAGGGGTTGAGTTGTTGCGTGTGGTGAGGGCGCTGTTGAAGAAGATAAAGAGGAAGGTGATGGTTTGGGATAAGGTTCTGGTAGATTCTATTGATTGGGTGGACCGCAAAGGCATGATTGAGAACGTGTTCTAGAGGAATTTCGAGATTGAGGTCTCTGTGATGTGTAGTTGACGAGGATGGCTAGTGTGGAGGAGGTGGTGAGGAAGGGTGAGGAAGGTGAAGGATAGTATAATCATACTAAATAGTTACATATACTATCAAGTTGCTTATACTTTTTGTACCAAATGGTTGATAGTATAAGAGTTTATCAACTTGTTTATACTATCAAACCATATCCTATTGTCTTATACTATTATGTACACCAAACACAGCCTAAAATGATTGATAACTTAATCAAACCTTGGGGAGAGGGATTAGGCTTGATAGGATTTTGATGTATAATATCTTATAAATACTTTTTCATTACAATTCTAAACACCTTGGTATCCCCAACTCTTATGTATTAAGCTTTATACTATCAGGTCTAATACTATCAGGCCTTATCATATCCTTCATACTAAACGACCCTAAGAAAATGTTTATTTATTTTTGGTCTTTTAATTAAATGAGAAAACTCTCATTTCGCCAGTTATTAGCTTTTTTTTTGGGACTTCCGCCAGTTATTAACTTATCACCCTGAAAATTATACAAGGCTGATAAAAAATTTCCTAAGCCCACTCAAGACCCATAATTTTTTATTTTATTGATCACTAGTGATTCTTTGAGCCCAAATTCAAAGAGGTTTGTTTTAACATGGATTAGTTGATGGCTTTACTTATGTAAAAGGATTCTGGAAGACCAAAAAAAAAAATTGTAAAGGATTTCTGAAGCTCCAAGGCCAAGGAGCCCAGTAGCCCTATTCATTATTTAAAAACTAATTAGATTATATATTTTGAAGGTATGTTCTAATAATTTTTTACGTATGATTTAATTAATAGTTTTATTTTTTATCTTTCAATTATATCACAATAAAATAAAGCTATAATGACTAGCAAATGCAACTATAATGATAAATAAATGCATAGATATAAGTTTGAATCTTAACTATGTCAATTATTCGAAATCAGGTTACAACAAATATTCTTCTAAGTTGGTCGGGTACAACAAATATTCAGGTTACAACAAATGTCTCAACTCGCAATGTGTGGGTTGGATAGTGGGTTTGGAAACTTCCAACCCACAAAACTCGACCCACCCACTTCTTTTAAAAGTCGTTTAGCTGCAGTTTTTCATTAGCCTTGTTTTTATGAAAAATTGCAGATAGCTGACCATTGAAAAATGAAAAAAAAATTGGTCAACTCTTGTGGAATGATGTCATTCCACTAAAGCATCTTTTCAATCAACCCCTCAAAATCACATATTTCAACCTTATTTTGGCTTCTGCTATCTCATTCCATTTTGGCATTTTCTCATTCACAGCAGATGGTGATAAGAGAGACAGAGGCGACACGACAACAATAGTGACTATGAGACCAGGTTCTTTTCTCTCTTCTCTCTCTCTCTCTCTCTCTATATATATATATATATATATATATATATATATATATATATATATATTATCAATAGTATATTATATTAATTTCGTTAATTTGAGTTAGGGTTTGAAACTTAGTTTGAGTTATTGTTAAAAGATAAAAATTAATGATTATCCTCTAAACTAAAGCTCAAATTGTGTTGTTAGAACATGATTTTTTTCTTATTTTATATTTTTGTTACAAAGTATAGTTAGGGTTTGAAGCTAAAAAACTAATATGGTTATTACATTATTTAATTGATATTTATTTACTTATTGATGATAGAAAATAGCTTATGAATGGCCCTTTCAAAATCTTGACTAATCATTAACTAGTGGAGAGCAAATTAGAAGTGTTCCTACACTTCCAAGTAGTGTGCAACCTTCCCAACATGTTGAGGGTTTATCTACTGAACAAGGAGGATGATCATTCGGTGGTAAGGATGTATTGACACTTAAGAAAAAAACCTTTTAGACCAACTTCACATGTTTAGGAATATTTTACTAAGAAAGATAATGGTGAAAATGTTGAAAGTAATTATTGTGGAAAAGTGTATGCATGTGGTTTTATGAATCATGGCACAACTAATTTGTTTAGACACTTACCAATGTGTAAGAAAAAACCCTAATTTATATGTTGACAAGAGGCAAAAAAAAAAAAAACCCCTTGAATTTCTAAAGAAATATGAAGAATAAGAAAATGATAATGTAAAGCTCTAGTTGTTGTCTTTTAATCAAGAAGAGTGTGAGATTGCACTTGCTAAAATGATTGTTATTAATGAGCTTCAATTTAAATTTATTGAAAATGAAGGCTTTAGAAATTTTGCTAAATTATTCGATCTCAATTCTAGGTTCTTTCTAGACAAACTGTTGCTAAAGATGTTATGCAATTATATTTCTTTGAGAAAGCAAATTTGAAGTCTATTTTATTATCTAACTCTTAAATGGTTTCACTCACCATCAATATTTAGACTTCAATCCAAAACTTAAATTACATGTGAGTGAGTACTCATTATATTGATAATGAATGACATTTGAATAAGAAGATATTGGATTTTTTTTATTGTAAGTGATCACAAAGGTGAAACAATAGGAAAAGCTTTAGAAAAATGCATTAGAGAATGAGGGATTGAGAAGATTTGTACAATCACTGTTGATAATGCTAGTCCTAATAATGTGGCTATGGCCTATTTGAAAGATAGGTTAAGTGATTAGAATGGTACAACCATCTTGAACGGAGAGTTTATGCATTTAAAGTGTTGTGCTCATATTCTTAATTTGATTGTCAATGACAAGTTGAAGGAAATAGATTCTTCAATCTTTAATATTAGAAATGCATGCAAGTTTGTGAAGTCTTCTCTCATAAGAAAAGCCTTTTTCCTAAGGTTTGTGGTAGAAGTCAAAATAGAGAGTAAGCAAGGGTTGTGTCTTGATGTGCCAACCACTACACAGAATCCAGCAACCGGCGTGATTAAACTACGATGGTTAATAGTAACCACCGTAATTTTGAATCTAATAGCGGTTCTAGCGGTGATTCACAAAACTGCTACAGTTATAATACTTTGCGGTGATTAGGTGGCATTTCAAGGCAGTTATACTGAACCGCCGCAGTATGGAATCATTTTTTTAGGTGCTGAAATTTCCCTTTGTTCCCTCTAAATTTTCCATTCCCTCTAACCCCCACATTTTTCATTCCCTCTAACCCCTAAATTTCCTAAACCGCGCAAACACTCACTCGTTCCCAAACTCTCAGAACCCACTACAACAATTTTGGCTTCTAGCAACGAAGTTTTTGGCAAGGGTTCAAAAGCATTTCCTAAACTTGTATAAGCAACGTTTTTTGTAAGTTGCTTTTAATTATAGTTTTAGGCCACATGTTTTAGGCAACGTTTAATAAACATTGTGATAACTAGTATATGCAATGCTTTACGACGGTTCTGAAAATTTGAACATGTTTAGGCAACACTTTTAACACAACGTTTAATAAACGTTGTTTTAAAGGGAATAAGAAACGATTTATAACAGTTCCCATTATATATTTTTTAAAACCAATTAAAAATGTTGCTTATTAGTTTTTATGTTCTGAAATTCTTACTCAGAAAGGGGCGCATATGCAGCAGGAGTGTGAAAATTTTTGGCACTTCACTTACTTTCAAACCCCAATCACACGTTCCTACCCTTTTCTCAGCTATACCACTTCAATCACTCCGAGCAAGAGGCCACGGAAGCAACACTCTGCATCCATTGTGAGATCACTCCTCCCCAACCGCATCTTTATCTGTTTGGTGAGAACCCCTTATACAAGAACCCTTATTCTGCATCTTCATCTATTCCCTTCTTCAACTCGAACCCTTGATTTTGGGTTTTTTTTTTTCTTTTTTTGATTCATGCGGCGTTGATTGTTTGATTTTTCTCTTAGGATTGATTCCTGGGTTGATTGAGTGAAAACATATTAAAAATAAAAAGGGGAAAGAAAATGTGAACAGAATGAGTGAGGCAGACTCTGATTCAGAACCACACCTTCACACTCACACTCTCATTTGTTTCTTTCAAGCGATCAAGTTTGAATGTCACAACACACACACACTGATCTTGATTGATTCAATGGCGTCTATGGCTTCTATCGGTGTTCTGAAAGTGCCATCTTCGTCGAATCTGAGTGTTTTTCCTCTAGTGGTCACTGGTCAGGTTCGTCGCGACTCACGATTTCTAGACCTCTAGTGGGTGGTGGGTGGACAGGGTAGTGGCTGCGAGTTTTAGTCTTGTGGATGGATAGGGTGGTGGTCGCGAGTTGCAACGAAGACTTGAAACGTGTCCTATACTAAAATTAGCTATGATGCGTTTCAGTTTGTTTGATTTCAAATTTGTTTTATAGATTGAGAATTTGAAAATTTAGATAGCATGTTATGAGTCCATGAGGTCTTCAGTCATATACTTCATATGTTTTATAGTTGTCACAATCGGGATCACGATGATAAATATAGCGACTAGCAGGATTTTAGAAAAAATAAAAAATGGAGTCGCCATCAATTTTATTTGAATTAGGAAAAATTGAAAAATCTTTATTGGAAAATAGTCTTCGAAAACCAGATTGGATTCGAGAGTCGGTTATGGATAGGGAAGGGTGGAAACTTAATCCCACAGCACCCCTAACACACCCGTCCTAAGACGATACCTTCAGTCCGTTGTACAAATTCTTAATAATCTCAAATATATTTATTTTATTCCTTTTTAAAACTTAAAAAAATTAACAAATAAATTATAGGAAATTAATTTTGGCTTGACAGAATAAGGATTCTGCTTTTACGTATCCTCAGATGCAATGAGGAACTCAAAGCCACGTAGTTCTCTAGAAAATAAGTGTGGGTTTGTTGATTTTAATTAAAAATAATTTTTAAAAATTTGAATTAATAAGTCATCGCTACTCTGTTAATCAAATTAAGGATTGAATAGGTGAAACTCGCGTCACGTTAGAGACGTCACCCACTGATTATCAAATTTATTACAAAATTTTTATTTAAAATTATTTAGGAAAAGAAAAGAATTGGTTGATTTTATTTTTTATTTTTTTAAAGAAATAATTTAATTATTAAAAAAATTGAATTAACAAGTCGTCGCGACTCTGTTAATCAAATTAAGAATTGAATAGGTGAAGCTCACATTACGTTAGAGATGTCACCTACTAATTATTGAATTTATTGTAATTAAATAAAATTTTAAATTAAAATTATCTAAAGAAAGAAAAAAATGAATTTTGAGTTTTCATTAAATAGTGATTTATTTTTAAAAAAATTGAATCATCAAGTTGTCACAACTCAGATGATTACAGAATTAACGAGTTGTCACAACTTAGATAATCCTATTTTATTCTTTTTCAAAAAGATTTTAAATTTTTTTATATCTTATTCTAATCATTTTTATCCTTTTTTCATTTTTTATTTTTTTTAACCCATTAAGTTAAAGCCCACTACTCAAAACCATTTCTAAAAGAAAAACATAACAACAATTAAAAAAAACAAATGCGGCAGCTTTATGAAAAAAAAAGGCAAAGGTGCTTTACAAAAAAAGGCAAAGGCAGCAGCTTTACAAAAAGGAAGAATAAAAGGGGGACAAAGAAAAAATAACTTTACACAGAAGGAAAATATGGTCTATTTCTTTTCTTTAAAAAAAAATAAAGAAGCAAATAAAAAAATAGATATAATTTTAAAAAAAAAAGTCAGAATCAAAGTAAACAAAAGAAACAAAAGTGGCTTACGAAAAGAATGAAATAAAACAATTTTGGTTTGGATATTTGCAGATGAGGAAGGACCGTGCAGGAGTAGCAACACGGCTAGACTCGAATCAGGACGCGACTCACACGGATCGGAGCTAGCGGGTTTGGCTGGCGTCGTGCGGGCTTGAGCGAGATCTGGTCATGCGGCTTATGGTCGTCGATTTTTGGATCTGACAGCGGTTCAAACGAGCTTGGGCAGTGCAGCTCAGACGGCCTTGGCTGGAGTCGGGTGGCGTCTTTTGGTGGTTATGGAGATTAAAGGTTGAAGATAAAGGTAGCAAGGTGGTTGTTAATGGAGGTGAGGTGGAGGTGAAGGTGGATGGGTGGTTTGTTAGGTGTTGATGGATAGGTGGTTGGAAGGTAAAGATAATGGTGATGGGTGAATGGTGGTGGAGCTTGGGTTTGGTGGTTGAGGGGAGAAGATGGTGAGGCCGTGGATAGTTGGTTGAAGGTGGTAATGGGAGGTTGAAGGTGGTGAGGTAGTGGTTGGAGTGGTTTTACGTTAGATGGTGGAAGAAGATGATGAAGATGAAGTGGATGATGATGATGTTGGTACGTGAAGTGGG
Organism: Ormosia semicastrata; assembly: GCA_029884595.1. Lineage (NCBI taxonomy): Eukaryota > Viridiplantae > Streptophyta > Magnoliopsida > Fabales > Fabaceae > Ormosia > Ormosia semicastrata. Next base: position 116,994,922 of record JAQQTO010000063.1, read on the forward strand.
GGGACGGTGATAAAGAATGGCTCACGATTTGGGGAAGGGAACTAGGAGGTTGAAGATGACATGGTGGGAGATGGCAGTTTGTGATGGAAATGGTTCTTTAGTCGTTTGTGGAGATGAAGGTGGTGGGTTTGAAAAGTTGAAGGTGATGGTACTTTGGTGAAGAAGATAGGTGAAAGTTGCTAGGTTGTTAAGGTTGCTCCCCTCTGAAAAATGATTCTTTGAAAAAATTTCCCCTTGTTACTTCTCTGTTATGTGATATTTATCAGGAAAATGTCTGTGTGTAGTGATAGAAGAAGAAACCAAATATGTGTGTTGTAGAATATGTGGGGAGCAATAGCATTGCTCCTATTATGGCAGTGTGTGCAGTGTCGTGTAGCACTGTGGTAATGTGAGTGGAATGAGTGCAGAGAGATCCTTGAGTGTGTGTGGAGTCGGTGTTGGCCATGAATGGGGTAGAGGCCGTGAGTTGTTTGGTGGTTATGGAAGTTGGGTCACCGTGGAGAGAGGTGAAGGATGATGGTCATAAGCTTTTGGTCGCGGTGGGCTGCTTGGTGAAGGTGGAACTCATAGGAAAATGATGAATATGGAAGAGGAATGGTTGATGGGAGGTCCCCGTTGGTATGAAGGTCGTACCCCCCTTAAAACCTCCAGGATGTGTGATTTAGTAGTGAACGTGAGAGTGAAAATATGAGTGGGTGAGTGGAAATGTTAATGAGTGGGTGAGAGTGTCAAGGTTGTATGTTGCAGTGAGTAACGTGAGGCAATGGTGAAAGTGAGTGTGTGTTGTGCAGTGCAAAGTGAGTGAAACTATGCAGAGGGTGAGTGTGTAACATAGGATAGTAGGTGGAGAAAATGGGAGCGGGTAGTAACTTTTTTATGTCTTTTTATTATTATTATTTTTTTTACATTTTTTTTCTTTTCTTTTTTTTAATTTTTTTAATTTTCATTTTTATCTTTTTTTATTTTTTTTAGTTCGGTCAAAATTGGGTGTTCACAGTTACTCCTCTTTACTTATTTCTTATTAGATAAAAAGAAAAACTATGATTTTTCATTTTATCGTTGTAAAAAACGAGTAAAGACATGAACTCCAATTTTATCCAAAAATGTATAAGAGAAACAAAATAATGCGAAGAGCCGATGTGCTAAAAAAGAATGGACAGAAATTTAAAATGCATGAAATGCATGTAATAGATGCGCTCAAAATTGGCAGAAATTAAAATGCGTGGAATGTATGGAGCCGATGCGCTCAAAAGAGTTAATAGAAATTTAAAATGCATGGAATGCATAGAGCCGATGCGCTTAAAAGAATTGATAGAAATTTATAATGCGTGGAATGCATGGAGCCGATGCGTTCAAAAGAGTTGACAAAAATTTAAAATGCATAGAATGCATGGAGTCGATGTGCTCAAAAGAATTGACAGAAATTAAAATATAGTAAGCTGATGCGCTCAACAGAATTGACAGAAATTCAAAATGCATGGAGCCGATTAGTGTGTGAAATCCGCAAGTGTACGGTTTCGTCATCAAGTAATAAAAGATCGAATCCACAGGGACTGTGTTTATGAATATTAATTAATTAATTAATTCAATTCAATTAAACAAAAGGGATAAAATTGTTGATTGATGAGAACGTAGTAACAAAGCAATTAAATAAATTAATATAAAAGTGCAAATTGAGAACAAGAACAGCAAGTTATTGAGAAAGGTTTTTCAGATTCAAGAAAGCTTCCAAGATTGGGGTAACCACAATGATACAAGACAAGTCCTAATTGACAACTCTTTTATTAAAATTGAAATTCAATTGAAGGTGAATTACCCTAAATTAATTAATGTTCTTTCTCAAGAGACAAGAACCGTGCCCAATTAAACTAATTCCTACTCTCGTGGTAATTAAATTTAAATTAAACACATTACGCTTTATGGTAATTCATTGAATCCTCGAAAGGCTAAACCTACTCTCATGATTTAGACCTTAAGTTCAATTCTTATGATTACAACACTTAGGTTCACCTCTCAGTACGTCCCTAGATATCTATGATATGTAAATATGTGGCCAGCAAATTTACATGAATAAGTGCAATAAATATTGAATCAAAGAACATTCAAGATTAATAAAAGGGGAAACAAAGTCAATTAATCATCATCAATGTATCAAAGGGCATTGCCCAATCCTAGAAACAAAGAGAACTACTCAGACATGGAGAAGAAGAAATAAGAAATCAAATTCAAGAACATCCAAACCCGTAATCAAAGAGAGAAGAGAGGAGAAAGATCAAGATCAAAAGCCTCCAAGTGTGCCTCCTTTAACCAAATTGGAACCTCAAAACTGTATTCAGAACATCTATTTTTACCCCTAGGGTTTTAATTGGCTAAAAGACCCCAAAAGAAATAAAAAATAAAACTTAAAAACTGATGCGTACTGCGATCCACAGTCGTGGATCATTCCACGGGCTAGTCGTGGATCTTGCTGCCACAGGACACTTTTGCCTCAACTTGAATTCCACGGCCATGGATCATTCCACGGCTGTGGATCATTCCACGGTCAGGCCGTGGAATTCTCTGAAAAATCACTTTTGCTTCTTCACGCAGCTGCTCGATCCATGGGCATGCCATGGAACTCTCTAGAATGAGTCTTTTTCCCCAATTTACAATCCATAAAGCTCCAACTTTAATCATGCAAGCTTTCCATCCATTTCTAAGCCAATCTAGCACCAATCCTGCACAACAACACCACAAACACCGCAGTTATCCAAACTAAATGAAAAATAAATAAAAAGAGAAACTAAAATGCCTAAAATGCCTAAAAATGATGCAAAATAAGAACAAAACATGATGTTGTTTCACACACATCACCGATGCGCTCAACAGAATTTAAAATGACAATGGGCAACTGCGTCCCAGAATTTAAATGACAATGGGCAACTGAGTCCAGAATTTAAATGACAATGGGCAACTGAGTCTCAAAATTTACATGACAGTAGGCAACTGAGTTCCAGAATTTAAATGACAATGGGCAACTGAGTCCCTGAATTGAAATGACAATGGGCAACTGAGTCTTGAAATTTACATGATAATGAGCAACTGAGTCCTGAAATTTAAAAGACAGGCGGGCTACTGTGCTCCTGAAATTTAAAAGACAGGCAGGCTATTGTGTTCCCAAAATTTAAAAGACAGGCGAGCTACCGTGCTCCCGAAATTTAAAAGACAGGCGGGCTACTATACTTCTAAAATTTAAAAGACAGTGGGCTATTGTGCTCCCAAAATTTAAAAGACAATGGGCAACTAAGTCCCTGAATTGAAATGACAATGGGCAACTGAGTCTCGAAATTTAAAAGACAGGCAGACTACTGTGCTCCCAAAATTTAAAAGACAAGTGGACTACTGTACTCCCAAAATTTAAAAGACAGGCGGGCTACTCTGCTCCCGAAAATTAAAAGATAGCGGACTACTGTGCTCCCAAAAAATAGGAATTTAAAAAGGCAATAGGCATCTTGATCCAAAAAGATTTTTCTTTTTTTTCTTTTTTTTTCCTCTTTCCCTTTTTTCTTCTTTTTCTTTGTTTTCTCTCTCTTTTTATTTTATTATTCTCTTTTTTGTTTCTTTTTCTTTTTTTATTTTATTAAAAGTTTTTTGAACCAATGACGACTTTTGGAAAGCTTTGACTAATCAAAACCCTTGATCACATGCTTGTGCTCGTTGGACCTGATAACCTCGATCCTTCTTACTCATCCTTTCTTTCCTTTTTCTTCTTCTTTCTCTTTCCTTGTTTTCCACTCTCAACTCTCTTTTTGAGAAATGAGATGATCATCTCTTGTCATAAACCCTTGTTTGACTGAGCCCTTGAGAGAAAATTTTACCCTAGTATTTAATTTTGTCTCTTATCTAGTTGATTCACTACAACTACTTGATAACTCAATCATTGTCTCTGTTGCTACTTCCTTCAACACATCTTCTCCTTAGTCCTTCAAACATTTTGCCTTAGTATGGCCAATTAAATTCAAACAAAGTTGCCCCTATGTAGCTGATATCAAACGCAATTCAAAATTGCCCCAGTTTAAGCAATTCCAATTCATTGGTCATAACTTTTGCTTAAATCGCCCTTTCGAGTTTTTAGCCTAATGGGCTCTTTCCCTTTTTTTGCTCAGGTACCTCTTATTTCTAGATCATCCCTTGAGATAACATTCTCTTTCAATTGGAACTTCCAAGTCCTTTTTCAATCTAAATTGTTCATCAAGGGATTGCCATTAGATGGTCAAATCATAGTGTTGTACTCATGTTCACCTTATCTGAAGCATTACGTAACAAACAAACATGAATTTAAAAGTGCAACAAAAAAGGAATTTACTAACTGAGTGATTTTTTGACTGAGTTTGGAAGTATGACTACACAAAGGACATTTACAAAGGATAAAGACACAAGAAATAGAATAGCAAGAAAGCCAAAGGGTTTTTTTTTTGCCCAGGTATGGACGTGATTGATCTTTGCTCGATAATTGGACATCATGACCATTATTTTATCAGGTATCTACAAAAATCTGCCCTCGTGTAGGGTATCAAATGAATTTGACTTAGGATATGTTATTTGTGAACAAAATCACCCCAGTGTAAGTCATAGAGCTACCCTAAAGTAGGTCAAGTTGAACCAAGAGAACGAAAACAAATGCCCCAGTTTAGAGTCAAATCGAACAAAGTAGAAATTTGTCCTAGTGTAAGACCAAATTGAAAAATTTGCCCCAATTTAGGACTGAATAAGGCAGAAACTCGCCCTAGGGACCAAAAGATTTGTCTTAATATAGGTCAAATTGAACTAGGGAGAAGAATGCTCCAGTATGGGACCAGCTCGAACAGGGTAGAAACTTACCTGGGTGTAAGTTTTTTTTTCTTTTTTCTTTTTTTTAAAAGAGCAATAAATTAGATACTTAGATGAGCATAACATTTGTCTCAAAATTAAAGTTAATGAAAATGATAACAATCCTTCATTGATCAAAATGGACATTTTAAGGTTTGTAATATGACTAAGGCTAGAGGTTATGAAAGAAAAGATATAAGGCTCAAACAATTGTTTAAGGGTTGAATGAGACCAAGGATCCTTGTTCAAAGTTAAACTTTGCTTTTGCTTTTGCACTTTCAAACACACTTTTCTCTTACTGTTCTTCATTTCTTCCCTATTTCATTCGCCTTTGTCATGACTCATTTCATCTCACTTTTTTTCTTCTTTCTTTCTCTTCTCTCTCTCTCTCTCTCTTTTTTAGTTTTTCATCATTTTTATTTTTACTTCTTGCCTTTTTCACCTTTTCTTCCTTTTCCATTATGCTTCAAAATAATCATCATGACAATCAACCTTTTGTTTTGTGCTATCTTCTAGTATAAGGGTGATCCTTGTCCAGAATTTATTCAAAAAAACTTTCAAGCTCAAAAAGGGACAACGAGAGATAATGAAAAGATGAATTCTTGTGAAGGATAGAGAAACATGGCGAAGCTTCATTTCAAATCTCGACTGCTCATTTTCAAAAATTTTAATTTAGTGACAAAAGGATAATGCACACCAAGTGATTACTTATTTGCTTCCTTTTATTTTTCTTTTTGATTTATTCTTCTTTTTTTTGTTTTTTTATTTTTGGGCAAATGATACTTGCATACGTGGACTTCATGACCACCAAAAGTTTTCTAGAATGAGAGTCATATGGGATTCAAACCAAAGGAAAGTAAGTAAAGGAAAAAGAAGAATGACAAGAAAGACATGACAAGAACATGAATGCTAAGAACATAGGAAAAGGAAACAAGGTACGTTGAAATTCATACAAATCCATTACATTAATGCTTTAAGAAAGTTAACATGAATTCAAAAACCCAAAAGTCTAACATGATAATCACATCAGTTAACGCCTTAGATCACCAATTGTTCAGAAGTTTCGAGCTGTTGGAGGGCGAATGACTTCTTCAGATATGATTATCTCGACTGATGCTGGGAATATTTCTTTCAGATTAGGAATATGCTACATCATTTTCTTCTCCCAGAGTTATACTCCTCACTATTTCCTCCAACTCTACATTGACCTCTTCAGAGGAATCTACATCTTGCCCAGCTTGAATTACCCTTGAAGCGAGTAATTCTTGGATTCGCACCTTAAAGTCCCAACAATTCTCAACATCATGTCCTATCCCCCCACAATGATAAACATAACTTGACTCTTCATCCTGCTCTCTTCTTCTTTCATAGTTGCAGCTGGTGCAGTGCTACTACAACCTCCTTTCTTCAGCCCCTCGAATATTTCAGTCATTGGCGTACGCAAGCTCATGACTTTTCTTATGGGTGATCTTTCCCTCTCTAAAGTATTTACCTCACCCCTTCCATCATGATTATGAACTGGGTTGTTGACAATATTGGGTCTAGCCATTTCTTGAATGTCAAGCTTCCCATAAGCAATTAGCTTCCTTACTGTAAACTTGAAAGATTCACAATCTTTAATTGAGTGCCCTGGGGCATCCTTGTGGTATTTGCAAGTTAAACTCGGGTTATACCACACTGGGAATGGTGGTTCTAAAGGACGTACGGGATTTCCCGACATGAGGTGAGCATCAAACAATCTTAGGAAAAGAGGTAGGTTTTGGGGATGAAAGCGGCCTTGATTTTGGGAGATTGGCCGAGGTTGGGGGTGTTTTGGGAAAATTTGTGGAGGTGCAGGTGGATATCGAGTATAGGATGGGCGTACATACGGTTGTGGTGTGGGATCATAATTGATTTGGTATTGCGGAGTTGGGGTGTTATTTGTGGTTGGCACAATTTGATGAGGTGGGTAGTAAGGAGGTATAAGTGTAGATGTTTAGTATGGAAAGTGAAGGTTAGGATTATATGAAAGTTGATGACTTGGGTATTATGGTGAATATTGATGATCACATATTTGATACATTAATAAGCTTTCATTCTTAGTCATTTACACTCTCTATGTACTTAATTGATTGAGTTTTATTATGTTTTGTAAGTTTGGACTCAAATTGGATTTAATTGAGTTTTTTAGCATAATTCATATCTTACACTGTTTCTGTATTTGGGCCATATCTTGGGATGTAGATGGTCTTTAGAGGTGATTCTAGTGGCATTTGAAAGATAAGAGAGAGTTCTACAACTTTTAAGAATACCTCAAAGGCCTAATCACACAAGTAGATAACTCAAATTGGGGTTGAAGCAAGAACCGGAGTTCTTTTCCTGATAGCTTAACCTATGTATACTATTCATCACATATTTCAGGATAGAAGTTGTCAAATGGGCTGCAATTTGGATGATGAATAGTTAAGACCCATATCTACAACTTTCATGTTGAACACTTTTCCAGAATCGGACTCCTTGAAGGTGATATTGGGCTTGGAAGTCAGAACAGAGGAGCTGTGACTGGGCCTGGACAGTGTGCAGTAATTTGAACGTATCTAGAGTTATAGAAATGATATTAGACTTAAACTAAAGCCATTTGAAAGCTAAGATCCAGGCCTACAACTTTCATGAAGACCACTTGGTTCAAAAATGACGAATACAATGACTTCAGAGCTGCATGATTTCGGAGACAAGGAATCTCCATAATTTCCCACTCACCTAAAGTCATTTGGCATTTTCCACTCATTTTCCACTCATCCACCCACTAATGACTCAGCCCCCCTGTCATTTTGTATCTCTAATCCTCTATAAAAAGGGGCCTTGGCAGATCATTGGGGGTGTTAGGTGTTAGTTACCAAAATGATGCCATTTTGTTACTAAGTTTTCTTGTAGTAATTTTCCTTTGTTCTAAATTAAAGTCATGTTCTTCTTCTTCTTCTTCTCTCTTTCTTTCTTCTTATCTATGAGTAACTAAGTTTTATTTTACTTGGGTGAAAGGGTGAAGCTCTTGGTAATAAAGTAAGGCTAGATTTATTCTTCTCTTGTGTTTAAATGATTTATATTTTATAGTAACCATTATACGTATTATAATTTATTTCTTATAATTTAGAAACCATATTTGTAAAGAGGAGTTCTTGATTTGTTGTAGACAAAATATTGGCACAATGAATGCTTTAACCCATTTATAAGTGGTGGTAATATTTTTAGAAACATAATATAATTACGTATATTATTTTAATTAGACTTTTAATGTTGTATTTTCCGATTGGAACCTCCATGTTGTGAGGATTCTAATTGAGTTATAAAAGGAATTAATCTTACCTTTATTTTATTTACCAAGAGTGAATCTTTTTACCCAAGTAAATAATTTTAATCGTAGTAACAAAATATTCACTTCACCTTAATTAATCTTCAACAATTCCCTGTGGATCGACCTCAGACTCCCGAGAAATTTATTACTTGAGACAACCTGTACTTGGGTTTGCAAATGCGACAATTGAAAATTGTGCATCAAATATCGAGGTCTGGAGGTCTGTTGGTGTTGGACATAATTCACTTTATATTCTTTCTTTTTCGGTTGGAATCCTTTCTTAGAAGCAGTATCCTCTGAAGCATTATTCAAGGTCCTTCCCACAACAGGCATCTCAGTAGTGATCCCGGGGTTTACCCCCATGGAAGGGATATTTGGCAGGAGCGGATATGCTCCAACTACTCCCATATTTCTGGCTCCCTCAATCAAGGTGAGGGTCTCTCTCATGGCTAACAACATTTCCTCCATTCTTCCCTGCAACTCTGCCATTTCATTCATCTCCCTTTCATCTCATCTACTTCCATACTCAGATTGTTTCCTTCGTTCTCAGTTGTCATCGCTGTAAACTTTGTTTGAGCCCTTGTGTTGTGAACTCTAGTTTGATTAGTATTTTCTTTCTTTAGTCGCGCAATGGTTCCTTTTGGTTTATCAAAACAAAATAACATTAGACAAAGAATGAAATGAAATGAATGAAAATGCAAGATGATGTATCTTTTATATTTTTTATTTTTTGAATGGTAGGAATGCCATGAAAATACAAGATAAAGTTTTTTTCTTTTTCTTTTTGATTGCAATGAATGCTAAGAAAAAATACATGACATGATGAATAAATAGATAAAGAAGAATTTCCTTTTCTTTTTTTTTTTTGTTGCTAGGAATGAAAGTGTAAGATGATGTTTTTTTTTTTAAAAAATGCAAGAATGAATGGCATGAGAAAGAGACAAAGAAAAAGTACGCTCCCTTTGTGTCCTAATGGGATTGCCCTAAACTTGAGAATTTTTATCCAAAGGATTTATGGGTCCTTCTAATTTGTTAGAACTTTCATTGGGTGGCTCTTCTATTCTAAAGGCCTCTAGAGTTAAGTCCCATCTTAGAATGTTGACCACAAACAGTGAGTAAACTACTAGGTGTGGGACATTCGTGAATAAGGCACACTTTAGATGAGGTTTTCGCGATAACCAAACAGGATGTACATCTAAAATGGCTACCACTACGCAACCTCTACGTAACTTCGGCTTCACTCAGACCCGGTTATAGGGCCCCACTTGGATGTGTGTGATAAACGTGTAAGTGCAAAGTGTGTAAGGAGCATACAAACCTGTACAAAAATTTAAAAAGATAAAAAAAAACTACCCCCAACCTGCAAAAACATAAATACAATAACCAACCAGCAATCCTCTACCCTAGGGTTTTAACAATTAAGCACAAAATATATATACAAGTCACAATATACATACGATAATGCTATCAGATATTTACATAAAAGTACTAAATAAAATCTATTTACAAACAAATAAAAAAAGGACAAAATGGGGTAAAAAAAATAAATAGAGATTATTAATAATTTGCACAACTAACAACAACAGGCCTGACTCTCCAAATGTCCCCAGTGGAGTCGCCATCTGTCGCGACCGGGATCACGATGATAAATATAGCGACTAGCGGGATTTTAGAAAAAATGAAAAATGGAGTCATCACAAATTTTATTTGAATTAGGGAAAATTGGAAAACCTTTATTGGAAAATAGTCTTCGAAAACCAGATTGGATTCAGGAGTTGGTTATCGATAGGGAAAGGTCGAAACTTAATCCCACAGCACCCCTAACACACCCGTCCTGAGACAGTACCTTTAGTCCATTGTACAAATTCTTGATAATCTCAAATATATTTATTTTAGTCCTTTTTAAAACTTAAAAATGTTAGCCAAGTGGCCTCAAACTCAAGAGGGGGGTGAATTGAGTTTATGAAATATTTTTGCAAATATTTCGTAAAACGTTTGTTAAACAATTTTTGTTGAAGCTATTGGATAATTGAAGTGAATAGATATATGAGATTGAATACTTCACTCACAAATTAAATAAACCAAGATGAATAATATTCAAGCAAGCATATAAAGTAAATGCACAAATGTAAAGAGATAGGGCTGAGAGAATCAAACACAAGGATTTATTCTGATTCAGCCACCCCTTGTGACCTACGTCCAGTCCTCAAGCAAACCACTCGAGATTTTTCACTAAACTTCAAGCTTGAACGGGTGCTTGAAAACCTTTACACAATAGAGCACTCACCAACACCTTGGGATACCTCACCCTTGTGCTTTGAGCCTTAAAAACAGGGATGCCTCACCCTTTACAACCTTTTGAGGGATGCCTCACCCTCTAGGGATACCTCATCATTTTCTAACTTTGAGAGATATCTCACTCTCTAAGAGATACCTCACCCTTCACTCTAGAGGGATACCTCACCCTCTCTTTTTCAGATTACACAAAGTATAGAAGATAGAAATTCTCTTAAAGAGTAGATAAATACAAATTGAAGCTCTAGCATTGCCCCTTTTGAATATCTCAAGTTTTTTTCCCAAAAACAGGGCAAAAATGTTTTCAGGATTGATTCTCGTATATGAGTGTTAGATTGATGTTCTAAAATGAAGTTCAACCCTTAATGAAGACCCAAGGCAAGTATTTATAAGTTGTATGAAGAAAAGAGTCGTTGGGGGTGATAAAGCAAAGCTTTTAATGCAGTTAAAATAGCTGTTGGACTCTGTCAGACCACGTGTAATCGATTACACAATCTATGTAATCGATTACATGGCTGTTTGAACGTGTTCTTGGCTTTCTGGGCTCTGTGTAATCGATTATATTATTGGTGTAATCGATTACATGGCTTCTAACTTGCTTGTAATCGATTACAATATCCATGTAATCGATTACATAACTCTTTGAACGTGTTCTTGCCTTTCTGGGCTCATTATAATCGATTACATTTCTGGTGTAATCAATTATACGGCCTCTGACTTGCGTGTAATCGATTACATGAACCATGTAATCGATTACCAGCTCTCTGTTTAGCTTGTAATCGATTACAAAACATGTGTAATCGATTACCTTGGCCTTTGAACACATTTTTCAAGTCCAATTAAGCTTGTAAGCTATTTCTAACACCTCAAGACATTTGATTAAACATAAATCCTTTCATGAGTGTTAAACCTAAGATTAAAAATCATGTTGCTTTGAAAAACATGTGTAGCTTTGAATTTTCACACTTATTTTAGAAATGATATTTGAAAAACCATTTGAGAATCATTGAGATAACTTAAAGGACATTTTACATTGATATTCTAAGATCTATATCTAATATACCTCTTTTGATCTTGGTCTTTATCTTTTGATCTTTGGTCTTCTCTTTTGATCTTGATCTTCGTCTTTGACTTTGTTATCATCAAAAACCCATTTGATATGCTTCAAGATATAAGCATTCACAAAAAAAAATTAACAAATAAATTATAAAAAATTAATTTTGGCTTGACAGAATAAGGATTCTGCTCATACATATCATCGGATACAATGAGGAACTCAAAGCCACGTAGTTCTCTAGAAAATAAGTGTGGGTTTGTTGATTTTAATTAAAAAAAATTTTGAAAATTTAAATTAACAAGTCGTCGCGACTTTGTTAATTAAATTAAGGATTGAATAGGTGAAGCTCGCGTCACGCTAGAGACATCACCCACTAATTATCAAATTTATTACAAAATTTTTATCTAAAATTATCTAGGAAAAGAAAAGAATTGGTTCATTTTATTTTTTATTTTTTTAAAGAAACAATTTAATTATTTAAAAAAAAATTTGAATTAACAAGTCATCGCAACTCTTTTAATCAAATTAAGAATTGAATAGGTGAAGCTCGCGTCATGCTAGAGACGTCACCTACTGATTATTGAATTTATTGTAATTAAATAAAATTTTAAATTAAAATTATCTAAAGAAAGAAAAAAAATGAATTTCGAGTTTTCATTAAACAATGATTTATTTAAAAAAATTGAATCATCAAGTTATCACAACTCAGATGATTACAGAATTAACGAGTTGTCACAACTCAGATAATTCTATTTTATTCCTTTTCAAAAAGATTTTAATTATTTTTTTTATATCTTATTCTAATCATTTTTTATCCTTTTCTCATTTTTTAACCCATTAAGTTAAAGCCCACTTCTCAAAACCATTTCTAAAAAAAAAACATAACAGCAATTAAAAAAAAAACAAATGCGTGACTTTACAAAAAAAAAAAAAAGGCAAAGCAAAGACTTTACAAAAAAAGGCAAAGGCAGCAGCTTTACGAAAAGGAAGAATAAAAGGGGGACAAAGAAAAAGTAACTTTACGTAAAGAAGGAAAATGAGGTCTATTTCTTTTCTTTTAAAAAAAATAAAGAAGCAAATAAAATGGTAGATATAATTTTAAAAAAAGAAGAAGACAGAATCAAAGTAAACAAAAAAAACAAAAGTGGCTTACGAAAAGAATGAAATAAAACAAATTTGGTTTGAATATTTGCAGATGAGGAAGGACCGTACAGGAGCAGTAGCACGGCTAGACCCGAATCAGGATGCGACTCGCACAGATCGGAGCTAGCGGGTTTGGCTGGCGTCGTGTGGGCTCGAGCGGGATCTAGTTAGGCGGCTCACGGTCGCCGGTTTCCGGATCTGACGGCGGTTCAAACGGGCGTGGGCAGTGCAGCTTAGACAATCTTGGCTGGAGTCAGGTGGCGTCTTTTGGTGGTTATAGACATTGAAGGTTGAAGATAAAGGTAGCAAGGTGGTTGTTAATGGAGGTGAGGTGAAGGTGAAGGTGGATGGGTGGTTTGTTAGGTGTTGATGGATTGGTGGTTGGAAGGTGAAGATAATGGTGATGGGTGAATGGTGGTGGAGCTCGGGTTTGGTGGTTGAGGGGAGGAGATGGTGAGACCGTGGATGGTTGGTTGAATGTGGTAATGGGAGGTTGAAGGTGGTGAGGTGGTGGTTGGAGTGGTTGTTGTTAGATGGTGGAAGAAGATGATGAAGATGAAGTGGATGATGATGATGTATGTATATGAAGTGGGGGGACGGTGATAAAGAATGGCTCACAATTTGGGGAAGGGAACTAGGAGGATGAAGATGACATGGTGGGAGATGGTGGTTTGTGATGGAAGCGGTTCTTTAGTCGTTTGTGGAGATGAAGGTGGTGGGTTTGGAAAGTTGAAGGTGATGGTTCTTTGGTGAAGAAGATAGGTGAAAGTTGCTAGGTTGTTAAGGTTGCTCCCCTCTGAAAAATGATTCTTTGAAAAATTTTCCCCCTGTTACTTCTCTGTTATGTGATATTTATCAGGAAATGTCTATGTGTAGTGATAGAAAAAGAAACCAAATATGTGCTGTGTAGAATGTGTGGGGAGCAATAGCATTGCTCCTATTGTGGCAGTGTGTGCAGTGTCATGTAGCACTATGGTAATGTGAGTGGAGTGAGTATAGAGAGATCCTTGAGTGTGTGTGGAGCCGGTGTTGGCCGTGAATGGGGTAGAGGCCGTGAGTTGTTTGGTGGTTATGGAAGTTGGGTCACCGTAGAGAGAGGTGAAGGATGATGATCATAAACTTTTGGTCGCGATGGGCTGCTTGGTGAAGGTGGAGCTCATGAGAAAATGATGAATGTGGAAGAGGAATGGTTGATGGGAGGTCCCCGTTGGTATGAAGGTCGTACCCGCTTGAAACCTCCAGGATGTGTAGTAGTGAACGAGAGAGTGAAAATGTGAGTGGGTGAGTGGAAATGTCAGTGAGTGGGTGAAAGTGTGAAGGTTGTGTGTTGTAGTGAGTAATGTGAGGCAATGGTGAAAGTGAGCGTGTATTGTGTAGTGCAAAGTGAGTGAAACTATGCGAGAGGGTGAATGTGTAACATAGGGTAGCAGTGAAGAAAATGGGAGTGGGTAGTAACTTTTTTATATGTTTTTGTTATTATTATTTTTTACTTTTTTTACTTTTCTTTTTTCTAATTTTTTTAATTTTATTTTTATTTTTTTTATTTTTTAATTCGGTCAAAATTGGTTGTTCACAATAGTCATTATTATTCAACAATAGAAAACATCATCGATATTGATCTATCCTTATTCTCCATCTATATTGATCTATCCTTATTCTCCATCTGGGGGAAAGTGAAAAGTGTTTGAGTTATGAAATCCCCTCCCAGCAACCAAGTCCTTGAAATATTGGTTATCAAACACCAGATGTGTGGCATTAAGGTTCCCTGTCACATTCTGGTCAACATCTAGTGGGCACAGCTTGTCAAGCTCTTCTTTAAACTTTGGCTCGATGGCAGGGTCAGGCCTTCCAGTTCCAGATTGATTGTATAGCCTAAACATGATGGAAAAACAACGAGCTTGGCCAATAGAGTGAGATCTTGAGAGTGCTACAAGGTCTTTGACAGTAAGGTTAAATTTTTGGAAGAGGTCAATAAGAGCACTTGCATTGGCTCTTGGGTTGTGCATTATATTATTTGAGTCTTCTTGATTAGCAATCAAGCTATGTAACCTTCCCAACCTCACCTCCCAATTGTTTGGTGTCAATTTTATTTTTTATATAAAATTAAATTTTATTTTGAGAGTTTTGATTCCTACATATAGTGGAAATTTACTCATTCAGGGGGGAAATGCAAAGAGATGAGTTTGGTCTTAATCACTCAAAAGCTTTGCTAATCCAATGCTATGGCGGTATAGGTTGGCATGGCTATAAAAATCATAAAGTGATATCAAGATTGTGTGATACTATTGTCTTTTCTATTTGAACTATGAGAACTAAGAACAAAAACTTATAAACTTAAAAAGTCATATTAGTCACCAATATTGAAGCTGTCTTTATTTTTTTCTCCTCCAACTGACATGAAAATTTTGCTATGAAAATTTTTATGTTGTTGTTTCTGCTTTCAATATCTCTTTGTCTATCATAGTTCCTTAAAATCTCAACCTGTGATTTTGCAAGGTGCAACGAATTCTGTTGAGGTGGTTGCCTTCAGTTTTTTAACTCATGAAGAGTTACGGAGGAGTAATTGTGTGAAGATAACAAATCCCATTTTGCTTGATAGTCTGGAGAGGCCTGTACCTGGTGGATTGTATGATCCTGCTTTAGGCCCACCGGATGAGAAGTCTCTGTATGTTTCATCGATTTTTATTATATGAAAATTTGTTTCTAATTGTTATTATGATATTTGAGTATGAGAAGCTACTTTTAGCTGGTGAAAGTTAGCAATTTTGGAGAAGATCATTTTTTATCTTCTGGTTGCATGACTTGCTGAAATGCTTGCTTGCATATAATAGTTTATGGTCATTTCTTTAGGGCACTGTTGAGAAGTCTTAATTACAATCTAATACTCAAGTTTCCTGTCTTAATAATTTCCTATTTAATATTAGGTAGATGGGATTTTTTAACTTTATAGCTATTATAGGAGAGGGCTTCCTTCTTCGAATTGTTGAGGGATTTGAAAGCTCTTTTTAGCTAAGTAGTTTTGCTTTTGTTTCAATCTCTTTTTTCTTATTTTTTGCTTTTAATAAGGAGGATGTCTTGACTTCTGGATTTGTAATTATTTTCTCTACTCACAATATTTATTTTATTCTTCAAAAATTATATTACTGTAGCTAATGTCTAACACGTTTATGTTTGGATTGAAATTTTATATCTTACTAACCTCCAACCCTATAAGTACTCAGTTCTTGAACTTGTGGATGCATCAATAAATTTATGTGATTTTTTTTCCTTTTATAAATTAAAACAGGGATAACTATTTCATTTATCAAGTTCCAAGTTTCTCTTCTTGCCTTTCTGCCCTGACCTCTCTAAAAATGACAATAATCATATGGTGTAGCTACTTGTTCTTTTTGAATTTGCTGCATCTAGCAGTAGAACAAGACTTGTTTACATTATCTCATGTGATACACATAACAACTATTTGCAGTGCACATGGATTTTTACTGCCACTGAAGATAGCTAGACTAAACAACTTTTTGGGGAAAGGGTCAAGAGGATTTTGATCCTTTGGACAACTATTTGGTTCAAATCATCCTCTCATTGTCTGAAAGCTATGTCTGCAAATTACTGAATGGTGGCAGTTGCACATTATAGCTGATAGTAATTCCTTCTGAGTCTGACATTATATATTATTACTATGTCTTATATTGCTAATCCATTTTGGTGCAATTTATTAAATCCACAGAATCTATTATTGTTCATTTTCCATGCTTTGTGCTTGTTCTTCATTTTCCAAGCTTTTGCTTGTAGTATTTAAGTTGGCAAATGTAATGTTATAAGCTAATGAATTTCAATTTACTAATTTTTCAGATTAAAACCTTCACTTTCAAACAAAATGAGCAAGGGAGAAAGCAATAAAAAAAGGGTGCCAACTTCAAACAAGGGATGTGAAGGTCTCAAAAAGAGAGCCAACTTGGATCTCAATTTCAGTGTAAGGCCAAGTGCTGAATTATCAAAATATTTAAAATCAAGCAAGAAAAAGTTAAGAAGCTTGGAAAGAATAAAGTAGATGGTAGGCAGTTGAATGCTACACATACAGCCCAAAGTGAAGAAAATAGTAATTCTTTAAAAAGAAAACTCTTTCCTATGAATGCAACTCCTTCACAAGTCACTCAAAAGGAAGAGAGGCAGCCTAAGAACACTAAAATGAATTCACAAGTTAGAGGAGCTAGTCAAATGGGAATGAGGCAGCCCTTGCCTAGAAATGTGACTCAAACACAAGTTACTCAAATGGAAAAGAGGCAGCCTAAGAGTACTAAAATGACTGCACAAGTTAGAGGCTCTAGTGAAATGGCAATGAGACAACCCTTATTTACAAATGTGACTCAAACACGAGTCACTCAAATGGAAGTCCAAGGCGGTTGTCTCATGACACCAAGTTTACCTCTTTTGAAAGAAACAAGTGGAAAACAAGTTCCAAATGAAAAAAAGAGACAATCAATCACCACAAGTGTGAACCAAGGGTCGAACCAAGATGATCATGGTCCTAAAGTTAAGAGGATGAATGTAGTTTACCCAGCAATGTCTCTTGATGACTTCCTTGAAGAAAATGGTGTGCATGAAAAACAAAATCAATTGCTAGATGATGAAGAACAAGAAGCTGAAAATGAAAAAGTAGTTCAAGAAGTTAGAGAAGTAGGTCAAAATCATCAGGTAGATGATAACTTCATTGACCAAGATGTTGACAGAGAGGAAGTTGAGGAAATGGACAATAATCCAGAAGGTAACATCATTGTCTTTAACTACTATTTTTCTAACTACTTAGTTTTCACTAATATTTCTCAAATACTTTGTATGCATTGACTTATAAAACTTATGCCTCTACTTGCATAAAATTAGGGACAGTGGAGAATAAAAAAACTCAAGGCAAGACTGAATGCAAAGATATCCATGCTAGATCGGAGGAAGAATGACAAGAAATCATTTTTGAGAAAAAAGTAGCAAATTAGGCTCACTGATAAAAGTGTTTCTAATTTAAGCTTGTTCTTAGGCACAATTGCTAGAAATTCAAAATTCTGCCTCTTGAACTACACCAATTTTAAGGCCATTCCAAAAAGCTACACAGATAATATTATGAAATATGTCCGGGTATGTGTAGGATTAATTTCTATCATTTTAAATGCAATATTAGTATATTAATGATGCTAACATCATTATGGTACTTTCCTTAGTCAAAATTCATCATTCCAAAAGAAGGAGAAGATTGGGTACTTTCAGGAGTAAAGGAAGCTTGGAAGAGGCACAAGTGTAAGATCAAGAAAAAGTATTTTAAGCCTTATGACAACACCGAAGATATGTTAAAGAATCGTCCAAGAGATGTACCAATTTCAATTTTTAAAAAGTTGATTGCCTTTTGGAGTCTTCCTGCCATTCAAGTAAGATCTAAATTATAAGGTCATATTTCAATTTCATGTTACTTATGAGATGTATTTTTCATAACATTATAATGCTTTTTTTTTTGTTTTATAGAATATAGACAATCAACAAGATGAATTCTAAAAATAGAAAGCATCAAAGATGGAACCATCGAATGGGACTTGTGAATTTTGCTAGAGTTTGGAATTGTTTGGTATTGTGCTTGAGAATTTGTAAATTTTACTCATTGATAAATATTTTACTTACTTTTTTTTAATTTGTTGAAGTGTTTAGCAAATGAGAATGATGAAGATGTTACCCAAGTTGATTTATTCATTACAACTCGCACGGGAACAAAAGGAAAGGAATTGGATTTAGAAACCAAGAGTGCAATTTTAAGTTATATAATGTAAAATTATAACAAATGCAAATCTTTTATTGATGTTTAACATTATGTTTTGATGAGTGCTCCATCTTTTTGAAGGATGAAGTTCAAGATCGGATTGAAAACTCTGGAGAGAATGCTGATGAAGCCTTTCAAGCTGTGTTCAGAAAAGAAAGGTCAGGGAGAGTTCGAGGGTATGGAAGAGGTGTCACGAAAACTAGTTTTAAAATGGATACTGAGATTGACGCTGTAAAGCGCAAGCACTCTGAAGAAATGTTAACCTTGAAAACTGAAATGGAAAATCAGAAGCAGGACACTGGCAATCAAATGAATAACATGAAGAAACAAGTAGAGGGATTAGAAAATCTTGTGAAGGCTTTGCTTCAAAGAGCTACCCTTGGTGTTAACTTGGAAGACTTGGAACCTTTAATGCGCTCATCTCCAGCTGATACGAATAGTGCACCTAACACGGATAAAAATGATCTTCCAAACTCTTCTACATCGATGCATATTCTAAGCCAAGAAAAGGTAATAACACATGTTGATTTAGAATGGTGATTTGAATTTTGTTTCAGGTTTAGTTTGATATGAATGGATGGGTTATTGTTCTGGTTTTGTTCTTGATCTTTGCATATTAATTTGACTAATGAAAAAGATGCAATATCTGTTAATGAATAATGGGAGCATTAATTGATGCTATAATCCTTGGTTGTTTGATTTTGGTTTTACATAATGGTAGTCTGGTCTCTCTTAATCTGATCTCTTGGATTATCTTAATTTTTTGTGTAATGTTCCGGACTGTTTTCTTTTTGGATTGCTGGGACTGTTTTACTGATTTTTGTTTGAAATCCCAAGTATGATTTTCTGGGTATGCTAAGTATCGGGTTGTTCATTAAAACTTAGATTCATCATGATGCCAAAAGCTAAATATACAAAGGAGAGAAATAGAGTGTGTAACTCACGATGAATGAGGGGAATCCTATGTTGCTTATGGTTGTCTACAGGCTCAAATGCCGCTAATTTGTTGCATTTTGAAGATGATCCCAGTTCCTTGCTGCTTGGTTTTTGAAAGCTTAGATTCTGTTTCTGTGACTTAGTAACACAATAGAAGAATTGATTAGAGAAACACACACATAGATACACACATATATGTAGTCCAGTTATCCAACAAAAGAAGTGCAAATTGGAAAAAAAAAGATGAAAACAATGAAAAAGAATTATATATCATCCAGTTATCCATAAGGTTATATACAAATATGTCAAGATAGAGGGAGCCAAAAGCGTGTGAAATACCTGAAGGTCTCGAGGAGGACATGTTTGAAGTGATGCTCCCATATTATCTGATAGCGAATTTTTTTTTGGACTACTGAGACTATTTTACTGATTTTTGCTTGTTTGGATAGATTCTAATCTCTCATGGACTGTTGATAAATTTTGTTGGGACTGTTCTTGGTCTTTTTGAGGGTTTGCTTTCGTTTTATTTTTTAGTTAACTTGTTGTTTTGAAAGTTTAACCAAGTAGAGGTATGCTTTCATAGAATGCTTGTTTATAGCCTTGGGAAGCCTAATCTGAGGCTTCTATTTGCAGGTATACAAACCTTGATGAATGATTAATGATGCATGTTTTAGTTTTGGAAAAAATTGATGAGTTTGTAATCAAGTACGATTTTCTATTTTTGAAGATTAAGTTTGAAATCCCAAGTATGATGGACTATGTTGATAAGGTTCTGTTTTTAAATAAATCATATTGTCTATCTTTGTTTAGAACTTTGGATAAGTTTCACGAAAGTAAATCATTTTTCTATTTATTATGTTTCTTCCTAAGATCTGAAAATGCTATAGTTCATAGGTCATGATACACATGTTGAAATCTGTTGCATGTATTTGTTAGAATTTTCCTATAAATTCTAGTGGGTTGTAATCAATTGTGACATTTTGTTTTGCTAAAAACGAGCTAATATTATGATCCATTCTATGATACTTAAGCCCACTAACAACGTGATTAAATTATTACTGGGCTTTGGACACTTAATATTGATGTGTGTGGGAGACAGTGTGGGCCTAACCACTAGGCCCATAATGGGAATGGGAGGTGCCTAGGGTTAATAAATAGCGTGGCTAGGTCCCCTTTACCGTCACGTCTTTAGATTGCTCTCTAGGTTTGCCCCATTGAAAACCTAGAATTTGGAGTGAGTGATCAGGCAAAGGAAAACTTGGCTTTTCGTTCCAAGGATATGTGCAACACAGAAGTAATTCCCTGTTCATCAAATCATGTCTTCAACAAGTAAGTTATTAAATCGGTGTTCTAATTTCATATAAAGTGTGCCTTTCTTAGTATGTTTTCCTACATTTGGTATCAGAGCGGGTTTTATATGATTTAGGACTTGATTGTTAATTATCATATGTTTGATTTCAATTGAATGGATACATACATGAATATGATATATTTTTTTTTAATTCTAATTTGCTACTGGATGTTCTGCATTTTTTTTTGTTGATTGTCTTTAACAACAATTTGCAAGTGTAAAGTTATACAATTACCTCTGTTCCACCACCCCCTTGCATTAAATGTTTACTATCTGAATGGGTTTCCTTCATTTTCTATTTTATTGTTATATTTTTACCTATAAAAGATAGGCTTGTACCAAACGAAGTATAAAGTGAGAATCAAATCAAGTGAATGAAATAGTATTCTGTACATTTCTCTTCTTTTCTTTAAGCTGCGTGACTTTGAGTGAGTGTGAGAGAAAAATCTCCTTAGTGGGATACTATGTTTTTTGACATCATCTTTCTATTGTTTCTCGTATATGGTTTTGCGATTAAAAAAAATAAAATAATATATATATATATATATATATATATATATATATATTTAGTTGGATCCGAAATTAACATGCTTTAATAATCCTTTAAGATTGTTTGAGTACAAAACATATGGGAATCTTTGATACATCGAGCAAGAGAAGATGATGATTCCTGTGCAAGAGTTTTTATGGATTGCTATGAGTCGTTACCATCAAAGTGGAGCCACTTGTATCAATTCATGGAAGTCTCTTTGTAATTTGAGGAATGCTTTTAACCATTGCATGCAGTTACCTGCCTAAAGGGGGTTATTGTATGTAATGATTGAAAGTTAATTTGAGATGGAGTTATTGGGGAATATATTGGGCTAAAGGGACTTGTCTACCCAAAGGAGACAACTTTCTAAACCTAGTGTATACTCATGGATTAACCCATCTGAGGTTTTGACCTAAGTTATGACCTTGGTTTGTGCATTCTGCCCAAAGGAGAATGTGCTATGATATTGGCCTCATTTTGATAGCTTGTTTGCATTTTGAGCTATATCTTGCCTTGTAATATGTTCTAATGCATTCCTGTTTTGACTTAACAGTGAACTTTTCTGTGAACAATTATTCTGCTTCTATTGAGATCTTGAATGGATCAAATTATGGGAAATGGAAGCAAAATTTGGAATTCTCTTTAGGAATTGCTGATCTTGATTTAGCTTTACGCGAAGACAAGCCTGTGATCAACGAGGATAGCATGCCTGAATAGAAGGATCTTTTGGCTAAGTGGGAGAGGTCTGATAGGTTAAGTCTGATTGCTATCAAGAGGACCGTCTCTGAACATCTTTTGAGTGATCTTCTAGAGAAAGGGACAGTTAAGGGGTTCCTTGATGCACACTTTTTAGTTGTTGCATTTACAAACCCAAGTGCAAGTTGTCTCAAGTAATAAATTTCTCGGGAGTCCGAGGTCGATCCATAGGGAATTGTTGAAGATTAATTAAGGTGAAGTTAATATTTTGTTACTATGATTAAAATTATTTACTTGGGTTAAAAGATCCACTCTTGGTAAATAAAATAAAGATAAGATTAATTCCTTTTATAACTCAATTAGAATCCTCACAACATGGAGGTTCCAATCGGAAAATACAACGTTA
Organism: Ormosia semicastrata; assembly: GCA_029884595.1. Taxonomy (NCBI): domain Eukaryota; kingdom Viridiplantae; phylum Streptophyta; class Magnoliopsida; order Fabales; family Fabaceae; genus Ormosia; species Ormosia semicastrata. Next base: position 117,017,314 of record JAQQTO010000063.1, read on the forward strand.
AAAGTCTATTAAAACTATATACGTATTTATATTATGTTTCCAAAAATATTACTACCACTTATAAATGGGTTAAAACATTCATTGTGACAATATTTTGTCTACAACAAATCAAGAACTCCACTTTATAAGGAAAGTTTCTAACACCACCACTTGTAAATGGGTTAAAGCATTCATTGTGCCAATCTCTTGTCTACAACAAATCAAGAACTCCACTTTACAAGGAGAGTTTGGAAACAAAATATAATACGTATAATGATCACTTGAAAATATATCATTTAAGCATAAGAGAGAAATTAATCTAACCTTATTTCATTACCAAGAGCTTCACCTCTTCACCCAAGTAAAATGAAACTTAGTTACTCATAGATAAGAAGAAAGAAAGAGAGAAGAAGAAGAAGAAAAACATGACTTCAATTTAGAACAAAGGAAAATTACTACAAGAAAACTTAGTAACAAACTAGCATTATTTTGGTAACTAACACCTAATACACCTAATGATCTGCCAAGGCCTCCTTTTATAGAGGATTAGAGATACAAAATGTCAAAGGGGCTGAGTTATTAGTGGGTGGATGATTGGAAAATGAGTGGAAAATGCCAAATGACATTAAATGACATTAAATGACATTAAATGACATTAAATGAGTGGGAAATAATGGAGATTCCTTGTCTCCGAAATCATGCAGCTCTGAAGTCATTGCATTCGTCATTTTTGAACCAAGTGGTCTTCATGAAAGTTGTAGGCTGGATCTTAGCTTTCAAATGGCTTTGGTTTGGATCCAATATCATTTCTACAACTCCAGATACGTTCAAATTACTACATACTGTCCAGGCCCAGTCACAGCTCCTCTGTTCTGACTTCCAAACCCAATATCACCTTCAAGGAATCCGATTCTGGAAAAGTGTTCAACATGAAAGTTGTAGATATGAGTCTTAACTATTCAGAATCCAAATTTCAGTCCATTTTACAACATCTAGCCCAAAATCTATGATGAACAGTATACGTAGGTCAAGCTGTCAGGAATAGTACTCTAGTTCTTGCTTCAACCCCAATTTGAGTTATTTACTCGTGTGATTGGGCCTTTGAGGTCTTCATTAAAGTTATAGAACTCTCTCTTATCTTTCAAATGCCACTAGAATCAGCTCCAAAGACCACCTACAGCCCAAGATATGGCCAAAGTACAGAAATAGTGTAAGACGTAAATTATGCTGAAAAATTCAATTAAGTCTAATTTGTGTTCAAATTTACAAAATATAATAAAACTCAATCAATTAAGTACATAAAGAGTGTAAATGACTAAAAATGAAGGCTTATTAATGTATCAAATATGTGATCATCATTCCTCACCGCTCTAGGAGAGAGGTACCAAGTATATGACAATGCTGAGTCCGGATATCTAATGAAACAGTTAACGGACATGAGATATGACAACATTGGGGGCGTAAGGGAATTCATTATGAAGATGGTTCACATCCAAACCAAACTGAAAGCCCACCAAATTGACCTTAATAAAAAATTCATTATTGAACATGCCCTAAACTGCCTACCTGCTGATTTCACACAAATTAAAATTGTCCATAATACCATTGGTGAGAAATGGACTGTGAATGACCTCATTACCAAATGTGTTGCTGAAGAAGAGAAACTCAAGAAAGAAAAGAGTGACATAGCCTTATTATCTATCCATGGCAAACCCACTTCTGGTAAGGGAAATTGGAAATATACAAAGAGTGCATCTAATGCTTCTCATAGATATTGAGGTTCAGGGAAACCAGGTAAGAGTCAGCATCACAATGTAGGAGGTCCTTAACCAGCTATCTTTAAGAAGAGTATTTGGTGTTTTTGATGTAAGGAGAAGGGGCATAAGAAAACTGATTGTAGTAAGTTCAAGGCTTGGTTAGAGAACAAGCATAAATCATGAGGTAATAACTTAGCTTTTATCTGTCTTCAGTCTAATCTAGTTGATGTTTCTATGAATTCTTGGTGGCTTGATAGTGGTTCCACAACCCATATTATTATGTCTTTACAGGGGTTCAGAAATCTGAGGGAGCCTAGTCTGAGGGAAACCAAGCTAAGGGTAGGAAATGATCTTGAAGTCTTTGTAGAGAAAGTGGGAGACCTCAGCCTAGTTTTAGATTCTAGTTTTGAATTAATTTTGAAGGATACCTTTTATGTACCCTCTTTTAGGAGAAATTTGGTTTCTGTTTCTTGTTTAGACAGACTTGGTTTCAATTTTATTTTTGGTGATAAGAAAATAAATATGATGTTGAACTCCCAAATTATTGGTTATGGATCTTTAGTGGATGGTTTATATAAATTATCTTTGGCTTTTGATAATATTTCTTCTTTTTTAGTTGTTGAGAATTCAGTTGCTAAAAGGTCTAAAGTTGAGGAAAAATCCTTTATGTTGTGGCACAAGTGCTTAGGTCACATTTCTAGGGAAAGGGTTGAGAGGTTAACAAAGGCAAATATTCTACCTTCCTTGAATTTTGATGATTTGGATACTTGTGTGGATTGCATTAGGGGAAAGTTTACTAAGACCAAAAAGGTAGGTGCAACTAAAAGTTTAGATCTCTTAGAGATCATTCATACAGACATTAGTGGACCCCTGACTTCTACAATTTGTGGTAATAGATTTTTCATTACATTCATTGATGATTTTTCTCGATATGGCTATCTTTATTTGATAAAGAAAAATCTAAAGCTCTTGAGAAATTTAAAATTTTTAAAACTGAAGTGGAAAAACAATTGGAAAAAATGATCAAGATTATAAGATCTGACCGTGGTGGAGAGTATTATGGTAAATATGATGTCGCAGGGCAACATATGAGACCATTTGCTTTATACTTGCAGGATTGTGAAATAATTCCATAATACACCATGCCTGGGAATCTTGAACAAAATGGTGTAGCCGAAAGGCATAACAGGACACTTAAAGATATGATGAGAAGCATGATGAGTAGATGTAACTTGCCAGAATATCTGTGGGTTGAAGTCTTGAAAATAACCCTTTATATTCTTAACAGAGTTCCTAGTAAATTCATTCCCAAAACTCCTTTTGAACTCTGGACAGGAAGAAAACCTAGCCTGAACCATCTTCGAGTCTGGGGTTACCCAGCTGAGGTCAAATTTTATAATCCCTTACAGAAAAAGACAGATCCCAAGATGAGTCATTACTTTTTCATTGGATATCCGAATCGCGCTAAAGGATACAAGTTCTTCTATCCTGGTAAGGGGAGTAGAATTGTAGAGTCTATGAATGCTAAATTTCTGGAGCTTGATGTAGCAGATCTTATTGTTCGACCCGATGTGACTGATGTTCTTTCACCTGAGACCGTTTCGTCGCCTCTACCTGTTCTTGTTGACAGTATTCTGACAATTGAGACTAGGATTTCGACAGTTTCTATTGAGACTAGAGTCCCAATTATTCCAGTAGAGACCAAGGTTCAGACTGAGGATATTACTGACTCTCAGACTGATGATATGCCTGATCCTCCTACTGTGGTTGAGCTTCCACAACCCATTGAGCCAGTTGCACAATTTCCCTTGAGGAGGTCAACTAGATAGAGGCGGGTAACTATAGGTGATGAGTTTATAGTCTATCTCAGTGAGGATGCATATGACATCGGGGATATTGTTGATCCGAAAAGCTATCTGGAAGCTGTATCTTGTTCACAGTCTGAAATGTGGAAATGTGCGATGAATGAAGAGATGCAGTCTATGTCAATTAATGATGTATGGGAGCTTGTTTAGTTGCCTGAGAATTGTAAGGCAATTGGTTGTAAATGGGTTTTCAAAACAAAGAAAGATTCAAAGGGTAACATTGAGAGATTTAAGGTCAGACTACTGGCAAAGGGTTTCACGCAGAAGGAGGGCATTGACTTTACTGAGACATTTTCACCTGTATCAACAAAGGATTCCTTTAGGATCATAATGGCTCTCGTAGCTCACTTTGATTTGGAGTTGCACCAAATGGATGTGAAGACTACTTTTCTGAATGGTGATTTGAGTGAGACAGTATACATGCAGCAACCTGATGGTTTCCATATTGGTGGTAATAAGGACCTGGTCTGTAAACTGAAGAGGTCAATTTATGACTTGAAACAAGCTTCCAGGCAGTGGTACCTAAAATTTGATAAGGTGGTGACTTCTATAGGGTTTGAGGAGAATAAGGTTGATCAGTGTATATATCTTAAGGTCAGTGGGAACAAATTTATCTTTCTTGTGCTATATGTGGATGATATATTATTGGCTTCTAATGACCTTAGCATGCTGCGTGAGACAAAACAGATGTTGACTAGATCTTTTGACATGAAAGACATTGGTGAGGCTTCTTTTGTGTTAGGGATTAAGATTCACAGAGATAGATCACACTATACACTCGGGTTATCTCAAAAGGCCTACATTGATAGAGTCTTAGAGAGATTCAATATGCGAAACTGTAAACCTGGAGATGTTTCGGTCGTCAAAGGTGACAGATTCAACAAGGATCAATGTCCTAAGAATGAGACTAAGCAAGTAGAAATGAACGATAGACCTTTTGGTAGTGCTTTGGGCAGTCTCATGTATGCTCAGGTATGCATTAGGCCTGAAATCACTTTCATAGTTAGCGTTCTTAGTAGATACCAGTCAAACCCTGGGAATGATCATTGGATAGCTGCTAAGAAGGTAATGAGGTATTTACAGAGGACCAAAGAGTATATGCTTATATATAGGAGAGTTGACAACTTGGAGATCATGGGGTACACAGATTCAGATCTTAGTAGGTGCCCTGATGATAGGAAATCAACTTCTAGGTACATCTTTATGATGGTTGGGGGTGCGATATCCTAGAAGAGCAAGAAACAAACTCTTGTTGCCTCTTCTACTATGCAAGCAGAGTTCATTGCTTGCTTTGCTATTGCTACTCATGCCATTTGGTTGAGGAATCTTATGATGGGACTTCGCATTATGGACTCCTTTGCTAGGCCACTTAGAATTTTCTGTGACAACAATGCTGCAGTGTTCTATACAAAGAACAATAAGAATTCTAGTGGTTCTAAGCACTTGGAGCTGAAGTACCTGACTGTTAGAGATCTTGTGAAAGATGGTTCTATAGTGGTAGAGCATATTGACACAGATTCCATGTTGGCTGATCCCTTAACCAAGGGACTCAGGCCCGTTATTTTCAAAAGACATGTTGAGAACATGGGCAATGTGAGTTCTTTTCATGTGTTTAGTTAGTAGGACCTTTAGTTTTATGTTATTTCCTCTTTTATGTTGTTGGATTCTTATTTTTAATTTTAGAAAATAATGTATTGATGACATTTTACATTTGATTTGATGAAATAAATGATGAGATGAATTTTATTATAATATTTTAATGTGTATATCAAATGTGAAATTGTTAAAGCTCGGTGTCGTTAGGACTACTGTGCCCGTAGTTGATACCGATTTGGAGCTGAGGCATGATGGTTTGGTGATAAACCATGTAATTTCTTTGGCTTCTATGCATTTGAGAGAAATTAAGGACTGACAAAGAAAATGACAGTGTGGCACGTCATTTTCTTGCCACACTCCATATTCATGACTAGTTGACAGAGTCGGTGATATTTGTAACCATGGAAGGTGTTGCATCAATAAGGGATGCAATTACCACCATCATTCTGTGTTACATGGCTTTTTGTTGGATGGAGTTTTAATTATGTGTTGTATCTTAGGATCATATGTTTTGTGACCACAATATGCTATTAGCCCGAGAGTCGTTTTCAAAATGTTTTTCAAAATTGAAAATACACAATTGATTTTGTCCAAGTGGGAGAATGTTAGAATTTTCCTATAAATTCTAGTGGGCTGTAATCAATTGTGACATTTTGTTTTGCTAAAAATGAGCTAATATTATGATCCATTCTATGATACTTAAGCTCACAAATAACGTGATTAAATTATTACTGGGATTTGGACACTTAATATTGATGTGTGTGGGAGATAGTGTGGGCCTAACCACTAGGCCCATAATGGGAGGTGCCTAGGGTTAATAAATAGCATGGCTAGGTCTCCTTTGCCGTCACTTCTTTAGATTGCTCTCTAGGTTTGCTCCATTGAAAACCTAGAATTTGGAGTGAGTGATCAGGCAAAGAAAGACTTGGCTTTTCATTCCAAGGATACGTGCAACACAGAAGCAATTCTCGGTTCATCAAATCATGTCTTCAACAAGTAAGTTATTAAATCGGTGTTCTAATTTCATATAAAGTGTGCCTTTCTTAGTATGTTTTCCTACAGTATTGGCTTCTCTATGCTTTGTCTGATTCCATGGAACTTATTTGACGAAATGAGAAAAAAATGTAATTTTTTGTTTTGGGGTTTTTTTTCTTTATTATCCAAGTGGGATTTGGACACTGAAAAATCTTTTTGAGATTAGAATTAATCCATAAATTTTATTTGTCACCAGATATTCTAGCTTTAACTAAGGATGTTGTGACCGGTTTTGATGTTAAATATGTTTGGAATATGGACTCATGATGTTGTGGGGTTATTTATTTGGATGAGCGTTTTTGCTCTTGAATTTAGTATGGGCATGACTTGAGCTTATCATTTTATTTCTGGTTGGTTCTTGTGTAACTGCAGAGTTGAGAATGTTATTGTGCATCTCATGTATGTGTTGACTATTAAGGATTGGGAGAAGCCATGTAGAAACTGTACTCTTTATTATTATTGATTTTTGCTATCAATTTCTTCCTGATCTGTGTGTATTCTTTATTTCACATTATTTCTCATGCTGCCATCCCTCAATTTGTACCAACCACTAACTAAGCATTATTGATTCATAAGTTCAATTTCTTAGTTAATTAGTAGTTACAGTATATGTAACTAACTACTTTAATATTTTATTTTGTTGCTGACTTCAATATGTATCGAGGAGGAATACTTTATGTGTTTCAGAATATGTATTTACATATATTTATTGTTTTTCTTTTGCAGTGAGAATATACCAGATAAAACAAAACATGTAGATACAATTATGGAGATTTACGAAGGATATTCAGCTTTAGTTTTTTTGGTTCTTTCATTTGTGTTATATATGATCAAGAACAATTGCACTACTTTTGTACAATAGTATGTAAATGACTTTTTTTTTTAGTTTTGGTGTATATAAATAGTAACTACATTACATAATTTAGTATATTTTATTTGAGAAGAATTAGTTTTTTAATGCATTATTAGTTTTTAATACGCGATTTTTTAATACGCAAGTAAAAAGTGTTGCCTAAAAGTAGCATATAGGTAAATTTTCAAAAAAATGGCCTATAGGCAACATTTCATACAAGTTGCTTTATAGCATATTTAAAAGCAATAAAACTTACTAAAACCATTGCTTAAAGTAGAAAACGTTGGCAAAATCTGATCCTATAGGCAATGTTTTTTACAAGTTGCCTTATGGTAAACTTAAAAGCAACAACAATAAAACGTTACCTAAAGAAGCACCTATAACCAACGTGTGAAAAATGTTGCCAAAACCTTAACTTATAGGCAATGTTTTTTACAAGTTGCCTTACGTCAAACTTAAAAGCAACAGATAGAAAATGTTGCCTAAAGTAGTACCTATAACCAACATGTGAAAAACGTTGCCAAAACCTTAATCTATAAGCAACGGTTTTTTAACGTTGTCTTATGGCATACATAACAGCAACGACAGGAATGCGTTGCCTAAAGCAGTACCTATACCAACATGTCAAAAGCGTTGCCAGAACTATCCATAGACAAAGTCGCAAAAGCGTTACCCGAAGATAAGAATAGGCAACGTTTTTTTCTAAAGTGTTGCCAAAAGTTTAGAAAAATGTTGCCCATTATAATAGGCCACGATAGAAAAGGCAACGGCTTGGCAAGGGCTGGAAAGCGTTGCCATAGACTTTAGGCAATGCTTTTCGACTAAAGTCAACGCTTTTCAGCCCTTGCCAAAGGGCAAAGTTATTGTAATGACCCCATCGTTCCCAAACTCTCAGAACCCTCACTGGACCCCCATCGTTCACTCGACCCCCATTGTTCTGGAGTTGCCCAATGTCATAAAAGGTACACCAATCCAACTCCAAATCGTGGGTTCTGGGTCGTGCAATCCCATTGTTTTGGACAACTCCTAACTATTTCTGGCCAACTCATCGTACCCCGAGGAGGAGGTCTCCACCAAGTGTGATGCCCTTTCTGATTTGTGATTAGTTTTACTGTATTTGATTCATCTAAGTAGCTTTCGCAAAGTTTGTTCTTAGTTGTGCTTGATGAATTGTCTACATTGGGTTAGGATGATAATTTTTTATTCAATCAATAAAAGAGGATTCCCTGTATGTATTTGCTGTAAGTCATGAGGGTTGCCATTGTCTTAAAGTAATTTGGTAATTCTAAAATTACCTTGTTCTGAATAACTCATAACTATTTTGCAAAGTTTGATCTTAGAATTTGTGAAATATCAACTCACGCATTATTTTTTTTGGGTTTTTCAAACTTGATCATCACCTTTGACTCTAGGTGGAATATTCTTCTGATTTCTTCTTCAGTGTTTTTGTTTTTGTTTTTTTATTATATATTAAAGGAGGTTTTAGGCATTTTGTGTCTGTTTCTCAATTATGAAGCAGAAACTATTTCTGGGTGTTTTTGAGAAAACTATTTCTAGGTTGTTGTTTTGATCATTAAACATACAGTTTTGCTGATGACAAGGTTGGGTATTGATTGTTGATTCTGGAAGCATTGCAGGACTTGATATTGTGGAGAGTTTTCAAAGCAAAGTCTTATGTGCGGTTGGTGCTCCTTTGAGGCATTTTTGATTTACTACATTAATCTGTGTCTGAGACAGAAAGAGTGTGAAGTTTGAAGATTAAGCCACAATGGGTTGCTTTCTCAATAACTGATTCTTAAAGGTAGGTTGGTCCTTTATTTTATTTTTTCGGTGATTCTTTGCTTTGATCTCCTACTTCTGGAAAGAAGAGTTATTTCTTTTGCTTCCTTTTTTTTGTGAATTTTAAATTTTGGCTTTCTTGTAGCTAGATATTGTGGAATATGGAGTCTCTAATTTACAACTGTGTTTTGGGCTTTATAGAAATAGTGGACAACAAGAGTGTTTTGTGCTTGACGAATTGTCTGCATTAGGTTAGGATGATAATTTTTTATTCAATCAATAAAATAGGATTCCCTGTATGTATCTATTGTAAGCCGTGAGGGCTACCTTTGTCTTAGAGTAATTTGGTAATTCTGAAATTTGGCTTCAGTCATTTAATTCTATAATCTACATACTTGCAGGTACGTACGCAAGGAATTATATGGTACAAAATCTTAGGAAATTCAAAGTGGGCGACCCTACAGTAGAAGGGAAATGTATCCTATTACCCACATGAAGAAGGATAGATCTTTTGTCAATCCCGAAGCCAAGTAAAAGAGTGTAAGTACAATATGTTATTTATGAGTTTATATTGTCAATCTTTTGGATGTTTAATTACATGTTGTTTAATGCTATATGCAAGAAGAATTAGAAAAGGAAATTGAGGAGGCACCTTCTGGAAATGAGGCATATACTAAAGTCTTTAGGAAAGAGCACCCGGGATATGTCCAAGGTATGGGATTTGGAGTCTGCCGATCTCAAGTCTTTAGACCTACTTATCATTCTGGAGGGTCGACGTCATCTTCATATAGTGATGCCCCATCAAAAGTTGAACATGAAAAACTGAAGTTAGAAGTTGTAGCAAATACTGCGATGCTTAAAGAGTTATTGGCTTATGTTATGCAAACTAACAAGGGTAAATTGCCACCTGGTTTTCCCAACTTAGGAATCAATCAAGTAAATAACAATGCTCATTTTCATCTATGCGTGGCATTTCTCTAGTTTATATGCTTTTATTGATTGTTATTTGCTTTATGTTGGATGAAAACAGAAGGGTATATCATTATTGTTATTTTTTTTTCTTTTTACTAGTTGTTAAGCAATTTGTGGAAGTTGCAGTTATATAGTGTTATGAGTTGTAATTTGTACCCCTGCACGTATACTAGTTGGATGCTTTTTATCATTGGCATAGGTTGAATACTATAAGTTTGGAGCTTTTTTTGAGAAGCCTCCTCCTTGGAATTCTTTACTCGTCTGCACTCTGCAGTTATAAACATGTTTTCTTAAACCCAAGGGTATGTGGTGCCAAGGATGTTTATTGAGAATTCAGAATATAGTATTATTGGTCCTATATTATTATCAAATTAGTTACAAAAGAATTGGTCATTGTAATACTTTGATTGCTTTTTATATGTATAGGAACAAGTTCTAGAATAGATTCATTTCTTTATTTGTCAATAATAAGCACCTTGATAGCAATTTCCACATCTATTATTTTGTAATTGCAATATATGCCATCACTTGTTCACATTTACCTAATTTGCAGTATAAGAGTGTTTACGCGATGTGTTATTTGGTATTAGCAATAACAATATTTTGGCTTCTTTAAATGTTACAGGCCATATTGTTCTTATTGTTTCATATTTTACTCCTTTTACTAATCTTAGGTTTCAGAAGGCAAACATTTAGTTCACCTTCTAATTCGCAACTGAATTTTTTAGATTATAAAAGTTTTATGAATTTTTATTGCAACTTCAGAAAGTTCATTAGATTCAATACTCTCCCACAGTAAGTCATTGAAATCAGAATTAGTTTATTAGTTATTTCGATTTGATAAGTTTATGCTAGCAGTTATCATATGTAGCCCCTTTCCTATACAGGCCATTTGGCTGTGAATTGTAATGCACTTTAGGTAGGGCTTGGAAATTACTTAGGAGACACCTAAGATAGTTTATATTTTTCCTGGGGCTTTTGATGATCACATATTTGATACATTAATAAGTCTTCATTTTTAGTCATTTACACTCTTTATGTACTTAATTGATTGAGTTTTATTATGTTTTGTAAGTTTGGACTCAAAATTGAACTTAATTGAATTTTTTAGCATGATTCATATCTTACACTGTTTCTGTATTTGGGTCATATCTTGGGCTGTAGGTGGTCTTTGGAGCTGATTCTAGTGGCATTTGAAAGATAAGCGAGAGTTCTATAACTTTCATGAAGACCTCAAAAGCCCAATCACACGAGTCGATAACTCAAATTGGGGTTGAAGTAAGAACTAGAATACTGTTCCTGACAGCTTGACCTATGTATACTGTTCATCACAGATTTTGGGCTAGATGTTGTAAAATGGATTGAAATTTGGATCCTGAATAGTTAAGACCCATATCTACAACTTTCATGTTGAACACTTTTCCAGAATCGGATTCCTTGAAGGTGATATTGGGTTTGGAAGTCAGAACAGAGGAGCTGTGACTGGGCCTGGACAGTATGTAGTAATTTGAATGTATCTGGAGTTGTAGAAATGATATTGGATCCAAACTAAAGCCATTTGAAAGCTAAGATCCAGGCCTACAACTTTCATGAAGACCACTTGGTTCAAAAATGACGAATGCGATGACTTCAGAGCTGTATGATTTCAGAGACAAGGAATCTCCATTATTTCCCACTCATTTAATGTCATTTAATGTCATTTGGCATTTTCCACTCATTTTCCAATCATCCACCCACTAATAACTCAGCCCCCTTGACATTTTGTATCTCTAATCCTCTATAAAAGGAGGAATTGGCAGATCATTAGGTGTGGGAGGTTTTAGGTACCAAAATAATGCTAGTTTGTTACTAAGTTTTCTTGTAGTAATTTTCCTTTGTTCTAAATTGAAGTCATGTTTTTCTTCTTCTTCTTCTCTCTTTCTTTCTTCTTATCTATGAGTAACCAAGTTTCATTTTACTTGGGTGAAGAGGTGAAGCTCTTGGTAATGAAATAAGGTCAGATTAATTTATCTCTTATGCTTAAATGATATATTTTCAAGTGATCATTATACGTATTATATTTTGTTTCCAAACTCTCCTTGTAAAGTGGAGTTCTTGATTTGTTGTAGACAAGAGATTGGCACAATGAATGCTTTAACCCATTTACAAGTGGTGGTGTTAGAAACTCTCCTTATAAAGTGGAGTTCTTGATTTGTTATAGACAAAATATTGGCACAATGAATGCTTTAACCCATTTATAAGTGGTAGTAATATTTTTGGAAACATAATATAAATACGTATATAGTTTTAATAGACTTTTAACGTTGTATTTTCCGATTGGAACCTCCATGTTGTGAGGATTCTAATTGAGTTATAAAAGGAATTAATCTTACCTTTATTTTATTTACCAAGAGTGGATCTTTTAACCCAAGTAAATAATTTTAATCATAGTAACAAAATATTCACTTCACCTTAATTAATCTTTAACAATTCCCTGTGGATCGACCTCGGACTCCCGAGAAATTTATTACTTGAGACAACCTGCACTTGGGTTTGTAAATGCAACAACTAAAAAGTGTGCATCAAGGTATTGTTCTTGGGGACTTGATTTGAAGAACAAATTTCGGTGTAAATATTTTGTACATATTTTTTTTTTACTCTTTTAATTTTTTTTTCTTTTGTATATACTAACTTACTAACTTTGTGGGGAAATCTCTCCCTTTTATTTTTTTTGTACATACTAACAAAGTGGGGGAAACTCTCCTTTTTATTTTACGCACTAACTTAGTGGGAGAACCTCTCCCTTTTACTTTTCTTTTTGTAATTTACTTTTGCACTTTATTTTTCGTATTTTAATTTATACGTTGGGGTAATTCTCCCTTTTATTTTCTTGTACATATTAACTTAGTGGGGTAACTCTCCCTTTTATTTTTTTTTGTACTTTATTTTCTCGTATTTATTTTGTCATTTTTTTTGTTATTTATTTTCTGTCATTTTTTTTTACTAACTTACTAACTATCTAACTTTTTACTTTATCTACTTCTAACATTTTAATTTATCTGCATACTAACTTTTTATTTATTTTTATTTATTTTTTAATTTGGTGGTTGGTTTCTACCACACCATTTTTATTTTTATTTTTTTTTGGTGGTTGGTTTATTACCCCACCTTTGTTATTTTTTTTATTTGGTGGTTGGTTTCTACCACACCATTTTTATTTTTTTTATTTGGTGGTTGGTTTATTACCCCACCTTTGTTATTTTCTTATTTGGTGGTTGGTTTATACCACACCTTTGTTAATATTTAATGGACGGTTTATACTGCTAGCTTGTGTATTTTTTTTCTATTTTAAGTTACTTGTTTATGTTTAATTGGTATCGTGATTTAAATTATAGTCGTTTGGTTAAAGTTAATCCTAGTAATTACATATTGATTTATCTGAATCACAATCACACACATCAAATACAATGGCTGAAAATGAAAGTGTGCATGATGAATATGAAAATCAACCGTTGCGAACCATGCGTGAGTATTTGCAGCCATCTTGAAATTCTAGTACATCATGTTTTATCTTTCCACTCAATGCCAACAATTTTAGATTCAAGCCAGGTATGATTTCTTTACTTCCTAATTTCTATGGTTTAGAATCTGAAAGCCCATATTTACATCTAAAAGAATTTGAGGAAGTATGTACCGCTTTTCATGATCAAACTTGCACTGAAGAGGTTGTTAAGCTTAAATTGTTTCCTTTTTCTTTGAAAGATAAAGCAAAAACTTGGTTTAACACTTTGAAACCAAGATCAATTAGCACATGGCAAGAAATGCAATGTAAGTTTTTGAAGAAATTTTTTTCAACACATAAAACCAATGCTTTGAAAAGACAAATCCAAAATTTTTTCCAAAATTCAAATGAAGCATATTTTCAAAGTTGGGAACGTTTTAAAGATTTGTTGAATTCTTGCCCACATCATGATTTTGAAAAATGGCACACTATAAGCTTCTTTTATGAAGGGTTGACACTCGAAACTAAACAATTTGTGGAAACAATGTGCAATGGTGAGTTTCTTGATAAAGAACCTGAAGAAGCTTTAGATTATTTAGACCATTTGGCTGAAAATTCTCAATCTTGGCATAATACTAATCCTTCTGAAAATTCAATTAGATCTAATCTTGCAAATGCTAGTAAAGGAAAATATCATCTTAGTCAAGAAGAAGATCTAAATGCTAAGTTTGCTAGTTTGGCTAGAAGATTGAAGCTATGGAATCTCGAAAAGTAAAAGAAATCAAATTTGTGCAAAATGAAGAAATTTGTAGCATTTGTGATGAATTAGGACACTCAACAAATGAATGTCCAAAACTTCCTATGTTTAAAGAGGTTGTGCATGAGCAAGTAAATGCAATGAATAATTTTAAAAAGCCATTCACTTCTTCTTTTTCAGATACATACAATCCGGGATGGAGAAATCACCCGAACTTCAGTTGGAGGAATAGCAATCGCCCACAACTCATGCAACCACCACCTCCTCGAGACTCAAGAGATTCTCAAAATCCTCAAGGATATGTACCCTATGTCCCACCATATAAGAAAAACCTTGAAGGAACATTGCATGCATTCATGGAAAAATAAGAGGCCATAAATAACCACAACAATCAAACCATGATTGACATAAAAGACACTCTTGCTAAACTTTCTTCTGCACTTGCCATTCATGAGAAAGGAAAGTTTCCCTTTCAACCTCAACTAAATCCCAAGGGTCAATACAGTCTAAAAGATGGTAATCCAGAAAACTAACAAATAGATCAAGTCAAGTCAGTGATAACCCTTAAGAATGAAAAAGTTGTTGAAGAAAGTAAGGAGATAAAGAGCCAAATGTTCAAAGTGATGAACTCCTTGAGTGTGAATGAGCTAGAGGATGTGGAAAAGAATCAAGATAGTAGTGATGCTGAGCTACCCAAGGAACCTAAGGTGACAAAAAGTCTTGTTAAGCTAGAAAATGATGACGAAGGCCACCAGACATACATGATTGACTCAATCATGGATAGGGGAGTTTCTACAACCCATGAATTTGATTCCCTTGACAATTTTCTTGTCAATTCTGAGTTTAATTCTATCAGTAATCCCTCTGATGTAGTTGATATTTCTACTATTTTTGATAAAACTCAAGATCATGACACTCAGGCATGGCAACCAAAGTTTAAGGAGTTTCTTATGAAAGGTTGGAGCATTACTGATAAAAAAAGTGTTCGTCCCTTGGTCTGTTCTTATAAAATTAATTTGGAAGAAGGTAAATGGTCAACGGTGGAAGCTATAACTTGAGTTGAAGGATCCAGATGTAGCAGAAACTTTGGTAGACGATCCTGTCTACTAAAGCTGAGGTAAGTTTTTAGTATTTCGTATTTTTATTGAGTCGGCTTAAGTGCCTCCCAGATTTCGGAGCCTTTGTATGGGGATGTAAATAGTGTCGGCCAAAAAAAAATATTAAAAAAACCCAAAAAAAAAATTTTGTTTCCATGCTTATTTATTTCATTTTTTTTTTGTCATTGCTAACCATTGTCAAGATGTAGTTATTCTCTTCTCGTCTAAGCATTTCGGGTATGTGACTTCTCCTCATTACTTTGTTTAATTTTGTCCCAATAATTTCTTTGATGTATATTGATAATTATTTCTTCAGTTTGGATTTAATTGTTAACATTGAGGACAATGTTGTGATCTGGTTGGGGGGAAGGATAGTTGTGTGTAAAAATTAAAATAAAAATTAAAAAAAATATAATTTTTTTTTAGAAAGTGTGTATATTAATATGTCTGTTGTGTTTATGTGTTTGTCAGTAACTTACTAAACCAGTGAAGGATGGCAGAGTAAGGAGTAAATTTTACTCTTGAGACGTATCTTAGTTGGGGTAGTAACTAGTTTGTGTAGAAGTAGCAACTCAAATTCAGGGAAATTTGCATGATTGAGTAAATTATCTTCTTTCTTAAAATTCACATGCTTGGTTATGGATGTTGAATTGGTGGACTGAGAATGATAGAATTATGCCTTATGAGATTTTGAGCTTATCGATGAATGGATTGAACATCTGTACCATTCTTTTTTTTCTTGTGTGATTTTTTTTCACTCATGGAATTGTTACTCTAGAACTTGCTTTGATTCTTTTTGAGGTTACATTTTCACATGCATACATAAACATGATTGAGGCAAATTTTCTTGAATTAACTACTTTGACCAAATAGCTAACCTTACATATTTTCCTTTGCTTAACCCCTTTGAGCTTATTTGACCATTCTTTGTTTCTAACTCATTACGTGCCTTAAATGAAAAACCATGTTTTAACCCAACCTTAGGGAATAAGAGAGCATTGACTTTGTTATTTGATGAGTTTTTGAACAAGTGTGGGGTGCGTGTGCAGATTGTTTCTATAAAAAAAAAGAGTCAGAATGAATTCTTGGAAATAACAGAATAGAAGGAGAATGTTCAAGCCTAACAATGAATTCAACTTACCAATTGATCTTCAACAAAACATTAGTCAAATATTGGTCAATGCCCTTTATGAGAAAAAAACAAACAAACAGAGAAAGAATTAAGAAAATCTTGGGAAAGTTAGATTGAATGTTCTCAAACATCTTCTCCACTCTAACCGTAACATAATGCTCTTCTATTCTCTTTGGTCTTTAACTTATCATATCTATATTACTTCCACCTTTACCTTGGCCCCATTATAACCTTGATTAAAGTCCTCATGATTTGTGTATATATGTTGTTTTTGAGTAGCGAAGAAGTAGAAGATAAGCAAGCTTATGGTAGTGCAATTATTCATGAGTTGAATAGAGTGAAATACTAACCTTTTTAAACACTTGAGAGATTGAGAGTGAATTCTGTGAGGATCTATCATTCTTGATTCATTCTTTTTAACTGAAGTTTCCTTACTTGTTAGTTTGAGATGCGAAGACATGTTACCTCATGAATGTTTTGATCCTTGAATGTCTAGTTGCTCTTCTTGAGTCATTGAATCCTTTAGAGTTTTTAGTTTTGAGTCTGTTCATTTTTCTTTGGTCTTTGTCTTTTGTGTTTTGCCCAGGAGTGCAAAAGTTAAGTATGGGGGAATTTGATGATCATATATTTGATACATTAATAAGCCTTCATTTTTAGTCATTTACACTCTTTATGTACTTAATTGATTGAGTTTTATTATATTTTGTAAGTTTGGACTCAAAATTGAACTTAATTGAATTTTTTAGCATAATTTATATCTTACACTATTTCTGTATTTGGGTCATATCTTGGGCTGTAGGTGATCTTTGGAGCTGATTCTAGTGGCATTTGAAAGATAAGAGAGAGTTCTATAACTTTCATGAAGACCTCAAAGGCCCAATCACACGAGTAGATAACTCAAATTGGGGTTGAAGCAAGAACTAGAATACTGTTCCTGACAGCTTGACCTATGTATACTGTTCATCACAGATTTTGGGCTAGATGTTGTAAAATGGATTGCAATTTGGATGCTGAATAGTTAAGACCCATATCTACAACTTTCATGTTGAACACTTTTCCAGAATCGGATTCCTTGAAGGTGATATTGGGTTTGGAAGTCAGAACAGAGGAGCTGTGACTGGGCCTGGACAGTATGTAGTAATTTGAACGTATCTGGAGTTGTAGAAATGATATTAGATCCAAACCAAAGCCATTTGAAAGCTAAGATCCAGGCCTACAACTTTCATGAAGACCACTTGGTTCAAAAATGACGAATGCAATGACTTCAGAGCTGCATGATTTCGGAGACAAGGAATCTCCATTATTTCCCACTCATTTAATGTCATTTAATGTCATTTAATATCATTTGGCATTTTCCACTCATTTTCCAATCATCCACCCACTAATAACTCAACCCCCTTGACATTTTGTATCTCTAATCCTCTATAAAATGAGGCATTGGCAGATCATTAGGTGTGGGAGGTTTTAGGTACCAAAATAATGCTAGTTTGTTACTAAGTTTTCTTGTAGTAATTTTTTTTTGTTCTAAATTGAAGTCATGTTTTTCTTCTTCTTCTTCTCTCTTTCTTTCTTCTTATCTATGAGTAACTAAGTTTCATTTTACTTGGGTGAAGAGGTGAAGCTCTTGGTAATGAAATAAGGTTAGATTAATTTCTCTCTTATGCTTAAATGATATATTTTCAAGTGATCATTATACATATTATATTTTGTTTCCAAACTCTCCTTGTAAAGTGGAGTTCTTGATTTGTTGTAGACAAGAGATTAGCACAATGAATGCTTTAACCCATTTACAAGTGGTGGTGTTAGAAACTCTCCTTATAAAGTGGAGTTCTTGATTTGTTGTAGACAAAATATTGACACAATAAATGCTTTAACCCATTTATAAGTGGTAGTAATATTTTTGGAAACATAATATAAATACGTATATAGTTTTAATAGACTTTTGACGTTGTATTTTCCGATTGGAACCTCCATGTTGTGAGGATTCTAATTGAGTTATAAAAGGAATTAATCTTACCTTTATTTTATTTACCAAGAGTGGATCTTTTAACCCAAGTAAATAATTTTAATCATAGTAACAAAATATTCACTTCACCTTAATTAATCTTCAACAATTCCCTGTGGATCGACCTCGGACTCCCGAGAAATTTATTACTTGAGACAACCTGCACTTGGGTTTGTAAATGCAACAACTAAAAAGTGTGCATCAGCTTTCAATGAATTAAACTTGCTTTAGTACCATTTGAGAGTTGAATTTGAGTTTGAATTCTTATTAGCTCTTGGATTCTGAGTTTGTTTGAAACTGGTGCTCTCATTTCTATATATTTGTGTGTGTGTGTGTGTGTGTGTGTGTGTGTGTGTGTGTGTGTGTATTGGATCCATCAATCTTGGTCTATGAATATACATACAAATCTTGGAGCTTGGACTGTTTTTATTTGGTGATTTTGTTCTCTGTTTAGGTGAAATTCATAGGATAAGGACTGAGGTCAATGGGGACCGAATTATTCATGTTTGCATGATGACTTAAAGCGTTGTTGTTCTCTTATTTTTATGTTAAGGATAGCCCCTTGAATTGGGCAAAAAAAATCAACTTTTGAATGATAAATTTGTATGGATAAAGATGTTATTTTAAAAACTAAGCTCTTACTACTTTACTCTATATTTTTTAAAATTGTTAGAAAGTATCAAGCAGTATGAAATTTTTTTTGTTAATTATCCTCCAATGAAGGTTTTGGATGATGATTTTGGAAAGTGAGGCTTTGGTTGAATGTGTACACAAATCCCCATAAAAATTTGTTTTAATTGTCTTTACTATGAGCATGTATGTTTGGCAAATAGGTAATGCTTACTTGATTTCTACTTAGATTTGCTTTAAAATATGCATGTAAATTTTTTCATTCAATTTTAGGCTACAGACTTAGGCTCACCGACATATGCAAGACACAGGCTCACCAACATATGCAAGACGCTGTTCCAACACTAGTCATCAACCACAGAGCCATAGACCATCATCTTCTTCTTAGTTCTTTATTACTTAGGACTTTATAGTAAGATATTGGACTTGCATTTTTTACATTGTTACTTTGACTACTATTTATGTTGGGAATAGTTGTTTTTATGCTACTTAGCACTTTTGAGCAAAATACTGTACTTGTATTTTGTGCATTGTTTTTATGTAGTTTTTCTTTAAGGTAATGAATGAATATGATGTTTTAGATGTTTTAATGGTCTAAAATAATTTTAAAACCAAATTAAAAATCATTAGTGAATGTAAACAGAAAATATGCAAAAAAATAATAATAATTTCTTCAACTATCATCGATACAAACAGATGAAATTTTTTTAAAAAAAGAATTAAAAAAGATTGCAGTGGTTACAAAAACAGGCGCATGTTATAGTTGTGAAAATGTTCCAAATAATAGTAGCGGTTGGCATCCGCTACCAATTTAAGAAAGGTAAATTTAAAATACAAGATGAAATTTTTAAATAATTAATACATGAAATTATTAAAAATTTATTACGGCGATTAAAATTCACTGCAAATTTTAAAACCAAATTTCTAAAATGAAACTAAACGGCAGTTAACAACCGTCGCAAATTCTATATTAATTCTGCAACAATTATTCCAATGGTTAATGTAACCGCTGCAGATTCAATCTCCCGACGCTAGAAATAATGACAGTAACGTAACCACTGTAGATGGATCACAAAACCGCCGTCGTTAGCTTATTGTGTTGTAGTGAATTAGGTGGAACTCCACCTATTTAATGTTAGATGTTGCTAAAAAATATGAGAAAGCACTTGCTCGCTTTGAATATGAAAAGCCTTCTGTTGGACATTATTGTATAGATTTATTTTCTTTATTGTACAGATTTATTCTCTTATTTCTATTATTAGGGTAGATTTAATTCTTGTATTATGACATATTTATTTCCTGTAATTTAGCTCTATTTTAGGCAAGTCATTATTCTCATAAATCTATATAATGTAGATCGTACCTGTATAATTGTTATCAAGAAATAATATTCAGAAATATTCTTTCTCTTTCAAGTCCTTCTTTTGTGAATGTTGAAGGAGGAACTGCATCATCCTATAATTGGTTATGTGCTCATGTTTTTATTAAGTTTTTAAAGATTTTTTATGATGCTACTCTTACTTTTTTAAGATCATTGCATGTTATTTCACATACTTTCTTTCATAAATTGTATGACATCAACAAGGTGTTGAAGAAGTGAATTAGAAGGACAAAGCTATTTCCATGAAAACCAAAGTTAGATAAATATTGGAATGACATTGATGGTCCTCTAAAATTACTTATTGTTGGTGCCTATTATTCTTGATCCAAGGTATAAAATGGATTATGTTGACTTTTGCTTGGATAAGATGTATGACTTGGAATTGACTAAGAAAATCTTGATGAGGTTGGAAGGTATATGTTGACATTGTTTGAATATTATCAAATTATGCATCCTATTTCTCATGATACTAATGATTCTAGTTGCATGTGTCATCCAATGTTCCCTCCTTTATACTTGATGATGATGATGATAGTAGTAGTTATTAATCTGAGTTTAGAATGAAAGTAAAGAGAAAACAACATGAGGTAACATGGAATGAGATTGATAGGTACATGTAGGATGATTTGGAGGATGATGTTAATGGTTTTGATATCTTGACATGGTGGAGAAGAAAGACAAAGACGTATCATATTCTTTTACTCATTGCTAAGGATATCTTAACAATTCTTTTACAATTTCATCTAAGTGCATTTAGTATTAAAGGGTGAGTTCTTGACCCTTTTCATAACTCTTTACAACCTACCACTATTAAGGCATTGATTTGCACTCAGAATTGATTGAAAACTCCTGATAAATCCATTAATTTATGGGCTCAGATGAATGAGATTAAGAAGTTTGAAGCTGATAATGTGTTATATAGAACTCCCTCAATTTATTTAATGAATTGTTAATTATCTATTACTAATTGTTAATGATTTTTTGATATGTTATGTTAGAGAAGAAATTATAGGTTATAATCGTCGATTCTTTTAACCATTTGTAGTACGGATGACTTTACTAATTCTTATAAACTTATCCTTTAATAACTGCTGTCTTAATTTTTCTCTCCATTGCAGCTAGAGTGCAGTGCAAAATCTTTTCAGTTTTCAACTTTAATTAAATTGTTTATTTCTCGTAGAAACCTTTACTTTATAGATCGGAAACAAAATCGTTGGCATATTATATTACGAAAAGTCTGGGTAGAACATTCTGTTCTCAAAAATTTACTTTTGGGTCATACCATTTGCTAGGCAGGAGCAAAATGAAGTGGGGAATTCCTTTCCGAATCCTGATGATTTGGAAATCCACAATTTGTTTGCTAAACTTCCTCGATGTTACCTACAAACCTATACTGACAATCACGTTAAAGTAAAAGAATCTCCAGCTAGCGAAACGATTTGTTTGAAGGAAAATATCCTGTTTATTCATTAATTTCCATGAATCTACCTGCCTAGTCCCTACCTTTATCTCCACAAACACTTAGGTAGCTTATTTTTGAGTAAATTTAAAAACGGGTTTGGTTAGTAAGTAATATTTCAGAGAATATTTTTTAAAATTTGTTTGATTAAAAAAAATTAAAAATCAAATGATGATGGGAGAAAAAAGAGAATAGTTAATGGTTGATTTACAAAATAACTTTCATTCCCATGTTATGAGAAAACACGCACCCAACCCTCATCACGAGAATAAAAATAAGGCAAAATATAGGAATGTAACCTTTCTAAGAGTCAATAACGTGGCAAGAATACTTTTTTAAAACTTGTAACAAGAACATGTGAATGTCATATTTCCAAATTCACTTTCTCAAAAATAACTTGGTAATTTTTAAAACAAACGCCCCCTAACATCTGCTTTTATTCCCTTCAGTCCAACGTTCAATTAATCACACCACACAATTTCTTGAGAAATTCTTTTATACTTTAAGAATAGTATATTATACTAGTAAAAATGTGATATATATAGACATACATAATCATATAGATCGTTAAATTAAAAATAAAATATTATTAAATTAAATTTATATGAGTACCAAAACATTAAAAGTATTACACGTGTATAAGAATTTTTCTAATTTCACGGCCAAAGTTTCTAGTTTCAAAAGAGAAACAAGAAAGCAACAAAATCAATTATGCATGGGACCCTCAAAAAGAGCATTAGAAATGGACTAACTGTGCAGTTGATCAGCTAGCGAATATAGCTCCATCCTTTGGAAAATGTCTCGTATATTATTGAATGGATAAGAGGGGTGAGATCGTCCCTTGGTAAACTTCTTATGAGCAAGCTAGGTTTGCCTTTATAGCTCTCCTTTTTTTCCCTAAAGTGGCAACAAAATCTAATGGATCTTTTATGACTTGGATGTGAAAGTTTATTAAATTGGTTTTATAGATCATCACTTGTATGGTTTTTGTGAATGAAGCATATACACAGAACTTGAGCACCATACATAGATAGCAAGGCTTATCATAATTAATAATTATATATACATTTATATATGGTCCTATTCAATTGATCTTCATTGATTGTAATTTGTCTACACCCAAATTGGTTACAGCAGCAATCGAGAACATTCTCTGCATGCCGTATAGTTAACATGACATATGCACAGTATTCTGGTTAGAAATACTATGGGCGCATGGGTAGCACATTGTTTTCACCCTGAAAATAAAAGAAAACGATCCAAAATCTTTGTTGAAATGGACGTACACCGAAATTGTCTATCCGTAGCAAGACATGCAAATTAATGGACCAATGGCTCCTTCAAGAAACAGTCAAAAATTGGAATCTTTCTTGTTGAATATTGATGGCATATTTTTCATGTGGCGGTTAAATTCTCCATCAACTGTGAGATAAGGAAAGTTCCTTGAACTTACGTTACTAGCTTAGTTTGAATTTATATTTCGAATCTATTTTTTATCTCATCTTTTGTTTATCTACTAGCATTTTTGACCCGTACGTCGAGTGGGGTAATAACTTTTATTAAATTATTATTTTTATATATAATAATTTAGCTTAGTTTTATTATATAAATTTATTTATTTTTTATACACGTATTAATTTTCTTAAAATAAAAACTTTAATTAGGAGTCTAAATCATTATATAAACAATTAGGATGTATTTGTTTAAATTTTTTTCTTTTTACTGAAAAATACTTTTTAATTAAAAGAGTCATTTCTAAAAATTTTTAAAGTGTTTTTGGGTAAGTTTCAAAAATAATTAGAACAAAAAAATTAGATTTCTAATTATTTTGAGAAGCTACAGTACTAGTTTTAAAAAAAGAATATATAAAAGAAAGAAAAAACTCATTTAAGAAGGTCGAAAAGGTTTTTCTAACAAAAATATCCTTATATCATTTCAAAATGACAAACGTTATCATTCATATTTTTTAAAAAGTGATTTTTGTGATTGTATCCAAATTACAAAATACAGCTTTTAATTAAAATCTAAAAAAATTATTTTTTTATAATATATTAAAATTACTTTTATTCTCAAAGGTTATCCAAATGAGTCCTTAGTCTAATTGACCAATATCTAATAATATTAAAAATTCAAAGATTATAACTATTAAATAAAAAATACTAAAGTATAAAAATTAATGAAACGAAATTTCAAAAATGTATTGAACAATTATAATATATATTATTCAAAATATCTTTCCTGTGTATTTCATTAAATTTTTTAAATTTCATAACTATAAATATAAAAATTTATTCAAGATTTAAATATTTA
The DNA here is from genome assembly GCA_029884595.1 of Ormosia semicastrata. NCBI lineage: Eukaryota > Viridiplantae > Streptophyta > Magnoliopsida > Fabales > Fabaceae > Ormosia > Ormosia semicastrata. Next base: position 117,041,402 of record JAQQTO010000063.1, read on the forward strand.
ATAAGTGTCTAATTTAGTTTTATTTATTTTAAAAAATTCGATTCCAAATAAAAAATATAAAAACTTAATTTAACATTTATCCAACAATAAAAAATAAAGGACAAAAGTAACAAAATTTTATTCAATTTCAACTTTTTAGAATTTAATTAATTATTTAATTCAAAAAAACAAAAAATTATACACCATATATATATTTCTTTATATTTGTTATAACCATTTTTAAAAAATTAAAACATTAAGATATTATTAACTCCAGTATTAATAGCATTTAAGTAATAATATTCTTTGTTAATTAAATACAAATATTTTTTTACCATTTTATAAAAACTACAGGGTAATATTTTTATCAATTTTTGTATCTACCCCATTTTATGGTAGGTTTGCGGTTAACTCACCTAAAATAAAAATGATGGGTTAACGTGTTAGACAAGTTAACTTGAAAAAAATTAAAATAAATAAATAAATAATGACGAGTTAGACAGGCTAACATGCCAAAAAGTGAACAAAAAGGTGGATTAGACGAGTCAACATATAGGTAACCTACCTACTCTGCCACCAAAGAATAGAAAAAGAACAAAAATGAAAAGTGACTCAATGAGTTAACCTTTCTCGCCTGCCACCATAACATGAGGGTTATATAGGTCAAGTTAAAATTATTTGTCTTAAAAAATGGTTTACAAAATGTACTCTAACCCGTCATTTTATACTAGTTAAATGAGTTGACTCATTGGGTCTTACTTGTTTTGACATCTATATTTTAATGGATAATAAAAGTATTTTTTTAATGACATAAGAAAAGAATTATTTAGTAATTAAAGTACATATATTAAAAGTATATATATACCTACAAATAACAAACATTTACTATCATAAAAATAAATAATTATTTTTAAATTTTCACTTTCTTTTAAAGGTTATATCAAACTTATCACGAATGTAAAATTTTTATCATCATTTATAGATTCATATTCATCTTCTTTTTTATTTTGTCTAGAGTATACCACCAACAATATCTACTTGAGATATAACAATATAATTTGAGTATTAGTAACTTATCATTTAACAAAGTCTTAGAAATATTAATAGAACTACTACTTCATTTGATAATAAAATAATTATTTAACAATAAAAATTACCAATTTGAAATCACTTGCCCATATAATCGCTATCTCCGACACTCTTTTTTGTGTTTAGATGTGGCACACATATGAAAATTGAAAAATTACTTGTGAACCCATTGAATGAATAGTGTAGACTCATCTTGTTTTGTTCAGTTAATTGATTTATCTTGGATATGCACCATCATCGATAACTATATTGAAATTCTTATAATAGTATAAAAAATAACAAAAATGTATCGACCAAGTATAATATAAATATTAAAATATATTATAATATAAATACTCTTTTTTGTGTTTAGATGTGACACACATATGAAAATTGAAAAATTACTTGTGAATCCATTGAATAAATAATGTGACTATCTTGTTTTGTTCAGTTAATTGATTTATCTTTGATATGCAACATCATTGATAACTATATTGAAATTCTTATAACAATATAAAAAATAACAAAAATGTATAATATAATATAAATATTAAAATATATTATAATATAAATTTTTTAATAGTAAAATATTATAATATTTTATGTAAATAATAAAGTATTTAATTTTTAAATATTTTTATTATAAAATATTTTTATTTAATATTAATTATTCAATATCTTAATATTAAATATTAAAATACTTTATTAAATATTAATATTTTTATTAGCATAATGTATTTTAATTATTAAATGGTTTTATAATAAAATATTTTTAAATTATTTCTTCACCCACACATTTGAAAAGAAAAACATTTCCTGAGAACTTGACATGTTGAATAAATGGTAGTGACCCTTTGCATTAGAAGATGACATATGACCCTTTGAATTAGAATATGATATGTATACTCTTTAATGAGAAGAAGACATGTGTAATTATTAATTCACAAATATTTTTTTATTGTAATATATTTTTTGATTTATTAAATATTAAATTTTAAAAATGTATTTATTATTAAATATTTTTATTAATTATTCAATATCTTAATATTAAATTGTTAAAATGTTTTATAAAAAATTAATTTTTTTATTAAAATGATTTATTTTAATTATAACTTTTTATAAAAAAATATATTTTTTAATTATTTCTTTACCTACACATTCTACACATGTGAAAGGAAAATTATTTCTTGAGAACTTGACATGTGAAATTAATAGTAGTGATCATTTACATGAAAAGATGACACGTGATCCTATAAATGAGAAGATGACATGTATCCTCATTGATGAGAAGAGAATATATGTAATTTTTGTCTTGTATCTAGGTCAAGGAGAGAATGACATGTATTTGTAGAAACTTTCTCTTTCTAAGAGAAAATGACATTTCTCTCGTAAGCCTTAAATTAAGGACAATATTACACTTGTATATTTTGTCCTTTAGTATAACCTTCTAAGTGTATTAATAGTAGAAGTAGATTTAATGTATAATCTGGTTTTACTCTAAATGAATTTAGTTAGCTTTCATTCAAAACGTCCTTATGATATAAAATCTTCAATGGCTAACACCACATCTACATCTAGCACCATAATTATTGGCACCTTTATCAATGGAATAATTTAAACCCTCAATTTTGATGATTTTATCAATGGAGAAACTTCATCCAACACCATGTCACTTGGTATGAGGTTCAATTATGTTAATTTGATCATCTTATTCGAGTATGGTTTACAAATCGTCATTTTACTGAAGACCCCTCAAACTGGCCATAGATATAGAAACTTCATGTGATGATGATGTTGTCCTCACTGCAAGACACTCAGCGCTTTTCACCTTCTCCGTGGTATAGGCCCACCAATCTCAAAGGTCCCCTTAAGAGACATTTTCACGAAGCCATTATCTCGGATAACTTTCCTGGTAGAACTTATGTTACTAGTTTAAGTATTTTCTATCTTTACCCTTATCTTATGTAACTATCTCATGTATATCATCTTACTACTGTTATCAGAAATAGCCTATAGCATCGCTGCGCTTTACGGGACTTACCTCTTTGAATTGATCCGTAATTGCAACCAAAAGCTCTGGCACAGAGATGTTAATGAATAAAACATGGGTGAATTAACATAATACTATTAAATAGTGAGTGCTAGACAGATTAACTATTCACGAGTGCTTGTGTGGTGGGAATGAAATTAAAGAGAACGGGAGAAAAGTGGGTGATGATTGACGGTACAAACTGCAAAATCAAGATTTTGTTGACCATCAAATGAATCTTAGGTACAGCTGTGTTTCTCTGGAGGGTTTGTCCCATTACTTTATGGTACGAAATCACAAGACAGTGATGACCAATGAATCTTAGGCAGAGCTGTGTTTCTTTGGAGGGTTTGTCCCATTACTTCTGTTGGTTGTATAGGATTGTTGACGAAGAAAAAGATCAGAGCTTTATGTCACTATTCCAAGGACACAGATCCTCCCATTCTCCTTTTTTGAAACTCCAAACGGGGGCATCGTTAGATACGTTGTGCAACAGCGAAAACAAAGAGAAAAAAGTGTTAAAAAATATTCACACTTCAAAGACAATATGGAAAATGTGTTGTGTGTATATAATTACCAATTCCTTTAATGAATCACTAAGAAAGGTTCAAGTTGTTGTCAAATATTTGTAATGATTCGGCCGGACACTTATTTATATATTTATAACCCAATATAGATTTCCTACTGTGTTCCATTTTGTCTTCTTTTCTTTTAAATTGAAAAGCATGGAAGGTCTTGTTGAAGCAAGGAGCACCAAGAACGTTATCGCGTAACCCGCGATGGAGCCTAACTTACAGCTGCCTGGAACATTAGCTAGCTTAGGAGGGCAACGGGGCAGGGCGGGGCGGGGTAAGTAGCCCTCCATCTCCCGCCCTCGCGGATAATATTCATTTCCGCCACTGTCTCCATATCCGTAAAGATCTGTTTATTATTTCTCTGCGGATAAAAGTATTTACGGATATCCGCAAAATACCTAATAAATTGTAAAAAAATTTAATAAATTTAAAAAAATAAAATAAAAAAAAAAAAAAGTATAATATCATAATTTTTCAAAATTTATTCAAACAATTTAATTCAAAAATAACACTAAATACCTAAAATACTTTTGATTTATATAACTTTATTATATTTTAATTTATATAATGAAGTTTTTTAATAATTTTATATAAAATATTTTTGTAATTTTTTTTTATGCAGTATCCAGTGCGGAGACAATATCCTGTCCGTTTATTAAACGAGGATAACACAAAACGGATATTTATATCCTCGGAAAAAGTAGACTACCCGCCCCCGTCACGGGTATTATCCTCATGTACCTATGGGGACGGGTAAAATTGTCATCTTTAAGCTAGCTTAAGGACTTTGCATGTGTTTAACTAGGAATTTTGTCAATAAGAAATTGAAAATAATCGATTTCTGTTATTATTCTAGGAAGAAAATTTCTTCTTTTAGAATTTTTAAGTACTTAATGATTTGTAACAACTTTCAGAATGTAATAATGAAAAAAAAAACTAAATCAGAAACTAATTGACCCAAGATGAATAAAAATAACATATTCAATGGAAAAGTAATCATAGTGAAAACAAGTAAAACAAAACAAATTCGAATGTTGCAATGTAAAATAAATAAAGAATGCAATAAAGGCAATGTGAATAAACAATGCAATAAAGATAATGTAAATAAACAATGTAGTAAGGGTAATGAAAATGCATTAAAGATAAACGCAACTAAAGAATCAACTGACTTAGGATCGTTCGATTGAAACGACAATGAACTAAATATTAAAGAAACTTTTATTAAAAGTAGAAGTACATGAAACAAGAGAGATGAAAGATCTACTTGTCTAATCTCTATTTGTTCATGAATGTCAAATTGACTTAAAGGACTTGCTAGAGACGTGTGCAAGTGTTTTTTCAACCCACTCTAATACCTTCATCCCTTGTGATATTTATAGACGAAAATATAACTACCCATGTTCTAAGATTTAGACACTTATTTCTATTGATTAGATCTGATTTTTGACATTTGTCATAAATGCAAAAAACTAACTAACTAACTCTAAAATTTTCTTTGAATTAAATCTTTTAGAGTCGAATCTTGTTTGCAGCCCAATGCAATTCTTAAAATCTTCTAAGTTATGTTCTTAGAGTGTTGTTCATCTTTTCAAACCAACCATCTCAATTAAATCGAATGAAACCTTCTTCGATCATTTTGCTGTGTGATCCTTCTCATCCAACATCTTTCACATCTTTGTTTATCTTTATTAATTTTCACAAACCGAAATAACTTTACTACACTCAATCGAATACCTTAACCTGATCAAAATTATTTAGTCAAAATGTGATTTACGCTTAACAGATGCCTCTAGATATTTATCTGTTTGACTTGGAGGAAAATAGATAAATATTGCATAATGAATTTTGTTAACTTTTCAAGAGAGGGAAAAATTCTCATTTCAAACATCTTTTCAAATTCTGGCAAATCTTTTCGTAGAAGAAAAAGATATGAGAAAACTCTAAAAACGTATACACGTGGGAGATCCACATGTTGGCTTAGTTAAACCATTTTTGGGATTTTAAATCTCATTAGTCTTTTGGGTAAATGGCCTGCTACAGTTGTTTTACTCATTATGAGCTTTACGGTTCCCAATAATAGTTTTACACTTACAAAAGCTATTAAATTCACCCATTTATATTTTCATCTTCTTCAACCTTGAAAACTCATGTTCCCCTCCATTCATGAGTTCTTGTTCTTTACGTACTTTCTATAAAACACTTCAATTCACTTGCACTGCAATCATGGCTTCTCATCAAGAATCTTCCTCCAAAACTCAAGAACAACAAGATAAACTCCTTGAAGCAACTTCTACCCTTGCTCCCATTATCAAAGAAAGTGTTTAGTATGCTCTAGATATTAAATAAACACAATTGTGAAATAATTTTCTGATGATTCTATTCATCATAGTTGTACAATATATATAGTACAAATATTAACAAAAAAAAATAAAAGATTACAAAGAAATATCCTACAACTATGAAATAAAAACATATTACACAATTAAGGATATTGACCAAATCAAATATTGACTAAATCATATCCTTAATTTTAGCACTTGCTCTCAAGTTAGAGCATGTATATCGCACATGCCTAACTTGTCTAAAGAGTGACCAAAAATACTACTGGCAACAGCTTTGGTAAGGACGTCGGCTAGTTGGTCTTTAGACTTCACAAATGGAAAAATAAAGATTCCAGCTTCAAGTTTTTCCTTAATGAAGTGTCTATCAATTTCCATATGCTTTATCCGATCGTGTTGGACTGGATTATGAGAAATCTCTATAGCAGAAGTATTATCACAATACAACTCCATTGCCTCCTGAGAGTGAACACCCAAATCCTTAAGCAAGTTCTTCAACCATAGTAATTCACATACTCCAAAAGCCATGCCTCTATATTCAGCTTTTGCACTTGACCTTACTACCACCGGTTGTTTTTTACTCCTCCAAGTCACAAGGTTGTCCCCTACAAAAGTAAAGTATCTTGATGTAAATTTTCTATCGTCAAATGAACCAGCCTAATCTGCATCAGTGTAACCTTCTACCTTCAAGTGATTATTCTTGTTGAACAACAACCCTTTACCTGGAGCAGACTTTAAATATTGCAATATGCTTTCCACAGCATCCATGTGAGGTTTACGAGGATCATGCATAACTGGCTCACTACGCATATTGAATAAGCAATATTTGGCCTACTATAAGACAAATAAATTAATTTTTCCCACAAGTCTCTGGTACCTTACTTTATTTGTAGAAGTTGCATGCAAACATTTAAACAACTTGTGATTTTGTTCAATAGGAGTATTCGCAGGCTTACATCCAAGCATACTTGTTTCAGTTAACAAATCAAGAATGTATTTTCATTGAGATAAGAAAATACAATTCTTTGAGCGGGCTACATCGATTCCAAGAAAGTATTTTAAATCTCCAAGTTGTTTCATTTCAAACTCTAAGACCAAATGTCGTTGTAAGCTCTCAATTTCTTCTTGATCATCTCTTGTCACCACCATGTCATCAACGTATATAATCAAAGCAGTAACATTACCCATTTAATGCTTTAAAAACAAAGTATATTATGAGTTGCTTTGTTTATATCCAAAGCTCTTCATAGACTTGCTAAATCTACTGAACCAAGCTCTTGGAAACTGTTTTAACCCATACAACGCCTTTTGAGTTTGCACACCATTGTAACATTTGAGTATTTTTCCACACTTGGAGAGGGATCCATATACACTTCCTCTGCAAGATCTCCATGTAAAAAAGTATTTTTTACATCAAGATGAATAAGTGGCCAATCTCGATTCACCGCCAAAGACAGGAGCACTCTAATTGTATTAAGTTAGGCAATAGGTGCAAAAGTGTCCTGGTAGTCAACCCCATAAGATTACGTATATCCTTTCACAACCAATTGAGCTTTATACCTCTCAATTGTCCCATCTGCTTTATGCTTGACTACAAAGACCCATCTACATCCCACGATTTTTTTTCCTTTTGGTAGAGTCACAAGCTCCCAAGTATCATTTTTTTCAAGTGCTACTATTTCTTCTGCCATGGCTTGAGTCCATCTATTATCTGCTCGAGCTTCCAGCATTTTACTAGGAATAGGAACAGATGATAACTGTAGCACATAAGACGCATATGACTTGGACAGTTTTTGACAAGACACATGATTACTAATGGGGTATCTAAGTTTGGATTTAGGATCAGGCTCATATTTAACAGGTGGTACACCACGATTAGAATGAGGTGCAAGACAATATTGAGACACTTGAGATTCAGAAAAAAGATCATCACTACAAGTGGAATTAGGATTAGTGGATACCTTTGGAGGAATCTTAGAAAAAGACTGGCTTAGTGGTTATGTTGAATTGTTGGGCAGCATTGTATTATCATGAAGAACATTATCTTCAATATGAGAAGTCTTTGGTGCAACAACTGATAACTCTTCCCTTTCATCTGAAAATTCACCCTGTCCTGAAGAATCTCCAAATGAATAAATATTTTTTAAATTTTTGGTAAAAAATGCCTCCAGTTCTTCATAATTTATCACTTCATCTGAATTCTCCACTGGAATAGTAAATTAGGAGTCGGCGCCCCGTAAAAAGGTTCGGTCTCGTGGAAGGTAATATCCATGGAAACATAAAGCCTCTGAGTTTTTGGATCATAACACTTATAGCCTTTTTTATTGTTCCCATATCCCACAAAAACACACTTCAAAGCACGAGACTCAAGCTTAGTTCGTTGGCGTGGATGCAAATGAATATAAACTACACACCCAAAACTTTGTGGGGCCAAAAGTACTACCGATGGAAGAGTGCAATGATAAAAAAGGGCATCCAATGGTCTTCAAAAATTAAGAATACTGGATGACATATGGTTTATTAAGTAGACCGCCAAATTCAAAGCTTCATCCCACAAATAAATAGGAACATGACCCCAATTAAAAGAGATTGAGTAAATTCCAATACATGTCAATTTTTTTGCTCTACGACACCATTTTGTTAAGGAGAACTTGTGCAAGATGTTTAGTGAATAATTCCTCAAGAGTGCATAAATTTCATCAATTCATTCTTTTCATACTCACCACCATTATCAGAACGAAAGACTTTTATTGGAACACCAAACTGAGTAGCTATCATTTGATTGAACATGCAAAATTTTGAACAAACATCACTCTTGTGTTTCATTTGATAAACCCAAGTCATGTGAGTGCAATCATCAACAAAAGTTATAAATCACTTCATCCCATTAAGAGTAGAAATTAGGGCTGGTCCCCAAACATTTGAATGAACTAATGAAAAAGGTAAATTTGTTTTATGATCACTTAAATGAAAAGTAGTACGATGGTTTTTTGCCTTTACACAAGTTTCGCAAACAAAGTCTAAAAGATTACATCCATGAAACAACGATGGAAATAATCTCCTAAGATAGCCAAAGGAAGGATGTCCCAATCTCCTATGCCATAGCCAAATTTCCTCCTTTTTCTTAGTCACCGAATCTTCATTTACCACAAGAGTTGCCCCTTTTTATCGTAATGTTAGAATCCATCTTCAAGATAGTACAACCCTCCCATTTGTCTACCACTGCCAATCTTCTCCCGAGTATGGATGTTTTGAAAGACACAATGAGTAAGAAAAAAATAGAGCAACATAATTATGAGATTTGGCTAATTAATTCACAAAGAGAATATTACAATTTAACGATGACACAAATAAGACAACCTTGATTTCTAACGTGGAAGATAATGGAACTATACCAACTCCAATAATCGAAGATGATACACCATTAGCAGTGGTAATAGTGGCTTTAGAACATTTAGGAGATAAATGACTAAATTTATAACGATCACAAGTCATATGGTCTGTTGCGCCAGAGTCAATTATCCAATCACTATTTCTAGTAAAAGACATACCTGACTTAGCAGTGAATGCAAGAGTTGTGGCTAGATTTGCTTTTGAATTAGAGTCCGCCTCCTTATGAGATGCCTTATTACCTTTTGGATGCCATTTTGGATACCCATGAAGTCAAAAACATGTGTCTACCTATGACTAGTACCATTATAGTGAGTACATTTTGTATCCTTCTTTGAGATGGTCGTCTTCCGAGAAGCCATTGTTGCCTGTATATCAGGAAGTGGTTTTGTAGAATGTACATGACCTCGAACCCCATCTAAATAAGGATCAAGACTAACCAAAAACTTATATACACGTTCGGAATTAACCTTCGTGGTGTATATAGCAATATCATTGGCACACTCCATAATATAAGCATCAATATCATCAAGCTCCAGCCATATTTTATGTAATTTGCCAAAATAAGAAATAACAAAACTGATAACTACATGGAATGTAGTTATTTGGACTCTATCATCTGTGTTTAAATGAATGTTATTTCCTTGTTTAATTGCATATTTGGAGGCTTTTGTACTTATGTTTGTCATATTCTAATTCTAAGTCTTTCTGATGTGTTAATATGCAAAACTGTGCTTAAATGATTATGGATTAGGTAGATTTATATATGTTACTGATTTGGTGTATTCTCTATGATAGGAGGGGCTCCAAACAAGGTTAAATATGGAGCAATTGAGCTTAAAGAGGAAGAGAAGCCAAATCTGCCAATTCAGTGGGCACGCCGCGGCGCAAAGAGGTTTTTCAGCAAGTCATATTTGGACCTGAGGCTTGGGCGCCGCGGCATGAGTGTTTGGGCGCCGCGGCATAAATAAACCGACCCATTGGGCGCCGCGGCGTGAGTTTGTGGGCGCCGCGACGTGGAGGCGGCTGCTGAGCCTATAAGTAGTTTTTCACGCGTTTTTCTCTCACTTTTCATGTTTTCTCTCTGTTTTTCCGAGTTTTGGCCATTTGGCCATTTCTCTTTTTAGGTTTAGTTAGTTTTAGTTAGTTTAGGTTAGTTTTAGGTTAGATAGCTTGGCTAGATCTCCATTGCTGGTGGATTGGAGTCAAGGTTCAGAGGATTGAAGGAGGATTCAAGCTTCAAAGACAAATCAATGAGCTTCTTTCTCTCTTTTCCCTTTATCTCTTCTCTTCCTTATCTTTTGTATAGCTAAGCTATGTTTTAGGAGTATTTTGGATCCTTTGATATATATTAATGATGTGTTTTTCTCTAAGTTTGTGTGGATGTTTGATTATGGTTCAATCACAATCTGTGCTTAATGCTTGTTCTTGGTTGGCCTCAATTACATGATCATAATATTAGCAAATGAACTAGACATAGGGATTTGTTAATATGGATATGGTGTGGTTGATACATGTTCGGCGAGTTCAATTAGCTTGGATGAGCTGATTCGTTAATAGGATAGAAATATACCTATTGGCCATGTATAGTGTGTGATTGAGAATAGATCGTTCATGAGTGGATGTTGTGTTAGCTCTCAAGGAAACTTAGTGAGTTGGGCAACTGAAACCAGGGTTGATTGACCTAGACATAGGCTTTTGACTAATGAAGATTCTTAAGCTAACCTAATCAATGCATTTATGTTTATGAGGGGAATTGCATGTTGTTGATAGATGTAGAGGGTGAAGGAGGATTTCCTGAAACCTAACCGCTTTTATGTTTATAGCTTATGTAGGTTAGATTAGTTTAGATTATTATTTTCCTATTTTTATGTCCTTGTCTAGAATTGATTAAGCTATTGGTTGGTAATCAGCTTTATAACAATATCCTCGTGGGAACAAACTTTTACTCTGTATCTGTATTACTTGTGCGACCCGTGCACTTGCGGTTAGCAAAAAGGGCAACACGTTTGCACCTCAACAAAAACCTCCATTATGGCGAACAAAAAATACATCGTAATGAAGTTGATAAGCTTTTGATGCATCCTGATCAACCAAATATGTGTTTTTAACCGCCTCCTATATCTCCTTCGCCGTAGACAATCAAAGAAAGAGAGATCGAATATCATTTGTAATCACATCAAGAAGCCAAGATTTGACTAAGCAGTTTTCATCCTCCCATTCTTCATACTCTTCTGACTTTTTATTTGATGGAGCAGCCTTGGAACCCGAAATATAACCCCAATATTTTCTCCCACGGATTTTATTTTGGGCATTCAAAGACAACTCCACATAATTGGTACCGTCAAGTCATTCCGGAGTAATGAGAGAGGAAGTTTCCTACAAATGGAGGCCAGACACAATAGTCAAAGATTCATTCTTCTTTGGTGATTTGGCACCACTTACTTCAGTCATGGTGGCACTAAAAGAAAATTTTGTAGTGGAATGATATGAATAGAAACAACAATTGTGAATACAGGACCTACTTCAATTCCTAGTGTTAAGAAAAAAAGATTAAAGAAAGCTCTGATACCATATCAAATAAACACAATTGTGGAATAATTTTCTAATGATTCCATTCATCATAGTTGTATGATATATATAGTACAAACATTAACAAGGAAAGAATAAAAGATTACAGAGAAATATCCTACAATTACAGAATAAAAACAAATTACACAATTAAGGATATTGACCAAATCAAGTGTTGACCAAATTATATCCTTAATTTAGCACTAGACCATTTGGTGGAGAACTCTGAGTTATAGAAATCCTAGGTACTTATCCTTTTTCCATGGCTAACTCCAGTTATGTTTTTCTTGGTCCCCTTCTTCTTAGTTCCAAAATTCCTTGTGTTAAAAAATTCTTTCCCTATCTTAAGGATAAAAAGATTATTACTTTCAGCAAAATACTGCTTATTTCATTCTTTAAGTATAGACACAAATATTTCAAAAGCTCTCCCCCGAATCCTTATTCTAAACAGAATTTTTATCTTGGTTAAAGAAAATCGAAACTCAAAAATCTTCTCACTAGAAATGAGCAGGAATTTTTTATTTCATTCAACTTAGCAAATGCCACATCAAGTATAATCCCTTGATGTTAATGGCTTCTCTCTTCTTTTGGTACAAAAACACTATAACTTTCATATCCCTTATGGAATGAAGGGACCCATTGTCTTCGAGGTTACAGCTATAACTAGGCTCAAACCCACAAGTTGAATAATCACTCCTAATTTGACCCCAAAGAAAATTTATCAAGTTAATTTCTCAGCCTTTACCTTTGCTACATTTATCTTGAATAATTATATTGCTTCTAAAACTATTTCTGACAAAGAGCATATTGCTTTCTTATTATATTGGCCATATGTCGCTGTCTTTTACTCGAAATCTATCCAAATCAACAAATCTTACCTTCCTTTGACCATGATACTTCAAGAAAACCGTCGATCTTGTTTGAGCAAAATAAATATGCCCAAACTTTAAGAATCTTTAGGTGATATAGTAGACTTGCTTAGAGCCAACAAACAGTTCACAAATGTTGTTGGCTTCTTTTGGTTATTATAATTTTGGTTGTATGATCTTTTCGAACCTCAATTAACCAACTCAGTGTCCAAGAACGTATCGAAAGATATTAAGTGAACTTGACTCTCTTTTCTTTCTTTTTCTCTAAAAAGGGACAATCTAGTATGGATGAGTTTAAAAACTTCTTTATTGCTTTATACTCCCTTTCTGAATCATCAAAAGATGGCAATCTCACTCCTTTTGTTGGTTAAAAGAGTGGTCTAGAGCAGTGTTATTAAACTCAAACCAGATTAGCCAATTGAAATGGCAAACCAAAAAATGGCCAAATGACTGGTCCAAGTTATCATTTAGATCGGACATGTATCTAAACTAGTGAAAATCAGTTTGACCCATCCAAACTATTAGAAACTCAATAACCCAAGCCGATACTGAACCGACTGAATTAGTTAAAAATTTTCAACTGGGTTAATGGCTTAATGCACCACTTCACAAGGCGAGAATAGACCCACACAACATGACACGCTAGATTCATGTGGGAGCATGTTTTATGATGGGAGCATTGCACTTGAGCTTTGGAGATCCTCGATGTAGGACTTTATATGTGGAAACAAGAATTTGAGATAAAGATGAGGAGGTCGCGTGGAGCTCTAGTTCACATGGAAAGTTGTTATTCAATTTATGCCATTATCCTTTTACTATAGGAGTAGTTTTCAATGTGGGAAGTTATGTTATGCAATTTATGACATTATCTTTTTTAAAAGAAAATTGAAGTTATTATCCTTTTGCCAATTTTTTAAATAATGCCTAAATTAAATTCCTAACAGTGATTTTATTATCTTGAGATAATATAAAACAAAGAAACAATAAAAATAACTCATTAAATAAATTTATCATTATTTATATAATTAAATATTTATATAATAATTTAATTATATCAGGTTCAACTAGTGACTCATTGGTTGAACCAGGGACCCAATAACCCGCTGCCTTGACTGAGTCAATTACCGAGTTGAGTTTAATAACTATGGTTCAAAGTAGTTCACTCAACTAATGATTTATGAAGAACCATAAATTAAGGCTGAAAATATTTGAAATTTGCTCTAACTTGCTTTCTTGTCAAGTATTTACCACCAGCCTTCCTAGTGGAATGAGTCGCAAAACTATTAGTGTTTTGCCTGACTTAGTTGCTTTATAATTTGGTTTCACTCAGGCACTCCTTGCCCCCTATTCCATGGAAGAAAAATACAAAGTCTGCAATAGTATTATGCCTTCCTTGAAATTTCTTGATGGGATGCTAAATAAGAATAAGAGTCAAAGAGACCAATTTACCCCTTTCGAGTGTGAGCCATGCACTTTATCAACTATACAATTTGCTAAATGGTGGCAAGCTAACTTTTCGACCCAACACATTGCACTGGACACTTGCATTGCTTGAATGACTGATGAACATGCTCCTTTTGTGCAGACAGGAGATCCAACATTAAAGTCTAAAGGTACATATTTTCTTGAAATTTATAAATTTGAAGAATTCTTTAAAGTTAAACAGAACCCCTCGAAGTGTTCACTTAGTAGCTCTAGAAGCAGAACAAATTCTTCGAGAAAAGAAACTAAGTCATTTAGTAAAATGTATGCTTAAATTTTATGCTGCCTATACATCGAACCTTTTTTTTAACTTTTGATAAATATAAGAAACCCCTCAAAATTCCATCATTACCCAATGGACCTTTGGCATGGCCAATTGGTTTCCCGATCGAGCTAGAGATGTAATTGGTGTTTATCTTGAACCACAACATAGGGAAGTCACCTTTACCAAATGGTATACCTTACTAGTCGACGTCATTTGGTTACCTAATACACCAATATTCTTCAATATCCCCCATATGGTAGTAAATTTCTCTTGTATTAAAAGGAACTTTAGTATTAGAGAATACTAAGAATTAGGAGAGTGATGAAGACGAAAGAGCTCCATCGAAGAAGAAAAGAAAAGCTCCAACTGCTACCAAATCTTTAGTCAAAAATAGAAAAAAAATTTGTGGAAAGTCCCTCGGCTCCTTCCAAGCCATCGAAGAAAAAACCTCCAAAAGCACCTATTAAGGTATTATTTGATTTTTGACCCTAGATTAGGATGAAATGCCTTGAATTTCACTGACATATGACACTTCCTTGTAGATTCCAAAAACAAATATCCCAAGCGTTTTTGAGGCTAGTTTGCACTGACCCGACATTAAAAAAAATGAAAGGAACTTTGTCTTTGAAGGTAGCTTTACTTATTCAACGCTTAATAAAACTTCTCGAACGAATGGCAATTACTTTTTCACTTTTCAAATTCTTAGCTTTAAGTAACAATCCTTAATTCTCTCGTCTTCAGAGTTCACCAAGCAAGTTGGGTGTATCGGAGCAATCTTAGCAGTAATCACAAAACGAAACTCCTATTGACATCAAGGACTCCACGAAAAAATATCGTACAAAATCTCAACAGCTAGTTTTTTAAACTGTTGGACTTTCTTCCCCCACATCAAAGAAAACTAACACTCCTTCTCCTCCACCATCTCCTCAACACTTTATGTTTGTGAATATAAATGAGATCAATCCTAATATCTTGTAGGAAATCAAGGAAAGATCCATAGGAAAATAAGTCAAAGAAATAAATGAAAATCTTAAGGAGAAATGTAAAGAAAAGTGCAATTTAATCTTCCTGTGATCCGAAACTATACTCTTCCTCCACTAAACAATGACCCACTAACCATCCTCGATAAGATCCTCTTAGAGAGTCTCAATCCTTCATAAGTGTCAACGTTTTCAACTACCTAATTAGAACTTAAAGTTCAAGGTCCCGATATAAAGATAATGTTGAAAACATTGAGAACCTTGTTCGAATCATCTCTAGAATGACTTGATTGCAGATGGAGGCAAAAACCAATAGCTCCTAACTTGCTTCGACTAACTAGATCAATTAAAGACCCAATTTCCAATTGAAATTGAAGCTTTAGTTACCAGGGCTAAAACTTTCTTCGAAGACATTTTTTTGATTTTTTCAAATGTCCAGTAGATCATTCTTGATTACTTGAAGTTGCTAGAATTAGAAACTCATTTGTCGAAGAACTTAGAGAATGTGAAGGCTAGACAAAGCAAGATTAATGCTTCCATGCCTTGAGGTCAACAACAATTTAGTAACATGAATACAAAAATATCTACCCTTGAGACTAAGTTGAAATAATTGATTTAGACAAGGGGTCTTCTTCAAACTAGTCTTTTGAGATGCAAAGCTAAGAAAAAGAAAGTTCATGAAGATGCCTGTGTTTAGATTAAAGAGAGCAAGCATGATGTAACCTCGATTAATGCAAATGAGGCAGCTTATCTAGAAGCTCAAGCATCAAATAAAAAATTCGAAGAGTGAATAGCCCAGCTTAGGAGGGATTTCTCAATAATTTGAAGCTTTATTTTTTATTAATTTTTGCTCTTGTAAGAACTTACATCGAGTAGTAGTTAATCATTTTTATTCTGATGAATCAATATGGATTTCATGCAAAGTGGATATATATTTTTAAAGATATTTTCCATTGATAGCATCAATATTATGTCCACTAATTTATAAGTATTTCCTGAAAACACAGTTTCAATTTTAAAAGGTCCTTATTAATTAGGTGACCATTTTCCATAAGTTTTGGACATTTTATCAATAAGTAATACAACTTTCCATACCGAATCACCTTCTTTGAATTCTTTTGACTTAACTCAACAATAAAAAAATTTAGCCATTATTTTCTTTTGTTGAATCAAGTTCTCAAGAGCATTTAATCGCTCACCATCTACACTACAAGAAAATTAGAAATTTGCGGCGAATTTTTTGCGACGGATTCGCATCTTTCGCAATTGCGAAAGGCGTTGCGGCGGATTATCATCCGTCTCAATTAGCGGCGGATTTTGTGACGGATATATTTGAGGCAGATTTTTGCGACGGATTAATCATAAAAATTTTCAGTAAAATTACAAGTAAAATGTTGTAGCCGTTCAGAAAAAATTTTTACTGTGAGAAATATTACGCAAACTTAATAAAATTTTTTAAAAAAATTTGCAGCGGATTTATCCGCCGCAAATATCCGCCACAACTTATAAAATAATAAATTGTGACGGATGAATTCTGCCGCAAAATTGATAAACTAATAAAATAAATCGTAAAAATTTTTAAATATTTTGCGGCGGATTATTCCGCCGCAAAAAAAATTCAACTTTAACAAATTTTGCAGCAGAAAAATCCGTTGCAAAAGATATTACGTAAAAAAATAAGTAAAAAATGTATAAAAAATATTTGCAGCGGAAAAAACTGCCGCAAAAAAAAGCTACCATTTAAAATAAATTTTGTGGCGGATTTTTCCGCTGCAAAATATTAAACTAATTAAAAAATGGTTATAATACTTTGCGGCGTATAAATTCGCCACAAAAATTCTGACGCAATTTAAAAATAAATTTGCGGCAGACAAATCCACCGCAAAAAATCCACCGCAAAAACTAGATCTACCTCCTCTGTTCTCTCTTCCATTTTCATTTTTCCGAATCTATCTCTATGATTCTTCTTCCTTCAGCTCCTCCTCTCCCTCAACCGTCCGGTGACCTCCATTGCTCGCCGCCACCGACCACCGATCCGTGACCCACGTGAGCCACCGCAACCGGTGACCCGCGACCCGCGCCTCACCGCCAAGCCGCGACCAGTACCGCGCCGAGACCGGCACCCGCGCTCGACCCGCGTCCGGCGTCCGGCGCCCGCTGCACCTGCGTGCGGCGCCCGTAGCCCCACGTCCGGCCACCACTGCTCCACGCCTCCACCAGTCCACCCACCTACCATGTAGGTACCCCACCGTTAATTGCTTGCTCTGTTCATTGGTTTAATGTTTGAACCAATGATTTGTTTCGAGAAGATGAATGATTTGTAGATTATGACTTGAAGATTTACAATTTGATCACATGGTTAGGATGAATTTGAAAATATATCTCTCAGTACTCAATTTGAATTTCATTATTGCAATATACTTGTAATTCGCCTGGTATTATTATCTTTGTAATATATTTGATGCATGTGATAAATCGTAATAGTGAGCGAAGCCTTAGTTTCCCGTTTGAGATTTAATATTAGTGAGCACGCGTACTCTTTGAAGGAAGTGCTCATTGTATTGAATCTTGAATTGTCCAATTTGGACAGTTTAGGAAGAAACTTTTACTTCACTTGATTATAGTTACTCATTAAATTTCATACCATATACTTGATGAAATTTTATTGTGCAACATTTCCTTTTGTTCTCTGGGTACACACTTGATCGTGGTAGATGTCACCACTTTCTAGTCGTGTACTTGGAGACCAATGGGAAATGCTGTCAAAATTTCGTCAAGTATATGATGTATGATTTTTAAGAGTACTATCAATCAAGTGCTGTAAAGGTTTCTTCTTGAATGGGATAGGGTCATACCATGTCAAGAGATTTTAAGATTTTGGAGATAATAGTTGTTTGGATTGAAATATTTATACAAATATAATTTTAAAATGTATTAATTATGCAACATATGTTATACATTTTATATTTTTGTATTTTGATTTAAGTGTAAAATTATAATTGCAGAAAATGGTAGTTCCAGAAAATCGTAGATGGATGTATAATAGGACTCATTCGGGTCGTAGAGGACTTACACAAGATTTTGTACGTGGAGTTGAAGAGTTTGTGAATTATGCATGTCGATCTTCTCATTACTTAAGTGAAGGAACAATTCGGTGTCCATGTTTGATGTGTTTTAGTGGGAAATTGTTGAAACCTGAGATTGTGAAAGTTCATTTGTATAAAAAAGGATTCAAACCTAGGTATTGGTATTGGACAGATCATGGAGAGGAAGAGCCTGATCCAATTAGTGTAGATATAAACTTTGATGTAAACACTGCTAGTAGTCCTATATTAGAGGAGGAAGATGTGGTTGATAGATATCAAAATATGGTTTGTGATGCGGCTAGAACAGAATTTGGGGATTTTAGGAGTCGTTTTCAACAGAGTGTTGAGGAGCCTCCACATCCAGAGGCCGAAGAGTTTTATGATCTATTAAATGCTTCAAGTCAACCATTATGGCCTGGTTGTGAAACTCATTCTGAGTTATCCTTGGCAGTTCGAATGTTAAGCCTCAAATTTGATTATAATGTAACGCATGCGTGCTTTGATTCATTTATGGAGATATTAAGAGAGGTTGCTCCTCCAGGATCACGAATTCCTCTGAATTACTATAGAACAAAAAAATTGGTTTCTAAACTCGGGCTTGCTTCAAGAAAAATAGATTGTTGTGTAAATGGTTGTATGTTATACTATGACAATGCCGACAATGTAGGTTTTGTGGTCTTTGAAAGATACGAACTTCGTAAAACCAGTAATGGAAATAACAATGAAATTTCGGTGAAAAGAATGCATTATTTACCTCTTATTCCTAGGCTCAAGAGATTGTATTCCTCTATGAGCTCATCTGCACACATGGGATGGCATGCTGAAAATAATAGGAAGTTGGGGGAGATGTCTCACCCATCCGATGGTGAAGCATGGAAGCATTTTAATAGGACATATCCTGAATTTGCAATTGATCCTAGAAATGTTAGGCTTGGTTTGTGTCTTTGATGGTTTCACTCCATACAATCAATCTGCTTCTCCTTATTCTTGTTGGCTTGTGATAGTCACTCCATATAATCTCGCCTCTAGAAATGTGTATGATTGCCCCATACATGTTCCTAACATGCATTATTCCTACCCTAACAATCCCAAGAGCAAGATTGATGTTTATTTACAACCATTAATTGATGAACTGAAAATTTTATGGGCGGGTGTTTTAACTTATGACGTGTCAAGCAAACAAAATTTTATGATGAGGCGGCATTGATGTGGACAATAAATGACTTTCCAAAGATATGCAATGTTGTCTGGATGGATGACTATGGTAAATTAGCATGTCCATATTGCATGGATCAAACAAAGGCATTCACTTTGAAACATGGGGGGGAAAATTCGTGGTTTGATTGTCATCGTCAATTCTTGCATGTTGATCACATGTTTAGAAGAAACAAAAATGCATTTAAGAAGAAAACTGGTGGTGATTTGCCTCCACCAAGATTATCGGACATGAATTAAGTGAGATTGTTAGTGTCTTTAGTAAAATAACCGAAATGTGTCGTGCAAACACCATGGGTATGGTGTTTATCATAATTGAATAAGCAGAGCATATTTTGGGAGTTACCATATTGGAAGGATAATTTAATTAGGCATAATTTAGATGTCATGCATATTGAGAAAAATGTCTTTGATAACATATTCAACACTTTGTTATGGATGTTAAGGGCAAAACAAAGGATAATATCAAGGCAAGAATGGACTTAAAAGAATATTGTCAACGATTTAATTGGAGCTTATTGATTTTCCAAATGGTAAGATCATGAAACCAAAGGCTAATTATACTTTTACAAAAGAGCAAAAGAAAATTGTTTGTGAATGGGTGCAACATTTAAAAATGCCGGATGGTTATGCTTCAAACTTAGCCGATGTGTGGACATGAATCAATTACGATTATGCTGGGATAAAGAGTCATGATTGTCACGTGTTTATGGAGAGTTTGCTTCCAATTGCTTTTTCTTTGTTGCCAGATCAAATTTGGAAGCCATTGATGAATTGAGTCAATTTTTTAGAGACTTGTGCTCAACGACTTTGACGGAAAAGGACATGCTTCAAATGGAACAGAACATTCCAGGTGATTTTGTGTAAATTGGAAAGGATATTTCCACCGGGTTTCTTTGATTCCATGGAACATTTACAGTCCATTTACCTTATGAAGCAAGAGTAGGTGGGCCAGTTCAATACAGATGGATGTATCCATTCGAGAGGTACTTAAACAAGATAAAGAAAACGGTTAAGAACAAAGCTCGGGTTGAAGGTTCTATTTGTGAAGCTTATTTAATTCAAGAGATATCTCATTTCTGTTCATTTTACTTTGAGCCTCATGTTAAGTCAATGAGAACTAGAGTTGGACGAAATGATGATACAGATAAAAATATGTCAATGGAATCGACTTTGTCAATTTTTAATCAACCTGGCCGAGGTTATGGAACATCAAAAATACAATGGCTAAATGATGCTGAGATGAAATCTGCGACATTGCACATCTTGCTAAATTGTGAAGAAGTTGAACCATACCTCAAGTAAGTGGTACTAATAAGTTAAGTTTAAATTTCAAATGTATTGCTAACTAACAATCAAATCATAAACTTTTAATTTTTCAGTGTTTTTTTACAACATTTCAACATTCCTGAGGAACATTCAAATGAAAGAATAAATGCAGATTTTATAGAGTGGTTCAAAAGTTATGTAAGTATTTAAACATTACTAAATTGTTGATCCCAATCATTATATATGATTTAGATCATTAACATTAACAATATTTTTTTCTAGGTTCACAATCCACAAAATATGGTGAATAATTCTTACTTGCATGATTTGGCATAGGGGCCTAGTAGATGTGTGACATCTTGGCCAATATATTTTGTCAATGGATATAAATTTCACACAGATGCTTGGTCAGATGGGAAGAAAACAATCAATAGTGGCGTCTGTGTTAAAGGCTCAACTAATGGTGAAAATGAAAATGATTATTATGGAATACTAAAAGATGTGGTTGAGTTAGAATATCCTGGGGAACCAAAAAAAAAAAGTTGTTCTTTTTAAATGTGAATGGTTTGATCCTATGATTAATAGAGGTACAAGAGTTCACAAAGATTATAAGATTATCGAGGTTCGACACACTAGAAGATACGAGAGGTTTGATCCTTTTATCCTTGCTTCTCTCGCGAGACAAGTGTATTACGTTCCTTTCCCTAGAAAGAAAAAGGATAAAGTCCAATGGTGGGTGGTAATAAAGACTAAGGCAAGAGGTCGAGTTGAAATTGAAAGTGCTCAAGAAATTGCATTTCAAGATGATACTATGACTCTGTGGATCCAATTGTTGATGTGGATCTCATTGGCCATTTGCAAGACACTAATGTAGTTTTTGATATAGTTCAAGATGTTGGTTCTAGTAGACAGGATGAAAATGATGAAGATGAGCAAAGTTTTAATGATGACGATGATGAAACATCTTCCAATCATGAATATGAAACAAATAGTGATGAGGACAATGTTTTCTCATAATCGTGAGTATAATATCCTCTTTAATATGTTATGTTTGTAAATAGTTACAGAGGTAGTTTAATACTTGCTTAATATGCTTATTTATTTTTGTGACAATCTGAGTCAGTTTAGGCATTTTGTTGTAAGCCAAAAAGGTGAAAAGTAGCTTAAAATGACCCAGATATTAGCTTAAATGGCTTAGCTAATGGAAATAAATGTCGATAGTTCGTTTCTAAGTCACAAATGTCTATTCTGTGATGTGGTTAAAGTTTGGGGATAATCAAGTACGTTTAGTATTTTTGGACATACTTGATTGTGTGTATTAATACTAGATTGACTAGTCAGAGATATGAAAAACTATGTTATTGGAGAAAGGACTTTTTCAATGAATCTTAGTATTTATTTTAAAGTTGTTGGAACTTGAAAATCTTGTTTTAGCTAAAATTGAGTATTTTTAGCAGATCAAAAAATATTAGTATTGTAACTAAAGGCTTTAGACTAGCTACGATTGGATTTTTCTTTCAATATATTGTTATTTTTCCTTGTTTCTCATTGTTTCAACAACGGTGAAAAAAGCAAAGAAAAGGGAAAGGAGAGTAAAAGATAAAACAAGAGAAAGAACAGGAAAGGGAGAAAAGGAGATCATAGGGAAAAGACAAGCTTGAGGATTTGTGATCATCTTCATCATCACATTAATCTGTGCTACTTAAGGTAGGGTTTTTGGACTTAATTTCCATCTTTCTACTCATTTTCCATACATAGGTTATTTGAAACCTAATATGTCAAATTGAGTTCTGGATGTATTTTAAGTGTTTTTCTTGTTTGAATGAGCTTAAAATGATGTTTAGGACTTGTTCATGCTAAGATTTGGGATTAGAAACTGAAAATATTCATTTTGGACCTAAATTACTCAAAGAGGTGATTTTAGGGGGTTTGGATGAGTGATTTGTGTTTTAATCTATTTTTGGTGAAATCAATTGGTGTTTTAAGTTTCCCTCATGATTGTGAACTTGTTTGGGACTTGAAATTACCTAGAAATTGGTTTGAAGTGGCCAAAATCCAATATTTTGGCCATTGGAACAGTAGCCATTCTGCAAAATTCTGTAGAATCTGGGTTCTGTCACGAGGGCCGCGGCGCTCGGTAACGGGGGCCGCGGCTCTCAAAGCGGGCCGAGGCGCTCGGTAATGGGGGCCGAGGCGCTCGTTCGATGACAGCACCAGTAGAAAATCCAGGGAGCAGAGGGCCGCGGCGCATGAGTTTGGGGGCCGCGGCTCTGAGTTCTGGAACACCAAAAGTATCATTTTTGATATTTTGGGATGTCTTAAGTGATGGGATCACTTATATATGCTTTCCTACTTGTGAAGGGACACAAATGAGGGTAATTCTTGGAACGAATAACCATTTGCCATATTTGTTTGAAAGTGAGAAGACTTTAGGCAAAACCTTGAGTTTGAAAGCCTTATAAGTATATATCTAAGACCTTACACAACATGAGGTTGTCTTGGCAATCACTTGTGAAGTGATGATGTGAATATATCTAAGACCTTGCACAACATGTGGTTGTCTTGGCAATCACTTATGAAGTGATGATGTGAATATATCTAAGACCTTGCACAACATGAGGTTGTCGTGGCACTCACTTGTGAAGTGATGATGTGAATATATCTAAGACCTTGCACAACATGAGGTTGTCTTAGAAATCACTTGTGAAGTGATGATGTGAGGATCTTGGTATGGGCAATCTAGTAACATAATTTCTTGCTACTTTATTGGATAAGTGGGGTCAAGAATTATGATATGCTAGTATTTGAATTTGTGGCTTGGATATTCAATTTTAAACTTGATATTTATTTTATTTTCCTATGTATTGTGACCTTAGATGGTGTGCACAACCATATGACCTGAGAATGAGGTGTTGGATCCGAATTCTCCTTGCATGTTTGCTAGTATGGTCAGGGTTACCAGTGTATGGGGTTGGTAGTAGTACTCTTATCTTTGTGAGGGGAACAAGTCCACACATCACCAAGTAGTGTATGGGTTTTTATGCCTATTCTACTTAGTATATACAAGGAACGTGGATCCTGGGGAAATAAATAAATATCTTGTGTTTTCAAACTTTAAGTCCTGCATTGGCATTGCATATCCATAATACGTGGACTTTGTTTGAGCATAACCATACATCATATCATAAAGCATTGCACTTATGGCCACTGTATGGGCAGTTGCCTTATTTGTTTGATGGTTGTCTGTTGATGATATCTTACGATTGTATGAGCGGTTGTTTGATATCATTGATTATTCGATATTAGCGTGAGATAGAATTATAATGTACCTTATGAATGTACTTGAGCAGGAGTTCAATTTTCTATTGCAAGCTTTAATTGTAGGTGTACAATTGATTTATTTATTGTAAATGACTAACTGCTGGTTTTGGTATGCTTATACTGAGAAATTATGATTTCTCACCCCGTTGTGTTCCATGTAATTCCAGGTGAAGCCTTTAAAAAGGGTAAGGATAAAAAAGCGAAGAAGGAAGACTTAGACTAGTGTTTTGTTTCTTGGTGAACTAGTTGTGTATTTATATATATTTCTGGTTATTTTGAAAAGCTTATGCATACTTTATGGCATGTTAGCCAATGACAAAGTGGTACATATGACTTTTTGATCAATCGTGGTTCTTTACAATGGTTGCGTTATGGGTTTATTTTTGAATGTCATTTAGTGACATATTTACTACGTTTTATTATTAAATATTCCATCGATTTTATAGTAATTCGTATTAGGGTGTTACAAAGTGAGTATAGAATTATATTAATATCTTTGTAATTACTAGTTATACATTAATTATTGTGTTGTGTTTGGAATTTATTTACATTATATTTTTATTATTTGTGTAGATGTCATCATCACGAGGTGATAAGGGGAAAGGGAAGGAGAAGGAGAAGGAACAACCTCGACGTCTAAGGATCAATATGGGAGGCCACCTAGGGGCAAACATCGAGATCATCTCCACCCCCAGATCCAATATTACCCACTACAGGTTTGCTTCACCACTATCTTCTTCGAGTACATTATGATACCCACACTGGATCACAGCGTCCGTCACATACTTCACATTCACTACATGGTACATCGTATGATTCTCGGGTCACCTACTATTGGCCCGTCACCGGGTACCCGTGAGTCATAGGGCACACGTGAGTCGCCGGCTACCCGTGATTCTCATATTCCTATTTTCGCAACAAATCAAAGCAATAAGACATTTGTTGAGCCCGATGGTGATTTTGGGTATGTGTACAAGTACTTGCTATTTATTTATAGTTATGCGCATTTAAATTTTTTTTTATTGAGAATATTTACATTTCCTTTTAAAATTGTATCGTAAGTTTACGCCATCTAAACCTGCGTCATTGATGCCATAACAAAGATTATACGATCTAGGTATAATCAACCTTGGACATCTTGGGAGAAATACCCAAGGATACTAGAGAAATGTGGTTTGAGAGTTTCAAGTATGTATCATTTTTTGTCTATTTAATTATGTTTGTTTGTCTTGTAATAGTGTAAAATTTTTTAACTTTCCTGATATTTACAACATATTTTTGAAGGGTTATGTTTGGTGGATGCCTCAGATCATAACCATATGCGAAAGGCATATAATAGTCGTAGTTCGAAGAGACTATCGGGTTTACTAGGCAGTGCACGCAACTTAAATGAAAGGCCTTTTTGGATTGGAGAAGGCATATGGGAAGACTTATGCAGGCACTGGGCTAGTAGCGTGTATAAGGAGAAATGTCAGCAAGCAAAGATGAATCGTGCTTCTGACACTGGTGGATGCTTGCACACAGGTGGTTGCATTTCTACCGGCACCCATGCGCAAAAATTGGTAACTATTATCGTCAGTTGTTTAGTAATATATTTTATTATTTTGTTATTAACTTATTTTCTCATTATTACAGCTAAGGCTTGGGGTAGAGAGCCTCAATTGATGAGACCTTTCGTCATGTACATTTGAGGAAAGAAGACCGTACTGCATGGGTTTCTACAAAAGCTCAGGATGTATATGTTAGTATTTCTTAACTTAAAATTTTTTATTTTAATATTAACTCATCTTATAATAATAGCCATAACAGTTTTTTTATTTCCATCTTTAGGAGGAATTCAAAGCAAAGGAATCTGAACAATCTTCTCAGTGCTCCAATGAAGAAGGAGCATCTGGTACACAACTGACCAGTCGTGAGCTTTGGATTCAGATTTGTCACATGGGTAAAAAAGGGCGTGTTTATGGTCTTGGTTCTCAAGCATCTATCTACGACCATGAAGAATCATCCTTCTCAAGGCCTGGATCGAGTCAAGTTCCTGAACACGTTATTAATCAAGTTAAGTAATAGTTGCAAAAATTTTTTATTAATTAGTTTTTAGAATATTGATGGATGTACTCAATCATTCCATTTTTCGTATTTTAGGTTAAATAATTTATTTGTGGAATGATTAATGAATTTGTATTTATATATGTTAATCAGTGAAGGAGCGATTAAGTGCGGCAGGAGATGTTGGATCGGGTTCGGGAGATTCAACAACAAATGGAGCAACGGAGCCAACAACGTGACCAATAACGTGAGGCGGAGTGGAGAATGCGATTTGAACAATACCAACTTCAACAACAACAAATGCTTGGTAATATGATGAAATCATATTTGCAAGTCACTGCACTCACCAAGCCAAAGAACAACCACCAATAGATGAAGACAATGAGGATATTGAAGATGATCATGAAGATGACAATGATAATGATCATATGGATTGAAATTGATGTTTGAGGATTATGATAGTTCTTGTTAAACTTTGTATTTGACGAAACTTTGTATGGATTATATTTGTTTTATGGATTGCTTAAATGCATTAACAAGTTAAAATTGATGTTTGAGTGTTGTTTTGAATGCATTGGCAGGTTGAAATTAAAATCTGAGTGCTGTATGTATTAATAATATAATTATGGATTTTGAACAATTCTTTTTTAACATTAAAAATATTCAACAATTTGCGGCGAAAAAATCCGCCGCAAAATCCACCGCAAAATCACACCTGAATCCGCCCCAAAATCCCCCCCAAATTACCGGCGGACAAAATCCGCCGCAAATTACCGGTGGACAAAATCTGCCGCAAATTACCGGCGGATTACCGGCGGACAAAATCCACCGCAAATTATCGGCGGATAAATTCACCGCAAATTACCGGTGGACAACCACAGAATTACGCATGGACAACCACAAGAATTACGATGGACAAACCACAGCAAATTACCGGTATCTAGTACCATTTCCAGATCTCGCCGAGCAATTTTTGCGGGTAGATTTGCGGCGGCATAATCCGCCTCAAGTTTGCGGCGAAAATTAAAATCCGCCGCAAACAAATTTGCAACAACAGTTTTTGCGATGGTCACGAATCCGCTGCAAATCCGCCGCAAAAAGATCATTTGCGGCGGATTGTATGTGATTTGCGGCGGATTTATCCTTCGCAAATCACGATTTTTCTTGTAGTGCTAGAACATCAATTTCATCAAACATAACATTCCAATAATCTTCAACAAGTAATTCATCTTGATGCTATAACCTAATCAACTGAAGATTAATTTTAATTGGAAGTACAACATCATGTCCATACACTAATTTGTAGGGCGAATGACCTATCGCTTCTCTAGGAGAATTTCTGTAAGCCTAAAGAATTTGATTAAAAGTGTTATGTGTAACATCCTCCTTAACATGTTAGTCTTGAATGTGGTTATAAAAATCCTTTAGAACTAGTATGAATTGTGTATGAATTGTCTATTAATTATGGTGACCTTCTGAGTTACTTTAGGCATTTTACTATAACACTAAATGTGAAAAATAATTTATATTAACTCATATTTGGGCACAAACTGCTAAGACAAGGGAAATAAATATGAAGAATTTATTTTTAGGTCATCAATAAATGAATGTAAT
Organism: Ormosia semicastrata; assembly: GCA_029884595.1. NCBI lineage: Eukaryota > Viridiplantae > Streptophyta > Magnoliopsida > Fabales > Fabaceae > Ormosia > Ormosia semicastrata. The sequence continues at coordinate 117,069,500 of JAQQTO010000063.1, forward strand.
GTGGTTAATTGTGGAGAATTAATAGACTTTGTTTGGTATTTCTAATAATACTAAGTAAGTGTTTAAGGGCCAGGTTAAATAGACATACATCTTGGAAAATTATGAAAATTTGCGAAGATATCAAGTAAAGGATGAAAAATTTTATGATAATGAGTACAGGTTAAGACAGATACCTATAAGCCTAATAACTTATTTCCTACAGTTTAATTTAACTTGAGGAAGAGTAATAAGACTTAAGTGACAGTTTTAGGTGTATGAAAACTTATAGGATGATGAAATTAGGATTGAGATTAATCCTAAGATTTTTTATAATACTTATGGAACTTAAGAAACTTGATTTTGTAAAATCAAAGTATTCCTAAGAAATGTAATATTTTTCAGCTAAATAGCTAAGTTCAACCTTGTCTCTACATTACTTCCACCACCCTTCACATTTCAACCCTTCATCTTTGACTTTTTTTTCACTCAATTTCTCTCATTTTCTCACGTTGGTAGTAGAAGGAAGAGTAGAGAAAGCAAAAAGGAAAGAAAGAAGAGAAAAGAAGAAGGAATAAAATAAGGAAGATCAAAGGAAAAATCAAAACTTGAGCATCAATCACACAACTTGAGGTAGGGATGTTTACTTTTACCTAGCTCTTTCCTTATGTATATGTTTTGATGCTTGTTGTGTAATACCTTAAATGACATGTTAGACTTATTTATGTGTTCAAAAGGTAGCATGTGGCTTGTTTAGCATGTATGTTTAATTTTGTGATAATCTGAGTTAGTTTAGGTACTTAGTTACAACCCAAAATGTGAAAAGTAGCTTTAAATGACTCAGATGATAGCATAAATGGCTTAGGAGATGGAAATAAATATGGATAATTTATTTCTGGGTCACAAATATGAAGAACAAGTTATAGTTAAAGTTTTAAGGTAAACTGAGCTAGTTTAACATTTTTAGGCATACTGGTTGTCTAATTATAGCTGGTTTGACTAGCAACAGATATGAAAATATCAGATAATATTGAAACAGATTTTTATACTGGTGCATGCAAAAGATACACTAAGAGTAAGTGCACTCTATCGCCAAGTAATATAGGACTTTGGAGTCCAAGTTATCGATCCCACGAGGAATAAGTGATAATTACTAAAGTTGTAAAACTCTTATGTTATTTAGACAGTCGAAAGTGTATGTCAGATCCAAATTAAAACAGAAAACTAATGGAGAAAATAAAAAGAACAATCAAATAAAGAAAAGATAAACAAAGATAGAGAGATGCTAAGGCGCAAGGTTCACTTGAGTCTCATTATTCGGATCTTCTTTCAATTATGATACAGGTAATTCTTTTACCATAATCAATCTAGAAATCAGATCCAAATAATTAAGAACACAAGATCCCCCATAGCCCTAGCTATGAGTTTAACCACACATATTTTTAGACATAGCTAGAAGGAAATCACAAGAAAAACTGAGAAAGAACAACATAAAAAACAAAGTGCAGAAGAAAAACTAAATAGCAAATGAGTTTCTGAGGATTGAGGATGATGGATCTCCGATTGCTCGAACTCGAGACTTCAATCTTTGATCCAAGACTCCCTTCTCCTTCTCTAAGGAGTTACAGTTGCTCTCCTAGGTCAAAACTCCCTTCAAAACGTGCCAAGAGTGTCAATATATAGGCCCCCAACACAAACTTCGCGCAGAAGTTTCAATAATTGAGTTTCTGGCACAAATACACGGCCGTGTATGCATACAAGGCCTGGGCCGTGTATGATTCTGAGTTGGGGGTCCAAAACTTCATTATTTCATACGCAAAGTCAGAGGCGTACACGGCCGTGTACTTCTAGGCCCTGTATTCTGACACAGGCCCTGTATTTTGACGCAGGCCCTGCATTTTGACGCAAGCCCTATATTTTGATGCAGGCCCAGTAATCTAACTTCCAAGCCCAATATGACCTATTAGACCTCCAAATCTGGAAAAGTGTTCAACATGAAAGTTGTAGATTTGGATCTTAGCTATCAACCATCAAAATTTCAGCTCATTTGACAACTTGTAGCTTAAGATATATCATGAACAGTATGCAAAAGTCAAGCTATCAGGATCAGCACTCTAGTTCTTGCTTCAACTCCAATTTGAGTTATCTAAATGCGTGATTGGGCCTTTGAGGTCTTCATGGAAGTAGTAGAGAATTGTCTTAGTTTTCTCCACTTTTGCCTTGAAAACACGACATCTTCACCTGCTTTCTCTCCAAATGCATTAAATCTTTCTAGATCTGCAAAACGAAGATAATGATAAGGATCCATTTAAAATTATTTCATAATTACAAGCAAATCACCATCATTTGTTCAATTAAATGTTATAAAATATAGGCTTATCAACTCCCCCACACTTGAGCTTTTGCTTGTCCTCAAGCAAAGAATAGGGGTCAACAGCAAGATCAATCTTAACATCCAAAAACATAAATCAAGGGGAATTCCAAAGTTCAAGATCAGTAATCAAATCCAATCAATCAAGATCATTCAGCAATTTTAAACAATAAGATGCTTTAGCCTAGCTTGCAACTGTTTTCTTTACCAAACATATGAGATCGCTCAACTTTCTATCTCTCAAGTGTTTAAGGATGAAGAGATCACTCAAATTTCTCATGAAAAATGTTAAACCATAAGCTTGCCTATCAATCTCATCTCCACTTTCAAGTTCACATACATAACATGAATCAAGAAGACTTTGTCTGGTTATAACGTCCAAGGGTAATAATGCATAGGAAAAAGATAAATAAGGGAAAAATATTCATGGATTAATCAATACGAAGTAGAATCAGGCTGAAAAGATAAATAGAGCATAATGCACAAACATTTAATCAATCCTCAATTTCAACCCAATATTTTTATTATTCTTCACCAATAATTCTTTTCCTTTTTCTTTTCCTTTTTTTTCCTTTTTTTTTCCTTTTTTTTAATGCCCTTGAAGATAAAACATAATTTCTAAGACTTTTTTTTTCAACACATCAGATGCTCCAAAGAATTCAACCTGATTATTCAACTGGATATTCAAAGAAATCAAATTCAGGCTAAAATGGGGCAACTAAGGGTTATTTTTATCAATACAACTCTGAAAGTCAAGAAAGAATAAAACCTAATTGCCTCAATCATATTCAAGCATGTATGTGAATCATTAAAATTTCAACAAGATAATAAAGCAAGTTCTAGCGCACATCAATCAAAAGAAAATTTACTCCAAAAGGAAAATAGGACTTTATTTATGAAAAATCCAATCATTAAAGCTCAAAACTCACTTTCTGATTAAGTTGATAAAGAAAACAAAAACAAGCAGACATGACTCAAAGATGCTAAATTTCACTTTTCTCAATTGAACAAGTTTGCGTCACACAAAATAATCTCATAATTAACATATTCCCCTTTCAAACATATCTCTATCAGCTCAGAATAAATCAAGCGATTAACACACAATTCCAGCTTAACTATCAACAATACTCAAGTGTTCATCAGTTGTGCAATTTTTTTTTAGTACATTACCAATTACATTACCAAGTACATCACTCCCCCACACTTAATATTAACATTGTCCTCAATGTGAAAGAGAGATAAATAAAGAGTAAAGAAAAGAACAATACAACCTGATGAGGCATGAGACATGGCAGGCAAAGGAGAAGCACAAGAGTCAGCGCAATAACACAATCTGAAAAATGAAATCCCAAACACATGAGTAGAATCTAAAAGAAAAATAAAAAAGACAAAAATAACTAAAATAAAATAAAGAAAGAAGAAACACAGGTTGCCTCTTGTTAAGCGCTTGTTTAACGTCATTAGCTCGACATTACCTTTTTCAGAAGAATCAAGGTGGCTTAAAACAAGAGAAAAAGGAGGATGTCTTTTTCTTTTCAAAATAGTTCTTCCTCCCTTCAACAATGGCCTTGGGACTGCTTCCAACAGAATTCTGAACTAGAAAAGAGCTTGATTGTCCCAATTGCGCCTTAACTCCACTAGGCCAAGGTGGTTGCACTCGATCAACAGATAAAAGACCAATTTGTGAAGAAATATGAATCTTGGGAGGACCTTTATCTGTCTCAGCAGCTTGACTTTCCAAAAGATCAACATCAACACTGTATGATGGTGAGGGGTCTTTAATAGCTAAGGTTTCCTGCTTCTTAGCTTGAACAAAATTAATAGGGGTATGAAAATTTGACATTGGGGAAGATTTAGCCTCCCTAAAGACATTGATGGTCACATGATCTCCATCCACTCTCAAGATGAGCTCACCCCGAGGTACATCAATCACAGCTCCAGAAGTGGCTAAAAACGGTCTTCTAAGAATGAGCGAAATATCAGTATCCTCTTCCATATCTAGCACCACAAAATTGACTGGAAAAATGAATTTATCCACCTTCACTAAAACATCCTCTACCACACCACGCGGGTAAGTGAAGGATCTATCAGCCAACTATAGTGAAATATTGGTGGGCTTCGGTTCCTGCATTCCTAATTTCTTAAACACAGAGAAAGACATCAAATTAACACTAGCACCCAAATCACATAATGCCTTATCAAAATAAGAGTTACCAATAGTGTAAAGAATAGTAAAACTCCCTGGATCTTTTAATTTTAGGGGTAACTTCTTCAAAAGGATGGCAGAACACTCCTCAGTAAGACATACAGTCTCAAATTCTTCAAGCTTGCATTTCTTTGTAAGTATTTCCTTCAGAAACTTTGCATACTTGGGCATTTGAGATATGGCTTCAACGAACGGAATATTAATTTGTAATTTCTTGAATATCTCCAAGAATTTGGAAAATTGCTGATCTGGTTGATTGTTCTTGAGCCTCTGAGGGAATGGGATCTTGGCATATGGGGATGGTTCGTAAACTGCACTCTGCTCACGATCCTTTTTTGCTCTCTGCCACTTTGGTACTTTCTTCTCAACCTCTCTCTCTTGGTTGACATCTTCAGTAAGGACATCGTCATTTGCCTTCTCATCTTCTTGCACCGACTGAACAAGAGTATCTCTAGGCTCTGACATTTCTTTCTTCTGCGGAGACTCCCCAAGTTCCTTACCACTTCTCAAGAAAATTGCATGGGCCTGTTCCCTAGGATTAGTCTCAGTAGTGCTAGGCAATGTCCCTGGTGCTCTTTCTGACATCAGAGTGGTCAACTGACTGATTTGAGTCTCCATGGTCTTCATTCTAGCTTTTGAATTTTGCATGTACTTTATTACAAGATTTTCAAAGCTTGGCTTCTCTGCAGGTGCTTGAAAACCTGGAGGTGGTTGTGGGGCTCTCTGTTGAGTCTACTGATAGCTTTGTTGATTTTCCTATTTGAAATTGGGGTGGTCCCTTCAACCGGGATTGTAGGTGTTGGCATAAGGATTGTACTACTGTCGATTGGGATTTCTAACAAAATTTGCTGCTTCAGGTTCTGGGGCAAAGGGACTACCAACTTGACAGTTTGAACTTGTATGACCCTGTCCTCCACATGCGTCGTAAATAGTTGGTGGGGTTGCACTACTTGTTACCATCAAGGTTTCCACCTTCTTTGTCAAAGCTTCTAATTGATTCAGAATGGTAGTAGAAGCGTCCACAGCATGCACTCCTACTGGTTTCTTAAGAATTTGGTGCTCATTTTGCCATTGATAACTATTTAGCACCACTTCTTCAATCAATGCTTGGCTTTCAGTAGGTGTTTTCCTCCATATAGTACCTCCCGCAGCAGCATCAATGAGGGAATGGTTTGTAGAAGATAAACCGTTATAAAAAGTCTAGACTTGCTGCCACACGGGAAATCCATGGTGTGGACATCTCCTCAATAACTCTTGAAAGTGCTCCCAAGCTTCATAAAGAATGTCTATTTCAAACTGCACAAAAAAAGATATATCATTTCTTAACTTAGCAGATTTAGAAGGAGGAAAATACTTAGCCAGAAACTGTTGTGTCAATTGATCCCATGTAATGATGGAACCCCTTGGAAGTGACGTTAACCATTGACTCGCCCTGTCTCTAAGAGAGAAAGGAAAAAGTCACAATCTGATTGCATCATCTGTCACTCCATTGTATTTGATAGTGTCACACAACTGCAAAAATCTAGCTAAATGATGATTTGGATCATCTGAAGGTAATCCACCAAACTGTACAGAATTCTGAATCATGGAAATCAATGCAGGTTTGATCTCAAAATTGTTAGCCGCCACAGCTGGTCTTATAATACTTCCTCCATACCCTTCAACAGTGGGCATAGAGTACTCAAGCATGGTCCGCTCTGCTGAGTTAGCTATTTCGTCACGATTCCCTTCAACTGCTGGTCCTTCCATTCTGTTTATGTCTTCTGTCACAGCTGAAATTTGAGTTTGCTTTCTTAACCTGCGAGTTGTTTTCTCAATTTCTGGATCAAATGTCAAATCAGGAAACTGAGAGCGAGTGAACATAAACAAGAAAAATGAACAAGTGAAAATTGCAGTGAAAAATTAATTAAAAATACATGAACAAAAATAATAAAAAAAATGACAATAAAAACAAAACAGAAATATACAAAATAAGAAAATAAATACAAATAAGGTTAAATAAAAATAAAAGCAAATAAAGATAAACAAAAGCAAAACACAATAATAAAAATAGATAAAATAAATTAAAGTAAAAATTTCATCTAAATTAACTAGAATTTTACGCCTCTAATATTACCAAAATTATTCCCCAGCAACGGCGCCAAAAACTTGGTGCGTGCAAAAGATACACTAAGAGCAAGTGCACTCTATCGCTAAGTAATATAGGACTTTGGAGTCCAAGTTATCGATCCCACGAGGAATAAGTGATAATTACTAAAGTTGTAAAACTCTTATGTTATTTAGACAGTCGAAAGTGTATGTCAGATCCAAATTAAAATAAAAAACTAATGGAGAAAATAAAAAGAACAATCAAATAAAGAAAAGATAAACAAAGATAGAGAGATGCTAGGGTGCAAGGTTCACTTGAGTCTCATTATTCGGATCTTCTTTCAATTATGATACAGGTAATTCTTTTACCAATGTTATCTTATAAGCTATTGAATCCCAATGGTCATGGATGAAATAATATTCTATTCTTAAATTAATCCACCTATTTGGTCATTTAGTTTAATTAATTAAGAATGCATTAAGTTCCAATTTCAAGATATGAACTAACAACCCGTCAATTCCATTGGTAGGAGAAATTGATGTTTGGTCATTCACCAATATAATCCCAGGCTTACCATATAGATCCACTCATTGAGTGCGGATGGTCACCGGTCAAACAATGAATTAATAAATGTCACAAGTGATCAATTTATGACAAGAATGCAAATAATAAAGTAAACCCACAAAGAAATTACCATAATCAATCTAGAAATCAGATCCAAATAATTAAGAACACAAGATCCCCCATAGCCCTAGCTATGAGTTTAACCACACATATTTTTAGACATAGCTAGAAGGAAATCACAAGAAAAACTGAGAAAGAACAACATAAAAAATAAAGTGCAGAAGAAAAACTAAATAGCAAACGAGTTTCTGAGGATTGAGGATGATGGATCTTCGATTGCTCGAACCCGAGACTCCAATCTTTGATCCAAGACTCCCTTCTCCTTCTCCAAGGAGTTACAGCTGCTCTCCTAGGTCAGAACTCTCTTCAAAACGTGCCAAGAGTGTCAATATATAGGCCCCCAACACAAACTTCACGCAGAAGTTTCAATAATTGAGTTTTTGGCACAAATACACGGCCGTGTATGCATACACGGCCTAGGCCGTGCATGATTCTGAGTTGGAGGTCCAAAACTTCACTATTTCATACACAAAGTCAGAGGCATACACGGCCTAGGCCGTGTATTCTCACACGGCCGTGTACTTCTAGGCCCTGTATTTTGACGCAGGCCCTGTAATCTAACTTCCAAACCCAATATGACCTATTAGACCTCCAAATCTGAAAAAGTGTTCAACATGAAAGTTGTAGATTTGGATCTTAACTATCAACCATCAAAATTTCAACTCATTTGACAACTTGTAGCTTGAGATATATCATGAACAGTATGCAAAGGTCAAGCTGTCAGGATCAGCACCCTAGTTCTTGCTTCAACTCCAATTTGAGTTATCCAAACGCGTGATTGGGCCTTTGAGGTCTTCATGGAAGTAGTAGAGAATTGTCTTAGCTTTCTCCACTTTTGCCTTGAAAACACAACATCTTCACCTGCTTTCTCTCCAAATGCATTAAATCTTTCTAGATCTGCAAAATGAAGATAATGATAATGATTCATTTAAAATTATTTCATAATTACAAGCAAATCACCATCATTTGTTCAATTAAATGTTATAAAATATAGGCTTATTATATACGAATCCTAATATTTATTTTAAAGTTATTGGAAGCTGAAAATCTAGATTTAGCTAAATTTGAGTATTTTTAGCATATCAAGATTTTATCAGTTTTGGCCTAAGGGCCATATGAGTCTTTTAGACCCTCTTTATAAGCCTTTATTCACGGTTGTTTTTGCTTCAAAAACAGAAATAGAAAACGTGAGAGAAGGAAAAAAAAAAGGAAAATGAAAGAAAAACCAAGCAAGAGGAAGGGAGAAAAAGGAAAGCCAAGGGTAAAGCCAAGGCTTGAGAATCCAATCAAATTTGATTCATTAACACAACTCCAAAGGTAGGGCTTTTAAGTTTATTTTCACTTCTAATCACTTTTTTCACTATTAATGCACTTTGGTGCTCAATAGGTCATTTTGTGTTCTTGAGGTGTTAGATGAGTTTTATTTGTATGATTGAGTTTTTTTTTTTATCATTTATGACTTGTTCATAGCATAAATTGAAGTTAGAAGCTTTGACTATTTCATTTGGATCTTAGATTCACAAAAGAAGGGTTAGGTCACCCTATAGGTGATTTTGGTGTTTTAATCCAAATTAAGAGGTTTAAGTTTATGATTAATGATTCCTATGTGTTTAAGAACTGATTAGGGTCTTAGAATCACTGAGAAACTGGTTTGGAATAGCCAAAATCCAAGAAAAGAACTAATGGAATAGTACCACGGTTATGCAAAAGCTATTGCAGTGTTTCTGGTTGAGAAACATGGCCCGTGTCTGAAAGTACGGGGGGAGGGGGGGAGGGGTCGTGTCTCTCTCTGCCAGTGTGATTTATGAACAGTGTTCAAGGAGTAGGACACAGGGTAGGCTGTGTAATCAGACACGGGGGAGGCCGTGTAATGAGCCATGACCCGTGTTTGAGGCCAGAATCTTCAAAATGTCATTTTTGATATTTTCAAGTTCTTGGCTAGATAGGATCATTAGTATATGTTTCCTAAAGTGTGTTAAGGCACAAAAGGGAATATTTTCAAGAGGGAAATTATCACTTAGCATGTATGAGAAAGTATAAATCTTTAAGTATTCAAGAGTTATAGTTTGCCTTAAGTAAGTATCTAGCACCGTAGACCATCTTTGTGGTAAAGTATGTCACTTGAGAATAATGAATTATGAGTTAATGTTTAGATATATGTATGATAGGAATAATTGGTAGTGTTATCTTTGTGATTATCTTTGACAGCATTCATGAAGGCCAAGAGAAATCGAAAGGGTGTCTGATAAACTCAACACGGTGGAAGGACATAAACTTGATAAGTCGATAGTGCCAATTCCAGAAGAGATAAGTAGGGGTCCATAAGGTTCTTCGGAATCATGATTTAGACCGAATTTCTCATGTGCCAGGATATATGTATAATGTGAGGAGATACCTCTATTTGCTACACAATAACACATGAAATGAGTAATTCCTAAGATTTACACTTTTAGTTCTAAGTTGAACTAGATGTATGCATGAGATATATATTAACTTGGTTTATCTAAATACAACAGTTAGAACTTGTAGATGATTTAAACATATTTCATTAGTAGCTTTTGTGATTATGTTTATATATGTCATGTATGACTGGTTTTGATTACTCATACTGAGAATATAGTTTCTCACCCTGCTATGTATCATGTAATTCCAGATGAAACTTCTTTCGAGGGTAAGAAGAATAAAGAAGCTAAAGATTAGATTAGATTATGTATTATGGTTCAAATTGTTGTACTTATTAGTATTCCTTTTGAAATGTATAGACTTATGTATTACTGCAAGTCTTTGCTAAGGCTAATGATGTATATGTACTTTGATGCATTATGGTATAAATATTGTATTTCCACATTTCATGACTCTCTATAGTGTTTCCAATGAACATTATGGATATAGTATATGATTAGTAAGTATGTAGTGACATTGTAATGCTAAGTATCTCTTTGCATGACGTATATACTAAGATATTGGTATTAGGATGTTATATGTTGCATACTTGGTATGGTAGAAAAATAGGTTTGAGAGGGTTACATGGTTCTTTTGCTTAAGTCTTATCTCCAATGGATTAAAATGGTTTGTTTTTTGGGTTAATCTATGCATGGTGTTGTATTTTGAACTTAGATATATCCTTGTGTTTGTTTAAACTTGAAGATGAGAAATGGGTTTTGGATGATTTGTTCTTTATTCATAAATCCATAATTTATTGAATTGAGATTGTGCATGAGAATTCCAACAAGTTTAGAGACCATATATGAGATTGAAAACCATCTAAGACCTGTATTTGGGGGTCAAGGTTTGGTTGGAAACTCAATGGAACAGGGTATGAAAACTCTTATTTTAGGTGATTAAGCGCCCAAGAGTTAGCTACTTAATTGGCCAGCTCCATAATGGTAAACATGTTGGGCGCCAAGAAGTGAGTGCCTAATCATGCATGGCCAGAATAGTCTGGTGTTGAGCAATTGATCACTCAGAAATTAAGCGATGAAATGCCCAATGATAGAAAAAACTGGGAAAGTTATGCTGTCATGGGGCGACTGATCACTAGAAAAGTAAGCAATTAATCACCCATGGACAGATTCTTCCATGTTTTACATTTTGAGAAAATGGAGTTCCCTACTTGTTGGCATCTTTTATGAATGCTTTCTAGTGAGGGTTAAGACACTAGTAGGGACATTTCAAGAAGGGAATAATCACCTAATTTATATGTAGCAAATCAAGTCTTTATGCATCCAAATGTTGAGAATTGACATAAGTTTACTTCTAGATCATTGATGAGCATTGGTGTTACACTTGATTTTCACTTGAAATGTGATGACATGGTATACTAGATGCATGTTTTTAGAGAAATGCTTTTTTATTTTATAAAGTTGAGTTAGATAGGGATGATTATTAAGAATGGCTCATTTACTTGTTGAAGTTGAGTCACAACACAATCTAACCTAAAGTAAGGGAATGAGACAAACACATTGATATAGAAAAGTAGTGAGGTAAGCACTTTGTTAACAGTGGATTTGTGAGACAAGGGAGTGAGACAAATACCTTGTCATAATAGAGGAGTGAGAAAAGCCCTCTACCAAAGTCAAAGGAATGAGAAAAACATTTTGTTAGGGAACATGATATTTTACAATTATATGGGCAATTGTTTATCATTGGAAAAAGTTAGTTATGTATGTGGATTATGATTTGGTTTTATGGATGTTTACATAGAAAGAGTATGTAAATACTCCAATGGTATTGAGTAGTGACTCAATTACTTGTTACAATCATAATCTATTGTTGATAAGTTTGTTTACTATAAATGGTTAATTAAAAGATAAATGGACTACTATTATGTATAATCGAATTGTCATGATGCCATATACATATGTATATTATTGATAATTATGAATTCTTACCCCCTTGTTTGTTTCCACGATAAATTCAGGTCAAATTCCTTCTAAGGATAAGAAATGAAGATGACATATTAGAATAGTTTTGCTTTGTACATTGTAGTTTTGTTTTATGTTTTATGGTTTGTACTTATGCCCTTGGGGCTTGACTTGTACATTTTTAGATATTTGTACTAAACGTATCAGTAAAGAACAAGTCTTTCAGTTGTATAAATTCTTGTATTCTTTACTTTCTCTCTCAAGGCTCTTTCTACATACTAATGTGCATAGTTATTTTATGATAAACTAATGAGTAAAAGTTAGAAGTGATGTACCTGATTCTATTTACTTAAGTATATGTCGAATATACTATATTTTTGGTATTTGGGACGTTAGATTTTGCCAATCTTTTAGCTTCGACCAACATGTTTCTTAATTAAACCTATTATCATTTTATTAATTGCTTTGACTTACCCATTTGCTTAGGCATAATATGGTGTTGAAGTAACCATTTTAATAATCATTAACTCAGCAAATTGCACCACACTTCGACCAACAAATACAGTGCCTTGATTAGTGGTTAAAGTTTAAGAAATATCAAATCGATGAATAATATGTTCCTCAATAAAATCAATTACATCTTGTTAAGTAACATCCTTCAATGAGATGACTTCAGTCCATTTTGTAAAATAATCAACAGCAACTAGACTGTATATGTGACCTTTTGATGAAGGTGGATGTATTTGACCAATTAGATCGAAAGCCCATCCTCGAAATGGCCATGGTTTAATAATCAAATGCAAATCACTTGTTGAAACATGTTGAATGCTTCCATACTTTTGGCATTCTTCACAAGACAATATATAATATACAATATTTTGCCATAATAGGCCAATATACTCTCTATCAATTTAACACCCATTTCATCTTTTCTCCAGTTTGATGGGCACCACAAATGCCCTTATGAACTTAAACTAATGCTAGGTATGCTTCTGATTCACTTAAATAAGCCAAAAGGCTTATATGTACTGATTTCTTGTATAAAGAATCACCCATTATTACATAATGGAGTGCTCGATACTTTGTCTTTCTTTCTACTTATAAATTAAGATCTTGTCAGTAATCTACAATTGATTTTTTCCAATTCAATTGATCCAAATTCTCAATTGTGAAAACTTCAACCTCTTTGAATAGGTAAATTTTCTTCTTTATTTCAATTAATTTTAGAAGCACATTATTTGAGATTTTATAACCAGAGACTGTTTAAGCCAATTCATTGGCTTCACAATTGCCTTCTCTTAGCACGTGTTCCAATATTACATCATCAAATTCAAAAAGCATCCTACTTGCAACAACCAAGTGCTTGATCAAATTTGTATTAATACATTTGTATTCTCAAGTTAGTTGCTTAATTATAACAGAGAATCCCCAATTATTATGACATTCCTTGCTTTTAATGAAATCAGAATTTTCTAAACCAACTATGAGGACTTCATATTCAGCCTCATTATTTGAACATCCATATTTCAATTTGAACATGAACTTAGTTTATACATTTTTTAGGGAAACAATCATGATTCTGATCCCAGCACCTTATTATGTCAAGATCCATCAAAGTATAATTTCCATGGCTTTAACCCAAAAGAATCGATTTCATTTTTCTCAATTTCTACACACGTGTGATTAGCTAAGATGACCTTTTACTACTTTCAAAAGCATATATTATAAAGAAAAGTCAGTTAACGCTATAGCCCATTTACTAATTGGATCATGAAAAATAGGTTTGGAAAACACATATTTTATTATATCAATTTTCGATAGTGCAAGTACATGATAGGGCATCATATAATATTTCAACTTCGTACATGAGAAGTACAATGCTAAACATAGCTTTTCAATAGCAGTATTTCTACTCTTAACATCATTGAGAACTTGACTTAGATAATAAATTACTTTTTCGATTATGTTCTCATTTTCTTAGGCTAGCATGCTCCCAATTATGTCATTCGATGCTGAGATATATTACTTTAAAGGATATCCCAGCATACGGGGATTCATTATTGGTGGAATGGTCAAATAGTCTATAATTTTATCGAAGGCTTCCTAGTGTTCTTATTTCCAAGTAAACTCCTTCTCCAATTTAAGTCTAACTAGTGGAGAAAATATCATGGCTTTTCCTGATAGGTTTGAAATGAACCATCGAAGGAAAGTTATCTTGCCCAAAAGATATTGAGATTTCATTTTATTCGATGGAGGAGATGCCTCCAAAATGGCCTTTGCCTTATTCTTAGCAACTTCGACTCCCTTCTTTTGAGTAAGAAAATCAAGAAAGTTGTATGTAGAAACAAAGGCACATTGAATAGGATTCATCTTCAATCTATGTTTTCCCATTCTTTCGAATGGTTACTTGAGGTTAGATAAATGTTCCTGTTTAGAATTCAATTTTATTATGACATCATCAATATAAACTTCCATAAGCTTACCATGCATTCAAATCATAGAAAATAATATTCATGTCCCTTTGATAAGTGGCTCAAGCATTTTTCAAACTGAAGAGCATTACAATCAATTCAAATATGCTAATTTCTCTTGGGCATCAAAAAACTATTTTCGATACATCTTCTTCAACAATATAAATTTGGTTATATCTTGAATAACTATCCTTGCAATTTAGAATTTCATGTCTAGAAGCTAAATCAACTAACATATCAACAATTGACATAAGAAATTCATCTTTTAGAGTAACAGTAGTTAAATCTTGAAAATCTATATGTACTCTAAACTTACCATTCTTTTTCATAACAGTAACAACATTAGAAATCCAATCAACATACCTGGTGTTTGAATAAATTTGGTTATCAATAACCTTTCGATTTCTTTTTTAATTTTCAGAGCCACGTCAGGAGCAGATCTCCTTGAAGCCTACTTGATTGGCCCATGTCCTGTTTTTGTTGGCAACCTATACCCCACCAATTCTTAACTCAAACCTATCAATTCAATAATCCTAAGCAAAACTATCTTTGAACTCTTTGAGCAACTAGATCAAGTCCAATCGAAACTAATTTGATAATAAACTGCTAATAGAAGTAGGACATTTATCAGTATCACTTCCTAAATTTATTTCTTCCAAAGGGTCTTAAACTTCAATCTATTTTATTCCTTTTGATAAAGGGGATTGTTCAAAACCCAATGGAGAGTCATCATATATATAATCTAAAATTACACCATCAGTAGTGTAAATAATTCTATCGATCATATAGATTGATAATCGAGCCAATTGAATCTTAAGGCTCATTGGATTCTACTAATTCTAGATGATTTGAATCGGCCTTGGGTAGTAAATAGAACCCATTTGTGTCTAATCGACACAATTCAATGACACTCTTGTTGAATGCCTTCTTGTCCCAAATATTAAGGGGTTTAACCCTTGGATAGTATATTTTAAAGTCGACATGTAAATTTTGCAAATAACAAAGATTGCCATTTGCTTCAACCATCTCCAATTTTCTTTCCTTGTTCAACAAAAACATCTTCTGGTGAACTATCAAAAGCATTGCTCCTATTCCGTGTTTCTAATCTCAACCAAGTAGCAAATTGTAACTGGCCTTTGAAGGCACCACAATGAACAAGGTAGGACACAGCACAATTCCAACTCAAACATCCATCATTATTACTCCCTTAGCAATTGAAGTTTTGTTGTTGAAATCTATAACCATCATATTGCTATTCATCAAATCTGCTTCAAACTTATTGAATTTCTTTAATACACTCTTTGGCATTTAGTTAATAGTTTCTCCTTCATCGACCAAAACCTTATTAACTAACTTTCCTTTGACCACAATTTTGATGTACAAAGGATGAACATGATCTTTCATATCTTTAGACGGCATGTCAAATATAGCAGGATTTTCTACTGCTTCTACCATATCCTCTTCCATAAAAATCTAGTTTTCATAAACAACTTCAATCTCTTTAAGATATTATTCTTTCATTCCTTTAGCAGGTGACACCATCGAGAATTCAGCTGGTAAAACTAACACCACATTAACTGGGATATCATTAAAGATAGGCTTTAGGTCATCATTGAAACTAGATTCAAAGTTATTCATTTCCTTATCTTTTTCCATAGGTAAATTGTCTTCTTCTTTTTTTTTCCATTCTCCTTTGGTATTGTTTGACATTCCTTTACCACCTCTAAATATGGTCGAACATTAGCCTACAAGAGGCCTTGTTGTTGTCATTATCTCTAGGCTCTCCTTCATCGAGCTTTGGTCGTGCAAGGACCCATTACTAGATTTGATGTTTTTCCAACTTCATTCATCTTCCAAATGTTAGGCTTTCGATTCCCTTAAGACATTTGAAAAAAAATTGCTCATGTATGGCTTGTTCCAATACGGCTTATAATAAGATAGTGACCTTTGAGACTTCTGATTATTCTGCATCTATTTATTGTTAACCACATTAGCAGGTAGAACCTTAGTCTTCTCTATTTTGAAACCATCCAAAGAGTTAACCATCACCACATACTTCATTTTCTTAATTAATTGGTTGATTCTCTGCTCCTCTGACTTCGATTCTTTGAGTTTCAACGAAAGGAATCTTCTACATTTTCTTCTCAACTATCAGTTTATCAAAAATTGCAGAAAAAAAGAGACATCTCTATCTTTATTTCTCTTCATTAGTAGAAAATCTACCAAAGTCTCTCTAGCCCTTAGATAGATCATTCTTTCATTTGGTTTGAACAAGTCCAGGTCGACTTCATAATCAACACTCTACTCAATTCCATCAACAACATCGACCATGTTCACTTTTAGAAAGTTTATAGGCTTAATATAACTTGCATTAACCTCAAAAGGATCAATATCCACTTTCATTTCTGCTTGGTTCTTCTCTTCAAATTTCAATCTTCCTTCTTTAATTCCTTTTTGAATCAAATCCATGAGACGTACATAGTTATTAGTCAAATGACCATATTTATGATGCTATCTACAATACTTTTGACCTTTAATTTGTTCAAGGGAATGAATTTTATGATCATCAGACAATTTAATTTTCTTATCCTTTAACAACACATAAAAATTTGATCAGCCTTTGTGATGTCAAATGTATATGATTGTCTACAAGAATGCTTCATTTTATTTTTTGCTAGAATAGGCTTTAGAGATGAGTAAACGTAAGGTGGGCTTGATTGAAGTTCAACTATGTTTACTTTGTTCCTAACTCTGTCCACATCATTAGCCTCCTTAATTTTGACATAGGCTATCTTTTCCTTCTTAATGTGTTTTTTGTACTTGTCTTTTTTAGCTTTTAATTGTTCTACCTGTTTCACTTTGTCAGCTAACTGAGACATATCAAGCAATTGTTAGTTAACTAGTTTTTTCCTGACAAAATAATTTATCCCACTAGCAGCAAATTTGACTACTTCTGACTTAGGAATTGTTGTAAAATACATACTTTTCATTTGTCAAAATCTAGCAAGATAATCGCCAATAGACTCCCATGGTAATCTTTTGAAACTGAATAAATCCATCGAACTTAAAGGACTTGTAAGAGATGTGTGCAAGTGTTTTTCCAACCCACCCTAATGCCTTAACCCCTTGTGATATTTATAGACAAAAATATAACTGCCAATTTTCTAAGATTTGGACACTTATCCCTATTGATTACATCTGATTTTTTACATTTGTCATACATGCAAAAAAACTAAGTAACTAACTCTAAACTTTTCTTTGAATCGAATCTTTTAGAGTCAAATCTTGTTTGTAGCCTAATGTAATTCTGAAAATATTCTGTTCTTTCTGGAGTATTGTTCATCTCTTTAAGCCAACCATCTAAATCAAATTGAATGAAACCTTCTTTGATCATTTGTTGTGAATCTTCTCGTCGAATATTTTTAACCTCTTTGTTCATCCTTGCTAATTTTCACAAGTTGATATAACTTTACTATCAGTAAACCGAGCACCTTAATTTGATCAAAATTCTTGTTTAGTAAAAAAGTAATTTACCCTTAACAGCTTGATTGCATATACTTTGCTAACGCCGCCATGATAAGGGTTGAGCCATGTTGTAGAGGTCTCAACATGTAATTTTCTTAGACAGAACTTTCAGCTTTGATGATGAAGCAATATTAAATCTTGAAAGTTCAATCTATTAAATGGAGATTTAAGAATGGTTTATTTTCTAGCACCTCTCACATTAGTGTACTTTTTGTTTAAAAGGTGAACAATGGACAAATCACATAGAATAATGCTATATACACACATTTACACACACAATACTTGATATATATATATATATATATATATATATATATATATATATATATATATATATATATATATATATATATATATATATATATATATATATATATATATATATATATACAATTTTTATCATATGATTACAGCTACTCTCACATCATCTTCTACGCATGTATATTTTGATTTTGCCAACTTATGTGAGAGATGTAAAAGAAAAGAGAGATGTAAAACTAATATTTTCCAATCACAAATCCACCACTATCAATATTAATATCTTAGTAACGAAATTTATGTAAATTCTCGCTTTTCACAAACTCTACAAAATGGTAGAATTGCATCTGAAGTTAATTAGCGCTATTAATATTTGAATTTAGTTGAGGTTAATTAAACTCATCATTTATAACTAATTGGTAGTTTGCGTTGGGAGTGTTCGTAGTTCAGTTTAGATCAATTTTAAGTTAATAAGCCAATCAATCTAAATAATGTTATTTACATCAGTTTGAGTTTATTACATTCTGAAAACCGATCCAATCCAAACTGATTTAAATCGGTTTGGATTAGATCGATTTAAATGACTTTTGACCAAAATCTTTTTAAGTCTAGAATGTTGTGAGCTAAAAATAATTTACCATATTAAAAAAGAAAAAAAACAAATAAAAAATATATATAGCTCATTTCACATGCCTAAAATAATATTTAATCATATAAAGTGAGAGAAGTGTGAGAGAAATTAGAGTTACTATAAGTAAAAGTATAAATTCAATAACAAATAAATATATTATATAATGTTAATCAGTTTAGATTGATTGGATCAATAACAAATAAGTGCGTATTTGGGATAGTAAAAACTAGATTATTTTAATAATCGATTATTATATAATTTTTTTTTTGTTATAATCGATTATAAGAAAAAAGTTTTATGTTTGAATCTATTAGCTAAAAAGTAATTTTAAACTAATCTATTTCGTTTGTATGGTATAAAAAAGAATCGCTTTTATGAATAAAATTACCAAAATAGGTACAGAATAATTAAAAAAATTATTTAATTGATTAAAAAAGTTATTTAATTGAGGACAAAATGATATTTACATATCATTGTTGAGAATAATCCCAACAGCTTTTTTTTATAAAATGCTCAACCAAAAGCTTATCCTCCAACAACTTTTTTCTCTGCAAATAAGCTGTTGATTTTTTTTTTTTGAATGTTCACCCAAACACGTTGCTTTATTTGTGCAACAGCTGAAATAGATAAAAAAAAAAAAAGCTGTTGGTTCAGTTATTTCAGCTGAACCAAACATGCTCTAAATATATTGTATAATGTTAATCGACTTGGATTGGATTGAATCAATTTTAAAAATCAAAATTGAAAATTGATCTAATCCAATTAGTTTTAAAAAATTAAACAAAGAAGAATCAAATTTAATCAATTTTTTATTAGATTTCGATTTTTTGATTCAATTTTTTGTTTAGATTGGATTTGAACACCTCTAGTTTGTGTAGAATTTGAAAAGAGAAATCTAAATAACGACTTATAATCCTAACAATTTAAAGCAATAGTGTAAACTTGTTTTTAAATTTTTGAAAAATAGTCGGGACAACAAATAAATGAAAATAACATAACTTTTCATATACAACTAGAAGAAAATTAATGTGATTTTAAAATAAAATAATTATGATAAATTACACATTATTTCTTAAGGTTTAACTCATTTTTATTTTGTATACATAAATCTCATTTTTATAACACATAACCCCATAAACTATTTGTTGTTGTGGAAAAAGCAAAAGTTAGTTTCTGTCTATGTAGTAAAAGCCAAACTCTATACTTCCATTGTTGTCCCACTATGGTATGAGCTTTGCCTTAGAAAACTTCCAAAAGGGGGAATGAGGGGTTCTTGAGGTACTAAAGTAAGCCTTCAATAATAGATCCAAAATAAACAACTTAAACAATGCAAAAAAACATTGTTTTGCATTAATAAACTTGAATCTAATGAGTTACGATTGAGAAAACTAAAATACAATGAAAAGACTTATGCCCCAAAATACAAAGTAAAAGAAATTACATAAAGTAAATATGAAAACTGTAAAGAAATGTTATAAAGTGCTTGAAAACGTAAAAGAAAGTAATAAAGGACTAAAACTGTAAAAGAAAAGTTATAAAATATTGAGAAATATAAGATAAAATGCATGAAAAGTAAATAATTTTTTGTATAATTATTCAGGGATCCCTTCTTTAGAGCCATAGAAGCCTTTTTATAGGGTTGGAACTCAAAAAACCATAGCTTCAATGCACTTTCAAGCCTCCAAGTCCATTCTCCTAAATTGTAGAAGCATGATCTTCAGTTACTAAGTCCTTCCATGCAATTCTAGGTCATGGGGAGTTCTTATAGCACGTTCTCAACCAACTTCAGCAAAAAAAAAAAAAAGCTACCAAAATATCCTCCTTTTGTTTGCTTGATTGTTGGGAGCAACTACTCCCTACATGTTCTCCTATTTTTAAGGGACTTGCTCAATTGTTCCAAACATCCCATGTATTGACCTAGTCAATCCATTTTTACCCTAGATTTTATGCCCAAAACTCACCGTTTTACTTGCTCAACACGTACGCAGCCACTTATCATATTGGTTTGTGTATGCCCAAACCATTTTCCCGAGCCTGTAGCTCATAAACCGAACTCGATATTTTTAGGCTACCAATACTAATAGAATACACAAGTTACATTTTTTACCATAATTTAAGAGACCTATATATTACAAATTAAAATTTATTTATGAAAAATAAAAATGACCCAGACTATACGAGAATAATGTGTAATTTATTCAAATAATTATATTATTATATAATATATAGAATATAGTTTACTATATATCAAATGGTTGGAATGTGCGAACTTTATAAGTTATTTTAATAATAAATAAATATGTGATATATAAATAAATAACATGTCACTTTTTTATATCCTACTTAAGTTTCTTTTTTAGAGTCAAGTTATATAAAATATTTTTATAAATTTTCATATTTTATAAATAATTCGCCTTTAACCAGAAAAAAATAGTATAATTACACCAAACAACACCGGACAGCAACAAGAAAAAAATGGTTGGAATGTGCGTCGTACCCACAGATGACAGATATCACATGGGACCCAATACCCATGGACACAACACATATTCTTGCCGTTAGGTTATTGCTTGGTGACTTGGTTCAAGAATCTTCGTCATTTCAATTTATGAGTAAGAATTCATCTAATCATGTACCAAAAAAACAATTTTTCATCTAATCTCTCCAAATCTTGTAGAGAAGTCTAATATTCTTATGAAAAAAAAAAAAATCATTTAGTATATATATATATATATATATATATATGATAATGCAACATTAAATATATAGGAATCTAAGGTACTATATTATTCGTTCTCGAAACCAGTGTCATACTGGAAGGTGGACCCTGGCACATTTTGTCGATTATCGTCTATTTGTATTAGGAAAACATTTTTTTACACATTAAATATATAATTTTAAGATAATTTAATTAAGTGATAATATTTTTTAAGATAAATATCAATTCAAATTATTTATACAATAATTTTTTATTATATATAATGAGTTAAAATTTAAATTTATTATATAAGTAATAAAAATTATTATTTGTCGCTCATTGATTATTATATAGTAATCTTTATATAAAATATGATAAAGTTTAATTTTAATTCATATGTGTAATAAAAAATTATTATATAAATAATTAAAATTATCATTTATGTTAAATATATTTATTACTTTATTTGAATTTTCCTAAAATTATCAATTTTAAATTATACAAGATGATTGTTTGTATTATCAGTAAAAATAATTTCCCACAGAAAAGTGGGATTATTTCATTACTCAAAATGAAAATAGATACAACTCTCTAGTACATAGATAAAATGGTTCCAGCAAAGACATGGAAGTGCTATACATCAATAAGAGAGTACATTTCAATTGTCATTACAAATGGATAAATTACCGAAATCCGTAAATTACTTGTTTGAGAAAAGAAATAATGCTAGTGAAATACAACCAAAATCAATTATAAAAAGTGCAATGGACAAATTATTAATCTAATAAGTAGTCATTTATCTTGAGTCTTACAATACAAATTAAAACGTCACACTTCTTTAGGGATTTAGGTATATATTAACAGCCTGACATTCGTATAATTAAAATATGTTTAATTTTATTTAATTTATTTATAAAATTATTTTATATATCATAAAAGTATTATAATTATATATAATAAATTAATATTTTTATATTAATATATAATATAAAAAAAATATATATATATATATATATATATATTAGTGTATATAAAATATTTCACATATATTACTATAATAATAGTATGCAAAAACACAATCTTTACAAATCACTGATACAATGCCTCCTGTAAAGCATAGAGTCATATAGACCATAGAGTGGTCAATTTTTTTGACGAGTTATCTTATATTGGGTATCGTGAAAAAAGGACAGAGAAAATCATGATATACAATAATACACAAGCGCATATAATAATGTAAGAGATCCACAAAACATTCCAAGGAAATTACGATGCTCGTGCTCTGGAAATAACGCTAATAATTCACAAGTGGAAACACACTTTCGAGTAGGAGGGCCTCCACAACATAAATTGGTTGTCCCGTCCGATTTTTTTTTTCTTGAGCTAATTTCTGGCAGCTGGGAGAAAAGCAAAACTTGAAGAAAAAAAAAACCCTATGATTAAGCATCTTCTCCTAGCTTATTGAAATGGAACATGTATATTCCATTGAGATTGGTTGTGCAGTTGCATGTACATGCCTTATACTTTTTTACTGTATGACTTGACTTGACGGGCCACACCCTTCAGACTTCAACGCATTTCAACTAGGATATTAAAGTTGTTTTGCACAATTGGTGACATTAGAGGGTGCAAGCAAGCCTTTTATTTCAAGTTTAATTCAGCTGAAAGCAGCTTCCTCATGGACTGTGCTTACTAGTTGATTCACAGCAGCTGCGATTTCGTCCACCGTATTCAGCTGACACCCTTCCTCTACCTATTCCAATAAATTAATATAAAACGAAAACAAAATTTGTCACCTTTTAAAAAAGTTTTCAAGAAGATCGAAAATTAAAGGAACCTAGCAGAAATTGGCAAAAAGGCTAACCAACCTTTACACTAACTGAGGTAAGGACCATATCGTCCTCAGTGGTAACATTAAGGTGGAGAATGCTAAAGCTGAGACTTTGTAGCCCAACAACCATCTTCATAAGCTGCCCGGGTCGTTTCTTTGAGAGTATCTTTATGTTGGCATGTCTATCCACCAAGGTCACTTCTATGTCTGCTATGGCCCATGACTGGTTCTGGTTCTGTGCCATCGTAGCCTCGCTCGTGGCCGGGTTGGCTGTGTTGCCCTGAGTTGCACGCGTCGAGTACTGAGGGAACATGAAGAATTCAGCAAAGGGTGATGAGCCAGTGAAGCCATTCTCCTGCGGTTGTTGCTTTGTTTTCTTTTGGCCCTTCATGCACTGTAAAATCTGCTCTAGCTCCTTCACAAAGTTAATAGCGCCTCCTATAATAGACGCTTGATCACCCTGCTTTGGAACAACGCATAATATATAGTATAATTAGTATTAGCAATTTCAGTAATTAACAGAAGTTAAGGTAAAAACAATTTTAAAACAAATTAAGGTCATGTCATGTCATGTCATAATGCCCTTTTGGATTTCTAACAAATCAAATCAGAATCAAACTGACCCTTTGTACATAAGAAGAAGGCATCAAGGATCTGAGCACAGCGAGGTACTCATTCATCTGTTTCCTTCGATTGCGCTCAACTGCAATGTGGGTCATCCTCTGGTTCTCAATTTCCTCCTTGTTCTTGGCGCTCTTCGTGCGACATCGTTTACGCCGACCTGTGGTGGTTGCGGTGGTCACAGTGGCTTCCACGGAGGAAGGAGGAGGAGCAGGAGGCAAAGCTCCGAACAATGATTGATCAACGGTGCAGGCCTCAGGGGAGGAGGAGTGTGAATCCCATTGGTCCTTGACATTTTGCAACACCGAAGGAGAAGAAGAATCCCAATTTGCATGGAGACAATGCTCTATGTCGTTGTTGATGATTCCAAGAAGAGCTTTTTCTTCTGCTGTTTGGGAACCGTAGTCATGGCTCCAGGTTCCACTTGCTCCTCCTACTAAGGAATACAAATAATCCTTGTTGCAACCATAAGTAAATGGATCTTGTGGAAAAACCACAGCTTCTAGGGTCATTATTTATCACTTGTTAAATAAAGTTGAAATTGCTGGTTTGGGGAAGAGGCCCCGCTCACTAGGGAGCTAGCTCTCCTTGTTGCTCACAAAGGAGACACTACTTTTTTTTCTTGAAGAGGATGAAAGAAGAGAAAGCAGAGGGCAAAAAGTTTGAGGGAGAAAGAGAGAGAGAGAGAGAGAGAGAGATGTAGAAGGGTGCAAAGGAAAGTATAGGCTGAGATGAAGGTTAATGATGAGATGCTAGGAACAGTTTTGGCAAAGAAAGGAAGACGAAGGTTAATGATTAGATACTAAGAGCAGTTTTGGCAAAAGAAGAAGGAAACTTGACCAAAAGCCAAAGCACAAACACTACGTTCCTATCCTAACAGAGCAAACAAAGCAACCCTTTTATCATCATCACCTTATGAAGAAATCCCCCCTGCCTTCAAAGAGGAGGATTGTTCACACAAACAAAAAGCTACAGCCCTATGCACGTGAGGTTTCATTGTAGACTAGTTCCTAGATCGCACAAACGCAACCACGGGGAAACACACAGAGAGATTCTCTTGGCACTTTGTTAATTCCTTAAATTTATATAATCGTAGTAGCAATAAATTAATGATTTTTGCAACCGTTTGTAAAGAGAAACAAAACCTCCATTTTATGGACTAGTAATACGTACCAATTACCATCTTTCCTTTTTTACATATAAAATCCTCACTCTTTGTTTTATGCATAATGTTTTTTTCCTACGAAAACACAAAATTGAAACGCAAAAAAAAAATATCATATAAAATATAAATCTTCAGTCTTTTTCTCGAACTCGAATAATTGATCTTATCCTCAAATGCATCACGTTCCACTCAAAGAACAAAGGAGTGAAACAAAATACGGTTGGTGGGCAGGGGGACAAAAGCGTATAGAAAACTACATGCGAAAATGAATTTTACACACTTTTGTTTTTTTATATCTTTACTTATATTTTACTTGTTTTGGTTAAAAGAAAAAGATAGTATGTATTGAAAACTATTACTCTCTTATTTTATTAATTAAAAAAAAGAGTGTAAGGGATATAATAAAAGTAATGTATAAAATATTATTATGGTATGCACTATAAATTGTACTTAGAGCTGTCAAAATGAGTCAATTCGTCCTGACCCATCTTGACTCGCCTCAATCCTCTAAAAAGTAGGGCGGAGTGAGTTAACCCGTTTTAAGAAATGAGTTGAAAAAATAACTCATCCCATTTTAAAGCGAAATGATGGTTGACTGATTTGATAAAAGATTTTTTTTATAACATAAAAAATAAAATAAAAAAAATAAATTAGTTGGCGAGAATCAAAGAACCTACTTTTAACCGTTTAAAAAATAAAAAATAATAATATAAAAAATCAATAAATACTATAAAAAATATTAAATAATAATAATAAAAAATTACAAATCACATATCTAAAATATAATTTTTAAAATAATCTAATTAAATATTCAAACATAAATTATATAACATTAAAAAAATTTATTTATAATATTATTTATCATTTAAAAAAAAGTTAATTAACTGAGCCAATCTGCCTCCACCCTGCTTAACCCGCGAATTAAGCGGGACGAATTATACAAATTAAAAAAAATATGAGTTTAATTTATGAACTCAACCCACCAAAAAATAAGAAGTTGATGTCAAAGAGGGCAGCTTCTTCACGGTGATGACAGTCATCTCCCTTGTCAATATTTATTTACTAAGGCAAGCTTAAGGACAAGGTGGTCCTTTTCCTGTGCACAAGTGCTTTGTTTCAATTATTAATTAATATTTATAAATCCAGTCCCGTGAGCTACTTCATTTGGTATAGAACAACTCCCCATTTTAACATATTAAAATATAATTAAATTAAGATACAATGACACCGGTTTAAAATGAAAAAAACTTAGAGTATAAATATATAAAAAATAAAATAAATTTAATTATAAAAAAATAAATAAATAATTTACAGATATAAATTAACGTGCTTGTAAGTGTGTACAGGGCATTGTTGAAATTTTGCCTCCCCCCAATTATTACACTTTTTATCAATTATTCATTCAGTAAAAATGTGGTCAGACACTTGACATGGAATAGAGAAAGGTCACGAAAAGCTGGTGGTAACTCAGATTCTGAGGAAGATCCATACCAGAGCAAATAAGAAGAAAATAAAAAAGAAAGAAAAACAGCCAAACAGCTCACTAGCTTAGTTCAGGCGTCGGGACAAGCTCACACTTCAGAGGAGTCCATGCACCATGTGACCACACAAAGGGCCACTCTGTAATCATCTACGATGAACACGATGCTCCTCCCTCTCTCCAAGGCCCCTGTGGCCTGTGCTCCTTTTAGACTATTCTCAATTAAATATTTTGTTTTTTTAATCTTCCTTGTAATTAAATGTAAGACCAATAATATTTTACTTTTACCAATGACTGAATGACATACTTGTTTTGATTTACACACAAACTACTAATTAACCATTTTTTTTATGAGTTACTAATTAACCATTTGACCACATCTCGAAAAGACATTCTGTAGGTTTTCGTCCCTTTTTTCTTGGGTCTCCCTTCTTCGGAATATCGCTAATACCATAATACTAGTTATGACCATTCTAATCAATTTTTGTGTTATTCCATCAATGTTTATTATATAGTACCATATAGTACCACTGCTAATCTTTGATCTACGAGTACATAAATTATTAATCTAATACAGAAAAATCCAAACCCAACTGGCATTCCTTTGAACATATCAAAAAAAGTTGTAGATTATGGGATTCGATGACAGCTTAAGTCTTAACTACAGGGCAACTTGCTAATTAAGATCTTCTGCTGCTGCTACACATATACATACTACTACTATAGCTCTCTAAAAAGTATTATTAATTTTTCTATATAACTAGTGGTTGAGAAAATCATTGTTAACTGTGTCGAGGGTCATATTATGCAAGCTAGCGTGTCATGCCCTCGCTATTCCAATCTTAAAGATGCCTCTCCTTTCGTCATGACTATTTTTTTTATCACTCTGTACACACCAACGGAATAGCTCACGAAATAAAGCTTTGCCTTCCTTGTATGTGACTTTGATCTTATAAGATATATAAATGATATCAAATCTATTATGGATTTTATTTTATTTTTGTTACAATTATGGATTTAATATTGATCTCAGTGTAAAATTTCATCTTCTTTACATTATTATCTAATTATGTATTACCAAATCAATAATGAAGTTTGATTATCACGACCATTATCTAAAAAGTCTAATTCTTTTAAAGATGTGCTAACACGTTATTGGATATTATTTTAAAAAAAAATTAAATTGATAGTAGAACAGATCATCTATTTTTAAATTAGTTTTTGTTTATAATAAATTAGAAGTCTTATATATATATATATATATATATATATATATATAATTAACGAGTAATGATACATAGTAAAAAAAATTACCAATATTTGACATAATTTAGGTATATTCAGAGGTGGCCATTTGATAGAATAAAATGGTTGATACTACTCACTAACTCAAATAATTAACAGGCATTCTATATTCAAAGAAGTTTTTTTTTCTTTTTCAAAAGAAAAAAAAAAACATAATTACTTACATAGTTGTGTGTATATAAAATAAATAAGCTAATTTTGACATGCATTAGATGCTTGTACATTAAATAAATAAAAACTCATAATTATAGATATCAAATTTAAAATAATTTACGCAATGCATTGGCAAGATAGTTAGTATGAACTAAGTGTATATGTATATGTATATGTGTGTGACTAGTTGATACCCTTAATTATAAAAATACACTTATACTATCTAATAGATATTCGCAAAAAATAATTTTAGCCAATTCGAACATTGAGTTATACCTAGTTATGATAATATTGATTTTGCACACCAAATTTTATAAAACAAAAATTAAACAACTAAAAATATGTAATCAAGCGGGATCAGGATTCTTTTAAATTTTTTTCTTTTCAAGTGGTCAATTATAAAAAAGAAAAAGATACAAATGTTATAAAAAAAATTTTATATGTATAATCGAATCCCATTAATAATTTTATTTGTGTTATTTTTTCTCTTATAATTAACTATTTGAGAAAAAAAAACTTGAGAGAATCTTTATCCATATTAATATGAAACTTTTTTAATATATATTATTTTTTGAGTCTAACAAAATATGCTCTCTAATCCCTGGTCGAGCATTCTGGCATGTAATGGTAGATTAATGTGGGACATATTTGAGATTAATATAAGTTGAATTATGTAACAAACTGATTAAGGTAGCAATTAAACGCGTAGTCCCTAATCTATAGCATCTAAGATTTTTGTCTCTTTCTGAGACGCACGGCTGCTCCTAATGAAAACAAGAGTAATCCATATTTTTTTGCAATTATTAAGTCATTATGTTCTCAGTTGCTTAACTGCATGTGCTTCAAACACAAAACGCGCTACCAGCAACTCTAACCGAGGCATCCGGGCACAAGGTACTCATAATTTATTTATACTATACAATAATGTGGTACGCAAACTGATTTGGTCAGAGATTTGATTTTATTAATCAGCTAAAAGCCCTATTGGCTCATAGGCCTGTTGACTTGTTCAAGAAAACTCTGCTTAGAAAGGGACCTCAAATTCTGGGAACCTGAGTATTGTTTTATATGTTGGCGTTTGCTGAACAGCTTCTCGAGTCTGAACAGGGTTCTTCTATCCTGTGCCATCACCGCGGACCATAACCATTAACAGCATCCGACTTTGGTATCGCTGCTTGAAGTTTTGCCACTGTTGTTTGTCTGCCGTGGTTATTAAAGTTTGATTATGTACGTCTTCGAGGTCAAGTTGGTTATATGAAATTTTGCTCCTTTTTCATTTTAGTATTTTATAATACCAAATTTATTTTATTTCTGTTACATGTCAGCAAACATATTAAAGATGAAGCAATAATTGATCATCTTCGAGGTAACAGATACGGTCAGAAAAAGATAGACATTAATAATGCTTGGTAAATTAATTATTTACAAGAAAATTACAGAAACGATTGATTTAACTCATTTAAATATATGAAAATTGGAGCTTTGGAGTTAGAGTTACATTAGAAATGTTTCTATTATTTGGCAATTGATACAATAACTAAAGCTTATAAAAAAAAACTATTTGTTCAATATGCTTGCATATATATATATATATATATATATATATATATATATATATATATATAAAATATGGGAATTGGGATGGAATAAAGGAATTGAATGACAATATGACATATGAGCTGTGTGTAATACCGATAATTAAAAATGATTGTTGTATCCATATTTGATATATACTTTAATAATTTTAAATATTTTTTTATTTATATATATTTAATTATTTTTAAAAGTTTTATCGTATTAATATATTTATATTATATCATATTTGTATTTTATATATATATATATAAGAGCTCGCAATATTGTCCAATATTTGATGGAATTAAGGAAAAGACCATAATTTGCATTCGATTTTCACTTGGGCCATAAAGCTGCAATTATTCCTGCAAATGAAGCGAAATGTAGTCCCTATTATGTTAGGATGTGAAATAAGAAGACAAAAAAAAAGGGGAAAAAGAAATAACTCAAACCATTGTTTAGAATATTTTTAAAAGGGGAAAGAAATGAGGAATGAGGAAGATGTGCTTGCCCGACTTGAAACTTTAAAATTCTTAATATTGAATAAGCATTGAGAAAAAGTTTATTTTTAAATTAAATAAAAAAATTATTTTCTACTTTTTTTTCATAAAAGGTTTAGCGTGAATAGAGATTTTTCTCATTTAAGTTCATATAACAAACTATTAACCTAAAAAAAAATAATGAGATTACAAATTGTTTATTAACAAAGGATTAGTCATGCAGTTGTTACAAGAAGAAGAATAACGCTCACTGGCTATTTTTTACTACTTTAAATTTAATTTCCATACAAAAATAGAGTTAACTTTAACCTCCAAAAACGTAATTCTTTTTTTCTTTAATAGTAAAATAAGAAAAGTGATTATTTCTCCAAGTCCTCGTACCACAAGAGGTACGACAAAAGAAATTAAAAAAATGATATAAACAGTTTCAAAATTCGAATGTTATTGATGTATTATTGTAAAAAATAATACGGTAAATTACGCATTACCACTTTAGGAGTTAACTCATTTTAATTTTTTTATATATAAACTTTATTTTATAGCACATAATCATTCCCAATTATGGTAAAAATATAAATGTATATTTTTTATTAAATTTAACAATAACAATTTGCATGAATTTGATAATTGAGTGATTAAGAATTATATTAAAAAATAATGTACTTTTCATGTACATACTTCATTATTAAAATTGATAAAAAAATAATTGATTTATACTTTTTTTTTTAAGTTTTTAATATTCAAAAATCGTATTAAATTTTGACTAATCTAAAATTATATCATATTATATTACAAAAATATAAAGATCTTCTAATACTGATTTTTTTATTTATAATATATGAATTCAAAATTTTATTTAAAGAAAAAAGCATCAAATCACTTAAATTAATTAAATATTAATTTTATTTATATTTTTATTGTAATTTAACAAATTTATAAATTAAATTTGTATAAAAAATAAAAATAATCTACCTACGGAAACAAGTGTCACGTGGATAAAATCATATCGAAACTATCAATTCAGCGATTTAACGCTATCAGTTGCAGCTTCACCTTAAATAAAATAAAATAAAATAAACTCTACCAGTTGCAGTACTGTAAAAGTGAAAGCAGATTCGCGATGCTTCATATTTCTGGTCGGATAGTACTATTGGACCAAAGCCTGAGACGTTCGTACTCGATGGTATCTCTTGGTTTGCAGAGGTTCGCAAATGAGCCCTGACGTACCATGCTTCTGCATGATTCCCCCTGCCATAGCTCCAGAAGACAACAAATTCCTGTCACTATATCTGCTATAGTAAGTTTATAGTATAGGCTACGCCCAATTTCAAACGTTGCATTAATTAGCCCAACTGATAATCACGTTATTGTTTAGTTATATAGTAATTGATGTCGTTAAGCAACGGGTAATATAATATGAACAAGTCTAGAGTTTAGATTAGAACCTACACATATGGATCTAAATCAACTGGATCTCCAAAATTGTCTCTAGGATCCAGCTGGAGCTTTGTGATCCTATAGCGTGTGAGGTGAGAAAATTTACATATAGACCTAGTGTTAGAATTACACATCACAGAATTTAGAACACGTCATGTTAATTAAGATCAAGATAAAATTTAAGGTTAGATACTTCCTGATGACATATTAAATACCAATTTCCTTCAATAATGACGCCGTAGACAGTTGTACACCCTAAGAATAGGATCTTTCGTCCTATTCCACTTCTATAACTGAAACTTCAATTGGAAAAGTAAGCAGGCAGAAATGTTAAGAATGGAAAGAGGATCTGGCTATATATATATATAATTTAAGGTACATTTCAGGAAAATTTTGGATACGTGTCAAGTTTATATGAACGCCCTTTTTTCTCCGATTCAAAATCATTTCCTCTAATAGCAAGTCTTCTTAAAAATTAAATTTCAAATAAGTTTATGTACATTTAAAACTACGATAAATTCAAATAATTTATTTTCTTTTAGTTTAAGTAATTGCCATACAATTTGAGATCGAGAATTGTGGTTAAGTAAAATATTCTCTAAAATGATAACTCTAGAATTCAAACATCTAATATTATAAATAAAGTTTACATGTGATGGCAGTCATCTTTAAACATATGTATCAACTTACATGCACTCTCTTTTTCCTCTAATTCAAAAACATACATAGTAAGTATATGTTTAGGATAGTTGTGAAAATTAAATTATTTCAATAATCGATTATTGTATAAAAATATTTTGTTATAATCGATTATAATAAAATCAATTTTATGTTTGGATATGTTAGTTAAAAAATAATTTTAAACTAATGTATTTCATTTAGATGATATAAAAAAGAATTATTTTTATGCATTAAATTATCAAAATAGGTATAAAATTATTTAAAAAAAGTTATTTAATTGATTAAAATAATTATTTGATTGAGGACAAAATTATATTTACATCTTAAAGTGTAAAGAATAATCTGTAATCTAAAATCATAAGTTAAAATTTTAGCATTATAAAAAAAACTTTTAAAATATATTGAATTTAGTGTAAAAACTGAAGTTGAATTTATCAAATATACATGATTATTGTTACAACAACTTTTTTACCAAATAATATATGTTGGGGGTGAGAAAATCTTTCCCAAACACCCCCTAAGTCTTCTTAAAATTTAAATTTCAAATAAGTTTACATACATTTAAAACTACCATATATTCAAATAATCTTTTTTTTGGGTTAAAGTTATTACTCAAGCAATCTCAAGTCAAAGATGGTAATTAGGTAAAACCCTCCCTAAGATGGCAATTCCAAGATTCGAACTCCTGACATTACAGATTAAAAGTTATTTCATGGTCACATAACTACTTCAAAAGTCACGTAATCTTTTGTTTTAATCTTAACCATTTATGTAAAATCTAATTATATATTCTTCTCACTCTCACAATAAACCATTTCTTTCACACACACACATAGTTTCCATCCATCATGGGAATGAAGATCACTTGTCCCTATTTCTTGTCTCCTTCCCTATCTCTTAACTTAAATTCTGCCAAGTAAAAAATAAATTAAAATGAAAAAGGAAAGAAATGAGACATGTAATTAAATTTAAAACACTTGACAAATTTTAAGTGGAGGGACAAGGAAGGGAACATGAAATGGGGACAGGTGATCCTCATCTCCATCATGGACACTAGATTACATTACACACACACACACACACACACACACACACAGAGTTTCCATCCATCATGGACCCTAGGTTACATTACACACACATATATACATACATACACACACACATAGAGTTTCCATCCATCATGGACCCTAGGTTACATTACACACACATATATACATACATACAAATATGCCCTAGGTTACCTTACACCATAACATACTTACCAATTGGGCTCAACCCAATAAACATATACACATGATATTCTCAAACACATAATGTATTTCATAATAATATGGGCTTCTAAGAAAATATCAGGTTATTCATTTAACCCATTTTATAAAAACAAATACGTCAATTAATAGAAGCCCAAATCCAATTTTTTAACATTTTCCCATTTGTGCCATATTGATCGAGTTTTATTTAATTTAAAAATCATTTTGAGAAAAATGACTGTCAGGTTGAATAATAACTTTGTGGCCATTAACATAACCTGGTAATAATCACCACATACATGATCAAAACACCAACAAAACTATCAGCTAAGAGTCATAGACGAAGATAAACTATTTAAGGTCTAGTTTACTAATGACCACATAACTAATAACCGTTTTGGCATGATCACAAGCGTAAGTGTGCTGGTGTAGATTACATATCATAACATAATACGTGATCCTTTTCATATTACTTGCATGAATCCTACATTATGTCTTCTTAAGAAAACATGACCAATATCTCCCCAAGGAGATCACAAAATAGATTTTAGCTAAAACACCATTTCCATAAAGGAAACGAAACATCTTTCTTATGAAAAATCAATATTTTCCTAAGAAAACATAACCAATCTCCTCAAAGAGATCATAAACATATTTCTTACGAAAATCCATTCCCTCAAGGGAATTAATCATCTTTCTGTTAAAAGACAAGAAAATATCAATATCTCGAGATATGTCTATGATATCAAAATAGTATTATTATAACAAGGAAGGTCACATTTCTCATGAAATTACAATCATGTGCACGTAATGAAATACATGATATCTACAAGTCCCAATTGCACAAACCATATGCAATCACAATTTATCAAATTTCACTAACCAATTACAAAAAAAAAAAACATTTAAACCACTAAAGCTTAAATGAGTGAATAGGTAACTAACTAACCAAGCTAACATAGCTTTACTATTATTTACAATATTAACAATACAAATTTTAGTTATTACAACTTTGACTATCAATGATGTTTAAAATCATATATATAACTTATAAACATCAACCAGTTGCCTAAAAGAAATGTATGTTTTTATACATCCCAAGTGACCATGCATATTAATGCAATAAACTTCTTACTGAATCTTAGTCCCATCAATTAAATTTGGACAAAATTAAAGGTAAACAAGGACAACTAATCCTAATAGCAAGCATTTATTTAAGCCATAAATTTTACCTAAAAATAGAAATAAAATTATTTTCATGAGTATAATGTAACATCCTAATACCAATATCTCAGTATAAACATCGTACAAGAGATATTTAGCATTACACTGTCACTACATATGTACTAATCATATATTATATCCATAATGTTAATTGGAAAAACTATAGAGAGTCATATGAAATGCAGAAATACAATATTTTATACCATAATGCATCGAGATACATTTATATTATTAGCCTTAGTAAAGACTTGAAGTACTATATAACTCTATACATTGCAAAAGGAATACTAAAAAGTACAACTGTTTGAAACATAATACATAAGCTAATCTAATATTTAGTCTATTTCTTCTTTGTATTCTTGGAAGAAGTTTCACCTGGAATTACAGGATACACAGCGGGGTGAGAAACTGCAATCTCAGTATGAATAATCAAAATCAATCATACATAACATATGAAAGCATAACCACAATTACTACAAATGAAATATGTTTAAAACATCTACAAGGTCTAATCATAACATTAGATAAACCAAGTTATTACACATCTCATATATACATATAGTTCAACTTAGAACAAAAATATAAAACTTAGGAATTACTGGTTTCTTGTGTTATGTTGTTGCAAGTAGAGGTATCTCCTCACACTACACATATATATATCCTGACACATGAGAAGTTCGGTCTAAATCTTGATTTCAAAGAACCTTATGGATTCCTACTATTCTCTTCTGACCTTGGCACTATCAACTTATCAGGGTTATGTCCTTCCTTCATTGAATCTATCAGACACCCTTTCGATTTCTCTTGGCCTTCATGAATGCTGTCAAAGGATACTTATAAAATCAACACTACTAAGTTTTCCTATTCATACTAGGTATAATTTTTTTCTTGAAAACTATGCCTATTTGTGCTTTAACACACCTTAGGAAATATATACTAATGAATCCATTATGTCTAGAACTTCAAAACACCACAAAATGACATTTTTAAGGTTCCTGACACTAAAGTCGCGACATTGACTTGAGCACGTCGCAGCGCCTTAGCCTCGGGTTTTACTACTGAGGCAGCATCACTTTTATGTCGCGGCATGGAGTTACTAACGCGTGCAGCGAAATCTGGCCTCACGCAGCGACATAACCTTATTAACGTCGTGACATTGCTCTCTCACGCCGCGGTGCTCATGACAGAAACTAGGTTCTGCATAATTCTGCAGACCGTGGTACTGTTTCATTGGTCATTTTCTTTAATTTTTGCCATTTCAACATAGTTTTTAAATGATTCTAAGATCCTAATTAGTTCATAAACACATAGGAATCCTCAATCACCAACCAAAACAACTTAATTTGGATTAATGCACCAAAATCTACCTAGGGTGACCTAACCCTTAAATTTGGGATTCTAAGGCCTAAATGACAAATTCTAAGCTTCTATTTTAGAATTATGCTCTGAACAAGTCATAAACAACCAAAGAAACTCAATCATGCAATCCAAACACATCAAACACCTCTAAAACTCATTTTGGCCTATTAAGTAACCTAAATGCACAAATAGAGAAAAGAGTAACAAAAAGTAGATTTGATTACAAAAACCCTACCTTTAACAACTGAGTAGAGATTCAAGTTTTACTAGATCTCACACTTTAGCTTTCCCTTTAGATTTCCTCTTTCTCTCTTCCTCCTCCTTAGCCTTTGCTTCTCCTTTCTCTCTTTCTCTTTGCAAGTTTTCTGCTTCTATTTTGTGAAGCAAAATGCCGTGAGAGAGGCCTTATAAAAGGGGAAATTAAGACTCATATGGCCTTAGGTCAACACTGATAAAATTCGATATGCTAAAAATACTCAAGTTTAGCTAAATCCAGATTTTCAGTTTCCAACAACTTTAAAATAAATACTATGATTCATATAAAAAGTCGTTTCAACATTATTTGATATTTTCATATCTGCTACTAGTTAAACCAGTTATAATTAGATAACCAGTACACTTAAAAATGCCAAACTAGCTCAGTTTACCTTGAAACTTTAACTGTAGCTCATTCTACATATTTGTGGTCTAGAAATAAATTATTCATATTTATTTCTCTCTCCTAAGCAATTTATGCTATTAGCTGAGTCATTTTGAGTTACTTTTCACAGTCAGGGCTGCAACTAAGTACTTAAACTAACTCAGATTGTCACAAAATTAAACATACATGTTAAACAAGCCATATGCTACCTCTTGAACACATAAACAAGTCTAACATGCCATTTAGGGTATTACATATAACGCATACAATCATCTCACTACTAAAAATTTAGGTTTTAGAGACTGAAAAATTGGTCTCTAAATCAAAAAAATTGGTCGCTAAAATAGTTAGCGACTGATTTAGAGACTGATTTAAATTGGTCTCTAAACCCCTTGACACTAAATATTAGCGACTGATATTGGTCGGTCGCTAAATTTAAAGACCGATTTAGTGACTGATTATTTTAAAAAAATCTGTTGCTAATTTCGGTCAATTATTGGTTAATTATTTTTTTAAAAAGTACAAAAGAGACCGATTTAGAGACTAATTTCTCTAAATCGGTCTCTAAAAGCATGAATATATTATATATTTTATTAAATCGGTCGCTAACTCGGTCTCTAAACAAGAGACCGATTTATCAGTCTCTAATCAATCTCTAAATCAATCTCTAAACCGGTCTTTAAAAAGCTGAATATATTATATATTTTATAAAATCGGTCACTTAAACAGTCTCTAAAAGGCTGAATATATTACAAGACTGATTTATCAGTCTTTAAATCGGTCACTTCGTTTCTTTTATATATTCAGTCCCTAATTCAGTCTCTAATTTGTGATATGAATTTGTCATTATTTTTAAATTTATTAAAATCCAAAATTTTAAAACACCTAATAAACAACAGTCAACAATCTCATATATAACTAAACACATAAATAAAAAATAATGTAAACTAAACTAATTTAGTCTTTAGAATATCTCATTTTAACATCAAGACATTTTAGAATAAACTAAACTAAGCATTGTTTACAATATCTCATTACTACAACATAGAGTTTTAAGGAGTACTGGAAAATATGAGCAAATGAAATGAGGAAAAAATGGATGAGTTTTAGCTGCACATAATCAGAACCAGGTAATGGACATATTCAACTTCATTCAGCCAATAGTTTTAAAGAGCATAAGGAAGATGGAAATCATGAAATGAAAGGTGAAAGAAACAACCATACTGGATAAGTTCTGATTGGCATGGTAAGTCATCATGTTGGGAATTTTGGCATAAAAAACACAGCGAAAAAAAGGAATTCCTACCAAGGATTAATGCGAAAAGAGGACCATGAAACGTGATTTTCGAGTATACCTCTTGAAGCCAAAAGAAAGATGATCAACGCAAACCACTAACACCGTAACAGCGACGATGTCTCTAAGTAGTCCACACGAAAAGACTCACGAACGTCCAACCTCCGTTTGGAGTCCTGCCTCCCTAACACAGTGCTAGCTGAGAAGAGAAGGAAACATGTCACCCTCTTTCACTATCGGTGTGCATCAAGGTTACAATACATGCCCTTATGCCCTTTTTATAGAAGAAGCCTCCAATAGCTTCTTTAAGAAGCCTTCCATTAGCTTCTCCAAGAAGCCTCTAATAGCTTCTCCAAGAAGCGTTTCATTAGCTTCTCCAAGAAGCCTTGCATTAGCTTCTCCAAGAAGCATTGCATTAGCTTCTCCAAGAAGCCTTTAACAGCTTCTTTTAGAATCCTTGAGTGAAAGAGCAGTAGTAGGGTTAGTGTGAAGCCTTGGGCTCATCTGTTATGAGTTTTGGCCCACGATAGAATTCCTAGTCCAACTTGGATTCTATTTACTCCAATTTAGTCTGTTCTAAGTGTGTGACCCTATAGGTTCTCATAACGTTGGCAGTAATATTAAAATCCTATTTTAACATTACAAGCAGTGAGCGGTATCTAGCAACATATTGCTGCTACCCAAGTAATGAGAATGTCAGTGATTTGACATAACTTTTTCGTGATCAATGTTTCCGTGTAGTCTAGTCCCTTTGTCCAGATATCTAGATTGAACACAAGGCATAGAACGTGTCACCCTTGTATAGATCAATCTTTCATTTCCTGATACTCGAGTAGACATAGTAAATTAGATCAATATCTCATATTGACTCATTTGAGTATTGCCATGCATTTCGTAGTCTCACTCAATTAGGGGGCCCAAAGATATCACTCATGTTATGTAGGAGGGACAAATCTCATCTAGGTCACTCACATCCCTCCACATGATTTGCAGTATATCCAATAACTAACTTTATAATCACCTTGTTACAGATGACGTTTGATGGCATCCAAACATACAACTCATCATGTAGGAATTGTAGTGATTTCAAGTCAAATGACCACATACACCATTATCACTATGAGAATCGCTTATGACACTCACGTAACGATCCACGTAGCATTCTCATGGCGGGTCAATCCAGTACATCATTACTCTCAATATAAATACCCATGTGAAGACTTGATATCTTATATCCGTGACCTGTGAGATGTGTCTATCAATCTACGCACATACTAGTCTCAATGCATTATTATTGTCCTAATTAACAATAATACTTGACTAGGGACATTTAAGAATAGTGTTCTAATTTTATCCAATAAGATCTCACGATCAAGTCATCCACTTGATATCCTATGACATCAAACTTACTATTCTAAGGACTTTATTATGTTTATCATAAATAACACAATAAATGAAATGCCTCATATAAAAATTGCATAATACAATGTATATAACAATAGACGAAATATATCGGCCTCTAGGGCATACACCAACAATCTCTCACTTGCACTAGAGCCAATCAGGCATATGTCTAATGCCTAAAGATCTAGTGTGACCCTCATGCTTCTGCTGCACAAGAGGTTTCATCAGTGGATTAGCAATGTTATCATCTGTTGGTACTTTACATATCTTCACATCTCCTCTATCAATGATCTCTCGAATGAGATGGAAGCGCCTAAGTATATGTTTGGATCGCTGGTAAGATCTAGTTCCTTAGCTTGTGCAATGGCTCCATTATTATCATAATAGAGGTCCACTGGGTCCACAATGCTAGGAATAGTGCCAAGTTCAGCAATGAACTTCTTGATCTAAACAGCCTCCTTTGCTGCATTGGAGGCAGCAATATACTCAGCCATTGTAGTAGAATCAACGACTGTCTCTTGCTTTGAACTCTTCTAGCTCACAGCCCCACCATATAGGCAAAAAACATAACCTGATTGCGATCTGGAGTTATCTTTATCCGTTTGAAGCTAGCATCAGTGTAACCCTTTACAACTAGCTCTTCCTTGACTCCATATACCAAGAATGAATCTGTAGTCCTTCTTAAGTACTTAAGGATGTTCTTGACAGTAGTCCAGTGACTCTCACCAGGATCAGACTGGTACCTGCTCATCATGCTTAAAGCATACGAGATGTCTAGTCAAGTACATAACATGGCACATATGATAGATCTAATTGCAGATGTATATGGAATCTTACTCATGCAATCCCTCTCGTCCTGGGTGGAAGGGGATTGAGCCTTAGATAGACTTACACAATGTGACATAGGCAAGAGTCCTTTCTTGGATTCATATATGTTAAATCGTCTTAACACTTTATCTATGTATGTACTCTGACTTAGGCTAAGCAATCTCTGTGATCTATCTCTATAGATCCTGATACTTAACACATAGGTGGCTTCACCTAAGTCCTTCATAGAAAAGTAGTTCCCTAGCTAAGTCTTTACAGACTATAGGGTAAGGATGTCATTTCCAATGAGTAGTATGTCATCTACATATAATACTAGAAAGACAATTGTGCTCCCACTAACCTTCTTGTAGACACAAAATTCTTCTTCATTCTTGATGAAACCAAATTATTTTATTGTATCATCAAAATGAAGATTCCAACTTCTGGAAGCTTACTTCAATCCATAAATAGATCATTGCAACTTGTACACCTTTTCAGCATCTTGTGGAGTGGCAAAACTCTCAGGTTGTGTCATGCACACATCCTTAAGAAGATTTTCATTAAGAAAAGCAGTTTTGACATCCATTTGCCAGATTTCATAATCGTGGTATGCTGCAACAGCAAGCAAGATCTAAACGGATTTTAGTATCGCAACTGGGGAAAAAGTCTCATCATAGTCTACACCATGAATTTGCTTGAAACCTTTAGCCACCAATCGCGCCTTAAAGGTATGCATATTACCATCCATGTCGGTTTTCTTCTTGAAAACCCACTTGCACCCAATGGGCTTTACCCCTTCAGGTGGGTCAACCAAGGTCCATACCTGGTTAGCATACATGGATTCCATTTCAGATTTCATGGCCTCAAGCCATTTCTCAGATTCTGGGCCAATAATGACTTCCTAGTAAGTCATAGGCTCATCTTGATTCATGAGCAATATGCCACCTTACTGGGTCATGAAAAATCCATATCTCTCTGGTTGATGATGTATCCTGTTAGACCTACGCAGGTCTTGTGCTATTAGAGCAGGTTGTTCCTCCATAATATTTTGTGGAGACTACTCTATTTCCATCATCGGTTCATTGCTACTCTGTGAAACTTGAACTTCTTCAAGTTCTACTTTCCTCCCGCTGATTCCTTTGGAGATAAACTATTTTTCTAGAAATACAACAGTCCGTGCGATAAACACTTTGCCCTCAGTAGGATTATAGAAAAAGTATCCTTTGGTTTCCTTGGGATACCCATAAATAAGCATTTATCTGATTTAGGGCCAAGCTTATCAAAAACTTGACATTTCACATAAGCTTCGCAACCCCAAATCTTTATAAAAGACATACTGGGCCATCTCCCAGTCCACATCTCATATAGTGTCTCTTGAACCATCTTAGATGGAACACAGTTAAGTGTGAAAGCTGCTGTTAATAAAGCATGTCCCTAAAAGGAGCCTGGAAGGTCTGCATGACTCATCATGGATTGGACCATGTCCAACAAGGTCCAGTTCCTCCTTTCAGAAACACCATTCCATTATAGTGTTCCTGGAGGAATGAGTTGATATATTATCCCACACTCTTTCAGATGATCATCAAATTGTTGGCTTAAGTATTCACCTCCTCGATCTGATTGAAGGATTTTAATACTCTTGTGAAGTTGGTTTTGTACTTCATTCTTGAACTCTTTGAACTTTTCAAAGAATTCTGATTTATGCTTCATAAGATATGCAAATCCATATCTACTGAAATCATCAATAAATGTAATAAAGTATTGAAAACTGCCTCTAGCCAGTGTGTTTAGTGGCCCACATACATCACTATGTATAAGGCCTAAAAGATCAATAGCCCTTTCACCTTGTGTAGTGAACGGGGCCTTTGTTATCTTCCCCAATAAACAAGATTCACATATTTCAAATGATTCAAAATCAAATGAGTCCAAGAATCCATCTTTAATGAGTTTGGAGATGCGTTTCTCATTTATGTGGCCCAAACAATAATGCCAGAGATAAGATGGGTTCATATCATTTGATTTAAACCTCTTTGTATTTATGTTATAGACAGACGTTTCGAGATCGAGGACATAAAGTCCATTACTCAGTTGTGTACTATTATAAAAAAAATATCATTCAAATAAATAGAATAACTTTTGTCCTTTATAATAAATGTAAAACCTTTCTTATCCAAACAAGAAAAAGAAATGATACTCCTACTTATAGCAGGCACAAAATAACAATTTTCTAACTCAATTACAAGCCCAGTGGGTAAAGATAAAAGATAAGTCCCTAGGGATAAAGTAGTAACCTTTGCTCCATTTCCACTCGTAGGTCGACTCACCCTTAGTCAACAGTCTACTCCTTTTGAGATCCTTCACATTTACACAAATGTGAGATCCATATCCAATATCTAATAACCATTATGCAGAAGTAGATAAATTGACTTCTATAACGAAATACTTGAAGTGGAAGTCTCACTCCACCCACTGGTTTCAAGCCAGAAGTACTGGGCTTGGATTTATTCTTGCCCTTGCCCTTCCACTTGTCTATAGCAGGTAGCTCAGGAATAGGTTGTCTTAGAACATATAACTTTTTCTCTTTATTTGAGGACAATCCTCAAATTCTTGTACCAGTCTAGGAAATTTGTTCCAGATAACTTGTCCTTCTCAAGGACGGATCGCAATGATAAGTTACTCGAGGTGTTTATTGCCATGGTAATCTATCAATAGAAATATGCAAAATATACGTATCATGCCATAAACATATTTAATGAGGTCTTGAATTAAATATGTCTCCCACTATTTTATTCAAATCAATGACCCTCAACATCGACTCGAAAAATCCCATTGAAAATTTTTCTAGTGGGCCAAGATCCATATTTCACCTAGCTTTGAGTCAGCTTTGACTGATCACCCAAAATTTGGTTATTTAGGTAGGAAATACTTTCCAATTACATCACATGCAACTCTTGGATAGTTAGGTGAATAACACTTATTCTAATTCATCTAATGGACTAAAGCCCAACTCCATGCCTCTAACCCTTCAATCCT
The DNA here is from genome assembly GCA_029884595.1 of Ormosia semicastrata. Classification (NCBI taxonomy): domain Eukaryota; kingdom Viridiplantae; phylum Streptophyta; class Magnoliopsida; order Fabales; family Fabaceae; genus Ormosia; species Ormosia semicastrata. The sequence continues at coordinate 117,112,532 of JAQQTO010000063.1, forward strand.
ATCGAAATGACTTAGTTAAGTCAGACCCAATGGTTGACAGTTGGATATTACTTTTATCCCATCGCGCCTTACTAATATAGATAAAGGCACCCTGCTTTGGCAGATCTACACTTAATCGATACTAGTCTTGACGAGTGCCAGGCATTGGAAGGCATCACATATTGACTTAATATTTGCTTTGAGGGATTTTTATTATTATTTGATCTCACCATTTGTTAAACTATTTAACATACTATAAACATCATCTATACATCTCATGCATATAAAGCATATAATAAATGTGACATGGTTATGGCCCTTAACGCAATGGTTCTCCCAAGCCAATGAGATTATCATTAACTAAACTTAGAGAGTGAATCAACTTCACCAAGCATCTCCCACCAACATCCTCATTCGATGCCGTCTTCTTGCCTCCACATCAAGATTACATTATATAGAAATCTCTTTTACATTCGAGGGGAGTTAGGTGAGAAGAGAATGTACAATTAGAATGTAGAGAGACAGGCACGACACGCAGGCCGTATTTTAAAATAACCAAAGAAGCAAAAATATGAGGACTAAGGCCATAACCATGCACTTTACATCTCAAAGTACATAAAAACTCAAAACAATAATACATTATTATTTTGTGAGTCATAAAAAGGTTTGCATGACATCAACACTTAATGTCGCTGCAGATAAGAGACAAGGTTTCTAGAACACTGTATATATCACATATATACCAAAAAACTTCACAAAAATAAAATAACTAAACATGTTATTTCATACAACACAAAGATCAGAAAAATTGAATCATGGTTTTGCAAGTGGCTCTGATACAACTGTTGGGAATTTCAACATAAAAAACGCAGCCGAAAAAGGGAATTCCCATGCACCAAGGATCCATGTGAAAAGAGGACCATGAAACGTGATTTTCGAGTATACCTCTTGAAGCCAAAAGAAAGATGATCAACGCAAACCACTAACACTGTAACAGTGAAGATGTCTCTATGTAGTCCACACGAACAGACCCATGAACGTTCAACGTCAGTTTGGAGTCCCGCCTCCCTAACACAGTGCTAGCTGAGAAGAGAAGGAAGCCTGTCACCCTCTTTCACTATCTGTGTGCATCAAGGTTACAATGCATGCCCTTATGCCCTTTTTATAGAAGAAGCCTCCAATAGCTTATTTAAGAAGCCTTCCATTAGCTTTTCCAAGAAGCCTCTAACAGCTTCTCCAAGAAGCCTTGCATTAGTTTATCCAAGAGGCCTCTAATAGTTTCTCCAAGAAGCATTGCATTAGTTTCCTAAGAAGTCTTGCATTAGCTTCTCCAAGAAGCCTTTCATTTGCTTCTCTAAGAAGCCTTTAACAGCTTCTTTTAGAATCCTTGAGTGAAAGAGCAGTAGTAAGGTTAGTGTGAAGCCTTGGGCTCATCTGTTATGAGTTTTGGCCCATGATAGAATTCCCAGTCCAACTTGGATTCTATTTACTCCAATTTAGTCTGTTCTAAGTGTGTAACCCTATAGGTTCTTATGACGTTGGCAGTAATATTAAAATCTCATTTTAATATTACAAGCAGTGAGCGGTATCTAGCAACACATCGCTGCTACCCAAGTAATGAGAATGTCAGTGATTTGACATAACCTTTCCGTGATCAATGTTTCCGTGTAGTCTAGTCCCTTTGTCTAAATATCTAGATTGAGCACAAGGCATGGAACGTGTCACCCTTGTATAGTTTAATATTTCATTTCCTGATACTCGAGTAGACGTAGTAAATGAGATCAATATCTCATAATGACTCATTTGAGCATGGCCATGCATTTAGTAGTCTCACTCAATCAAGGGGCCCAACGATATCACTTCTGTTATGTATGAGGGACAAATCCCATATAGGTCACTCACATCCCTCCACATGATTCGCAGTATGTCTAATAACCAACTTTATAATCACCTTGTTACAGACGATGTTTGATGGCATCAAAACATACAACTCTTTATGTAGGAATCGTAGTTATTTCAAGTCAAAAGACCATATACACCATTATCACTATGAGAATCACTTATGACACTCACGTAACGATCCACGTAACGTTCTCATGGCGAGTCAGTCCAGTACATCATTACTCTTAATATGTATACTCATGTGAAAACTTGATATCTCATGTCCATGACCCGTAAGATGTGGCCATCAGTCTATGCACATAGTAGTCTTAATGCATTATTGTTATCCTAATTAACAATAATACTTCACTAGAGACATTTAAGAATAGTGTTCTAATTTTATCCAATAGGATCTCACGATCAAGTCATCCACTTGATGTCCTATGGCATCAAACTTACTATTTTAAGGACTTTATTTTGTTTATAATAAATAACACAATAAATGAAATGCCTCATATAAAAATAGAATAATACAATGTATGTAACAATAGACAAAATATATCGGCCTCTAGGATATACACCAATACATCAATCTGTTGTCTTAACACCACAATATCCCTCAATCTAGCAACAAGTTGCTAACAGAAAGAGAAAAACGTAGGTAGCTTACAGTAATTGAATGGGTGGAATAAGCAAGGATCAAGAACTCATCAAAAGAAGTGTCACAAACTAAGAATAAAAAAGAACAGGAGAAAAGTCCACTTACTAAAAATATTTTACCTTTTTCATCAAATTAAGGTTTTCAAATAATTCACTAAAAGAATGATGTAGCCCATCTGAGAGGCTCTTGCTATCACATAGTAAAGTGAGATAAGTACCTTCTTGGAGACATTTTCCTAACTTGCCTTGCTTATGCATACATAAGGCAAAAGGATAAGATTCACACACACATAATATCAAATTGAGTTGGTAACTAACCTTTTGCAAGTAGGGTACTTGGAGCCAATATAGAATGAGCATATATGCTATTGAGGTTTGCCTTCACCTCAACTATGCCATACTTGCTGCCATTGGGGTAATGTAGGCACAAAGGGCTGCAGCAGCAATGGCGAAAATCATGTTACACTAACATACATTGCCAAAGCTTGATAACACATTTTCCACAATAAAAATAATATCATAGTTATTCTAAAGTAATACCTAATAATAAAATAAAATATAACAATCGACAATGAGAGGATAATAAGAAAATTGGATATATTAGGTTCTGTCAAAACAAAGCAAGCAAGCTGAGTCATGGATGCCAATACGTAAGACAGGCCATATGCAGAAATATAACAGAAAAATAGGATAATTTAAGCCAAAGATACAATCCTGGATAACACATAAAATATTAGGAAGTTAATTCTTTAATTCTTCAATAGGTCCTGTCATACAAATACTATTATACATCTAACTTAAGTCATGTCAATTTAAACAGAGGAAGAAAAGAATAATAACTAAAAAGAAAACCAAGTAGTACAAATAAGCGGTGTGCTAGAGCATCTGCCATCAATTGTAGATCATTTGGAGAATTCTTTGATTAATGTATCCCTTTAATTTTTTTCTCAAAAGAAAAGATGGGATGAGTGGCAACAAACGCATAATACCAATTTGAAAAGAATTATATTTAAAATTATAAGAGATCATATATTACACCTAGTTTTATTCAAATGACTGAGAAACATATTTAAAATTGTTTCTAAGCATATTAAGATGCTTAGAAAGAAAACCCTATGAAAAATTTGGGTTATATGTATTTGTTTCATATTAAATGCGTATACCAATTACCATAATTGCCAAAGTAGTAGCAAGAAGAGTACACAATGATTTAGAAAGCCTACCCTCCCATTTCATATCAACCCAATTCCCTAGAGGATAACCCAAACTAGATTAATTAAGTAATACAGATAATTAGTAGTTCATGCTAGCATAATAAATAAGACAAAAGTGTATTCTAAAATCTATATACTTTAATGCATCGGCATGAAACTAATATAGCACACAATAAAGAAAATCATCACTCACTCTAACAATGAGACTTTGGATCACACAAAAGCAATGAGACTTAAAGTCATCACTCACTCTAACAAATTCAAAATCTTAAAGCAGACCAAAGAATGCATTAATCCCCCTTACTATGAGAACAATCCTCATTATCTTTCTCATCCCATCTCTGATCCACAAAATGTGTACATTTAGAACAATCCTCAGTGTTGACCATTCCATCATTCAATCTATCTTTCATGTTTTGCTATAGATTTTAAAAGACAAGCAAATACACACAGTTTCTTAGTTTATGAGCAAATAAGCAGATATTCTGAAAGCTAACAAATTTAAAGAGTCATCTTTAGAATTTGCCAACATGTACATTTTAGAAATTACTTTTCTAATTGTCCTTGATAGGGGAAAGAAAACATTGCGAAGCAATAATTACTAATTCATTCCAAAGATCAATTTCATACAGTCAAAAAATGCAACAAATAGGCTTGCAATCTCTAATATATTAAAGAACACTTCTTACTCTGAAAGCAATGAACAATTTAGTACAAGTAGTGCAAGGCAGTAATGGACCAACCTTTTTAACCAAATTTAGAGTCATCTTCACTTTCATCGTCCTCACTGGTTTATAGCAACTAGCATGGGAGAAACAAGTGATGGGCTCCATTATCTTTGCCTGTTCCAAAATTCTTGCAACTGCCAGCATCTGAGAGAAGGTCCATAAAATATAATTTTAATTTAGTTGCTCTGAATGGCCAACATAATATCTAAATTTGAGTAATAATGCAGATTAGGAATGCAGCTACAGCTGCTATTTTTCATCTAAACTACAAGGTATACATGTAAAGGGCCATGTAACAACTTCCAATATATTCTGCAAGACCATTGATTTGAAAACAAAAGGTGACAGAAAACAACCAAATGATGCTACACCATGTTAACATTGCTACACTTACAGAACCTAGAGTAGTCAAAGCAAAAAGCTATTTCAACTGACAAAAGAAGGGACGCACCAAAGAAAGTTAACAACAGAAGGGGGCTATCAAACAAAAAAAAAACTTGTAATTCAGAAAAGTTATAGACCTTGTGATGCATTATGAGGTGAAAAATTTCCCTGACCACCCCTAAGGCCCCACCTTTGGATGCCAGGCCTCCAACGTGACTCCACAGATTCTCTGTTGTTAAGATTCTGCAAAATCATAAATATATGAAAAGATAAACAAAAACAGAATTAGCAAACTAAATTGAATGATTTGCACAAATTTTGAAAATTATTAGAGCATAAGTAAATTACAAGAGCCACATCACATAAGAAAACAAGGGACACAATTTCTAAAATTTCTAAAAGTCCCCGCTTTCTCCTACCAGTGAGGAACAGAAGTCCTTCTACTCACCAGAAATGAACTATTAGTAGAGAAGAAAAATGCTCCTCAAAACAATTTGAATAGAATAGTAAAAATCAAAGAAAACATAGCTTATTTCAAGCCATTTGCCCAAACAATTAATCCTTTTGACAGACATTCTACTTCAAGGCATGTGTTATCATTGGAGAAAACCTAATATCTAGGAAAAGAAAGAAATAAACTATAGTTGCCAGGTCAAGCACATAAGACCAGTATCAAGCAATGGGAACTACAACATGTGAACTCATGTTTAAGACAGTTGTTTAGAGAATTGAACAACTCTGAATCACAACCAATGAAGCTTACATGCATTAATTCATAATTAAATAAATAATGGATCATTTCATGCATGATGCATCATTTACAACTACTTAATTAATTTCTACACTTGAAATATCCCAAATAACATAACATAATATATATATATAATGTGCTGCTTAATTAATTAATTAAAATATATATGTTTAATTTATATATACCACTGCCATGGTCATCTTTCTTCTTTATATAATATACACATGTGTGAACTTATGCAAAACACCCACACCTCACCAAATGGGGGAAACAAGAAAGACAGAAGCATGGACAGAGCAATATGTACACGATTGTCACTCCCTTAAAATTTAAAATCAAAATTTTAGCTCTATACCTGTTCTTTTTTATTTTTGACTTTTTTTTCATGAAGCATTCTATCACTATTGTTGTTGGAATAGACTGGGGCATGTAACAACATGAGATGTTTCACTACCATCTCTTATCCACTTCAGCTGCATAAGCTGACAAAGAAACAGATCAGAACTAGAGACCTATTATCATTTAAATCAGCTTACTTTTCCAAACACCAGTAAATCCACCTTTAAGCCTCAGTACCTCAATTTTTTTATTTTTTTATTTTTGGTATGAATTATACAAAATGCAACCTATTCTAATTTTTATTTTAAAATAGGGCAGTAACCTGTTCAAACCAAATCAGTCCATTATTACTTGGAAATCTCATTGTTTTCATCATTTTTCAACATTCTATTTCAACTCTTAAATCAAGTATAAACATGAGTACAAATCTGGTCTCAAAAAGAGCACTCAGCTAAGACATTCAAACTAGTAACACTTGGTCATACACATCACTAAAACCATTACAACTTCAACATAAATCTCATTAGAGTTTAAATAACCATTCAAATTTAGCTCCTAAACCAAATCAGCTGTGAACATTGGAGCCTCAACATCAACCAATTTCACAAGTTTTCGATCAAAATATCAAGGGAACAAAATTTAAGATTAAAGCAAGATAAAATAAATAGAAGCACAACAAAAAATAAAAACCCTTGTTCTGGTGTTCTGGCCGTGAGCTTGTGTAGCTCCATGGACCAAATTTCAACTCAAAATCAATAGAAAAAGATGAACAAGAGATGGCAAAGAACCCCCGACCTCATGGTTTTCCTTTTTTCCCCTTGATTCTTCAAGCTTTTCCCTCTCCCTCCTTCTCCCCTTTCTTTCATTTTTCTTGTCCTAACCCTCTGTTTTCACTACAAGAAATTAGGAAAATAGCAAGGGAATTTTTCCTCACTTTTTTTTCATCGCTAATTAGCGAGGGAAATTATTCCCTCTCTAATCTGTCTCTAGAAAATTTATTTCCCTCGCTAATTCCTCTCTAATCCCTCGCTAATATTCCCTCGCAAAATGGCGATGGAATTTCCCTCACTATTCGTTCGCTAAATTATTTACCAATTTTGTCAATTTCCCTCGCTATTCCCTCGCTATTCTCTCTTTATTAAATCCGTCTCTATTCTCTCGCTAATCCCTCTCTAAATTCCCTCGCTAATCCTTCGCTAATCAGTCGCTAATGTCTTGTAGTACTCAGTCGCTATTTCCTCGCTAATTCCTCGCTAAATTTTCCCTCGCCATTAGCCTCGCTAATCCCTCGCTAAATATTCCTCGCAATTTCCTTGCTAATCTCTCGCTAATATTTTACTCGCTATTCCCTTGCTATATACAGTGTGAGTTTTCTGTCATTAATCCCTCGCTAATCCCTTGCTAATGAGCTAAATTTTTTTAATAACCTGTTTATATATATAACTTTCCCTAAAACCTGCATATCAAACCACAAATCCAAAAAAGAAATCCAAAGAAACAACAATCCAATAATTATAAAATGCTACAACAAAAAACTTATACAAAATAATCCAATAATATAGTTAAAAGTTATTATACAAATAATCAATCAATCAATATAGTTGAAAGTTATACAAATGTAACAATACGAATAAAAAATGACAATCAGTCTAAATTATCTTCGTCTTCGTCTTCATCTTCGTCTTCCTCTCGACCCTCCCTGCCTAAATCTTGCGATGGTGGTTGTGGAGCAACATTTGTTGATCCGATCGTAGATAGAAACAATTGGAAGGGCGCCAACATAGGGACAAGTTGACTCTGGATAAATGAAGCCATCGCTGCAGCCACTGCTGTGTTTACAGCTTCAGATATGTCTTGTGTCAACAGTGTAGAGTGGGAAGGACCCACAACCGAGGAGGATGAAGCTGGCCTGGTGTTATTATTAATGTGCAAGCTGTTACCTATGCCATGCACACGTCCCTTCTTGTTGGGACCCGCCACATCCAACCAGATCTTTGGGTCAATCATAGGGTGAGAGGAAGAGTTTTCTCCATACTTTTCTGTCATTGTAGTGTCATATGACTCCTAAAAATAACAAAACAAGAAAAATATTAACAAAAAAATGAACAATCTAAAATATATATGACTGTTGAATAGGAACAAGACACTTACAATAAAATTCCTCGAGCGCTCAGAAACATAGCTTCCATCTTTCTTCTTATGAACTTTTGCATACAGATCTCTGTAAGAAACCAGCTGCTTTAACTCTGCCTCTTGTAATCTCATATGGAAGAATATTATATAAGAAACACTCACACACGTAAGGCAATCTCTCTAAAATACTATGTCATACTCAAGATAGGCAAATAACTCAAGTAATTACAACATGTTCATATACAGATGCTTATCATTAAAACTTTAAATGCGAAAGTTATATTACCATCTTGCTCTTGTGTTGACCAAAGCTTATCGACCCGCCTATATGCTTCGAGGCATCAGGCATGGCTGCCCTGTTCCTTCGGGCAGCTGCAGACCTCGTCATCCATTTATCTGTCAGCCAAATGTCGACCAGGCCATCCCACACTTCCGTCCTCATTCCTCTGGGCCCATGGCCCTTAATATCAGCCAAGTTGTTTGAATTTGCCCTCTCAAAGGCCTTATCTCGTGCTTTGTTCAAATGGTCTGGATAACGGTCCAAGATAGTCCGTTCCCAGACAGTTCTCGCCATGCCGCGATCAGCATCAGATGTGAACCGATGCTTAGCCTACACAAAGGATATGTATGTATATTTATTTTTTAATAAACGTATAATATATAATTCTATAAACACAATTACTTACCATGAAGTCGGTAAATAGTATTTCCTTCATCTCAGCTGGATAACCTCGCCACGTACTAGCCGGAACAGGCATCCGTGTCATGACATTGTACATAATGTCACGTGTCACCCTCGACGGTAGAAACCTCCTCCTGTAAGTACAATAAGATAATGTTAGTTATCTGAAAGTAAATACATATAATAAAAGATGATATGTCACTAGTACTTACGGTTCAAGGACAGGCGCCACATATATAAGTTCCCTGCTACCTGTTTCTACATTTGATTCTCCACATGAAGGCACCACATTCGGGCTGCTAGTGGGTGGGTCAGCAGGGGGTGGCATAAAAATCGCTGGGTCAATACGGGGTGGGACAGAAGCTGATGCGCCTCCAATGGTCAATAGACTAGACGCTGGTAGGGCTGCACTGGTCGATGGGCCAGTAGTTGAAGTTACACCTAATATAATTATACATAAAAAAAACACATATATATTACATTTATATAAACTATGAGTTAATAATAATTAAAAAGATTATCCTATAGGTATACCTAGAGAGAGGGTTAAGAATCTGTGTATTGGTGGAGAATCATAGGTAGATACAACATTACGGCCTCTCCCACGACTGCGTCCAGCACCTCTACCTCGAATGGTCATGATGGATATCTGCACAAGGAAACATAATGAAACATGACTCCATTTAAGCAACTATATGTCAATAAAAAGCTCAAAATATAATAATGATAATCCAGTGTAAATACCATTAACAAAATTTATTGAACAAGCTTCAATTTTAACTACTTGAGTCTGAAGCAAAAGATTCCTCATCTTCATCTGAGAATTCATTAATTTCATTATTTTCGTTGTCATCAATGAACTCATCATCAACCAGATCGTCCATTGGATAATGTATATCACGTATGTTAACTTCTTCCATTTGGGCATGTGCATCAAACAAGGAGACTGCTTCATCATCTATCACAGGATTGTGTGTTCCAAGGGATCCATCATCTTGGTAATAATCAGTGGCAGTTAAGTCATTTAATTCATCACCTTCCTCATTCAATGTCTCAGCCACGAAGAGTTTTGCTCTGACCTTTCAAGCTGCCCACCATTCACCATTAGCTCTATTCCCACTTTGTGGGTATCTTGTATAGTACACTTGTTGTGCTTGTTCGGCTAAGATGAATGACTCATTTGAGTGAAGTCTTATTTTATGCTTGATGTCAACCAACTCATATCTCTCATCAACATTGACTCCATTTATCGAGTCAAACCAATGACATTGTAAAAGAAATACTTTGTTTTGATTTCCTACATATGACAATTCCAATATATCTTCAATTATGCCATAATAGTCGAAGTCATTCTCACCATATATACTACCTCTAACACATACGCCACTATTTATGGTAGCTTTATTTTGTCCATACACCTTAGTATGAAATCTGTACCCATTAACTATTAGGCCACAGTAAGAAGTCACGGACTTGGATGGACTGTAACTTATCTCTCGTTTCATTTGATCCTCGACTTGGCCTATATTAACCTGTATCATTACATAGACGGTGGATAGTTGTAACATCTAGCATAATGCACATTGAATTTAATATGATAGATCACTATTATGGATAAAAGGACTCACTAGATGTTTTAGCCACCTACTGAAGTCCTTATCTCGAGCTTCCAATATTTGATCATCAGTTATATTGGGATCTGTATCCCTTAAGGAATCCTCGAATTGTCTAATCAATACAATAATTAATATTTAGCATAAATTTAGCACATTAATAATAAATTCATTAGATAGAGAGTAAACTTACTGGAGATAAGGTTCTACTTCTCCACAATTTACAAGCACATATGTCTCAAAGAATCGAAGTTCCACATCCGTCAAGAATCTATTTCGACCTCTCCCGACAGGACGACATGGATGTTTAAAAATAGACAACCGTTCATTAATTGCATCTTCCCCACCGTCGTCATTCTGAGGAACTTGAGTGCGCCTAGTCTGTATGTGGGGATCGAAATACATGGAAACAAAATTAGAAATTTCTTCTAAAATATACGCTTCACAAATAGATCCTTCAATTTTTGCCTTATTTCGGACCTTTCTTTTCAAGTACAGCATACACCTCTCAAAGGGGTACATCCACCTGTAATGCACTGGTCCTCCAACCTTAGCTTCATAAGGGAGATGCACGACTAGATGTTCCATCACGTCAAAGAATGCTGGAGGAAAAATCTTCTCTAACTTGCAAATTGTTTCAATGATAGAAAGCTCTGCATTCTCAATGGTGGAAGCAAGAATTTCAGTTGTGCAAACTTCTTTAAAGAACAAGCTTAGTTCTGTTAACGGTCCCCATATAGGTTTTGGCAAGATATCACGAAATGCTAGAGGAATTAACCTTTGCATAAAAACATGACAATCGTGACTTTTCATTCCATATATCTTCCCGCCGTCTACATTGATGCAACGTGCGATATTCGACGCATACCCATCAGGAAAATTTTAACTATTTTATCCACTCACACACCATCCTTCTTTTATTGGCATCTAAGACATACGTCGCCTTTGGTTTTTTACACTTGCCATTGTCAACTATTAGCTCCCAGGTAGGACGTTTGCATATTATCTTCAAATCTTCTCTTGCATTTGCATTGTCTTTTGTTTTGCCCTTTATGTCCATGACAGTGTTGAAGATATTATCAAACACGTTCTTCTCAACATGCATAACATCTAAATTATGTCGTATTAGATTAGTCGACCAATAAGGCAATTCCCAGAATATGCTATTCTTCACCCAATTGTGGTGTATACCAAAGCCATCTTATTTTTGTTTACCTGAATTCAAGCCGAAAATGATTTCCTTAAGTTGAGTCACTCTATTGAAGACATCTGTCCCACTCAGGCGTTGCGGTGGATTCGATTTTTCCACTGTTGATCTCTTAAAAGAGTTTCGATCACGGTGAAATGGATGATCAAAGGGCAAAAATTGGCGATGACAATCAAACCAACAACATTTCCTATCGTGCTTCAACACAAATGACTTACTGTGATTCATAGAAAGCGAACAAGAAAGTTTTCCATGAGTGCTCCACCCAGACAACATTCCATAGGCTGGAAAGTCACTTATTGTCCACAACAAAGCCGCTTTCATATTAAAATTTTGCTTCTTCCAGGCATCATAAGTTTACACCCCAACATCCCACAATATCTTCAGATCGTCAATTAGGGGTCTAAGATAGACATCTAAATTTTTACCAGGTGACTTTGGTCCAGGAATCACAAGAGTGAGGAATATGTATTCCCTTCTCATACACATACTTGGAGGTAAATTGTACGGTGTGACAAAAACAGGCCAACATGAATATGGTATGGTTGAACCGCTGAATGAATTAAAACCGTCTGTACACAGGCCAAGCCTAACATTTCGAGCGTCTAGGGCAAATGTAGGATGGGTAGCGTCAAATTGTTTCCAAGTCTCAGCATCAGCTGGATGCCTGATCACTGATTCATCTTGACGCACTCCATCCGCATGCCAAGTCATATACTGTGCAGTGTTTTTTGACATAAACAAACGTTGGAGTCTTGGCATAATGGGAAAATATCGCAACACTGAGTGCGGCACATCCTTCTCATTCGATGAACGTCCCGCCTTCGATTTGAATCGTGGGTGTCCACATACTAAGTAAACTGAGTAGAATCTCTTATCACTGTATTCTTTGTAATACAACATGCACTGATTAAGACACGCATCTATCTTCTCATATCCTAATCCTAACTCACGAACCATTCTCTTCGATTTGTAGAAGTTTTCGGGTAACCTTTCAGGCTCTGGAAGCATGCTCTTAATTATGATAATCATTCTATCATAACAACTCTCACTCATGTTAAACTCTGACTTTAAGTTCAAAAGTTGAGTTACAGCTGACAATTTCATGTGCTTATAGCAACCATCCCATAAAGGTTCGTCAGCGTCTTGTAGCAAGTCATAAAACTTCGCAGCTGACGCATTTGGATCCTCTTCTAAATCTTGAGCCTCTGGATTTAATCTATCACCTGCGGCATCCATAACCATATCCATGTATGGATTCCTAGGCTCCACTTCATCATCATGGACAATGGATGTTGAGCCATTATCCCCCCATATGTCCTCACCATGGATGGTCCAATTTACATAACCATCCACAAATCGTACTTATACAGATGTTGTTCTACTCCAAATACCTCCCTCCAAGCACGATTCTTACATCTAGCACATGGACAAAGGATGCGATTTAATGCATCACTAACTGTCAGGTCTCCTTGAGCAACCCTAATAAAATCATCAACTCCATCCTTGAATTCTTCACTTACATAGCCGGTAGGATCATTTCTTCGTAACATCCAACTTCGATCGGGTCTCATGATTGCTGAAATTGGTTTAGCACATTAATACAAATCCTTATATCAACCGATCCTTCTTAACATGGTATGGCCCTATCCCATTCGATAAGAAACTTTTTCAACACTTGGTTAATAGTTATTCTTTAAATCTCATATTTTATACTTGACGAAATTTCGACAACATTTCCCATTGGTCTCCAAGTGCATGACTATAACGTAGTGAGATCTACCACGTTTAAGTATACACCCAGAGAACAAAAGGAAATGTAGCAGACCAAAATTTCAACAAGTATAAGATATGATATTTAAATAATAACTATTAACCAAGTGAAGGAAAAATTTCTTACCAAATTGTCCCACTTGGACAATTCAAGATTCAATACAATGAAGCAAGCGAGTCTGACGTAACAGTAAGTATGTATGCTCATTCATATTGAATCTCAAACGGGAAACTAAGGTTTTGCTCACATCTTCACTCGAATAAGAAAATAAAACTTTAAGCATATGTTAAAGCACAATCAAAAGTTAAATGAAACCAATATTCTTAACATATAATTCGTTAGAAATTCATAACTTTTATTTTCAACATTCAAGATTTGATGTCATATTTAGATAGTCCTAAATATACCTCATAGGAGAGAAAAGTATAAATAAAATCTAAGTTTTCACTGGTCATAATGATTGCTGCTATGTTGCCTGACATAGACAACATTGATGAATATGTTAGGAACACTACTGCTAGAGCTTTCGGTGTTGTTGCCTCTCGCTCTTGGTATACCGCACTCTTACCCTTCTTGAAGGTTGTTTATAAGAGTAAGAAATCATGGCAAGCTCGGCACACTGGGATTAGGATTGTGCAACAGATTGAGAAGGTGAAGCAATGTGTAAGGAATTGGAAGCCCTATACGCAGTTGCGATACTAAGGAAGTCATGATCATTCTGATTCATGAATTTTAGTCGCCTGATGAAGAAATGAACCAAGTTATTTTGAATGTGGTGAAGCATTGTGTCACACCCTCAGTATTATGTTAGGCTTATAAGCAGGTTACAAAGTCATGATCATTCTGATTCGTGAATTTCAGTCGCTTGATGAAGAAATGAATAAATTTGTTCTCAAAGTGGTGAAGCAGTGTGTAAGCACTGAGGGTGTGGAAACTAATTATATTAAAAATGATATTCTCCCTGACTTTTTCAAGAACGTCTGGGTTAGGAGGATGGCTTTGGATCGAAGAAACTATAAGCAACGTGCTCATTTCCTACTGTAGAGATAGAAAACAAAGTTGACATTGCAGATATTATCGGGAGAATTGTTGACGATCTTAAAGATGAGACTGAACCTTACAGGTGAATGGTTATGGAAACTATTGAGAAGGTGGTCACTAACTTGGGAGCATCTCATATAGAAGCTCTTTTGGAAGAGCTTTTGATTGATGGCATTCTTTATACCTTCCAAGAGCATCCCAGCGATGATGCTAATGTGATGCTTAACGGGTTTGGTGTAGTTATGAACTATTGGGCAGAGGGTGAAACCAAATGTTGCTCAGATTTGTGGTACCATGAAGTGGCGGTTAAACAACAAGAGTGCAAAGGTGGGACAGCAAGATACAAATCCTTATTTCAAGGATTGCTGTTGTCATGAAGTAGTGCACGAGGAACAATTGATGGGTCATCTTAGAGTTGTCTTATATGAGTACTCCCCTCAATTTCTCTTAACATTTTCCTATCATCTTCTTCCTATCTCATTAACAATCTGTGCAAGCAGAGGCAGACCTAGGCTATATTGAAAATATTGAAAATTATAGGTTGGGGGTGGCCAGTTTTAAGAAAATAATATTTACGTATGTTATCCTGCTTGTATATCAGCATGTTCATTAACAATCTGTTCAAATACTGCACCCTATATTATATATCAATTTTAGAAAATCATATTAATAATCATGGCTTCTTCATTTTCTTTTACAATCAGGTAAGCTTAATTTGTGTAAGAATTATGTATTCTAAGCTTTAAAGATATTAAGTTTAATTATAGATGATTAATAATTTTATGCATCGTATATATTTATACATCTTCTTCATGGTTTAGGTTTAGTGAATTGTGGAAGCTCAGGCTTTGGTAAGTTTGGGACCCCAGGAAGTAGAGGAAACTCAGGTTTGGGAAGCTGTGGTACTTCTGGCTGAGGCAGTTTGGACTCCTCAAACTAGATCAGGATCCGAAATTATTCAGGGGAGAGAGTGATGACTAGATCAAGAACATACCAAACCAATCCACTATGAACACTAAGAAAACTGCAAAGGAAAATAAATAAATCAAGCTCTGCTCATTTTTTTTTATAATAGAATCAAGCTCACGTCAATTAGAATTAAGCAAATTCAGGGTAATTTGCTTATAGATTATTATGAAATTAAGAATTGAGAAGCAGAAATAGTAATGATAATGACTCTGAGTAATGATAAGAATTGGGAAGTTCTTTTGGATTCACATGCTAAACTAGATCACATTGATTATGGTACAGATGGGCTGCCATAACTTCATACCTTCCACAGAAAATTGATAATGACATAAAAAACTATTGGAACACCCATTTGAAAAAGAAGCTCAATAAATTGCAAACAGGTTCTCAAATATGCTTGGGAGATGTTTTTCAAATTTATCAAAAGCTAATGGATTTGTAACATAGCATATAGAGTTTGTCCGAATAACTCAATTCTATAACATTCTCCAAGTCCCAAGCCCTATAACCCAAAGTAAAAAAGCATATATTTGGCATGTATACTAATTATTTCCATGTATTATGAAAACAAGTGCACAGAAATCTCTAAATGCAGAGGAATAAATAAAACTATAAGCATCAGCATTCTTATAAAAAGCTGCTTAAAATAGAGACACAAAAATTTCCAAAGAAAAAAGATTCATTATAAAGTATTAAAGTATATCCTTAACACCATTCTACTTAAAAAATCTCATGACAATATTGGATAAAATTGCATGATATATTTCTCCCATTCTCGCTCTATATAAGATCTGGTCATCATTCTTATATCACTAATCTATGAGCTCTGTGTATAGTGTACCACCTCAATTTCAAACTTAATCCCCAAAACAAAATATCATTTTAATAAAATATACCCTTAAGACTGGCCATAAAAAGACTTCATGGCACATAACCCCTCTTTTAAATAACTTCATCTATCTTACTTACAATATAATGAAGAAAGATTAAGGTTAATCACAACCCATATCTCTTGCCCTTTATTGGAATTAAACTAAGCCAATGGAACTCGAATAAAACTTGTTGTTAGTAATACAGGTATGGGATATTACAAAGATAAAGAAGGCTATGATAAGTATATTAATTTAAGGGGAATTTCTGAGGTCTCAAAGATCAGAAAGGATCAAATAGGAATTGAAATTGGACCTGCAGTGACAATATCTAAAGCTATTGAAGCATTAAAGGAGTAGGATTCCTCTTTGAATCTTCAAACTCGAATTAAATAAAATTAAAAACAAAAAGAAAAAGAAAATCACTGCTATCAGAAGGAGAAGGATTATAGAGCTCAAATTTAGAGTAAAGTAAAATAAAGGGCACAATCACATTTGGGGAAAGAATAAAGAAATGGATATATTGATTATGTGTTTTATATACGCATCTATATACACAGAACTATTATTCTTGAGACAAATGCACAAGAAAATATTATGGTACAATGGCACCTAGGTGAATACTATACAGAGAAAAAACATGTGCACTAACCATAGACCCACTTTTGCATTGACCAGAAAATGCACTCAATCAAACTCAAAATGGTAAAAAGACATCGAACAAACTAAAAAAAATGAAAACAATGGAAATAAAAATAAAAATCCAACCTTTATAACAGCAAATCTGAACGATGGGAAAGTGAGAGAAACGCGAGGTGAGCTTATCTTACAAAGCACAATGACAATGGAAGCTTGGTAGGTTGCTCAGAAAGGTTCAACTTGATGCAACTGGACAAACAAGTCAGAAATAGTGAGAAATGACGCCAAAACCCATTACAATCAATAATGCGATTCGTGAGTGTGTACCTGTAGGGCTGTCACTGGCTTGGGTCGCGTCGCTGCCATGCTCAGAAGGAAGGGAACAGAGTGGGTGAGGGGTATAGGGCAACGTCGTGTGACTGCTGTGCTCAGAAGGAGGGGAAAGGCCGTAATGTGGAGGGGGATTCTGACCTAAGTTTTGGGTGGGAAGGAGCTGTGGAGGGATGCTATGGGTGGGAAGAAGCTGTGGAGCCGTAATGCTGCTGTGGGTGGGAAGGAAGGGAAGGAGCTGAATGGGGGGTTCTGACCTAAGTTTTGCCTCATTTTTACTGAGTAGTCTCTTTTTCACGAAATGGACGGGCTCTTTTTTTAGAGAAGGAAGTAATCCCTCATAATTCCCTCGCTACTTTTTCGAGGGAAATAATTTACTCGCAATTGCCTCGCTAAAATTAGCGATTAGCGAGGGAAATAATTTACTCGTAATTGCCTCGCTAAAATTAGCGAGGGAAACAATTTACTCGTAATTTCGTCGCAATTAACTCCATATTTCCCTTTTTAAATATTTTTTGAATTGTAGCGAGGAATAATATTTTCGTAGCTAATCCCTCGTAATTCCCTCTCTAATTAAAGAGGGAATTGCGAGGGAAAATTTCCCTCGCAAATTTTCCTCGCTAAATCATAAAAATCTTGTAGTGTTTCTAGCCCACACAAAATGAAAGAGAAAGTGTGAGTGAGAATCAAAGAAACAAAAAAGCAAGAAAATGGTCAGAACAGACCAGATCTGATGGCAACGAGAGCGAATCGGTGAGAGAGCAGCGAGAGCTACCCGCGAGTGAGAAGGACAGCGAGTGTGAAAGAACAGAGTGAGTGAACGGTCGAGCTAGAACAGCAAAGAACAAACGACCAAGCAGAGAGCGGACGGGAGAGAAAGAATGAACGAGAGAAAGAAATGGGCAAAAGAGTGAGTGAACGAGAGGGAACGAACGAGTGAGGGAGATAAAGAAAAAGTGAGTGATTTTTTTTGTAAATTTTTTTTATTCAAATTTCGGTCTCTAACGCTTTCTCCTTTTTTTTTAATTTATTTTTTGTAAATTTTTTTATTTAGAAACCGAAATATCGGTCTCTAACACCTTCTCATTTTTTATTTTTTTTAGCGACCGAATTTGCGGTCGCTATCTATTTTTTTGTAAATTTTTTTATTTAGAGACCGAAATATCGATCTCTAACAATAAGACTCATTTTTATTTTTTTAAAATTTCTTTTATAACATAATTTCGGTCTCTAAAAAATTTGGAGACCGAATTAGAGACTGATTTTATTTCAATAGCAAATTAATTTTTTTTCTTAATCGGTCTCTAAATCGGTTGTTAAAACCCAAATTTCTAGTAGTGTCTCTTTTGAGACCAAGAAAATAATTTAACAATAACCCAAGCTTATATCAATAATACAACCTAATGCCCCAAAAACAATTTATTCAAATCGTTTTAAATAGAGGTAAAAATCAACATGTGATTAACAATTCTAGAAGCATATATTTCTTTCAAATAAATAAGAGGAGAAGGAAATGGAGGGTTTAGGATATTTTTTTTTACCATTTTACCCTTTATTCAAAAAAATTAACATAATTAATGTTTTATAAAAAATATTAATATGAAAAACTAAAAAAAAAATATGTCTAAAATTTCTTTCACTACAATTTTTCATTTTAAAAAATTTATACTTTATTACTAACAATCTATACTTTATTAATCAACTTCATGTGATATTAAAAAAAGTGTTATTATTACATGAGATACAAATGATCATTATTCTAAATAATATAAGGCTTAAAACACAACACTATGTATAGTATAAAATTCCTGAAAATAAAGAGAATTCAAATAAGCTTATAACCGGAATAATAAGCAAGACCAGTATTCTTTAACCAAAACTAGTATTCTTTAACCAAAAAAATAAAAATAAGCAAGACTAGTATTAACTATTGAGTATTGAGAATCCGGAGTCTACTTCATAGGGGGAAAATCATGTTTGGAATTGGAATATATATGTGGGAGCCTTCTGCAATGCTATGCTGTGAGAATCCAGCGTCAACAATGTACAACACCGCCATGAGGAGTGCGCACGCTGTGCACAGCAAGACCACCATCGCCTTGCATGCCTCCTTCGTCTGCCGCCCAGATTTTCGTTTCCATCATTGTCGCCATTACCATCGCAATTAGAACCCAGCCAACCACCCCTGTTCGAAGCCTATCACCATTTGATTATAGCGCACCATCGTTTGAAGCCCATCGCCATTCAAAGCTCGTTGGTTGCTGTTGCGTCTTGTTTCCTTTGTCAAGGCTTCTTCGAGCGCAGAGACGAGCACAGAGATGAGTGCTGTGTCAGTGAGGTGAGATTTGGGATGAAGGATAAATAGGTAATTTTGTATCAAAATCCCCCAATTTGGGGGAACTAAAATGGGAGGCTTTGAAGGGTATTCGAAAATCTCGCATTCCCTTTCCTCTTATTTCCAAAACTCCCAAACAATGGTTTCTCAACTCTAAACCCCTCCCTTCCTTCCTTTTCCCATCTAACCCTCACTCCCAAACACAGCATTAGGGAAAAAATAATAATGTGTCATATATCACTTTTATTTGGGCAAAAATAAATAAATAAATCTCATTATATCATATAATTTCAAAGTGATACTTTCACAAGATACTCTAATAAGAAAAATTTAATCACATCAATTGTAATTTTTCAATTACAAGCTTTTAGACAGTCAAATACATGTATCCAAAAAGAGCAATACATCCAAATCAGACATCAAATACAATTCTTTTGAAAGTACTAAAGCCAAAACAATTGGCTTCCATCCAATTTTCATGCAATTCTATTCCTTGCACAACATTTACAAATAATTACAAGAATATAATCTAGCAACATTTAATTGACACAATCATATTCTTTACAGAAATTTAAGCATATGATTGTACAAATCACCAGTGGATAAAATGCACAAAACATACTATAACTCCTACTAATCAAAACAACATTTTCCTGCGAAGAAGAAAATTCACTTTAATGCGAACATAAGTATATTTGCATGGATAAATATACATATCCATCATGGCTAAAACCACCACTATATACTTTTCATCATTTATAAAACTTTCAGTCAAAGTTTAAAAATTTGTAGTCTAATTACTTTGCTATGGGAAAAAATGATATAAAGTTGAGAACAAAAAAAAAAATAGCCTTTGGTTGATCAAATGGACAATATAATCAATGACAATTGTCACTATAACATGGGTTCAAAAAACACATGAATATAAACTCCCATGTGGGTGGAGAATATACTATACTACACCCAACACTTGTGGGTAAATGAATTTTCACTATCACATAATCCCAAATTTTCTATGCTACTTCAACCAACTCGTACAATAGACTTCCTGTGGATAGGTTAATGCATTGATTGATTTAAGCAACATAATCACGCCTAAAATAAATTGACAGGTAGCTCCAATTAACTTCAAGAATGAGTCGCAATGATGACAAACACTCATATCTGTTAATAAGGCTCCAAAATGGGGATGAAGTTACATTCTAAAAATAATTTTCAACTTCATATATAAGCTTCCTTAAGCCATGTTTTCCAATAAACACATCATAAAGCATTCACTTCATATAAAATTACATCACTTAAGTGATAGAAGAAAAAATATCAATTTGCACAAAATCAAAGTCTCTTAGATATAGTGTGCAAATCTTAATAATCAGTATTAAACTACAATTTTAGAGAACACAGAGAGCCAACAAGTCAATCCAACCACTTAAAGAACCATTTACTAGGCTAACAAATAACTGCTTGCCATAATAAAATTTAACTGCAACAATAATTTATTAATGCTCTCCAAAATAACATTATGGCAAGAAACATAATAAAAATAGTTCTCCTCGTACACTTATCAAACAACAAAGTGCAATAAATATGAAAATGATAATTAACATTATCAACACACATAACATCTCTCATAAATAAATGTTATGAGGAAACATACAAAATTATACCTTCAAAAGAATCTACCAAAATTTTGTTAGAGTTTTTCATGTATTTTTAATCAATCCCCAAAATACAAATATAACTATGTTTCCTACAAATATTTCAGAAAAATCATAACTGCCACTACATGACCTCAGAATATACTTTAATATCAAATATCTCATACTTTCTAATTTTTAAAACAACAAATCCAAAAGTAATAATTGGCCAAAATATTAATTAAAACATACTATTCTATTTGAAATCCTATTTGTCAAAATAATGAAGCATATCTAAGAGTATTAGCCTATTTGGCTTTCAAACAAAAGTCTATAACAAAACGAAATAAATATTCAAATCTGCCAACATTAATAATGTGTTTAGCTCACTAATGGTAATTGTATTAGACTCGCCCATGATAAAACCTGAGGAATAGAAGCAGAAGCTATCTCTTTACCTTTATCTGAAAAATATATAACCACAATTTGGGTGAATTTGCAACTTAGTGAGCAATTGTTACCTATTATAACATAAATAGGACAAGCGGCGCTCAAATTTGGCAAATTAAAATATCATATGATAAATAATTCAATAATATAGTGTAATCCATAAAAGCACAATCCATGTGGAAGACTTCACTAGGAAGAATTAAAACAAGTAAAGCATACAACAAGTGAGTAAACTAACAATCTGACATGCACAAGGCTAGAACTGATAATCATTTAGCTCTAAACCATAACCAATTCACTTGTGTTGGCCTATACATTGCTAGCAAAGGTTTAAAATCCAATTCTAGGTGCACCAAAGCTAACATTCACTACTATTAGATATAGTGTTCCAACAAGGTCTTCTTCTAAAGAAAACAATTCTTAAAAATATACAATAATGATCATAATGAAATAATTTAGCTCCAAACCATTTAGCTAGAACTGACAATCATTTAGCTCCAAACCATAACCAACTCACTTGTGTTAGCCTATACATTGTTAGCAAGGGTTTAAAATCCAATTCTAGGTGCACCAAAGCTAACATTCACTACTATTAGATACAGTGTTCCAACAAAGTCTTCTTCTAAAGAAAATAATTCTTAAAAATATACAATAATAATCATAATGAAATAATTTTCAAATGAACAAAATAAAGTCCAATATATTCAAGTAAACTTATTTGAAGGAGATCATTTTCTAACATCTACTACTAGGAATTCAAATTTAAAGACGTAATTTAGAAATGGAACAAATTCTGTCTCTAATAGAGATGAAAAAAGAGACAGATTTGATGATTTAGAGAGGGAAAGTAAATTTTAACACTAGAGACAGAACTTACCGTCTCAGATTTGTTTGTCTCTAATTGCGTCTCTATTTGTTCAAATTAGCATTTTAAAAAGTCAAATATATTTAGAAACAGAATTTACCCATCTCAGATTTCTTCGCACTAATTACGTCTCTATTCGGTTAATTTAGCGTTTTAAAAATTCAAATATATTTAGAGACGAAATTTACTCGTCTCAGATTTTTTCGTCTCTAATTGTGTCTCTATTCGGTCAATTTATGTTTTAAAAAGTCAAATATATATAAAGACAAAATTTTTTCATCTCTAAATAATTTATATAATTTTAGAAATTAAAAAATTAATAAAATAAATTATTTTAATTTTTTTTCTATTAAATCATGAATCGATAATTTTTTTTAATAAAATGTTAACAAATAGATAAGATTTTAATATTAAAAAGTTTAGAGACAAACTATTATCCATCTCCAAATCAACAGATTTTTTTTTTAAAATATGAAAAAAGGTGTGCGTGGAAGCCCTAGATCCCTCTTTTCATTTGTTCTTTCACTCTAGAGAAAAGTAGAAACTCTTTTCGGACACAACATTTACCCACCTTCACGCAACCTACACCTTCAACCATCTCTCACCGGCTACGCTGCCCACCTCTTGGTAGCATCGCCTTTCAAAAATTATAACTTGTGTGATGATTAAAAGGCTTAGTTGTTTTTATTGTGTGATGATTAAAAGGTAATTATAAGATTTATTTTTATGAGACCACGAGGTATTTTCACAAATTCAGTCAAGATAACAAGATATTTTAATATTTATATAATATTTATGGTAGAAGGGAATGAAATTAAGAATAGGAATAGGTCAAGTAGCCCATCAAAGTAGGATAAAGATAAATAATATTTTAATATTTATATAATATAATAAATAATAAATTTTAAATAATATAATTTTTTTTAATAAAATTATGTAATACATAATTTTATGTACTTTATACATAATGGGCCATGTGGCGAATATGAATGGAAGCCCAAGCAAGCTAGCCCATCACTAACTGTAACCCTCTATCGTACTACGTTGTATGTGGATCATATTATTATAGGACTGAAAATAACTAGTGAAATCTAATGGTGAATATCTTTAATTCTTCCTACAAGAACATACATGTATTTCTTTGACCTGTTTTTAGTTTTATTGCATTACTGATGGAAATGCACAACCTAGAAAGTATTTGAACTATAATAATTTGTATAAAAAATTACTTGGGAATTGGAATTGATGGATGATCTCTAATATCTCATTCAAACTCTTGTATTTGAGCATGCCAACAACCTTAATTTGCCTAATAATGAAATGAATAAAATTATTTAATTTATTATTTATTTTTTAATGGAATGATTTATTAAATTAAATATGTTAATAGGTCATTAATTAACAATCGATTTATCAGTCGCTAATTTGAATAACTAAAAAAATAACAAAAAAATTTGGAGAAGCATTAAATTTAATGATCAATATTTCAATCACTAATTATCAACTGAATTTTAAAAAAAATAAAAAATTATATTTTTTAGTCACTAATAATTAAAAAAATACAGTTGTTATTCAAAATATGAATTAAAAAAAAAACAAGATCAGCTACCCATTTTTTGGTCGCTAGTTGAAAATATTATTATTTGTGAGCTTCTTCAAGATGCTTACGTCCTCCTCCTCCCACACTTCCCCTAAATCTCCAGAACGACCCACCATTTCTCCCACCCGGGCTGCTCCCCCAAATTGGCCTATTTCCGTTGTTGATCGAGTCATCGCCGGCCTTACTCCACTAGCTTTCCTTTCGCAGGTGTTGGGGGCGTGTTTCTACACCCAAACTCGCCACCCCACTCTCCCTTGCTGCAACAGCCCGCACCCTCTCTCTTTCTCTCTTCCTATGACTTCTCTCTCTTCCCGCACCGCCTAAGCTCAGATCCAGGTATAGTTCTTGTAACTGCTACAACGCGTCGCGATGCCAGCGCTCCATTTGTCTTCTGGCGATGCTGCGTTTCTCCTCCGACGCTGTTGGTCTTGCTCCTCCGGCATCCTTGCTTGCTCGTCTTGCACGGCTAAGCTTAGATCCAGCCACCTGCACTCAAATCTCATCACCACCACGCCGCTGCCGCTCTGACCCCCCCCACCGTGCCAGCTTAACACTCTTCCCTTTTCCTTCTCCTCTATTTTGCCTTTTTATTATTTAAATTTCATTTTTTTTTTGCTTTTATGCCTGCTATGTTTTGTGGAATAATCATGATTCATACATATGTATGGTTGAGGTAGTTGATTTGATTGTATAAGAGATGGTTTTCAATATTCTGATTTGGCACCAACATAAAATTTTAATGGTTTTATTGCCTCAAGTCTTCTTCAAGTACACATAGTTTATTGTGAAGCAATTTTATTGAAGGACTTGTTAAACTATTTGTGCTTGGTGCATTATCTTGTTGATGACAACAATATGCATGTCTTATTGCATGTTTTGATTTGTTGGGAAGTAGTTTAACAAGCCCATTGTGTCCTTATTTACTTTTACGAGTGACTCTGAGGACTACTTAATTTTAGATAGATACTTGCATATGTCATTGTTAAATATTTGTTTGTATATTTGGTCTATCTTGAAGAGGAAAATAGACTTATGAATCACAGGCTTAAATTTTGATTTTCAAATGAAAAGAGATCGAAAATTTTATAACTTGAATGTTTACTTTCCCTTCTTTCCAATCATTCAATAGATCAATATTATGGATTTTCTTTTCTCTGCTTAATGGAAGAGAATATGGAAGGTCTTTTTCTCCATGATGTAGCAGCGGTGTGCCGGCAATGTAGCTTTGTCGGCACTGCAGACGGACACAAGGCCAACAGTGGCAGTGTAGCAGCACATAAGGCCACGAGTTGTAGATGACCTAGCAGCGGTCACCCATCCTTGACCATGCAGGTAGTGTTAGACATGAGCTGAGTTATGAGGAAACATTACTTATTAGCATGAAAGAGATAAGATTTAATAATTTTCTAATTTGTTTCATAATCATTTTCTTCAATGAATTGGCTTGATTGTGAAATTAACTCAAGCAATATTAAATATAGGTTTAAATATTTGTGTCATAGCCCACAATTATAGAAATTATTTAGCACACTAAAGCAAGTGAGATGCCACAGGTTTAACACATTTCAAAACATAGGTTTAAACGTTTGTGTCACAACCCACAATTATAAAAGTTAATATTAATTTCTAGTTTAATGATCCTTTTCTCATTTGACCTGTTATAAAATGAAGGTGTCTAGTTGTAGTAAATCGCAGTTAGATGTCTAAACTTTTTTTATATATCTTTTTAAAATATTAAAGATAGATTTGGAGATAGAAATAGAGACGGAATCTTTCCGTCTCTAATTAAAGAGCTGGAGATGAATATTAGTAATTGAATAGCGATGGAACTTTAAAATTTAGAGATGACAAAAATTCATCTCTAATTAAAGACAAAATTAACTTTTCTGTCTCTAATAATTAACGACATCACTTTTATAGACGGATCTATTTTCGTTTTTAATTCCATTTCTAAATAATTAGAGATGAAATTTTAACGTTTTAGAAACGAACTTTGTCCATCTCTAAATAAGACTTTTCTAGTAGTGATCAGATAATTCACTCAAATAAATTCAAGCTTGCTTACCATGAACTTAACAATTATTTATAACAATTTCCACCATTGGTCCAAAACCAATGTCCATAATAGTTACCATTGGTACAAAATTATTGTCTATAACACTTTCCATCTTTGGTTCAAAACTAATGTGAAAATATTCGATAATATTGAACACTTACTGTTCAAACAACGGTTCTTCATAATTGTATTCCAATGCCATTAGTGAGTTTTTTTCTTTAAATTGCTTGATCCAGGAGTCCTTATAGCTCTAAAATATTCAAATTTTAATAACGAAATCAATTTTAAATTGAGAAGCTTTCAAATAGACGTATAACAGTAAAAATCACTCATAATAATTATCGATTTTTAAGTTTGTCTTTTCCCAAATTTTGCATAGTTGGGCTGGAATTTATATGTATCGTTTTATAACTGTAGAAATACCAACAATGTATCAACCAGTCATATAGCATTAAAAACTGCCTAATTTGATTCCGAAATTCCTAAATAAATTATAAATAGCATCATCCTATATTCAATCCAACCTATCCAATATGAATACGTGTTAATAAAATGAATTAATCAAGTTTTTGGATCATAGGTTTACTTCAAATAGCCAATTGAATGAATTTCAAGAAGTGGGCAGCGACCACTCTCCTCAAACTGCGGCCCCTATAGCTCAAGAAAAACACACCAAGAATACCTTGCAAGAGAATAAGAAAAGATTATGCTTGAAAGTTGTACAAAAATCCCCAAAATAATGCTAGAAGGATGCTTATAAATTGAAGGAAAAGGATACAACAACGGAGGTTTTGATCTTAATGGATGCAAATTTACCAAATTGCCACTAAAAACAAAAATAGCTCCATTTTTTATTTTTAAATAGGAAAACTCTGTGTTGCAAGTTATTTTAATGCTAAAAAACCTCAACTTTAGTCAAGGATGTAAATTCAAAGGTTTGGGTTTGATTTCTACTATTGATTTTTTAACTGATAGGTCACTTGAAAGTAATATAAATTCTCACTATCTGATCATGAAATGAGATACCCTCTTTTCTCCTAAACTTTTTATCATAAAATAAGGTAAAACAATTTTTTTATTTTTGCAAACTTGCATATAAGAATCTTTTTAAATGTTATATTAGTTATAGTTAGAGATCAAATAACTATTCGAAGTAGTACTTCAATTCAATTCAATTTTAAAACTACTAGATAACTAATATGAATAATTATTTTGATCCATAACTATAATTATACATCTATTAGAGTTTTTGAATTATAAGTTTTTCCGTTTCTTTTTTTGTTGTTACATTTTCCATTTCTTTTTTTACAACATACAGTAAATTGAAAGGACTCACATCAAAAGTACGTAGGTTTACATTATTATAGACCTTTCAAGGGAACGGAGTCAGGAACAAGATTAGGCCAACCATAAACGAGTCCCAGGAAAAGAAAAATTTTCATAAGTGGACTATCAGTTACAGATTTGTTAGCCCATAGAACTCGGACTTGCAAGGCCCATCTTAACTATCATCTAAATTTGTATTGGTTAAATTAATTTGCAAATTCAAGTATGTTTTTTTTTTTTGTTTTTCTGTTACACTAGAGGGGTCTCTAAGGACCCTAAGCAACAAGAACGGACCTAATGAGAGAAATTTCTGATAGATCATATAAAGAGTAACCTGCCAAAATCCACTGGTGGCCTATCCAACAAATGCAATCCCAACCCGAAATTATGAGAGTGATTCGCAAGACAATCTGCCGCCTCTCTAAAATCACATGATGTTATAGTTTTAAATTGTGGTTGTAGTTGCAATTATGATTACATTGTGTTTATCATAATTACGGACAATTGCTGAAAGAAAAATGAGACGGATGCGACTACAATTATAGTCACGATACGATTGCGAAGAACATTAAAATTGTAATATTATGGTCGTAATTACGGTTGAGGACAAGTATTTTAACACTCCAATCGCGTTGCATCAGAAGCCTGACAGCATCAACCATAGCTTGACAAGGTTGCGAATCCTCACACCCATCCTGAACAAACTTCACAGCAGAGCGAGTCAGTTTCAACCCACAAAGAGGGGATCCTCTAGTCCCAAGCTATCTCCGAAGCAAGTCAGCTGCATCCATTCCTAACAGCTAGCTTCTTAGAACTGCCGCCAGTGCGAAGTATTAACCAGCTGGCGCCATAGGTCACGAACACGATGGCAGTCCTTCAAAGCATGCAAAAGACTCTTCGCATGCGCACCACAACGAGTGCAAGTAGCACTTTGAGCGAAGTGCCAGGAAACATGAGTTTGGGGGAAGGTTGAGCTCATGATTGGGGGATAACACCAATAGCGATCTAACACGAGGAAGAGCCTGAAGACAATCAATTGTCTAAGCAAAACTTGACAGTGTTGCCATCACCCAGCACCCAACAAATGTCGTTCTGGACAAAATCCCAAGTGTCACGAATAACACACCAAATATGAGATGACCCATGCCCCCGGGACACAGTTGGAATCACATCCAGACTGCATTTATATTTTGTACGAAGAACTCTAATAACCCAAAGAGCTTCTGCTTTGTCAATAAGCAGCCAACCAAGTTTCATGACTAGAGCTTTTGTAAAAGACCACGAATCACTGTTTCAAGATTGTCACAAACTGACTTAGGAAGCAACGCCGTTTGCATTTGATAAGTAGGCAAAGCAGCTAGGACAGATTGAGCGAGAGTAATACCGCCAGCCAAAGAGAGATATCGGGATTGCCAATAATGAAGTCTCTGTTTGGCCTTCTCAATAATACTATCATAGGTGTTTTTATTTACCCTTTTATGAATCAAATATTTGCCCAAGTCAGAGGTAATAGTGAATCCCGAGAAATTACTAAGCTCTATCATTCTATAATGATTGACATTTTTAGAGAAAAATATTCTAGTTTTTTCCTTGTTCACCTTTTGGCCTGAGGAAGTGCAAAAAACCTCAAGACATCTTGCTGCATAGAAGCTTCCTTAAAAAGAACGAGATCATCAACGAAGAAGAGGTGAGACAAAGGAAGACCATCTTTCACCAACTTAATAGGTTTCCAAACCCCTTCCGTAATAGCAAGATCAATACAATTATGGGCCAACCATTCAATGCATGACACAAACAAAAATAGGGGCTAAGCGGATCTCCCCAGCGAATTCCCCTAGTAGGGTGAAACTTTTGAGTCTTAACCCCATTCCAAAGAAGCTGCACTCATTTTGAGACATATCATAATTAAATCACTGAAGTGATTCTGAGGCCACAACTCCTTAAGAGTATCATAGAGAAAATCCCAATTGATTCTATTATAAAATTTTTCTAGATCAACTTTTATAGAAAATAAGCCTTTCTTACTCTCTTTCTTCTTAATGGTGTGAAAGACTTCCTAAATAATAACGAAATTATCTTAACTATGACGGCAAATTGCATTGGTTTGGCCAAACCAAGTAATCCATATACCTTTTTAATCAGTTGGTCACAATTTTGGTAATAATTTTGTACACAAAATTGTTAGAAATAATTAGAAAATTTTCGAGTCATGTACTTAGCTATTAAAGTATTATTATGCATTATGAACTACTTCCTTATTTCATGAAAAGTCATACACTTTGCATTTAGTTCCTACAAATATAAGGTACTAAGTAATTAGTTTCATAGTGGATCAATTACGAATGATAGCTTAAGGGTCTCCCTAATTGTAGTATAAATAGGGGACTCTAGTCATGTATTATTTTACCAAACAATAGAAATCATCTTCCTTTATAGTTTTCCTCTTATTCCAACAAAATGGTATCAAAGATTGAGTTTTAGAGTAGAGCGTTGAGTGAAACACTTAGAGATTTGAGAAAAATAATTTGAGAGTTGAGAGATAGCAAGCAATGGCTTGCATCAATTTCAATTCTCTCGTCTTACCGAAGACAATTATGATAATTGGTATCATCGTATGAAAAGGCTTACTAGGCTCTCAAGATGCTTGAGAGGTTGTAGAGAAAGGTTATACCCAACCTCAAAATGAGGCTACCTTGTCACCAAATGAGAAGGGGATTTTGTTGAAGTCAAAGAAGAGGGATCAACAAGCCCTTGCCTTTATCCTTTAATGTTTAGATGATGCTATGTTTGAGAAGGGGTCCAATGCAACCACCTCCAAACAAGCTTGGGATATTTCGATGACCTCCCTTGAAGGTGTTGACAAAGTGAAGAATATGTCTACAAACTCTACGTGGTGAGTTTGAATCTTTGCGTATGAAAGAATCTGAGTCAATTTCGGATTTTGGTAATCGGGTGTTGGTTATTGCAAATAAATTCAAGCATTATGGAGAAAACTTGGAGGATGTTCATGTGAAAAGATCCTCCATTTCCTTGACCAAAAAATTTGATTATGCGGTTTGTGCAATTGAAAAATCAAAGAATCTAGATACAATGTCCATAGACCAATTACTGGGTTCTCTTCAAGACCATGAGGAAAGACTCATGAGAAAGTATGATGAGCATTTGGAACAAGTCCTCAAAGCCAAAGCTTCTTTGAGAGATGATGGATGAGAAAGAAGCCAGAGAGAACATGGATGTGGAAGAGGACGTGGTCATGGTCAAGGAAAAAGGATGAAGAGAAAACCATGATAATTTCAACAATGATGAGATAAGCCATCAACCCACTAAAGGTCGTGGAAGAGGAAGAGGAAGCGGAAGAGGAAGCGGAAGAGGAAGAGGAAGAGGAAGAGGTAGAGGCAACTACCCTAGACCAAATGAGAGGAGGTATGAAAAATCTAAAGTTGAATGTTTTAATTGTCATAAATATGGACATTACTCTTAGTAGTGTAGAAATAATGTCAAAGAGGAAACCAATCTTATTGATAATATGCAAGAAGTAGAAGAAGAGCTAACCTTGTTGTTAACACTTAATGATGATGAGAAAGATGACAAGTGCTCATGGTATCTTGATAATGGAGCAACCAATCATATGGTTGGCTACAAAGAGCAATTTGTGGAGCTTGATGAGAAGTTGAAAGGAAATGTTTCTTTTGGAGATTCTTCCAAAGTTGAAACTCAAGGGAAATTTAACATTTTAATTTCCTTAAAGGATGGTGCTCACAAATTAGTTACCGATGTTTACTATGTTCCTAAATTAAAAAGCATTTTTTTTGAGTTTAGGACAACTTGTAGAGAAGGGGTATGAAATTCATATCAAAGATTGTTGTCTATAACTTATAGATCAAAATTCTAATTTGATTGCTAAGGTTCTCATGTCAAGAAATAGAATGTTTACTTTGAATCTCAAGACCAATGAAGCAAAATGCTTGAAGGCTAGCATAAGAGATGAAGCATGATGTTGGCACATGAGATTTGGCCACTTGAAACTTTGGAGCACTCAAGGCCTTAGGAGACGAAAAGATGGTGAAGGGGATACCCTCTATCAACCATCCGAATCAATTATGTGAAGCATGTCTTCTTAGCAAGCATGCAAGAAAAAGTTTTCATAAAAAAGCCAATTCAAGAGTAAAGCAGTCTCTTCAACTTGTTCATGTCGATATGTGTGGACTGATCAATCTATTCTCATTTGGAAAAAAAAATATATTTCTTACTCTTTATTGTTGATTATAGCAAAATGATTTGGGTTTATTTTCTAAAGCAAAAATCTAAAGTATTTGTAGCTTTTAAAAATTTTAAAGCTCTTGTAGAAAAGGAGAGTTGTTATGTAATCAAATATTTAAGATTCAATAAATGAGGCAAATTTACTTATAATGAATTTAATGAATTTTTTGAAACAAATAAAACTTGCCGCCCTCTAACAGTTCCTAGATCACCACAACAAAATGATGTAGTAGAGAAGAAAAATAGAATTATCCTTAATATGGTAAGATGTATATTGAAGGCTAAAAATATGCTCAAGGAATTTTAGGTTGAACCTGTTACATGTGCAGTTTATTTGTCCAACCGTTCTCCAACAAAGAATGTTAAAGATCAAATACCTCAAGAAACATGGAGTGGAATGATACAAACACCTCAAGCCTAGTGTTACTCATTTGTGAGTCTCTGGAAGCATTACATATGCTCATATGCATGACCAAAGAAGATCCAAGCTTGATTATCGAAGTCTCAAACATGTGTTTATTGGCTATGATGCAAGTTCAAAAGATTAAAAATTGTATAATCCAAGCAATGACAAGATTTGTGAGCCAAGATGTTGAAATCAATGAAGAATATACATGGAATTGGGAAGCAGAAGAAGACACATATGATTTCTTTCCATACTCTGAAGAAAACGACCAAGAGGCCTTGACACCAATTGACCAATCCACTTCACCACCATCACCGACTCCTTCAACTAATGAAGCCTCATCATCTTTTGAATAGAGTTCAAGTGAAAGGCTAAGAAAAATAAGAAACATTCAAGATTTATATGATGAAACTGAACCTATAAATTATTTATTTTATCTTCTTATTCACAATGAACCTTTAAACTTTCACTACTAAAAATTAATTAAATAGTGACAGAAAAGTTCCATCATTGAACATTAAATTCTGTTGCTATAATGATTAGCGACGAAATCTATCACGAAAAAATTTTCGTCGCGTAATCCTTTGTGGCTAATTTCTTAGCGACAAAAATGGAATTCGGTGGCTAATTTTCATCGCTAGTTAATAAAATTCCTTCGCTAACATTTGTGACCAAAGTTTCTTAATTATTAAAATATTATTATTTAGCTACAATTTTAGCGACGAAAAATATTACATCGCTAAGAAGGAAGTATAAATTTGTTTCTTGTAGCAACATAATATTTTCGTCATTGATGACCTAATTTTTTTTAATATTATTATACAGTACAATTATACAATTTAAACCTGTATTCAATACAATACAACAATCCAATCCAAAATAAGCAACAAATTTCTAAAATTTAAAAATATCATTATCATATCATATCACAGTATTTTAAAAAGTCAAAATAAAAATATTTCAAAAGATCAAGATAAATATAAATTAAGTTATACAGGTTTTTTATCAAAACAAACATAAAGACAATGTATCAAATATCAGGAGGAAAAAGATCATAATCATCTTCCTCTAAGTCATCTTCATCTTCATCCCCTATCGCCAAGTAGCTCATCCTCGTGACCGTTGCCTGTAGCTTGTGAGCCACTAGTAGATGCATTCAAGCACTGTAAGATTGTGTTGATTAAGTTTCCCTGTTCCACCACCTGCGTATTGAGACTTGCAACCATACTCCTCATTGCTTCCATCTCTGACTATAAACAACCTTCAGCAGATGCAGAGGAAGATGATGCATGAGAAGCAGCATCAGATCCCAAGCCAAAGATGCATTTTTTGCTGCTAATGCCTCCAACAACATCCAAGTAGATGTTGTTCTCAGACTGGATGCCAATAGTCTCCTCCCTCGGTGGCCGTTGTGAGTCCCTCTTATTAATATGTTTCTGGTACTCATCCTGACAAATGCAATTGTTAGTAAATATTCATGCTTGCAAATTGACTTAACTATATATTAAAATTTAATTGTAGTATTTATACTTACAACACTATTTTTTGCTTTGGTGGATATCCACTTCCCCTTGCATGTGTAAATCTGTGTGAATAGATCTCAATGCCGTTGGATCTCTTTTCAATTGTTGTTTCTGGAAATATGTAAGGAAAAATAATATTCTGTGAAGACAAATCTAATTAGCTTGAATCACAAATTTGATGGAAGTTACTCACCAATTTCTTCTTATGCACTATTGCAGAAATTGAGCCTCCAGTATGTTTTGACTATCCATCCTCAGATTTTCTATTCTAAGTGTTCTTACTCTTCTTCTCCAACCATTTCGGATCTTGCTGCCATTGTCTCTCCAACTCTTCTCGTACATGAGTTGGAATCCAATTGCCTTTATCCTGATTGTGACGAACCTTGCCCAATGCATTCTTAAACAATTCAGATCCTTTATGATCAAAGGATTTTTTGATACTTTTATGATCCTCAGGCAGCCACTTATCTTTTTTCTGCATTATTGAAAAGCAATAATTATTCTATCACAATTTAAAATTTCAGTCCTATCAATATAGTAATAACTACAATTAGAAATACATTACCCCACACTCAACAAACCACATCTCTTTAACTTTGTCATCAACCTCGTGATAAGATTTTCGAGCCCCTTCAAACTTAGATTTCATAATGTTTGAGATTGCATGAGATGGTCCAACTTCAGGTTCAAACCTGTAACAAAAAGAGTCATAAAGTGTGTGTGTGTGTGTGTGTGTGTGCGTGTATAACAAAATTGATTATATGAAATTAAAATGCACAAGTCACAAGTACTTACGTCATTCCTAGTCCAAGCCTAATCCACATAAGGCCATCTGGATCTATGGACCCTAGGGGTGGAACCTGTGGCAGAACAGAGGATGATGCATGGGGATTTGAAGAAGAGCTAGGTGTAATAACCAACGTGCGAGGATGTAGAGATCGGGTAGATGAAGTAGATGTAAAAGGAAGTGGAGCTAGGGTAGGTAAGCTAGATGTAGGAGGATATGAAGGTGGAGTAGTTAAGCTAGATGTGCGAGGATGTGGAGGTGGGGTAGGTAAGTCAAATATGGGAGGATGTAGAGGTGGGACAGGTAACCTAGATGTCTGAGAGGTACCCCAACCTCTACCTTTGCCTCTACCTCTACCTCTACCTGTATGCAAGAAAGTCATTAATTGTTCAAATCAAAGCTGCCTTCATGATAAAGTTCTATTTGAGTGACAAATCATATGTCAGAACACCTTCATTCTGTAACTTTTTAAGATTTTCTATTAATGGTCGCAAGTACACATCAATTCTACTTTTAGGATTCGCAGGACTATGAATTATGGCACTCAAGAACAAAAATTCTCTCCGCATGCACATTTCAGGAGAAAATTATATGGGGTAACTATTACCAACCAACAAGAATAACTCCTACCAGTTTGATCAAATGAAGCAAACCCATCCGCTCACAACCCCAATCTTACATTTTGAGGATCTTCTGCAAATTTTGTATATGTTTCATCAAAATATCTCCAAGCTTCTCCATCATAAGGATGAGACAAGGAACCTGAATCCCTCTAACTCTCACGATGCCATCTCATTAGAGTTGCCATTTGTATTGAGGAATAAAGTCTTTGCAACCTTGGGACAAGTGGAAAGTATCACATTTTTTTCAAAGGAGTTTTTTTAACTTTATTGTTTCTAGTGATTCTTTTATATCCTTCCTGACCACAAAATTTACAACTTTGTAGAGTCTCTTCAGGAGGATAGTAAATCATGTATCCATTTGGGCAGCAATCAATCTTAACACTACCTAACCCTAGTCGTTCTACTGATTACTTTGCACGATACAAGTTTTAGGGCATTCGATTATCTTTCAGCAATGGATTCCCCATGAAATCCACCCATCGATTAAAGCAATTCCCAGAGTTATTGAAGTTAGACTTGATACTTAGAGCTTCTACTATAGCTAACAATTTAGAGTAATTTTCACAACCATCATACAATGGAGCTTTTGCAGTTGCCAGCATTTTAACAAATTTTTTGGCTTCCGAGTTAGGATCTTCACTCATTTGTTCAACATAACTAAATCATTATTGCTCAATGTTAGTATCAATTGAAGGTTCAGCAGCATCCATTACCATATGCTCATACCTATTGAAGTCTTCCCTCAACCCACTACCTCTATAGTATGAATCGTCAAAAACTACAGCAGGAATAGGAGGTATTGATTATCCATGGTTAGTCTAGTAGTAGTAGTTACTTATAAACCCTTTCCTACATAGATGCACCTTGACGTTGCCAACTTCTTGGTACTACCTACATTTACATTTTTTATAATGACACCTCAACTTCCCTTCTAGCCTATATTGATCTTGGATATAGGCAAATTCAACAAACTCAAAAGCCCCTCTCTATAAATTCATCTATAATATGCTTATCAGGACCTATCCTTTTATCCATCCACTTGCGATGTTTAGGAATTTCCATTTTAGAAGTATTAAAAATCCTATCAAACAACATCAAGTAACCAAATTAGAAGTACAATCTAGGAAGCTCATGCCAAGATAAGAAAGTTAACTTACAAGACTGCACACAAGACCATAACTTATAACATGAATGCATTTATTACTAATGACATCGATATTTCTTTACATTAGTTAAAACATTATAATAGAATATAAACAGAGAGTTAACTTTCAGGCATACCAACATAGATTCTAGGGAATTACCAGAAATACAATGTTGGACCCACTAACACAAAACTGAGCAGTGTAAAGATGAATGTCCTCTTCAAGTCTAGCAACCGCTCTTGGTCTATCCCAAGCTACAGAAAATAAAGACTAGATTCAAAACCAAACTCAAAACTTAGTATATGATTTAATTAGATTCAAAAGAAAGGAAAAATGGCCTGCAATGGTGATCAATAAAATATAAAATCAAATTTTTAGTCTCTTTGAGAAAGGTCAAACATAATAAAAAGACCTTTAGTCTCTGTGAGAAAGGAAAACGAAATAGAGAAGAGGAAAAAAGGAGTGAGGGTGGCTCACGGTGATGACGCAGATCTGAGCTTCAGTCGCGGTGGCTGTGGTGGAAGGCGACGAGCTCGCATGGTGCGTGGGTCTCACGCGATTGAGGACGGTAGTGCGAGGTTGCAAATCGGACACCGTGAGCAGCAAGGGGGCACGATGGAGGCTCAGAACAACAAGGGACCACGGATTCACGCAGTACTGGTCTAGATGGTTCGAGATTTGGTGCGAGGCTCATGAATCCAAAGGAGGACGGTGGCTCTGCGAGTCGCAGTGGCTAGACGGCATTGTGGACCTGCGTGGTGGTGGATAATGGTGGTGCACAGGATCCAATTTGTGTGGGGGGGTGACGGTTCGCGAGTGGGTGGCTAGCGAGGTGGTTGGTTTCATTTCAAGATAAGGTGCTGTAGTGACAAGGTTCAACTTTGAGAGAGGTTAGGGTTAATAAAATTTGAGAGGAATTTCTGAGATTTGAGAAAATAAGTGAGCAGAGTGTGAGCTACGCTTCAGGCAACAGGGAATGATATAAAACTAATAATATAATTATTAACATATAAAATATGTTAATAAAAGCATAACAACAAAGAATGGCTTAATGGTAAGTGGAGTGAGTAAGTCATTAGAATAGACCGTGTTCAATTCTTACCTCTTGGTTTTCAATGATCGATGAAATCTTCAATTTATTTCATATAAAAAACTTAGTTACAGATAATTTTCTGTCGCTATATATAAACCTTTCATTTCAATAATAAATTTTTTATTTTTTTCATATAAAAATCTTAGCGACAGAAAATTTTCGTCGATATGTATATAAAACATTTTTTTTAAATAAAAGTGATTTAGCAACAGAATTTGTCACGAATACTTTAGCGACAGAATTATTACGAAATTATTCCGTCGCTAAGTCCAACCACTGAATTCAGTGATAGTTTTCATCTCTAGTAATCACAGAATTTTTTTCGTCACTAAATTTCGTCGCTATTTCCATCATTTTTAGTAGTGATGATGCTATGGAAGACAAAAAGTGGAGATAAGCCATGAAGCATGACATCAAAACTATAAAGAAGAATACTTGAGAGTTATCATCTTTTCTCAATGGTCATGGAACACTTGGCGATAAATGAGTGTTCAAGACAAAGAACATTGCCAAGAAAGAAGTAGAGCTAAAGTATATGAAGAATCAAGACCAAGTTGTGAATATTTTCACAAAGGACAAAACTTAGGTAAAGTTCCTTAGGTGCTTGTGGTGCTTGTCTCCAATAGAAACATAACATGTGTTTTATTTTTTAGTTACTTAATTATTATTTTCAAAATTTTCATTAATAAGTAATAGAAAAATGTACATATGTCATATTTCTATTGGAGACAAGCACCACAAGCACCTAAAAAACTTTACCTAAGTTTTCTCCTTTCACAAAACCTATAAAATTTGAAGACTTTCGAAGATTACAAGCAAGCCTTGGAGTCATGAAGAATTTTCAAGAATTTTCTAATTAAGGGAGGATGTTAGAAATAATTAGAAATTCTAGACTAATGTACTTAGCCACTAAGGTATTATGATGCATTATGAACCACTTCATTGTTTCATGAAAAGTCATGCACTTTGCATTTAATTCCTAAAAATAAAGCACTAAGTAATTAATATCATAATTGATTAATTATGAATGATAACTTAAAGATCTCCCTAGCTCTGATATAAATAGGAAACTCTAGTCATGTATCATTTGCACCAAGCAATAGAAATCATCTTCCTATATTGATTTCCTCCTCTTCCAACGAACATTGCACAAGCTTATGGGTCTAGAGTCTTTAAGCCTCTCTAGGTTATCCACTTTAGGGTCCAAACCAACAGTGTTTCATTGACAGAATCAATCCGATAAGGATCAGAAAAAGAAATCTACTTCACTAACTCACAAATAGATTTACCCACAACATGCCATTGGCTTTAGAAAAATACTAGATGGAGACCATCGAGCCCAGGTGCATTAAATGGATCCTTTGCTAAAAGTCGCCTCCTTAATTTCAACAGCCAAGAAAGGAGCTTGTAATTCAACAACACAGAATCCTCAAGAGTAGAAAAGCTATTTTTATTGGAAAGTCCACCGTACGTCCATAATTAGTATAAAGGTCTACAAAGAAGTTGACCGCCAGATGCTTGAGCACCTCATTGTCATGTATCCACTCACCATCATGATTTTGAAACAACTCTCTTTAATTTCTTTTTCCTCTAACAACAGTTGAAGCATGGAAAAATTTAGTGTTTCTATCACCAAACCTAAGCCAAAAATGCCTAGCCTTCTGGTGCCAAAACACATCCTCCAGGAGAAGAATTGAATCATACTCGAGCCAAAGATCAGCTTGCAACTTGCTAAAAAAATGATTAAAATCTATACGCAATCAATTTGTGATCCCCTCCAATCTGGCCATTATGACGCTTTTTATGGAAAATATTACCAAACTGATCTTCATCCCAGTCCTCAGCTTTATTAGTAAAATACTGGACTGCATGACATCACGGAGTAGAATTTCCCCAACCATACTTAACAATAGTATGGAAGTATCATCCAATAACCAACTTGCCATAAAACGAAATGGGACGATGCCCTCTATTACCACTGTATTATAACCATGCTCAAGAGGAGGGAGGTTCTAAATAGAAGCTTCCTAAAAACGCATTCTCCACTCAGCACTACAGACCCCTTGATCCAATCTTTCCCTCACACCAACCCGTAACCAAGTGAAGCTAGGACCCCTGAAGCCAAATGACAATGTTCTAGATAATCAGAAAAGTGTCTCATTATGTCTAATTAGGAGTTGCACCACCGCTTTTCTCATTAATGGAAACATACACATTAAAATCTCCCAGTAATAATCAAGGATCATGCATTGAATCAGAAATATGGCAAAGTTCCACCCAAAGGTCTTCCCTCAGATTCATTCTTAGACTTGCATACACTGCAGTAAGAAACCACCCAAAACTGCCATCTCGAGGACAGACCCGAGAGTGAACGAATTACTGATGTAACTTAACAGGAATGATGTCTAGAACGTCAGTATTCCAGAGCACCCAGATACCAGCTGCATGCATCCTACACACTCCCTGAAAGCCTAGTCTCCTGCAAAAAGCATTTGCTCTAGCACCATTGACTCTAT
The DNA here is from genome assembly GCA_029884595.1 of Ormosia semicastrata. Classification (NCBI taxonomy): domain Eukaryota; kingdom Viridiplantae; phylum Streptophyta; class Magnoliopsida; order Fabales; family Fabaceae; genus Ormosia; species Ormosia semicastrata. The sequence goes on from JAQQTO010000063.1 coordinate 117,152,347, forward strand.
TCTCCAACAAAATAAGGATATGAACCTTATGCCTAGCAACAAGATCATTAATGGAACGAGGAAAGGCCCTAGACCCAACCCTCTTCTATTCCATTTGATACAGTTCATTAAAACACCAAAAAAGAGAGATAAGGGGAGTTCAGAGACTCCTACCCATGTCGGTTTGGTTCTACATACCAGCACCATCAGTGCTAACCATCCCATTCAAAGCAGCCTGGCTCTGCATGAGAGATTGTTCAATCTATCCAAATAAATCTGGTGGGCAAGTGTTGCATACCTCCAAAACCATATCCTTCTCCACCTCTTGAACCATGAGGGTCTGACTAACATGAGATAAAGAGGCGTTAGAAGACACCGCTGGTCGACTACGAACTACAGATGCCTGGCCATGGGGTCGAGGTTGGGAAGCAGTTTCCTGAGGAGCTACATGAGATTTGGTGTCATTAGAAAACTTAGATGTTCATGGCCCATGTGCGGCAGTAACCTTATAATCAGGTTTTAGGCTCTAGGCTAGCTTGGGCCCCATCTTTGAATTAACTTTCGATTTACGGAGACCACCTTGGGCTTCACTATTAGCAATAGCTACCTTTTTAACATTGTTTCTATTATTAACCACATCATTCAATTGAATAATTACGAGAAATTATTACATGATCTAGTGTGATCTTCACCATTACTTTTAAGTATACTAACATAAAATTTAAATAAAATAACTTAAATTAATGATAAAAATTATCTTAAAACATGCATTTATTGTACTTTAAGAACATATTATAATTTCTCTGTAATGTATTCATTGCCATTTTACTTCCAACTTTTCTGCTCCCACTCAGATTAATAGCAACGTTTGATTTGCTAGCTTGATTCTATTTCTTTGATTGAGGATTACGTTTCTTGGAATCTCGTTGGACTACCATCCACGACCCAGAATCTTCCTCACCAACTTGTTGCTGTTAACCTTGGTCAGCAACCCTAGTTGCCATTGTAGGATCATTGTTCTCAGTGTTATGTTTAGAGATAAGGTCTGGGCAGGACTCTTTTTTGTGACTAAACTTACCCCAGTTAAAACAAATCATATGCAGTCCTTCATATTCAACACTAAAAAATCTTTTTCGAAGTCAAAACTTAGAGACCAGGACTTTATGTAAGTCTATTTCAATGCATAAACGAGCAAACCTACCTCTCTCAGTAACCACACAGTCGTCCACCTCCTTCACCTTTTGGTGCAATGCGTTATCATCAATCTTCACTATCCTACCAATGGTATTCTCGATTCTACATAACAAGTGTTTGTCATAGTACTCAATGGGCGACCGAGGAACATGCACCCACATTGATATTCTTTTTGTGCTGTTCCTCACAGAGGAAAAACTTAGACCTCCAACTTTGAACAATTAAGTAGTGGCCTTCAATCATCCAAGGCCACCCTTAAAGGTATTGTGTAAATCAGTTAAGTCTAAAACTACCAAAAGGTAATCATTCTCAAGGTCCATAACCTCCAATGAACCCACTAGATTCCACATCTTCATCAACCAAGCATTTAATAACTTGGGACCAATTCACTTCCATAAAATTTTGACAATAAGGGATCTTTTCCATGGGGCGCAAAGCGAGCTTCTTTCCTCCGATGATATGTCAATGGTAGGGTACAGTGTCTCTACCCTAGTCTTCTCAACCATGACATCATCTTCCAAGGTAACATCATTATCCTCCCCAGAGTCATCAGAACTATCATCCATGGGCTCCTTATCCTGATCTTCATCAAAGAAGCACTCGTAGTCAGTGTTGTCATCATCAAAAGCTCCACCAATGATACCTCTCTAGATATCCACACAGGACATAATTCTTCTATTGTCAGCCGCTGCAAACACTACTTGCCTCACAACATCAATCGCATGCGAAGCAGGGTTACCCTCATATCTAGTTATTACACCATCACCAAGAGGAGCCCCTGGTTGGCTTTCCGTCCCTACATCTATGACCACTTTCTCTCCATGCTTAGCCTTCTTCATACTCCACAACAACTGGTCTAGACAACTCCTTCATTGCCTCCTCCTCACTCATGCTTTCCCTCAACCTTTGGCTAGGAATTTATCTTGTAAGTGATTCAAACTAGTCTTAGGAAGGCAATTTTGAACTTTAAACGAATATTTAATTAAAGTTATTTGTTGTATACCTACCATTGGATTTATTTTCTTTTGTTGTTCTTTCTTCTGAGGGTGCATACTATCGAAAGTAGTAAGATACAACTTTTAGAGACAAAGGGTAAAACTTCACACACTTGCTCCATTAAATTTAAAAATTACTTGACAGTTCATTGAATTATTTAATTTAGCATATGATATATCCTTGCAAGATCTATATACTATGTATTATTGACTCTTGCAATGATGGCCTTCCAAATAATAATTTTGAGCAAGTCCTCATCTTATGATGCATCGAAATCTTAAATATTGACCCATTGATAGAAACATGAATTTATAGAGATTCATATGCATGAACTTAGATATAATTGACTAATCCTATGAGTATATGCCCATTAATTGATACATTCATTTACCCAAATTCCTTTGTATGAACTTGGACATGCAATTCCCTAACTCTTGATCGACTAACTTTTCACATTTCCACCCATTAGTAAAGACATAAATTTACACAATTTCATGTGCATGAGTTTCTAAATAATTGACTATCCCTATGATCATGTTAAAAGCTACAAAATAATTAAAGAGCTTACTTCGAGGGATAACCGAGCACGTTGAAAATTATAAGATAATTGAAAGGTAGAAATTTCATGGACATTAATGAAAGAATGTCAGATGTAGTTGTTTGTGGTTGTATTATAGGAAAGCTACAAGAAGTTATTTTCAATTCAAAGGAGTTGAATATGTTAATTTACATTAATGTTGTCTTGAATCTCTTACTGCTCTTTCTATGAGGAAGCCATTTGAGCAAACTACATTATATAATCTCATCTCCTATAACACCTTATACTTACTAGTTATGCACAACTAATTTACTTACTTTAATGACGGAAGTTGTCAACTTAATTGGTAGCACACTTTGTTTCAAAGATCTAAATAAAGGATTTATATATATGATTTAATTCAGAATACAAATTCAATAAAAAAAATATTATGGTAAAATTATATTATTATGTGCTTTTAATGTACTTATTTTTTAAGGTCTATGTCTCACCTTGTAGGCCTAGCAGAGGGGCTCCACTAGGGTTTGGGCCAGGGAGGGGAAAGAAAATTGTAATGGAGAACATTTGTGAAGATCTAACTCCATTACTTTTCCCACTTGTCCCTAATTCTTACCAACTGACTTGTCAACACATAATGCTTTTAATGTCTTATTTACTAAGTAGTTATTATGTAATTAACTACCATATTAACTTCTCTGTGATTGTTTTATCTTATGGCATTTACATTTCTCTCTTGCTTATATTTTCTGTTTAGTCGGTGAAAAGGCTAAATTGTCCATTTTTAGTGTCATATTTACTTCATCCTGTCCACAGACACCAATGCTCTATGGTTTAGCATTTACTGATATCAATTAGTACTATCACATTCTCCATGTCAATTTCTTTTGGATAGGCAATTCTAATGGGCAATCTCTTGTACCTAGTTTCCTTCTTTACTCAAGCCACCAAAAACCTTTTGTCCATACTTTACAAACGATTAATTTTTGGTTGAGTTGAACTTCTAAAAAGTGACAAAAATGTTGTATAATTTTTTCATGGGGTTGTATACTGTACCTAGACAACAGTAGTTTGAATATACAAAGTTGAAGTTAAGAAATATTTGATTTTTCTGTTCACGTTATAACACGTAGAACTAGTAAAATGTGTACTATTAAAAATTGAGAAGTACAAGAAACCTAAATTGAGAGGATCACTTAAAAAAGTACATAGCTTCTGTGTGCATTACAATTTTTTTTTTAATTTTGTTACTGCGACATGAATTGGTATTTGTGAGATTTTATACTGTGGTGTAATAATTGCATTGTGTTTGTTGCAATTGAGGATAAATGCAGTTGATGTGAATAAAAAAAAAAGCAAAGTATGATTATTATGACTCCTAAACAAAGATGTGAAAGACAAAATTGGGCCCAACGCTTTTATACTTGCTTAGTACTTAAATTTGATTCAATGCACCTAGTTTTGAGACTTCCATGTTGGTTGGGATCGGAAAGCCACTTTTTGATGGTTCTTTTGCGACCCATTGAAGTTCCTAGCTACATTGGTTGGTGCTAGAATATGTCATTGCTAGCTCAAATTAGCATGGAGAAGTAATCACTTAAAAGTACCATTATTCATGTATACTACTCTTAACTAGATATTATTCAAAGATTACAAATGTTAGACAAAGTCTTGTACAACGCTTTACGCTGTATATCTACATCTACTCATGTAAATTGCTCCATCGGTATCATATGTGCTTTTTTTTCTTTGTATTTACATTTTGTAATTAAATGCTCAAAGTAATTGCTGAAATAGAACTCTAGATCCATATTAGTATTTTATAAAATCTAATATTCTTAGTCACATTTATAAACTTGACTTCTATAATAATAAACTTGATCATCAGTATTATTATATTCAAAGTGCATAATATACAAGAATACTAATCTTAATAAGAATGTTGCAATTTCTTATCGATTTTTTTGGTATTGGATGGTGTCTAAAATAGTAGTCAAGATAGGTTACCCTAATACCATTCGTCAATGTGCCAATGGAGTGCCTAGGATCGCAGGGCGATATGCAAAGGCCCACACAGAAAATTACCTCAAAGTATTTCTTCTTAAAGAAGGGTACTCCATTGGGCCCTGGAGCGCTTGGGATATTTCCGAGGAACGATGGCTACCAAGCAGGACAACTAGTTAAAAGGGGGTTCAAACCCATGCACATCGGCAATGTAAAGAGAAAAGTTTTATCTTCTTACTTAATCTTCTTTGAAATATTTTTGTGTGTATATAAATTTATTGTATCACATTTATATAAAAAATAAAAAATTTAAAAAAATAATAATTTTTTTTTATGATGAGTGAGTTTAATGAGATTTATTTATCTTCTCTCTCTAATTATTTATTTCTTATATGCAAATATACGACGTGATAAATCTGTATGCATATAAAAATATTTTATTTTTTATTAATTTTTCTAATTATTAAATAAAAAAATATTAAATATTTTTTATATTCTTAAGATATTAAATACATTTTTTTATTTAATATTTTTTTCATTTAGTATTAAGAGAATTATTAAAAAAAAATTGTAAGAGGATATAACATTACTCAAATAATACAAAATGTTATCTTGATTCCTTCAACAAGTTAAGTCAACTTGTATTGAGAGTTTTTTTTTTATCAACCTTTCATGGATTATTTTGTAGCAGTTTAAGTGATTTTGATAAAATATTGTATTTGAATATTTTTCAACCAGCATACATATTAGAGAACCACTTTGAAAAGGATAATCTTTTTATTTTATGACAAAATACTTTTTGAACAATAACCTCAAATGGTACCAAATTTACAATATTAGTGAAAAATATTTTTATTGAAAAGATATCAAGCAAAATGTTCATTAAAAATTAGTCATTTTCTAGTAGAGAAATAATTCATAGTGGATTTAAATTAGTGTGAAGAGCTTTACATAGGATCGAAATCACCTATATCCCCGTTTGTTGTCCTTTTATTCGTTTCTCTAAATACATTTTGGCAACTCAATTAAAAATGACATGTCATGTTTCTCATCATTTCAAAAAAAAAAAAAAAACTTAACACTGTCACTTGTATCTTCTTCACATTCCCAACAAAATGTTGGGAGAAAGGGAAAGATAGATACCTAGGTCATAAATTTTGGCTATTTGTCTTTATTGAAGCCATATTCGTTTTTTTGAACTTCACTTTTACATTTGATATTTAACCTATCAGAATCAATATTTAACAACACATAAAAAATACACTTCAAATATTTCAAATATCAAATTAAATATAATAAAAAACAAATGACATTGTAATAAGTTAAGTAGCACATTAACTAGTACTAAATTAAGTAGCAAAATAATTATTACAAGTATTGAAATATCCAAATATTTATGAGATTGTCAAATAGTTCTAAAAACTACTATCCCAAACAAACAAGTAGTTGTCCATAGACTAAATACAAAAAGTATCATCTATTGATGTGAACGTGGTTCATGGCTAGCTGGTGAAGAACGTCTTACACCCCCTGCCGGTGAACCCTCACCACTGGCTTGATCAGGAAACTGAAATAGAAAATACCCAATGAATAATAAAACTAAAACTTGTTGGCAGCAATTAAAAACCAAATTAGCTAACACATATACTTTTAATTCAAGATAAATATTTTTTTATACACTTAAAGTATTAATCACTAAAGTTACTTATTATATGCATCTTAAGAAAATTTATAAAATATTTCTTGAATGAATACCTGTGAACCTATGATATTGCTAAGGTCAGCTGGAATGTGACCCGCAACGCTTCGAAGCACGGAAGCCATTTGGGCCATTTGAGCTTCTAGAGTATGCATCATCTCATTGTTGGTTCGCAATTCTTCTCGTAAATCATTGACTTCTTCAACGAAGGTAGCTTTGTTAGTCGAGGACAATGAGATTCCCCTCATTTGGTGAGTGGTCGAACCTAAGACCTGAGAAGGACAAGGGCCTAACCCCATACCCCAAACATAACCTGGGTGTTCTTTCCCTAGCACCCTAGTAAGCGAATCTATTGATGAACCTATTTGTGAAGAATTCTCTTCACTCTCACTTGCATTAATCTTGTCATGTATATAACATGCAAATAATGCCAGTACTTAGAGAATATTACCATCTCATCCTTTCTCCTAGCTAGAGTCTTTGATCCACTCGCGTGCGGAACAGTCAACTTCTTCTAATTCTTATAATTAGTTTTGCATATCGCCTATCCCATTTAAAAAAAAATAAGATTTATCAAATAGTATTCATGTATAAGAGTATTTATTATAATTGTATTACCTTTGTTTCCGGTCTTAACCGGTAATCAATATATGACACCCATTCATTCCGAGGAATGCCGAGTGGGTTATTTTGAATATTTTGATCTCGAGTGAGGGATTCATTGTAGAACTTATTATATAACTTGAGTCAGTTATCCCTCCAATTTCTTCCAAGAATCTTCAATATACAGTCTTTTACAAGACCATCATCAACCAAAAATTTGTCTTTCAATTTTAATAAATCAAATGTTAGATAGCATAAACAAACATTAAATTATACAAATAGGTGAAAATACAAACCTTTATTGTCTTGTCATACACTTCTATTTTGGTTGAGTCTGGAACCTTTGACCATTTTTCATAATAAATAGGGAATATTTCAAAGTCTTTCCATAAATGTCCTAAAAACCCACCAAGGAGACCTCCTGCTTCCTTTATTGGTTGGCCAGCTTCATTCAACGGCACCTTCACCTTTTTTCCCATAGGGAGAACCCATACATCACTAACTTTCATGTGTTGTATGTGTTGTACCTTTCTCCTCATCTTTTCACTTACAGAAAGTTTGAGTGACCCAATTATCAGGGGTACTTTGTTTTCATGTTCATTAGCTTTCAAGCTGTAATTGATCAGTGCATGGTTGTGATGATCCCTATTCTTGACCCTCTGAGTTTCAGTTACACATTTGAGAGTTCTAATTTCAGGAATGCATGTATGAATTGATTTGCTGTCACTTTGATGCCTTTGAATTGTGGGACACTCTTGGTTTATTCTTTTCAGTTCAGCGTTGGTGTTTGAGTTGTGGAGTTGTCTTTTTGTTTGGCTTTTTTTTTGTTCTTCTGTTTTGCTTAAGGACAAGTAATGTTTTAAGTTTGGGGTGGTGATAATCTACTAGATTATCTGTTTTTCCATAACTTTTTGAGTGGATTTCACCGCTTAAGCCCAACTTTTGACGTTGTTTTGATCTTAAGACAACTTTATTTTTATCTTTTTAGTTAATCTATTCTAGCTCGTTAGATTGAGTCTTCTGATTGGAATTATTGGTGTTTTATCTCATTTGCTAATGTGTTGATTATAGGCACCAAAGGAAACAAGATGAAGCTCAACGTGGAGAAGGAAGGTTGCTGAAGTTCAGGCGCCAGGCGCCCAAAGTCTGAGCGCCTGAGCATACAGCAGGCTACATTTTCTGGAGTCCAGGCGCCAAGCACCCAAAGTCTGAGCTCTAGGTGCTCACCCTCTCGAAACTCAATTTTAAGTGGAGTCCTGAGGCCAGGCGCCCTGCTCATTCCTAATATATATAAAAACCTGTTCTTTCCAGAAAAAGGGGATCTTTTTGGCTGCTGGAGATGGAGGGGAAGAGAAGACTTAACCTAATTTGGAAAACTTGGAGGTGGACTTGAAGAGAAGAAGAGTAGGAGCTCAAATTTTCTTCAATCTTCCATGGAGTTTTACTTCTTCTTCTCTATTGTTTTAATTTCTGTTTTTGTTTCTATGTCTAGCTAAACTCTCCCTTGTTGGGATTGAGTGGATTTTGATGGATTTTACTTGTATTTAACTTGGGTTTCAGTTATGCTTAATGGATACTTTTATTTTGAGTTTATAATCTCTATTCTTAAAGCTTTCTAGGGTTTGATCATCCTTAGAATGATTTTTTAGTTTTATGCATTTGATGAAAATTTGATGTGTGAACTATGCTTGAGATTGTGAACCTTGTGATTCGTTGTGCTAGGAATAGTCGATGAATGCTTGTTATCTTGTTGGATTCTTAATCTTAATGCTTTTTCCCTTTCAGAATCACCTAAGGAATTAGGGATTTTAACTAGGATTTAAGGTTCTTGTGCCTAAGGAATTAGGACTTGGATATATTGGAGAATCCGATAACAAAATAGAAGTAGAAATTTGTTTTAACTCCAAGTTAATATGCAGCAAATGAAATCAAATGAAACTTGATCTCAACTCTTTCTTATCTCTGAATTCCTATCTCTTTTGTGTTCTAAGTGTTTGTTAATTTGTCAAAGCCAAAATACCAAAAAGAATCTTTTACTTTAATTTAATTTCTTTCATGCTTAATTGTTTACAATTGAGCTCCCTTTGAACCAAAGTTCTATTTGAATAGTAGCTAAATTCGTGAATTGGTAATTGGTTATTGATCCCTGAGAACGATATCCGATTTTCTCACTGTTTTTATTACTTAACGATCCGGTACACTTACCGTGGCCACATCAAGTTTTTGGCGCCGTTGCCGGGGATCGATTTTACCAATATCGGTAATATTAAAGGCAGCTACTAGTTTAAACATTTATCTTTTCTTTCATTTATTCATTGTTGTATTTAGTTTTCTTTATTTTACTTATTTTAGTACGTTTAGAATTTTACATCTAAATTTTTGCATTTTATTTAGTTATCTTTATTCTGACACGTTGTCTTCGTTGTATGCGAGGTAAAGTTCATCCGGATCAACTTCTTTTTGACCCAGAAATAAGAAGGACTGAAAGGGCTTTGAGGAAGCAATTAAGAGAACAATGAAGGAATTTGGTTTGCACTCAAATATCTGTTGAAGACATGGCAGATAATGGGAAAAACAGATCCCCCAATGGAGAAAACAATGGAGAAAATGTGGATCCTCCACCACCACATCAACCTGCTAGGACTCTCATGGATTACTCTATTCCTAGCATGGATGGGTGTGGGGCGAGCATAACCAGACCTTCAATTCAAGCAAATAATTTTGAATTGAAGCCAGCTCTACTCTATTTGATTCAGAACAATCAGTTTGGGAGATTCGATACTAAAGACCCACATGCACATATACAAGGGTTCCTTCAAATTTGTGATACTGTGAAATTGAATGGAGTGAGTGAGGATGTCATTCGTCTAAGATTGCTCCCTTTCTCTGTGAGGGATAGGGCTAAACGCTGGTTGGATTCATTGGCAAGGGAAAGCATAACTACCTGGGCAATTTTGGTGCAGAAATTTTTGACAAGGTATTTCCCTCCGTCCAAGGCTGTAAAGTTGCAAAGTGATATCATATCATTCAGGCAGCTTGATGGGGAGTCTCTCAGTGAAGCGTGGGAGAGATACAATGAAATATTGAGGAAATACCCACACCACTGTTTTGACTTTTGGATCCAGGTGCAAAGCTTCTATAATGGCATGCTACCTCAAACTAGAGCAATGGTTGATGCTGCAGCAGGCGGAGCATTGAACTATAAAACTCCGGAAAAAGCTTGGGACCTATTTGAAATGATGGCTAATAATGACTACTAAAGAAATAGGGAAAGAGCAGTGGGGAAGAAAGGGTACTTAGAGGTTGATTCAATAAATGCACTTTTAGCTCAGAACAAAATCTTGACTCAACAACTTGAGAATCTCACGAAGAAGGTTGACACTCTTAAGGTGAATGCAGTAAGTAATGCGCCCTTGTCGTATGATTTTTGTGGAGGAGAACATGAGAATGTAGATTGTCCAGGTAACATGTTTGGATCTCCATCTCAAGAACAAGTCAATTTCATGAATAACCCTCCAAGGCAACAACACAACCCCTACTCCAACACTTATAATCCAGGGTGGAGGAATCACCCTAACTTTTCATGGAGTAACCAAGGTAATCAAGGCAACCAAGCTCCTCAGAGACAACAACTTTCATATTAAGGTCATTCTCAACACTATTCGCATCAAGGCTCTTCATCTCAACCTCCATCTATTGAGAAGAAGGCTTCATGGGAAGTAGCTTTAGAGAAACTAGCCTCTCAAACCTCTTCTTTTGTCCAAAAGACTACTGATTTCATGGATGAGACAAGAGGTGTATTTAGGAATCAAGAGTCATCAATCCAGAATTTTGAATCTTAAGTGGGCCAGCTAGCAAAACAGATTTCAGAGAGACCTCCAGGTTCATTGCCAAGTGACACAGTCCCAAATCCTAGAGGAATGCAGCATGTTAAAGCTATAACAACTAGGAGTGGGAAGGTGATTGAGCCGCTACCAAGGAAAGAGAAAAAGAGTGAAGACAAAGGAGAAGAGCCTAATGAAGAAGTACCTCTCAAGGAAGCTAAAACATCTCACGGTGACTCACTCAATGATTCTGATGAAAAGGAGTCACCAAAGGAGCAAGAAGTGAAAATGCTACCACCAATTATCAAGTTGCCATTCCCTCAACGACTCAAGAAGGAGCATGATAAAAAATAGTTCGGGAAATTTTCAGAGGTGTTTAACAAGCTGCAAATCAACATCCCATTTGCCAAAGCTCTAGAACAAATGCCCTCCTATGTGAAATTCATGAAAGAGTTATTGTCCAAGAAAAGAAGGATTGGGAATGAAGAGACCATTATGCTTACGAAGGAGTGCAGTGCAATTCTACAAAGGAAGCTTCCTCCTAAGCTTAAGGATCCTAGAAGTTTCTCAATTCCGTGCACCATTGGTGATAGAACATTTTGGAAGGCTTTATGTGATCTTGGTGCAAGCATTAGTCTCATGCCTCTATCCATTTTCAAGCAATTGGGAATCGGCCAAATAAAGCCCACCATGGTAACACTTCAATTTGTGGATAGGTCTATGAAGCATTCCCATGGGGTGATTGAAGACGTGTTGGTGAAAGTAGACAAATTCATATTTTCGGTGGACTTCGTTGTTCTTGACATGGAAGAAGATAGGGATATTCCATTAATTTTGGGTAGGCCGTTCCTTGCAACCGGTAGAGCTCTCATTGATGTGGCAGATGGGACTTTAACATTGAAGATCCAAGATGAAGCCATCACTTTTAATGTCTTTGAAGCTATGAAGCACCCGGGAGATAAAGAAGCATGCTTTAGCATTGATGTATGTGATTCTGTGATCTCCAAGTCTTATATGGGAGGCAGCCCCTCTTCACCTCTTGAAAAAGTGCTTGCTGGATCAAAGATAGAAGTTGATGAAGATGATGATCCTACAGTTAAAGAAATACTCAGTTTGTTGGAAAGCTCACTCCCCTATCCTAAAAATGAACAACCGGAATGGGAGGAATTGGTGGGAGAAGGAGATGGAACCCAACAAAAAAGAGATGAAGTGCCAAAAGTTGAGCTCAAACCATTGCCCTCACATTTAAAATATTCCTTTCTTGGTGAGCACAATTCTTGCCCTGTCATCATAAATGCTGGATTGAGCCAATTGGAAGAAGAAAAACTGTTGAGGGTACTTCGGGATCATAAGGAAGCCATTGGATGGTTAATTGGTGATTTGAAAGGAATAAGTCATTTTCTGTGCATGCACAAAATACTCATGGAAGAAAATCATAAAGCAGTAGTGCAACTTCAAAGGAGACTTAATCCGGTCATGAAAGAAGTAGTTCGGAAGGAGGTTTTTAAGCTTTTTGATGCTGGACTCATTTACCCTATTTCGGACAGTCCTTGGGTTAGTCTCGTCCAAGTTGTGCCCAAAAAGGGTGGGACAATAGTGGTTATGAATGAAAATAATGAATTGATACCCACTCTGACTGTTACGGGATAGAGGGTATGTATTGACTATCGGAAGCTAAACGATACAACAAGGAAGGATCACTTCCCACTTCCTTTCATTGACCAGATGTAAGAGCAGTTAGCCGGGCATGACTATTATTACTTTCTGGATGGATATTCCGGCTACAACCAGATTGCTATAGCTCTAGAGGATCAGGAGAAAACAACATTTACATGCCCTTATGGAGTGTTCGCCTACAGAAGGATGCCCTTCGGACTTTGCAACGCACCAGCCACATTCCAAAGGTGTATGATGTCCATTTTTTTCGATATGATTGAAAAACATATCGAAGTGCTTATGGACGATTTTTCTATGTTTGGTTCTTCATTTGATATATGCTTGCATAACCTGTCTTTAGTTTTAAAAAGATGTGAACAAACAAACTTGGTTTTAAATTGGGAAAAATGTCATTTCATGGTAAGAGAGGGAATCATTTTAGGGCACTGCGTCTCTAACCAAGGGATTGCAATTGATCGTGTCAAAGTTGAAGTTATTGAAAAACTTTCCCCTCCCACTAATGTAAAAGGCATTCGTAGCTTTTTGGGGCATACTGGCTTTTATAGGAGATTCATAAAAGATTTTTCGAAAATTGCTAAACCTCTGAGTGATCTCCTTGTAAAAGATGCTCCATTCAATTTTGATGATACATGCATGTTAGCCTTTAACACTTTGAAGCATAAACTGACCACTACACCAATTGTCATTGCACCCGATTGGAGTTTGCCATTTGAAATCATGTGTGATACAAGTGACACGATTGTAGGTGCTGTTTTAGGTCAAAGGAAAGATAAGTTGTTGCATGTGATTTATTATGCGAGTCATATTTTAAATGCTGCACAACTTAATTATGCTACTACTGAAAAGAAACTGTTGGTTGTGGTTTATGCATTTGACAAGTTTCATTCTTACTTAGTAGGTTCCAAAATGATTGTATATACAGACCATGTAGCTTTCCAGTATCTATTTGCCAAGCAAGATTCGAAACCAAGGCTTATTCGATGGATTCTACTGCTTCAAGAGTTCGATCTGGAGATAAAAGATAAGAAAAGAACCGAGAATTCAGTGGCTGATCATTTATCTCGGTTGGAAAGTGCAAAAGAAAATGAGGAGAAAAAACCAATCAATGATCAGTTCTCTGATGAGCAGTTATTGGCCATGGTGAGTTTGCCATGGTATGCTGATATAGCCAATTACAAGGTTGGCAAGGTGGTTCCCATGGACTTCAACTCACAACAGTGGAAAAGGTTCTTTCATGAAGTCAAGTTCTATGTGTGGGACGAATCATTTCTATACAAGAGAGGTGTTGATGGTCTATTGAGAAGATGTGTGCCCGAGGAAGAGTAAGAACAAATTCTGTGGTATTGTCACAATTCCGGGTATGGTGGACATTTCAGTGGAGATAGAACAGCAGCAAAGGTCCTACAATCTGGGTTATTTTGGCCATCACTCTTCAAGGATGCATTTGCTTATGTCAAGAGATGTGATAGGTGCCAACGAACCGAAAACATATCAAAGAGGAATGAGATGCCCCAAAATCCCATTTTAGAAGTTGAAGTATTTGTGTTTGGGGTATCGACTTCATGGGCCCTTTTCCCTCTTCATTTTCTAAGGTATATATCTTAGTGGCTGTTGACTATGTCTCAAAATGGGTGAAAGCAGTTGCAACCTCAACCAATGATGCAAAAGTGGTGATCAATTTCTTGAAGAAGAATATATTTTCAAGGTTTGGGGTGCCTAGAGCGTTGATTAGTGATAAAGGGACCCACTTCTGCAACAGGAAGTTGGAGACGTTGTTGAGAAAGTATACTGTCCATCATAGAGTAGCCACTCCATATCACCCGCAGTCAAGTGGTCAAGTTGAGATGTCTAACCGCCAGTTGAAGCAAATTTTAGAGAAAACAGTCAGTTCATCTAGAAAAGACGGGGCAATGAAGCTTGATGATGCTCTTTGGGTATACAAGACAGCTTTCAAAACTCCAATTGGTATGTCTCCGTTCCAATTGGTTTATGGTAAGGCATGCCATTTACCTCTTGAATTGGAGCATAAGGCACTGTGGGCAACAAAGTACTTAAACTTTGATTTAACAAAAGTGGGTGAGTCGAGGATCTTGCAGCTCCATGAACTTAAAGAATTCTGGAATTCGACCTATGAGAATGCCAAAATTTACAAGGAGAATACTAAGAAGTGGCATGACAAGAGGATTGTTCATAAAGAATTCCGGGAAGGCCAATTGGTACTTTTATTCAATTCAAGACTCAAGTTGTTTCCAAGAAAACTCAAATCTCGATGGTCGAGACCTTTTGAAGTAAAGCAGGTATTTCCATATAGAGCCGTGGAATTGAAAGACCCAGATTCTGAGAGAAGCTTTAAGGTGAATGGGCAGAGGCTTAAGCTTTATTTCAGGGGAGATGTTGAGTGGAGAAGGGAGTCCATCAACTTGATCTCCACTTGAAGCAGCACAACGTCAAGCGAATGACGTTAAACAAGCGCTTCATGGGAGGCAACTCATGCCCAGGCTTTTCTAACTCTTAGCTTGCAGCTTCAATTTCATTTTATTCAGTTTGAATTGTTTATTATGGTTAATTGCATTTGTGTAGATGTTAGACTTGATTGTAGGTTGTTTGATGTTTTCATGTTTTGTTTTTGTTACTATGTGATCCTACTTATGGTTGAGAGTTTGTTTTAATTTGGGAGTCATGAGTTGCATAAGCTCTTTAAAAAGAAAAAAAAAATATAGAGCGCTAGGCGCCAGTAATGCAAGCACTGGGCGCTAGCTGGAGGTCCAAAAATTAGGAGCTCCCCACGTCCGTTGGTTCATCCCAGTGGAAAGAAGCTCTCGGCTTATGAGCGCTAGGCGCCCGTACCCAAGCGCTAGGCGCCGTTTGCCTTCTCCCTGGCCCATCAAGCACCGGGTGCTCGATATATGATTTGCATAAAATTCACGTTTAGCACACACTCCTTCACTCTTCACTATTCTCTGCATTTCACTCTCACACACGGAGAATAGAGCTCCTCAAGCTCCCCACGTCCATAGCTCTCCTTCTCCCCTCACCATAATTTCGCTTCACTCCCTCTCTATCCCTTGTCACGTTCTCTCTTACGCATCTTCTTCCTCCTTGTGTTTTCTCCCTCTTCGTGCTTTCCCCTTCTCCTCCATCTTGTAAGGTATGTTCTTTTGCCTAGATTATCTCCAAGTTGACCATAGTTTTGTTTAGTTTCTACTCATTCTGAAATTTAATGGTGGGTTCTCTTTGGTGTTTTGGATGATGAGTGTGTCTTCATTTGTGTTAATTGCATGTTTAGGGTTTGAATATGCCAATTTGGGGATTTTGTGTGAAATGCATTTTATGATAAATTGATGATTTAATCTTGCAATTGAGAGCTTTGTTAACTTGATTCCATTGTTAGATTCTTGAGATTGATTGTAAATGAGGTGGAATTGTGTTAAATTGCATGATTAGGGTTTAGATTTGTCAATTTGGGGATTGTTGAGGTGTTAGGGGTTTTGAGGATTTATGAAAGTAATGATGAAATTAAACCCTCCATTAAGCTATTGGATTATTCAATTTTGGAATGCAGGGCTTTAATTTTTGAAATTTTGGGATTATTGTGCTTGTTGGATAAATTGAAGTTTGGGGTTACATTTGGGTTTGTTCAAGAGGTTTAACTACTTTATGTAGAATGTTTGCACCCCTCAGTGTTATCCCTTTGTGTAAATGTCACCCTAAGCCTTTGATCATGTTTGAATTTTGGGAGTGGTTTTATCTTCAGCATGTTCAATTATGTGGAGACATTGTCTTTTGCATTTCACATGCGCATACAGTTACAAACTGATCTGTCTCAACCATGGTTGCTGCATGATCTTGCTCGAGCTTTGTTAGATGTATACTATATATACTGGTTGTGTTATTAAGTTGCATTACTGACTGTTGGTATTTTGAAGGTACCATTATGGCTCCAAAGCTTCCTATCTAGAGAAATTCAAAGAAAAGAAAGTCAGAGGCATCTTCTTCAAGAGGTCTGACTTTTGATGGCACTCAATTCCGAACAGAAGAACATGAGAAGAGGTATGAGGTAATGCACAAAAGAAAAATAATTCAAGAGCGGAGATTGGAACTGACTGGTAGGGAAATTGAAGAAATAGATAGAGCAATTGAAACTAGAAGATGGAGGACTTTAGTTTCCTACCCTAAAATAGCTTATTCCAAAATGGTGAAGGAATTCTACTCGAATGCCTATGCCACATAAAAAAAAGAAAAAAAATATGAAAGCTTTGTGAGGGGAAAAAGCATGCCATTTGATCGCAGGACGATAGACACTCTCTTGGGCACAAAGCCATATTGGGTTGGAAACAGCGGTTGGCAGCATCTTCAGCATTACACAGTGAACACTGAAGGTATTCTTAGCACATTATGCCGACCAGGAGCTCAGTGGATGAGCACTAAGGGAGGTCAACCAAAAAAATTGTCCTCCACTGATTTGAAGATAATTCCAAAAATCTGGGCATCTTTCCTGGTTACCAATGTCTTACCCTGTGCAAACAAGTCAGATGTCAAGGTGGATCGAGCTCAAATGGTGTTTGCCATAATGGAAGGGTTGAGCATAAACATAGGTGACATTATTGCCTCAAATATCCAAGCTATAGCAAACTCCTCTTCAAAAGCACTAGCATACCCATGCTTAATCACTATGTTGTGTGAAAGAGCTGGGGTGCCCAAAGAAGAGTTTTAGCCAATGAAGAGCTCTTTTTCCATCAACATGGCCTATGTTGTCAAGTTTTGTGCAGTGAATGATGCACAACCAGTGGAAGGTCAAGCACCTACAAGAGTGACGCAGCCGTAAATTCATCAGAGGTCTCAAAAGCAAAGACTTGCATCACTCGAGCAGTCAATGTCAACTGTAACACCCTTTCTGGGGATGTCACATTTATGATGTAGAAAAATAAAAATAAATAAAATCCTTACCCAAGTTATAAAAACATTTGATACTTAAGTAATATTTGTGATATACGTATATATATATATTTTTTTCCTTTTATAGTTATAACGTTAAATAAAATAACATGGAACACCAAATAAAACAAAACATGATTACACCATAATATACATATGATTCTTGTCTAAAGTACATAATTAATTTACAACTATTAACATTCAATAGAAACAGTAAAAGACAGTATGCTACTAAAACATAACACCTAAGATATGAGCCCTCGTCATAAGACAAATTCCTTAATTAGGAATGTCTTGACCGATAGAAATTCGAGCCAAAAGTGTATCGAAGTTCTCTCTAGGAGTATAGTGAAACTCGTCCCACAACTCCCTAATAGGTAAAATAATCTCTACGAAAGCAATTGTATAACGTGTAGTAACGAACCCATGTCGAGTCCTACTTACTGATAAGTCACGTTACCACTGTACTCTATGTGCCCTGTGTCCCAGTGGACATACCAAGCCTCCGCGCCTTCGAGAAATTGTAGTCTAAAGAAACCTAGTTGTCCTCCTCTTGCCGCCATTATAGTCTTTGATGATATAAACATAAAATATAAACAGATAAAACAATACAAGAAAGAGGTGAGACAATCTACACCATTACCCGCATGGCAATAAAGAAAACGACAATACAAACAAATATCACAACAGTACATACCAACATTTCATGCAGAATATAACAAAGTAATACACCTTAAAATAACACATCCCATTATATCATGCATAATATATTAAAGCAATATATGTTAAAATAACATGGATCATACATAATATATTAAAACAGTACATCATATATTTTATCACAGAATATGGTAAGCAGTAAAGTGCAGATGATGCATGAACAGTAAAATGCAGGTAATGTATGAACACACACTGACTCGTTCCTACTCCATGGAGCTAAACACGGATATCTGAGAGAATGATCTGAATAGAAACTAATAATACTTTATGGCTGCCCAACCAAACTATTTGTCAAACGTCGTGTCTATAGCCCACGATTCAAAACATCGTGTAGCAAGACACAGATCCAAACATCGTGTACCTGTGTATAGTACTTATTAATCTCCTCAAGATCTCGATTAAGAATAGTGCTTGTCAAGATCATTAGTGTGTTGCCCGTTACCACGGCCTAGAGGTGCTACCACTGTCCACATATGGGATCCTCCGCACACTAATGCCTCCAAGTTCATAAATGAACCACACTACGCTTATCACACCAATTACGGTGTAATTCACCTCATCAATCAATCGCCAATTATAAACCAAATTGGCACAACACTCTAAACATGATCTAAAATTACAAAAACAACCTTATAAACCAAATTTTCTATAATTACGAAAAATTACCAAAATTACCAAAATACCCTCAATCACCAAAATACCAAAATATAGTACGTCCCACCTGACAGTACTACATCTCAACAGTATAGCACGTCCCACCTGACAGTACTATACCGCAACATGTCTGGGTCCACCACTTTGGCCCGACAGCAAAACTGATAGTATTTTTCAGTCGCGTAGGAATTTTATCGCATTTTCACAATCTCGTTGTTTTCACAAACGTTTTAAAATCGTGTAAACATATTTTGACATTTTTAATCATCGCAAAATCTTTTAAATCATTTTCTCAATCGCGTAGGATTTTTAATTCATTTTCTTAACCGAATAGCTTAAAATTATCATTTTTAATATATGTAAAACTATATCTAATACTTTTAAAATACGTAATGTATTTTCCTTGTGTTCTAAATATAGTATGGAATCTTTTCATTTTAAGCGTCGATTTTAATAAATTTTGGCAGCATTTTGCCTATAAAATCAGTATAAGGTATTTTTAATATTTTCCTCTAAATATAGTTTATTTTATTTTTACCCAATAATTTCACTTCGAAACTTACTAACGCGCTTCAAAATTTATAGAATGAGCTCTACGTTAGTATTTTTCAAGCGTCTGAATTAATTCTTACTTAACTAATATTTGCTAAGTTAAAATTCTAGAACTGAATCAATTTCCTTTGATTTTCTCAATGATTCTTTGGAATCAATTTTATGTTGTAAAACCATTACCTAACCTTATCTTAGAAAATAAAATGGCATGTTTGGCCAAATCAAAATAAAATGGTATTCAATTATACTCTAAATGGCATGTTGGCCATAATTAACTTAAATCATTTTTAATTTAATTATTTTACCTAGATTCCTCAAATCAAGTAATTTAGAAAATTACTGAGAACATTTTGGTTCTCTTTTTGGATGTAAGGTAGTGAGCCTCATAGTGTATTCTTTGGAATACTCATGCATTTCATACATGTTATTCACATCCTACTTTAATAATTATATAATTATAAACACATACAATTATTAAATTACATATAATATACATACAATATATTTAAAGCCATAAACATGCATAGCATAATAAATCACAAATAGGAAAGCATTTAAACAATCACAAAAATAATAAAACCATAAACAATCACACAAATAAATAATAAATACAATAAACAACCACACAAATGAATCCTTATGGATTCCATACACAAACAAATTCATTTTCCCATCACCACTTAGGGTTGATGAGATTAAATCTCCTCTTACCTCTTGTAGACAAATTAATCGGTAAGATCTCCTCCTTTCCTCTAAATTTCGTACAAGCTCCAAAACAATTCCTAAAATTCTTAAATAATTAGTAAAAACACATACAAGGTACAAAATAGAGAAACCATGGAACAAGCATGGTTAGAAAAATTAAAAATTCAATTTTGAACCATAGAAACCAAACTTACCCTTAAGTAAGTAAGCAAAAACTTGGATTTTAGGCAAGATAGAGTACAAATTTGGGAAAATTTTGTGAATGAAAGATGCTTAGAATGGGATTTGGGTTCAAGAAATGTGATGAGATGAAATTATGAAGGTTTGGTTGAGTGGGTGTGAGTGTTGGCCGAATATGGAGAATGAAAAAAAGAAAAAAATATGCATGGCTTCTTGGTAGTTTTGGAGAGAAGATGAATAGCTTAGATTTAAGATAAGTGTGAAATAAAGATTGAGAGAGAAATGGAAGGGCTGCTGCCGTAGTGGCCTTGTGGGGGTGAGGTTGAGTGCTTGATTTGGCTTAATAAATATCCAAATGAATGCACATGTGGTGCACATGGTTTAGGACACTTGGAGACTTCAAGAAGCTAGTAGAACCAAGCCACCAAGCTCCCTTGGCTGCTGGAAAACCGTGGTGCCCCTTGCCATTTTAAGGGTTTAATTGTTTTCCATTTACTCCTAATTATATGCTAGTTAATTAGGTAATTTGTTAGGTTAATTATCCTAACCAATTTTAATTAACATACTAATAATATAACTAATTAATTTAGTATATATTAACATATATTATAACCTTTAATCAATATTAACATATCTAATTAGTATTTAGATTAAAATAAATTAAGAATTAAACTAGTTCACTTAGTTAGCTAATTAAGTAATTAGATTAGTCAAATTAAGCTTAATTAGCTACTAATCAAAGTCAAGCCTACAATTTTTGACTTAATCCTAACCCTTGATTCATCTTTAATTCCTAACCATAGATTAGATCTAAGGTAGATATTACTTGGTCATAAATCTTGAATTCTAATCTCACCATTGATTTGATCAATCGGCTAAGATTAAAGCTTCTAAAGTAAGCTTTATAATCCAACGAGTTCACAAAGAAGTCAATGCTTCTTTTGTTGACTCTTTCTAATTGGTTTAGAAAGTCAAGCCATCCATTTTGACCATTTCTATTGGTTTAGATTTCTACCCAACAAGATCGTTGTTGTTACACTAAACGTGGGCCCCACGAACTTTTGGTCCACAAATAATTTTTCTCTTGTTTTTGAGACAAGAGTAGAAGTCTTGATGATAAAATAATATTATAAAAATATAAAATTATTTTATTTATGCAGTTAAATCCAAAAAATTACGAGATTAATATATATATCAATCAATTGGGTTTAGTAAGATCCCTGACTCCAATTAATTAAAATAAGATTTATCCGGCCAGAAAATTTTTATTTTCTTAGGTCGGAGTAAATCACATACAACAATCAAGTACACTCACGGAACAGTCAAATTAAATTTACTGCTCACAGAATTCACAAAACAGTACAAATCGGGACTATATTGTAATTATCCCAAAAGTTGGGGTGTTACATCAACTATTCACCACAACATGGAAGCCAGTTTGAGAATGATGAACGTGTTGAGAGAAGACAACAAAGGGCTTGAGACTATGTTGCAAAAGTTGGGAGAAAAATTTGATCTCACTTTGAGACCAATGAACTCCAAATTTGATGAAGAGTTAAAGAACTATGTTAATTGGAGATCATTTGAGGAGGACCAAGCTGAGGATGACCAAGCTGAGGGAGATGAAGAAGGAGAAGACCAAGAAGATCGAGGAAGATAAAGATGAAGAAGGAGAAGACCAAGAAGACGAATCCACTGAGTCTGAAGAAGGAGATGATGACTAGTCAAGAAAGCCTCAAGGGAAGTAAAGAGCAGTGGGGGAATTTAGAAAGGGCTCTGTGAAGAGCCCATCAGATAACTTTGACTTCCTTTTTATTTATTTATTTATTCATTTTTGTGTGTGGTAGATTTCTTTTATGTTCGTAGTCCAATTGTTTTATTTTCTTTTATTGTGTAGTTGTTCAGTTGAGTCAAGCTAATGTTGAACTATTTGGAGTTTACTGTTGTGGGTCCCCATGTTTGATAGTATCATTGTAATGTGAGTCAACCATGCATGCATTGCCTGTTAGGAAAACTTGGAAGCTTTATGAACTTATTTCTTAGATTGTGGTACTTGAATGAGGATTATGATTTCCATGCATGAATCTTATAGCTTATTGTTAATGTACTTGGTGATTTTTGTGATTGGATTTCATAATTCATCCTTGGGAGTTGTTTTGAGCCTTCAACATCTCTGCTTTGAAGAGAGGTCATTTGTGAGTTTCTATTCTCCTAGCTTTGCTTGAATCTCATTTGCATGCCGTGACTTGCGCAATGCATCGATATGATAAAGGCATTTTTGTTGTTATGCCAGATAGCCATATAGCCAACCAAATGATGTTTGTGTCTATTGTATTGCCCCTTTGAGCCTAATAAACTAAATTCTTTGTTTGACCTATACAGCATGCCTTAGTCAAAATAATTAATGTCTTATCCACCCGAAAGGAGTAGGTGAACATTGAATTTATTGACTCTGTGGGTTAACAATGTACTAAGTCTGGGGTTACCATTGTGAAAAAAAAAATATTTTGATGGTTATGAAGACATATTGTTATAAAAGAAAAAAAGAAGAAGAAGAGGAGAAAAATAAAAATAAAAAATAAAAAAAATAAAAAGAAAATTTGTATGGGAAAAAGGGAAAGAGAATCAAGAGGAGCGTAAATTCATGAGGCGAAGTGTAATGAAAGTCTTAATGCTCGCTTATTCTCTAGGGTTTTAGCCTGTAAAATCCTATTTCATCCACCCTTAACCTTGACCACATTACAACCCTTAATAAGTCCTTTTGATTGTTGCATCTGTGAGTTGCGTGCATACATGTTTGAGATGAAAAGCAAATTCAAGGAGGGTGAGCTCAATAAGTGATGACTGAGGGAAACACAAGCCCAAACACGAGTGACTGAGAGTCTCTTTTCACTTACAGAGAGTTTGAGTGACCCAATTATCAAGTGTGCTTTGTTTTCATGTTCATTAGCTTTCAAGTTGTAATTGATCAGTGCATGGTTGTGATGATCCCTATTCTTGACCCTCTAAGTTTCAGTTACACATTTGAGAGTTCTAATTTCAGGAATGCATATATGAATTGATTTGTTGTCACTTTGATGTTTTTGAATTGTGGGACACTCTTGGTTTATTCTTTTCAGTTCAGCGTTGGTGTTTGGGTTGTGGAGTTATCTTTTTGTTTAGCTTTTTTTTTGTTCTTCTATTTTGCTTGAGGACAAGCAATGTTTTAAGTTTGGGGTGGTGATAATCTACTAGGTTATCTATTTTTTCATAACTTTTTGAGTGGATTTCACCGCTTAAGCCCAACTTTTGACGTTGTTTTGGTCTTAAGACAACTTTATTTTTATCTTTTTAGTTAATCCATTCTAGCTCATTAGATTGAGTCATTCTGATTGGAATTATTGGTGTTTTATCTCATTTGTTAATGTGTTGATTGTAGGCACCAAAGGAAATATGATGAAGCTCAACGTGGAGAAGGAAGGTTGCTGAAGTTCAGGCGCCAGGCGCCCAAAGTCTGAGCGCCAGGCACCCAAAGTCTGAGCGCCAGGCACCCAAAGTCTGAGCGCCAGGCGCTCAGCATACAGCAAGATACATTTTTTGGAGTCCAGGCGCCAGGAGCCTAAAGTCTGAGCGCCAGGCGCTCACCCTCCCGAAACTCAATTTTAAGTGGAGTCCTGAGCGCCAGGCGCTGGATTCCTGAGCGCTAAGCGCCCTGCTCATTCCTGATATATATAAAAACTTGTTCTTTCCAGAAAAAATGGGATCTTTTTGGCTACTGGAGACGGAGGGGAAGAGAAGACTTAACCTAATTTGAAAAACTTGGAGGAGGACTTGAAGAGAAAAAGAGTGGGAGCTTAGATTTTCTTCAATCTTCCATGGAGTTTTACTTCTTCTTCTCTATTGTTTTAATTTCTGTTTTTGTTTCTATGTCTAGCTAAACTCTCCCTTGTTGGGATTGAGTGGATTTTGATGGATTTTACTTATATTTAACTTGGGTTTCAATTATGCTTAACGGATACTTTTATTTTGAGTTTATAATCTCTATTCTTAAAGTTTTCTAGGGTTTGATCATCCTTAGAATGATTTTTTAGTTTTATGCATTGGATGAAAATTTGATGTGTGAACTATGCTTGAGATTGTGAACTTTGTGATTCGTTGTGCTAGGAATAGTCGATGAATGCTTGTTATCTTGTTGGATTCTTAATCTTAATGCTTTTTCCCTTTCAGAATCACCTAAGGAATTAGGGGTTTTAACTAGGATTTAAGGTTCTTGTGCCTAAGGAATTAGGACTTGGATATATTGGAGAATCCGATAACAAAATAGAAGTAGAAATTTGTTTTAACTCCAAGTTAATATGCAGCAAATGAAATCAAATGAAACTTGATCTCAACTCTTTCTTATCTCTAAATTCCTATCTCTTTTGTGTTCTAAGTGTTTGTTAATTTGTCAAAGCCAAAATACCAAAAAGAATCTTTTACTTTAATTTAATTTCTTTCATGCTTAATTGTTTACAATTGAGCTTTCTTTGAACCAAAGTTCTATTTGAATAGTAGCTAAATTCGTGAATTGGTAATTGGTTATTGATCCCTGAGAACGATATCTGGTTTTCTCACCGTAGCTAAATTCGTGAATTGGTAATTGGTTATTGATTTTTGAGAATGATATCCGATTTTCACACCGTTTTTATTACTTAACGATCCGGTACACTTGCGTGGTCACATCATATAGCTACTTTTAAAATCTCAATATTCGAATCATATTCGAAGTTTCCAAAATATCATTTCTAATATCAAACCGACACTTAACATTTGATAGTTTTAACTGTTTTAACTTCAAGTCGAAGTTATTTTGATACCGAATCGAAATTACCACCTTGGTATACTTTTCAAATCTCGATTTCGATATTTAATCAAAATATCAACACCTATTATGAAGTCAAAATGACCCCAAACTAATATTTTCATTGAAATCAATACTACAACTTTGACAAACTGATATTTGAATCAAAATTAATATTACAATTTCGACCAACTGATATTTGCATCGAAATTAATATTATAACTTCAATTTTTATTCAAGAACAAGTCCATATGTTCACGCTAAGTCTTTATACTAAACTAGCAAAATAGCAGCATATCGAAAAATTGTTTATTTTATACTAAGAGACTGTAAATCAAAACATGGGGTATTTTTTAGCAGAATACCAAAATTTGAATTTTGAACTGTAGATATTAGATAAGGGATTAGGCGAATCAATTGTAGTAATTTATTCCGTTTAGCTGGCCACAAAGTAAACCACCTTGTAACTTTCCTTTGCGGAGCTGAGCCTCACTATTCCCCCATTTGTTTCCATTGACATTCAAGATGGGGACTGAAAAAGATCGACATAACAGTTCAGCTCCTCTAATTTTTTACTACATTATTAAAAAAAAAAATTATTGGCCGGGTCAAGTCTTATTTGTTAACAGATCATTGTTAAAATTCAATCAGTCATAATATATATGTGTGATACATGATCCCCTCGAGCAAATGCACGGTCAAAGCCTAGCCAGCTAGCTACATAAAATATCGTTTTGACGTTTTCTTTGCTTGCCCTTGGCCTTTGGGTTTGTTACGATAATATTTCACCAAACAAAGAAGTAACATTGTTATCCTTTGGTTATGGACAATGGAGAGGAGCCAAGTTAATCTTGTTGGCTTCCCAAACTCATGAGAAACTAACTAAAAAAATAAAAAAAGAAAACGTTCGAAATTTCAAAGTTACTCGATTGGCTGTACTTGGCAATGCCCACGTTTTCTATCAAAACCACCTATTAAACATAAGAAAAATGATGATCTCACATTATTATTTTTATATTAATTTTTAATGATTGTAATTAAGTGAAAGAAAATATTGACATATGAATGTTGATATTAATAATATGAAGAATAATATAAAAAATAATATAAAAAATGTGATAAAAAAATTATGGTTATAAACAGACACATTTATATAACCATAAATCTTATTAGACAGTCTATTTTTTTTCTAATGATTTCTGTAGAAGATTAATAATTAAAAACAAAAGCACAAAAAGCCAGGTATAGGATATCACGCAACTCTCTGGTTCCTCCTTTGCTACCAGTGTCAAGCAAAATAAAAGTGTGTGCGTGTGTGTGCTTTGGTGTTATTGTTACTAGTGTTCATCTTTTATCTTTTTGCTCCCCTTTCCAGTGGCTAGCAAAACAGAACTATTAATGTGTGACATGCATGCAATATATGATCAATAAATAACAAAATTCTACAAATGAGCATACAAAAGGAAAGTCCTTTCCTCAGACTCTGGAGTTTCAAACACAGCCATGCATGGCTTGCTTTGTTCCTTCTTCTTCTCATACACACCTCACCGCCAGCAGCAACTGCTCAATTCGCAGCACCACAAGTGGACCCCAAAAACAACGACAAATTCGTTGCCCCCATCATGGGGATCGTGGCGGTTATGTTCCTCATCTCAGGCTTTCTTTCCCTCTACTCTCGTCAATGCGGCGATCGGCGAACCCGAATCAGAGGCAGGCCCGACCTCGCTCTTCCCACCGGAAGCAGCGGTCGCCGGTCGCACAGCGAGCCTTGTGGCCTCAACCAAGAGGTCATCGAGACATTCCCTACTTTCCTCTACTCCAACGTGAAGGGCCTCAAGATTGGAAAAGGAACCTTGGCATGCGCCGTGTGCTTGAATGAGTTCCAAGACGAAGAGACCCTGCGTTTGATCCCCAAATGCAACCACGTTTTCCACCCCAGTTGCATCGATGTTTGGTTAACCTCTCACTCCACCTGCCCAGTTTGCCGTGCCAACCTCGTTCCAAGACCCGAGGACATGCCTCCAATGGTGTCCATTCAGATTCCAGATGATCAGGAGCAGCACCAAAACGAGGAGGAAGACACAGTTGTTGGGGACACTGGAGAGGACCAGAAGAGAGACAACAACGACTTGGAATCACCAAAGGTGGATTTGCTTCATAGGTGTCGCACGATGAACCATAGCCGTCCAACACGATCGAGGTCAACGGGGTTCTTATTTGCTGTCTTGTTTCCTCGGTCTAACTCAACTGGTCATTCGATGCAGCCTGGTGAGAACTTTGAAAGATTTACTCTGAGGTTACCGGATGAGGTTCGAAAACAGGTGTTGAACTCAACACTGAAGCGTACGAATAGCTGCGTGAGCTTTACGAGAATGAGCAGTGGGAAAAAGGGTTATAGGACAAGAAGCGTGGGGAGTGGACGTGGGAGGAGCTATTTGCCGTACGAGAGGTTTGGGAGTGAAGAGCACTGGGGGTTCACATTGACGCCCCCGTTTTTCACTAGGAACAGTTGGAATAGATCGGCTAGAAAATCACATGTTCAGTGTTCAGGAATGGCGTTGGACAATAATGTTGGCGAGAGGTCCTCTGATCTCTTGTGTCCTGTGTAGCTAATCGAACTCCAACGTTGCAGAAGTGGGAGATCAGCGTTCCCGACAGGTTTACCTCATGATTATCAGTGTTTGCTTAGTGAAAGATAAACTGATGTTTATAGATAGAAATTAAGAACAGTAGCAACATTTTGTTGTCTTATTGGTATTTCTCACAAGCATATATACTCATCAAATTCTGTCTTCTTTTACCATATTCCCACAACAAATTAGTGATAATTTGATAAATTAAAGTAATCAAAAAATAAAATTCCGCTAGGGATAGGAAGATCTACCTTTATTCAACTAGCCAAACATATATTGCCAATATTACTCTGAAAGGCGAAAATTTTATCTTTGGCAATAACTAACTAGTGCATGCACTACGTAAGATATATCATATATGGCAGGAACAGGATGATTGCAAGAATGATCAATGAAAATCGAGTTGCACAGCATTTCACCAAAGTAGAAGATGTTAGAATTTTTCTGGTTAAGAATTCTGTTGATAGACATATCTTGTTTTATAAAATAGGTTGAATAGATAACCAGATATTTTTCCTCGAAGTCCATATAATTACGTAATTCATAATGGGTTTGAGAATCACCATGTACATAAGTTTATCAAGCTTTGACCCAATTGGTAAGTGTGCTAGATTATGGTATAAGGCCTGGTATCATAGAGTCTATGATGAATAGAAACTAAGTTATTGTTATATATTATTGATGAAAGGGAAGGATCCTACTCCATTGCTGGCAATTTTTTTGACTGCACACTGTTCCACCGATGTGCCAATTTTATAGAGAGGGAGTAAGAGTGAAAGACCATATTCCTGAAGTATATAAATGTATACGCTCGCTTTCAAGATTTGTGAGATTGGTTCTTGCACAAAATGTCTTCAATAGATACACAATTAATTATGCTTTTCTTGGTATTTTAAATTCTAATTTAGATATATTGATCTATATGTGAATAATTTTACATGTGGTATCAGAACAAGTTATACTATATTTAAAATCGTTAGAATTAATTTTAAGAAATCCCCCAAGTTGGTTGAAATTTGGGGATTTAGGGTTTTGTGAAATATCAATTTTTTGATCAAATAATTTTGGGGTTAGATTCGATTGCCAAAGTTTGGTGCATCGGTTCTCTATGGAATAGAATTCATTATGCACTTTTTGTGTTTTGAAACCCTTGAACTAGACTAAGAGAATGACCATCTTTGGGCTAATTGAATTGTTTTTTTTTTTTTGAATTTTTCTTTTATTGGTGTTCAATTTGTCTCCAAGAGTTTGAAAGATTCTCTATATTCAAACCATGTTTGAAACCTTAGAGAGCAGAGCATTTCATGGAATTTCAAAAGGTACGACCATCCACCATTAATGTAGGATTGAGGTTGGTTCTTGATCGTTGGAGCCCTTGAGGTCACAAAATGGAGGCTTCCTCCCTATTTTACTAGTTGAGCTATCAAGGGCTTTGTTCCCATACATGATTCATGTGGAAATATGGTGATAAGAAAAGTGTTTCAATCATTGAGAATCCACTAGGGCTTCTTTGGTGTCACTCCTCAGAGTTGCTAGTGGAAAGAGAAGGCGAGGCAACTCTTTTTGGCGACACATGGCTACTCATCACGCGTGGGTAAGTTTGACTTCTGTCCTCCACCCGTAAGTTAGTTGAATCGGTTTTCAAAACATTCTTGCATTTTAAATAAAAATAAAAATAATAAAAATAAAGGAAAAAAGGATTTATCATGTAAATATAGCAGAGGTGGCCTATGTGGGCTATTGGTAAGGTGCTATAAAAACGATGTAGTGTCATTAATTAAAAAAATTCTAGTTACTTGTTTATGGTTGTTAAATGTCATCATTATACTCTTGAGATGTGTTTGGAAAATTGTAGATAAATGAGAAAATGTTTTTTTTTTCTTGCAATTGTTTGTTCATGTCTGGGACTCTGTTAATTAAGTAAGTATATGTCACCATAGTGTTCATTTACAAAATTGATGGAGTTATATGTTAAATTAAATATTTGGATGTTGAGCCACTTGGATTGATTTTATGATTTGACTCACCCATAGGGGTTAACTCATTTATTAATTTATTGTAACAATGTATTTTTTAGATGACCCTAACTATAAAAATCCTTCTATCCATAGGTGTTAGATTTTTTGTAACTATTTTTAATTATGGTGTGATATATTCTCCACCCACATTTGAGTTTATATTATATATGTTAAATCCTTATATTTAGTAATTATTATTATTGTTGATTATCCATGTCATTAATCATTTTCTTCTCATTTTTTAGCTCTAGTTTTCCCTGAAATAATACTATCAACCATGTTGAGCTTTTGATTGGAAATAATTATAAGAGGTAGAAGGATGATATTGAGATAGCCCTTTAGCTTGTTGGATATTGAAATGGATATTAGGGCCTAAGCTTGCCTTGACTGATGAGAGTACCAATAAGCATAACGCTTAGCATAAGGAATGGACAAAGGTCAATCATAAGGGCTTGATGCTTATCAACAGGTCTATTGATGAGACATTTATGAAGGCAATCCTACATTCTAATGATGCCATGATCTTCCTTGCTTCGATTAGGGAAAGGTATTAAGTTTCTGGTAAAGCTGTAGCTAGTTAGTTGATGGAGAATTTCATCAACTTAAGCATGATGAGAATGGTGGTGTTAGACAATATATTATGAAAATAGTGACCATTACTAATGAGCTTAATGACCTTAAGTGCTCTATAGCTAATAATCTCCTTGCTCACCATGCCCTAAATTCCTTGCCAACTAATTTTGATGCATTGAAAACTTCCTATAATACCTAAAAGGAGGAATGGGACAATAACACCCTAATTTCTATATGTTCCCAAGAGGAGGATAAGATAAGCCATGTGACATTTGGGCGTGTGAATTTTTGGTTTCTCATCCTTACCATAAGAAATATTTTAAGAAGAAGGGAAAAAAGTCCCAGGAAAATAATGGTTCTGATAAATGGTCTAGTCCATCTAAGAAGTCCTTTAGTTCAAAGCCTAGTGATATTCAAAAGAATATGAATTGAAGTAATGGTTTGCAAGTCTACAGTCCATAAGAAGTCAAACTATCAATCCTTCTTGGTAAAGAATATTAAAGGTGAGTCACTTGTTTTCATTTGCTATGATTAGTTTAATAAATGGTCCTTTGAATTCATGGTGGATTGATTCTAGGTTATCTATTTTTTTGCCAAGTGATGATGAGGTTAATTTGTTCATAGAGAATGGGAAAAAAGTTGATGTCCAATTCATAGAGTTAGTTGAGTTAAAATTGGAGTCAATATTTGTTTTGCATTTAAATGACACTATCTATGTATCGTCTAAGAGGCAAAATTTAATTTCTTTGTCAAAACTTGATGATTGTGGTTTTGCCTTTAATTTTAGTAATGAATTTTTTCTTTTATCTTATAATTCTCAAATTGTTGAAAAAGTTGTCAAATGTGATGGCTTATATTATTTGAACATTGATTCCAATGTTTTCAATTCCATACATGTTCAAATTGTTGGAAACAAAAGGGTGTTAATTAATGAAAATTCTTTTTCTTTGTGACATAGGTGCCTAAATCATATTTCTAAGGAAATAATTGATAAGTAGATAAAGGGATGAGATCGAGGTTCTGCCTTCTCACTACAACAAAAGGCCTTTTATCGGCTATTATTTGGTAGCCAAAATGTTATTGCCGGTAATTTATTCTCTAAAGCGAGACTCTCTCGACAAATACACATTAGCCACTAATAACTCCTCTTATAGTGGCAAATAAAATAAATTGATGGTAAAATGATATGATTCTCTCGTAAACTCAATTTCATTAATTTCGATTCCCACCATTTCTCATATCTTTTCATAAGCCAAACTTTGAATTAACAAGCTCTAAGCACACCCAATATAGATCCACCGTGCCTCCAAGTCATCGGCTAAAGTTCCACCGTTCTCCAAGTCGCAGGCTAGAGTTCCACCGTCCTCTGTCCTCCAAGTCGTTGCCGCCAACCAACCCCAAAATAGAAACGAAACCATCTAGCTAAAGCACCATCCATTACCCCAAACTGCCACTGCCGCTAACAATCACCACATAACCATTTTCACACCTCTTGTTTCCACAAGGTCAGCCATCAAGCCAAACCCATGCCTCTGTTTCATCCTTTTCTATTTTCTTCTTGTGCTTGTAGAGTAAGGATGATAACAGTTACCTGACAGAACCTCATCGCACACCTCCATGTGAGATTATCTTCTTCCTAATCACATAACCTCGTCGCACAGCTCCAATCTCATCGCATTGAACATATAAGGCACTGAACTGTTAGTAGAAAATGTTCTTCTACCTGATTCTGATTTTGAGTTTGTTTGTTAGTGTTCTACTTTTGCTCATTTTGCTATCATGTCTGTTTATTATTTTCCCATAGCCTTATTTTCTCGTCGCATATTGTGTTTAGGTAGATACTTTGTTCGTTCTTTTACTATTGTGATTTTGTGGTTAGTTGATTTGAAATCCTTGGTCAATTATGCTTTTATGATTCTGGTTAGTGTTGTTTCATTTGTTCCCAATTTCAACAATCTTTAGTTTAGCTTATTTATTAATGTATTATAGTTTATGAAAAATCTTAGAACCTTTGGTGATTTACATCCAACTTAGTAGTGGTGCTTTGATATCAAAATTGGTTACAAGAAAGCATCCTTTGGTTATTTACATACAATGATTTCTGCACCTTTTTGTTCACTGATTTGGAGTTGAGACTGCTTTCATGACCTTACTGCTTTTATTTTTCCCCCTTTTTTAGGATTAGATATTAGCATTTCTATCCCTTTGGATTGGATGCATGAATCATTCTTTTCTTTTTTTAAATTTTTTTTCCCTTACAGAGATGATGCCTCTCTGGGTGTTTCATAGTTGTATACAAATCCACTATGCCTTTATGAGTGTTTCATAGTCGTATGCTAGAGGATACTGATTTGTGGATTAATCTAATTTCATAGTGGAAGTTTTGCCATTTCCATTTGGGGTAGTTTTGTGCTTAGGCAGGTAATTCTTGATACTCCATGTCTAGTTTGGTGGTGTTTATCTTTCTTGGTTTCTAGACGGCTTTGTTCTTGACTTTATTGGTACATCTATTGGTGCTGGAGCTGCCTTACTTCTTCGTAGAATAGTAAGTTTTTCAAGTTTTACATTTATTAGTAGTTGTCACTTTTAAAAAATAAAATGTTTGACCACTTGTTGCTATTTAATAGTTAATTAATATGCTATTGAATACTCCATATTGCTTCTAAATTTAGGCTATTTATTCATATATTTGTCCACTTGTTCAGATTGGAAAATTACTTGTTTCTAGGTTGAAGGATTATCCACAGTTTGGATTAGTCGTGATTGCAATTCAGAGATATGACTTTAAGGTTTGTAGACTTCATATTAATTAATGATGTTTTTGAGTTAATTAATAATTACAACTCAAAGCTCAAAGTGAGTGGGTCATCAAATTATGTATACTTTAACATGACTATCATTGTGATGTATTAAGTGTGATTGTTGGTTAAAACAAGCAAGAAATATACTTTCTTATTGTTGCATTTGATCTATGTTCATGATCATTTCTATTTTGGTCATGGTTAAGGACTAGTACAAGTTTTGTTTTGGTCATGGTCAGTTCTGATGTGAGGTCATGATGAATGTGCATTTCTACTATCGTATGCTCAAGATCAGTTCTGGTTTGGTCATTTAGGTCATTACAATGGTCAATGCCTTCCTTATGTGTAGGCTTAACATACTTCTGTGGATGTAATATACAACACTACTTTTGTGACTTGTTGTTTATAAATACTTATTTTTAATATGATTTGGTTTCTAAGTATTAGCAGTTAGTAGTTTCTCTTAATAGTTGTGTGGTGGTACATAGTATTCTTTTTGACACATTTCAGAGACTGTAAGTAGACTCTGTGCTTGCCTTTAAGGCAGTTTTGTACCTTATTTGTTATTTGTTTTGAACCTTATAGGGACTCTCCACACATATATATTTGCAAATAAAAAGGTAAACTTTTAAATTTGCTCATGGATTAAAAATGAGTTGATAAATGAATACTAATGTATGTGCAAATAATATTATTTATGTTAACGTGTGCTATTGTGGGCAAAACATAAAAGACTAGAATTATGTTATATTCATGATCATAATGACTAACTAAAACCTAGATAGTATGAAGAGAAAAAGTTTGAGTTCTTATTTCCTTTTATTTCTCATAGTATGAGATCGAGCATAAAACTAGAATTATATTATATTCATGTACTATTTGACATTATCTTTTGGGGAGTACCAAATTATGAATCATTCCTATAATCTCTTACTAGGAACAAATGCATGTTCTATTTATGCCCAATTAAATATGCTCTGAGTTTTTTCTTTCTTTCTTTTTTTCTTATTTTTATTCTTTGGTCATTTTCCAAAATCCAGGTGAGAGGTTCTGAAATTATTCATTGCAGGAGCTTCCTGAGGAGCTTGGTAACTAACCTTATTAGTATGGATTTTATGGTAACTAATTAAAAGGAGCTTGGTGATTGATTTTAGACATATTATTTTGTTGTTGAACCTTCATTGTTTTTTTTTTAACTTTGGTTGATGACATATATTTAAATGATACATTCTGTTTATTTTATCATTTTAGGTCATACACTATGATTTTCAAAATTTCACTATGAAAGACTTCATTGAGATCAAGAGTTAAAGAAATGTTTACAAACTTATTCTCTTGTATTATGACGTTTTGATGACACCAGTTATTGGATTGAAATGGTGTACTTTTTGTATTTTGTTATTAACATCTTGAAGTTAATGATTAATGGTTGTTGCATTTGGTTGTGGATTTAATAAAATATTATTTGTTTTTTTTAATGGATTTTGTTATGTTTTGTTACAAATATTTGTTTGTCATTATTTAAATTTTTAATGAAATTCAATTTTGTTATTAATTGTTGGGAAAAACCTCCTTGAATTTTGTCAAACCTTAAAAGGCAAATAAGCACAACATTTTTCGACAATAATAATTGCTACCATAAGCCTTGCACAATTTTTGTCGGCCATGACAAAAGCTGCTAAATGCATGGGGTTGGGAATTCTTGAAACAGTTTTAGTAGCCATAACAATTGTCCATAAAAGACACATTTTTTACTGGCAATAAAGTGGGTCTTTACCAGTAATAACAAAGGCCGTTAAAGATATGAAAAGGAGAAAACCTAGGACTGTTTTAGCCACCATTACAATTGCCGACAAAAAATTGCCACTAAAAGGCATTACTTTTACCAACCATAAAAGGAGTCTTTACCGACACTCTATATAATGGTTGAGAAAACATTTACCGACACTGGATACAACGGTAAATAATTAATTATCGGTAAAGGTTTTTGAATTACCGCTAAAGGACATATTTATTGCCACTAAAAGGCTTTTTTGTTGTAGTGTCTCTTAATTCTAAAAATCTTGAAGAATGTGTAGATTGTATAAGAGAAAATTTGACCAAGGTAAATAGTAAGTGTTCTACGTGTAGTAAAGACCTTTTGAAAGTTATTCATACTTACATTTATGGTCCTCTTAAACTAACCTTGCATGGGAATAAATATTTTATAGCTTTTATTGATGTTTTTTTCCGCTTTGGTTATGTTTACCTGATAAATGATAAATTTGTCTTTGAAGAAATTTAAGGTTCTTAAGACCAAGGTAGAAAATCAATGTGGTAAAAGCATTGAGATTGTAAGTTCGGGTTGGGGTGATGATACTATGGTAGACACGGTGAGATTGAGTGTTTATGGAGCATTTTGCTAAATATCTCAAGGATTACGTGATTGTTTCCCATTTTACTATGCTAGGAACTTCTCACCAAAATGAGAAAACCGAGAGAAGGAATCACACTTTGATGAACATGGTGAGGTCTATGATAAGTCAAGCAAAGTTAGTTGAATCCCTTTGGGGAGAAACCCTTAAAATAGCATTGTATATCCTAAATAGAGTGCCTTCCAAATATGTTCCCAAGACACCGTTTGAACTATTTAAGGGGTAAAAACTAAGCCTTAACCATTTTTGTTTGTATTTTTATTATGCTAAGGTGAAAAATTATGATCCTGTTGCATCAAAATTAAGTCCTAAGACCACCGTGTGTTATTTCATTAGTTATCCCATAGTACTAAAGGTTGTAGATTCTACTGTCCTACCTATGGAACAAGGAAAGTTGAGGCAATCACTGCCAAGTTTCTTGAGAATGATATGCGTAGCTCTAACATCTCTGTTAATGAAGAGGTGAGTTCTAGTAATGAGCAGTTTGTTGTTCCAGTACCTATTGTGCAAGAATAGGTTGTGTATTAACCAACTATAAAAGGGTGCTTGAGGAACCATAAAAAAAAGCTTTAGGAGATATGCCACCTCTAACTCCTAAACAACATGTTGAGATTCATCCTCTTAGGCGATCACAGAGTGAGAGAAGACCAGTTAATCGTGATTATTACAACACGTTTCTAGGAGAGTAAAACATTATTATCCGGTGCATGCCAAATCCAGAGTGCTTTGTCTAATAAATAGAAGCCATGAATTATGAAATACTCTTTATGAATCACAATAATGTATGTGGGCTTGTGGAAGATCCTGATGGTTTTAAGCCCATTGGGTGTAAATAGGTGTTTAAAATAAAAAAAAATTAGTGCAACTTGTGGAACGATTTAAAGCAAGACTTGGGGTTAAATGGTTCACTTAAAAGGAGGGCATTGGCTACAAAGAAACATTCTCTCCTATTTCCTCAAAGATTTCTTTAGAATCATTGTGGCTCTATAGCACATTATGATTTGAAGTTGCATTAGATGGATGTGAAGACAACTTTTTCTGAATGGGGATCTTTATAATGAGGTTTATATGCAATAGCTAGAGGGTTCCATAAAGAGTGGAAATGAGCACTTAGTATGTAAATTGAAGAAGTCAATTTATGGCTTAAAGCAAGCTTTAAGGCAATGGTACCTTAAATTTGATGTGATCATCTATTCTATGGATTTTGTGGGAAATAAGGTAGATCAATGCATATAACTCAAGGTTTGTGGGAGTAAATTTATAATTCTTGTTCTCTATGTAGATAATATTTTACTTACTAGTAGCAGTTATAATTTACTTGTTAAGATCAAGAGTATATTGTCAACTTCTTTTGACATGAAGGACCTTAGGGAAGCTTCTTTTTGTTTTGAGCATAAAGATCCATAGAGACAAGTTTTGTAGACTTTTGGGTTTATCCCAAGGAGCTTATATTGATCATATTCTAAAGTGTTTCAATATAGAAGATTGCAAACCTGACGATGTTTCTATTGTCAAAGGGGACAAGTAAAGTTAGCAACAACACAAGAAAATGGGTTGAATTGTGTTCCCTTTTTTTTTCTTGAAAATTAACTTTCTCATAACTTTCTCAAGTTGGTATATTAGGAGACGAGAAGGTTATACCTCAATGTAAGCTGTTAGTGAGAAATATCAGAAAGAACACTAACAAACCAAGGTAAGATAGTTTGTGAGAAGCTTTAGTAGTCGAGTGAAAACAACCTTCTCATAATTTCAAGTTCTTTCTCTTAATCAGATTAGGTTTTATAACTTCTTAAAAAATATTTCCTTGAATCAAACACTTAAGGTTCGGTAAATTAACCAGATTCAACTTTTAAACTTTAACAAAATCTAGTTTAAAGAACTTCTTAAAGAACACACCAATATTTTGGTCTTGGACAACCTCACAAGCTCACTTGTTACAAGACAAAATCAGAGGTTGAAAAAAATGTTTGTTTAACTTGTCTACCTCTCGAAAAACTCTATGAGTGGATACAAACACTTATATGGATCAATGACAATACATACTATATGATTTACAAAGATCATATTCAAGTAGGTATAGGTACAAAGGTTCAGCTCTTGTCAACTTGTCAAAAATTTTCTTAGCAAAGTTCTCTAGATGATCTTCAGGCTTGATCTCTTTTATAGGTTTTGAAATATGACTGTTGGGCACTCCAAACGATGGTTGTACTTGTTGGTTGCAAGTGATTGTTATTTTATCATTTTCCTAGACACATTAGCATTTTGTTTTAAGGTGAGAAGGTTCACCAAAAACTCTCTCAAGGTCTATCTTCTCATTGAGTCTTCTCATCATGAAGCTTTTCAAGTACTTTCTCATTCAACCTTCTCAAGCTTGAAAACTTCAACCTTCTCAACTTTGATCTTCACCATCTTAGTGGTAACTGGTAAATCTTTATTTTTCTTGTGGTAATGTTAGTTTGAGTTTCTTCCAATAGAGTAATCATTCGTGGGAGATCTGTTTTGCACAATGTTTCAATCTTCTCAAGACCTTCTCACAATGAACTTTCTCATATTCTTCAAAAAGCTTCTCAAGTTTTACTTAAACTTTCTCAAGTTATAATTTTATTCTTCTCAAGTTCAATCCGTTTTGCCATGTCTAATTAAAAAGGATCAAATTAAAATAAAAAAATATTTAATATATAAGGTTTAATTATATGTTCAATATAATTTGAAGATGATACATTTTAATACAAAGGAAATTATTTTAAATTATGAAAATCATTTGAAAATTATATTTTAAAAAATAAATAAATAAGTTTTTAAAAAAATAAAAAAAAAAAAAACCATTCCCCACTTACTTCAGCATTTCAAATTTTGCAAGTACTATTTATTTGACACACTTTCAAGGCGTCAAATACCTTTTGTACGAGTGTTGACCCCTTATTAAACGCACTATGTCTCTAAGAAGCCAAAAACGACATTTCTCATTTAAGGGCTCTATTCGATCCACCCTCAGCCCCTCTTTCTTCTTGTTTGAGGCTGCTATAGTGAAGAACGGAAGCCATACGGTGGGAAACGGTGCTGCGACGCTGCTGGCTAACAAGGGCGGGATCGAACTCAGCTGCACACTTGGGTAAGCAACGACTGGTGCAAACTCTTTTTTTTTTCTTAATTTTGCAAATCGAATTAATGGGTGAGTGGGTATTAAAATTTGTAAGTTATTTTTTTTTTCTTTTTTGGTGGAAATTGGTTTGGCCACATTCATGGTACTAATTCAACAAAGTTTGATGGTGAGCAAAAAAAAAATTGAAGCTTTCTCTAATTTGTGCTCTACTCGGATTCATGGGTCTATTTGCCATTTAGTGTTGGTCTCTGTGTAGAGAAAGAGAGAATGAGTCAAAGAGAGGTAGGAATTTATACTCTCCCACGATCATAATCAAATAGTGGCTCTGTTGGACTATGTCAGATATGATTTTCAGCCAAAAGTTAAGCAATCCTGTATCAAAATCATGAGTATTTTAAGGCACTCTAAATTCCTTCCATTTTATTATTCTTGATTTGTAATTTGATGAGTTCTGCAAACAGGATATCATGCTTATGTAATTGATATATTGTTGTTTTGGGGTGACAGCTCTCACATGGTTGGGCTTGTTCAACTATTGTTAAAATCTAATGCTGCAAACAGCTTGATTGAAGATTATGCAGCCTGCCTTGAGTTGCGGTCAGAAGAGTCTCAGACTGTTGAAAAAATACTGATGATCCAGGCATTCTTATTATGCAGGTTTGTCTTTGTCCCTGCCAACTACTCAAAAATTGAAGCTTTCTCTAATACGTAGGTGCACACCAACTGTTTACTCCCTGAACCAGCATGTGGCAGCTCTATTTGAGTAATATTCATGAGGCACTCCTTTTGCCAACTAAACATATATTTAAAATACATATAGTAGATTGCCCTGCTACAAACTTTCTTTGAACTAAGATGCTCAATCAATGCTCAGGATTGAACTTTTGGGTGTTAAGCATGCCCTTTATGTTGCTAATTGGTGATTGTAAAAAGGCTGTCAAAAGAAGGTTAATTATCATAAGGCCTTTAATATCTCAATTCCAAATGTTGTTGTGTTCTTAACTATTCACTTGTGTTAGTTTGCATGTTGTTAAGCTCATGATACATTATTGAGGTATGTTGGAATTAGATTTTCAATTACTAGCAGTCTTCACACTTGCGTTTTTTCCCAGGACAGGCTTTGATGATTGTTCTGTTACATGGTGTTGGCAGATATTCTGACTGAAGAAGTCCATCAAACAGTCCAGCGCACCTCACTGATGTAAGCTCTCTCTACAGTTGATAGAATTTCTTTCTCAGATTTCTTTTATTTGTCCCCTTTTGTAAAATTCATATCTTAGCTATCACTAGAATGGCACAGATGTTTATTTTTCCTTGACTTTTTGTTTTATTAGTGATCAAGTTTCAACATATATTAACAATTAGTATCTCATTGTTTAGTCTTCGCCTTAGTATTTATTATTTTGTTTGCTGATTTTATTTGTGGGGGCAATATACACACACCATTAGTATAAAACCTTTCAATGTTGATACTGAGAAATGATGTCAGCAACGATGGCACTTTTGTGCCCTTTATTTTTGGGAGCATAAAGTTTGGATTAATAAGGTTTTTATGTGTTTGGGTGAATGAGGAAACTTTAATATTAAATTAGATACCTAAGGGACAGGATTGAAATAGAAGAAAAGGATTAAGTTAAGGATATCATGTTTAGGAATGTGGTTAGCAGATATGTAGTTTAGGGAGGAAAATTTAAATTTAATCTTGCTGCTGATATTGTAAAATTTTAGGATAAGTTAGAGAGTGCTTTGGCTATGTAGTGATAAAAAGAAAAGAAGCTATCAGAACATTCTAAGACTCACTTATTACACAGCAGATAAAATCTGAGTCTGACTATGTAGAGTTAGCATAGCACCTTTAGAACTTAAAACCTAAGCGTTTTATTGAAAACTAAAAGCCTAAGTGTTTTACCATAGCACCTTTTAGCTTCTGCTTGTATTTATAGCTTTTCCCTTGCCTTAAAATAGCACACATTATGCAAATCTCATTACAAACTGGAAGCCACGCCACAACATGGTTCATTATGGCTTAGTTTGTTTGCACTTTGAAAATTACAATTCTTTAATATAAAAATACTATACCTGAATTGATGAATTAGTCTTTGGATGAAATGAGTAAAAAGGTTCAAGCTACGTTACTTTGAACATTGTTGGATTGGATTCTGTGAAAGGTGTTAAGGTCTCAAGCATAGGAAAGGAAAAGAAATAAACCTAGTGTTGATTACAAAATTGCAGTGAGTCCGTGACTTCTTCCCACAACTCACGGATGTGTGTACCTGGAGTTCCATTAATGAAACAAAACCAAAAAGGAAAATAAAAAATCAGAACCTGCAAATTTCAGCTCATTAAAACACATTATTACATTTTCAGATTAGTTCCCACATTTTGTCAACAAAAATAAACAACAAATTAAAAAAATAAAATTCCCAAATGAGATTGTTTGCATGTAATAAAGATTATATGATGAAGTTATAGGGTGTGGTCTAAACAAATAACAGGGATGCTTTGTGAGTCAAGGTTCTCAGAGGCCAAAATAATGTTGTATGAAATTAAAGTTTATTCCTTCTGGTTTTTAA
The DNA here is from genome assembly GCA_029884595.1 of Ormosia semicastrata. Classification (NCBI taxonomy): domain Eukaryota; kingdom Viridiplantae; phylum Streptophyta; class Magnoliopsida; order Fabales; family Fabaceae; genus Ormosia; species Ormosia semicastrata. The sequence goes on from JAQQTO010000063.1 coordinate 117,193,538, forward strand.
CAGTTAATTTTCATCTCCACTGTTGAGATTTCCAAGTCTGAAAGCTTAAACCAATGTTCATTAAGAGTCAAAGAACTTGACTGAGCTATATCCCCTTTGTTGTAATTCAGTCACGCAAACACAGTGGTCATTTAAACTTTGGTTTAAAACAAATAGATGAAACTGAATCATTTTGCTGACCTCCTTCTTTCCTGGTCATGGAAGTATCATTAGCAGAGGCGCAAGGGGTAGGCGCCTGTGAGAGGGTGACATCATCTGCTCATTTACTTCCTTCCCTTCACATATAACTCTCACCTTGCATCTTTGTGGTGCATTCTGGTAACTGATCAACTAGGAAAATTATCATCTTATACCCCTAAAAAGGGGTGTAAGTACTATTCACACCATTTTTAAGGAATGTGATTGAGTGAAAGAAAGTGATAGAAAAAAATATGTATAATGAATGGTATTAGATGGGGTGTGAAAAGGGGTGTATGTATTGTTTGATGTAAGAAAATAAGAGTTGGATCAACTATGCCATTCCTTTTCCTTGACCTTGATTTTCTGTTCATCCAAAATGTAAGTGCTCAAATATGGAATGCTTATATAGGCCTAAGCTAAAGTTCTGCCTAGATACATAGTGGTAGTAGGACTGTACCTTAGATGGAATTTGTTGGCTCCAATCACTAAATTTCTTATTTGAAGAATGGGAATCAGGTCGAGGATAGCCTTTGCAACTAAGTCACTCTCAATCAGGATGGTGTCCACCTTAACCACCACGGACTCTGTCTATGCTGAAGAATCAAAAGACATAGCATGTATCAGAGCTAACAAGAGAAGATACCATTACACTTGCATCTCAAAATTCATAAAATAGAAAGCATTACCAAGTTATTTCAGTTAAAAGGTGGAATCTACATAGATAAATTGGTTCTATTAACGCACAAAAACCAGGGCTATTATTGTTCTCATAACATAGCAACTAAACCACCAAAAAGGTATAATAAAATGAGTGGACTGCTACTTTTCGTTAACAAATATTTTATATTTAGGTGAATTGTGCTTGACTAAAAGATAAGCTTATGACATGTTCTCTTAATTTCCCAAGTATAAATTGACTTGTTCTCTTAATTTTATTGCCTCAATTGTTTTATCATTTACGATTTTACCATCCATTGCATCACATCTTATTGTATTATGGATATATTTATCATTTTCAGCTCTTAATTTCTCTTTCAGTTTTGTCTTCATCAATGGGACCGTCAAGTAGAGTTTTAGATTTTAGGCGTATGAATGATTCAGCTGTTGACACGAGTCTACAACAAGAAAGTATGCATAATTTGATTTTCTTTTAAGTTTTTCTTTTATTTTCCTTTTCCCATTGATTGTAGTTTTTTTTTCTATAATCTTATCTTAAAAATTCACTTTATGTTTATCGTAAATTTTTCTCCCATTCTTGCTAAGGTGATGATACTAAATGCACAAATACAAAAAAAGTAAGAGGAGGAAAAACCACTGGCCTAAGCATTGTAAAGAAGAAAAAGAAGAGTGTTACAGACAAATTGCATGTCATTATTCCTGAAGACAAGAAGATTGCAGTTGGATCAAGAGCTACAAATTTTGTTACTGAAATAGGAGTGATTATCCAAAAGAATGCTCCTTTGAATGTCAAAAAATGGAAGGATATCCCGAAGCATGCGAAAGATAAAATAGTGACAAAAGTATTGGTAAGTCTTTACACTTCAAATATTGTATGTTTGTCGAATATTAACTATAGTTTTTATTTTAATGGGTGGGTGCAAGATACTTTTGATATTGATAACACAACACAATAGGGACACTATCCTCGAGCAAGCAAACTGACAGTATCAAAGTTATAGACAATAACTTCATACTTACTTTGAAGGGTTTGAAACAAATGATGAAGCTCTAGAGCATACACCATAGAATGTAAGTGAAGATAATTGAGAATTTTTGATAAATTATTTCTCAAGCGATGAATATAAGGTGCGCTAGGAACAAACTTATTCTAAATATAGATAAATGAGTTATGACATGGCAAAAAACAGTGGCTAGTTAATTTGTATATTTATTATTGTCAAACCATTATTGAGAGGAACAAAAAGAATAAAGCAAAATAAGTCATCAATCATAAATGTGGAAGAAAAAAATTTCAAACTGTTAGCTTTGATTTGGTATAATTTAATATGTAAGAATTTATTTTTGTATGAATTGTTAATTGAAGTAATAATTTATTAATATTATGTAATGTGACTTATTTTTAGAAAGATCCCTAATTTTCAAGATTTGTGACTTACTCATGAACAACAATGGAGAGTAGGTAGATGAGGTTTCAAGAGAAGTTCATGTAATAGATTGTTTAGTTTGTTTATATATTATAATTATAATTGTGATTTAGTATTATTTTTATTTATCAATTTTTAAATCATTAATAGATTTTTTTTTATTATTTACTCATATAGAGAAATGTTGAAAAAACTTCTATGGTGATGCTACAAGGCGTTGATGAGGAGATCGATAAAGACCTTTTAATCAATGATGCTTTTCAATCCATTGTGGGAGAGTGATTTAAGTATTGTCGCAGTCTTGAAGTTAGAATTAGATCGAAGGGAAATTTTTTTACTAATTTGCGAGAACAATTAGATGATGAGCTTGAAAAACGCAAAGTTTGGAGATAAAAGTGAATGAACTTGATATTCAACTTCAGGAAGGACATAAACAAAGAAGAAATGGAAAAACGTTTTGAAGAGAGTCAAAGACAATTTGAAGAAAGAATAGAAAGACAACTTCAAGAAAGGATGGAGACTATATTTTTCAGAATGCAAACATCCTTGGTAAGTATGAATAATGATTGGATTCAATAACTAATTTTTTCAGCTTATTAGTTGATAATAGTGCTTTTGATTATTTCAGTTGTTGAATTCAATCATTATTTATATTTGTCGAGAATGTTTGCATTCTGAAAAACATAGTCTCTATCTTTTCTTGAAGTTGTCTTTCCATTCTTTCTTAAAGCTATATTTGACTCTCTTCAAAACGTTTTTTCATTTCTTCTCGTTGTTTATGCCTATCCTGAAGTTGAATATCAAGCTCATTTACTTTTATTTCCAAACTTTGTCATTTTTCACGCTCATCATCTAATTGTTCTCACAAACTAGTAGAATATTTTCCCTTCGGTTTGATTCTAGCTTCAAGACCGCGACAATACCCAGATCACTCTCCCACAACTGATTAAAAAGCAGCATTGATTAAAGGGTCTTTATCAGTCTCCTCATCATTGTAGCATCACCATAGAAGTTTTTTGAACATTTCTCTATATGAGTAAATAATAGGAAAAATCTATTAATTATTTAAAAAATTGATAAATAAATATAATACTAAATCATAATTATAATATATAGACATACTAAACAATCTATTACAAGAACTTCCCTCGAAACTTCATCTATCTACTCTCCATTATTGTTCATGAGTCATTAGCCACAAATCTTGAGAATTAGGTTCCATTTCGATTTCAGGATCTTTCTAAAAATAATGTCACATTACATAATATTAATAAATTATTACTTAAATAAATTCATACATATTAAATTGTACCGCATCAAAGCTAACAACTTAAGTATTTTTCTTCCACATTTATGATTGATGATTTATTTTGTTTTATTCTTTTTGTTCCTCTCACTAATGACCTGAAAATAATAAATATACAAATTAACTTGTCACTGTTTTATGTCATGTCATAACTCATTTATCTATGTTTAGAATAAGTTTGTTCCTAACGTACCTTATATTCATCGCTTAGAAATAATTTATCAAAAATTCTCAATCATCTTCACTTACATTCACAGGTGTATGTTTTAAAGTTTTCATCATTTGTTTCAAACCCTTCGAAGTAAATATGAAGTCTTTGTCTATAACTTCGATATTATCAGTTTGCTTGCTCGAGAATAGTGTCCCTATTGTGTTATCAATATCAAAAGTATCTTAAACCACCCATTAAAATAAAAGTTATAGTTAATATTCTACAAACATACAATATTTAAAGTACAAAGAATTACCAACACTTTTATCACTATTTTATCTTTAGGGATATCCTTTCACTTTTTGACATTCAAAGGAGCATTTTTTTGAATAATCACTCTTATTTTAGTAACAAAATCTATAGCTCCTGGTCCTATAATGTCCCGAGACTGCCTGTAGGATCGATGAGTGTCCCCACAAATTAACACGAGTCTTTTTAGCGTGCTTTGTCTTCACTCACATGCATCCTAGGAAACTTCCCAGGAGACCACTCATCTCACAAGTGCTCCAAGTCAAGCACGCTTAACTATGAAGTATTTATGTTTTTGGCTCTCGAAAAGATGCATCTTGTTGATATGAGTGGTGTTAATCAATTTCTTTAAATCATCCTCAACTATGCAGTCCTTTATCTGCATAGTCTCTGGATCATTCTCATTCCGGTTTGTATTCAGTTCATTCATGTGTCCCTCCGCGTAGAAGTTTGCCAAGAGTCACTCCTTATCCGTGCTTCATCTTTATTGCACCGGCGACCACTCCTCGCCCTTGTCATCCCCGAGTGTCACATGCCCACCAGTTTCTGCATGGTTTGTCCCCAAATCACACTGTACTGGGAGAGGTCCCGGTTCTGATACCAACTAATGTAACACCCTTCGTAAGGAATTACATTTCTTATTATTTAAAATTAAACCCAAGTAATAAAAGAATTACATAGTATATAATTCGAATTTCAAAATTTCTTTTTCGCGGAAGACATAAACTTATTAGAAAACGAAGAACACTAAGCATAAAGAATTGAATAATACTCTTTACATATAAATACATCATTTAACATAAAGCTTACATATTTCAAATAATATGTATAAGTACCATATCAAGATTGAACATAACCCAAGACTAAAAACTTGAAGAGTAGGGTCTTGTTCCTGATCTTCCTTTAGATCTTCTTCCTGGTCCTCCTCGGAGTCTTCTTCCAGTGGCAAGTGCTAGGGTATGTCTTGAGGAAAGGGAGTTCGAGCAAAAGATACCTCAGAAGTTTTTGGTATTACTCCACAAGTCCCTCATAGGCATATGAAACTCTAAATATATAGTAGCGTTAAAAGTAAAAGTAGTGGTCCTATGGCGAGTCCTACTCATGGATACAGTAATATCTCCATAATACTCTACGCATTCTGTTTTCCAATGAATACGCCATGCGTTTGTTCCTCTGTGGAACTATACAGTAGCGAAACCTATCAGGTTCCTTCTTGTTGCCATCGTCGTCTTCACATGCATAAATATAAAACAGAAAATATGCAGAATAATATAACAAAGAGGTGAGATTCCTTATATCAAATACCAAAGTAGCAGCAAGGAAACAGTAATAATAAAGTCATACAATACAAATACAATAATTACAGTCATGATATATCTCAATAGATAACTCATTAAATATACATATATTTCATAGTAACATGTCAACAGCCTATGCATATGCACAATGAACAGACCATTACTCCATGGAGCTAAACCAAAACATCAGAAAGAATGATCGGGAGAACCTGTCCGTATATTGCTAGCCTCAATTCAAGTGCTTTAATGTTCTCAACATGCGCATCATGGCTTATACAAGACAGTGTACACCGTATCTGGAAAGGAGCAGTGTCTCATCGAGATCATCGGTGCGTTTGCATCAGTCACCACGGCATAGTAGAGCTACTAACTGGCCACTTATGGGATACCCGCGCTCCGACGCTTCCAAGGTCATTCATAGACCTTCACTACGCAATTCTCACCTGCATAAAGGTGTAATTCAATCTTTTAAGCATACCGCTTTATCAAACAAAATCACAATGATTTTGATAATGCATGTTCAAATGTTTTCATAAATCAATAATTGATAACTACATGACTTTCACGTAAAAACAAGTCACTATTGGGCTAAAACATCATCAAACATATCCGGGTCCAGTGCGTCGGCCCAACAGTAAAATTTGCTATTTTTCTCAGATGTAAAATATTGCTACTGTATTTCACAAATACGTAACACTTTTTACGTCATTTTTCAATTGCGTAAAATTTTTAAAATATTTTCTTAATCGCGTAAATAAAAATCATTTTTAAATCGCGTAAAGATTTTTCTAGACATTTTTAAATGTGTAAAACGTTTTATTGATATTCTAAGTTCAATTTAAAACTTTTCTCATTTAATATAAAAATTGAGATTTGATTTCAATATTTCTTTACTAAATTATCTTTAAATAATATTTTCTAATATTTTTTACAACAACTTATATTATTTAAATTAAATCAAAATATTTCAAAAATTTTTTCCATTAATCTCACTAATTTTTTTAAATAAAATACTTTAATTTTCAAAACATCCTTCTAAATTTATTTCCATCACCATAGTCAAAAAATTATTCTATCTCAAATAATAAAATTTTATTCAATCTCTTTTTTAATTTATAAATTCTTAAATCATGTTTTTATCATCTAATTATCGAAGTTCTCAATTAATAAAAATATTTTTGTCATGAATACCTATCTTAAAGCTATATGGCCGTGAGCCATAGAGGTCTTGGGGATTAAAAATTATTCCTTTCTCATATGATTCATAGCTTGTAAATAATTTCAATCATCAAATTATGCTTTAACAATTTCATACATACTATAATAATCATATAAACACATATAATCAAGTAAGCATAAATTACAAAATTCACATAAACCTGTGAATAAATCCTCACATGGACTTTTCACCAATCAAAACATAAATTCGTTTTTCACCACCAAAATGGTTCGATGAGGTTAGTCTCCCTCTTACCTTAGGTAATGATCAAAGTCCTTTTGTTGCTCCTTGAAACAACTTTTACCACCAAAAAGACTCTTAAAATAAATCAAACATAAATTTATTAACATCTAAGGTTTGAAATAATATGACCATGGATCATAATCATGGTCTAGAAATTGAAAATAAAATTTTAGAAGTGAAGATTAAGAACTTCATCTAGAACCTTTAAACTTTAAGCCTTGAGAAAAGGTTGGAGATGAATGATTTATAAGAAACTCACAACATGAAAGTGTCTTAAAATGATGTTTAAGTTCAAGATATGTGATTATTTAGAATTGATCAAGTTTGGAGAGAATTTAGAAGGGCTTGACAGTGGATTATCAAAGTGAGAAGATGAGAGAATTTTGTGATGGCTCTTGATAGTTTTATTTCTTGAAAATTATGCATGATAGGTTTATATAGAGAGATGAAATCAAGTGGTTCAATCAAGATGGTTCTAGAACCACTCCATGGCCGTGAGCTTCCTTGCAAGTGGAGTTGTCATTTTATTTTCTAACTTACCTCTCATTGGTTCATATTAAATTATGGCTTTTTTTTTTTACTATCATGAAAACTTAATATAGAAGATATCTTTTATTAGTTAATAGTAAAATGAGTCACAAATTGAATTGATCAAAAATTAAGACTAGACTCATAATTAGATTTTTACTGATGACTATTTATCAAAGGACAGAAGTTACTGCTAGTAAAATCCGTAATGATTGTTTATTAGGTAATAGAAGGTCTTAGATTTTACCCGTCAGGTAAAATCTCATAAAAAGAAAAACTTCGAAATCTATTCTCGACTCCGGGTTTAGTAAGATTTCCTGACCCTGTGTGAATAGTAAATTTTTTTTTTCCGTTTTTGACTATTCACACGAGGCCGGGGGATCTTACTAAACACAGAGTCGGGAATAGATTTTGAAATTCTTTTTTTGAGATTTTACCTAACGGGTAAAATCTAGGACCTTTTATTACCTAATGGACAGTCATTACGGATTTTACTAGCAGTAGTTTCTGTCCTTTGGTAAATAGCCATTGGTAAAAATTTAATTATGAATCTAGTCTTAATTTTTTATCAATTCAATTTGTGACGCATTTTACTATTAATCAATAGAAAGATAGCTTCTATGTTAAGTTTTCATGAAAGTCAAAAAAGATGGTCATGATTTAAGATGAACCAATGGGAGGTAAGATAGAAAAATAAAATGACAACTCCACTTGCAAGGAAGCTCACGACTATGGAGTGGTTCTAGGACCATCTTGATTGAACCACTTGATTTCATCTCTCTATATAAACCTATCATTGCATAATTTTCAAGAAATAAAACTATCAAGTGCTATCACAAAATTCTCTCATCTTCTCACTTTGATAATCCACTGCCAAGTCCTTCTAAATTCTCTCCAAACTTGATCAATTCTAAATAATCACATATCTTGAACCTAAACACCATTCTAAGACACTTTCATGTTGTGAGTTTCTTATAAATCATTTATCTTCAACCTTTTCTCAAGGCTTAAAGGTTCTAGGTGAAGTTTTTGATCTTCACTTCTAAAATTTTATTTTCAATTTCTAGACCATGATCATGATCCATGGTCATCTTATTTCAAGCCTTAGATGTTAATAAATTTATGTTTGATTTGTTTTAAGGGTCTTTTTGGTGGTAAAATTTGTTTCAAGGAGCAACAAAATGACTTTGATCATCACCAAAGGTAAGAAAGAGACTAACCTCATCGAACCATTTTGGTGGTGAGAAAAGAATTTATGTTTTGATTGGTGAAAAGTCCATGTGAGAATTTATTCACAGGTTTGTGTGAATTTTGTGATTTATGCTTACTTGATTATATGTGTTTATATGATTATTATAGTATGCATGAAATTATTAGAGCATAATTTGATGATTGAAATTCTTTACAAGTTATGAATCATATGAGAAAGGAATAATTTTTTAATCCCAAAGACCTCTATAGCTCACGACCATATAGCTTAAAGATGAGTATTCATGACAAAAATATTTTTATTAATTGAGAACTTAGATGATAAAAACATGATTTAAGAATTTATAAATTAAAAAGGAGATTGAATAAAATTTTATTATTTGAGATAGAATAATTTTTTGGCTATGGTGATGAAAATAAATTTAGAAGAATGTTTTGAAAATTAAAATATTTTATTTAAAAAAAATTAGTGAGATTAATGGAAAAAGATTTTTGAAATATTTTGATTTAATTTAAATAATATGGGTTGTTGTGAAAAATGTTAGAAAATATTATTTTATTTAAAGGAAATATTGAAATTAAAGCTCAATTTTTATATTAAATGAGAAAATTTTAAATTGAACTTAGAATATCAATAAAATGTTTTACACGATTAAAAATCTTTACACAATTTAAAAATGATGATTTTTATTTACGCGATTAAAAAAACGTTATAAAAATTTTACGCAATTGAAAAATTTTATGACGTAAAAAGTGTTACGTATTTGAGAAATACAGTAGAAATACTTCGCATATGAGAAAAATAGTAAGTTTTACTGTCGGACCGACGTATTGGACCCGGATATGTTTGATGACGTTTTAGCCCAGTGGTGGCTTGTTTTTACGTGAAAGTCATGTAGCTATCAATTATTGATTTATGAAAACATTTGAACATGCATTATCAAAATCATTGTGATTTTGTTTGATAAAGCGGTATGCCTAGGGGATTGAATTACACCTTTGTGCGAGTGAGAATTGTGTAGTGAAAGTCTATGAATGACCTTGGAGGTGTCGGGATATAGGTATCGCATAAGTGGCTAGTTAGTAGCTCTACTGTGCCGTGGTGATTGATGCAAACGCACCGACGATCTCGATGAGACACTGCTCCTTTCCAGATACGGTGTAGACTGTCTTGTATAAGCCATGATGCACATGTTGAGAACATTAAAGCACTTGAATTGAGGCTAGCGATATACGGACAGGTTCTTCCGATCATTCTCTCCGATGTTTTGGTTTAGTTCCATAGAGTAGGGGTCTGTTCATTGTGCATATGCATAGGCTGTTGACATATTACTGTGAAATATATGTATATTCAATGACTTATCTGTTGAGATATATCATGACTATAATTGTTGTATCTGTATTGTATGACTTTATTATTATTACTATTTCCTTGCTGCTACTTTGGTATTTGATGTAGGGGATCTCACCTCTTTATTGTATTATTCTATCTGTTTTCTGTTTTATATTTATGCCTATGAAGACGGCAATGACAACGAGGAGGAACTTGATAGGTTTCGCTAGTGTACAGTTCCACGAAGGAACGAACGCATGGCGTATTCACTAGGAAACAGAACGCGTAGCGTATTATGGAGATATTACTGTATCCATGAGTAGGACTCGCCATGGGACCATTACTTTTACTTTTAACGTTACTATATATTTAGAGTTTCATATGCCTATGAGGGACTTGGGGAGTAATATTTACTATATTCCTGGGGAGGATTCCGATGTATCTTCTGCTCGGACTCTCGTTTCTCGTAACATACCCTAGCCAAGGAACTTGCCACTGGAAGAAGACTCGGAGGGGACTCAGAAGAGCATCTAGAAGAAGATCGGGTGCATGACCCTACTCTTCAAGTATTTGGTCATGGGTTATGTTCAATCTTGATATGGTAGTTATACATATTATTTGAAATATGTGAGCTTTATGTTAAATGATGTATTTATATGTAAATAGTATTATTCAGTTCTTTATGCTTAGTGTTCTTCGTTTTCTGATAAGTTTATGTTTTCCGTGAAAAAGAAATTTTGAAACTCAGATTATATACTATGTAATTCTTTTATTACTTGGGTTTAATTTTAAAGAGTAGTAAGAAATGTAATTATCTACGGAGGGTGTTACAGGTCCAACTGCAACCTTTTTGTCTTAAAGAATAATGACATGCAATTTGCCTATAGCACTCTTCTTTTTCTTCTTTGCAACGCTTAGGCTAATGGTTTTTTCTCTTCCTGCTTTTTTTGTATTTGTGCATTCTTAATCGTCATCTTAGTAAGAATGGGAGAGAAATTTAAGATAAACATAAAGTGAATTTTTAAGATAATAATATAGGGAAAAAAAAACTACAATCAATGGGAAAAGGAAAATAAAATAAAAACTTCAAAGAAAATCAAATTATGCATACTCTCTTGTTACATACTTGTGTCAACAACTGGAGCATTTGTACGTCTGAAATCTGAAACTCTACTTGAGGGTGTCATTGATGAAGACAAAATTGACAGAGAAATTAAGAGCTGAAAGTGATAAATATATTCATAATACAATGAGACGTGATGCAATGGATGGTAAAATCGTAAATGATAAAACAATTGAGGTAATAAAATTAAGAGAACATGTCGTCAGCCTATCTTTTAGTCAAGCACAATTCACCTAAATATAAAATATTTGCTCACGAAAAGTAGCACTCCACTCATTTTATTACACCTTTTTGGTGGTTTTGTTGCTATGTTATGAGAACAATAATAGCTCTGGTTTTTGTGCGTTAATAGAACCAATTTATCTATGTAGATTCCACCTTTTAACTGAAATAACTTGGTAATGCTTTCTATTTTATGAATTTTGAGATGCAAGTGTAATGGTATCTTCTCTTGTTAGCTCTGATACATGCTACGTCTTTTGATTCTTCAGCACAGACAGAGTCCGTGGTGGTCAAGGTGGACACCATCCTGATTGAGAGTGACTTAGTAGCAAAGGTTATCCTCGACCTGATTCCCATTCTTCAAATAAGAAATTTAGTGATTGGAGCCAACAAATTTCATATAAGGTACATGCCTACTACCACTATATGTCTAGGCAGAACTTTAGTATAGGCCTATATAAGCATTCCATATTTGGGCACTTACATTTTGGATGAGCAGAAAATCAAGATCAAGGAGTGATCTTATTGCCTCTAAGAACCTTGACTCACAAAGCATCCCTAAGGAATAAATTAACTGTTAGAAACAAAAAAAAAAAAAAGCATAGCATCAGGAAACAAAAAAAGTTTGTTATAAACATGTAATGTATAGTAGGACACTTCAAAGATATGGCTCGGGAAAGAGATTAAACATAAGCATCATATACAAGCATGCTTCTAAAATTTGTTTAAGAGATCCAATAAATTTTCAACACAGCAAAGCAAGACCAGCATGAGGAAGGTTTTTTATATTATTATTAAAAGAAAAAGATTCACAATGATTAAACATATATCATCACAGAAAGAACTCTGCCTATTAATATGCCATGATCCATCATGATAGAAATTTCTCTTTCCTTACCAGTCCATGGCTAATGGACACCACATAGATAGCATAGACCAATGCATGGTCAGAAATGTATAACCTCAAGTATGATATCTGAAAATATTTTGTTATTGATTTAATAGCAGCAACAATGCATTTTATAACTGGAAATTTGATTCCAGGCATGAAAAGCATGTATGACTTCCATTCAGGAAACCTGGAGCTAATGTAAAAAAGAGGGTGAGCGGCATTGCCAAGGCATAAAGCTGTTGAACTTGGCATCTGAACGCTGTAGATATATCTATTATAGACACCAGACTGTTCTGCATCATGAGGCTTGTGTTCACTTGACCAACTGATTATTTTCAATTCTATGCACATATTGCCTGTTTATATTTTCTAACTAGTATAACAGCATATCATCTGACTTATCAACCGACAATTCGTTGGAGGACATTGCAGTCCAGAATGAATAATATTTGCGTACTGTAAGGACCTCAATCAATTTTGATGCTCTTTCTCAGGACAAATACATGAGGGGAACGAACAGAGGAAATAGAAGTCTGGACTTAAGAGCACACAACACATATTCTGATTCTGATAGTTATGATAGTTGCAAACTCACAGGAGACTCTGACTAGTGCTGATGACCCTAGAAAGAGCAAAGTGAAGAAAATTAAGCTCAATGGCCAAGTTCTTAGCATGGATCAAGAGAACATCCAGCATCTAAGCCAAGTTCATAACCTAATAGGTCCTAAAATGAGGAAGTTATGAAATCATTTGCAAGTGTATAACCTTCCAATTCTCTTCTTAGAACAATGATAATGCATAGTGAAGAAGCTTCAAAATCTTTAAATGCTGGCTAAAGGTCAGTCTCTGCTGATATATAGCCATATATTAAATTGAAATTTTCCTCCCTAAACTACTATCTGCTAACCACATTCCTAAGCCTGATATCCTTAACTTAATCCTTTTCTTCTGTTTCAATCCTATCCATCAGGTATCTAATTTAATGTTAGTTTCCTCATTCACCCAAACACATAAAAACCTTATTAATCCAAACTTTATGCTCCCAAAAACAACGGGCACAAAAGTGCCATCGTTGCTGACATCCTTTCTCAGTATCAACATTGAACGGTTTTATACAAATGGTGTGTGTATATTGCCCCCCCCCCCCCCCCCCAAAAAAAAAAAAAAATAAAATCAACACAATAATAAATACTGAGGTGAAGACTAAACAACGAGATACTAATTGTTAATATATGTTGAAACTTGATCAGTAATGAAACAAAAATTCATGGAAAAACAAACATCTGTGCCATTCTAGTGATAGCTAAGTATATGAAATTTACAAAAGGGGGACAAATAAAAGAAATCTGAGAAGGAAATTCTATGAACTGTAGAGAGAGCTTACATCAGTGAGGTGCGCTGGACTGTATGGTGGACGTCTTCAAACCAGTTACAGTTGTTATTCGGCAATGCTGGGAGTAGTGACTACAACCCCAACATTTATTTATCAAAACTATTTACAACTAAAGGACCTACAAATTTGACGCCAGGTCAGAATATCTGCTAACACCATGTAACACCATGTAACATAACAATCATCAAAGCCTGTCCTGGAGAAAAAACGCAAGTGCGAAGACTGCTAGTAATTGAAAATCTAATTCCAACATACCTCAATAATGTATCATGAGCTTAACAACATGCAAACTAACACAAGTGAGTAATTAAGAACACAAACATTTGGGATTGAGATATTAAAAGCCTTATGATAATTAACCTTCTTTTGACAGCCTTTTTACAATCACCAATTAGCAACATAAAGGGCATGCTCAACACCCAAAAGTTCAATCCTGTGCATGGATTGATCATCTTAGTTCAAAGAAAGTTTGTAGCAGGGCAATCTACTATATGCATTTTAAATATATGTTTAGTTGGCAAAAGGAGTGCCCCATGAATATTACTCAAATATAGCTGTCACATACTGGTTCAGGGAGCAAACAGTTGGTGTGCACCTACGTATGAAAGAGATATTGACACACCCCCAAGCAACATGAGGTCCATTCCATTTGCTGCTGTTGAAATAATTTGATAAGGACATGAGAGACATAAAAAATTGCATATGGGTCTCTAATAATGAATAACAAATCATGCAAATTTCTTATAGATGTGATATTGTTAATAATGAAAGAGATAAATCAAACAGATATTATGCACAACATATTAGCGGATCCAACAGATTTATTTTTAAACTACATTCAATATCCCCTTTCTCTGCCTACCTCTCTTTGACCCATTCTCTCTTTCTCTACACAGAGGCCAACACTAAATGGCAAATAGACCCATGAATCCTAGTCGAGCACATATTAGAGAAAGCTTCAATTTTTTTGCTCACCATCAAACTTTGTTGAATCAGTACCATGAATGTGGCCAAACCAATTTCCACCAAAAAAAAAAAAAATAACTTTCAAATTTTAATACCCACTCACCCATTAATTCGATTTGCAAAAAAAAAAAAAAAGAGTTTGCACCAGTCGCTGCTTAACCAAGTGTGCAGCTGAGTTCCCAACAGTCCTTGTTAGCCAGCAGCGTCGCAGCAGCGTTTCACACCGTGTGGCTTCAGTTCTTCACTATAGCAGCATCAAACAAGACGAAAGAGGGGTTGAGGGTGGATCGAATAGAGCCCAAGATGAGAAATCTCGTTTTTGGCTTCTCACAGATTTAGTGTGGCTTTAGTTCTTCACTATAGCAGCATCAAACAAGAACGAAGAGGGGCTGAGGGTGGATCGAATATAGCCCTATGTCATAATCTTCATTTTCATTCTCATTCTCAGAGTAGTATTCTTCATTCATAGTCTGATCATCGTAAGTATCAAAGTTATATGTATTATTCAATTCTTCTTCGTGGTTAACAATATATTCATCCAAACATATCATCCCTATTTAAAATATCTCCATCTTGGTCCACTAATGTTGCTTGGAATTCACCTCGTATGTTAACTAACTCATTAAGTTAGTATGGTTCCAAGTCATCTTCATCACATGGCCAGTCAAAAGTATTTCTTGGCTTGACTTTCACCACAGTATGTCAAATTTCTTTGTTATTATGCTTTACGCAATAAACTAACCCAGCTTGAGAAACCTAAGATAAATGGTTCATCTGTGTAATACAACCTTGTGATATCTAAACTAATAAATCCATACTCATCTTCCTTGATTTCGGCCTTGAGAAGGAGCCTTAAACTAATCACATTTTAATAGTATAACTAAATTATTGTCTAAATATCTTATTTCAATGATTTTTTGTTTGACCCCATAATAATCAATATGTTCTATTTGCTCATCTCCATTCACAATCACATCACTATTTTGAGTTTTTAAGTGTTGCTCAACAGATTTTGTACGAAATTTAAAATCATTAAGAATGTATCCATTATGACTATTAAGTACTGGAAGATGATAAAATCAAAATGGGCTTAAAAATTTAGTAGGTAGTGAAAGATGATATTTACTTGTATTTATAGATATGGAATTAGAAACCTTGTAGAAAATGTTTTTGACGAAGATGAGCCTCTAGAATGATAGGTTTATCCTTATATATGACTTATCCTTTAAATATGACTTATCCCATATTATTAGGATGAAAAGTCTTAGCATTATCCAATAATGTCATTAATTATAGTATAAATTTTTTATTACATATTAAATTATTATTATTTAAAAAATTAAATTCTTTTAATAATATTACAAATAATAATATAAAAATTTTATATTAAATAATTTTATCTTTAAGTCTTAAACTAAATTATTAATACGATGTCATTTTATCCTTTTCTATTTTTTTAAATCTTATTAATAGATATAGATAAGATAGACCATATAAGATACCTATTCCGAAATATGAATTAAAACGGGCCTATTTCAATTCAAATTTTTTAGTACATTTAAATTCAATTTTAATAAGTATCATTTACATATAAGTAAACAATGAATGTCATAGCAAAAATAAAAATTGATATCTTCTTCTTTTGATCTACTTTGCTATCCCAGTGACAATTGCTATATTTCTTCGCTTATCCCCGCAATAACCTTTGTCGTTGGCGTATAGTTTGCATGCTTCTACTATGCCCAGCAACAACCAAAGTCACTGGCACATGCGTATAACTTATCTCAACAACAATTGTAGTTGTTGTCATATTGTCACACTTACCCCCGCAATAATCTTTGTCGCTGGTGTATAGCTTGCATTGTTTTGCTATGCCCAACGATAACTAAAGTCGTTGGCATATGCATATAACTTATCCCAGCGATAATTATGATTGCTGGCATATTTTTCTATTCTTATCCCCACGATAATCTTTGTCACTGGCGTATATCTTGTTACCAAGCGGCTCTAGTACTCAAGAGGGGGGTGAATTGAGTATAGAAATTTTTTACAAATGCTTTTAAAATAAAAACAAACGTTGAAGCTATGTAATAAAAGATGTGAATACAAAGAGAAGATAAAAAGCCTTAGGAACAAGAAGTAAACAATTAAGCAATAATAAATAAATTGCAGTAAATAAAAAGATTAAGATGAGAAGAGCAGACACAATATTTATCCTAATTCAGCCACCAAACCACTTGTGGCCTACGTCCAGTCCTCGAAAAATTATCCGAGATTTTTCACTATGAATACAAGCTCAAGCTGGTGCTTGCTACCAATACAAACTAGAGCACTTTTCACACACAGGGAAACTCTACCCTTGTGCTAAAACCTCAACTTTCAGGGATACCTCACACTTATACAAACCTTGAGGGATACCTCACCCTCGTTACAGAGAAGCAGAAATTAGATGAAGAGAAACTCTCACAAAGAGTAAATATCACAAATTGAAGCACTAGGAAGCTCTCTAATAATATCTCAAAGTTTTGGCGAAAAGAGCACAGAAAATATGCAAAAATTATAAATCACATTTTAAAGCAAACAAAGAATAATTCAGATAGTTGGACAAAAACTCAGAGGTAACCCATGGTCACTATTTATAGAGACTTTGAAGAAAATAGCAGTTAGAAGAATTAACTCTCATAATTAATGTGAATATGGCCATTTCTTTCTAAATTTGTAACCCGTGTTTATTTGAATAACTCTTGTGTTATTCTAATAACACGTTTTCAAATAACCAGTTCTAATGTGGGTTATTCGAATAACATGATGATTATTCAAATAACACTGCTTTAAAACATTTTATGAGAAACAAGTCTATTCAAATAACTTTGGGGTTATTCAAATAGCTTATAAAAGAGAAGCCATTCTAAAAAGTTTTTTATTCGAATAGCAGAGATGCTATTCGAATAGCACTTGTGAAAACAGAGGCACACAATAAGATTTTGAAAACATTATTCGAATAACTCTTGAGTTATTCGAATAACTCAGTTAAGAGATAGTTTTTCTAAGCTTGATTTATTCGAATAAAAAGACCTTTATTTGAATAACGCTGTTTAAAAAACATTTGTAAATACTTTTAGAAAAAGCCCAGATGATTTCAAAACACCAAAACCTTTTAATTTATTTTCAAGACTATTTTCAGTTTTGGGATTTTAGTTTAAAATCATTTTTATTTTATCTTGTAAAAATAATGAGATATCCATAAAGTCTTCGTACAAAAAGACTCTAAATTCTAAAACTAATCTTGAAGTTATTGGACTTGGTCTTCTCATCATCTCCATGTTTGTTATCATCAAAACTAGTCTTTACTATAGCGTAACCAATCACATTCTCCCCTTTTTTTATGATGACAAACTATCATTGAGAAAAGTATTAGTTCAGATAAATTGGAATTCACAAAGTTAAAGTTTAGAAAACTTACTCCCCTTTTTTTTCGTAAGAGGTGATTTATATCAGAGATGTTGCGCAGCTCCCCTTTTTTTTGGAATCCAATAGTTGTTTTATTTTTACCTGTCTTTTCTCAAGTGTTACCAATTATTATTTTTCTCCCCTTTTGGCATGATCAAAAAGCAGAAGGGACCAAGCCAAGTAGAAGCAAATAATATGCATTGTAAATAAAGATAAAATTCATGCAAAAAAAGAATAGATAATGCATCAAAACAGTCATTTCATTAATATTGAATTGGCCAAAAACATATACAATAAGAAAATAAACATCCAGTACAAAGGCAAGCCAAGAAACAAAAAGCTTAAAAATAAACATCCAGTGAAGGAGGAGGGGAGTCAGGTGCTCGCTGAGACAGCAATGTATGAAGGGCAGCCTGTTCACGCTCTACACCTTCTATCTTATCAAACAAGATAAAGAAGGTGGTCTCCATATAGGCCCTGTTATCCTGCAGGGCTGCCATGATTTAGTCCAAAGTAACTGAATCAGCAGCAGGAACAGCAGGAGCAGGAATCTAAGCAGCAGGGTGGTCTTCTTGGTCATCATCTTCAACTTCATCCGGGTACGCCCAGCCATCAGAAGTTTGGATCATCTTCATTTTGTTTAGGGTAAAGGACCCAAAAATGTTATGATGAGTCAGTGTAGTCGCCCGCTCAGTTTCCTAAATCTGAGGGTATTTACTTAAGAAGGTAGAAATGATCAAACCATAGGGCAAATTAGACCGTTCTTTACCCTTTGACTTCATCATATGCTTCATGATGAAGGTAGGCCAGTTAACCTAGTACCCTTTTCTTCATGAGCTACATCATAAAGATGTCATCTTCACTCAAGTAGGCGTAGTTGCCCCCTCGAGGTGCCAGTATATGAGCGTAGGCATAATGTAAGAGCATGTCTTAGCTTTTCATCATTCCTCCCTTGACGCCCTTTTGAGGCAAGGCCAGACCAGGTTTCAGCATGTCTTCAATGGCCTAGATCTTCCTGTACTCTTGGTCTAGAGTATTGATATCATCCTCAATGTTGCGATCAATAGTCTTCAACCCAAACATTTGTTCCTGGTCACGAGGGGTGATAACCATATGTTGATCAGAGACATCAGAGTGTAGGTCTGCCCCATCAATTTTCAGGTTGCAATAGAACATTTGCACTAAGTCTGGGTAGAAGACAGACTTGTGAGCGCAGAGACGAAGCATACCTTGATGGTTCAGAAGGTTGAGAAAGTCAAAGCCACCTTCGTTCTCAAAGAAGCCCAAGTCAAGGTACTTCGGTTACACAAGATTTCACTCTCGAAAGTGAGAAATGAAGCGACCCAGTTGCTCACTATTGGAGGATAGCCTTCGTAGGTCCAGCGGGTTATTGCAAGGGGCAGTCTTCATGCGAGGACGTTTGGCACGGGAAGAGGAAGAGGTTATGGTTGGATGATGGTCACAGTGAGAGTGGTTATACGATAGGAGAATGATGGTCGATGTGGAGAAGTAAAGGTGGGGGAAAAGTGAGAGCTTGGATAGCACTGGGTCTGCATAAAACTGATAGAGAGAGAGAGAAAGAGGAGAAAAACAAAATAATAGAGAGAAATGAGGCTTGGACAGCATTGGGTATATATAGAGTCCGTGATTATTCAAATAGCAAGGATGTTATTCGAATAAACTTGCGTGGAGACTAACAGTCGTGACATTTCTACCAGAAGTTATTCGAATAACACTAAGTTTATTCGAATAACTAGCTCTGTAACTTGGCTGTCTGCCAAGGATTTATTCGAATATCCTTCTGGTTATTCAAATAACTAGATAAGAACAAAAGCCTTGTGAAAGCATTATTCGAATAATATTCAACTTATTCGAATAAGACAAATATAAGAAAAACACAAATAAAGGCTCATGTAGCACATTTATTCGGATAATACATAATTTATTCGAATGATACAGATATCAAATATAAGCACTGTGATTGCTGGTCTCAGATTATTCGAATAAATAGAATTTTATTTGAATAGAATAGACACGCAACCCATTTTTCTCATTAACTGATTAAGTTTATTCGAATATCCATAGGTTTATTCGAATAAACCTATCGAAAAAAATTAGTAAACATGTTCAGAAGGTGTAATTTTAGAACCAAAAGCTTACCCAATGATGGTTTACCAGCAAAAAGGATTTGAAGATATCTCCAACGCTCAAGTCAGTAATAATTCAAGATTAATAACTCAATAATAAATCAATA
Organism: Ormosia semicastrata; assembly: GCA_029884595.1. NCBI lineage: Eukaryota > Viridiplantae > Streptophyta > Magnoliopsida > Fabales > Fabaceae > Ormosia > Ormosia semicastrata. Next base: position 117,213,719 of record JAQQTO010000063.1, read on the forward strand.
AATATAAGCACTATATGCAAAATTGATCTAGAATTCCAAGTTCTCTTCTTAAGTGAAAGAAGGTATCTTTAAGTAAAGGTTTTGGGAAAATATCAGCAAGTTATTTAGTTATCTCAATAAATTCTAAAACACAATCACCTTTTTGAACATGATCCCTTATGAAATGATGTCTTATCTCAATATGTTTAGATCTAGAATGCATAATGGGATTCTTAGTCAAATTGATTGCACTAGTATTGTCACATCTTATAGGGATGTGATATAGCTGAAATCCAAAGTCTAGAAGTTGTTGCTTCATCCATAGGATTTGAGCACAACAACTTTTGGCTACAACATATTTAGCCTCAGCGATAGATAATGCTACACTATTTTGTTTCTTACTATGCCAAGAAACTAAAAAAGCTTCCAAGCAAGTGGCATGTCCCACTAGTGTTTTTCCTATCCAATTTGCAACCAGCAAAATCAGAGTTGGAATAACCAATAAGACTACAAGTGGCACCTTTGGGGGTACCACAATCCCACTTGTAAAATGCCACCAAGATATTTCATAATTCGTTTAACTGCACTTAAGTGCGATTCTTTAGTATTAGCTTGGTATCTAGCACACATGCATATACTAAACATGATATCTGGTCTATTAGTAGTGAGATAGAGAAGAGATCCAATCATACCTCTGTATTTAGGTATTTCAACAGGATTGCCTATTTCATCCTTGTCCAAGTAACATAAGGTGCTCATTGGTGTGTCCATATGTTTTGAGTTGTCCATTCCAAATCTTTTGAGCAGTTCTTTGCAATACTTAGATTGGCTAATGAAGGTTCCACTCTTTGTTTGCTTAATTTGAAGCCCAAGGAAGAAATTGAGCTCTCTCATCATTGACATCTCAAATTCACTTTGCATGATATTAGAAAAATCCTTACATAGAGACTCGTTAGTAGCACCAAAGGTAATATCATCTACATAAACTTGTATAAGGAGAATATCATGCTTTTTATTCTTAATAAAAAGGGTTGTATCAACTTTGCCTCTTGTAAAACCATGTTCTAAAAGAAACTTACTCAACCTTTTATACAAAGCTCTAGGAGCTTGTTTTAAGACATATAGGGCCTTTTTTAGTTTGAAAACATGGTTGGGTAGTCCATGATTTTCAAAACCTGGAGGTTGTTCAACGTATACCTCCTCTTAAATAAAGCCATTTAAAAATGAGCTTTTAACATCCATTTGATATAACTTAAAATCCATGATGCAAGCATAAGCAAGTAACATTCTAATAGCTTCTAGTCTAGTTACAGGTGCATAGGTTTCTTCATAATCTATTCATTCCTCTTGATTATACCCTTTAGCTATAAACCTAGCTTTATTTCTTGTTATTAGGCTAACTTCATCAAGCTTGTTCCTAAAGACCCATTTGGTACCTATAATTGGATTATCATTGTGTAACACCCTCCTTAAGGCATCACATTTTCGACTCCTGACTCATAATCTGAAAAGAAGTTTGCACAAAATTTGAGTTATAAAAGATGGGTTTCAAAATTTCTTCTTTACTGAAACGTAAATTTACTCAAAATATTAGGTAATATTGAAAAATCATATTTCAACTATTCATTATGCAATATTGACACCAATTAATATCACAATTTAAAGAGACATATAAAATTAACAGACTTATTTTTTTTAACAGGAGCAAACCCCATGACGGGTTCTACTTAATAGCATGATACAACACTAACATTAAATCTTAACATACTCGTTCCTTCTCTTGTATCAACTTGATGCATCAGAACTTTACTCCTTGTCGACCCGACACATCTTCGGACTTGAGACAACCACTTTTCAATGTTTCCATCAATCTTTGAGTATCTACCACTCGTTATGTCTAAGACAACTCATTCCTTCTACTGTATAATTTTAACAATACAGACAAAGCAAAACAATATAACAAAGAGGTGAGATCACCTATACCAATACCAACATGGCAGCACAGAGATAACACAAACAGCAATATCATACAGATAGATCATACTATAATCATGCTATCAGCATTAATCAACTATCATCATCTAATCATTTATCAGTTCAATCATCATTCAAGTACTCAAAACAATTGTCATAGCCAACATTCCTCAATTAATATATCATATAGATATAAATGCTCAGATTTATGCATATGCACAAAGACTTAGTTTATCAAAAACAACTCCATGGAGGTTTACACAATTTCGATAAGAATGCTCTGGTTAATTATCAGCCTTACCCCAAAGACAATCTCCCAGTCGTTGAAAAGAATCGTGTTCTTGTCGGGTATCGTCAATGCGTTGCAACGGACTGCATCGCCAAGTGGCACAAGATACTCGCCAACTGTCCACTGGTCGACCGCCGCTCCTCGACGCCCCCAAGATCTATCATAGACCTCACTATCAATTTTCATTCCCTCTTCAACCACAAGGGCCATAATAGCTATTAGCTATATTTTATACAATGCACGAATATATCAGTGCAAGTCCAACCCCAAAGGGCCAAATCTTTTCAATTTCATTTGTTCAATGTAATCATATGCTTCAACACATATTTTTTCAATGCACGTATAATGCACCAAATCCAATCACAGACATATCTTTTCAATGCATGTATAATGCACCAAATGTCAATCACAGGTAAAACATGTCATTTTCTCACACAGGATCCATATACTGGTTCTACAGTATTTATACTGTATTTTCAACAGAAAAATTATATTATCACATTTTCATAGTTATAAAACTCTTTCGTCGTGTTTTCACAAAATTGCGTAATATTTCTATTTCGTTTTCACAATTCCAAAATGTTTCTGTTACGTTTTCACAATCGCAACTCTTACATTTTGACCTTTAAATCACGTATTAAATTTTTTAACATTTTTCTCAATCACATAAAAATATACGTTTTTCAAATCGCGTAAAAATATTTTACTATATTTCCAAACACTTAGAAATATTTTACGGTATTTCAAACCACATACTTTAAAAATTACGTTTTTAAGATACGTAAATAATTTTTTTCACCACAATTCCATTACAGAAAATATTTCTCATTTCTTCAAAAATTCAATTTCCACTTTTCTCAAAATAATATGACTTTATACTTTATTTAACACATTTTCTTTACTCAAGAAAATCTTTTTCCACATTTCTTTACTCAAGAAATCCTTTTCCAAAATATAATTCACAAAATCACTTTTCCATTGATATAAATCAACGTTTCAAAACTTAACATTTTCTAACATACTTCAAAACTCGAAAATAAGTTATACGTTAGTAAATTTTCAAAATACCATTATATTCTCCATTTTTTTCAAATCATTTCCAAATCAACCTTCCTCAAAATAATATAACTTTCTACTTCATTTAATATATCTTCTTACTCAAGAAAATCCTTTTTCACAGTATATTCTACAAATTCACAATTCCATTGAATTAAATCAATGTTTCTAACTTTAAAAATTACTAACGCTTTCCAAAATCCAACGGATGAGTAACACGTTAGAAAATACCAAATCACTATTGTATTCTTTATTTTTTTTTTCTTAAATCAATTTTAATAAAAATAAATTCTTTTTAAAATAAATTGAGGCTCACTTGCAACCTCTCTTTTTCATTTACATAAAAATTCATTTCTCAAGTGCTAAAATACTCTGATTCCCTTTCCAAATTTCTTGTATTAAATTAATTATATTTTTACTTAGAAAATCACTTTGTTTCATCAAAATCAATGCATTACAAGCATTCAAAAATGTGGACATGACTATTGAAAATTATCAAAATATTTTTCCTTCTAAATTGATATGGTTTTACACAAACAAAACCATTAAAATTTTATTTTCAAAACCGAAATACCGATGATTATAAAAATCAAACTCATTTGTTCAAATCCTTTTTCACTTTCTTTACAAATCCTTTTTCACTTTCTTTGCAAATCCTTGTTCACTTTCTTTGCAAATCCTTAAAATCAATGTTTGCCCGTTTCATTCAAAACTCATATTTAGAAAAATACTTAGGATTTTTTTACACAAAATAAATCAATAAAAATTTCTCAAAGACCGTATTCTTGTTTTCTTGAAAAACAAACCCTTTGTTTATTTTCCATACTCTTCAAATCATTCCATTTTCATTTTTCATGAAAATATTAATTTGTGAACACCTATTTTGAGGTGTCTTGGCTGAAATTCTCATTGTTCTAAGGACCCAAAAATCAATTCCCTTGTTCTTGAAAATTTTCAACATGAACCCTAATAAGGGCATCAAAAATCGAATCCTTTCCTTTGGCTATTGGAGCCAAAAATTGAATTCATTTTCATCACCACATCATGACATACACATATATATATTTCATCATAAATACTATAAGCACGCCATATACTTATCATGCATAATATAAGCATATCGTAAAAGCCATAAAATCATACAAAGCATATCAAGTATAAGCAAATAAATTAAAGCTCATAAACACACATAAATTATTACATGACCATGGATTGGAATCCTCACATGGATTCACCATCCATCAAATATAAGACTATCTCTCACCACCATACTTGGTTGGTGAGATGGATCTCCCTCTTACCTCTTGAAGACAAGTCTTTCAAGCTCCTCTCCTTCTCCTTGATTTCGTATAAGCCACAAACAATTCCTAACAATTCTAAAACAATTAGTAAAATCACATACAAAGCTTAATAATGACAAACCATGGAACAAACATAGTTTAGAAAATCACAAACTAAATTTTAAACCATAAAAACCAAAGTTTACCTTTAGGGAAGTAAACCAAACTTGGATTTTGAAGCACTTAGGGTAGGATTTTGATGAAACTTCCTAAATGACAAGTGTTTAAGAGGTAGTTTAGCTTTAGGAAATGATGAGAACAAAAATTATAGGAGATGGATAGTGGTTCAAGAGGTGTGGGCCGAATTCTAGAGAGAAAAAAGGAAGAAAAATGTTCTATGTGTTCTTGGGAAATTTGAGAGGAAATAATGTAAACTTTTTGGTGAGAGAAAAGAAATGAATATTGATAGTAAATTGAATGGTGCAGCCGTGTAGTAGTTTGTAGGTAATATTAGGAGATAAGTTTGCACCCAAAATATCACCAATTATGTTCACATTGAAAACACATGGCTTATGTCATCTTTGAATTATTAAATTGTCATGCTAGATAATTCAAGAACCTTGGAGAAGCTCTCCAAGCTGCATGACAATGTGGCTCTTCATAGAATTAGGGACTTAATTGTTTTCAATTAAAACCTAATTGTATGCTAATTAATTAGTTAATTAATTAGGTCTAGTTTCCTAATTTCACTTAATTAACATTCTAACTATATAACTAATTAATTAAACATATTATTACATATATTATAACTTCTAATTAAAATTAGGATATCTAATTAAGAATTAAATTATAACAATTTAACATTTAATTTAGTTTACTTAACTTGTTAATTAGGTCATTAGATTAACCAAATTAGGATTAATTAGTTACTAATCAAATTCAAGCTACTATTGTTGACTTCATCTTTTTCTTTGGCCTAAAAAGCCTATTCAAAGTTGTCTCCCCTCTCCCTTGCATCTCCAAACTGTCCCCCCTTCCATGCTTCATAAAATGTGACAAATTTCATAGCCATCATCCTAAGTCATCCTAACCCTTGATTAAAAGAATGGTTTGGATTAAAATAGCTATTAGGTTTAGGTTATAGATGGAAGACTTTATTTGAGCCATTGGATCATTTTTGGCTTGCAATCCTAACCATTGAATGTGTCTCCAAAATGAAGGGTCAAGATTACACCTTCAAACTTTACATCCAAGGGTCCAAAATGGTTATAGTCATTTTTGATGACCAATTCTCACCATTGATCTAAATCTAAATCCAATGGTCATTAATGATCCATCTCAACCATTGATTAAATCTACATCCAAGGGTTGATAATGGTCATAGCCATTTATAAGACTAAATCTCTACCCTTGATTTAATTTTCATCCAACGGTTATAATTGATCCTATTCACTTTTAAGATCAAATCTTCACCATTGATTAAATCAAGATTAAATCTCCAATGGAGATTAAATCGATGGTGGATATCCAAACCACCAATGTTGACTTAACAGTATAGAATTTTATTTTTATCTGTTAAAACCCCCACGAAAGAATATATTTACTATATTTTTATCGTCTGATAATTAAATACAGTACAAAATATAGTAAAGAAAATTTTCTAAAATTGTTTCCGGATTCAGGTTTAGTAAGATCCCCTGACTCCGTCTAAACAGTATAAATTTTTCTATGCGTAGAAAAAATTTTCACTTTGCGGGACGCACCTGGGCCCACGTATAGCCACCTGGGCCCACATAGGACAACTTGGACCCACATACAGTAAAAAAATTCATAATCATCCACAAAAATCATAAATATTAGAAAACACACAAATATCAAATCAGATCACGTAAAATAATTAAAACCTAACGATAAAAATTAAATTACGTAAAGTTTTTCCCCGACCCAAAAATTTTTATTTTCCTGACTCAGAGTAAATCACTCAAAATGATCAAATACGCTGATGGAATAATCAAAATAATTTTACAGTATCCAGAAATTACTAAACAGTAAAATTTTATTTAACTGTCAAAATTACTGTTTAAGAGATAAAAAATTTTGGGGTGTTACACATTGGGCCTTGGAACTAATTCCCATATTGGTTTCTTTTAAATTGGTTTAGCTCTTCTTGCATTGCTAAGATCCAATATTCATCATTTAAGGCTTCATTTAAGTCTTTAGGTTCAATTTGAGAAACAAAAGCTATATGGTTGTATGCATTTCTAATTGAGTTTCAAGTACTTACACCTTTGGATACATCACCTATTACTTGGTCAAGTGGATAGTACCTCGAGGTTCGTCATTCTTTGGGAAGGTCTGTGACTTATGAATACTCTTGATTTATGGGGTCCTCTTGACTTTCTTCTTGCTTCCTCTCTTCTTTCTCCTTGTTATCCAAGTGAGTTTTTGCCAAAGCCTCTGCAACATCATCAACAACAAAATCATTTCTTGGTCCATTTAGGTTAGTTTCGTCAAATGTAACATGAATGGATTCTTCGACAGTCATAGTTCTTTTATTATAAATTCTAAAGGCTTTGCTATAATTTGAATAACCAAGAAATATACCCTTATTAGAATTAGCATCAAACTTGCCTAGGTTATCCTTTCCATTATTCAAAATAAAACGTTTGCAACCAAAAACATGAAAATGTGAGACATTCGACTTTCTTTCTTTGTATAATTCATATGGAGTTTTCTTTACGATTGGCCTTATAAGGGCCCTATTCATGACATAATAAGCGGTGCTTACCGCATCCGCTAAAAAATACTTAAGTGTAGCCTCATTGAGCATAGTTCTTGCTATTTCTTCTAAAGAACGATTTTTTCTTTCTACAACTCCATTTTGTTGTGGAGTTCTAGGGGCATAAAAATTATGCTCAATGCCATGTTCATCACAAAAAGTTTCAAAAATATGATTTTCAAATTCACCTCCATGGTCACTTCTTATGGAAGTAATAGAAAAACCTTTTTCGTTTTAGATAACTTTGGCAAGTCTTTTAAAAGCTAGAAATACATCATTTTTATGAGAAAGGAATAAAGTCCATGTGAACCTAGAAAAATCATCCACAATCACTAAAGCATAGTAATTCCCACTAAAGTTCATAGTTCTAAATGGTCCAAAAAGATCCATGTACAAAAGTTGTAAAGGTCTAAAGTTGAAACTATATTTTTTGCTTTAAAAAAAACTTTTACTGGTTTTTCCTTTTGACATGCATCATATAATTTATCTTTTATAAAGTAGAGTTTGGGTAGTCCAATTACTAGCTCTTTAGATACCAACTTTTTTTTAGTGATCCATGTAAATGTTTGCAATTCTCCTATGCCATAACCATGAATCATCATTCTTACTTAAAAGGCATTTTGCATCATTTGAGGATATGTCATCAAGGCTAATCATATAAATATTGTTAATCCTATGACTGATGAACTTAACATGCTTATCATTTTTACCTTCAATTATGCAACAATTTGAATCAAAAATTACTTTATTCTCTTTATCACATAATTGGCTAATACTAAGCAAGTTATGTTTAAGTCTTTCAACAAGTAATACATTATCAATAGAGGAATTAGGACTCTTACTGACTTTACCGACTCTAAGAATCTTTCCTTTATTGTTATCTCCATGTGTTACATGTCCGTGAGTCTTACGAACAAGGAATGAGAATTTGGAGTCATCTCTGGTCATGTGCTTGGAGCAGCCGCTATCGAGGTATCGATTTGAACTTCTAACCTTCAAGTAGACGTACAACACATGTTTAATGTTTAACTTTTGGTACCCAAATTTTCTTTGGTCCTTGAGTGTTAGTTTTGGGTATAGTACCCTTAGGAAGCCAAACCATTTTAGTTCTAATTTTTATGTTAATATTTTTCCTTGCATTACATATTGATGCACTGTGTCCATTTTTCTCACAATAAAAGTATTTAATAAAAGGACTACTTAAAGTACTTGAGTGAACAAAGAAATTTTTATAAAATTTATGCTGAATTTTGGGGTTGTAACCTATCCCAGCCTTTTGAAAGACAGCTCTTTATTTTCCTAACAAAATATTTAAGTCATCTATTCCAAAAGTGAATTTAGAAAGTGTGTTCTTTAAATATTTAATTTCTTTTTCAAGAGTTTGACATGATAAACAAGATGAAGATGTTGAGGCATGTGAAGAGCAAATTGTGCAAGCATCAATTAATCCTAATGTTTCATTTTTAATTTTTAATTTTTAATTCTCCAATTTCTTTGTTTAAAGCAAGAATTTGATTTTTCAAAGAAGAAATTATTTTCTTAGATGAGGAAATTAATTTTGTTAGCCTTATCGATTCATCATGCAATTCTTCAAAAACATTTTGTAATTCATCATAAGAGGGTGATAAGTCATAGTTAGAATTTACCTCATTATCGTTTTCTTCTTCTTTTTCTTCTCCTTTGGCTATAAGACATAGATGGACTTATTCACTATCTGAGCTATCAGTAGAGTCCATATCATTGTTATCCCATGCGATGTAGGCTCTTCTTCCTTTTCTGTCCTTGGAGGGTTTCTTATCAATTTTCTCTATTTTTTTTTATAAATTGGGCACTCCATCTTCATGTGGCCTAGTTTTTCGCACTCGTAACAGGTTGGAGTTGATGATGCTCCTTCCTCTTTATGATGGGTCTTCTTTGGGGGGAAAGGCGGTCTTCTTTGAGTTCCTTTCTTTTTGAGGAACTTTCTAAATTTCTTTACTAGGAGACTGAGGTTCTCTTCATTTAACTCAAAGTTATCCGCTTCATCTCCATCATTTTCATATTCATTATCGATAGTGGAGGAGGTGGCTTTAAGTGCGATTCCCTTTTTCTTCTTATCATTTTCTTCGCTTTGACTTAATATGCTCAGCTCCAATTCGTGTTCATGAAGTTTTTAAAAAAAGGGTAGCTAGTGTCATTATTGACAAATTCCTTGATTCTGATATGACTGTCACCTTAGGTTGCCAAATCTTGGTTAGATATCTTAAAACTTTGTTAATCAAATCTTCGTTAGTAAAATTCTTTCCTAAAGATGCAAGATAATTTACAATGTGGGTGAACCTCTTTTGCATTTACTGAATGCTTTTTCCTTAATTCATTCTAAATAATTCATATTCTCGAGTAAGAGAATTGATTCTTGACCTCTTTACTTCACTAGTACCCTCATGGGTGACTTGTAAAGTATCTCACATTTCTTTAGCAATTTTACAATTTAAAATTCTGAAAAATTTATCATACCCCAAAGCGGTAGTAATGATTTTTTGGCTTTTAAATTATGTTGAACTTTTCTTTTATCCTTATCAGACTAATCACTTCTCGGTGTTTCGATTTTTACACCATCGACCTCTTTTGTAGGTATAAATGTGTCATTTTTGACAGCATCCCACACATCAAGATCAATAGCTTCGATGAAGATTTTTATTCTTTCCTTCCAATAGGCATAACCATCCTCATTGAAAAAGGGTGGTCGGTTTATAGAAGATCCCTTTAAAAAATCATTTGAAGAAGCCATGTTCTCTTGAAGTTGCTAAACTCTTTAAACAAGAGTCTAACTCTGATACCATAGCTTGCATTCTTCTACTATGCCCAACGACAACCAAAGTTGCTAGTATATGCGTATAACTTATCCCAACAATAATTACAATTGTTGCCATATTTCTATGTTTATCGTCGCGATAAACTTTGTCACTGGCGTATAGCTTGCATTCTTCTACTATGCCTAGCGACAACCACAGTCATTGGCATATGCGTCTATTTTATCCCAGCAACAATTGCAATTATTGCTATATTTCTACGCTTATCCCAGCGATAACATATGTCGCTGCCATATGACTCATATCCTTAGACGTTGCCCAACGACAATCTAATATCGTAGCTATATATGTGGTCTACCCTCGCAAAATATTTTGTCGTTGTTATAGATCAGTTTTTTCTAGCGCAAATATCACTATGGCGATAAGTTCTTGTTATCGCAATGACTTATAAACGTCATTGCTATATATGTAGTTTTGCTAACGACTTTTTTGTCGCTTGGAAAAAGTCGCTACCATTTATCTTAATTTTTAAAGTGAAATGGCATGGTATACATGAATCAAAAATGATGTGACAGATATATACATGTAATAAGATAGATTACGTAAGAGGATGCATGTGATAATTATAAATGCATGAAGATGAATGAGGTAGGAAGAGAAGAAAGAAGAAAGAAGTATGCTCCCTTTTGTCCTAGACAGGGTGAAGCCTAAGGGGTGAATACTCCTAAGGTCAAAAACCTAAACTAGGTGGCCACTATTGTCATTTTATTAATACATGGTTTTTGGGATAGATCTAGAGCCCTAATGAATATGGTCCCAAGATTGCCCTCATCTAAAAGATAAGGACTCGATCTTATAAGCCTGCCATAGGGACGAATAAGTCGCTATATGGCAATTCCATGAAACCAGTAACAATCAAAGTGGAAGAATCAGAGACTATCAGGGAAGCTAAAGCCTTACAATAACATCACTGAAACCCCTTCTGGTCCTACGCATTCCAAGACTTTGGTATAGAGCCCAAAAAAGTGTGTGAAATAAGTAATGGTGCCATGTGTGCTAGGAGCATACAAACCTGGGCAAAAAATATCTAAGAAAATAAAACTACCCATAACCTACAAAATAGCAGCAAAGTAGAACATATATACAATAGCCAACCAGCAATCCTCTAACCTAAGGTTTCAATAGTCATGCAACACAGTATAAACAAAACAACAAAATATAAAGATAGCAAAATATACAAAAAAATCCAAACTTATTTACAACAAGACATACCAAAGCAAGATTAAAAACATCATAGGGAAAACAAATAAATAAAAGTTATTAAAAATTTACACAACCAACTTTGACAGGCTTAACTCTCTGAAACTCCTAGTGGAGTTACCATCTATTGCGACCTAGATTGCGATGACAAAAAGAAATTTTTTTTAAATGAAAATGAAAATAGAATCGTCACCAAAGTTTATTTAACTTAGGAAAAAACATTGGAAAACCCTTTAAAAGAAAAATAGTCTTTGGAATCAAATTTAGCTCAAGAGTCAATTGTGCAGAGGGAAAAGTGGAAATTGAATCCCACAGCACTCTTGATATACCCATCCTAAGATGGTTACCTTAGTTAATTGTGCAAATTTTTCATAACTTTTAAAAATATTTATTTAGCCCTTTTTTTATTTTTTAATTATTTAAACATTTATCACAAAAAATAAGGAATATATACTAAGATAAAACATCAACAACACTTTAAATTTCACATCAAATTATGTCACTGAGCACAACATATACAACTAAACTAATTCTAAGCAACCCAAACAAAAGAAAATCAAGATATTTCTTTTACATTCATCAATTTTTTTATTGCTAGTCTATTAATTCCTAAAACTTTTTTTTATTAAACTCTTTTTTTTAACTTATATTTTGGTGCTTTTGAATTTTTTTCATACTTAAACCTCTCTTTTTTTACCTCCCCTTTTATTAATTAAATTTGTTTTGTCAACTTACAAAATCAAAGATAAAGAAATTCTAATCCTTAGCCTACTTAAAATAAAACCAACACTAATTATACTCATTTGGGCCCAACATGGAAAGTAGCCCTTAGTTCAAATTTTCATTAAGCCAAATCTAGCAAATTCTCTTTTATTTTTATTGTTTTGATTGATTTCATTTTTTTTTATTAAAACACCACCTAAAAAAACAAAAATAAACTAGCAAAAAACAAAGAGACAGAAACGAAGAACCAGGGAGGAGCCTTTAGTCTTCGTGGTGCATACCTGGATGGCGAGGTTGGGGGAGGGCAAGGTCCAACATTGCAACAGCAGTAGCGAAAGCAGGGATGTTTTCGGGCTTGGTGGCTGCGCAGTGGAGCTGGATTTTGTTGTGGGTTCATGCGTGCAGTGGCGTGGTAGCATTGATTTCTTTTTTAGTTGTGGCTTCATGCATGGTAATACGAGATATGTATCTAGTATCTGTACAGCAATAATATCATCCTGATCACCCAAAGATTGAGCTTAGTTGAGGATATTTGAGGAAAGGTGATCTATATCTTTGACATTAGTTATTTTAGGAATGTTGCTAGAGTAATTGTAGGAGAATTGTTTGGGGGTAATTGATGGATACGATTGTCAAGCTGTGTGTGTGTGTGTGTGTGTGTATATATATATATGTACATATCATATCAATGATATTGATTCACGTTCAGTTTTATTATGGTATCAAAGCCACTACTGATACTCTGTACCTGTCGCGATAGAGATCGCAGCGAAATATAGTAACTCATGGGATTTTAGAAAATGAAAAATGGAGTCACCACCAATTTTATTCGAATTTGGGAAAATTAGAAGACCTTTCTTAATATATATATATATAATAAAAAAATAAATTGTGAGATTTTAATTTTTGGCTTGACAGAATAAAGATTCTACTCCTACGTATCTCCTAGTGCAATGAAGAACTTAAAATCACGTAGTTCTTTAAAAAATAATTATGGGTTGGTTATTTTTAGCTTTGAAAAGTTTTGAATCATCAAGTTATCACAACTTAGATAATTCTAAAAAATAATAGGATTAACGAGCTATCACAACTCAGTTAATCTCATTTTATTCTTCTTAAAAATATTTAATTATTTTGTTTTATTTTTCCTATTTTTATTTTTATCATTTTTACTTTTTTTCATTTTTTATTTTTTAGTTTTTAGCCCTGACAAACTCATTAATCTAAGCCCATTTCAACAAAAAAAAATATCAGAATTTGAAAATCAAAAGAACATCACAGAGATAAGCTTACCGAAAAGGGGAAAAGAAAAATGGGGTTCTATTTTTCTTGGGATAGTTGTAGAGGCCAGTCGGGGTAGCGACGACAAGTGTTGTGCACGTGCGGCGCCAGTTTGAGCAGCAACCAAGATGGTTGTTGGGTGATTCAGGCGGATTTGAGATCGACTGCTTGCTAAGTTGCGACTTGGTTCATGGAGCGCGGCTGGTGCAGTGATGTGCAGAGGATGATAGCGTTGGGCTTGGTGTTGTGCGTGTCAAAATGGCTCCAGGTGACGGGATCTGCGTACGGGTCAAACGGCTAGCCAGATCATGGGTGGAGCGACGGATCATTCGGGTCTATAGTGGTGTGTGGCGCTTTTGGTCTTGCAGCGAGCTTGGATTTGGGCTTTCTGGGGCAGGGTTGGATGGTGCAGGTTGCGGTTCGGTATCGATTGGGGTTCCAGTGCGTGAACTGACGACACGGTGTGTGAGTCAGGCATGGCAGCTGGGAGTTCCAGTTCGGGCTACGATAATTCGCGAGTCAAGTGTGATGCTGGTCAGTCGGAATTAAAGGTGATGGGTTGCTATTTGTTTGTTTGTTTTTTTTTGTTGGGTGATGAGAGGTTGAGGATGAAGTGTTGTGGTGTTTTGGTTAATGGGTTGAATATGGTGTTGTTAATGGTGGATGGTGAGTGGTTATGGCTTGACGATGATGGTGGGTGGTTGGAGGGTTGAAGGTGGTTATGGAAGATGGTGAAGATGAGTGAGGGTGAAGGGTGGATTGGTGAAGGTGAAGGGTGGAGTTTGTTTGGCTACAGATGAGGAGGAGGACGAGGGGGAAATAGTTTGTTTGGTTGAAGATAAAGGTCAGAAATGGAAGGTTGAAGGTGGTGAATAGTGAAAGGTTGAAGATGAAGGTGTTTTGTTTGTTGAACTTGTTTGAGTGTGATGGTCCTTTGATCAAACGTTGAGCTCTCTCCCCCTCTTTGAAAATTGTTGAGCCTACTCTATATTAGCTTGGTTTGCATGAGATTGTGCAGTCCCTTTCTGCTCCATTTTTTGGCTTTAAAACCTACTTCCTTTTTTCTTTTTTCCTGCATCTACCCAATTTTTGTGTTTCATCCCTGTGGTTCAATGTTACAGGAGTTGCATCATGTAGGAGGCAGCAGCTCCTTCACCATTTTGATGCTTTATTTTTAAAAACTTTTAGCTTCACATTTTTCTATTCTTGATTTAAAAAAGCATGCTTTTGTCTTTTCTTTTTGTATTTGTTGGCTAATTGTTGCAGCGTTAGCTTTCTCTTTTTTTTTTTACATTAAAAACATAAAACAAATAGGCCAAGGTGGATTAATGTACTTGAACATTTTTTTATTAGGTTGGACTTGATTTTGGTCAAAAATTAAGGAGATGAGCAAAAAGAAAAGGGGAACACTTATTAGTGTAATTAAATTTTTTTTTTTTTGCTTTTTATATATTTTTTAAATTAAAAAGTTTTTAATGACCCGAAAAAAATTAGATGTTCACAGTACCTAGACGAAATTATGCAATTCTTATGGTGAAAAATGTAACATCTCGAATTTAATAATCATAATATAACCAAAGTATATCACAGTGATTAGAGTCAAACATACTACTTACTACAGTTATGCAATTTTCAATATAACATATTAGCATTATATAGAAAATATGAGTCATAAATGAACAACTATATATATATACATCATAGCCTCAACAGGGCATACTGTTATACATAACTCAAAACAATTAACCAAATATAAAATATACAAGCTCAGTTCACAACAGCACCTATACTGTGCTAAGCCTCACACATCTTCTTCTTCCCTTTCAAAGATCTCACACCTGGATTTACATGGCTACACAATCGGGGTGAGAAATCACATCTCATTAGAAGTATTCCAATATCAGCATATACATAAACATATATACTCGTTCAGATAATATTAACAATTATCAAAATAACACTTCAATCACAGAAATAACAACATCTTCATCTCAAAGATATGCAATCGCCCATACAATTGTAATGCATGATTAATGTTATGAAAGCAATCACCTATACAATTGCCATGTTATGCCAAGTTATGTCTAGTGTTTATGCCTAAGCAAAATCCTAAGCATGAAAATGAATAATGTATGACACCATATCCAGGAACCTCTAATTCCATGGTAATGTCATGAATGCATGAGTCTTCAACAAAGTAATGGAAGTCACAACCATAACCTTGAACAAGCACTGGAAGTCCATCTAGTAAACATCATTATCATAGAGGAAATCCATTTCCCCTGGGTAGTGAAGTCCATCAATTACGCGGTTATCGATAATGAACAAGGAAATTTATCCTTATAAACACTATATTAGGAAGGTTACAATCCACCTCACCTAATATAGATCACCCACATCTACGGGGTTCACACATTTCAAAAAATAATCACCTACATCTATGAGGCTTTTACTTTTTAAAAATAAACACTCACATCTACAGGACTCACACCTTTCAAAAAGCAATCACCCACATCTACGGGGCTCTTACTTTTTTAAAAAGGCAACTCATACACTCAAGTATATCATCATGTCTAATTAAACTCTCATAATTAGCATTACCAAACAATATGATTCAACAATCACATAAAGAGGATATAAACACCTCAATATGCTCCACAAACCTCTCATGCAAAACAATTACTAATTACTTCCCTTAACTAGTTTCACAATTGATTTATATGCATTTCAAGTTCATTTCACAACACTTCATCAAATACTTCTAAAAGTACCTTATCACTCTTAAAAGAGCATACATGAGTGATTCCAATACTTAGGGAAACCTCATTCCCTCAATTCATCACAATACACAATATGTGTGTATATAGTCATGTGTAATTATTTCTCATAATTAACATTATAAATCAACTTGATTTAACACAAACATTCTTAATCAAATACTCCTATTAGAGTCTCAGCAATCACCAAGAAGTATAAAAGATGAAACTACACCATTGGAAGGCTCCAAGACATCAAACACAAATCATAGTTGTTTCTAGGAATCCACGTTGCGGCACTCCCTGATCCACGCTGCAGCACCCAACCCTTGGGTTAAAGTACTGACAGAAAATGCTACCCACGCCACGGCATTCCAGGTGCCACGCCACGACATTCATCCCCTGTTCCACTCACGCTGCGGTATTCCAAGTGCCACACTGCGACACCCACTGCAGAACTCAGAATCTGTAAAATTCTACAGATACGAGTACTGTTCCATTGGAACTAGCCCTCTTCCAATCACTCAAAACTCGATTCCAAGTTATTTCCAACCTCTAACAAGAATCAACTACACATAACAACCCTTAAACTACTTCAATTTCACTTAATTCAACATTTTGTGAATTAAAACCCTAACATTGACCTAAACCTCCAAAACTGACCTAAAGGGAATTAAGGCTTCCAAGAATCATAAAATCACTCATCAAACCTCAATTTCTTCATTAAGTCCCTCAAGAACCAAAAATGAAAGAAATGAAATACAACAATCCATACAAGTTTCCCCTACCTCAAGGTCTAGAAGATGGCCAAGGATGGATCCAAGCTCTACAATCCTTACTTGCCTCTTGGCTTCTCCTTTTTCTCCTTCTTCTTTCTCCTTCATGGTTCCATTCTCTCTTTTCTCTTTTGTTTTCTATTTTCCTTTTGTTTCTCTCACCCTCAGTCGTGTGACTACTTATAAAGAGGAGCCAAATTTGGCTTCTCACAGATAAACACTAAAACCTCGATCTGCTAAGAACACTCAGATTTCACCAAATCCGATTTCCTAGCTATCAACAGATTCAAAATAAATCTTGATTCATTAAAATTCTTGTTTCACCATTTCTCTATTTTTTCATATCAGCTGCTAGTCAAACCGACATTAAAAACACATAACCAGTATGCTTAAAAATGTCAAATTAACTCTGATTAACCTTAAACTTTAACTGTAGTACAGTTCATACATTTGTGACCTGAAAATAAATTATCCATATTTATTTCCACTAACTAAGCAGTTTAAGCGATTTTCAGAGTAAATAACAGCTATATTTCACACATAGTGTTACAACAATATGACTAAATATGCTCAGAAAGCCACAAATCTACACAGACATGTTAAGTAAGTATTAGACTACCTCTGTAACCATATACAAACCTAGCATGTTTTCCAAGGTGTTACAGAAAACCAAGAACAAGTGCAGAAGGAACAAGCTCAAAAGGATGAGGCCAAGAGAACTTCATCACCATATGATCTGAACGCGAACGACAACCCCAACAATGTGATTACACAAGTGCAATTGTAGGGAGAGAATTATAAAGAATGGGATCGAGCCATAAGGACTTCCTTGCGTGCTAAAAAGAAGTGGGGCTTCCTAGAGATGAGTCTTACACAGCCTAAAGAAGGATCATCAGAGGTGGAAGACTGGTGGATAGTTGAATCCATACTGGTTTCTTGGATTTGAACACTATCGAACCTAGCTTACGTTCGACTATGACATACATGGAGAATGCAAAGGATTTGTGGGAAGATATCAAAGAAAGATTTTTAGTTGTGAATGGGCCGAGAATCCAGCAACTGAAGGCAGACTTGGCATATTGCAAGCAACATAGAATGAACATGGTTGCATATTATAGGAAACTGAAGACACTTTAGGATGAGCTGGTGAATTACGAGCAGATTCCAAAGTGCTCATGTAGAGGTTGCAAATGCGGTATTGCATCTCAGCTGGAAAAAGCGGAGAGAAAAAGAAAAAGTGTATCAATTATTGATGGGTTTGGATGACGTAAACTATGGCACTGTATGCTCTAACATACTAGCAGCGGATCCTTTGCCATCAATGAATAGGGTATATTCACTATTGTACAAGAAGAGAGAATGAAAAACACTATTCGAGCCAAAGAAGAGAAAAGAGAAGTCATGGGACTTGTCGTTCAATTAGGCTCCAGAACAAAGGAACGTGGAGAAGTAAAGGATAGATCAGTGGTATATTCAAATTGTGGCAAGAAAGGTCATGATGTTGGAGTCTGTTTGCAACTGATTGGATATCCAAATTAGTGGGGTGAGCAAACCCGCAGTGAGGGAAGGACTAGCAGATGAGGCAAAGCCCAACAACGAAATGGAACTAGTGCAGGTAGTGGAAGAGGTGGTTTAGTGCGTGCTAATGCAGCACAAGTTGCAGGGTGAACCACAAGCAATTCTATTGTAGAAACTGAAAAGTTTAGACTGACCGGGCTGAGCAACGAGCAGCGGCAGACTTTGGTTGACATGCTGAATAATCATAAAACTACTATAAATGAGAAGATGACTAGTAAGAACTTACATAATTTATAGATCATAGATACTGGACCCTCTAACTATATGATAGGGAACCTGAAGCATTTGTGTAAGCTGAGAACTGTGCAGGGATGTCTAATGGGATTACCAGATGGACAACATGCGGTTGTGACCAAAGAAGAAACTGTGATTCTTGATGGGGGGTTTAAGACTTGAAAATATTCTTTATATGCCAAAATTGAACTGCAATTTAATTTCTGTATCATAGATGATAGATGAATCAAAATGTGTTGTTCAATTTACTAACAAACTATGTGTAATACAAGATCGCACTTCGAGGATGCTGATTGGTGTGAGTGAATAGAAAGATGGGCTATACTTCTACCATGGTGTCTAAGATGTGAAGGCTTTTCATATCAATGTAGTGAATCAGCTAGACCTTTGGCATAAACGGTTGGGGCACTCATCTTTAAAAGTTGTTCAGATGATACTCAATGCAAGAGGTGGTCACAATAGTGAGTATTTGAATAAAGTTTATGAGATTTGTAAATGGGCAAAGCAAACGAGAGACAAATTTTCTTTGAGCAATCGTAAAGCATCAAATATTTTTGAATTGATACATTGTGATTTATAGGGATCTTATAGGACTCCCTCCTCTTGTGATGCATCTTATTTTTTAACCTTGGTAGATGACTACTCCCATGCTATTTGGATATACTTGTTGCATGATAAAAAGGAAGTGACATAAACAATGATGAATTTCTTTGCTCTTGTTGATAGACAATACAATAAACAAGTTAAGATCGTTAGAAGTGATAACGGGATAGAATTCACTTGCTTAAAAAATTATTTTCTTGAACATGGCATCATTCATCAAACCTCATGCATTGGAACCCCACAACAAAATGGAAGGGTGGAGAGAAAATGATCTGTTGATTATTTCTATATATTGAATGCCTTGTCTTTGATCTAATTGGACTTCATATATGCTTAATTATCAACTTTTAGCTAAGTTTTTGGATATGATGATTCATTGGATCTTTATTGTGAAACTATGTTTAAGTGTGTTTATAAGTACTCATAATTGCATTGTGTTCTTCAAGAGATCTTTGAGTGATGGAGTCCATTAGCATCAAACCAAGCTTGCTATGCATTTCAGTAGAGAGCTAAAGACTTAAGGAGATCAATTTCACCTTTAGGAGCAAAAGGAGAAACAAAATGTGAAGAATCAGGGCTGAATTTGAAGAAATTAAGTGACACGGCCCGTGTCCCCAAACACAAGGGGGGCCGTGTCCTTCTCTGGCATCACAAATTGGGTCCAGTTCTAAATTTTCCCGAAGACACAACACGTGTCTTAAGACACAGGGCAGGCCGTGTTTCTCTCTAACTTCTAATTCTATGGAATTCATGCTAGAAGACTCAAACACGGGGGGGGGGGTGTAATGAGACACGACCTATGTCTGCGTATCAAGAAATTAGTTTTGGGTTTGGACGAGGAGCTATGTATCCAAGGTTATAAATAGGATTGCCTAAGGTTCAAAAAGGGGTAGTCTGAGATAGATGCCACTAAGGAATTGCGGAGAATAAGAAGAACAAGAGAAAGGAGGATTCGATCAAAGATTGGAGATTCGAGTTTGAACCATTAACGATCAATCAACCTCTACCATTGGAAACTAGTTTGATCTTCAGTTTTCTTTCGCACTTGTATTTCTTGACAATGTTTTTCTTTCATTTTTCTTTTGATTTTGAATTTACCATGTGCGGCTAAGTTTCTTATTTGGTTAAAGGAAAATGAAATCTTAGTTTTGATTTTGTGAATCCTAGATACTTCTTTATTTCAATACAGTTTATATTTTTATTCATATATTTCTGTGCTTAATTCAGTATAAAGGTTTTTATACTCTTTACTATTTTTAAAAGTGGTAAAACTAGGATTGCTATGCACGGTTACAGTGATAGAACTAGTGAGACATATATCTAAGTAATTCAATCTTGGTGTGTGATTGGACCTTAGTGTGATTAGTTTTCTAAATCTTAATGTTGTCATTAGATGGATATAAGAGCGGTTGCTTTATAGCTAACTAGTGATTATGGATTAATTTGAGCAGTTGCTAAATTAGTCAAAATCTAAGGAAAACAGAAAATTAATCTCACAATTGCATAAAAACATAATTGATCATGTTGGGATAAAGGATATGTAGGTTAGCATTATCATATAAATCTAATGGTGAATTATATCTCTTAACCAATCTCTTTAAATTGGTAATTCAAATTGTGTTTATTATTGTTGCTTTAAATTTAATTCCTTTTTCTTAGTTTTAACAAACAAAACCTTTTTTACTATTATTTGTTCTTTAGTGTTTAATCTAGGAATCAAGTTATAATGTTAATTAAATTAGTTCTCTGTGGATCGATCATTACTAACTACAACTAGTTGTAAGGTTTTTATGTTTTTGGTGGAACTTAACAACTAATTTTGATCTTAATTTTTAATCTCAATCCAAATTGTACACCAAATTTTGGAGTCATTGTCAAGTAACTAATTTTACAATTGCACTATTAATTTATTTCCTATTTTTTATTTTGTTTTTTTTTGTTTACTTGAATTAGTTATTTTTGACTGTTTTGTAAGTGTCTATGTCCATTGAAGAGTTGGAAGAGAAAGTGAAGGATTTAGGGCACTACATTGATCAAATCAACTTACATCCTCAGTTTCCTTTCCATCCATCTAATTTCTAATTCGCATTTGCTGACATTGAAGCTACCGCCCATATAGATCTATCAAGTTCTAAGATATCTGAAGAGGAGGCAATGGCAGAAAATACTCTAAAGGCATTGGGTGCTCCAAACTTAGACCAACAGCCTCTGTGCATAGAAATTCTAGAAAATGAAGAGGCATTTGAATTGAAGTCCGGCCTAATCTATCTTTTACCTTTTTTCAATGGATTAGCTGGGAAGGATCCCAACAAGCATCTAAAGGAGAACCATGTGGTTTATTATAGCATGAAACCAACGGGAATTCCAGTAGAACAAGTCAATGAGAGCTTTTCCATTCTCACTGAAAGATTCTGCAAAGGAATGGCTATACTATTTGTCACTCGGATCCATCAATTCATGGCAGGACATGGCTCGAGCTTTCCTAGATAGATATTTCCCTGCCTCAAAGGCTATAACCATAAAAAAAAAACTGCGGCATCCAACAAAGGCATGGGGAGTCACTTCATGACTACTGGGAGAGGTTTAAGAAATTATGTGCTAGTTGCCCTCAAGATCAAATTAGTGAGCAACTTCTGATTCAGTATTTTTATGAAGGTTTGCTAATGATGGACTGTAACATGATTAATACTGCTAGTAGAGGAGCTTTGGTTGATAAGACTCCTCAAGAAGCTAGGAATTTGATATCAAGGATGGCTGCAAACACTCAATAATTTTTTACCATGAATGACACTAGAGTGAGAGTAGTTAAAGAGGCAGAAACAGTCAGTTTACAGCAATAAATGACCTAGCTGACTGCCATGGTTCAACGACTAATGGATAATGGGAAAGCATCGGTAAATGCTTGTAGGATCTGTTGTTCTCCTGGACATCCAACTGATATGTGTCCCACTCTACAAGAGGACACAAGCGAGGAGGTAAAGGTAGCAGGGGGATATTCTGGACCTTCTAAAAACTACAACCCCTACTCTAATACATATAATCTGGGATGGAGAGATCATCCTAATTTGAGTTATGGAAAGCATCCCCAGAATCAACCTTCAGTCTATGGACCTCTTGGATTCCAACAGAGGCAAGCACCTTTCCCTCAAAGACAATAACAAGCTCAAGCTCCTAAGCAACCTGAGCCTTCATTGGAGGAGTTAATGAGGCAAATGGCCAATAGTAGTATTCAATTTCAGCAGGAGTAAATGGCCACTATGCAAAGCTTCTAACAAGAAACAAGGGCCACTATCAGTAACCTATAGAATCAAGTAGGGCAGTTAGCCACAGACCTCAACAAGGTTCAGAGCCAACTTTCAGGGCGACTTCCCTCACAACCGGAAGTAAATCCAAGGGAAAATGCTAGTGCTATCACATTGTGAAGTGGGAAGGTGTTAGATCAATCTACATCTCATTCACAACTCACTAAAGAGTAAGATCCAGAGCCTAAGAAGGTAAATGAGGAGCGAAAAAACTCTAAGGTCCCTAAGGTTAGTATTTCTGAACCACTTCCTAAGTATGTCACTAAGGCCTCTTTTCCTAATAGGTTGGTTAAGAATAAGAAAGACGAAGTAGATAAAGAGATCTTAGAGACCTTTAAGAGAGTGGAAGTTAACATTCCCTTGTTAGACGTCATTAAGCAAGTTCCTAGGTATGCCAAGTTCTTAAAGGAATTATGCACTAACAAGAGAAAGTTAAAAGATAACTAGAGGGTCCAAGTGGGAGTGAATGTTTCAGCAGTAATTAAAAAAAAAAACTCCCAACGAAGTGTAAGGATCCTGGCACATTCACTATACCATGCACTATAGGTAACACAAGGTTTGAGAGGACAATGTTAGATTTAAGTGCACCCATAAATGTCATGCCTTATTCCATTTATGCATCTTTATATCTAGGTCATTTAGAGCCCATTGGTGTTATTATTCAATTGGCTGATAGATCTAACACATACCCAAAGGGTGTTGTTGAGGATGTGTTAGTGCAGGTGAATGAATTAGTATTTTCGGTAGACTTCTATATGCTGGACATGGAGGAGGATAAATCCCCCAACTCTGCTCCTATTTTGTTAAGGAGACCATTCTTGAAGACTGCACGAACAAAGATTGATGTTCACTCAGGGACGTTAACAATGGAATTTTATAGGAAAATGATCTGATTCAATATCTTTGAGGCTATGAGATACCCAAGTGATGTATACTCTGCCTGTTTAATTATCTCCTTTGATACTTTTGATTCTTTAATTTCTATAACTTTTGAGTCTAATCATTTTGTTGTTCTTGATATAGTATTGACTCATAGCTTAGATTCACAGGAAGAGAAGAGGGATGATGAAAGAGAGCCATGGAGTGAAGATATTCATGATGTAGTAGTAGCCTTGCATGAGCTCTCTTCCAATTTAGAAGGACATGAGGTTTCTTATGTTGAGCTACTAATTACTAATGATGCACCTAAACCGTTTGTTATGCAGGCACCAGAATTGGAACTGAAGGAATTACCTGATCATCTCAAATATATATTCTTAGGAGAGAAAGACACATTTCCAGTGATAATTGCTAAGTCACTCACCCAAGAATAAGAGGAGAAGTTGATGGCTATTTTGAAGAAGCACAAAAAGGCTATAGGATGGACTATAGCAGACATTAAGGGTATTAACCTCTCCATTTGCATGCACAGAATCTTAATAGAGGATAAAGGTAAACTAGTGAGAGATCCCCAGAGGAGGTTGAATCCTCCGATGATGGAAGTCGTGAAGAAGGAGTTACTAAAGCTCCTAAGTGTGGGGATGATCTACTCCATTTCTGACAGCAAGTGAGTAAGTCCGGTCCAGTTAGTACCAAAGAAATCTAGAATAACTATGGTAAGAAATGTTGAAAATGAGCTTATTTTCACTCGGCTACAAACAGGGTGGCGTGTTTGTATAGACTATAGAAATTAAATGCTGCTACTAGAAAATACCACTTTCCTTTGCCTTTTATAGATCAAATGTTGGAAAGATTAGCTAGTCATTCTCATTACTATTTTCTAGATGGATTTTCATGTTATAATCTAATTGCTATTACTCCAGAAGATCAGGATAAGACCACTTTCACTTGTTCCTTTGGCACCTTTGCTTATAAGCGAATGTCTTTTGGACTTTGCAATGCACCAGGGACCTTTCAGAGATGTATGGTGACTATATTTTTTGATTACATAGAGAGCATTATAGAGGTCTTCATGGATGATTTTAGTGTATTTGGGAATGGATTTGAGGATTGTTTAGAACATTTAGAATTGGTTCTAAAAAAGTGCATTGATAATAACCTTGTGTTGAATTGGGCATTTCATGGTAGAAGAAGGTATAGTGTTAGGTCATGTGATCTCTGCTAGAGGAATTGAGGTTGATAGAGCTAAGGTAGAGCTTGTGCATTCCTTAACCCCGCCCACTAGTTTGTGGGAAATTCGTTCTTTTCTTGGTCATGTAGGTTTCTACCGAAGATTCATCAAGGATTTCTCCAAGATTTCTCTACCCCTTTACACACTGCTTCAAAAGGATGTTCCATTCCACTTTGACGAGAAATGTATAGAAGCTTTCACCACACTCAAGAAGTTGATGACTATGGCGCCTATCATTAGGCTACCAAATTGGGAGCTACCATTCGAGTTGATGTGTGATGCTAGCGACTTCACAGTAGGGGCTGTCCTAGGACAGTGAGTTGATAGGGTGCCTTATGCTATCTATTATGCATCAAGGACCCTAAGTGATGCTCAACTCAATTACTCTACAACTGAAAAAGAGCTTCTAGCTGTGGTTTTTTATTTAGAAAAATTGAGATCATATGTAATTGGTTCTAAAGTAATTTTTTTTTTCTGATCATGTAGCTTTGAAGTACTTAATTACGAAGAAAGAAGCAAAGCCTGAATTGCTTCGATGGATTTTAATGCTCTAAGAGTTTGAGTTGGAGATTAAAGACAAAAAAAGGAGTGAAAACTTAGTGGCAAATCATTTGAGTAGGTTGGTGACTGAGGAAGAAGAGATGCCTATTAAAGAGAGTTTTCCAGATGAGCATATCATGGCTATCGAGACTTCAATTCCTTGGTACACTGACATTACCAACTACTTGGCCACTAAGGACTTTTCGGAGAGCTTGAACAAGGCACAATGAGATAAATTGAGGAGTGATTACAAATATTACATCTGGGATGATCCTTACCTCTGGAAGTATTATGCAAATCAAGTGATTAGGACATACATTCCAGATTCAGAAACTCACTCTATACTCTCTTTTTGTCACACTTATGCATGTGGAGGGCATTTTGGCATGAAGAGGACAGCCAAGAAAGTGCTTGACAATGGTTTCTATTGACCTAAGGATGCTCACAACTTTTGTAAGTCATGCGACCACTGTCAAAGAACAGGTAATAATTGTCCTAGAAATCAAATGCCTCAAACTCTGATAGTTTTTATGGAAATCTTTGATATTTGGGGCATTTACTTTATAGGACCATTCCCACCTTTTTTTGATTTTTCATACATTTTTCTAGTTGTTGATTATGTATCAAAATGGGTGGAAGCAAAGGCCATCGGATTTGATGACTCTAAGATTATTATGGATTTTGTGAAGTCTAACATTTTCTCCAGGTTTGGAACTACAAAGGCCATAATTAATAATCAAGGGACTCATTTTCACAGCAGAACATTTAAGGTTCTCATGAAGAAATATGGTGTGGTGCATAGGACTTTCACTTCTACCATCCACAGAAAAATGAACAGACTGAAGTGTCAAATCAGGAAATCAAGTCCATCCTTGAAAAGACAGTCAATCCAATGCGCAAAGATTTTAGTACTAGACTTGATGATGCATTATTGCCTTATAGGACTGCATATAAGACCCCATTTAGCATGTCACCATTTCGATTGGTATATGGGAAGCCCTGTCATTTGCCTGTAGAGTTAGAGCATCGATCTTATTGGGCTATTAAGCAAGTGAACATAGATCTGGAGGATGCCGAAAAGTAAAAGAATCTCCAATAACAAAAGTTGAATGAATTGAGGAATAAGGTTTTTGATAGTGCCCTTATTTACAAGGCAAAAACCAAGGCATTCCATGATCAAATGATCTCTAGGAAAAGCTTCAACAAAGGACAAAGAATGCTACTATACCAATCCAGAGTCAAGATGTTTCCAGGTAAACTACGTTCTAAATGGATTGGACTATTTATGGTGACTAATGTTTTTTTTTTTCTGGTGCAGTGGAAATCATGAACGAAGGGTCTAGAAAAATATTCAAAGTGAATGGACATCATCTCAAGCCTTACCACGAGTTTCTAGAAAAAGAAGAAGTGGAAGAGATGACCCTTCTCTATCTACATTATGAAGAACACTAAGGAGTATCACAATGTCAGGCTGAGGACAATAAACTAAGTGCTTAATGGAAGGCAACCCATTATCAAGAAAATCAGATTTGCTTTCTTTATCCCTTTTATTTTATGTTTCTTTATTATTTTCTTGATTAGTTTCTTAGGTAAAGTAGATTTTGGTATGCCTCTTGACTGATTGCCCAAGAATCCTTAGATATCTTTGTGTTTTAGAATACTGGATTTGTGATTGAATGCATTATTTGATTATTTGATTGTTTAATGAGTGTATGGAGTCCTCATAAGAGTTTTAGGTAGATGAGAAACCTTGGAAATTGATAATTCTGTGGGGTATTAGTATGGTTTTCTGAGTTACCAAGTTAGAGGAAGACATGAGACACACCCTATGTTCCCAATTAGTAGAAGCCCCAATTGCTCATAGAGCAGTACATAGGGGGGCGTGTCATATGACACGGCCCATGTTCTCATGACAGAAAGCCTCAGTTGGTCACAGAAGTAAACACAGAGGGCCGTGTCATAAGACACAGCCCGTGTTTTCGAATGAAGGAGCCACTGCTGCTCCCAGAGCCAAACACGGTGGGGGCCATGTCTCGTGTTTTTGTGCGCAGAGGCCCTAGTTCTCTCAGAGCCTTACACGGGGGGCATGTTTACGTGACAAATCAATTAAAACCCTCATTTAAGGTTTTATTTGCCACTTCCAGCCCCAATTTCTCCCTCTCTTGTGCCGTTCCACACATTCCCTAGCTCTTTTCCTATTTTTCTTCCATTCAAACACTAATCAAGCTCCTATTTCCTCCTTCCCTCCATTCCCAAACACCACAAACTTCATTTTCTTCCATACTCTTTCATACACCTAACCCCCTAAACCTCACCCACCATCGTTCCCTTCACCCACTTCATCTTCCATCTTTTCTCCTTTCCTATTCTCCTCACTACTCATCTCCATTTCTTTAAGTTTCACCTCCAATGCCTCCAAAGAAGCGATCGAAGCACACAGCCAAGAGGTAAATTACACCTTCCCCACCTCCACCTGCAGAGCCATCTCTATAGGTACCTTTGAATCCTCTTGATAGGAAGGAAGTAATACACATTAGGTATCTAGATGAGGATACACTAAGAGTCATTGATTTACATGGGGAGGTCTATAATTTACCGGGTAGAATAGGATGGTTGAGTTTGCCAACATACGTAGGCCTACCTATGCTGATTTAACTAGAGAGTTCCTTTCTACTTTCACCTGTACACTGTATCCTCTGAGTACTCAAGCTAAATAGCCTGGTGAGATTACTTTTAAACTATTAGGGACACCTCATACACTAGACATTCATCAGGTCAGTGCAATTTTTGGTTTTCCTATGGGGCACAATTGCATTCCTCTTGAGTTTCAGTAGGAGCGTGTCTGGTCTAATTTGACTATTGCTGAGTTTGGTTATTATGATCCTAAATCCTCTAAGGCCTCCAAACTCTGATCCCCTTCCCACTGATACCTTCAAAAGTGGTTAGCCAATACCATTTGTTCTAGGGGCAAAGCCAAGGGACCCTTAGTAGACTTGAATTATTTTTTCTTCATTGCATGGTCCATGGGGAACCCGTGAATGGTGGTTACTGGCTATGTAACCATTTCAAACATGTTGGATTCACTCAAGCTGGACGTATCTTGCTGGGAGGTTACGTTACTGCTATTGTGGAGCATTGTGGACTTGATTTGGACTTATTGCTGGAGGAGGACCCTGTAAGGGGTCTGAGTGCTATTGATGGGTCCATTCTGGTTGCGATGGGCATATGTGTGAACCAGAATGGTGCCCTCTACTTGGTCGGCGCAGATGGTCACATCTTCCCTGGGGGAGCTCCAATGCCTGAGCCACAAGAGCATGTTGATGCATTAGCCCTTCCAGAGTATGCTTCTCATTTCACAGCAGATGCAGGGCCTTCCACTTTGGCTGTCTCATATGAGGACATCGTGGCCCGCATTGACCGACTAGAGTTGGATCATGCCACCTAATTCCAATATTTGGACGACTGCTTCCAGCAGTTGGAGACCTTCACTGCTAGGAGGATGGATACCATTGACAGCAAACTTGATGCTTTGCTGCTTCAAAGAGTGCCTTATCTCCTACCCCCATCTTGATGTATTACCCTTGTATTGGGATTCTGATTTGTATTTGCATTGATATTTTGACATTGTATTGAATCTTATTTTGGACATGAATGATAATTACTAGTTATGGATTCAGTTTTCTTCTTAATGTCTTTGAATATGCACTGTTAGTTTCCTTGAATTTATTTTATCCGATGAGTGTATGTCTTGACATTAGGGACAATGTCTACTTTAAGTATGGGAGAGTAATAATCACGTTGAATTTATGGTGCATGTCTCTCCAATGGGTTTTAGAGTGATTTGAATGGTGAGCAAAAGATCTATTTAAAAAAATTTTGAAGGAGTATATTTTCTTACTTTCAAATCTGTCAGGTGAGGTCTTGAAAAATTGAGGGGTTAATTCGAATGTGATAAATAGAGACTTAGTGAGATTTTGGGCCTTGATGTGAATGGATAATATCAAGCCATTTTAGTTCTTTGATGTGTAATACACTCATGACTATGTGTTCTTCAGAATTTGTCTTGACTTTCTTTTAAGTTGCAAATGACCATTGTACACATTTGAAATGAAAAAGACATTTCTTTCAAGTAGCTACTGGTCAAACAGTCGTCCTTGTATTTTATCCATTGTTTACCCTCTTTGAGCCTAATTGACTTTTTCTTCATATATAGCTCAATACAAGCTTAAAAGCAGAAAACTATTATGTTACCCTACCTTAGGGAGTAGAAGAGCTTAGTTGTGTTGGGAATTGGTTTTGAATAAGTGTGGGCAGAATTCGACAATGTAGTGCAAGGTGTATATGTTTTTATTATAAAAAAAAAGCGAAAAAGCGAAAAAGAAAGAAATGAAGAAGAAAAGGAAAAATTTGACTGTTGTATGGAGAAAAGGAAGAAAAAGAAAAAGATATAAAAAGAAAATTGAGGTTGAAGAGTGCTTAAGTGATTTTATTGTAATGATTGAATATATTCCCCTTTGCTATTCTAATTCCTATGATCTAACTTTTCTTATCCTTGATGTACCTTGATGTATCCTACCTTAACTCTGACCCTATTACAACCTAATTAAAGACATTTTGATCTGTGTGTGCATGTGGCCTAGATGGTAGAGAAGCAGAGGCTTGCTAAGCCTATGGTAGGACATGTTTTCATGAGTAGGTTGAGAGTAAACACAAGCCCAAAACACTTGAGTGAAAGAGCATTTCAGTGATGATTTATCATGTTGATTTAACCCTGGAATTTGATTGACTTTACTTGTTAGTTTGGATTGTCAAGGGAGGAAATTCTTGATTGCTTAGATTTCTTGAAAAGATTAAGATGTGTAGGTCTTTGCTCATTGTTCAACACTTTCATTGCTTGTTGGGATACATATGCTTCATTTTATATTTTTGACCAGGAATGTAAAAGACTAATTGTGGGGATATTTGATCTGTTGATTATTTCTGTATATTGAATGTCTTGTCTTTGATCTAATTGGACTTCATATATGCTTAGTTGTCAACTTTTAGCTAAGTTTCTGGATATGATGATTCATTGGATCCTTATTGTGAAACTATACTTAAGTGTATTTATAAGCACTCATAATTGCATTATGTTTTTCAAAAGATCTTTGAGTGATGGAGTCTATTAACATCAAACCAAGCTTACTATGCATTTCAGTAGAGAGCTAAAGACTTCAGGAGATCAATTTCACCTTTAGGAGCAAAAGGAGAAATAATATATAAAGAATCAAGGCTGAATTTGAAGAAATTAAGTGACATGGCCTGTGTCCCCAGAAAAAATGGGGTCGTGTCCTTCTCTAGCATTACAAACTGCGTTCAATTTTGAATTTGCCCTAAGATACGGGTCGTGTCTTAAGACACGGGGTAGGCCGTGTTTCTCTCTGACTTATAATTCTGTGGAATTCATATTGGCAGACTCAAACACAGGGGGGCGTGTAATGAGATACGGCCCGTGTTTGCATATCAGGAAATTAGTTTTGGGCTTGGACGAGGAGATATATATCCAAGGTTATAAATAGGATTGCCTAGGGTTCAAAGAGGGACAATCTGAGATAAAAGCCGTCAAGGAACTGAGGAGAATACGAAGAATAAGAGAAAGGAGGATTGGATCGAAGATTGGAGATTCGGGTTCGAACCATTGATGATCAATTAACCTCTACTATTAGAAACTAGTTTGATCTTCAGTTTTCTTTCGCACTTGTATTCTTGACAATGTTTTTCTTTCATTTTTCTTTCGTTTTTCTTTTGATTTTGAATTTGCCATATGTGGCTAAGTTTCATATTTGGTTAAGAGAATATGAAACCTTAGTTTTGATTTTGTGAATCCTACATACTTCTTTATTTCAATACAGTTGTATTTTTATTCATATGTTTCTGTTCTTAATTCAGTATAAAGGTTTCTATATTCTTTACTATTTTCGAAAGTGGTAAAACTAGGATTGCTTTGCGCGGTTGCGGTGGTAGAACTAGTGAGACATATGATCTAAGTAATTCAATCCCAGTATGTGATTGAACCTTAGTGTGATTGGTTTTCTAAATCTTAATGTTGTCATTAGATGGATATAAGAGCAGTTGCTTTATAGCTAACTAGTAATTAGGGATTAATTTGAGCAGTTGCTAAATTAACTAAAACCTAAGGAAAACAGAGAATTAATCTCACAATTGCATAAAAACATAATTGATCATATTAGGATAAAGGATATGTAGGTTAGCATTATCATGTAAATCTAATGGTAGATTCTATCTCTTAACCAATTTCTTTAAATTAGTAATTCAAATCGTGTTTATTGTTGTTGCTTTAAATTTAATTCCTTTTCTTAGTTTTAACAAACAAAACCCCTTTTTTACTGTTATTTGTTCTTTAGTGTTTAATTTAGGAATTGAGTTATAGTGTTAATTGAATTAGTTCTCTGTGGATCGACTTTTACTAACTACAATTGGTTGTAAGGTTTTTATATTTTTGGTGGAACTTGACAACAAATTTTAATCTCAATCCAAATTGCACACCAGAAAACATGGGCATATTCTAAATGTAGCGAGGGCACTAAGGTTTCAAGGTAATCTTCCTATTAAATTCTGGGGTGTGTGTGTGTTAACTACAGTGTACTTGATTAATCACACACCATCATCGATTTTAAATAGCAAAACCCCATATGAAATGCTTTATGGATAGCCACCTTCCTATACACACTTAAGGGTGTTTGGGTCACTATGTTATGACACAATCAAGGCAGAAAAGGAGACAAGTTTGCTAGCAAAAGTCGTAAGTGTGTCTTTGTTGAATATTCATATGGACAAAAGGGGTGGAAATTATTTGATTTGGAAAGCGAAGACTTATTTGTGTCTTGAGACGTAGAATTTGTTGAAACATAATTTCCTTTTACTTCAAAAATGCCCGAATGTGGAGAAGATTTTGACTGAGGAGAATAAAATGTGGTACTAGTTGATGAGTGTGCAGATGATGATTATGATGCTAGGAGGACATGTCATGACAACTAGAGCCTTGAGGTGAGGGGGGTACTCTTCATGATGAAACCTAAATTCTTAAAGAAATAGTAGAACGTACAAGTGGTACAGGTGAAGGGGAAGAACCAGCTACAGGCACTGATAATAGCAATCAACTTCGACGGCGACATAGGATCAAGCAACCTTCAGTGAAATTGCGTGATTATGTAACTAACACCATAAGAAAATTAAGCCCATTTGTTCATTCCCCCACTACATCACATGACTCAGGTGCATGTTATCTTATAGCTCACTATGTAAACTATGATAGATTTTCTCCACAACATCGTAGGTTCCTTGCAACTGTTAGTGTAGAATGAGAACCAATACATTTCTCTGAGGTTGTGCGAGATGATAAATGGCGCACAGCCATGCAAAATGAAATACAAGCTCTCCAAGATAACGATACATGGGTCATAACATATCTTCTTGTAGGGAAAAAAGCCATTGGTTATAAATGGGTCTACAAGATCAAATATCACTCAGATGGAAGGGTCGAAAGATTCAAGGCATGGCTAGTTATTTTTGGGAATCACCAACTTGAAGGGTTGGATTATAATGAAACTTTTGCTCTAGTGGCGAAATTGGTTACAATACGCATTATCTTAGTTGTAGTAGCTACAAAGGATTGGGAGTTGCACCAAATGGATGTTCACAATGCATTTCTCCATGGTGATTTTCAAGAGGATGTGTACATGAAAATGCCACCGGGCTTCACTGTGCAACAACTAGGGATGAATTGTAAGCTTCAAAAATCTCTTTATAGCTTGAAACAAGCCCCCAAATGCTGGTTTGTTAAGCTCTCTACTACGTTGAAAGATTATGGGTTTCATCAATCCTATTCGGACTACTCCTTGTTTACCTTGTGCAACGGAACAATGCAACTTGTGGTACTTGTGTATGTGGAGGATCTGATAATTTCAAGCAATGATTGCATGGCCATTCACCAATTTAAACTATATCTCAGTGACTATTTTCATATGAAGGATTTGGGAAACTTAAAATACTTTTTAAGAGTGGAAGTTGCAAGATCTCCCACGAGACTCTTTTATGCCAAAGGAAATATGCCTTGGATATTATCACAGAGGCTGGTTTACTTAGGGCCAAACCAGCTCCCATCCCTTTAGAGGCATAATCACTGCTTACCCTTGGCAGAAGGTGCTTTGCTTCCTAATTTTACAAAGTATCGACGTCTAGTAAGGCGTCTAATTTATCTATGTTTCACTAGACCTGAGCTTTCATACTGTGTACACATATTGTCACAATTTATGCTGCAACCTAGAGAAGAACATTGGAATGTTGCCCTGCGTGTAGTTTATTACTTGAAGGGTCAACCTAGACAAGGTATTCTTCTAAGAAGATCCTGTGATATCAACTTGTATAGCTGCTATGATTCGGACTGGGCTAGTTGTCCTCTTACTAGGAGATCACTTACAGGTTGGTTCATCCTCTTAGGCAACTTGTCAATCTCTTGAAAAACCAAGAAGCAACACACGGTATCCAGATCATCTGCTAAAACGAAATACCGCTCCATGGCTACAACCACATGTGAATTAAAATGGTTAAAAAGTATTCTGTCCAGTCTTGGCGTGGAGCACTTTCAACCCATGCATCTTTATTGTGATAGTCAGGCGGCTCTACACATGGTTAAAATCCTATTTTTCATGAATGGACTAAGCACATTGAAGTCGATTGTCACTTTATATGATGAAATTGTCAAGAATAATGTTTGCCCATCTTATGTTCCTACTAGTACATAACTTGCAGATATCTTCACCAAAGCCCTAGGTACCAAACAGTTTTCATTCTTACCGGGCAAGTTGAGCATACAAAATCTTCATGCACCAACTTGAGGGGGGTAATACGAGATATGTATATGGTATCTGTACAGTTGTAATATCATCCTGATCACCGAAAGATTAGGCTTAATTGAGGATATTTGAGGAAGAGTGATATGTATCTTTGACTTTAGTTATTTTAGGAATGTTGTTAGAGTAATTGTTGGAGAATTGTTTGGGGTAATTGATGGATATATATTGTATATATATATATATATATATATATATATATATATATTATATCAATGATATTGATTCATGTTCAATTTTATTACACGGAATGGTGAAAACAATGAGGAGTGGCGGTGCAATGGCAGATATCGTGATTGCAGTAGGAGTGACGAACTCGCGGTAAAGCTCGCAATAGTGGAGCAATGGTTTGCTTGCAGGGCAGAGCGTAACTACAGCTGGAGTGTAGAGGTATGGGCTCTAACGTTTAGTGGTAGTGGCGTCGGTTTGGGCGGACAGGTTCATGTGGTTGGAGTTTCATAGTTAAAGACAGTTACTGGCTTGGAAGTGTTAGAGTCCCACATCGACTGCCTCAGGTGCGACTTATATACCTGATGAGTGATTCCACTTGATACCAATTGGTTTGAGGTTCGAATCTTACATAATATCAGAGCCAAAATTTCATCTCTATCGCCTATTTTGCTAGGCTCACCTATTCCAGCTAGGTATATATGAAGCGGGTGTTACAATCCCACATAGCTTGCCTCAATCTTTTAGGTGCAGTTTATGTATCTGTTGGGTTGAAATCTCACAGAAAGGTGCACATGGGAGATGACCAGTGGTGAGGACTGAGTGGTCAGGTGAAGTAGAGTGCAGTGATCTCAGGTTCTGTTCTGGGTGATGCGACGGTGGTGATTTGAGTTTAGCAGGAGTTTTGTTGTACAAAGGTGACTGGTTTCCTGGATTTAGATTCGTAGGTGATGGTTGTGGTGGTTCTGCCAATAATGGTTATGAGGTGACTCAGTGAATGATGGATTGTTTACAAGGATGCAGGTTCATTAGAGGAGGCTAGGCGGTGGCGGCTAGGTCGTGGTGTTTTCGGGTTAGTTCGTGTTGGTCCTGGCGACTTTTGGGCATAGCAACGGTGGTGTGGTGGTCAGCATTCTGTGGATGTGATGGTGAAGGATGGAGACACGGTGTTGGGTTGGTGTTTAGGTGGTTGCTTGACATGGGGGGAAATGATGGTCTTGATTAGGTGGTGTGGTTGTGTAATGGTGTATGGAGGTGCATGGTGGTGGACCTGAGTAGTCTGGCAGTGTTCTTGTGTGGTGGTGATTGGCGGTGGTCTCGGGGTGGTCTTGGTTGTTGTGGGTTCACGATTATTGCTTGGACAAGATGATGGTTAAGCTAGTGGTGGGTTGAATTGGTGGTTGGACATTTGGAAGTTTTGGAATGAGATTGTGTGAGGTGTTTTAGTGATGGAAGAGAGTTTGAGGTGGTTTTTGGGTAGGATTATGGTTGAATGGGATGAGTTATGTGTAAGTGCAAAGGGGTTTTTTTTTATTGTGGAGGTAGAAATAGGTTGTACTATTCTCGTGTTAAGTATTTTTGTTATGGAGTTTGCATGGTGAAGTGGTTAGGGGTCGAAGATGGTAGAGGTGATGATAGGTTTGCAATGTTGATGGTGAAGTTGTAGTTGTGGAAGGTGTTCGTAGGGTGGAGTGCCAACATGGTTGAGTCACAGTGGAGTGTTGCAGAGAGTGTTTTTTTTTGGGGGGGTGAAGATGATGATCTTTTATGGCTTTTTGGGTAGAAGAAATGATGATACCATGCCTCTATATGATCCTGCTCTGTCCCCCTGTAGAACAACACTGCTTGCCTTTTAAAATTGAGGCCACCTTCCTTCATGCTGAAGCTCCTTCTACATGAAGGACTTTCATTTTTTTTTTTGAAATGGATTTACATATTTGTCTGGGTTTAGACATTAAGTTATGGGTTTGGATGTTGGGTTACGAGTTTCGATATTGAGTTAAGTTTAGGGAATGAATATTGAGCTAAAAAAGGGATGGACTTTGAGCAAAATGAGATTTTGGTGTCCATGGGACCAAAATAATTTTTTTTCTTCTATTTTTTTTCTTAATTTTCATCATTTTTTATTTTCATTTTTCATTTTTTTTACAAATTAATTACCTTTTTTTATGCAAGTAAAATTGGGTGTTCACGCTAATTGTACGTGAAGGGTATTTTTATGCTAACTGGATCTCTAATTCAGATGAGACTAAATTCACAAGTTGGTTTATTTTTACCCTCGATGGATGTGTTGTTGCTTAGAAATCATCTAATAAACTTGTATAGCCCAATCTACTATGGAGCTCGAGTTTATTGCTTTCGATTTGGAAAGGTCTGGGGTTGAATGACAAAGAAATCTCTTAGCAAATATTTTTTTATGGAATAAAGTTATACCTTATGTGTCTATACATTGTGATTGCCAAATTGCAATAGCGAGAGCAAACACAAAAAAGTGTATAATAGAAAACAGTGACATATACATATACATCACAGTTATGTGAAATAACTGCTAAATGATAGGATTATATCCATAAACTATATGATATTAGAGATAAATCTAGTTGATCCTTTGACAAAGCCACTGAGTAGGAAGCTAGTGAGCAACACATCAAGGGGGATGGGGCTTATGCCTAATTCAAAAATTAAGAGTGATGATAACTCAAACTAGATTTGTGAAATATTCACAAATTGAGTTCATATGGATAATAACAAGTCACTTGTTAATTAAACGAGACATTATCCAATATTTAAGAAAGTTCATCCCTATGGTGCAGATTAGTGTGTTACTGTAGTGTTAAAGGGTGAGTATACTCTTAATGAATCTATAGCTCTCAG
Source organism: Ormosia semicastrata (assembly GCA_029884595.1). NCBI lineage: Eukaryota > Viridiplantae > Streptophyta > Magnoliopsida > Fabales > Fabaceae > Ormosia > Ormosia semicastrata. Next base: position 117,250,766 of record JAQQTO010000063.1, read on the forward strand.
ATGAGTGGTGTGCATGATAGTAGTGCACACTTGATAGGTTCACATATATGAGTGTTGAGGTAGGACCGCCTCTGAGAGCTTAGGCATACTTTCTATAGCAATCATGAAATCCTAGTAATGGTGCAAGGCCAAAATGCACCACACCACGTTGAACAATTTTGGATGAGAAGTTAGTATGAGTTATAAGATCACTTATTCAAAAGTGAAATTGGATTCATAGAGGTTCGAATCTCACCAGTATTCTTGTAGGTCATAACTCATTTACTTTATGTGCTAGTTCATATTCCAAAAGAGAGTAGTGCTTATACACTGAATTCTTAAACTCTTTGGAACTTTATCTTAACACTGAAATATGTAGAAAATTGTTATATATTTCATTATTATTTTAATTATTTCAAAGTAAAAATTTGTTTTTAGCCTTTTTCTCTCTCTAGCAACCAATCGAACATTAGTTTTTATCTACTATGATGGATTTTCAATTTGTGACCATTGTACATTCTGATGGTTCAACGTAACATTTTATCCATCCTTTTACCCGTTAGAGTTAGTTTGAATCCTCAATTGCTGCTTGCAATTTCCTAAATTGCTGCTTGCAATTGCAGCAAGTTATTGTTATCTTATCCGTATAACAATTACTTGCCAGTATTTTAATATTGCAGCACGTTGGAGGTCATTTTGTTTCGGAACAAGAAAAACGTTCCCTTTTGCATCACGTTTATAAATAGCACAGCTGGATTCTTTACGAACACACACTCAAGAAAACATCAGCCATTTTATATAAAAATATTCTTGTTCCCTTGAGCAATCTAAAAAGTTGTTTTTATGCTCTTATTATTTTAAGTGTATTGTTAGCAGGAAGTAATTGTTGTATTTTACAGAATATTAGTTATGAAACCGTTTATATCGAGTAAGAAATATTTATAAATCCAATGTATATATGTCTCAGCAAATCTATGTGATAAATATTTATTTATGCTATTTTTAATTGTTGCTATATATATATAGATTACTTTAATGTTGTTTTCCCGTTTGTGAATCACATAAGAAAATGAATGTGCGTGGACATTGACTGGCCAATTGGAATGTGAAAGTTTTTTTATTTGTTGCTAAACATTATGCAAAGAGTTTGAGTACTAATCTTAAACTAGTGATTCACACCACGTGATTATTGTTAGAACACTTTATATATTATTTTCTTTCAAGACTTTATGCGCCAAAGTCTGTAGCTTTTTCGAAAAACAAAACAGGCTCCAACATTACCTTACCCTATGTTTGGATGTTTTTTCATTAAAGGAACGGAACGGAATAGGTGGGAATAGAACGGAAAGGAAATGAATTGAATGAAACATAGTTTTCATTCTTTTTGTTTGGAAGTTTTATTAACGGAACGGAACGGAATTACCCATGTGTTCCCCTCATTCCACCTCAATTTTGGGAGGAACAAAAGTTAAGCATTTGAGGGGAAGAGAGGGGAAATGATTCCCCTTGTGTTCCATTCCATTCCCATGTATTTTAAAACTTCCAAACAATTAAAGTTATTTCCGTTCTTCTCATTCCCTTTCTGTTCCCTTCATTACCTATCATCCAAACATAATGTTAGGCCTTTGTTCCAGCTTCCCTTGGTCTGCCCAAAAAGGAAAGAAAGGGAAAGGAAGACATACAGGGTCATAATTGTCGACCCATTTCTAAAAATCCAACAGTGCCATTTTTGTTGTTACTTAACAAGCCCATGCGCAGGAACAGACAAAAGTAATAAAAAAGAAGGGTAAACTACAAGTTTCATCACTTATTACCTGATCCTCTTGATTTTTTTTTTACATCACTAAACTCTCTTAATTTTTCTGTTTGAAGCGAAAACAATAACTTCAATGTCCCCAAACCCTAAAAAAAATAGAATAGCCATGGTAAAATCGTGGCTAATTAGCTTAAAGTCGTAGGTAAATTAAAAATACATATATCATAGTTATCACATGTATTTTATGTCCACACCTTGCATTCTCCATATATGCACTATTTGTGAATTAGTGAGTAGAATATTAGTTTGTAAGTTTTCTAAGAATCTTAATATAGAAAATTACTATTTAGAATTCATGATTCCCACAAATAAGAGTGTAAGAAGAAGACATTAACTTTTGTCCATGAATAATTGGTAGACTGTATTCCAAGAACGTTAGAGAGATATCAAAATTTACTTTCTATTCCTTTACTTTTTCTTTATAGTTCTTCTACTTTAGTGATGGTGAGGGAAGAAGCAATATTGACGACTAGGAATAGACCTAGAGTTTTACATAGAAACTATTTCTTAAATATTGCTAACTTCCATCAAGTTGGCAATTACTATAATTATAAAATTAAACTATTTTTTCCTTTTTATCCAATAAGAGTTTAGCACATTAACTTAATTTAATTACTTATTAAACTAATAAGATAAGTTACAAACTCATCACATGAGACATTTAATTTAACATTCCCATACTTAACTTAAGTGACATTACCTTTTTTATGATTTGATAAATCTACCAAAACATAATATGAATTCATATATATAGATAAACTCTTCTTTACATTGGATACATCATTCATCATTCATCATAACCAAGAATAAAACTAACATGAGTCATGGCGGTCGTATATCATCTAATCGACATAGTTCCTTCGGTGTATCACAGAGTTAGTCCTCTTCTTGACATGACCTATAAATGAGAAACACATAATTGGTCTAACAATAATGTCTTTATTAAAGACAGAACCTGTTATCATCATTCTTATTCAATCATATATACAAACTCGAAAAACAGGTAAGACAGAAACATATTCATTCATGAGCTCAGAGTGTCAAAGTATATAAAACATAATAATTAACATAATATACAATAATACCCATACTTTCAACATGTCCACTAAATGTTTTGGGCGGTAACCCTTTCGTCAAAGGATCATCAATCATAAAATCAATGCTAACGTGCTCTATTAAAACTCTATGTTTCTGAACTTCTTCTTTAACGACAAAGTATTTCAATTCTATATGTTTAGCACCTTTAGAATACTTGTCATTTTTAGAAAAGAAGATTGCTGCAAACAATAAACTTTAGCGACATGGCAATACTGTCGATAATTCCAAGTCCTAAATAAAATTCTGCAACATAATTCATTAATAATAACCTCAAAGCATGCCATAACATTAAATTTGTCCCTCTTCTGAATTGGAACCATACATGCTAGCCATATCCATTTTCTATATCCTTATTGATATAGGCTTTTTGAGACAAACCCAATAATCCTTGTGATCTGTCATGAAATATACCAATCACATAGCTTACCTCTCCCATATCTTTCATTTATTCCAATCACATAGCTTACCTCTCCCATATCTTTCATTTCAAAGTTAGTAGAGAGAAACTTCTTAATTTCACTTAATAGACCAAGAGCATTAGTTGCAAGCAAGATTTCATCAATATACAGAACCAAAAAGATAAACTTACTCCCACTGACCTTCAGATATATACACTGATCAACAATGTTTTCCTTAAATCTGAAGGATATAATAGTATCATTGAACTTGAGATACCATTGTCAAGAAGCTTGCTTAATTTTGTATATTGATTTCTTAAGTTTGCACATCATGTGTTTTGATCCATATAAACATTTTCCTCTAAATTCCCATTTAGAAAGACGATTTTCACACCCATTTGATACAATTCTAGATCATAATGAGCTACTAATGCCATGATAATTTTGAAAAAACCTTTCTTAGAAACTGGTGAGAATGTTTCCTTATAGTCAATGCTATCCATTTTTTAGTAAAACATTTGGCAACAAGACGGGTCTTATAGCATTCAAGGTTGCCATGAGAGTCACGCTTAGTCTTAAAGACCCATTTACACCAAACTTTCTTGCACCCTTCAGGTAATTCCACAAGGTCCCACACACCATTATGTTCCATTGATTTAATCTTATCTTTCATGACATCTAACAATTTATCAGCATTATCACTATTAATGGCTTGTGAAAACAAAACTGGATCATTGTCATTAATTCCCAAGTCATTTTTTTACTCTTGTAGATACACTACATAATTATTTGGAATAGCAGATCTCATTTCTCTTTGGGATTTTATTAATGTTATTTCTTGTGGTTGTCCTACTATAGGTTCATTTTTAACATCGAGATTATTAATTTACTGCTCTTCTTGATTGTTATTCAGTTCAACAACATCAGAAACAACAATTTCATAAGTAGGAGCACAACTCAAAAGAACTTATACTCTAACTTCCTTAATCTCCACATTTTGTGAAGCTTCACTCCCATTGGTTTCACCATTCTCAATGAACCAAGCATTTCTAGTTTCAATAATTCTTGTATTATGGGTAGAACAGTAAAATCTATATCTTTTAGACTTTTCTAGATAACTAATGAAATATCCACTAATTATTCTTGCATCTAGTTTCTTTTCATAAGAATTATAGATTTGTATTTTTGTCTGGCATCCCCAAACATGCAAGTGCCTTAAATTGAGTTTTCTACCTATCCACAGTTCAAAAGGTGTCTTTGGAATTGTCTTACTAGGAACCCTGTTCAACAAATACATGACAATTTTTAAAGTATACATCCATAATGACAAGGGTAAAGACGTGTTACTTAACATGTTCCTAACCATATCCATTAAAGTTCAGTTACACCTTTTTGATACACCATTTTGTTGTAGTGTACTTGGTATTGTGTATTGAGCACATATGCTATGCTTTTCTAGGAACTTAGCAAATAGACCTGAGTGTTGTCTAGTTTCATCAAATCTTTCATAAATACTCACCATCTCTATCTGACCTTACGATTTTCACCTTTCTGTCCAATTGCCTTTCAACTCCATTTGCATAAATTTTCAAGGCATTCACTGCTTGAGATTTCTCATGCAATAAATAGACATATTCATAACGTAAATAATCGTCAATAAAAGTGATAAATTACTTCTCTTTACTGAAAGAATTAACATCAAAGGATCCACATATATCGGTGTGTACAATTTCAAGAAGCCGAGTGCTTCTCGTGACACATTTTTTTGTGTGTTTTGTTTGTTTTCCCTTAATACAATCTACATAAATATTAAGGTCAGTGGAATCTAAATCTAGACAAATGTCATTCTTAACCAACCTTTCCATTCTTTCTTTGGAAATATGACCAAATCATTTATGTCACAAATAAGCAGAACGTTCATTCACTAAACTATGTTTAGTATCAACATTATGATGCAAGGTCATAAAAGTTTCAGCATATAAATTATCCAGATTCAATTTATATAAACCATCACGAAGTATACCAGAACCAATTATATAGGTATGCTTATATAAACTAAAACATTCATTATCAAACCTAAAAGAGTATCTAGTAACATTAAGTTTAGATAAAGAAACTAAATTTCTAGGAATACTATGTACATAAAAAGTTTCAAATAAATTTAAAAGATGTTTAGTGTCTAAGATTAAATGGTAAGTCCTGACATCTTCCATTGGAGCCTTTACTATATTTCCCATGAAGATGAACTTCTCATTTGAGCTTATAATTTGGATTGTAAGGAATCCTTGCATCGTATTAGAAACATAAGTTGTACATTCAGAATCAATCCACCAAATATTATGGGAAACTTCAGTTAAATTTGATTCGAAACATACATAAGCTTTCTTTCCAGCTCCTTGATGATTCACATAATGGATAGAGTGACTTCCTTGATTCTTAAGTCTGGTTGCCTCGTAAACTAACATACTTTGTAATTCATGCACATTCTATTATCTTTCATAGTATTATAGTTCATTTGAAATGGACCATACTCAAGCGATAATAAGTTCAAAATGAATTGCACAAGGAAATTCTCATCCACTTCTATTCTCAATGACTTAAGTCTTGCTACAATGTTTGTCATTTTCAATTACGTGTTAATGCATAGTACAATAACCATCAAATTTCATGGTGGTCAAAGTATCTAATAATATCCCAGCAAGAGACTTGTTAACAGTTTGGGAGTGCTCTTCCACAAATTTCATCATTTCTTTAGCATTATCAGTTTTAGGAAGAGCTGACTTGATATTACTAACTATACTCATCTACATGTACATCAAGCTTAATCTGTTTGATCTTTCCCAATTTTTTATAATGAATTTTATCTTCATCAGTGCTTAAAATAGTAATAGCACTTGGTTTCTCTACTCGAAGAGCCAAACCCAAATCTGTTTCTACAATGTAAAACTGGATTTGCTCGCTTCATTTAGAGAAATTAAGTTCATTAAATATTGGAATAGATGAGAGATGCGAATGCATAACAGTAGGTATTGTAATGATCACATATCTAACATTAATACTTTGAGTCATAAATTAACATACTATATAGATTCAGACAGTAAATCATTTAAGCATTCAATGTATATCAATATTCTTCTTTGGGCGATCCATTAACATACAACAATAAACATAATGATGCTAATAAATTTAACATTATTTGACAATAATATATGCACTAATTAAAAATATTTATTATCTTTGAATATATAAATAAAATTAATAGTGCAGTTACACTACCAACAATCATGTCCATTTATTATAAGGACAACTAATCAACTTTTGAGCGATCCATAAATACTTTATAATAATAAATTTCAATTTATCCATACACAAATAATCAATATGTCATTCACAACATTCATTTTATGAGTAATTGAAAAAATAACTTTTATACAACATTCATTTAATCATGGTAGTATACATTAATTTAATGCTACAAAAGCCATAAAACCAAACCACGTAATTCTTAAAGAAAGGACCGCTCTTTCAACGGCGCAAAAACAACATTAACAAGCCTTAAAAAAGACGTGGAGAAGAACCACGGATGAGAGGCTTTAGGTATTTATACGTTCGAGGTATAATAAGGAGACGTGATGGCAAAAGACCAAGTTTCTTGAAACTTTATATTCAATAAATTGTTGATTTATTGAAACTTAGAAATCGTTGAGACGTGATGCGATTATTGAAATCTTTATCCATACATTATACAATTAGGCTTAACAATTCACGATTAGACTCAATAATAAATCATAAAATTAACTTACATAATGCAGTAAAATAATATAATTAAAATTTCTAATTTTTACAATTCAGGTTCATACAAATTGAAAAAAAACAATCATCATCAATGGAGAATTATAAATTTTATAATCTTACTCTGACGTCACATGTTAATTTATAAGTTTTTAAGAATCTTAATATAAAAAATCACCATTAAAATATAAGGATCTTATAATTCATGATTCCTACAAATAAGAATTTAAGAAGAAAATATTAACATTTCTCTATGAATAATTAGTAGACTATATTCCAAGATCATTAGAAAGATTCCAAAACTTACTTTTTATTCTTTCACCTTTTCTTTATGCTTCTTCTACTTTAGTGATTGTGAGAGAAGAAACTCTTACGATTAAGATCAGATCTAGAATTTTTTGCAAAAACTATTTCTTAAATACTGTTAACTTTTATTAAATTGGCAGTTACTATAATTACAAAACTGTCATTTTTTTACTCAATAAAAGTTTAGCTCCTTAACTTAATTTAATTACTTATTAAACTAATAATATAAGTCACAAGTCTATCACATGAGACATTTAATCTAACACAAAAATATTTGTAAGTGGGTGATAACAAGATCTTGTCTCTTCATCATTTCCTAGCTACTGCATGGATAATGCATGTGCTACTTAGGTAATTGCTCTTATGCATATAAATAATGAAGAAACAAGATCAGCTATCACCCTATAACACCATATGTTCAACATTGAGCAAACCAAGAGGGGTTACAAGACCGAAGACGATGGTAATTGCAATTTATAACTTAGCCAAGGCATTAGGCTAATTAGCCATGGTTAACACCGACTTTTTTCTTTTTTTGAGACTTAAGGACATTAAAATTAATGAAATTTAACGTTTTTATTTTAAATTAAAAGTTTAAGGGAGTTTAGTGACATAATTTTTTTTAAGTAAATCAGGTGATAAGTGATGAAATTTGAGAGAATTAAACTGTAATTTATCATAAGAAGAAAGTTAATGTCCTAGAAAAATAAATACAAAGACAAGTCCAAATAGGTTTGTAATTTTATTATGCTTTGTAATAAAATAATTTGTAAATTATATGTCCTTAAGACCAAAGAAAAAAAGAACTACTTTATGTGCTTCAATAGGTATGTATCATCAGTACGCATAATCACTACCCCCAACTCGAACATTTCAAAGAATTTTGCAACGTAAAATGGAATTCAGAATTTTCATCTCCATATATATATATATATATGAGAAGAGATCTATTTACATCTAATATAAGTAAAAAAAATTTACACTCAATCTCTTATCATTAAATTCATTTAAATTTAATAGTTCTAAATCATTTAATTAAATTATAAGAGAGAATAATAAATATTTATATTAAAAAGAGAGAGAATTAATAAATGTGATTTTAATAAAGAAATAAATTTTAGTTATTAAGTTTATTTATTAACTTAAAAAATGATATAATATTGAATATAATTTATAATATTTTTATTTTTATTTAATATAAGTTATTTTTATTTAGTATAAAAAGTTGATAGTTAATTTTTATTAACTTATTTTAAAATATAATAAATTAATACATTATATAAAAAAAAATATAATAAATATTTAATTATTTAATATAATTTATAATATTTTATTTTTATTTAGTTATAAGTTAATAAAGTATAACTAATTTTTAAAATTATATTTTAAAAATTATATTTTAAGAATCTTTAAATCATTGCCTTCTTATATTAATATGTCAAATAATTTTATAAGTACATGTCCAAATTCATCTATTACTTAGAACTCATTGCCACCAATAAACAAATGATTTGGATGCCTTTCTTTTTTAATTTGGTCATTTTTATATTTTCTTAATAAAAAATATATTGGACATAATTTGCCTTATTTTTAGGTATTAGTGAAAGATCTGAGTTGAATATAACATTTAGTAAAAAGGTTAATTCTTTGCCATTTATTTATGATCAAGGAAAAAAAAGAGCATAATGCTCTCTCGAGTAAATTAATTTGAATAATTTTATTTACTAAAATTCTTTATTTTTTTAATTTGTTAAAATAAATACACTTTTAAACTTTTAAATGGTTTTCAAATAATTATAAATGGTACATTATTTGCTCTATTTAATTCAATCATTTTAAATTATTTTGATAATTTTCACTTAAACATGTCGTATGTAGTATTTACTAAATATTTTTATTTAGTATAAAAGTTGATAGTTAATTTTTTTCACTAATTTTAAAATATAATAAATTAATACATTATATAAAAATTAAAATATTATAAATTATATTTAATATTATATTATTTTTTAAGTTAATAAATAGACTTAATAACTAAATTTTATTTTTTATTAAAATCACATTTATTAATTCTCTATTCTTTTTAATGTGAACATTTATTATTTTTCTTATTATTTAATTAAATAATTTAAAATTATTAAATTAAAATAAATTTAATAATAAAAAATTAAATATAAATCTTTTTATTTACACTAAATATAAATAGATTCCTCTTTATATATAGCTTTAATGTCGTTTACCCGTTTGTGAATCACAAAAGGTAATGAATGTGCGTGGACATTGATTGGGCTAATTGGATCGCAATAATTTTTTTAATAACAATTATATTTTTACATCAAATAATATATATATTTATTTTTATATTTTATTTAATATTATTTATTATACAAATTTTTTATTATTTTTTTACATAATTATATTTCTTAAAAATAATATAAATAATATTTACATCCTTATTAAAAATGTAAAATGATTATTTATGTTTTTTTAATTGTTGCTGAACATCATGCAGAGAGTTTGAGTACCAATCTTTAACTAGCGACGCACACCACGTGATCAAATCTAGAACATTTTATATATTATTTTCCTTCAAGACTTTATGCGCCAGAGTCTGTAGCTTTTCCGAAAAACAAAACCGGCTACAACATTACCCTGGGCTTTTGTTCCTGCTTCCAAAAAGGAAATTACGGGAAAGGAAAACATGCCGGGCCATAATTGTCAGTCCATTTCTAAAAATTCAACAGTGTAATTGTCATTTAACAGGACTATGCGCAGGAACAAAAAGAAATAATAAAAAAGAAGGGTAAATCACAACTTATCCTTCAAGTTTCATCATTTATCACACCCTCATAATTTTTCTTGCACCACTAAAGTACCCTAAAATTCTTGTTTGATGTGAGAACTTTAACTTTAACATCCCCAAACCCTAAAAAAAAACCAAAATAGCCAAGGTAAAATTGTAACTAATTAATCTAAAATTATAAGTAATTTGGAAACACATATATCACAGTTATCACACGAATATTTTAGTCTACACCTTGCATTCTCTATATTATGCATTGTTCATGAATCAATGAGAGCAAAAGTCTTTATAAGTGAGTGATGATAAGATCTTATCTCTTCATCATTTCATAACCGCTGCACGGATAATACCTGTGATATTCAAGTAACTACTATGATGCATGTAAATGATGAAGGAATATGATATATTTTCAACTTGTAACACCACCTTTACAACAATGACCAAACCAAATGGGGTTTTCATGTGTAAAAATGGTGGTGAAGTGTAATTTACAATTTAGCTATGACTTTAGGCCAATTAGCTACAATTAAAACTATGTTTATTTTTTTTTTTGGGACATAACAACACTATAGTTAATGAAATTTAAAATTTTTACTTTGAACCAACAGTTTAAGGGAGTTAGTGACACAAAAAAAAAGTTCAAGGAAGCCAAGTGATAAGTAATGAAACTTGAGAGAAATAAACTGTAATTTACTCTAAAAAGAAAGTTAATGTCCAATAAAAAAATTACAAAGACAAGTGCAAATAAGTTTATAATTTCATTAATTTGACTAGTTTAACATATTATGCATTGCAATAAAATAATTTGTGAATTATATGTTCTTAAGACCAAAGAAAAAAAGGACTACTTTATGTTTTTCAATAGGTATCATCTATAGGCATGATCACTACCCCTAACATAAACATTACAAAGAATTTTTCAAAGTAACATGAAATTCAGAATTTCCATCTCCAAATATATAGATATATAGGTAATGAATGTGCGTGAACATTGATTGGGCTAATTGAAATGTGAAAGTTTTTTAATTTGTTGCTAAACATCATGCAAAGAGTTTGAGTACTAATCTTTAACTAGTGATGCACACCACGTGATTATTGCTAGAACATTTTATATATTATATTTTCCTTCGAGGCTTTATGCGCCAAAGTCCGTAACCAAAACCGGCTCCATCAATGCCTTGGGCTTTGTTCTTGCTTCCCTTGGTCTACCCAAAATGAAAAGCAAAGGAAGGAAAATATATCAGACCATAATTGTCAGTCCATTTCTAAAATCCAACAGTGTAATTTTTGTTGTCATTTAACAGGGCCATGTGCGAATAAAAAGAAGTAATAAAAAAGAAGGGTAAATCACAATTTATTCTTCTCAAGTTTTATCATTTATCAGCTAATTCTCTTAAACTTTTTTTTGCATCATTAAACTCCTAAATTTTTTGTTTGATGTGAAAATGTTAAGTGTTAATTGTAATGTCCCTAAACCCTAAAAAAAAAAAACTAAAAAGCCATGATAAAACTGTGGCTAATTAACTTAAAACCGTAGATAAATTAAAAACACTTTTATCACAGTTATCGTACAACTAATTTGTGTCCACACCATGCATTCTTCGTAATATGCATTGTCTATGATTCAGTTAGAGAAAACGTCTTTATAGGTGCATGATAATAGGATCCTATTTCTTCATCATTTGTTAGCTGCTGCATAGGTTATACTTGTGATGGTCAGGTAGCTGCTTTGATGCATATAAATAATGAATAGGGTTTGTTATCAAAATGTAGCACCACTTTTTTAACATTAACCAAACTAAAGGAAGTTTAAAGAGCAAGGACAGTTGCGAAATGAAATTTACAACTTAACGATAGCCTAAAGCTAATTAGCCACGATTAAAATTGTCTTTATTCATTTTTTAGGGACTTAAGGACATTATAGTTAATAGAATTTAACATTTTCACTTTAAATTAAAAGTTTAAGGGAGTTTAGTGATAGAAAAAAATTCAACCATGTCGAATGATAAGTGATGAAATTTAAAGAAGTTAAATTGTAATTTACTTTTAAAAAAAATTAATCTCCCAAAAAAAATTACAAAGAAAAGTCCAAATAGGTTGATAGTTTCATTAGTTTGACTAATTTAACATATTATACATTACAATAAAATAATTTGTGAATTATATGCTCTTAAGGCCAAAGACAAAAAAGACTACTTTATATATTCTTCAACAAGTGTCATCTATAAGTATGATCACTACCTCAACACAAACATTTTAGAGAATTTGCAAAGTAAAATGAAATTCAGAATTTTCATCTATCTCACTCTCACTCACTCTCTCTCTCTCTCTATATATATATATGTAAGTTGTTTTCTAATCTTAAAAAATGTTAATAACATACTTTTTATTATATTTTTTAATATATATTTTTATTAAATTATGTCACATTAAAATATATATTTAATTTTAATTAATATGTAATTAAATTTAAATATATACTTTAATATGTGACATAATTTAATAAAAAAATATTAAAAATATAATAAAAAATATATTCTTAATATTCTTGAAAATAATGAATGTCATGCGCCTTTGATTGGGCTAATTGGAATGTGAATGGTTTTGTATTTATTGCTAAACGTCAAGCAGAGAGTTTGAGTACTAATCTTTAACTAGTGACGTACAGCACGTGATTATTGCCAGAACATTTTATATATTATTTTATGTGCCAAAGTCTATAGCTTCTCCAAAAAGAAAAATCGGCTCCATCATTTCCTTGGACTTTTTTGTTCCTGCTTCCCTTGATCCACCCAAAATGGAAAACATACAGGGCCATAATTGTCGGTCCATTTAAAAAATCCAACAGTGTCATTTTTGTTGTCAATTAACAGGGCGATGCACAGGAACAGAACGAAGTAATAAAAAAGAAGGATAAATTACAATTTTTTTTTCTCAAGTTTCATCACTTATCTTTAACTAGTTTAGTGCAGCACGTGATTATTGCCAGAACATTTTATATATTATTTTATGTGCCAATAGCTTCTCCAAAAAGAAAAATCGGCTCCATCATTTCCTTGGACTTTTTTGTTCCTGCTTCCCTTGATCCACCCAAAATGGAAAACATACAAGGCCATAATTGTCGGTCCATTTAAAAAATCCAACAGTGTCATTTTTGTTGTCACTTAACAGGGCGATGCACAGGAACAGAATGAAGTAATAAAAAAGAAGGATAAATTACAATTTTTTTTCCTCAAGTTTCATCACTTATCTTCCGACCTTGAACTATTTTTTACATCACTAAAATCCCCTATATTTTTGTATGAAGTGATAACATTACTTTAACGCCTCTAAAATTTAAAAAAAATAAAAAAAAATTGAACAACTATGATAAAATTATGGTTAATTAGCTTAAAATTGTAAATAAATTAAAAATACATGTATGATAGTTATTATACAGATATTCTTTATTCACACTTTACATTCTTTATATTAAACACTTTCTGCGAATCAGTGCAAACAAAAGTCTTTATAAATAAGTGATAACATGATCTTATCTTTTTATCATTTCATAGTTGCTGTACAGATAATATATGTGTTGCTCAGGCAGCTAAAAAAGGAGACGAAATAGGTTTATAGTTTCATTAGTTTGACTAGTTTAACATATTATGCTCTGCAATAAAACAATTTGTGAATTATATGTTCTTAAGACCATAGATAAAAAAACTACTTTATGCTCTTCAATAGGTATCATTTATAGGCATGATCACTACTCTGAAGACGAACATTTAAAAGAATTTTACAAAGTAAAATAAAATTCAGAATTTCCATCCCCAATATATATAGCAATATAGCGTACACAAGAGGCGAAAGCAAGACTAAACAAATATAACACTATCCTAACGCCCTCTAAGATTTACCATATTAAGATTCAAATATCAGATTCAATCTGCTTTTTTAATTTATATTTTACTATAGTTCCGTGCTAGAGGAAACGATTCTTGGAGATAAAGGAAATTTTCTATTATTTTATTTTATTTTTGTTGTTGACATCACGAGAGGCATTGCTCTCGTGCATAAACATTCAAAGTGTATTGTCAACTTTATATTTATGGTGAATCCCTAATCATGAGTAGAGGGAGCAAAACTCAAATTAATAAAACACATGTTTTATAATTTCGTACCTATGGAGGATAAAGATTACATTAACGCCTCAGAATGAGGATTCACAGTTTGTTGTTTTAAACATTCGTTTTATTTCATATTAAACAGATGGGCAGATCACATGGAGCATGAGACCCACGTTCGGTGAAAAAGTGTTCATCTCATTCCCAACCTTCTACGGCGCATACCGATTAACTCTAATTATATTAGCCTAATTTAAAACGAAAAGTAACTTGCTTAGTTACCTTCCTAATCTCCATCATTGCACCGTATGAAAGAATCTAATCGTATTATAAAATTACAAATTAGGATAAGCTGCGCGTATGATGGCCGAATTAATCATGCGGCTGTGGACTCTGAAGGCGAAGAACAAACACGAATTTTCGATAATAAATGGCTAGTTAGGCAGGATATGTATAGATGAGCATGAGTCAACTATGCTTGCTTGCGTTGGTACTTATCCCAGATTATACCACAAGACAAATTTTAGATAAAGTTGCTTAAATGTTTATGATTTTTTAATAAAAGTATAATGTGTATATTATTTTTCAGCCACTTTTTTTTTCTTTATAAAATTTTATAGTTAAGGTGTAATACACATATCATATTTTTATTAAATAACAGAACCACAAACACTTATAAAACCCTGTCTAAAATTTATCCTATACCATATTTTTTTTAAGTGGGAGATTTCCCCAACTTTCCACGAATTATTTAATTATAGACAAGACAAGAACAAATGATAATATCCAAGATAAAAAAGACCGAGGAACTACCTCTCTTATTTGTACTCTGGGAGATTTTATATTTGTGTCTACTGGTGCTCATGTTGGGGTTGTGCCGTTTAACATAATCAAGTCTTGATTCAATGTTTTGGTCAAGCCAATTTTTTAGACTAAGTTTCGGCCTAATTATTCCCCAATTAATAACTGAGTTTGGATTAAGTCATCTTGAAATTTAGATAAAATATTTAAATTTGGATAATATGTATAACTAAGTTATAAAGCTTTAAAAGTAAGAAACTACAATTAAAGAATGTTTTACAATATATATTTTCAAATGAATTATCAATATAAAAATATTATCATGTTATGTATAAGATACTAATTTAAGTTAAGAAGTTTCATAATTTATATTTAATTTAAAAAGAACAAATTTTAAAATATTATGTAACATTACGTTGAGTTAAGTCATGTAAACTTAAAGAGTGGTCTGAACTTAATCTAAAAATACACTGAGTCTACATTTCACAACTCAAACCTGACTCAACGAATTTCAAGCTGACGAATTAAGTCTTGAACACCCCTATTCCTGTCTCACTTTAGGGGTGGACATGGGTTGTATCGAGTGGATTTTAGGATTTTTTTTTTTGTCCAATCTACTCATGACAGTAGTGGGTTGGGTTAGCTTAAAAATTGTTTTATTTAACTAGTGCATTAGTGGTCTATGTCAAGTTAGGTTAAACTGGTAAGTTTTAAATAAATAAAAATTCACTTGCAAAAATAAAAGTAAAATTTATTATGTATAATAAACCTCAAATAAAATAAGCATAACAAGTCTCAAATAAATTAATTACAAGTCTCAATTGAAAAAAATAAATAAATTTATAATTTTAAATTGAAACAAACATAACAAGTGACCTTCAAATCTAACTTTCTCACAATAACACGAACATAATATTAAGAAAAATAAAAACAGAGAGGAGAACTGACCTGCAAGTGCAATGGCGTTCTCGTTGTCCACTCTCCGGCCTACATTAGCGTACTCATCCTGCTGGGCGTGGGTGAAATGGGGCTCTCTACCTCTCTCTCGATCTAAATTGTGTTAGATTTAACCCAAATTCTATAAAAAAAATTGTTACCTTTTGTTTCCTATTTTGTAAATATATGAAAATATGAAAGATTTGTGATGGTATGAAAGATATGTAAATATTTGTAAATATATAATAGATATGTTAAGGATATGAAATATTTGAAAGATATGTCAAAAGATTTAAGAGATTTAATAGATATGAGAGATTTGATAAAAAAATTATTTATAATAAGAAATTAAGAATGGTTGCTTGTTAATTAAGATTTTGTAAGTTATAAATATTTATATTAGAGAATTGTAAAGGTTATGAGAATGAGAATGAAATTGTGAGAATGTCTTATAATCATATGCAAATTAAATTTGTTTTGATAATAGATTTGACTCTTATCATCTTTGGATATAGACATATTAACCAAATCATGTAAAATCTTATGTATAATTTGTTTATGATGCTTTTTCTAATTAATAGTATTTATGCATAATTGTGAAGAAAAGAATGTAATATTCATCAATAAGATTAATGAAAATGTGATATTTACCACGGTTGTCAGAGGGGATATGATATTCTCCAGAAAATTGATGCATGGAATGTAGTAATCTCATAGCAAACTAAGCGTTGCAATCGAAGTTGATCATGGGGAGCTATGTGGAACTTCATAGTCCCACTTAGCTCACTCATTAACTAAATTTTTCGTGTTAAGATTTGCCAATATCCAGTAATTTCATTGAATTCCATATGCGAAGTGAACAAGGAAAAAATCCTTAAATGCTCACAGAGTAAGAAAAGTATAGTTTTTTTACTATTAAATATGTACCATTGTATCACATCAGTTATAATAAAAAAATAATATCTAACACAAAAAAGAATCAAGTTTTTAAAATTCTGTGAAGTTGCAGCTCTAACTTATAACACTAATGTCTCATCAAAATTTCGACATATATCATAATTTTCTTGTACCAAGTGTCATGTACAATAAATTATTACAAAAAACTCAAAATTAGAATTTTTGTTATTATCTATTACAAATAATTCAAAATTTAAATCTTCATTAATTAATATGTTATTTATGAAAAGAAGTAACTAATATTTTATTACAAAATACAAATTTTTAAAATTTTAATTCTTTGTTTATGACTTCATGCATCGCACGAGTATGAATCTAGTATAATTAAAATAAAAAATAATAATAATTTATAAAATTAAAGTTACACATATTAAATAATACAAAATAAGATATTTCTCTTATTTTAAGAATACTTAATAATTTTTTATGTGCGAGATCGAAATCCAAATCACCTTTGAATGGTTGCATTGAGCACGTATAGTTATTTGCTTTTTTTTTGCTTTTAATATTTTTGTTCCTCCCAACATTTTTTTTTCGCTATGCAGTATTTTTTTTTAAAATTTGGTCCTCTCATTGAGACTGTAGTTATAGTATTATTTTGGCTACATTTCTTTTTGCTATGTGACATTACTTTTTCTACTTTTAACAATTTTTTGTTCAATTTTAATAATAAATTAAATCTGTTTATTTATTTGTTTTATATAGCGGGATAATCTATTTTTTATTTTCAAAAGCTTTATAATATCTATTCTTAATAGTATAAATTAAATCTTTATCGTTGGGGGTCTCCAACTGATTTATTGAAATGTCACTTGATTACCCTATACATTAACATTTTTTTATAGGTGGTAGTATGCCATAACCTGTTCAAAGAAAGGCATATATATATATATATATATTCTGAACAAGTTTAAGAGGATGACCTAAGTGAGGTTAATGATGATGGTTCCTTCCATAACACAGTGACAACAGCGGTGGTGCAAAGGGTATGTATTTACAAAAGATACTTTAACACTTAAGTTAGACTATGCATAAGGTGGATAGTATTTAGATGTTCAGATCCATACCTTGGTGACTTTGTCTAATATTTATTGATGTGTGTGATAGATGGAAAATCCATTTGAAATAGGCATTTAATGATAATTAATGTCATTGATGAAGATCCCTACAAAATAAGAATTAGTTGGAGTGATTATCTCCTTGTAACAGTAATTCCTTAAAAACAAGGATTTGATGGAGGGATTTCCTCCTTGTTTGTTAAGTGTTGTTATGGCTGCTGATACGCGCACCATGGGTTGGGATCCTTCCTGGATAAGCCGAGTTGCTCCTTGTTGAATTAACCCGGAACCTATTTCAGAACAGTTGTCCCCAGCTTGATATTCAGATGCGACAGTTGAGTGTCAAGATACCCAAGATTAACAAGAGCAATAACATGCATAGGACAAAGGGATCCTTTTTTATGGCATGGGAGTCGGATCTCACAATGTCGCTCCGTGTTGTAAGGTGAATGTTCACAGCAAGGTTGCCCTTGTATTGATTCATTTCACCGTGGTCTGCAATGAATCACTCTGATTCAATATTATTCATCCGCGACCTGTGGTTCGCATTATGTTGCCCCTATGTCAAATTTGACTATGAGGTCTAAATTCAATTTCGCATTCCAAAATCCGTTATCCATAGAATGGGTTGTGGTGTTCCCTGATTGTGTTGGTCTGGGGTTCAAGAAGGTTGCACACTAATGTTTCAAGCAACCTTTCATATTTGGCTGATGTCTTTTCATCTGTTAAGTCATTTTTGCAGTGATACGTGACAATTGCTGAATGGAAACTACTGTTAGGTTTTCACACTGTCATCATTGCCATTATTTGAATTGATTACGAAAGGGCTAAAATGCCCCCACGTAGTGATGGAAGTTGGGGTGATACCTCATCCCTATAAGGGCTTGTTTGGGAAAGTTGAAAAGTATAGATTATGCTGATAATCGATTATAATCGATTATTGTTATAATCGATTATAATCGATTTATTTTTATGTTTGGATGTTTTAGCTGTAAAACAATTTTAAGCTAATATGATTCGTTTGGATGATATAAAAAGAATTGTTTTTACGTATTAAATTACTAAAATAGGTATAAAATGATTAAAAAAATTATTTGATTGAGGGCAAAATAGTATTTACATATCAAAGTGTAAGAAATAATTTATAAGTTAAAATCATAAGCTCCAATCTTTAGCTTATGATTATTAGCTGAAAAAAGCTTTTATTTTGCATTGAATTTGGTGTAAAAACTTTTTTTAAAAAAATCTTTTTACCCAAACATAATAATTATTTCACAAAACAACTTAATCCTCCAAAAACAGCTATTTGAGAAAGATTTAATCTTTCCCACACATGCTCTAAATAGGAGTGGGGGTGATTCCCTCCCACTTTTACTTATGCTTCCTTCTTCCTCTAATTTTCTAGCGACCTGAGATGATTTTTGGCGACTTTTTGTGGTGGTTCGTGGTAGTTTTCCAGCATCTTCATTCCTTTCAACCCATTTTCTTCTTCAAACAGCAAGGTACTCCATCCATTCCCTTATTTTCCTTCTATAACTGCCATGGTGAGAGTGAGATAGATGAACAGTGACAATTGGAAATGGAGCTGGAGGCCCCTTTAAGGTGAGAACTTTTTTGGAAGGTAGAGGCCATTATCTGGAATTGTTATTCGAGAAATGAAACGGAGAGCAGATAGCGCTAGAGAGTTAGTAAGGATAAGACCGTCTTGTCCGCTCTTTGTACTCATGAGAGAGTTAGCAAGTTGTGAAGAAACTTCTTCTGATTCTGACATGAGTATGACCTTTATAGGTAATTTCAGGATCTTGTATATGAGTAGACAAAGACCGGACATATCTGAGCCAAAGGAGTATACTTTCCCTCGAGACATCAACCTATACCAATGGGCTAACCGGGAGGTGTTGTGTAACACCCTAATATCGATATCCTAGTATATCAAACATACTCTAGGATAAACAACATTAGTTATACTACTTCTAACTTAATATCATACTAATCTATATCATTTAAGCAAATAATAATAGAGAGTCTTGCGGAAACTAAAAGTCTTATACATATATGTTGCCAAAAAAGGGCTCATTATATACATAAACTTTATACATATATGTTGCCAAAAAAGGGCTCATTATATACATAAACTTTATACATCTAAAAGCAAAGTACATAAATACAAAGCTTTAAACTACTAAGCATAAAAACTATCCTAGTCTTCATACTTTTTCTTCTTGCCATTGGATGAGCTTCCACCTGGATTTACATGGCAACAAACGAGGTGAGAAACTACATTTCTCAATAAAAGTAACCCAAACCAGCAGTCTAAACATTCGAGAATGAATAAACCCTACTTAAACTGATAAACATTCTAAAACTCATTGCATAAGAACCATTACAAAACTTCCCTTCTCTATGTAACGTTCCTAGCAAAACTATACCTCTAATATGATATCTGAAACCACGATGATAACAAACAACTGCCCATACAATTATTTGAAATTCATTGACCAGACAACTGCCCATATAGCTATCATCGAAGGCACAATGCAATAACAATACATACACAACAAGAACACAAATTCTAATCTAAACCAATATTAAATTATGAAATGATGAGATGATATATGCTCAAAGAAAAGTATGTGCAGTGTAGGCGTAGTATTGTGATACTTAACTATTCCCCCTGCTCAAGGAGATACTCTGCCATAATAATATGGGACCCCTTATAGCCTAACTAGTAGGGGCAAAGTTTGTTACTATAACAAGTATTGTCCTTCTACTACTAAGTAGCCTACCAAGTAGTCTACCGTAAACTACGTGGATATCGCTACCAAACTTTTGAGTGGATGCCTCCACTCACTGCTCTCTAGGGATAACAAGTATATATGATGTGTAGTGTGTGACAATGTGGAGTTATGTCCTAACTCTAACATAACTACCACATAATTCTATATTAAGTCCATCTTGCACTACTATGACTACCTCTTCTCTGTAGGAGCAGTTCATGCACTACGACACTTATCCAAATGTCAACTAGACTTAGTACACTTTCTAACTTTGCATTACTAACTTTATTTCTCTCTTTAAGAGCTTTCACGCATTATGACATTAACCCTTGCCAGTAAAGGTCTATGACACTCAACTTTCGACAACTTGGCACTTTGGCCCTTAACTTTTGCCAACTAAGCACTTTGGCCCTTGACTTTTGCCAACTAGTCTGTACACTATTTCCTCACTTTCTCATCACTTCCCAAGTGATATCTAAGCAACACTTTGTCTCTCATAAACTGAACTTTGATCTATGATAATCCATACTTAATGAATTGCACAACTATTCCTTTAACTTCCCTTGTATGCCACTAGGCCTTTCTTTCTACGAAAAACCCTCTCTAGTGCCTAAACACTCTTAAAAAGGCATAAACAAAGGATTCTAGCAATTAAGGAACTCAAACAATCAAAAATAACATTTTGGTGAGTTTCAGCCCTCACGCCGTGACATTCCCTTCTCACGCCACGGCGCTCCGCTCTCAGGTGCTAAGACTATGCTCATCACGCCGTGACATTCGAAGTCGTTCATCCTCATGCCGCAGCACGGTGCTTCTCACGCCGCTGCATTGACTGGTGTTCTGCAAAATTCTGTAAAAAAACCCTCGATTTTACATTGTTCCATTGAACTATCTCAACTTCCAATTGTCTAAAATTGGATTCTAGTTGGTTTCTAACACCACCAACCACTTCTAAACGTGTTGTAACATCATTACAACCTATTAATTCACTAAAATTAGATCAAACACCAAAAATCACTCTCTTGGT
Organism: Ormosia semicastrata; assembly: GCA_029884595.1. Lineage (NCBI taxonomy): Eukaryota > Viridiplantae > Streptophyta > Magnoliopsida > Fabales > Fabaceae > Ormosia > Ormosia semicastrata. Next base: position 117,272,620 of record JAQQTO010000063.1, read on the forward strand.
TCATCAAAACCCTGGGTTCCAATTAAAGAACTAACTAGTTCAAACTATGAATAAATCCATCTATCTTGCTTCCATTAAGTTGAAATAACTAATTCCAATCAATGAAACCAAGAATCAACTAAAGAAACTAGTTTTTCCTCTTTAAAACTCAACTTCCTTATTTTAAAGACCTAAGTCTAAAGTCTAGAAAAGATTAAGAATCAAAGTTAGAAAAACACCCCCTACCTCTTATTTGATTGAAGATCTTGAAGCCTCTAACTTGCTCTTGGATCTTCTACCTTGGTCTCCTTCTCTTTCTCTCCTCTTTCCCTTCTTTTTTCCCTTGGTTTCCCTCTTTTCTCAATTTCTCTTCTCTGTTTTTGGCCTCTGCCTTGGGAATGAGGAAAGAAAGCCTCATTTTGGCTTCTTAAAGGAGTTACCACTAAATTGGTACTAGAAAACCCAATCTGCGATGAACACTTAAATTCCTCCGAATCAAGGTTCCTAACCTCCAATAAATTCAAAATAAATCCTAATATTCATTAAAAATTCTATTGCATTTTTTCTCTATTTTCCATATCTACTGGGGGATTAATCTGGCATTAAAAAGCGCAACCAATATGCTTAAAAATACCAAATCAACTCTGATTGCTTTGAAACTTTAACCACACCTTACTTAGATCATTTATGACCTAGAAACAAGTTATCCACCCATGTTCCCCTCCAAATATTAGTTTATGTTACTTTCTGAGTCATTTTAGTCATTTACCACTTTTTGTGTTGAAGCAAAGTGTCGAAACTAACTCAGTTTGTCACGAAACTTAATTGTCATGCTAAACAAGTATCAAACTACCTATGTAACCTTATACAAGCCTACCATGATTCTCTGGGATGTTACATTTCTTCCCTCCTTTATAAAATTTTGTCCTCAAAATTTAGTCTACCTCATGCAAGAAGTCACAAGCAACTCATACTTGAAACAAACTCAACTAAACTTTAAAGAAACAAAATCATACACTTACCTTTCTCTGAACCCGTAGGTTACTCTGTCTCCTTGCCTCGCAAGATGTAAACCCTTCGCTGAGCTGCGAGTCTATCATTTGGTTGAGCTCCTTCCCTCTTTGGACATTCTTTGGCAAAATGCCCATTCTGCCCACACTTGTAGCATACGAATTGCCTTGCTAAGCAAGGTCTATCACCATGCTGTCTTCCACACTTAGGGCATTGACCCTTTTTGGGATCTTTTTGATCTGGTTTGCCCTTTTCACTCTTTGTGAACTTCTGCTCACTATACTTCCTTTTTTGGGATCCCTGTGATTCTTGATCCACTGTTGGTGGCTTCTTAGTACGCCTCTCTATTATTCTGCACTTGTTGACCAAAGAAGGATTCTCTGATCTCAAAGGGCTCCACAACATCTCTAATATCAATCCTCAGACCCAACTCGAATTTCAAATACCTCTAGTTCTCATCTGGGTCATATCTGAAGTGATATGAAAACTTTGATAGTTCCTCGTACTTGGCCACATACTGGCCCACTGACATGCTTCCTTGTTTTAACCCTATAAATTCCACCTCTTTTGCATTACGCAAAGTCTGTGAAAAATATTTCTCCAGAAAAACTGTCGTAAACACCTCCTAAGTAATCTAGGCTCCAGCTACTGCCATCACACTGGTGGTTCCTTTCCACCAATGTTCTGCCTCTCCCTTCAGCATAAAGGATGCAAAAGAAACTTTCTGTTCATCTGCGCAGGCCATAACCTTAAAAATCTTTTCTATCTCATTCAGTCATCCCTCTGCCTTCACGGGATCATACTCACCGTCAAAAGGTAGAGGTTTCATCTGCCTAAAAGCTGCCAAGTCTTAGAAGTTCTGGTTCCTTCTGACTTGTAGCACATCTTGAATTGAGTGCTCAAGTGGTGGAGGCTGCTGGGGTGGATTTGCTTCCAATCTCTCAAGCACCTTTGCCATAACATTGGCCATAGCCATAACCGCTTCTGCCATGTTGGGACCTTCTGGGGCTGCATTCTTTGCTCCTCTGGTTTGCTTATTCGGTGCCATAGTTTCCTGCACACACATATTAAGCTGTAGTCTCAATACCATGTAACCGTGCAACATAAGCTAATAACAACCAATATAAAGCAAAACATACAATTCTAACATCACATCTAACATATGAAACAAGAAATGCATAGCACTAGCGAAAAAACACTAAACGTATCTAAGCTTAGTCAGTCTATACCCCGACTCAACAGGATGAATTGCTCTGATACCATAATGTAACACCCTAATATCGATATCCTTGTATATCAAACATACTCTAGGATAAATGGCATTAGTTATGCTACTTCTAACTTAACATCATACTAATCCATATCATTTAAGCAAATAATAATGGAAAGCCTTGCGAAAACTAAAATTCTTATACATATATATTGCCACAAAAGGGCTCATTGTATACATAAACTTTATACATCTAAAAGCAAAGTAAATAAATATAAAGCTTTAAACTACTAAGCATAAAAACAATCCTAGTCTTCATATTTTTTCTTCTTGCCCTTGGATGAGCTTCCACCTGGATTTACATGGCAACAAATGATGTGAGAAACTACATTTCTCAATAAAAGTAACCAAAACCAGCAGTCTAAACATTCGAGAATGAATAAACCCTACTTAAACTGATAAACATTTTGAAACTCATTACATAAGAACCATTACAAAACTTCCTCTCTCTATGTAATGTTCCTAGAAAAACTATACCTCTGATCTGATATCCGAAACCATGATGATAACAAGTAGTTGCCCATACAATCATTTGAAAATCATCGATCGGACAATTGCTCATATAGCTGTCACCGAAGGCACAATGCAATAACAATACATACACAAACAGAACACAAATTCCAATCTAAACCAATATTAAATTATGAAATGATAAGATGATGTATGCTCAAAGAAAAGTATGTGCTGTGTAGGTGTAATGTCGTGATACTTAACTATTCTCCTTGCTCAATGAGGTACTCTGCCATAATAACGTGGGACCTTTTATAGCTTAACTAGTAGGGGCAAAGTTTATTGTTATAACAAGTATTCTCCTTCTACTACTAAGTAGCCTACCAAGTAGTCTACCGTAAATTAGGTGGATATCACCACCAAACTTTTGAGTGGATGCCTTCACTCATTACTCTCTTGGGATAGCAAGTATATATGATATGCAGTGTGTGACAATGCCGAGTTATGTCCTAACTCTAACATAACTACCACAGAATTCTATACTAAGTCCATCTTGCACTACTAAGACTACCTCTTCTCTGTAGGAGCAGTTCATGCACTACGACACTTATCTAAATGCCAATTAGACTTAATACACTTTCTAACTTTGTGTTACTAACTCTATTTCTCTCTTTAAGAGCTTTCACGTACTATGGCATTCACCCTTGCTAGGTAGGGTCTATGACACTCAACTTTTGCCAACTTAGCACTTTGATCTTTAACTTTTGCCAGCTAGGCACTTTGGCCCTTAACTTTTACCAACTAGTCTGTACACTGTTTCCTCACTTTCTGATCATTTGCCAAGTGATATCTAAGCAACACTTTGTCTCTCATAAACTGAACTTTGATCTATGATAATCCATACTTAATGAATTGCACAACTCTTCCTTTAACTTCCCTTGTATGCCACTAGGCCTTTCTCTCTACAAAAAACCCTCTCTAATGCCTAAACACTCTTAAAAAGGCATAAACAAAGGATTCTAACAACTAGGGAACTCAAACAATCAAAAATAACATTTTGGTGAGTTTCAGCCCTCACACTACAGCACTCCTTTCTCACGCTGCAGCGCCCCGCTCTCAGGTGCCAAGACTATGCTCCTCACCCCGCGGCATTCAAACTCACGCCGTGACATTTGAAGTTGTTCACCTTCACACCGCGGCACGACGCTTCTCATGCCGTGGCATCGACTGGTGTTCTATAAAATTCTGCAAAAAAGCCTTGGTTCTGCATTGTTCTATTGAACTATCTCAACTTGCAATCGTCTAAATTTTGATTCTAGTTGGTTTCTAACACCACCAACCACTTCTAAACATGTTGTAACATCATTACAACCTATTAATTCACTAAAATTGGATCAAACACCGAAAATCACTCTATTGGTTCATCAAAACCCTAGGTTCCAATTGAAGAACCAACTAGCTCAAAATATGGATAAATCCATCTATCTTGCTTCTATTAAGTTGAAATAACCAATTTCGATCAACGAAACCAAGAATCAACTAAAGAAACTAGCTTTTCCTCTTTAAAACTCAACTTCCCCATTTTAAAGACCTATGTATAAATTCTAGAAAAGATTAAGAATCAAAGTTAGAAAAATGCCCCTACCTCTTGCTTGATTGAAGATCTTGAAGCCTCTAAGTTGCTCTTGGATCTTCTACCTTGGTCTCCCTCTCTTTCTCTCCTCTTTCCCTTCTTTCTTCCCTTGGTTTCCTTCTTTTTTCATTTTCTCTTTTCAATTTTTGGCCTCTGCCATGGGAATGAGGAAAGAAAGCCTCATTTTGGCTTCTTAAAGGAGTTACCACTAAAGTGGTACTGGAAAACCCAATCTGCTATGAACACTTTGTCGCAACCGGGGTCACGATGGGGACAACACAAAAAATAAATTTTAATGGAGTCGCCACCAAATTTTTTATTATAAGGGAAAAACATTGGAAAACCCTTTAAAAACGGTCTTTGAAATCAAAGTCGGGTTCGAGAGTCAATTACGCGTAGGGAAGGTATTAGCACCCTACAACACCCATAAAAAAAAGGTACCTCTTACTAATTGCCAAAATTATACAACTTTGTAAATATTTATTTTACCCCATTAAAATATTTTTGATTTTTTTATTTTTATTTTGAAGAAAAGAAAAAAAAATACACGTCCTATTGCATCTTCAAAGTCATGGCATTTTTTAATATTTTCCTCCTTCTTTATGAAAAAAAAAACTTAAAGCCACAACAAATTTGCTTAACATTCTCTATTCCACCCTTACGTGATAAGGTACTGCATGTACACATAAGAACACAAATTCATTCATATATATATCCTGGTCCTTTTTATTCATTATTTTTATTATTTAGAAACAAACTAAAGCCATGATAAACCTTTAAAATGCTATGATTCTCCACAAAAGAACAAACATCACCGACACAACATTCAGGGAAGCACCACCACATACATGCACAGGAGTGTGAAATGATGTTATACGTTATCATCTTTTCCTTTATTATATTATTATATTATTACTTTTTGTGAATCAAACTAAAAGACAAAAAACTTTTGAATACTCTAATTCCCATTATATGCAAAAGAAACGTACATCAATGGTTCATAAACACATATATACTGAATATCTGAAATCACAAGACAACAAAGAGAAATAAGGATGAAGAAAAACAAAGCTACGTGGAAGACCTGTGGCTTGGGGAAGAACGCGTTTCGTAGATGGCTAAAATTGCAGACTTGACTAGCAACAAATACAGTGGATTGCTGAACACCAGTGTTGGCGTCTTTGCACAGTGATCACTCAATGAAAAGGAAGTCTTTGCAGTATATGCTCTTAGATAATGGAGAATGAAAACCTTTTTTTCCTATTGTTTTCTGATCTTTTTTTTTTCTGAGTGCCTGAGGGGCTTATTTATAGCCACACTAGCTTCCCGTTGGTAACCACCTTGATCCCATATCCCATGATCTTTTTTACTAGTTTTCTGATAACCAAACTCAATCATCCCACGATCTTCTCAATAACGGTTGCCACTGACCACTAACCAGAAGTGACCGTTGCAACTCCTCATCTTTGTTATTATTTTTCATATTTTAATATGCTCGGATAAAATTGTGTATTCACAGTTGCCCCTCTTTACTTATTTCTTATTAAATAATCTAAATGACAATGTTTTTCAGATTATTATAATAAGAAATGAGTAAAGAAGTGAATCAATTTTATCCAAGAGCCTAATGCACAGTGCAATATAGATACTGGGGTCGTTATGCTACTGCTGAACAAGTTCTAGGCTTGGATGTTGATGTCGGGATGGTGCCGGGTTGGTTCCGAGCTTGATTTTGAGCTTGGATGCTAGTGTCGGGCAGGTTCTGAGCTTAGGTACTGGTGCCGGGCATATTCTGGGCTTGGATGCTGATGCCGGGCAGGTTCTGGGCTTGGATGCTGGTGTCGGGCAGATTTTGGGCTTAGATACTGATGCTGGGCAGGTTCTGGGCTTGGATGCTAGTACCGGGCATATTTCGGGCTTGGATGCTGATGCCGGGCAGGTTTCAGGCTTGGATGTTGATGCCGGGCAGGTTCCAGGCTTGGATGCTAGTGCCAGGCGAGTTCTGGGCTTGGATGTTGGTGTCAGGCAGGTTCCGGGCTTGGATGCTGGTGCCGGACAGATTCCGGGCTTGGATGCTAGTGCCGGGCAAGTTTCGGGCTTGGATGCTGGTGCCTGGAAAATTTCAGGCTTGGATGCTAGTGCCGGGCAGGTTCCGAGCTTAAACAGAAAGAAGAAAGAAAAAAAAAAATTTGTGCCAGGTAGGTATTAGACTTAAGCAAAAAGATGAATTGTACCAAGCAGGTACTGGGCTTAGTGCATCTACACTATAAGCTTGAAAACCTAAGAAAACTAAGTCATGGGCTCTAAGAACTAAGAAGTTCAGATAAAACAAAATGGATGAAATGTGATGCAATGATATGATGCAAGCATGTCATGAGACACAACCTAAACTTTTCCCCTTAGTTTTGATTTTCTCAAGAGAGTTCAGAATCTTCGTTCCTTACAATGTCACCCACCCTAGGAATCATGGACGAAGGGGAAGTTTTAGTCAATCCTGCCCTTTTTGTTCAATCAACATTTGAGTACCTCCCTAGGCTTTTTTTTTAAGCTGCTGCTAAAATTTATGAGTCAAGACGGCGTTATTTTGCTGGTTGCGCTTTATGACATTTATCAAGAATTCATCGAGTATACTGTGACTTTCAAAACTTGTTAAAGTAACTATAATGCTTTGAATTTTGAATTTTTAAAAATACATATTTGCTTTCAGCATATTATTATCAAAATGCAAAATGAATTAGCAATTAGTAAAAAAACAAGAGAATTTTATTCAGTAAATAGAGAATATATTTACAAGAAAGGTCACTGTATAGAATGATATGCACAATGAACTTTGGTAGGAATCACAATATTTACAAAATGGTAGCAAGAGTGGAGGTATTTCAGTGACACTTTCTAGTTGAATAATGCTAGTACCACACATCAGTAGCTTTGACTACCCGTCAATAAACTTCAAAGGGAAATATAATTCCACTCACCATTTGTCCTAATTTATGATTGCCCCTGTTGATGGACTCCGACACACCATTTGCCCTAGTTTATGATTCCGATCAGTCTTTTGCCAGACCATTCTTTGGACACCTTTTATTTGACCCTAATTTTTGCCTGAGTCGCTCTTTCGAGTTTTCAACTCAATGGGTTGCTCTAACTTTTGCTTAGATCGCCTTTTCAGGTTTTCGACCTAGCGAGCTCATCCTTTTTTTTATACCTTTTTTTGTTGTTTTTTTTTTATATTTATTCATTCAAGCATAATATCTCTTCACTGCATCGGCGTTCACAAGATGTGGGAGGTCTTTGCCATCCATGTTCGTGAGGATTAAAGCTCCTCCGGAGAAAGCTTTTTTGACTACATAAGGTCATTCATAATTTGGGGCCCATTTACCAAGGCGATCTTTCTGAACTGATAAAATCTTCTTAAGGACCAAATCTCCTTCTTGAAATTCCCTGGGGCGTACTTTCTTCTCAAATGCCTTTTTTAATCTTTACTGGTATAACTGGCCGTGGCAAATTGCATTCAACCTTTTCTCTTCGATGAGATTCAACTGATCAAAACGGGTTTGGACCCACTCTGCCTCTTCTAACTCAGCTTCCATTAATACTCTTAAGGAGGGGATTTCAACCTCAATAGGAAGGACTGCCTCCATCCCATATACCAAGGCAAATGGGAGCATTTCATGCCAATCTCTATAAGTTGCCACCATTTTTTGAATAGCCTTCTTGATGTTTTTATTTGCAGCTTCAACTGCTCCATTCATCTTTGGACGATATGGGGAAGAATTATGATGCTGGATCTTGAAATTAGCACATAATTCTGACATCATCTTGTTGTTCAAATTGGTTGCATTGTCGGTGATAAGCTTATTTGGTATACCATAGTGACAAATCAACTCCCTTTTGATAAATTTTACTATCACATTATGAGTTACACTGGCATATGAAGCAGCTTCAACCCATTTAGTAAAGTAATCAATTGCAACCAGAATGAATTGATGTCCATTTGACGCTTTTGGTTCGATGGGACCAATGACGTCCATTCCCCACATTGAAAATGGGCAAGGTGATGACAAAACATTTAAGGATGTTGGAGGAGCATTGATGTTATCAGCATATGTTTGGCACTTGTGACATTTCTTCACATAATCAAAACAGTCAGCCTCCATGGTCAACCAATAATAACCAGCTCTTAAGATCTTTCTTGCCAAGGCATGCCCATTGGCGTGAGTGCCAAAAGAGCCTTCATGAACTTCTTTAATAATCTTTTGCGCTTCGACAGCATCTACACATTTGAGCAGCACCATATCATGATTTTTCTTGTATAAAACATCCCCATTTAAAAAGAAGCTCATCGCCAGCCTTCTCAAAGTTCTCTTATCATTTTCTGAAGTATTTGGCAGATATTCTCGACTCTTGATATACTCCATGATATCATGATACCATGGCTTTCCATCTGATTCTTCCTCTACTATATGGCAATATGCAGGCTGATCACGACGTTGGATCTTTATATGTGGCATGTCCTCAGCCTCACTCAATGCAACGTAGACGATAAAGTGGCTAATGCGTCTGCCAACTGGTCACCTTCTCAAGGGATGTGCTCAAAAGTGATTTCATCAAATTGCTTCACCAATTCCTTAATGTGGGTCAGATAAGGAATTAATTTTGCATCTCGAGTTTCCCATTCACCCTTTAATTGATGAATAACTAAGGCCGAGTCACCATATACCTTGAGCTTTTTGACTTTTGATTCTACAGCTGCCTGTAAACCCAAGGTGCATGCTTCATACTTTGCTAGATTATTTGTACAATCAAAGCACAACCTAGCCGTGATTGGGACATACTACTTTTCTGGGGAGATTAATATGGCTCCGATCTCATGCCCTAGTATATTGGAAGCACCATCAAACAACATGATCCATTGTCCTTCTTCTAATGATTTTTTTTCTCCAAACGGCGCCATTACATCTTCATCAGGGAATTCGCACTGCATCGACTGATAATCGTCTATGGGTTAGTGTGCTAAAAAATCTACTAGCACACTGCCTTTGATTGCCTTTTGAGTTACATACACAATGTCATACTATGATAAAAGAACTTGCCAGCGAGCATTTCTTCCTGTAAGAACAGGCTTTTCAAAAATAAACTTGATTGGGTCCATTTTAGACACCAACCAAGTCGTGTGACTTAGCATATATTGTCTTAAACGGTGGGCCGCCCATGCTAAAGCTCAACAGGTTCGTTCCAATAATGAATATCTGGTTTCATAATCGGTGAACTTCTTACTCAGGTAGTATATAGCACGTTCTTTTCTTCTGGAATCGTCATGTTGCCCTAGCACGCAACCCATAGACCCATCAAGCACTGTCAAATACATAATGAGGGGCCTTCCAGTGGCTGGTGGCACTAAGATTGGGGGATTTTGTTAATATTATTTTATCTTCTCAAAGGCTTCTTGGCAATCATCATCCTACTCTATTGTTTGATTTTTGCGCAATAATTTGAAGATAGGCTCACATGTAGCTGTTAGATGGGATATGAATCGGGCAATATAATTCAATCTCCCCAAGAACCCTCAAACTTCCTTTTCTGTGCGAGGAGGTGGCATTTCAAGAATTGCTCGAACTTTGTCAAGATCCACTTCCATCCTTTTAGCTAACTATAAATCCCAACAACTTGCCAGACTGCACACCAAAAGTGCACTTAGCTGGATTTAGCCTCAATTTGTACTTCCTCAGCCGCTCAAACAGTTTCTGCACATGGATTACATGGTCTTCCTCCTTTTTTGACTTGGCAATCATGTCGTCTACGTAAACTTCAATCTCCTTATGCATCATGTCATGGAACAAAGTCACCATTGCCCTCTGATATGTTGCCCCAGCATTCTTTAGCCCAAACAGCATGACCTTGTAGCAAAAAGGTGCCCCAAGGTGTGATGAATGTGGTTTTCTCCCTGTCATCTTTCGCCATCTTGATCTGATTATATCCCGAGTAACCATCCATGAAAGAAAAAAATGAGTGTTGAGCCGTATTGCCTACCAGCACGTCAATATGAGGGAGTGGGAAATCATATTTTGGACTGGCTCTATTTAGATCCCGGTAATCAACACACATCCAAACTTTTCCATCTTTCTTAGGAACCGGGACTATGTTGGCAACCCATTCTGGGTATTCAGAAATAGCAAGAAAACTTGCATCAAATTACTTTTTGACCTCTTCTTTAATCTTTAGAGATAGCTCTGGTTTCATCTGCCTTAACTTTTGTTTGACTGGAAGACATTTTGGCTTCAATGGCAACTTATGCTCCACTATACTAGTGTCAAGGCCTGGCATATCTCGATAGGACCAAGCAAAGACATCATTATAATCATGTAGGAGCTTTATCAACTTCTTGCGCTCATTCTCCTTCATGAGTGTTCTAATTTTGACTTCCTTTTTCTCCTCTTCAGTCCCCAAATTAATTACTTCAGTCAGTTCTTCATGAGGTCGGATCTCTTTAGTCTCTTGTTCCACCAACCTCAATAACTCAGGGGAATTACCCAAATCATCTTCAATTTCCTCATCAGTTTGATTAACGAGACAATCAAAACTACTTGATGCGATACTAGCATTGTCACTTTCAAACGTGCCATTTCTAAGTCTGCATTATTTAAAGTTGGGACAGGAATGACAAAGAAATAAGAAAAGTTTAGAGAAGTGAAAAGAGAAAAAGAAAAAGAAAGAAGAAGAAAAATTGTAGGGAAATTCAAAATGCATTTTATTAATATTATACTGAAAGGAAACATACGAGCCCTTATTCACAAAAAATAAAATATCCTAAAGCCTTGGACAGAGTAGTAGGATAACATTACAAAATTACTTTAATTCTGAATTGAGATTCACAGGGAGCTCGATAATCTCCCAATTGTTTAGCTCAATGTTCGGTGGACAAGCGCGAACCAAGTTGACGTGCTCATCCTCAGCGATGTCTTGCTCAATAGTAGCTATCGAGCTTGGAAACTCAAAACCAGCACTCCAGAAGCACTCTTGCAAATCATGAATGGGGACCCATTCAGTCTTTGGCTCCCTGTTCTCCAGCCTGGCTAACCTTTTTTCTCTTTTCTCGTACGCAACTCATTTTTTATCTGCCTTTGAGGGTTTGTAACCCAAACCAAATCGGCCCTTATTTTCCATCAACTTAGGCAGTTGGTTTAGACCCTGCGTATTTCTTCCCAGTCCACGACCATATTGATACCCATTTTCAAGCATGACTTTTGCTACCATCATAGAAGTACCTGATGGTTGGGGCTTGTTGATGGTCTTTCTTTCCTTCACATAAATTACATTTGCAATCTCAAGCCCTTGGAACGAGGTCTCTAAAGCTTCCTCAGCAACTTCAATATAAGGGGTAGATGAGGGCTTGCTAACCAACAAATCCTCCTCGGCAGAGACAATCACCAATTTATCATCAACGTTAAATTTCAACTTTTGGTGTAGTGTAGAAGGCATAGCCCTTGCGCAATGAATCCAAGGTCTTCCCAGAAGATAACTATAGGCTGGTGAAATGTCCATCACATGAAATACTACCTCAAAGGTAATCGGACCGATCTGGATAAGCATACTTATTTCCCCAATCACGTCTCTACGAGACCCATCAAAAGCTCTAACTACCATAGCGCTTAGTTTCATGTACGATTCATCATATAGTAGTTTTGCTAATGTCGTCTTCGGCATCACATTTAACGAAGAACCATTACCAACTAGAACTCTCGCCAATATATGGTCCATGCACTTCACTGATATGTGTAGGGCTTTATTATGCCCTACTCCTTCTACTGGCATCTCGTCGTCAGCAAAAGTAAGGTAATTATTGGCGGTAATGTTACCAATAATTCCTTCAAATTTCTCCTCAGAGATGTTATGTACGACATGAGCCCTATTCAATATCTTCAATAATATCTTCCTGTGCAGTTCAGAATTCATCATTAGTGACAACAATGATATTTTGGCATGAGTCTGGTTCAGCTGGTCGATTACTGTGTATTCACTTTGTCTCATAAGCTTTACAAACTCATAGGCTTCCTCATCAGCAACCTCCTTCTTTTGTTCCTCGTGCTTCGCTATTATTTTCTCATTGACGATTTCCTGCTCAACCAACTATCTTCCTTTCTCTTTGTCTTCCACTATTTCTCTAGGAAGCTTGGCTTTTAACTCATCTGGAGTGTAGATTCTACCACTCCGAGTCATATCCCCGATCCTAGCGATATTCGTGACATCAGTGGCTTCTAAACTGGCATTGTTTGACTGCTCATCCTCCGAGCCCTCAACCGAAACTTTTGCACCATATCTCTATGGTACCGCCTTATTATCCTTGTAAGGGAAAGCTTTTGGTACTTGTATAATGATGGACTTTGGCGCATTAGAGGTAGAAGCGGTCGTACCCTTAGTGTAATGCACAACCAAGGGTTTCGGGAAGGTCGAACTAGAGTCAACTGTTGATATATCACCTACTTGAACTAATTTTTTATCCATCAAGTCTTGCAAGATCTATTTAAAGTCATCACATTCTTCTATTGCATGACTTGCGCTGGGGTGTAATCCGCACCCCTCATCTTTGTCACAGTTTCCCTCAATTATAGCAAACTTGCACATTTCTTTGAAAATAGCCTTTAATGGGGTTTTCACATCTTCTTTCCTTTTTTTCATGGGTTTGTTCCACACCTTCTTCAATAACATTAATAGATGGCCCTCCATGACCTGGTAGAGGATTACTCCCAACCCTAGGGCTATCCTCCTTGAAGTTCAACCACCCTGCCTTAATCAAACTTTGTACTTTGAATTTCAAGGCTCTACAATTTTCTATGGAGTGGACAACAGCACCCGCATGATAATCACACTTGGCATTAGCATCGTACCCCCTAGGATAAGGTGGTTCTAAAGGTTTCATCGGGCAAGGTACCACTAATGAATTTTGAAGCAAGAGAGGCAACAATTCAGTGTAAGACACGGGAATAGGGTCAAATTGGACTAGTTCCCGGTCTTGACTATTCTGTGTTCTTGCTTGGGTGGGACTTTGGTTCTATGATTGATTGGAACAAGGTGGTCTTGTAGCAGGTGTTGTGGGTGAAGCTGTGTGAAAAGTTTGAGGGTAGGGAGTTTGTGAGATGGTAGTAATCTGGGGGTAAGTCATATGAGGAGCATGAAGTGTCTGCTAGAAATAGGAAGGCCCATAATTAGGTACCCCAGGGGAGTAGAATGACACTGCGTTGGCATCTCCTTCTTTTTTCTTCCCTGAACCACTTGAGGGTCTCTTTACATTGATCATTCCAGAAGCCTCTATAGCAATTTTCCCACTCCTCATGCCATTCTCCACTCTCTCCCCTATGAGAACTATGTCAGAGAAGTTTGACGAGATGCTACCGACCATCTTCTCATAGAATGGTGCCCCCAAAGTGTCAATGAACAAAGTTGTTGTTTCTTTGTCTGATAAAGGAGGCTCCACTTGAGCTGCCATTACTCGCCATCACTGAGCATACTCCTTGAATGTTTCATCACCCTTCTTCGACATACTTTGTAGCTCGAATTTATCTGGGGTCATATCAATGTTGTATTTGTACTGCTTGAGGAAAGCGTTAGCCAAATCTTTCCAAGAGCGGATATGGGTTCCCTCGAGATGCATGTACCAATTCAGAGCTGCCCCGGTTATACTGTCTCGAAAGCAGTGAATAAGCAGCTTATCATCACGGGCATGTGCTGCCATTTTCCTACAGTACATGGTTAAATGGCTTTTCGGGCAATTGGTTCCTTTATACTTATCAAAATCTGGTGCCTTAAATATTGGAGGGATAACTACATCTGGAACTAGACAAAGATCTGCAGCCTCTTCTATGCCATAGTTGCTACCCTCAACAGCTTTCAGCCTTTCCTCCAACATTTGTAGCTTTTCACTAGTCTGAGTGGCCTGCAATCCCCCTACAACTTGGTGGGGATGTGGAATGACGTGACCAATCAGGGAATTTCCTTGAGTGGTGAGGTTGGTGATTTGAGATTAAGGATTAATTTGTGGATTAGCTGGGACTCCAGAGATAATCTGCGGGTTAGACGAGGTTGGGGCTCGACAACATTCATGAATGAACCCTGTGGTTGGGTAAGCTGTGATTGAGTGATTAGTGGATTGTTATCTGACAAGTCCAAAACTGTTGGGGGTGTATAGTTAGGCGGGAGGCCATATGGTGGCCACTGGACCTCTTGAGGGTCGACTTGTTGTATAGGCCTATTAAGATGTAGAGTTAGCGGTTGCGCATAAACTGGGGTAAAACCAGGCGGATATGTAGGAGCGGCTGACGATTCTCCTTTGGCTACTGGAGGGGTCCCCTCTGAGCCTTTCGTCTGCAGAGATTGCAGCGCCTCTAGAATCTGTGCCATTTGTTCCTTCAGCTGATTAATGTCACTCCTCAGCTCTTCATTGCACTGTTCCATCTCATCCATGATTCTCGCTTGGGAACGTGTCCTGTAAGGATTCCGGGGAAACACTTTTCCTTCTTGATTTCTCACTTTCTGTGCACAAAAACATTGTGAGTATAAAAGAACAAGGGAAGACAAACTTATTAGTTATGGAAAGATTTCATCCGAGTGTTCAATATCGAAGAAGATTCCCCACATCTTGGCACTAGAGGTATGTTCTCTCTTAGGCCGTCAAGTGGTTGACAGCAATGCCATGCGTACCCCACATTTTCAAACAAGGACCGATCACTTCAAGATAGAAATGTGGTAAACAGTTATCCAAGGGAGAATCCTCTCCTCAATAAAAAAATGTCTAAAACAAAGTCAATAATGAGCAAAACATGAGATCCATATCATTTTATTTCATTTCAAATCTTGAAATACATCGTTAGTTCTAAATAGATTACAATAAGCATATTATCGCATTTCATTCTACATAAAGCTCTTAGTTAGATTCTGGCAGTATTTCATGAGCTTAAAGATCTCCCAAGGTAGCTTTATTCCGGGGTTTAAGTTGATCTCCTTATTCATTTCATGGACCTGTGTTGCCAAGTTCACAAGATGGTTTTGGACACAATCAGTCATATCTTCTTCCACTCTTTTATCTTTGCGCAATGATGCTTATTAATCAAATACAACCCCTCAACATCAGATCTCAATTTGTCTCGCTCTAGTATCAATTCATCCATTTGCTCTACCAATTGTGCCTCATTTTGCTTTGCCATTATGGCTGTGTCAGAATAGTCCCTAGCCAAATTCCACCATTTGTCTGTTTCAACACGTGTCTCAGGTAGGTCTTCTTCCATGCATTTCATCCTATGCTCTTGTATTTGACTATTTGTCTCTAAGTCCCTTTTTTTCTTTTTGGATCTTAGCCATCTCTCTTCTCATTGTTTCGATTTCGTCTTGCAAATCCTTCAAAGTGGTTTCTGTCTCCATCTCCCTCTTTCCTTTCTTGACTTAAACTGAAATTCTATAGTCATTAGCACACTCGTCTTTTAAGTGCTCTATCTCTATGTCTTTCTTCTGGCACCGCCTTTTAAGGATTTCTACTTCTATTTTTGCGCGTTCTTCCCTTTCCTCCACCAATCTCATTTGAGCCTTCACAATTTCCAACTGAGAAGTTAGAGAGGCCAATGTTTGGGTAAATTCATGAGATGAACCTTCCCTATGTGGGGCTTCCATGGGAAATAGACTAGGAACTCCTCTAACTTTTCTCCATTCTGTATACTCCAATGAGGCTGTTACACAGGGTTTTCCAAGCTCTTTTTCCCCTTTCTTTCGAACGTTTTCCCAAGCTGCTCTAATTTCTGCCTCCTGCCCACTAACATCACTTGAAGCATACTGAAAACTCAGCCCTCCCAATTCTTCAATCTTGGGCACGACCTGGGTCCATTTGAGTTGTCTAAGAGCTACAGTTGGGATATATGCTACACATCCTCTTGGTCCCATCAACAGCACATTCGAAAAGTTCCCACAACTGACAATTGTATCCCCGGGATAATACCAAGGGCATACCCATGGGAAGTGATCCGCCTGAAATCTTGAGATGTCCTTCCTCCATTCTGCAGGCTCTTATTTCTTCACTGGGATTTCAATGAAAGCTTCTAAGAGGATCCGGTATATAACCCATATGATTGGATGCATACAGATAAGGTATGATCCAACATAAAGTAGATGATTACAACATCGTAGCATCCCTCTCCCTTTCTGGTGACATACTTCCATAGATAGGAAAGTATTTCCTAGAATTACTAGAATTGGGTTTGCTCTCTGTGTCTCATAGGCTAGGAAGACATCCATAGTAGCCTAATCAATCATGCCCAATGTGAAGGGGAAGAGAATCAGCCCATAAATAAGCAATGCTAAAGTCTTGTTGAAGTATTCCCAATCTCCTTTCTCAGCTAAGGTCTCCAAATGATCTTCCAGAAGGGTCTTACTCCACCCTCGGGTTGACCTGCTGTTTTCAAACTCTACTTGATCTGTTGGTAAGCTAATCATCTTGGATATCTTCCTCCCCGCTATATAGCTTCCCTTATAGAGATAAACCCCAGCCTTTTCGTTGGTGGGTAATTTGAGCACCATATCATACTCTTCTATGGTAGGCACAAGATCCAGATTGGGCAGCTCGAAACATCTAAGACTTGAATTCCAGAACTGAGCCAAAGCACTTAGCGTCGGTGTATCGACTGAGATCAACAACAAATCCAAAATCCGCCCATATCTCTTCTCAAAATTAGAGTGGACTTCCTTGGTCATCTTTTGGCAAATCTCATTCATCCTTCGCAGATCATTATTCAACACAGTGTTCCTGATGCTTTTGGTGGGCCTTGATGCATTGCTAGTATGACTTTGAATCTTCTCCATATTAAACACAATCAAAACTTTCACTCCTAAAAGAGAGTAACAACATGAGGTGAGATAGAAAATGAGAATGATGCAACCTACTATGTCTCTAATATGCTTGCCTCCTAAGCTGAACTAATGCATGTATGAACACTCTTTCCATTTATCCCTTTTTTATCCTTTTAGATTCCTTCTCTCTTTTCTCTCTCTCTCTCTCTCTCTCTCTCTCTTTGGCCTTGGAAATGCATGCATGAATTTTATTCTAAAAAGAGGCCCTAGGCACTAAAACAACTAACTAATGATCATGATATTAGATGCATGAAAAGAAGGGAAAGAAATGCATGGGGTGCATGAACATATTTCTATGCTAAATGTAGGATGAATATATACAGAAGAAGGGATAAAAAAAAGATATGTTCCCCATGTGGCCTATTAAGGTAAGGCCTAGGGTAGGATATTCCTAAGGTCACAACCCTAACTTTGGGAGGTCACTAGGTCCTGTATTAGTGCAAAGTTTTATGGGTGGATCTAGACTCCTAAAGATTTATTGGTCCCCAGATTGCCCTTATCACACAGACAAGGACCCAACCCATGAATTAGTCACAAGTAGGGAAAATACCCTCTCAATATGACTAACCCATGATACTGGTAACAACCTGAGCGGTAACTCAACAACTGTCAAGTGAGCATCAAGCCCCTCAATAACAGCCATCAAGTCACCTTCTATTCCTAGGCTCGCACAGGCTCGGGTATAGAGCCCTAAAAGTGTGTGAGGTAAGTGACTGTTTAGTGTGTGTGGGGAACATACAAACCTGTAAACCTAAAAACTACCCAAATTTGCACAAGGAGCAAACAACACAAATATATACAAAAAAGTCTTCTACCTTATGGTCCAGACCAAACGAATCATATTTACAAAATAAGATAAATGAAATAAACAAGAGTATTTACATCAAAGCATAATATACAAGGGAAAAAAAAAAAAAAAAAAAAAAAGGTAAAACGAATATTTATAAAGTTATAATTTTGCGCAATTAATTATGTAGGCCTGACTCTCAGAGCTCCCTAGTGGAGTCGCCATCTGTCGCAACCAGAGTCACGACGGAGACAACGTAAAATATAAATTTTAATGGAATTGCTACCAAATTTTTTATTATAAGAGAAAAACATTGAAAAATCCTTTAAAAACGGTCTTTGAAATCAGAGTCGGGTTCGGGAATCAATTACGCATAGGGAAGGTATTAGCATCCTACAACGCCCATAAAAAAGGTACCTCTAATTAATTGCGCAAAATTATACAACTTTGTAAATATTTATTTTACCCCACTAAAATATTTTTTATTTTTTTTATTTTTATTTTGAAGAAAAGAAAAAAAATATACACGTCCTATTACATCTTCAAAGTCATGGCATTTTTTAAATATTTTCCTCCTTCTTTATGAAAAGGAAAAAAAAAACTTAAAGCCACAACAAATTTGCTTAATATTCTCTATTCCACCCTCACGTGATAAGGTACTGCATGTACACATAAGAACACAAATCCATTCATATATATATCCTGGTCCTTTTTATTCATTATTTTTTATTATTTAGAAACAAACTAAAGCCATGATAAACCTTTAAAATGCTATGATTCTCCACAAAAGAACAAACATCACCGACACAACATTCAGGGAAGCACCACCACATACATGTACAGGAGTGTGAAATGATGTTATACGTTATCATCTTTTCCTTTATTATATTATTATATTATTACTTTTTGTGAATCAAACTAAAAGACAAAAAACTTTTGAATACTCTAATTCCCATTATATGCAAAAGAAACGTACATCAATGGTTCATAAACACATATATACTGAATATCTGAAATCACAAGACAACAAAGAGAAATAAGGATGAAGAAAAACAAAGCTACGTGGAAGACCTGTGGCTTGGGGAAGAACGCGTTTTGTAGATGGCTAAAATTACAGACTTAACTAGCAACAAATACAGTGGATTGCTGAACACTAGTGTTGGCATCTTTGCACAGTGATCACTCAATGAAAAGGAAGTCTATGCAGTATATGCTCTCAGATAATGGAGAAGGAAAACCTTTTTCTCCTATTATTTTCTGATCTTTTTTTTTCTGAGTGCCTGAGGGGCTTATTTATAGCCACACTAGCTTCCCGTTTGTAACCACCTTGATCCCATATCCCATGATCTTCTCTAGTAGTTTTCTGATAACCAAACTCAATCATCCCACGATCTTCTCAATAACGGTTGCCACTGACCACTAACCAGAAGTGACCGTTGCAACTCCTCATCTTTGTTATTATTTTTCATATTTTAATACGCTCGGATAAAATTGTGTATTCACACACTTAGATTCCTTCGAATAAAAAATCCTAACCTCCAACAAATTCAAAATAAATCCTAAGATTTATTAAAAATCCTATTGCATTTTTTCTCTATTTTTCATATCTGCTGGGGGATTAATCTGACATTAAAAGCACAACTAGTATGCTTAAAAATACCAAATCAACTCCAATTGCCTTGAAACTTTAACCACACCCTACTTACCTCATTTGTGACCTAGAAACAAGTTATCCACATATGTTTCCTTCCAAATAGCAATTTATGCTGCTTTATGAGTCATTTTAGGCAATTTACCACTTTATGTGTTGCAGCAAAGTACCAAAACTAACTCAGCTTATCATGAAACTTAACTTGCATGCTAAACAGTATCAGACCACCTATGTAACCTTATACAAGCCTAACATGATTCTCTGAGATGTTACATGTTGGGGACACCTTCAAACGTTGCGATTGCCCTATGACGCAACAGGAAAGCAGGAATATCTCTAACTGATGGAAAGTGGTCTTCGTGATTATGAGTTCGTTATCCGAGATCCCACTGACCAAGAGAAGGTCTACTCAACTAGGGTAGAAGCAGATCATTTATGTATTTGTATGAGGCCGCGCTTACTCGCATCGACGTTTAGCTCCCATTTATTGACTTCCATATTGCTGTACTCAATCATCTGTGGGTAGCCCTAATGCAGATTCGTCCAAATGCTTGGGGATTTATAAGGACATTCGAGCTTATGCGTAAGGCCTTTGGATGGCCGTGCTCCATCAAAGCGTTTTTCTTTCTTTTCACCTAGTTTACACCCTCTGAGAATAGCTATCAAAAGGGATGGATAACCTTGCGGGGCACAAGGTCTTCAAACCATACCAAAAATCCTTCAAGAACTATAAGAATAATTTCTTTAGTTTAGATGGACCTTGAGGACGACGCCTTTTTTTGTTAGCCCGAAGTGCACCCTTCGGATGTACCTTTACTAGTCTCAAGCGACCTGGAACAGAGTCAAGAAGAAATTGAGACTTTGATTTCCTTGCTGACTAAAGATGAAGCCAAGATCCTTATTTTCTTTGTCGAATGGTGTTGTGCTAAATCAGCAAGTGCACGAGTTGTTAACAAATAATAAAGTGATAAGTAGAGTACTGTTCCCATGAGTTACGTGTGAATACCAAACTATGACAATTTTAATTATTTAGGTGAATGAAAATAATAATATAGAATAAATTAAAGGAAATTAAAAAGTAATAAAATAATTAATAAAACAAATAAGACTGAAAAGATAGAGCTCAACTAAGTATTAAAGACTGAGGATTAGGAATCTACTACAATTACCTATTATGATGAATATTGATTCTCCTTCATTAATGTTTAACTATATTCTTGAACGAGGTCAATCCAAAATTATTTAAAGTCAAATATCTTGGAACTAAAAATGTGTTAAAACTAAATCAACCTCATTCTCATGATAATTAAATTAGTTAAAACCCATTAAGTTCCATAATATCCCATTAACCCTCGAAGGATCAAGCCTATCTCTAGGTCTTAATTCATAAGTTCAATTCCTAGATTTTCAAGCATTAGACTTCATCTCTGGATCCTTCACATAACACCTACGATCAAACAAGTATGATTGGCAACATAGCCCAAGCATTAAGAACACTATGAAAGAATAAATTAATAATAATTATCTCATTAATAAAGAGAGAAATCAAATATTCAAGATAATATAGTAAAAAGTTTCATCCTAACCCTATAAAAAGGAAATTTGGCCAAGCATGGAAACTAAAGCACAAACAAGATCAATAGATAAAAAGACAATCATGATTCTATCTAAGAAAATATGAAACAAAATGGATGTCTTCGAAGAAGAAGATATCTTCAAAAATTGTCTCCTTTCTCGAACTTGTCTTCAAACCATTGCCTTCAATCGTTAATGAAAAAGCTACCCAAGCTCTTCTTCCTTGCTCTATTTATAGATGATTTAACCTAATAGAAGTGTTTCATGCATTAAATCTTCTTATTTGGTCCTCAAGTAATCTTAATTATTTCCCAAGTAATAAAATGATCTAGATTGTATTTAAGAAACCAATTTTAGGAAACTTAATATCCTTTTATTGAAGGCTGCCAGATTTTTATTTTTTTCTTTCTTTATTTTTCTCATCATTCAGATGACAGAATTAGCCTTCAAGGTTAGCAAAAGAGTTGTTATATTTTTTATTATTTTTCCAACGCCATAAGAATCACGTCGTTCTGATATCTGTAACCTAAGATATGGTTCAAATACAGTAGCATAGTCAGGAAATACGAGATGAATCTGAGATTGCAACAAACTCCTTGCTCTTCAAGGATCCTTATCTAATCTTCAATTATTATTATCTTCAAGTTTCCACACCCAATTGGGACTTTGAATGATACATAAGACTTGGATAAGATCTCTCAAAACTCTATTTTCATGATCTTCTTATTTTATCTAAAATTCTCTAGATTTAGCTTGAAAATTAGAATATTAATACAAGACTAGGGGAAGAGACAATTATCTAAAACTCAAATAAAATAATTAAAATCAAATAAAAACTAAATAAAGATAAATAAAAATCTTAATAAATAAACCCAAAGAAGTTTGTATTTTTACACTCATCAAATAGGCTGACAAGAAGAGGAGCAAATATTGTAAAGGTATATTAAATGAGCCTGAGGACTCGGTGAGTGCATTACTAGATATACCGCGATCATTTCTTGCATGTTTTCTTACATTTATGTTTTCCACAAATTTTTCTAAGTGTTGTAATGTTTTATTTCTTTTGTGTTTTGCAGAAAGCATGGCACCTCTCAGGCTTTGGTTCTTACTCCTCAACCTCAATCGGAAACTCAGGATCTAGCTCCTAAATCTCTTGCCCAACTTCTCAGGCAATGAAAGAGGAAGGGTGACAGCCAAAAAAGATGAAAGGGGAAGGGACCAATGTCCGTGGAGGATTACATTGATCTAACTGCTGACCGTGATGCTGAGATCTCGGAGGGCACCCCTCTCTGGTTTGTTGCTTCATTTGTCTGGGCTCTGGGAGTGGAGCCAGGAAAAGTCATTGATAATGTCCTCCTTACCCTAGCTGATTATGATGTCCTAATTAAGCGTGACATGATAGAGATTATCCGGGATATGAAGGTCTGAGCTCTTCGCAATGCCTCTGCCCTCCGCTTTTTTAGAAGACGCTTTTGAATCTATTCGCTAGGCTCGGGAGATCGAGAAGGAGTTGAATTCCCTTCGTGATGAAAAGCTTGGTTGGAGTTGGAGATTGCCTAGAAGGATGGGCAATTAAAATAAACCACTAAGGAGCTCAGACTCTAAAAGACAGAAATCTATGGGCTCTAAAAGAAGTTGACAAACATCGAGACTAGGGAGATGGTGTTGAAAGACTAAGTTGTCCAATCTAAGGCTGACAAGATCGGTCTATGGGCTAAGAACGAGCTCTTAAAGCAATCTGAGGCCAAGTTAAAGGTCGAGGTCATCGAGCTCGAAAATGAGTGGGCAGCCTTGGTGGACAATTCTTTTGCCAATGCCCTGGCCCAACTCTGGCTTTTGAACTTGGATCTCATCATTGAAGGTATTAGATCATAGAGGGTGATTGGGGCTGGTGTCATTGTTGATGCCATCACCCAAGTTACCCTCGTGGCTCAAGTTCCTACAGTGGATGTTAGTTTGGATGATAAGAAGGTTGAAAAAAGTGAGGAATCTAGCTAGGAGGAAGAGGACGCCAAGGTGGAACAGCCCAATCCGGAGCCCTGATCACTTCTTGTTTTCTTTATCATGTTTTTCTTCCCCCTATGTGGGGTTTTCAATTTCTATATGAACAACTCCCATTTTTTGGGCATTTATTTTGTGACAAGTCCCGGATCTTGGGCATTATTTTTATCCATGTTCCTTAGTATTTTTCCTACATCTCTTTGTGTTGTGCAATTATTGTTCTCTTTTGCGTTTGTCTTCAATGGGTCCAACGCCCAAACTCAATTCACAATTCTTGAAAAATACTTAGAAATTTTTTGCCTCCTTCTATCTAAAGTCCTAACTCACACTTTGTAATAGAACTTAGAAAGTTTTTACTCACACATTTATTTTGAAAATAATAATTGCTAAAACTAGGAGATACATTATTTAGAAATGATAACGAATCTCTGGGTATGGATACTAGAGTATGGCACTTTAGTATGAGTAAATTTTTTGGACACTTAGTGAATTTTCTAAGTGCTTGGAATAACTTTAGGGCCTCAGAAGAGGTATCCTTATTACGAACACTGGCAATCATTGTTCTCGTACTTCAGGTTTTGATTAAATATTCTTAATCTCTTTAAATTTATTTTTGAATTTATTGGTTAAGGTTTGGCTCATTGGGGCATGGGCATGAACCCATAAGCTCTCTATGAGACCGTGGAGTGTGGTCATGTGGTCAACCCACTTTGACCTTTGGTTAACCTACTTTGATCTTAAGGGGAATGTGTATTCCTCAAACCTCTCTAAGATACTTTTACTTTGACCTTGTGAGTTGCATTAAACATAAATAAGTATCACAAGTAGTTTCTAAAAATTCCTTGATAATTTTGTGTATGTCAGAGTACGTCACTTGCATGAAAAATAAAATACAACTAAGAACTTGAAACTAATAGCTATAATATTTTCTAAGCTTGTCTATGCTCTAGAAGTTCTTAATGCTTTTGCCAATGAAGGTTTCTGAGGTGTAGGTTCCTGAGTTTGTTTTGGATGTGATCTAATATGGGTCTTCCCAATTCAAAGTTAGCTTTCCTTGAGATACATTCTTCCCTCCAATATCTACTCTATGCAAAACAAGATCACTGGGCATAAACCTCTGTGGAATCACTTTGGTATTGTACTGGACTACTGTCCTTTGATTGATAGCAGCTTCGTAGATATGAATAATGCAGCACTACTATTCTAGCAAGTCTAAGTTTTGGCAAATGAGGTCTGAGTTGATATCTTCAGAGAAGTTCTACCTTTGCTAGCAAGGCTCTCCTATCTCGACTGAGATCATTGCTTCATAACCATAAGTTAACTTGAAAGGGGTTTTCCAGGTTGTGGAGCTTGGCGTGGTCCGGTATTCCCATAAGATGTGATCCAGTTATTCATCCCAATTTCCTTTTGCTTCATCTAGCCTCTTCTTAATGCCTCAAAGGATGACCAGATTTTCAGTTTCAACTTGGCTATTTTTTTTTTAGCGCTCAACTGAGGTGATGTACTGCTTAATCTTGAATTTGATAAGGAGATCTTTGAATCTTTAATCAGTAAATCAAGTGCCGCTATCCATAACAATGCATTCCGGGACTCCGAACCTACTAATTATGTTTGATGTGTGTGAAACAACATCATGTTTTGTTCTTATTTTGCATGCATTCTTGAGCATTTTAGGCATTTTAGTTTCCCTTTTAGTTTGTTTTTCCCTTAGTTCGGATAACTGCCGTGTTTTTGGTGTTCTTGTGCAGGATTAATGTTGAATTAACCTTAGATTTAATGGAATGCTTGCATGTTTGAAGTTGGAGCTTAATGGATAGCAATAAAGGTGCAAAAAAAGGTCATTCCAGAGGGCTCCATGGCCTGCCTATGGTCTCTACCACGGCCATGGTTCGAGGGAATCAAGAAAATGCAGAAAACTGAAACAGACTCAACCACGGCCTGGCCATGGTGGCCACCACGGCCGTGGTTGAGAGACGACAACAATCCCGAGTCCCAGTCTACGGCCTAATGGTAACCATGGCCGTGGTTCGCAGCATGTACACATTTTTAGTTTTTCTATTTTTATTTCTTTTCGGGGCTTTTAGCCCATAGAAGCCCTAGGCTATAAATAGGTGTTTTGATTGCAATTAGGGTATTCTAACTTTGATTGAAACCTAGTTCGAAAGGAGGCACGAAGGAGGCTTGGGTTCTTGATCCTTCTTCTTCTTCTTCTATTGTTACGGGTTTGGGATGTTTTTAAGTTTGATTTCTGTTTCCTTCTTCTCTATGTCTGAGTAGTTACTTTTGTTTCTAGGATTGGACAATGCCCTTTGATACATTGATAATGATTAATTGACGTTGTTTTTCCCTTTTATTAATCTTGATTGTTCATTGATTCAATTCTTATTGCTTTTATTCATGTGAATTTGTTGGCCATTTATTTGCATCTCATAGGCATTTAGGGACGTACTGAGAGGTGAACCTAAGTGTTGGAACCATTAGAATTGAACTTAAGGTCTAAATCACAAGAGTAGTTTTAACCTTTCGAGGAATCAATGAATTACCACAAAGCGTAATGGGTTCAATTTAAATTCAATTACCACGAAAGTAGGAATTAGTTTAATTGGGCACGGGTCTTGTATCTTGAAAGAGAACATTAACTAATTTTGGGTAATTCACCTTCAATTGAATTTCAGATTTAATAAAAGGGTTATCAATTAGGATTTGTCTTGTATTATTGTGGTACCCCAATCTTGGAAGCTTTATTAAATCTGAAAACCCCCTTCTTGATAACTTGCTGTTTTTGTTCTAAATTCTATTTTCTTGATTTTTATTTAATTGTTTTGTTACTACGTTCTTATCAATCAACAATCATATTCTCTTTTATTTAATTTAATTAAATTAATTAATTAATTGGTATTCATACACACAGTCCCTGTGGATTTGATTTTTATTACTTGACGACGAAACTGTACACTTGCGGATTTCACGCATCAAGTTTTTGGCGCCGTTGTCGGGGATTGTGTTTTTCTTGAATATCATTTTAATTTTTAATTTAATTATTTTAAACTTTTTTATTTTTACCATATTATTACGGTCTTGTTTTCTCTTTGACTTTCTGCAAGTAATTTCTCTGGTTTATGCAAAGTACTAGATGTTTTGGGACTCTTGTTAAAGCAGATCCAGAAATTGAAAGAACTTTACGTAGAAGGAGAAGACAACAAAGGCAAAGAGTAAGAGAAATATCTGAACCACCACTTGTCATGGCAGCAGTTGAGGATAACAAACCTTTAAAGGAGTATGCAGCCCCTAATGCTCGGGGTTTGCGATCTGGAATTGCTCGGCCAGACATTGAAGCTAGGCACTTCACTATACCTCCTGCCTTACTTTCTATGATAAGGCAAAACTAATTTGGAGGTTTACCCTCGGAGGACCCAAATGATCATGTGGAGATGTTCTTAGAATTCTGTGAGACTCTCAAAATTGAAGGTGCCTCAGTTGATGCCATTCGCCTCCGATTGTTTCCATTATCATTAAGGGACAAGGCTAGAGCTTGGTTGAAATCAGTACCCACCGATACATTAACCACATGGAATCAATTGGAGAAAGCATTCTTGAATAAGTTCTTTCCTCCTTCCAAGACTGCACATCTTAGAACTCAAATAACAAGCTTTGTTCAAAGAGACGGAGAATCATTATCAGAAGCTTGGGATAGATATAGGGGGCTGTTGGAAGCTTGCCTGCATCATGGACTAGGGAAGTGGTTGATTGTCTACACCTTCTACAATGGTTTGGAATATTCGTCGAATGTGTCTCTTGACTCCGCAGCTGGTGGAGCTCTGATGAATAGAAGGCTCACAGAGGCTTATGAGATTATTGAGAGTGTTGCTTCGAATCATCACCAATGGGCCAGTGAAAGAGGTAACAACCCGAGAAAGCTCTGGGAGGTAAGTTTGAGGTAGATGGTGTTGATTTAATTAAGTCAAAGTTTGATTCTTTGAATAAACATTTTCACATGCTTGAGAAAGCTCATGTAAATGCCATAGGTGCCTCTAACAATTTTTGTGAGATTTGTGGAGCACGGGGATATATTGGTCTTTGAATGCCAAGTTGGAATAGGATCCTCACATGGTGCACCGGTGGAGCAAGTGGAATCCTGCCACAATTTCTATGACATTCCACCAAAGGTGCGCAATGATCCATATTCACAGACTTATAATCCCGGTTGGAGGTCTCATCCCAACTTCTCCTATCGGAACAATCAAAATTAAGCTGGACAAGGTAATGCTCAACCCTTTATTGGTTTCCCCCAGGTACAAAAGTCTAAACTCGAAACTCTCCTTGAAAATTTTGTAGAGAGTCAAACCAAGCAAAATGAAGAATTTAGGCACCATGGTCAAGTTGTTACTGAGGCCATTAGAGAGTTGTCAGCTAAGGTTGACAATTTGGCCATTCATAATAAGATGTTGGAAACCCAGATTGCCCACCAAGCGAGCACTTCACATAAGCAACAAGGTAAATTTCCTGGTCAACCAGAAATAAACCCAGGGAATCAACATTGTAAGGCTGTAAGGTTGAGGAGTGGAGATAAGTTAGAGAATCCCAAGGGTAAGGGGGAGAGTGACAAAAATGAGGGGACTGAGGAAAAAGAGACTATGACACAGCCCTTAGGTGAGAAGGAAACAAATGAGAAAGTGTCTAAGTATGTACCCCCTGAACCTTACCAACCCCCGGTTCCCTTTCCTCAAAGATTGGCCAAGGCCAAGCTAGATAAGCAGTTTGGGAAGTTCCTAAAGGTCCTAAAGAAATTATACATTAATGTACCCTTCACTGAGGCATTAAAACAAATGCCTACATATGCTAAACTTCTTAAGGACATTTTGTCTAATAAGAGAAAGCTAGAGGAGTATGAGACCGTAGCATTAACTGAGGAGTGTAGCGCTTTAATTCAAAATAAGTTGCCTCCTAAACTCAAAGATCCTGGCAGCTTCTCTATTCCTTGCTTGATTGGGAATACCAATTTTGATAAAACTCTGTGTGATTTGGGGACTAGTGTTAGTCTTATGTCCCTTTCTGTGTGTAAAAAGTTGGAAGTGGGTGAGCTGAAACCCACAACTATCTCTCTTCAATTGGCAGATCGGTCAGTCAAGTACCTCGTAGGCATCTTGGAGGATGTTCCCATTAAGGTTGGTAAATTTTATATGCTTGTGGATTTTGTTGTGCTTGATGTGGAAGCTGATACTACAATGCCGATCATACTTAGGCGCTCATTCCTTGCCACTAGACGGGCGATCATTGATGTCCATGAAGGAAAATTGACTTTGCGATTGAATGATGAGGAAGTAGTTTTTGATGTTTTTAATTCTGAAAAAAAATTTAATTCCTTAAATTCATGTAATCGCATTGATGCTACTAAAGTTGTGGATAGTGTTGTGCTTTCAGGTATACAGGAATCAGTGACTGATGCTATGCCCTGCAAGGAAGGACCTAAGAAGCATAGTGACAAGTGTGACGAGAAGCATGAATTTAAAATCGGGGATAAAGTCCTTGTTAATAACTCACTTCTACGTTTCTGTTCTAGTAAGTTATGGTCGAAATGGTCTGGACCATATGAGATTGTTCGAGTTTTATCCTATGGTGTGTTTGAGGTAAAGAAAGAAGGCCATAAGCCTTTCATGATAAATGGCCAGAGAGTAAAATACTTTGAAGGAGTGGGAACTGAGCACTACTCTGTTGACGTCACCTGAGCACAGAAACTAGACCAAAGTCAAGCTAATGACTTTAAACAAGCGCTTCTTGGGAGGCAACCCAAGTTTCTTTATTTTTTATTTTTTATTTTTCTTTTTATTTCTTCTGTTTCTTTTGACTTTGTGTGTTGGATTGCTGGTTTGATCTGTATCTCATGGATCTTGTCTAGGTTTGACCCCATTTGAAGCTAAATTTAGAAGAAGAGTGAAGTCAAAAGGTTCCACACTCAGCCCATGAAAAATTCTATGGCCATGGATTGAACACCAGAAGTTTTTCCACCACCGCAGTGAGTTCTTTTCTTTTATCCCTTCTCTTGTTTTAGATTTTTACATTGGGGACAATGTAAGTTCTAAGCTTAGGGGGGTATTTTCATATTTTCATTTTCATTAGTTTCGTGCATTCTCATGTCTTATTTTGCATTGTACCCTCATGTTGCATTTTCACACCATCATATCTCTTGGGTTTTTGGTTGAACTTGTGCCCCTCTCTTTTGAGGATTTTGAGATGATATTAATTTGAAACCCAATTTGTTGATTCTTGTAATTGGCTACAGGCATTGTTTTAATTGATAGTAGAGGTGATCTTTTGATAGTTGATAATCAGCATATGTTCTTTGAATTTGTACTGCTCATGAATTTTTAAACCTCTAAATGTGAGTTTTGAGCCTATTTGGGACTTATGTACTGTATGATTTTTGTTTCCATTCTTTGTGTTGAGTGATATTCCTCATTGATCTTGTGCTCTAGAACTTGATTTGAAACCATTTTGAGGCAAAATTTTTGGTTGCATGCTTGAATATGATTAAGGCATCTTAGGTATTTTTCTGGCCTTCTGAATTTGTTACACTTTCATCCACTAGTTGCCCAATTTGAGCTTATTGCATATGTAATTTTCTTGATGCCTATGATGATATATTATTGGTAATTATTTAGAATATTAAATGGAGCAAAATGGGTTTGAAAGTTATGAAAAGTGTGTTGGGAATCATATGTGAATGACCATTCTCTTTATTGAAAAAAAAAGGCAAATAAAAGAAGATCATAAGAAGCTTGAAAAAGAGAGAAAAAGGGGAAGGAAAGAAAAGAAAGGAAGAAAATACTTGAAAATATGGAGTTATTATCCTGTTTGTAAATGCTTTTGCTCTATTTAATTTCTATTGGATTACTTGTGTTTAATGAGAATCTTGATGAGCCCTTTTGTGCAAACCTTCCTTTCTCTTCCTTACCTAACATCATTCCCATGGCCCTATTACAACCCTTGAAAGACCTTTTGATTCTTGCATGCATGCTGATTATTAGTGGAAATCTGGTTTCTTATCAAGCATATGGAAGTGCATTTTCTTTGAAGGATTTTGAGCTTATGGTTTCTACCCTTAAACACTTTGAGTGTGGTTAGTAGAGTGAACTTGATTCAATCAGTGAGGATGCATGATTTCTGAGAACTTAGCCTCTAATTGGACTTGATTTTGATCACCTCTCAGATTCTTTGTTTACCTTAGCCTATTGCTTGGATATTGTTTTCTCGGGTTCCTCATTCACTATTTTTTTTTATCCCACTTCTTGGTTTGGCTTTAATTTTTGCTTGAGGACAAGCAAAGTCTTAAGCTTGGGGGGATTTGATGTGTGTGAAACAACATCATGTTTTGTTTTTATTTTGCATGCATTCTTGAGCATTTTAGGCATTTTAGTTTCCCTTTTGATTTGTTTTTCCCTTAGTTTGGATAACTGCCATGTTTTTGGTGTTCTTGTGCAGGATTAATGTTGAATTAGCCTTAGATTTAATGGAATGCTTGCATGTTTGAAGTTGGAGCTTAATGGATAGCAATAAAGGTGCAAAAAAAGGCCATTCCAGAGGGCTCCATGGCCTGCCCATGGTCTCTACCACGGCCATGGTTCGAGGGAATCAAGAAAATGCAGAAAACTGAAATAGACTCAACCACGGCCTGGCCGTGGTGGCCACCACGGCCGTGGTTGAGAGACAGCTTAACAATCTTGAGTCCAGAAGTCCGACCACGGCCTGGCCGTGGTGGCCACCATGGCCGTGGTTCGCAGCGCAGCAGAATTTTAGTTTTTCTGTTTTTATTTCTTTTGGGGGCTTTTAGCCCATAGAAGCCCTAGGCTATAAATAGGTGTTCTGATTGCAATTAGGATATTCTAGCTTTGATTGAAACCTAGTTCGAAAGGAGGCACGAAGGAGGCTTGAGTTCTTAATCCTTCTTCTTCTTCTTCCATTGTTACGGGTCTGGGATATTTTTAAGTTTGATTTCTGTTTCCTTCTTCTCTATGTCTGAGTAGTTACTTTTATTTCTAGAATTGGGCAATGCCCTTTGATACATTGATAATGATTAATTGACGTTGTTTTCCCCTTTTATTAATCTTGATTGTTCATTGATTCAATTCATATTGCTTTTATTCATGTGAATTTGTTGGCCACTTATTTACATCTCATAGGCATTCAGGGACATACTGAGAAGTGAACCTAAGTGTTGGAACTATTAGAATTGAACTTAAGGTCTAAATCACAAGAGTAATTTTAGCTTTTTAAGGAATCAATAAATTACCACAAAGCGTAATGGGTTCAATTTAAATTCAATTACCACGAAAGTAGAAATTAGTTTAATTGGGCACGGGTCTTGTATCTTGAAAGAGAACATTAACTAATTTTGGATAATTCACCTTCAATTGAATTTCAGATTTAATAAAAGGGTTGTCAATTAGGATTTGTCTTGTATCATTGTGGTACCCCAATCTTGGAAGCTTTATTAAATCTGAAAACCCCTTTCTTGATAACTTGCTGTTTTTTTTCTAAATTCTGTTTTCCTGATTTTTATTTAATTATTTTGTTACTACGTTCTTACATATCAACAATCATATTCCCTTTAATTTAATTAAATTAAATTAATTAATTAATTGGTATTCATACACACAGTCCCTGTGGATTCGATCTTTTTATTACTTGGCGACGAAACCGTACACTTGTGGATTTCACGTATCAATGTTCTTGTAGGTAAATTTTTGTATGAGAACCGAGGTAATGGTAGACAATGGTTCCACCTTTATCCACTTAGTAAAGTAGTCCATAACTACTACTAAGAGATTAACCTGTCCAAGTGCTTAAGGGAAAGAACTCCGGATATCTATTCCCCACTGATAAAAAGGGCAGGGTACGGATACCGTTGACAATTCTTCTGGAGGGGCAGAGTATATGTCTGAGAATTATTAACATTTGTGACACTTCTAGACGTGTTCCATACTGTTGGCCTTAATACTAGGCCGGTACTATCTTACTCGCAATGCTTTTTTGGCTAAGGCTTTTCTATTGAGATGGTATCCACAACTTCCTTTTATAGATTTCGGCCAAAATGCACTCAACTTCTTTTGGCTCAAGACATTTAAAGAGGGGGGAAGAGAACCCACAACAGTATAACTGATTGTCATAAAGGGTATACTATGTCACGGTCTGTATTAAATTTTGGGCCTCCTTCTAATCTTCAGGTAAGGTCCCATCTCGGAGATAGGTAGCAATTGGCGTGATCCATGTTTCATTTTCTTCAAGTAGGAGGACTTCGGAGTCTGTAATACTGGGCGCTAATAATGTTTCCTAGATCATGAAGCTATTATTGTCAGGGCTCTTTGTGCTGGCAAGCTTCAATAGGATATCGGCTCTCAAGTTTTGTTCTTTTAGGATGTGTTTATCTTTGGTGCTTGCAAAAATTCTTCAAGAGATTTTTCACTTTAGCTAAGTACTTATGCAAGAGAGGTTCTTTAGCCTGATAATCACCTTGGATTTATGTAGTCACCAATTATGAGTTACTATAGAGTACTATATCAGTGGCTCCTATTTCTTTGGTCATGGTGATTTCAGCAATACAAACTTCATATTCAGCTTGTTTATTTGAAGTCAAAAACTCGAACTTTAAAGAATATTCAAGGGTGAATATGCCCTTATTTTCTAGGATGATCCTAGCATTGCTCCCTTTGGGGTTTGAGGAACCATATACGTAAATAGTCCAAGAATTCCCTTTGGGATGACCGGTATCTAATGTAAGCTCTACCAAAAAGTCAGATGACACTTGAGCCTTTATAACTTATCTTGGCTTTTGTGTTATTCCGAATTTAGAAAGCTCTATAGGCCACGTGATCCAGCTTGTGCAATACTTGACATGTTGGTTAGTTCGTCCTTACGACCACAGGGTGGCAATGAAAATACTGGCATAGACATTTGGTCGTAGTTAATAGTGCTAGTGCCAATTTCTCAATTTTTGATATCGGAGCTTTGGGCCCTACAATACCTTACTTACAAAATAGGCCGGTCTCTGGCCTTCAAGGGTTTCCCTTATCAAGACCAAACTGGTTGCTTCACTATTGACGAAGAGATAGGCATACAAGGTTTTGCCGAACTCCGGCCTTGTTAGGATGGGAGGTGATGCCAACTTGTTCTTTAATTCATGAAATGCAGCCTCACACTCTGGAGACCACTCAAAATCCTTCAATTTTTTGAGGAGTTTAAATAAAGGGAGAGATTTGTGAGTAGCATTAGCTAGGAAATGAGTGAGGGCCTCTATCGGTCCTGTCAATTGTTGTACTTCCTTAACAGATTGTGGATTGTGCATGTTGAGCAACACATAGCATTTTTCTGGATTAGTTTCAATGTCATGGTTCGTCAGCAAAAATCCCAAGAACTCACTAGCCTACACTCCAAAAACACATTTCTCCGATTTCAGCCTCATATTATGTTTCTAGATTTGGGCAAACACTTCTTCCAAGTCTTCAACATGGTTTACAGATTCTAGCATCTTAACAACCATGTTCAATATAGACCTCAAGCATCTTACCAATCTATTCTTCAAAGACTTTATTCATCATCCATTGGTAAGTTGCCCCTGCATTCTTTAACCCAAATAGCATAACCTGATAATAATAGCTTCCCATTTCAATTATAAATGTGGTTTTTTCATTATCTTCCGAATGCATGGAGATTTGATTATATCTAGAATAGGCGTCCATGAAGGACAGAAGTTAGAACTCAGATGAATTATTAACCAGCTTGTCTATATTGGGAAATGGGTAAGGGTCCTTAGGGCATGCCTTATTCAGGCCTGTGTAGTCAACACATATATGCCAATTCTTGTTGACCTTCTTCACTAGGACCATATTGGATAACCAAGTTCTATAGGAAACTTCCCTAATAAACCCAGCATCCAACAGTTCCTTTACTAATTTTTGAATGACCTTTTGCCTTTCTGGTCTGACCTTCCTCTTCCGTTATGCGATCGACTTAGCATATTTTCTAATGAAAAGTCAGTGAGAAATGAATACGGGGTCAAATCTTTGCATGTCAAACATCGTCTAGGTGAAGAGGTCTTTATTTTTCTCGAGGAGTGCTATTAATCGAGACTTATCTTCTTGATTTACTTGCCCTCCAATCTTAGTGACTTAATCCAGTTTGACACCAAGCTGGAGGGGCTCAAGTTCTCCTTCTGGTTGAGGTTAGGTATCCCAGGTTTCTTCGCTTACATCTAATTCAGTCAAGAGGATGTTGACAGAGTCTATACTAACTTAAACAGATTTGTCGCATTGGTTTGTACTCCTTGGCCCCTTAGGAATAATCTTCAGGCTCTCATTATAGCATATTCGAGCTGTTGCTTGGTCCTCTTTGATCGTAACAATCTTGTCATGTTGGTCAAGGAACTTTATAGCTAAATGGGAGGTAGATATCATGGCCCCAAAAGCATTTAGAGAGGGACGTCCCAGAATCACGTTGTATGTAGAAGGGCAATCTACCACGAGGAACTTGACCTTGAGTGTTTTGAACAGGGGGTCTTTTCCCAAGGTCAAGTAGGTTTCAACATATCCTACTAGGGTGATTTTGTCTCCTGTGAAACCAATCAACTCACCGGTGTACGGGATCAAATCCTTTTTAAGAGTTCCAGCTTTTCGAATAGATCCAAGAACATAATATCTATCGAACTCCCTTGATTAACAAATATACTCTGAACCTCGACATTGGTGATTATTCCTGAAATTAGGATAGGGCCATCATGGTCCAGAATGTTGTTTCCATTGTCTTCTTTAAAAAAAGGAAATTAGTGGGGCTTTTTGTGATTCGCTCCCCAGTTTAGAGATTGAATGGGAGGCCACGCCCAGCACAACCTGGAGGGTTTTTTTCCTTGCGTTGCTTGATTTGTTGCCACCTGCGAAGCCCCCTGAAATCATATTGATTATCCAATTTACTTCTGTATGACGGTGATCATCATTATGAGTAGAAGGATCCTGAGGTTGTGCTTTATATTGATTCTGGGCATTATCTCAAGATGGACCCTCTCTGGGATTTTCATTCCTCGTCTGTGACAACCTTTTTTGATACGAGGACAGACTTCTTTAAAGGCTATAACTTCTTTTCTTGTAATTTCTATTTCCCTCTAGATTTCATTCTGGGGTTAGCGAATATATCTGCCCAAGCGGCTATCCCAGATCAAGGATTCAATGGCGTCCTGAAGGTGGATGCAGTCTTCAGTGGTATGCTCATACCCTTCATGGAATATAGAGTGCTTTGACTTGCCTTTCTGGGCATATTTCCTTAATAGAGGTGGTTTTTGGATCTCTCTAAACTCTGTGTTCATCACCTCTTAGTAGATTTGAGCCTGACGCATGTTAAGGTGGGGTGTAGTTTTGGTACTTCCCTTTTGGTGGTGGTTTAGGTTTCCGAGGTTGCGATGGAGCTTGGGCCAGCTTCAGTTTTGCCTCTTCACCTTTATCAATATGTTTCCTAGCACAGATAATGTCTTCTGCGTTGATATACTTGTCTACTCTTGCCCTAAATTTATCCATCATCCATGGTTCTTTCTTAATAAGGGATGTGAAGAATGAACTGGAATGAAGACCTTCCTTTATGTAGTGTAGAGCAAGT
The DNA here is from genome assembly GCA_029884595.1 of Ormosia semicastrata. Taxonomy (NCBI): domain Eukaryota; kingdom Viridiplantae; phylum Streptophyta; class Magnoliopsida; order Fabales; family Fabaceae; genus Ormosia; species Ormosia semicastrata. The sequence continues at coordinate 117,308,501 of JAQQTO010000063.1, forward strand.
CTATCGTTTCAATCATGGATATTCAAGCATTCCTTGTTGAACCAAGATATATAATCCCAGAGTGACTCTTCCTTTTCCTATTTGATATAGGAGAGACATGAAATGAATTTCAGCTATACCTTACTAGTGGTAAAGTGCAAGAGAAATCTCGAGGACAAGACTTCCTAGTTGTTTATGGAATTTAGAGTCAAGGAGGTAACCCATCTTAACATGGTTTTCTTAAGGGATAGAGGGAAAGTATGACACATCAGTTAATCATCACCCCTAGCAAATAAAAATGTCGAAACATAAGCATCCAAAGGCTGTTAGGGGTCCGAGGTTCCATCATAGGCTTCGATATTAGTGAGATATTTGAATCGCCTAGAGATCTCGTAGGCCATAATCATCGTTGGTCAGGCTCCTACTCCCTAAGATTTCCTTTTTCTTAATTTCCAACCCTACATTCGGGTTCCATTATCCTCGACTTTTCAAGATTGCGCTCCCCATCATGGACTGGTCCCCTTTTAGAGTTATGATTTACGTGCAGAACCCAGTTTTCATCCTCTCTTTCCTTGTGGACAGATCTCTCCAGTTCCTGCAAATGTTCATCCTGAAGGTGGATCAAGGAGATCAATTCTCAACGTGACAATTTAGCAGGAATTGACTCCTCTGGTTGAGATTAGTCACCCTCCTAGTTTACTCTCGTGCCTAGCTTTTGTAAAGCTAAAACGTAGGTTCTGGCTTTGTCCGAGGGGGCTCCGCATAATCCTAGTCACTACATCGTCGAAACATGCCGCTGCAGAGGGAAAGAATTCTCATTGGACAAAGAATATTCTTCTCCATCACACCTGGGTTCTGGCTAGGTCAAGATAATATCTTGAGTAACTGCGGAGCTGTGACGATGGCTGGCTGGTTTAGTGCGACGAAGGCACGATTTTGTTTGGTCGTTACCATGGTGGAGGTGGTGGGATTTGAAGTTTATAATTTCTCATAAATGGTGCCAATGTTCTAAACAAGTTTTAGAGGATCACTTGGCTAAGGTTGATAATGGTGGTTTTCTTTGTAGCACAGTGGCAACGACGGTGGCGCGAGGGCTGAGTACCTGCAAGAGGCACTCTGATACTCAAGATAGACCATGTACAAGGTAGACAATGTTTAGAGGTTCAAATCTATACCTTTGTGGCTTTGTCTAGTATTTATAGGTGAGTTTGATACAGGAAAAATCCATTTGAAATATACATTTAATGATAATTAATGTCATTGACGAGGATCCCTACAAAATAAGAATTAGTTAGAGTGATTATCTCCTTGTAATAGTAATTCCTTGAAAACAATAATTTGATGGAAGGATTTTCTACTTATTTGTTAAGTGCTGTCATGGTTGTTGATTAGAGTCGTCAAAATGGGCCAAACCCGATGGACCGGCCCGAATAACCTGACAAAATGGGCAGGTTAGGCTAGTAAAAGTAAACACAAAATTAAAAATAGTCTGAATTAGCCCGACCCATTCGCCAACCTGTTAACATTACATAGGGGCGGGCTAGGCTAACAAAATATCAGCTTAAAACTCACATAGCCCGATCTAGCTCAGCCCGGAAGTGGCCTGACGTCGACCCATTTTGACAGCTATACTGTTGATACGCACACCATGGGCAGAGATCTATCCTAAATAAGCCAAGTTGCTCCTTATTGGATTAACCCGGAACTCGATCCAGTGTATATATATATATATATATCGCACCAAAGAATATTGTAAATAAATTTAGCACTAAACATTTTATTTTATAATAAAGGTAGTTCAAAACCTGTAGATGGAAAAAATAAAAATAAAAATAAAAACAATCATACCCTACAACCAAATAAAAATTAAAAAAAACAAGTATATGAATTTAATTATTATTTTTTGGTTTTTCAAAATATCCTCTCACTCGATAGGTGAGAGACTAATCTTTTGGGGTACAATCAGACGCCTAAGTAGGGATCTCTCCCAACGGTGTTATTTGCATACACATAGATCTCTAGATCATACTCAGGACCACATACTGAAGGGACCTAAACCCCTTCCACTCAGACCAACACACATTCGTAAACATGTATATGAATTTGAAAGGATGTGTTAATTATCTATCTAAAAAACTTAACTATTTTTATTTGGTGGCATGAGAGAGAAATTGATCTTAACACAAATGCTCATGAAAACTTGTGAATTGTAAACCTACCATGGAAATGGAGTTGAATTTGTTGACTAACATCGAAGTTATGGTTGTGTACAATACAAGAATGTGAACTTTACGCACGTCTAATAAAATGAAAAAAAAATAAGTTCCTTTATATAACTATATCAGCATACCTGGGTAACTGCAAGAGTGCTCAAAGCTCCTATGCTCACCCACACCTCGAACTTAGAGGGTTGCATACCACACTAAAGAGGAAGGTGTCTCCCGACTATAGCCTGCCTAGAAAAGCCCTGCCTTAGCCTAGAACGTCCTAACCCCGATACCAAGGAAACACAACACCACAACCCATACTCAAAATGTCATCGTTGAGCTTAAAAGGATAAAAACACTGGTTTAGCAACTAGACCCAACCCATAATATACTACCCACGGTCCAGAACATTCCTCCTAATAGAATAGAACATGTGGCAGCCCCTGATTTCCTTCCAAAATCCCTAGGTATGGCAAACTTAAAAGGGAGGGGGTACACTTGCACCCTCTTCTTCAGCCTTGTCACTAGGGTCCCCCATAGCTTTGGTTAGCTAAGAGCCACCAGGGTCCCCCATACCTTTAGCCGCCTACGCACCATTAACCACCACCTTACCAAGCTTACCTAAGTTTGTTGACCCTTCCTTCTTTAGCCTTGTCACCAAGGTCCTCCACATCTTGGGTTAGCTAAGAGCTACCAAAGGTTTGGATGATGTGAGCATCTTAGCACCATATGTGGGAAACAGGTAAAACTCTCCCCGCCACTTGTTTCTTACCTATTTCCCTAAAAATATCCATTCTTATAGTTTCTCTCTTTTTTCTACCCACCACCATATCCGTTGGTCTGCGTCGAGCACTACCACTACCCCATAGCCCACACCAGAAGCTAAGGCTGCAACCATGATGTCGTCAACCAAAACGATGCCATCAACTATGGCAACCCCTCACTGCCTTCACCACCTAATCCCAATACAGCCATCCTCTGCACCCTCCTCAACAACATAGAAACCATGTAGCAACAGATCAATGCCTTGACTAACCGTGACCACAACCATGATCATCTAAATGAGCAAGAAAGACACCATTGTGATCCCAATGAGCCCCACTTCGACGATGAAAACTCTATCCCCACCGGACAAATCAACCATTTTTCTGCCCATTTCTAACCCTCAAACCACCACAGGTAGTATCCTAACAATCCATAATCACCACCACTCATTCACCCTAGACATCCCTTCATTGATGAAATCGTGGCCATTCCACTTCCCCCCAATTTCGGATTACCGGTCACCATCCAAATTGACGATGGATTCATAAGAGCACTTAGACGTTTTCAACTCAGCCATGCTCCTTTTCTGGCGATGTTGACAAAATCCAATTCCAAGCTTTTTCCAGTACCTTGATGCGAGCCGCCCTACAGTGATTTTCTTTCACCCCCTCAAATATATGGGTAATTTTATCAAGCTCTCTGGTTAGTTCCTTAATCATTTCCCTACCAACAAGACCCACCAGAAAACCTCTACATCTTTTATCAATCTACATCAAGGAAGGAACGAGTCTCTTAAAGAGTTAATGAGAATATTCAACCTAAAGATAATCTAGATCAGATACCTAAGCCCGAAAGTCTCATTACTTGTTGTCCTTTCTAGCCTAAAATAAGGACCATTTGCTGACTCCCTAGCTAAGCAACCACCCACCGATCTTGATGACCTTCTCTGACATTCGACAGGATATATCAACATTGAAAAAGTAGCAGAAGCCCAAAACACAATTGCATGGGTAGTAAATGAGCAAGCAAGAGCATATCACCAACCCCCACCTCTTTACAATAGAGGAGGTAGAGGTAGAGGAAATTTCAAGAGCAGAGGAGGTTTCAGCAGAAGATGTGGACACAAAAGAGGGGTTTAAAATAGGGAACCTCTCCAAATCCTTCCACCATCTTATAACAACTTCACCCCCCTCAACACCCACCACGAGGATATCCTTAAGGAAATTTACACCACTGAACTCGCATAACTCCCGTAAGCCCCAAAGTCCCAGCTTGGCTACATAGACAGATGCAAAAGATTTCCATACCATATGACCTTTATTCGTAACATTGAAGATTGTGTAGGTTTAAGGAATCTCATAGAGCACCACATTCGATAAGGCCACATGAAACACTTTGTCCTCAGGGAATGAGATCAAAGCCCAAAAAGATGGAGAGCAGAAAGATAGAGTACAAAATGCAAGGAGACAGGAACCAAGGTGGACGGGACGAGAGGTAAGGGGTGATCAGAGGAGTCATAAACACCATTGCAGGGGTATTCGCTAGAGGTGGAGAATCAAAATTAGTAAGAAAGAGGCATCTGAGGACTATCAACACTATTATAAGCATTGGCTAGATAACCGCCCACGTTACCTCCCTAACACAAAAGGTCCTTATCACTTTCACCAATGAAGATTTTCAAGGGGTCAACTGAAATTAAGACGATCCCATGGTCATATTTGTTGTTGCAGCTAATTTCATCCTCAAAAGTGTATTAGCAAACTAAGGAAGTTCAACAAATATAATCTTCGCTAGTGCTTTCAAGCATACAGGAATCCCGGAGGATATGATCAAGCTTTAGCAGGGAAGTTTAGTCAGGTTTTCAGGAGAATAGGTCTAAGCAAAGTGATATATGGAGTTATGGACTACCTTCATTGAAAAAAAGTCTTAAGGAGAAAGGCTTCAATATTCATTTCCTAATAATAGATCGAAGTAGTTCCTACAACATAACACTCGGAGGCCATCACTAAATAAGCTTGGCATAATCAAGACCACCCTGTATCTAACCATGAAGTTTTCTATTGATAAAGGCGATGTCACAGTAATTCATGTAGAACAACATGAAGCAAGACAGTGTTGCATCGACTGTCTAAAGCCAACAAGTACGGAAAAAAGAATAAAGGAAACCTGCTCAACAACCCACTAGGTCAATCTAGTAGAGCATGATCTGCAAGGAGAGTTCCATGATAACATACTGCGACCCAAGGTGCAACTTAAACTTGTGATGCTTAGAACCAACCCCTCTAAATTCACCCGGATAGGCGCTCGGCTCCCAAAAAATGAAGAGAAGCAACTCACAACCCTCTAACAAAAGAATACCAATTTGTTTGCCTTAACATCATCGGATATGCTTGTAATAGACCACAAGCTTGTCTGTCACCGCCTAGCCCTATGTCCCAACACAAAGTCGGTAGCTCAAAAAAAAACTTAGAGACGAGAAGCGCAAAGCTATTATAGAAAAAATCAAGTGACTTCTTGATACTGGGTTTTTAAGAGAAATAGAGTATACCACGTTGTTTTCAAACATCGTCAAGGAGAAGAAGTTGAATGGGAAGTGAAGAATGTGCATCAATTTTACTGACCTTAACAAAGCTTGTCCGAAGGTACATACCTATTGCCCAACACTGACAAGCTAGTTGATGGGGGCATCTAGGTATAAGGTCCTCGGTTTTATCGATGCTTACTCCAATTATAATCAAATTTGCATGCCCTTGGAAGATGAAGACAAAATACCATTCATTACAGAAGGAGCGAATCATTGTTATAGAGTCATACCATTCGGGTTAAACAAACACAAGGGCCACATACCAACAATTGATGGACAAAGTCTTTCCTGAGCAAATAGAGAATAATATCGAGGTTTATGATGATGATATGGTTGCTAAAACTCCCCATGGAGGAGAATACTGTGCAGACCTTGAAGATATTTTTGATAACTTTGGAAGCATAGGATGCACCATAACCTAGAGAAATATGCTTTCAGGGTCGAAGCTAGAAAGTTTTTAGGATTTATAGTTACTAGCAAGGGAATCAAAGCAAATCCAAATAAATATCGGGCTATAATTGAAATAAAGATTCCACATTCGGTGAAAGAGGTGCCACACTTAGTTTGATGAATCACAACATTATCTTGATTCCTCTCCAAGTTAGCTAACAGGTCGTTGCCTTTCTTCAAGTGCCTCAGGAAATAAAAAAATTTGAGTGGACCCAAAGGTGCGAAACTGCCTTTCAAAGTCTAAAAAACTTCTTGGCTACCCCACCCATATTGAAAAGGCTAGAACTAGGGGACATCCTACTCCTCTATCTCTCAATCTCCAAGAAAACATTGAGTATCATCTTAGTTAAAGAAGAATGAAGAGGCCAAACACTAGTATACTCGTAAATAAGGTATTTCACGGGCTAGAAGTACGGTATCAGAGAATTGAAAGGTTAGTATTAGCCCTCATAACAATTGTTAGAAGGTTGTGGCCATATTTTCAGAGCTGCCAGGTAATGGTAAAGATGGACCAGCCGATCAAACAAGTGCATAAGAAACCATAACTATCCAGAAGAAAAATTACATGGTCAACTGAGTTATTTGAATACAACATCCATTATCAAGCTTAGAGACCGATCAAGTCTCAATTCCTCTTTGATTTCCTACTTGAGCTAAGTGATACCACTCAAACAAGCCTAGGGTAGGAATTTGGACATTATATGTCGATGGACCATCCAATATTAAGGGAAATGGGGTAGGAACCATACTCGAAAGAATGGAAGGCATCGTGGTAAAGCAGTCATTGAGGTTCAGTTTCAAAGTAAGCAACAATCAAGCAGAATATGAAGCTTTGATTACCGAAATAGGATTGGCCTAAGAAATTGGTGCCCAAGATTTGGTGGTAAAAAGTGATTCCCAACTAATCACAAACCAAGTTAAGGGAGCATATCAAGCCAAAGAGCCAAAGATTGCCTAGTACCTAGAGAAATTATAGAGTATAGTCGCCAAGTTCCAGAGCTTTTCTATCAACCATATACCCTAAAGTCAGACTTCAAGGGTTGACCTCCTCTCAAAACTAGCAAACACCAAAGGTACAGGTAACAACAAAGCAATGATTCAAGAAATGATCGAGGAATCGAGCATAATAATGAAAAAAGTAATGAAGATACAAGAAGACCCCAATTCATGGCGATTCCCCATATTCAACTATCTGGAAGACGAAGACTTACCCGAGGAAGAGAAGAAAGCTCAAAAAGTTAAAAGATCCATAAGCTTTTATGTCATCCTAAATGACAAACTCTTTAGAAAGGGATTCTTTGTGCCTTTGCTAAAATGCCTTGACAGGGACTAAGCTCGGCATGTGATCGTAAAGGTGCATGAGGGGATTTGCAAACATCATGCTGGCGGAGGAACAATGACAACTAGGATTCTCAAGGCTAGTTACTTCTGGACCATGTTAAAAGCAGATTGTGCCTAATATGTGAAAAAGTGAGACAAAATGCTAGAAATTCACCAATCTCCACCAAGCTCTTGTTGAAAAGCTGCACAGTTCTAACATCTCATTTCCCTTCTCAAAGTAGGGAATGGACTTACTAGGGTCTTTTCCCCCAGCAACCAGGTAAAGAAAGTACCCTATTATGGTTGTAGGTTACTTTACAAAGTGGATAGAAGTTGAACCACTAGCACATATTACCTCGACCAAAGTGTAAGACTTCACATGGAAGAGCATCATAAGTTGATTTGGCCTCCCCCATTCTCTTGTGATAGACAACGGCAGCCAGTTCACAAATAAGAAATTTCAAGGATTTTGAGAAAGGCTAGGTATTCGGTAAATATTCACTTCAGTAGAGCACCCTCAAGGGAATAGACAGGCAAAGGCTACTAATAAGATAATTCTGACCAGAATAAAGAAAAAACTAAACCAAACAAAAGGGAGACAGGTTAACGAGCTTCAAAACATCCTCTAGGTATATCATACTACCCCTTAGTCCACCATGGGAGAGACACCATTCTGGCTAACAAATAAAGCAGAAGTAATGATCTTGATAGAAGTTGGAGAACCAAGTCGGAGAATGATCTACTTTGATGAAAACATAAACAAAGGACAACAGCTCGCTAATTTAGATATGTTAGAGGAAAAGAGCGAAATAACATGGATTAAGGCAGAAGCGATAAAAAGAAGAGTTAAGAGAATATACAATTCTATGATCATTCGTCAGAGCTTCATGGAAGGTGACCTAATCCTTAAGAAAGCGAAAATCCATGAAAAGCCACCAAATGAAGGAAAGTTAGCTACTAATTGGGAAGGACCGCACCGGGTAAAGGCTGACTTGGGAAAATGGGCATACAAACAAGAGAAACAAGACCAAAAGGAAGTATCGAGGATGTGGCACGTCTCAAATTTGTGAAAGTACTATAGTTTGGAAACAAATGTAATACATCTTTATATTTAGATCATCCTGTAATAAAAGAAAAGCCAAATAAGTACTCCTTTTCCTACATTAGGAGTTTTTCCCACTGGGTTTTATCCTAATGGAGGTTTTAATGGGGCATATCATGGCTAAAATCATTAAAATTAGAAGTTTCATTCATAACTGTTATTTATGTTTTGTTACAACTTATTTATCATGCTCCCTATACATTCACTATTGCTTAAACATTTTTCCAGTGACGAGTATCCAACCAAGGCATTCACCCACATAATCAAAGCACACTATTCAATTCCAAGTAATCACCCAAATAGCCAGAAGGAGCATTATGCAATGTCGGATATTCACCCAAGGTGAATCCACATAATCAAAGTGCACTATTTAGTGCTAAGTATTCACCCATATAATCAAATTGCATTATTTAGTGTCAAGTATTCACTCAGATAGTCGGAAAGAGCATTATTCAATGTCGGTATTCAACTAGATAATAAAAAAAGAGCATTATTCAGTGTTAGGTATTCACCCAGATATCTGAAAGGAGAACTATTCAGTGCTGGATATTCACCCAGAGTATTCACCTACATAATCAAAGCATACTATTCTATGCCGGGTATTCACCCAAATAACCGAAAATAGTACTATTTAGTGTCGGGTATTCACCTAGATAGCCAGAAGGAGCATTATTCAATGGCGAGAATTCATGCAAATAGCTAGAAAAATCATTATTCAGAAATAACACTACACAAAAAAAAAAAAAAAAAAAAAGAAAAAAAAAAGGCTATGAAAGTTTTGCAAATCTTATTACAAACATAATCTTATTACAATGTACTATGATGTAGCAAAATGCATCTTATAAACATCAACAAAAGACCATCAACGGTATCAATACAGTCTTTTTACTTACCATATCAACTCCTTCAACAGAAGATAGTATGGTCTCATCACTCACCGTATAAACTCTTTCAGCAGAAGCCCGTACAGTCTCACCAGTCACTAGATCGGCTCCTTCAACGATACCAGTTCAGTCTCATAAGTCACCAGATCAACTATTTCAGTGGAAGCCCATACAGTCTCATCAGTCACTAGATCAGCTCCTTCAATTGTACTAGTACAGTCTCATTAGTCACCAAATCAACTCCTTCACTAGAAGCCTGTATGGTCTCATGAGTCACCGGATCAACCCCTTCAGATGGTTGTAAAAGTTGTTGTCCCAAACCTCATTCAAAAGTCATCGTAACGATACACAAACTCTAAATTCTCCATAAAGCCTGGTAATGACACAAACTTGATATCAGATATCCAGCACCAATATACTTAAAACATCCAACAACCATAGTCATTTCTGATCGCAAGACGGTAATAGGCTACTAGGCCAAATATTAAGTCATGTCCCTAGCCACGCACACAAACGAAGAGGATTTCATAAACTTAATGTAAATGGCACAGTATAATCCCACAAACCCATTAAAAGAACTCAAAGAAATAGAGACACAAAGAGAAACAACATCATACCCTTTCATCAAAGAAAACACCCACCCTTACTAGTAAATTTATAGCCAAAAAAGTGAAACCCACGCATTAAGTCATTCACCACCAATTGGACAATGGTAATGGCAAGAAGAATTAATGACCCATTAATAGCAGCAAATAAGTTAATGACTAGTTGATAATATCAGGAAAGGGGCAAAAAACCAAAACCTCAATATGGCTTTGACTACTACTTTGACAGGTCAAAGATGGAACTAAGAGGCATTAAGTTGAAATTAGAAAACTTACAAGTTACAATGTGACATTAGGGATAACACATCAAAACCAACAAAACTTACAAGTTTTTTTTTTTTTACAGACTTCAAAACCACAGAAAATTTTAAAACATAAACCTTCACTTAAAGGATTCAAAGTATACATCACAAGAACAAAGCCATAAAAAGAAAAATAAACTACAATGGTACTCAGGGGCTTACCTCCAGCTTCACACAACCGAACCTTAAACACCACTAATAGGTTGATCACGATCTTCAACCGATCTCTCCTCAACCTGTGCATCAGGGGTCCAATCCTCATCAAGGTCATTCTCACTACTTCCTACTTTTAGCTCAATGTTCACAAGCACACCATCCTTTTCGGCCCACCATGGCCTAGCACAGTCAACATCAGCCTCAAGATACCACTTCTTCATATGTTGAAGAGCCCGGACATAACCAACCTCAAATTGTCTCTCTAAGTCATCAATCAACTGCCCTTTCTTCATGTCCCAGTACTCCATCTCAACCTGATGAGTGACCTTATGATCCTCCTTTTTTTTCCTCTCAGTCTTAGTAATTTCCTCCGCCTCCTGCTTAGCTTTTTCTTAAGATACCAACTTATCCTCAGCCTTCTTTAACTCATCAAAAAGGGTTTTAACCTGGTCTCCCAGTGGCCTCAAATTGTTCATTTCAGTCTCGGCAGCATTCAATTGTCCTTCCAACTTTGCAACCCGATCCTGAAATTTACCGAGCTCCACCTCATGCTCTTTTTTTTGCTAAGATAATCTTTCCTAGCAAGCTACTTTTAGCCTATAATCTAGAGACACCACACTACGAATCTCACGCTCAAGATTCATATTGGAATGTTGAAGGGTTTGCACTTCCAAAGTCCTTAATATTGATAGAGGCCAATCTTATCAAATTTCTCCTTGTCATCTTCCAAGGCGAGGTTGGAGTTAATATGGACATGATGACCTCACCGGCTATCCCATAAAGACTGCAGAGCAGTTCTTTCATCACCTTCAAAATGATTCGATACATGTTTTGCAGTAGTCAATAGCGGATCAAGAAGGAGAGGATTAGGGTCCTGACCTCCTTAGGGAAGTGTAGTACCTGAAGTCACGGTCAAAAGAGATTGCGTTGTAGTGCAGACGCCAATAGTCAGCACCGGAGGAGGGCTAAACAACCGTTGGTATCTTGACGTTGAGAGTCTGACTCGGTCACGATTGGGTATCCTCAATTTGAGGCCTCTTAGAAGGAGCTCCAGAACTCGCGCTAGGTTGATCACTACCTTGCGCCAACTCCACCTGAACAACCTCTGGCCTTCTCCTAGCCGTAGTTTTCTTCTTCTTCTGATTCTTCTGATGGTGTAGCGTGTCAAGATCATAAGTATGAGTAGGGGTTGACAACTTCACCTTGATATCTTTACCTACAATAAAGAGGCAAGCACAACAAAACAGTTAGCAGAAGAACCAACACAAAGAAAGGAGATGAAAAGTTAAAAACACTCACGAAAAAATTTCTCGAGCTACTTTGCAGAAACTTGACATTGGATGATATCCCGACATTGCAATGTTCTAGGATCAATAACCTTAAAACATTTTACCAGTCTTGATCACTAAACTCCCACAGATCTACATCAAGATTCTTTCATTTATCCACCTTCCACTTGAAAGGGGACTTAGGAAACCCACACTCATTTAGAAAATATAGCAGAGCTCTTGCTTTCACTAAAACTTTAAAAGATTGATTCTTGAAATTCTTGTAGGAAAATTCAAACACCTCCAAAATCTTCCTATCCCGAATACCCAAAAAAGATTACAGCCTAACCTTACCACTATGGTTGATCTTAAAAAAGTACTAGTACCTCAGAACCTAAGATGATTGTACAACACTGTAGGAAAACGCAACTATTAGGATGCAATTGACTTGGAGCAACCCCAATCTCCTTCAGAACCTTAGATTCCATCTCTGATAATGGAAGCACCACCTTCAATCATGTAAAAAAGGTCTTGTACATAAAAAATCGATTTTCCCTGGGATTATCGTGAAGATGCACGGTAGCCCTGCAATGCTCTAGGGCATAGTCATCGTCGGTCCCATTCCTAGTCATCCGACATACTAATGTAGGAAGACTTTCCAATGACTAGAAAACAGATGCGACGTTAAGCACGTCCTCGGCTAGCTCTAGCAACCATGAGGGATCTTCAATTCAAGTAGACACCATCACCATTTGTTATGCAAAATAAGCAGAATTTGAGCTTTTTGAGGAAGAGTCACCCGAAATAGAACCACGAGAAAGTGATCGGGTCTCCATCTCCCTCATCATCACCTGGGCACTCCTGTACTTCTTATAACCCGCTTAGGAAACCCTAGTGATTTCTTGGTACTTCATTAAAAAAGAATCAACCTCATCCACCAGAATGGAGGCGTCCCCTATGCATCTACATCAATAACCTCCACCCTCCTCATTCTCTCTAGAGTACAAGGCCTCAACTCCCCCAATAATTTCTATATAATCGCCCTTTCCATCACTCATTTTTCAGAAACGCACAAAAGGGAAAATTCAGAACCAAATCCTAAACAAAGAAGAAGAACTCCCCTAACCAAAACACAACCCGAGAATGCGAAACACCCAAAAATAAATGTAGAAGGAAACAAAGAAAATGTACTTGGTAAAACACGAATGCTGCAAGAAGGGAAGGAACTGTGCAGTCACCTATAAAATTCGTGCCCACAAGATCAAAGATAGCGAACCAGACCCATATTAAAATCCTACTATACGAAGATTAGCCCTCGACCTAATACAAGTTCTGTACTCTAAAATTTGTATTAATTATGGGCCGTCTGTTACCAAAAAACAAAAAAATAGTATTAATTAATAGTTACTTTGAAATTTTCTTTAGTTGGATTTGCTTATTATTTAAAAGTGAAAAAAATACTGAATCTGAGCCATGACATTGGGAGAAAAAAGAAGGTGAACAATACTATCCTTTCAGATGTACAATAGAGCCATTTTTGTTAGTCCAAGGTTCTGGATAGTTACGATGAAACATTCTGTTATCACCCAAAAAAATAAGTTCAAAAAAGTAAAATGATATAACGGCTGGCTAAGGGTGATTAGCCGTAGCTAAGGGTGATTAGCCGAAGGAGGATGTAGCTGATGGATAGAAGAACACCCGGCTAAGGGTGGGATGAGGCTTGTTACTAGTGGGTCAGGATTGAAACAATAAAAAGCGTAAGCATATTGGATTGTAAGTTGATGGAAGGCTAAAAAACTAAAGCTGTTATCAACGAATGCCACAAAACATGCCGAGGAAATAGGAGTTGAGCTGTTGAGGGGTAGCCGTTGTGGTCAGAACGGTTAAGAATCATAGGTAGGCTAGTCGTGGTTTAGTTGCTTATTTTTAGGAGTTCCAACCAGAAAAGTTAGCTTTGGTGGGGGTTAGAGTATAAATATCATTTGTACCAATTTATTTTACACAGATCACAATCATTACAACAATTAAGCTTTGTTTATTTTGCTTAAATTTTTAGCCCTTTTTCTATACAGCTTTTACTTTGTGCAATTTATTTACCGCAAGCTTATTTTCTAGCCAGTTACAGCTTTAACCTCAAATTTTTAGACTTCTTAAGTTCACCGTAATACCAAACGCTTTCTTTAGTGAGTTTGGGAACCCTTGCTGAAGGTTGGATTTTGCCTTTAGTTCAAATCGCCTGTTTTCTTATCAAAATCCATACGTGTTCATCGGCTGAACTCTTATTCGGCTGATAAATTTATTTCACACGTTAAACAAATTTGGCACGCCCAGTGGGACCATTTAAGGTGAGCAAATTGAGAAGTTTCCATCTCCCGGTTCAGATCACTATTAGCGTATGCACCTAAGGTCCGGTAAAAATCTTAGCATTATGGATACAAGCCAACCTAGCAAGAAGAACAGGGGCATAAAGACTTCAGAGGGAAGCGTTCAGCCTACTCTATGAATGCCCCCTTCACCCCAGCCAGTGGGTACTCTCACACCTCCCACCACAACTGCTACTTCAGCAATAGAGCTCTCTGAACAACCTCAGCCGATAGTAATGTCCACTTCATTTATTCGGGACCAAATTGATCAAGGGATGAATGGCTTAATGTATCATATGTCAAGGTAACTTTCAGAGATCGTAAAACCCATGGTGCATAATGAGATGCATTTTGTTAGAGAAGCTGAGTGAAAACAGTCAAATGCAGGTGAGGCCTCGGCTCACTCGGCTATCACGGATCTTACGCAAGTGGACGAGTCGGGCAGACCACGATCTACGGCCCAGTAATACGGGCATGCCGTAGGTAGTCCCCATGTTCCAGCCTCCTCACCCTGATAGTGGAATCCAGTCGAACTTACAATATGGCCAAGTACAAGTACCCAAGAGACCCCCTCAGGTAACAGGAACAATTGGCTTACCGTATCTGGCACCTAGCACTTCTGTGATAGGTGTTAGTACACAGTGGCCATACCGGTGGCCCCATTTTTCTACCGCTCCGGTCCTCCTGTGTATATTTATGATTATGCAGGAGAATTACCCTGGTCCAACATCCCTCCTACTTCAATAGGTACCCCTGAGGGGTTTCCTTATGGGCAATCTGTTCCTGTTAGAATTAATCAGCCATGAGTTAATGTACCTCATGTGGCCCCAATTCAGCCAATTGCTCAGCCATAGGCGAATAATCCTCCACATCTAGGCTATAACCAGGGGGCAATTCCCATTCAGGATCAGCAATTAGGCCAATAAGGCCGGTTCAGCCACCAGTGCCAAATTATCTGGGTGACAGAGCCCCTCAGCTGATAGACCCAGAAATGATAGCCAAGACCATGAGGAGACATTTTAGAATCCAATTAAGGTTGCTGGACAGGCCTGTGTATAATAGGCCCTATCCTGAGTGGGTGGATAGGATGATACCTTTGCCTATAGGGTTTAAAACTCCTGACTTTACCACTTTCTCAAGGGAAAATGGTAAATCCACTATCGAACACATCGGCAGGTTTACTGCCCAATGCGGGGAAGCAAATCAGAATGAGTTTTATAAGCTCCAATTGTTCCCCTTATCTTTGACTGGGCTTTAGCTGTGTCTGATCAGTCTAAAACAATAGATCAGAGACCGTCTGTGTTCGATAGACTAAAGCGACCCCAGGTAAATAATGAATATGTCAAGAAAAATACACCGGCCGAATACAACAGGCCTACAACGTTTGGTAGGTTGGAGAGAAATCAGCCGAAGAGACAGGCTGAAGTCAGACAGCATTCGGCAGACTATGTTGTATACAGAGGCCCAAATGGGAAGACCATTCTGGTCCCTAGGGACAGAATAGACGAGATTAAGCCCAGGATTTTTGGCAGATTGGATTTTTCAGGTGTGAAAAAGAATTTTGAAGAAACAAGAAAACCTGCAATCAAATTTGGAGAAGCAACAAAGAAGGTTTCAGGAAAAAATATAGCTGGTAATGATGCTTTAGCTAATGCAAGGTTACCCATGATGGATGAGACTCCTATACTAAATAAAGGTAAAAAAGTAGCTCGTTTCGACGTGGAAAAGGGCATGACTACATTAAAGATTACTGTAAAGAATGAAGATGTCATTAGGCCCCAACGTATGGTTAAACCACCGGCCGAGTGGAACAAGGACACTAGTTCATTAACAAATATGCAAAAGGAAGAGACCCTGTGGTAAAGGAACCAGGAGTGATGACTAGAACTCAAAAAAGAAAGGCCCAGAAGAATAAATCAGTACAGTGAATGAAACAAACCTTGGCCATGTTAGCTGAGGCAAAGAGAAATCGACCGTCGAGATTAAAACTTCGAGGTGGTGAAATTCTAGAGGTCGCTTTTGGACAACCGAAGGAAGAAACGATTCTTGCCGAGGTGAGAAAAACAGTGGTGGTGCGGTCAGAAACCAACATTGTCTTGGAGAAGAAGAGCAAGATTTCCAGGAGATGATTAATAAGTTGAAGATAGCTGACTTTGAAGAGGTACCACTCATAACAATAGAAGAACAGGTACCTCTAACAGTCGAGGAAATGAAGAAGAACTCGGGTCAAACCTTCTGTTTGAAGATTCTGTATTGAATTCTATACTAGGAGAAGACGAATATCACCCCTCAGCTGAAACTAATGTGGTGGGGTTGATTCCTGGTGAGTTCTTGGCTCGGCAGGAGCAACCCGAGAAATTGGAAGGTGATGTGGTTGCTGAGGAAGTTGAATGGGCTGTGTTAGCTCCTAGTTCAGAAGAACCCAAAATGGAATTCCCTAAACCAGCAAGGGAAATGACCAAGCATCTGAAGCCCTTATACATCAGGGCACGGGTTAATGGTAAGAGTATTAGTCGAGTTTTGGTGGATGGAGGAGCAGTGTTAAATATAATGCCATCAGCTACAATGAAGAAGCTGGGTAGATGTAAGCAGGATTTGATTCCCACGAATATGAAAATGACCAATTTTACAGGGGATGCCACGGCTGCTTTAGGAATTTTGGTGGCCGACATCACTGTGGGGAGCAAAACTTGGAGCTCTGCCTTCTTTGTGGTAGACTCTAAGTCCACTTATTCCATACTGCTGGGAAGGGATTGGATTCATTCCAGTCAGTGCGTGCCTTCCACCTTGCACCAGATGTTAATGTTTTGGGATGGAGATAAGGTAGAGTCAGTGCCAGCCGACAAGAATCCATTTACAGCTGACGTAAAGATGGCTGAGGCTATATTTTATTCGCCCCGGCTGGAGCCAATTACTATCCCTGAAGGATATGAAAAGGGATCTTGGGCATCTTGTAACCTAACTACCGATGGCTTTGCTGTTAATGTCCAGGCTAATTTACGGCCTTTATGGTTATGTTTAGATGGATAACAAGGCCCAAGTAATTGAAGACCTGAGACATAGGCTGACATCCTTGGAAATTGAACATAGGATTGGTACGACTGTGTCTATGGAGTCGGAGGAGATAGTGGAAGAAGAATGTTCAGCGGATACACCTAGGGGGCATGAGTCTGAAGAGAGGTGGGAGTCCCCGATCAGCAGGAAGATTCCTACCTTTTCAGCTGAAGACCCTTTGTTGGATGTCAACTTAGGGACTGAACAGGAACCGAGAATGACAAGAATAAGCAGCTTGTTAAGCAAGGAAGAACGAAATCAAATAATTGATTTAATAAAGACATATAAGGATTGCTTTGCATGGGACTACCATAAGATGCCAGGCCTATCTCGTGAATTGGTGGAGCATCGGTTGCCGATCAAAGAAGGATTTAAGCCCCACAAGCAGGCTGCCAAAAGATTCAACCCAGAGCTAATACCTAAAATTAAGGAAGAGATAGAACGGCTACTTAAAGCAAGTTTCATTGGTACGGCCAGATATGTAGAATGGCTGTTGAATATAGTCCCTGTAATCAAGAAAAGTGGGAAAGTTGAGATTTGTACTGACTGTAGAAATTTAAATCTTGCTACTCCCAAAGATGAGTATGTAATGCCCATAGCTGACATGCTTGTCAATTCTGTAGCCAAAAACGGCATTTTAACATTAATGGATGGGTATGCGGGGTATAATCAAATTTTCATAGCTAAAGAAGATGTTCATAAGACAGCTTTCAGGTGTCCTGGTGCTATTGGGATATTCGAATGGCTAGTCATGCCGTTTGGATTGAAAAATACTGGCGCCACGTACCAAAGAGCCATGAATACTATCTTCCATGGGTTAATAGGAAAAAACATGGAAGTATATATTGATGATGTCATAGTAAAATCCCATGATTTTAATCAACATCTAGCCGATTTAGAACAAGCTCTTAAGAGAATGAGGTGTCATAATTTAAAAATGAATCCTGCTAAGTGTTCTTTCGGTGTATCGGCTGGGAACTTTTTGGGTTTTTTGGTTCATAAACATGAGATTGAAGTTGATAAAAATAAAGCCAAAGCTGTACTAGATGCGAGACCCCCTCAGAATAAAAGAGAATTACAGAGTTTGATCGGTAAAATTAATTTTTTGAGAAGGTTTATTTCAAATTCAGCTGGTAAGCTGAAAGCTTTTTCCCCGTTACAGAAATTAAAATATGCTGATGAATTAGTATGGGGAGCAGAACAACAGCTTGCATTTGATCAAATAAAGCAATGTTTGACTAGCCCCCCAGTGTTAGTTCCCCCAGTGTTAGGGAGGCCGTTGAAATTATATATATCGACTGCCCCAGAATCAATCGGCTGCCTGTTGGCACAGGAGGATGAAGATGAGAATGAAAGATCTATCTATTATCTTAGCCGATTGCATAATGACCCCGAAACTAGATATACTCCCATAGAAAAGCTATGCTTGTCTCTTTCATGCTTGTACGAAGCTGGAATATTACCTCTTACCAAGGGAAGTTCAAGTAGTATACAAAATTGACATTGTAAAATACTTGCTACATCGGCCTGTTTTGCAAGGACGATTAATGAAGTGAACTATTAAGCTAAGTGCATATACATTAAAGTATATGCCTTTGAAAGCGATGAAAGGACAAGCTTTAGCAGATTTTTTGGCTCAGCATCCTTATATAGATGTTATAGATCCTTTAGCTGAGGTGAGCCATTGTGTTAACTTGAGACCTAGGGTATTAACTTTTGATGGATCCAGAACTAACAAGAGTGTTGGGGCTGGAATCACAATTACAAGTCCTGCTGAAGAAAGTTGGAAGATCATGCATCAGTTGAAGATAGGATGTTCGATCAACCAAGCTGAATACGAGGCTTTAATATTAGGGTTGAAAATTCTATTATCTTTGAAAGCCAAATACATCCAGGTTATGGGAGATTCCCAGTTAGTTATAAAATAGCTAGCTGGGGATTATAAATGCACTAACCCAAATTTGGTAGAATGTCATGAAACAGCTAGCAGTTTGTTAAAATAGTTTGCCGATGTAGTGATAATGCATGTGCCCAGAAGACATAATGAAGAAGCAAATGATTTGGCGCAGCATGCTTCTGGTTATAAGGAAACCTTTAAAGATGTTCAGCTTGTAGATAATCGGTTCAATGAGTTCTTTATTGGAGTAGTGGATACAATTGATGACTGGAGAGCTGAGCTAACAAGGTATTTAAAAAACTCTTCTTCTGCTTCCACCTTCCAAATGAGGCAAAAGGCCTTAAAATATACCTTGGTGGATAAAGAACTACATAAAAGAGGATTGGAGGGAATTTTGTTAAAATGTCCGAGTAAAGCTGAAACCTTGAAACTTATGGGGGAAGCTCATGAAGGGATATATGGTTCACATAGGTCAGGGCCTGTGATGCGCTGGCTAATACATAGGTACTGATATTATTGGCCAACCATCAATGCAGATTACCATGCTTATGCCAAAGGGTGTGAAGAATGTCAAAAGCACGGGCTAATTCAGAGGATCCCAGTCGAGGAGATGCATTCTGTTGTTAAGCCTTGGCCTTTCCGAGGATGGGCAATGGATCTAATTGGAAAAATATACCCTTCATCTTCTAAAAGGCATTCATTCAGTATTTTTGCCACTGATTATTTTACCAAGTGGGTGGAAGCCCAGCCGATGGTTAATGTTACCCAAGCCGATGTTATCAGATTTATTAAAAATCAAATTATCTATCGGTATGGCATTCCAGAAACTATTACAACAGATCAGGGCACAATGTTCACAGGAGAAAAGACAGTTGCCTTTGCAAAAGAATATGATATCAAGTTGATACAGTCTTCACCTTATTATGCACAGGCAAATGGCCAAGCTGAGGCTATAAATAAAATATTAATTAACTTGATTAAGAAGACCGTGGAAGACAAACCTAAAAGATGGCATAAAGCGTTAGCTAAAGTTCTATGGGCTTATAGAAATTCAAAGTCTATCGTGACGGGGTTCACCCCTTATCGACTGACTTATGGTCAGGATGCTGTGTTACCATTGGAAATCAATGTAAAATCATTGAGGATAGCCAAACAACATTGTTTGACTATGGATGAATACCAGCAAGCCATGTTCATGGAATTGGAAATGGCTGACGAGGACAAATTAATGGCTTTAGAAAATATTCAAAAGAATAAAAAGAAAGTGGCCAAGGCATATAATAAACATGTCAAAATTAAAAGTTTCGTTGAAGGGGATCTAGTTTGGAAAGCCATTTTGCCTTTAGGGGCTAAAGACCCAACGTTAAGAAAGTGGTCGCCAAACTGGGAAGGACCTTATATAATTAGTCAAGTTATGATTAATGGAGCTTATCGGCTAGTTAACATGCATGGTGAAGAGATGGTGAGAAGCATAAATGGAAAGTATCTAAAAAACTATTATCCTTCGATTTGGGGTAATTAGAGGGAAAGGAGTCGGTTCAAAATATCAGCTACAAGCCAGCCGATTAGCTTTTTCAAGATTAAGACTGGTGTAAAAAAAAAAGGTTCACGGATTGGCAGGAACAGTAGCTGGTTGGTCAGATTCAGGTGCTTGAGTTGGATCAAGAGTTGGAGCATCAGTTGAAGGGGATGGTTCAACAAGACTAGCAGCAAAAGAGGTGACTTGATCAGCTGCAGATTCAGGGGCAGGAATGGCTTCCACTTCTGGCTGATTAATTATTGTATCAGCCGAAGATGGTGCCAACGTCCTCCTTGCCTCGGCCAGGAGTTCTTTCAAACTTGCCCAAACTCCCTTGATAAGGAAAAGTCCACGATCCGCAGCGATTAGGTCCTCTTCAAAAGCGTCCTTTTGCTGTAGTAAAGGAATTATCTCGGCATCTAGAGCGGAAGACTAATGATACAATTGCATCTTGAAATTAGTGCTAGAAGTTAGTTTCTGAGTGAGAATTGTCAGTTTAGGCTCCGTCTTGGCAATCTCTTTATTGATTCTCTCCCTCTCAGCAATCAGCTCGGCTAGACGTTTGGACATTTTGTCCTTTTCACTAAGATCAGCTTTCTTTTCAGCTTCAGCTTGTTGAAAGGAGGATTGAAAATGAAGCTTCTGGTCTTGAAGTTCACCCAGCCGAGCAAGATCCTTAGCAACTTGGTCATGACGACCCTTGAAAACTTGAAAATTATAGAACACTTCACCTACTTGAACGGCTATACGGTTGAAGATAGATCTCTGGTTTTCATTACTATTCGATGATTTATCAAGCTTTGATAGTGCTATCCGAAGGTCAGTAATTATGCGCTGTTCCAACGGGATATCTTGATCAAGCAAGGTTTCCACAAAAGACAGACATTGGTCTGAAGGAGAACTCGGGTCCACAACAGCCTTGAAAACTGGCGAAGAAAAATATTAGGCCAAGTCCTCCTCAGAAACGAGCACATCAAAGACTTGAGTTGTTGGGGCATGCAGCACAGAAGCTGGAGGAGTTGGCTCATGTTCCTAATAGAGTATAAAAATAAGTTTAGTTGATAATCAGAAAAAAGGTGAAAAATGTTAATTAGCTAAAGAAGTTAAGGGGATTACTGGTGTCGGAGGAAATCTCGAGGGAGAAGGTCTATGAGAAGCAACTTCTGGATGAGTCTCGGGAGATTGTTGATAAGTCTATCAGAGCAAGGTAAAAGAAAAAAAAAGTGTTAGAACCAGGGATTTATAAGAGCAAGTTTTAAAATCATATACCTTTCTCAGTTTCTTCCTCTTATGAACTGATTATTGAGCAACGGGATTTGATTGTTGAACAACAGCTGCGGGTTCCTGAATAATGATGTGTGAAATCCGCAAGTGTACGGTTTCGTCGTCAAGTAATAAAAAGATCAAATCCACAGGGACTATGTCTATGAATACCAATTAATTAATTAATTCAATTAAATTAAACAAAAGGGAATATGATTGTTGATTTAGAAGAACTTAGTAACAAAGCAATTAAATAAAAATCAAAGTGCAGAATTTAGAACAAAAATAGTAAATTATCAAGAAAGGTATTCAGATTCAAGAAAGCTTCCAAGATTGGGATACCACAATAATATAAGATAAATCCTAATTGACAACCCTTTTATTAAATCTGAAATTCAATTGAAGGTGAATTATCCTAAATTAGTTGATGTTCTTTCTCAAGATACAAGATATGTGCCCAATTAAACTAATTCCTACTCTCGTGGTAATTGAATTTAAATTGAACCCATTACGTTTTGTGGCAATTCATTGAATCCTCGAAAGGCTAAAACTATTCTCGTGATTTAGACCTTAAGTTCAATTCTTATGGTTTCAATACTTAGGTTCACCTCTCAGTACATCCCTAAATGCCTATGAGATGCAAATAAGTGGCCAACAAATTCACATGAATAAAAGCAATAAGGATTGAATCAAAGAACAATCAAGATTAATAAAAGGGGAAACAACATCAATTAATCATTATCAATGTATCAAAGGGCATTGCCTAATCCTAGAAATAAAAGAAACTACTCAGACATAGAGAATAGGAGACAAGAAATCAAACTTAAAAACATCCCAAACCCGTAACAATGGAAGAAGAAAGGAGAAAGATGAAGATCAAAAGCCAAAGCCTCCAATGTGCCTCCACCAAAACCAAATTAGAACCCCCTAATTGTATTCAGAACATCTATTTATAACCTAGGGTTTTAATTAGCTAAAAAGCCCCCAAAAGAAATAAAAAATAAAACTTAAAAACTGATGCGTACTGCGATCCACGGCCGTGGATCATTCCACGGGCTGGCCGTGGATCTTACTGTCAGAATTCCATAGCCGTGGATCATTCCACGGCCGTGGATCATTCCACGGCCAGGTCGTGAAACTCCCTGGAATCTCTCTTTTCCTCCTTTAAGTTGCCCATCGATCCATGGCCGTGGTTTGATCCACGGGCAGGCTGTGGATCCCTCTGGAATGGCCTTTTTACACCTTTATTGCTATCCATTAAGCTCCAACTTTAAACATGCAAGCATTTCACTCAATCCAAGACCGATTCAACATAAATCCTGAACAAGAACACCAAAAATACCGCAGTTATCCGAACTAAGGGAAAAATAAACCAAAAGAGAAACTAAAATGCTCAAGAATGCATGCAAAATAAGAACAAAACATGATGTTATTTCACACACATCAAATCCCCCCAAGCTTAAGACAATGCTTGTCCCCTAGCAAAAATTAATGCCAAACCAAGAAGTGGAATCAAAAGACAATAAAGAATAAGGAACCCGAGAAAATAATATCCAAGCAATAGGCTAAGGCAAACAAAGAATCTGAGAGGTAATCAAAATCAAGTCCAATTAGAGGCTAAGTTCTCAGAAATCATGCATCTTCACTGATTGAATTAAGTTCACTCTACTAACCACACTCAAAGTGTTTAAGGGTGAAAACCATACGCTCAAAATACATCAAAGAAAATACACTTCCATATGCTTGATAAGAAACCAAATTTCCACTAATAATCAGCATGCATGCAAGAATCAAAAGGTCTTTCAAGGGTTGTAATCGGGCCAATGGAATGATGATAGGTAAGGTAGAGAAAGGAAGGTTTTCACAAATGGCTCATCAAGATTTTCAATAAGCACAAGAAATCCAATGGAGCAAAGACAATTTTTCAATCAAAAGCATAACTCCACATTTCCAAGTATTTTCTTCCTTTCTTTTCTTTCCTTCCTCTCTTTCTCTCTTTTTCAAGCTTTTTATGATCTTCTTTTATTTGCCCTTTTTTTTTCAATAAAGAGAATGGTCATTCACATATGATTCCCAACACATTTTTCACAATTTTCAAACGCACTTTGCTCCATTTAATATTCTAAATGATTACCAATAATATATCATCATAGGCATCAAGAAAATTACATATGCAATAAGCTCAAATTGGGCAACTAGTGGATGAAAGTGTAACAAATTCAGAAGGCTAGAAAAATACCTAAGATGCCTTAATCATATTCAAGCATGCAACTAAAATTTTCGCCTCAAAAAGGTTTCAAATCAAGTTCTAGAGCACATGATCAATGAGGAATATCACTCAACACAAAGAATAGGAGCAAAAATCATATAGAGCATAAGTCCTATATAAGCTCAAAACTCACATTTAGAGGTTTAAAAATTCAATGAGAAGCACAAATTCAGAGAACATATGCTAATTATCAACTATCAAAAGATCACCTCTATTATCAATTAAAACAATGCTTGTAGCCAATCACAAGAATCAACAAATTGGGTTCCAAATCAATATCATCTCAAAATCCTCAAAAGAGAGGGGCACAAGTTCAACCAAAAACCCAAGAGATATGATGGTGTGAAAATGTAATAAGAAGATGTAATGCAAAACAAGACATGAGAATGCATGAGACTCTAAATGAAAATACCAATGAAAATGAAAATATGAAAATATCAAATATCCCCCCAAGCTTAGAACTTACATTGTCCCCAATATAAAAATCTAAAACAAGAGAAGGGATAAAAGAAAAGAACTCACTGCGGTGGTGGAAAAACTTCTGGTGATTAATCCGTGGCCATGGAATTTTTCATGGGCTGGGTGTGAAACCTTCTGACTTCACTATTCTTCTAAATTTAGCTTCAAAAAGGGTCAAACCTAAACAAGATCCATGAGATAAAGATCAAACCAGCAATCCAACACACAAAGTCAAAAGAAAAAGAAGAAATAAAAAGAAAAATAAAAAATAAAGAAACTTGGATTGCTTCCCAAGAAGCGCTTGTTTAAAGTCATTAGCTTGACTTTGATCTAGTTTCTGTGCTCAGGTGATGTCAATGGAGTAGTGTTCAGTCCCCACTCCTTCAAAGTGTTTCACTCTCTGGCCATTTATCATGAAAGGCTTATGACCTTCTTTCTTCACCTCAAGCACACCGTAGGATAGAACTCGAACAATCTCATATGGTCCTGACCATTTCGACCATAACTTACTAGGACAGAAACGTAGAAGTGAGGTATTAACAAGAACTTTATCCCCGATTTTAAATTCACGCTTCTCGACACACTTGTCACTATGCTTCTTAGGTCCTTCCTTGCAGGGCATAGCATCAATCACTGATTCCTGTATACCTGAAAGCACAACACTATCCACAACTTTAGTAGCATCAATGCGATTACATGAATTTAAGGAATTAGAATTATTTTCGATTTAAAAACATCAAAAACTACTTCCTCATCATTCAATCGCAAAGTCAATTTTCCTTCATGGACATCAATGATAGCCCTTCCAGTGACAAGGAATGGACGCCCAAGTATGATCGGCATTGTAGCATCAGCTTCTATATCAAGTACAACAAAATCCACCGGCATGTAAAACTTACCAATCTTAATGGGAACATCCTCCAAGATGCCTATGGGGTACTTGACAGACCGATCCGCCAATTGAAGTGAGATAGTTGTGGGTTTCAGCTCACCCACTTCCAACTTCTTACACACAGAAAGGGGCATAAGACTAACACTAGCCCCCAAGTCACACAGAGCTTTATCAAAATTCATGTTGCCAATCAAATAGGGAATAGAGAAGCTACCTGGATCTTTTAACTTAGGAGGCAATTTATTTTGAATTAAGGCACTACACTCCTCAATTAAAGCTATTGTCTTATATTCCTCGAGCTTCCTCTTATTAGACAAGATGTCCTTAAGAAACTTAGCATAGGCTGTTTCAACGCTTCAGTGAAGGGTACATTAATGCACAATTTCTTTAGGACCTCTAGGAACTTCCCAAACTACCTATTTAACTTCACCTTGGCCAATCTTTGAGGAAAGGGTACTGGGGGTTGGTAAGGTTCAAGGGGTACATACTTAGACACTTTCTCACTAGTTTCCTCCTCCTCTAAGGGTTGTGTCTTGGTATCTTTTTCCTCAGTCCTCTCATCTTTGTCACTCTCCCCCTTACCTTTGGAATCCTCTAATTTCTTTCCACTCCTCAAACTCACAGCTTTACAATGTTCATTCCCTGGGTTTATTTCTGATTGACCAGGAAACTTACCTTGTTGCCTATGTGAAGTGCTCGCTTGTTGGGCAATATCAGTTTCCAACATCTTATTATGAATAACTAAATTGTCAACCTTAACTGACAACTCTCTAATGGCCTCAGAAACAACTTGCCCATGGTGCCTAAACTCCTCATTCTACTTAGACTGGCTCTCAACAAAATTCTCAAGAAGAGACTCAAGTTTAGATTTTTGTACCTGTTGAGATCCAGAAGAGGGTTGAGCACTACCTTGCCTAGCTTGATATTGACTATTCCGGTAAGAGAAGTTAGGATGTGACCTCCAACCGGGGTTGTAAGTTTGGGAATACGAATCATTCCTCCCTTTTTGGTTGAAGTCATGAAAATTGTGGCATGATTCCACTTGCTCCACTGGTGCACCATGTGAAGATCCCATTCCAACTTGGCGTTCAGCACCTATATGTCCCTGTGCTCCACAAATGTCACAAAAATTGTGAAAGGCACCTATGGCATTTATATGAGCTTTCTCAAGCATGTCAAAACGTTTATTCAAAGAATCAAATTTTGACATAATTAAATCAACACCATCTACCTCAAACTTACCTCCCGAGAGCTTTCTCGGGTTGTGCCCTCTTTCATTGGCCCATTGGTGATGATTTAAAGCTACACTCTCAATTATCTCATAAGCCTCTGTGAGCCTCCTATTCATCAGAGCTCCACCAGCTGCGGAGTCAAGAGACACCTTCGAAGAATATTCTAAACCATTATAGAAGGTGTGGACAATCAACCACTTCTCTAACCCGTAGTGTGGGCAGGCTTCCAGCAAAGCCTTATATCTATCCCAAGCTTCTGATAATGACTCGCCATCTTTCTGAACAAAGCTTGTGATTTGGGTCCTTAGGTGAGCAATCTTGGAAAGTGAAAAGAATTTATCCAAAAAGACTTGCTCCAATTAGTCCCAAGTAGTTATCGTCTCAGCAGGAACAGACTTCAGCCAAGCTCTAGCTCTATCTCTCAATGATAGAGGAAACAAACGGAGACGAATAGCATCAACAGAGGCGCCTTCGATCTTAAGGGTCTCACAGAACTCCAAGAACATATCCACATGATCATTAGGATCCTCTGACGGCAATCCTCCAAACTGGTTCTGCCTTATCATAGAAAGTAGGGCAGGAGGTATGGTGAAGTGCCTGGCTTCAATGTCTGGCCGAGCAATTCCAGATCGCAAACCCCGAGCATTAGGGGCTGCATACTCTTTTAACGGTTTATTATCTTCAGCTGCTGCCATGACAAGTGTTGGTTCAAATATTTCTCTTACTCTGTGCCTTTGTTGTCTTCTCGTCCACGTAAAGTCCTTTCAATTTCAGGATCTGCTTCAATGAGAATCCTAGAACATCTAGTACTTTGCATAAACAAGAGAAATTACCTGCAGAGAGTCAAAAAGAAATCAAGAACGTAAGAACCAAATATAAAGAAAAAGGTTTAAAATAATTAAATTAAAAATTAAATTAATATTCAAGAAAAACACAGTCCCCGGCAACGGCGCCAAAAACTTGATGCGTGAAATTCGCAAGTGTACGGTTTCGTCGTCAAGTAAAAAAAAGATCGAATCCACAAGGACTATGTCTATGAATACCAATTAATTAATTAATTTAATTAAATTAAACAAAAAGAAATATGATTGTTGATTTAGAAGAACTTAGTAACAAAGCAATTAAATAAAAATCAAAGTGCAGAATTTAGATCAAAAATAGTAAATTATCAAGAAAGGTATTCAGATTCAAGAAAGCTTCTAAGATTGGGATACCACAATGATACAAGATAAATCCTAATTGACAACCCTTTTATTAAATCTGAAATTCAATTGAAGGTGAATTACCCTAAATTAGTTAATGTTCTTTCTCAAGATACAAGATCCGTGCCCAATTAAACCAATTCCTACTCTCGTGGTAATTGAATTTAAATTGAACCTATTACGCTTTGTGGCATTTCATTGAATCCTCGAAAGGCTAAAACTACTCTCGTGATTTAGACCTTAAGTTCAATTCTTATGGTTCCAACACTTAGGTTCACCTCTCAGTACGTCCCTAAATGCCTATGAGATGCAAATAAGTGGCCAGTAAATTCACATGAATAAAAGCAATAAGGATTGAATCAAAGAACAATTAAGATTAATAAAAGGGAAAACAACGTCAATTAATCATTATCAATGTATCAAAGGGCATTGCCTAATCCTAGAAACAAAAGAAACTACTCAGACATAGAGAAGAGGGGACAAGAAATCAAACTTAAAAACATCCCAAACCCGTAACAATGGAAGAAGAAAGGAGAAAGATGAAGATCAAAAGTCAAAGCCTCCAATGTGCCTCCACCAAAACCAAATTAGAACCCCCTAATTGTATTCAGAACATCTATTTATAAACTAGGATTTTAATTGGCTAAAAATTCCCCAAAAGAAATAAAAAATAAAACTTAAAAGCGATGCGTCGCAATCCACAAAGTAGTGGATCATTCCTGGTGGCCGTGGATCTTCTTTGTCGAGAATTCCATGGCCATAGATCATTCCATGGCTAGGCCGTGGATCATTCCACGGCCAGGCCGTGGAACTCCCTGGAATCTCTCTTTTCCTCCTTTAAGTTGCCCCTCGATCCATGGCCGTGGTTTGATCCATGGGCAGGCCGTGGATCCCTCTGGAATGGCCTTTTTGCACCTTTATTGCTATCCATTAAGCTCCAACTTTAAACATGCAAGCATTCCATTCAATCCAAGACCAATTCAACATTAATCCTGAACAAGAACACCAAAAACACCGCAGTTATCCGAACTAAGGGAAAAATAAACCAAAAGAGAAACTAAAATGCCTGAAATGCTCAAGAATGCATGCAAAACAAGAACAAAACATGATGTTGTTTCACACACATCAAATAACAATCCCTGTTTGCCTAGATGAATGCCTAGTAGGCTTAGGGCGAACAGTTTTGGAAGCAGGAGTATCTCCCGGTGTTTCAAGATCTATGGTCATTGGTTGAGAAAGCCCTGAAACATAAAGACATTAGAATTAGAGAATGTTGAAGGCAGCCAATGCTTAGAAAAATGGATTTAAAAGTACCTGCTACATCGGCTGTAGGTATGTTTCTTGAGGACTTATGTTTCCTGGATGGTATGGGCTAAATGTTGATAACAGGATGATCCATGCCTCCAATGATCAGTTTCGAGAGGTAACTGGAAGTGGGAGCAGAAAAAATCTTGCTGGATACTGAAGGCTACCAGTTGGTAAATGCTAATGATTCTCCAGGAAGTTATCTAAAAGGTCTAAACTCAAAAGCATTTAGTTTTTACAGGTTCTGCTGAGTCAAAGAGACCACATTCTTGTCAGATAATGTGGGTCTTCCAAAAGCGGTTGCCACTGATTGGTAAGCTAGAGGGATGTTCTGAAGAAGTCCAAATTGCCGAGCCAGAAGATGTGGGCAGTAAAATTTGGCTGATGTTTTGTTATAACGGTTGGTTGGCTTTACTCCACACATCAAGTCTCTAGCCGATAACACACTACCCCAGCATAGAGAAATGTAGTTGGCCAGCTGAGGAGCAGGAGAGTCCGCATGGGTGTTCATCCAGAAAAGACTATGGGGTCTGTCGGCTAAAGTGAAAAATTCTTTTGCGTGCCGAATGGAAGTAAAAAGTTCAGTCACAAAATTAAAGGCTAAATGTTTGATAAAGGGAGTTGTTTGCAAAACTCGACCTAAAGTGTTTGGAGTCAAGGAAGAAGAAGCAAAACTCTTATGAGATAAGGGAATGAATTCCGGGAAGTAAAGGGTTACCCAAAGCTGGAGAAACCAGAGAGGTCCTGCTACATTGTCTAATTTCTCATTGTTTTGGAGTCTAGAAACCCTGGTGAAAAGACTTTTGTACAAAGCGGAAAGAAAGAGAGTACCTAAGGCCAGAGGTTTGCCAGAAGTAACCAAAGAAACAAGATAGGATATCTCTAGGACAACTGCGACAGAGCTAGAGCAAATAAAATATTTGTAAAACCAGTAAAGAAGGAAGGCTTGATGTTCTCCATCAGACACCTGATGAGAAGTTTTGGCATTGGAAGACAAGAAATTAGAGTAGGAAGAGGTGTTTTTAGAAAAGGTTACCTTCAATGCTGGATAGGAAAGTTCAAAAAGTGAATTTACATCTTCACCAATTATTGGAAGGCCGGTGATAGCTGCCACGTCCAACAAGGTAGGGCTCATGATGCCTGAAGGAAGGATGAATCCGTTCACAGAGGTAGACCAGAACCCTAGGAAGCTAAACAGAAGGTCAAGATTTGGGGGAATCTCATGTTGAGAAAGCATAATGATGTCGTAAATTCCCCATGTTTTCCAATCTTCTCCTCGGCTAGTCGAAACTCGCTTCAGCCAATCGGCATACTGAGGAGCAAGGCGAGGCCAGGTCCGAAGGTCATTAGGGCACTTGTTGATAGAATACCAGTTGGCAGTAATGGGAAGCTCAAAATGTCTGGGATACAAGTGATGGTCAAGAAAGATTTTGCCCTCGTAGATGTCAGAGGTACATGGGGTTATGATGAAGGAATTCAAAAGCGGAATAAGCGCACGGAAGCCAGCATCTTGTCCTTGGTTTAACGGTTGCTAGGTGCTGAAAGCCAAATCAGATGAAAATGATGAAGAATCATCATCCCCATAAGAGTAGGTTTTGTTTTGGGAATCATAAATGTTAAACATGATCGAAGAAGTGAGGAGAAAAGTTTGCTAGGTGCTTTGAAGAAGAAAATGGTAAAAGTAAGTCGACTAAAGAAAGTTTCGGTTGAATTTATAATTATTCTGTGAAGGAATGGTAATATTTTTTGACCGTTTGATTTTTCGGCCGGGCATTAAAAGATAAAGTGGGCATTGAATTCGGCACGGTGCTCGAAAAGCCTAGCTACATTTATTCAGCTTCCTAAAATCAGCTGAAAAATGTAATGGGGCAGTTGTTATCACCCAAAAAAATAAGTTCGAAAAAGTAAATTGATATAACGGCTGGCTAAGGGTGATTAGCCGTAGCTAAAGGTGATTAGCTGAAGGAGGATGTAGTTGATGGATAGAAGAACATCCGGCTAAGGGTGGGATGGGCCTTGTTACTAGTGGGCCAGGATTGAAACAATAAAAAGCAGAAGCATATTGGATTGTAAGTTGATGGAAGGCTAAAAAACTGAAGCTGTTATCAACGGATGCCACAAAACATGCTGAGAAAATAGGAGTTGAGCTGTTGAGGGGTAGCCGTTGTGATCAGAACGGTTAAGAATCATAGGTAGGCTAGTCGTGGTTTAGTTGCTTGTTTTTAGGAGTTCCAGCCAGAAAAGTTGGCTTTGGTGGGGGTTAGAAGATAAATATCATTTGTACTAATTTATTTTACACATATCACAATCAATACAACAATTAAGCTTTGTTTATTTTGCTTAAATTTTTAGCCTTTTTTCTATACAGCTTTTACTTTGTGCAATTTATTTACCGCAAGCTTATTTCCTAGCCAGTTACAGCTTTAACCTTAAATTTTTAGACTTCTTAAGTTCACCGTAATACCAAACGTTTTCTTTAGTGAGTTTGGGAACCTTTGCTGAAGGTTGGATTTTGCCTTTAGTTCAAATCGTCTGTTTTCTTATCAAAATCCATACGTGTTCGTCGACTGAACTCTTATTTGACTGATAAATTTATTTCACACGTTAAACACATTCTATGGTAAGTATAAAATAAACAATATAACAACAAAAATGTATTACTCCCCACGAGTGCTTTTTTCTTCTTTTTTTCAAGCAAGAAAACACTGATAGGAGAATTGTATGACTAATGAATTTATAGTTCTTTTATTCGAATATTTTTAATGGACATAACTTCGCTCTAATCTTAGTTAGAAGATGTTGATACCCAATTTTATCCATTTTTTTATTTTATTTTTATTTTTTATTTTATTTAATTTAATTTCTTTCTTTACAAAAAGAAAAAAAGAGAAAAAAAGAAAAAAAATTGTCACTACGGGTCAACCCAACCCAATTTCCATCTCAACCCGTAACCCATTTTCGTTTTTAACCCATAACCCATTTTCCATCTCAATCCTTCCCTTTCCCCTTCCACTGCATGAAATTTAGCCTCCACAAACAGCTACACTAAATTGGATTAAAAACTTTTGTCAGTTTTCTTTCCCATTTGTATTCCAATCGTTGCAAATTGAATGAAAATTAGTGCAAATTAATTGGTAATGGTATCTCAAGCAGAATAAAAAGGAGAAGAAAAATACAAGATAGGGGATTCAATCGTTCAGAGGGGATTTTCAGAAACACAAAAGAGAGAGCAATTACAAAGCAATCATAGACTTGAAAATTCATACGGAAAAAAAAAATTTCACAGATACAAAAATCCCCTCCCACTATTCATCATCATCTTCAACATTCACCATAACCACAAACTCACCTCAACCGAGTCGACTCAGTGCCTCCACCAGCCGTGAGAACCGTCTAGATCCGAACTCGTCGCGCCGACCCCGGGCCACCAGACGCACCGCACCGGTTCGGCCACCTGTTGTCGTACCCCCATTTGGATTCGGATTCGATTCCGCTTCTCCTCTCTTGCTCGCTTTCTTCCATGTTTGGTTCTTTATTTCTCTGTTTTTTTTTTTCAAATCGCTTCTTCTTATTATTAATGTCATTATTATTTTATTCTTTTATCTTTGCTTTATTTTGTTTCATTACGTGTTTGGGCGGATGACTTTTGGGTGGGTCTGTTCGTTTCTATGTTAATAGTTAGCCTTTTTTTTTTTAAGAAACTTGGGTGGTCAGCCGTGACCACCCTTTCCTTTTTATTATTATTATATATATGTATATGTAAGTTTGGGTGGTCACGGGTGACCACCCTTTTCCCTTTTTTTTTTTTTACATAAAGACTTTTTTTTATTAAAAAACGAAAATAGATAATAAAAAACTTAAAAAATGAAATTGTTTTCTTTTAAAATACATAAAAAAGAAGAAAAATAAAAAAATAAAAGATAAAATAAAATAAAAAAATACATAATATTTTGTTTGTTGTTATGATTATTATACTTATTAGTATGTTATTTTAATTTAATTATTGTTGTATTAACCAAATAAAACTCGCCGATGACGGAAAAATTGGGAGAGGATTGGAGCGCCGATCAGATTACACTCTTCCCGATAATCTTGAGGTTTTATATTGGATTTTACCAAGAGCGCTGGCGAGGTCTAATTCCCACATAAAAATTAAAATAATTATGTAAATTAAAATATAATTTTAATAAACCAAAATAAACTTTTCTTTTTGTAAAATAAAATATTCAAATAAAAGTGAACAAATTCATACGATTTTAGCATTATGATTGTGGTGAATTAAAACTTTATTTTTCATGAAGACATTTTTAGAAATTAATGCAAAAATCTTATTGTGCCTAAAAATATTTTTCCTTGATTACAAAAGAGATTTTATTTGGTCATTTACTTAAAAAAAACATTTTCTTACCTTAAACAAATTTCTTTGAATTAAAATTATTCATTGAAATATTTTAAATATTTTTTTTATTTGGCATTTATTTTGAAAATTACTTCCCTTCAAAAAGATAAAATTTTAATTCACCACTTTTATATAATATGTTGTAAATTTAGAATTTGTTCAAAAATAATGACTATTTAGTCACTCATTGCTTGTCTTAGTCATTTATCATTCTTGATATTATGCTTGACAAAATGGAACATGTCAAAATATAATAAAAAAATACTTTTCTTTTAATTAATAAAGGACCAATTTAATTAATATTATAAATAACATTAGATTAAATAGGTAATCGTTCTTAGAACGGACGGTGTAGGGTGCTAACACCTTCCCTACCCGTAATCAACCCCCGAACCATGAACTCTGAAATGCAGACCATCTTTTAGGTGTCCAATTGCACCATTCCATTTAATGGATAAAGCGATTGGTGGCGACTCCCAACACCCGGAGGTCCTATCCTCCTCTTTCTTTTTATTTTCGCGGCGCCCTTCGGGACGGTTGCGACAGCTGGCGACTCCACCGGGGACATAGAGGGTTAAGCCTTGTTTTAATCTTATGTGATTTGCTTTTTAATTATGTTGGTCCGTTTTTGTTTTATTTGTTTTATTTGTTATTTGTTTCATATTAATGTACATTTTGTTTGTATTATATTTATTATATTTCTGCTTTGTAAATAAGTTCTCTTATGTACACTTCCACACACAAGCTCTCTACCCGAGCTCAGTACCTTGTAGGCTTAGACAGAGGGTGAAGTAGTGTTGCTTTGTGGGACCGTTGGTCTCTGTTTAGGCACATGAAAACCCCTCGCTCAAATTGAACTCTTTCCGCTTGTAACCTATCATGGGTGAGGATGGAGGACCCTTGCTAGCCAAAGTGTTGGTGACAGCAATGGACAATTTGG
This sequence comes from Ormosia semicastrata, assembly GCA_029884595.1. Classification (NCBI taxonomy): domain Eukaryota; kingdom Viridiplantae; phylum Streptophyta; class Magnoliopsida; order Fabales; family Fabaceae; genus Ormosia; species Ormosia semicastrata. The sequence goes on from JAQQTO010000063.1 coordinate 117,342,917, forward strand.
GGACCTTTTGTTCGATAGGAGTCTAGAACCAAAGCTCTCACTTGTAGATATAATCTTAGAGCTATCATCGTTCATAGAACTTATCCTGCTGATTGGGTACCAAGATTAGGTACCCCTTTTTCCTCTAACATATGAGGAATTTCTGTTTGTCTTTTATTTTGTAGTTGTTAACTTTTCTTTTATTTTGCATTTGCATATGTGGTCCAATCCTGTGAAGATATCGATAAACCTCAAGCATGAATAAGGGAAAGATGACTCTAATGTCTGAGGTGGCAGAGAGTATCAAGGTTGTCAGTGAAGAGTCTGCAAGAATTCAAGCCAAGGAAGGAAATAGTTTGCATCGCGAGGATGTTCCTTTACCTCTCTTAAAGGGGAGCCATGACTTTGAGCAAAATGACCTAAGGAGGCTCCGTAATGTGTGGTGTAGCATGAGAAGACAAGAAGAGTTCAATAACAAGTATGGAGATATTGCAGCTTTCATGTTCATCGCCCCTGACCTCCAAATGTTGAAAGCTATGCTCCATTTTTGGGACCCCTCATGTCGGTGTTTTACTTTCTGACAATTTGACTTAGTGCCCACGATTGAGGAGTATGCTAGGCTTCTTAATAGAGATAACGTGCCAAAGGACAAAGTGTACTCACATGACCCTAAGAAGACGCCCAGAAGGATGCTGTCCAAATTGATAGGGATTCATGCCAATGAACTGGACAAGTACATGGTGGATGAAGGACGAAGTCTAGATTCAGAGTTCTTGCTTAGGTTGGTTGAAGCTCAAATTGATCAAAGGTTTGGTTTGGTAGCACTAGCCCTTGCTATTTATGGGTTAGTAATTTTTTCGAGATGAAAAAATCAAATAGATGGACATATGATCAATTTGTTTGAGCAGATTGAGCATGGGGTACACCCAGCCCCACCAATTTTAGCCGAGACAATTCGATCTCTGAACTACTACCGAGTCCATCAAAAAGGAAGGTTTTGGGGATGTGCACTATTACTTGCAGTATGGATGCTTAGTCATATGCCAACGTTGAAGTGCTTTAACCATCCAGAAATTGATCTGAAACAGTATGTCATACCTAAGCACCCGCTCTCTCTATATGGTCGTGACAATTGGCCTCCCGAACTCGACAATGAGGCAATGGATCAGCTTTTTCCATGGAAATAAAAGAAGTGGTCGGAGGGCCAAATGGTTTCCTCACACTTATACCATATATAGATGTGGAAGCAAACCTTGGGTTCCACTTATTGGCCCATGGGGAGTAGTGGGCTATGCTCCCACTATGGTCCAGAAGACAAATGTCATCTCTGCAATTCATTAGATGACTCATGGACTGTCCAAATTTGAATTCTCGTACGGTGATGAAGGAACACGGTCATAAAATAAAAGAAGTCATTGAAGATTGGAAGGACACAAGAAGTGTGAAGCCCGGTCTCCCATCGTCTAAAACGACGCCAGAATACCCAATCTGGCAGGCTAGTAGGAAGAAGGGGTTTCTTGCTCCTAAGGTACAGGGTCCAGAGTTACCAATGCACCAATTTAATGAACCCAATGACTACTATCTTTGAAGCGAGAGGGCGGTGCACGAAATCATTTATCGGCAGTGGACCACTGAGAGAAGGTCCTTGGAAGATCAACTTAGCATGCAAAAAGAAAAATCCAAAGTCAAGAACAAATGGCCTCTAAAGATATTGAAATAGAGAGGTTAAGGAAAACATGTCAAGCCCTCGAAACAATCATTCAGGGGAAGGATGATCAACTTCAAGAATTCAAGAATGAAATTAAAATCTTGAATCAACATTTGGAAAAGCATGTTGAATGGTCTACTTTCTTGGAAAGTAAGAAGAATCGGTTAGAGGATGATGTTCTTTTCTTGACTAATGAAAAGAATTTCTATCGTAATGCAAGCCAAGAAATGGAGCAGAAAGCCGAAATGGTTCTTGATAATATGAGGGAAATCTCCAACCATTCAAGAAAGAGGGCAAGAGAAATCATCAAAGTGGAAGCCAAGCTAGCACCAGGAGAAAACCAAGATATTCTGACTCGGGTTAGAAAGGACCTTGACTTCCTAGGAAAATTTCACTGAAATTAGTTTCTTGTTCTAGGAATGCTGATGTAATGACTCTTTCCATCTTATTTTGTAAAGCTAACTCCTCCATCTGACTTGAGGAGTAGCAAGAATCAACGTGTGTAAAACTCTCTATAGAGCTTTTCCCTTTGAATAAATGAGGTTTATCGATATCGCTTGCTGCTTTGGATCACGTCTCTACATGCATAGTTTTATTTTTGTTTGCATTTTCTTTTCCTTTTTCATATTTTCTAATAAAAAAAATGAATACAGAAAGGAAAACTGTCTCTACGACACCCGTATAGGACTCGCTCTCAATCAAGAATCATGGATGAACTGGGTCAGTCACAAGAAGAGTTGAGAAGTGAAGTAAGCTAGCTCAAGGAACAAATGGCCAAGATCTTGGAAATTCTGGAAAAAACGAAGAACACAGAGGGGACTCCTTCAAAGGCAAATGATGATCCTTCTGCCACGCCTGCTCACCCGCTTGGCTTTACGCCAGTTCCTTGGCAATATCCTAGTGTCACCTCTCAAGGGACCATGATGCCGCTCACCATCTACTCAAATAATCCTGAAACACAGGCATCTTCATTCCCATCATATGGCCTTCCACCTAGTTATGTGCCATCATTATCCACCAATATTCCTGAGGGCAGTGCACCGACGGTCCCAACGAGTTCAAACCCTCTCCAAGGATCTCAACCAAATACCAGTGAGATTCCTCAGTACCCGGTTTCTATTCCACCTTATGGCATTTCTCCTGGTTTTATGCCATCCCAAATTACCAACCCTTTTGAGAGCGGCTCATCATTGGTAATACCTACTTCGGGGCCATAAGGCTCGACTCAGGCCCAACCTCCTTTCTACATGCCACAGTTTTTTCCCCATAAAGTCACTGGAACTTCTCCGCTGAACCCTTCAACTGAAGGCATTCAATCCAAGGGAAAATTAGAAGTTCTGGAAGAAAGATTGCGAGCCATAGAAGGAGCAAGTAGCTATGGTCTTCTGGATGCCGCAGAGCTCTGTCTTGTCCCGAATGTGGTAATTCATCCAAAGTTTAAGGTCCCGATTTTGAAAAATATAAGGGAACCACTTGCCCAAAGAATCATCGACCATGTACATCCGCAAGATGGCATCCCATGCTCATGATGATAACTGTTGATTCATTTCTTCCAGGATAGCTTAGCTAGGCGTTTCTAATTGGTATACACACAGGAACGTGCTCATATACGATGTTTCAAGGACTTGGTGATGCTTTCTTAAAGCAATATAAGTACAACATCGATATGGCACCGAGATAGGTTGATTACAAAATATGGTTAAGAAAGGAGTGAAACCTTTAAAGAATATGCTCGGCGGTGGAGAGAGATAACTCGCTCAGGTTGAACCCCATTGTGTAAAGAGAAATGGTGGCGACATTCATTGACACCCTCCAATCACCCTTCTATGACAAAATGATAGGGAGTGTGTCGTCGAATTTCTCAGATATGGTCATCATCGGGGAAAGAATTGAAGGAGGAATGAGAAGTGGAAAGATTGTTGAAGGCTCAATGGGGACATTTAGTGCCAAAAAGCCCCCAGCAGGGAAGAAAAGAGAAGGAGAAGCCCATGCTGTGACTTTCGATCAAAGGAGTTTTGCCCAAGGGAGACATAGCCAGGCACCTGTTAACCCTCAACCATCTTTCCAACCTCCCTACATGCCTTACTATCCATACATTGCTAATGCCTCTCAAGCTCCATACCCTCAGCCTTATCACCCAATGATCCCTTATCGTGCACCATCTCCTATCCCAAACCAAACACTTCCTACCATACCATATCAACCAACCCAACCATGGGCCCAAAACCCAAATACCAACCAAAGAAGGCCGCCAGCTAACCAAGAAAAGAAACCTGTCCAATTTGACCCAATTCCCATGACCTATATTGAACTGCTACCACAACTCTTCTGAAACTCCTTATTGGTTCCTTGCCCAATGAAGCCATTGGAACCCCCCTACCCAAGGGGGTTTGACCAGAATGCTAAATGTGAGTACCATCTTTGAAATTTGTAGGTCACTCAACGAGTAAAATTGCGAGCCTTGAAGTTCAAAGTGCAAGACTTGATTAATGCCAAATGGTTAAACTTTAAGGAAAAAACTCCTAATGTAGGCCGCAATCCCTTGCCTGATCATGGAGGTCCAGTAGTTAATGCCATAGAGAAGTCTTCTGGACGATGCCTCATAAGTCAGGTAGCTGATGTGAAAACTCCCATGAGAATAATTTTTCAAGAGCTTTGCAAATATGGGTTGATACAAAACCAAGTTGAGTTTAAAAAGGCCAATGAAGATGAAACAGTGTGCGAGATCCATGGAGAAGTCGGGCATTCTATTGAGGAATATGATGAATTCAAGCAGATCCTCCAAAGTTTGATGGACAGTCACCTAGTGCAAATAAGCAATCAGTACGATAATGGTGATGTCTATATGGTCAAGGAAGTTACACCTCCACCAGTTCAAGAGGCTGCCAATACCTATGCAACGCAACCAATCATAAGGCAAGCTCCAGGTATACCAAAGCCATTGATGATTCATTATAGTAAAGAGGTGTCTCCGCAAGTCTCTTTTGGTCGGAATCCTATCACTATCCAAGTGCCAACTCCTTTTCCCTATAAGGATACCAGAGCTGTGCCTTGGAAATATGATGTGCAAGTCGTTGTAAATGATCTCCAGGACAATCAAATAAAAATTCCATCGGCTATTTCTAGCATATTTGGGATTGGTGGAATGACTCGGAGTGGTCGTATTTATACACCTGAGGATCTGCATAAAGACCAAGTGGAGGAAGTGGAAAGAACTCGGAAAGGGAAAGGTAAGATGGGGGAAACTTCTACTGAAAAAGCCTTGAAAGAAAAAGAAGAACTAAAGGCAACACAGCAAGAGCTCTATAAGAAA